>OV656820.1:22427500-23859661 GCA_927399485.1 Calamotropha paludella | reverse complement strand
TTTGGTTGGAAGGGCCAATCACTTCGGCTTGCGCTGGAGGATAAGCTCGGACTTCGGGTGCGAGACTTCGGGAGCAGTTCCTTCATAATTTACTTCCGCCAACGTTGATCTGCCTCCTTGATTGTTGTAGGTGTCATACTTATTCAAATGCAAAGCTCGCTTCATCGCAAATATGCGTGCCGGGCATGATCCCGATGTTGTAAGATGGGTTGTAGACTTTCTTGCCGAATTTGTGACACGACCTCGACATACCTCGTGCTGCAGCATTGTGACGCTGCTGGAAAGACGGAGACAATCATTGATTTTTTTTTTATTTAAACTTTGTTGCACACAAAATATGTACAAATGGCGGGCCTAATGCTATTAGACATTCTCTACCAGTCAACCGGAGAGTTAGAAACTGATAGCATATTGGAGGTGCATTGAAAAGGTAAATAGAAAATGCTATAGACTACATAAACATACATTTACATACATACTGACATCATGTATAATAAAATAATAAACATATAAAAACTAATAAACTACCTAATTATCGATACACTAAACCAATATTAATTTAATACACCTTACTAGACATATAAAAGTGAGATTAAGTTGATAGGTTCGGAGTAATTAAAAGGAGATCGCGAACCAGTCGTTTGAAATTAAGTTTGTTGGGAGCTTTTTGAATATGGGGTGGTAATGCATTCCAGAGTCGTATAGCCTGAAGTGAAATAGAGTTTGAAACAAAACCAGTACGGTGAGAAGAAATGGCAAGAGTTTCTTTGCTGTCTGAACGGAGATTACGGTTATGAGAGTCTCTCAAATATTGAAATTTACATTTCAAGTATTGCGGAGTGAATGGATCTTTAAGTATAGAATAAAGAGTGGAGAGAATTCACAGCTCTCGACGCTGCCGAATAGGAAGCCATTTTAATTTCTGCCATTTTAATATGAAGAGACATGATCATATTTCCGGAGACAGAAGATGGAACGTATACAATTATTCAGAAGTCGATCCAATTTATTTAGAAGTTTCTGAGAAATGTCAGCATAACACGCGTCAGCATAATCAAGGATAGGAAATATGGTTGATTGGACCAGAAGGATTTTACTAGAAATAGGAAGGAAGTTCTTCAGCTGGTAACATGCTCTTAGTGTGCCAATAATTTTGCGACTTAAAGAGTCCCCCTGAACCCTCCAGCTTAACGCGCCATTTATATTTAAACCCAAATTCCAAACCCATAAGATACATATTCGATCAAAATGTTGTCGTATAAGAGAGGTGGAACAGAGCGTAAGTCAAGACTAGACAACGTGCGTGAGCTACCCACAATAATACCCTGGCACTTACCCGGGTTGACCTTTATACCAAACATTTGTGACCATTTAGCTATTTTCTGCAGACCCTCATTCAAAGATTGAATAACATCGTTCAGTTGATTCACCCCAGCTTGTGCGTAAATTTGCAGATCGTCTGCATACAGATGATGAGAGTTCTGAAGAATGTAAGAAATCAGATTGATAAATAATACTAGATTTAAAAATCTAAATATCCCACGTTTTTCAGTGACCAAAAAAGAATAAAATAACCCGGCGGGGCCAAGCGAGGGGCCATTCAAAACGTGGGGGGTGTTATGGAGATGTAATGAGATGTATGATATGCATAGATGTTGAGAGTATTTGTAAAGATGCGCCCGTTACAAATACTCTCTAGTATTATTATTTTATTCTTTTTAATTATTAACTCAACGAAGTAACCATGTGTTACGCAACAATCGGATAAGCCCCATACAAAAGTCAAAGTTGCCGAAAGTTGACCTGAAAGTGCACCTAGAAAGTTGAAAGTTGTTTAAGCGTGCATTGTCATCGGGTTCTGAGCTACCCTGAAAGTTTAAAACTCGCTAGGTAGTCGGGAAGTGCCTAAAAATTGAGATACAAGATTCCAACCGGACAGACAAGACGACAGACAAGCAAACAGACAAGAAAGCGACCTAAGAAAAACGTGGGAAAATGGAAAAGAGTAAGGGAGAGAGAATGCCGCCTTGAGTTACACCTGATTCCAAATCACACCAGTCCGACATAGAGCTTTTAATACGAACGGCATGTTGACGCCCTCGAAGGTAAGAAGAGAACCAGTTCAATTCGAAAGTTGAGACTCGCAGATGTGATAAAATAGCTAGAAGTAGATCATGACCAACGGCATTAAAAGCGTTAGAGAAGTCAATGAGAACTAATACCGTCAAACGTGAGCCCTCCATGCCATCGCATATGTCCTCAGTGACCTTCAACAAAGCCGTGGTGGACCTTCAACAAGCTATGACCTATCCGGAAACCAGACTGATATTGGCTAAGGATATCATGTGTAGCAACGAAGGCTGAATATTGGCGATGAACAATCGCTTCTAAAATCTTAGAAAGGTAAGGCAGTATTGAAATGGGTCTCAGATGATTAACAGATGATTGATTGTTTATTTTGGGGAGTGGCAGGACGTGCGCCTTAAGCCATTGGAAATGTTCCGGTAACAAGAGAATCATTTATGATATGGGTGATAACTGGAAGGGTGCTGTCCAAGATTAACATTATCATCTGTCTGCTAAAATCACCACACCCAACCGCTGCGGACTTCACAGCCATAATGGTTTTGCGGACTTCCATCGGTGTGACTGGAAAAAAAGTGAAATCAACAGGGGGTTGTTTGCAGAGGGAAGAGATGGTTTGGACTGCAGGGGTCTTGTTAAGTAGATGGGAGCAAGAAGTAGCTGCGAAATATTGATTTATATCATTAGGGGTAAGAGAGTGTGGTAATGAAATGCTTTTAGATTTTAACATACCAAGGGACCTTAAGAATTTCCAGGTATCAGCTGGAGAGGATTGACGAATGGTTTCATGAAAGTAGTGGCGTTTGGAGGCTCTCACCATCTGATTTCTAAGATTACCTTTCTTTTACATTTAAATAAGTTAGAAATGGTCAAAGCCAGGTTAACAAAGAATTATTTGACGCCATTTCGGTGTTTTTACTATGTCTTTTAATAGAAATATGTATAATGTTAGACCCTTTACAGCACAACCACTTCGCTTCGAGGTTTACTTTTTTATACAAGCAGTAGAATTTATTGTTGAGCGAAGCTCTGAAAGAGTGAAGCTCTCTTTTAGGCAACTAACAAATTTCGCTTGTCTCCCTCTTGCTACTTAACGGTTCAACCGATTCGAAGGAATTTTGGCATAAACATACATGATTATAACCTGACGGACATAGGTTATGTAAAGAATTATATACAATTCCGAGGAAATTTACACATTTCCTAGGATATCTATGCATCAAATAGTTTTTCAAACAATATTTTATATATTTCCTAAAAATATCGGAATTGTACACATTTCCTAGGATTTGTATACAATTCCTTGATTTCACACATTTCCGGTAACATATATAAAAATTCCTGTCACTCTCCGAAACTACTCGATCGATTTTGATGATTTTTTGTTCATTTTTATGGATTTGTTCAAATTAGTACATAGGATATGTTTTATTTTATTCATAACAAATAAAATGCAAATTATAATAACTGGCCCACAGCAACGCATGGCTGGGTCAGCTTGTTATTTTATAAGAAAAGTTTGATTATAAATATCCGATGTAAGTAATAACCATCAACTTTCCTATTATGTATAAGTAAATTAATTAAAGTTTTAAAAAGTTAGCTTATAATATGCAAGGCAATGCAGTGAATTCAGTAAAATACCGACGACCGTTTGGTGCAACGGTAGCGATCCTGCCTTTCGCACCTACGGTTCTGGATTCGAATCCCGGAAACGGCAGATGTTTGTATGATGAATACTATCATTTGTACCTGAGTCATGGGTGTTCATATATATTTCTATGAATACTACATATCAATTTATCATATATGTATGTCTATCCGTTACCCTAGTATCTATAACACAAGCTTTAGAGTGCTTACTTTGGGCTAGACTAACTAAATTACACAGAATATACCTTTGATTTCCTAAATCGAAAACTTCATCAAGTTACCAAGGGTCTGGCCAGGTTTTGCATTAAAAGAATACCTCAAATTTTTTCAAAGATTTCAAAAGTTTCAATGATTATTTACATTTCACGTAAGATAAAAAAAATACAAAATATTTGACTAGAGGTAGATGATGAGTTACTGCCACACATATACTATCTCTTTATATAATGGTAGAATCATTGCATCCTTTTGCTGAAATTAACGAATAAATAGTTTGACCTAGGCTATGTAGGTAGGTACATGACTCGAATGCCGCCAGCATAACTAAAAGTAGCTTATGAGGCCCCTAAAAATGTCACGCTGGCACATAATGTGCACAGAATGTACGGCGAATGGCCGAGACGGTAACACTCTCACTGTAGGTACCTATTGAATTACGAGACAGACACGCACGGGCGTCGGCCAAACGACTGAAGCTTTTGCCGAACTCCTATTTGTGATTTCTTCCCGAGTTTCACTAATTTAACCTAAGGTGTGATTCTTTGTATTACGTTCACAGCACAGTTTCAATATGGCGTAGTAATAAATCTTTTGCTACATTCCAAACGGAAAATTACGTCAACATTAGAATTACATTTTTAATTAATTGTATACAAGTATATAAAAAGTGTAGGGTAGGTGTAAAGAAATATTTATTTATTTATTTGAATAGCTTTCTGAGAATCGGCTTCATACCGTAATAGCCATGTGTTTGGCGTCGTTAGGAAATCCATAATAATATTATAAATGGGAAAGTGTGTCTGTCTGTTTGTCTTTCTTTCACAGCAAAACGGAGCGACGAATTGACGTGATTTTTTTAAGTGGGGATAGTTAAAGGGATGGAGAGTAACATAGGCTACTTTTTTTTTTTTTTTTTTTTTTTATTGCAAAAGTTGGCAAACAAGCAAACTGCCCACCTGATGGTAAGTGGTAACAGTCACCTATAATACATGTGGCTCTTGTGAGATTCGCAGCAAAACTGCAACCCCACAAGAACCACTGTGTACGTTGCCAACTTGTGACACAAGATGTAAAGTCACTGTACCCAGTAATTTCACTGCCATATCTTACCCTTTAAACCGGAACACAGCAATGCAAGCACTGCTGCTTTGCGGCAGAAATAGGTAAGACGGAGGTACCTAAGCAGACGACCCTGGTACAGAGTCTCCCTCCAGTAAAAAGTGCTCCTTTTTTACCAAAAATGGGGGGTGGAAGTTTGTATGGAGCATTCCGCAATTTTCAAGGTAAAAATTGGTATGCTGACTATTTATGACTACCAAAAAAATCGCCCATCATTTTTTTTTTAATCTGCACCCAACCCCTTAAAAGAGGGGGTGAAATTTTATATGAGACCTTTCGCAGTTTTCAAGGCAGGAAGCTAAAATCGGCACACAGTCTCTTTGTAACTAACGAAAATACCTGCCATTTTTTAGAAATCCTCCCCCAGCTCCTAAAATAGGGGATGGAAATGTGTGTGAGACTCCGCAAAATTAGAACAGGTTCTTTAATACAAACGAATAATAAAATAATGTAATTAAAACGAATTAAATAAAACAATATTAAAATCATTAAATCCATACTAATATTATAAATGGGAAAGTGTGTCTGTCTGTTTGTCTATTTTTCACGGCAAAACGGAGCGACGAATTGACGTGATTTTTTAAGTGGAGATAGTTGTGGGGATGGAGAGTAAGATTAAATCTTACGATAAATCAATCAGCTTTTGAGAAAATAAACATTATAAACATAAATAAGTGTAACTCATGGATTCCGATAGATGGCGCTGATATGTTTATTGTATATTATGTTCACGATAGGTTTAATTGTTTAGTTCAAAAATTAATAACAGATGGCAGTGTTGAAATAAAATAAATAACGTGTAAAATTCTGTTTCGAGTTCTCTTCTGTGTTCAGGAAAGGAGAACAGTGCTTCCCCGAATTTAACGCGAGCGAAGCCGCGGGCAAAAGCTAGTACAATATAAATGTTATGTTACGGTTACTTTTAATACGGAGGTTGAATAGCCATAGTTGGGCCTGGTCACTTTAAAGAACATCAAGGTAGAGATTTTCATTTTTAGGGTTCCGTTTCTCGAAAGAAAAAAACGGAACCCTTATGGGATCACTTTTTTGTCCGTTCGTCCGACCGTCTGTCAAGACCCTTTTGTCTCGGGAACGCGTGAAGGTATCAAACTAGAATTTATATCAAATACTCAGGTGTACTGTCCCTTGGAGGTGTAAAAATCAAACTTCTAAGCCTACGCATTCAACAGCCGTTTATGCCGCAAATCGACACTCAAGCAAATCAAAACCTACAGGGTACTTTCCGTGAACTCAGAATCTTGAAATTTAGTACGAAGCAACATCATATAGCACAGATAAAGGAAAAATTGCGAAAACCGTAAAATAAAAATATTTTTAATAATTGACTTTTATTTACCTATAGGTTTGTACGGAACCCTCGGTGCGCGAGTCCGACTAGCACTTGGCCGGTTTTTTACATGCTCCCCGTGGATGATTGGACCAGGTTCATCAGGTAAAAATTAACTTTTAGACTAATCTATACATTTGAGAAATTTATTTTCTATTCAATATAATGAGTTTATTTTTATTTCATTTAACATTTGAAAAACAATTTAAAACAACTAAATCTACAATGTGTCATATGTATATACATTTTGTAAATGTAATATATGATTAAGGGGTATTATTTAATCAGAAAATGAGAATTGACACGAATCTCTCTGTTTTAATTTATACTAGCTTACCCAGCCACGCGTTGCTGTGGCAGTAATATTATTTTTCTAAAATAAAAGTAGCCTAAGTTACTCCTTATTACATCAGCTACCTGCCAATAAAAGTCCCGTCAAAATCGGTCCAGCTATTTAAGAGATTAGCCGGAACAAACAGACAGACAGACAAAAATTGTAAAAAATGTTATTTTGGTTTATGTATCTTATATATATTCCTATGCAGGTAGTAAAAAACGATTATTTCAATATTACAAACAGACACTCCAATTTTATTTATATGTATAGATGATTTAATAAAATACATAATAACAGACATCAGGTAGACTATACATTAGACACTGTATAGCCATCCCACATAGACTTATAGTGGTAGGTAAAATAAATTGTCAATTCCACTATTTTAATGTCTATCTTGTGTAAGTTCGTAGGAAAATAAATCATAGCGAGACTTACGGTATCGACATATATAATATTTCCACACACACAGTTAACACAACAGCACAGAAGGAGAGAAGAATTCACAACACAAGCGATATATAAAGATAGTTCGGGATAGAAAATAGAAATAAGGCACAATTATAATAATAAAGCAGAAAATAATCTATACATATGTATAAATAAAATTGGAGTGTCTGTTTGTAATATTGAAATAACCGTTTTTTACTACATGCATATGAATATATATACGGTACCTACACCAAATTAACATGTTTTACAATTTTTGTCTGTCTGTTTGTTCCGGCTAATCTCTGAAATGGCTGGACCGATTTTGACGGGACTTTTATTGGCAGGTAGCTGATGTAATAAGGAGTAACTTAGGCTACTTTTATTAAATAAATTTTATATTTTTTTCTAAAAATTTTGGAAAAAATCTTTTATTTTAGAAAAATAAAATTACTGCCACAGCAACGCGTGGCTGGGTCAGCTAGTATACAATAATATTTAAAGCGGCGGTATGTCGAGATGCGCACAATAACAACAAGCAAGCGTTCCGCGTCGTGGTATGGTCTCGACTCTCGACTGGCCTACGTGCGCGAACGCATCTAGCTGCTCCCGGCTGAGGTAAATATTAGCGGCCGAGAACAAAAGAACCTGTCCAATCTGGTATATTAGTTTAAAAATGTGTGTATGTAAATATAAAATATAATAGATATTTAATTTGATTAATATTTATGTAATTAGTTTTGTGTAAATATATTATAAGTGTAAAGTGTAAATAAATATTTAATGGTAAGTTTATGTTAAGGAAGACAGTTTTAAGAATAAATAAATTTAAATATTATAAATAAGTTTAAATGAAAATATATGTAGGAAAGTTGCCTACAGACTGTACATAAAAATTTTACGCTTTTTGTTTAACGCTGCGAACGTTTTTTCCCGGCCAAAAATCATTAAAATCGGTTGAAATGTTTAATAGTCTATCCTGTAAGAAAAACCACGTCTCCAACCCCTTAGGTGGGGTTCGAACCCACGACCTTTCGCTATTCGGGCGAGTGCTCTTACCGCTGAGCTACCGAGACGCTGGCAGACGCGTCAAAATTTACAAACGTATTTCAGCTTCTACTATGAGCAAGTATTGTTCCACCAATGTTTAAAGTTAGCTTTCTTCAACATCGAAAGTAATACTTTTACAAAAATATGCGTTTCTAATTAATGTACATACAGAGCTGTTGTTTAGAGGAAGAACTGGTTTATAAGGTAAATATAGTCTCCGGCAAATAAGTTGAACATGATTTTGAAATCACGTGACATGCGCAGTAGCAAGTTTAGGTACATTATTCACTACTGCGCATGTCACTTGATTTCAAAATCATGTTCAACTTAATTGCCGGGGACAATACCCTTATATTGAAATTAGAATTGAAATTCTTTTTTCTTATGAATAAATGAGGATTAGTTTTAGCAAATACTATTTTTACACATTTGAATAACGAACGGGATTATCCTGTGATCATGGCGTCTGTAAAGGAGTCGAAACGTCCGGTTTAAATCTATCTATACTTATAATAAATCTGTAGAGAGGTCAATTCTGTACATGAAATATATTTTCAAAATAACTATCAGGGGGTGATTAGTGATCGATACTGATGCCAAAAATGCAATCAGTATAATTTTTGTCTGTCTGTCTGTATGTATGTTCCTTATAGAAACAAAAACTACTCGACGGATTTTAACGAAACTTGGTACAATTATTCTTCATACTCCTGGGCAGGTTGTAGTATACTTTTCATCACGCTACAATCAATAGGAGCAGAGTAGTGAAGGGGAATTTTGGGAAAACGGGAGAAGTTACTCCATTTTTTAAGCTTCCGTCGCGTGTGCAGCCTTTATGGTTAAAGTTACATAGAAAAAATTCTTGTCCGTCTGTCTGTCTGTCTGTATGTTCCTTATAGAAACAAAAACTACTAGACGGATTTTAACGAAACTTGGTTCAATTATTCTTCATACTCCTGGGCAGGTTGTATTATACTTTTCATCACGCTACAATCAAGAGGAGCAGAGTAGTGAAGGGAAATTTAGGGAAAACGGGAGAAGTTACTCCATTTTTTAAGCTTCCGTCGCGTGTGCAGCGATATGTGATGGCGATGTGCACGATAACGAGCATATGTACCAGAGAGAGTATTTATATATATTTCTATTAATATTATTAATTTATGTATGAACATGTCTATCCGATAGCCTATTACTTATTCATAACAGGTTTTGACATCATGGTTATTGACGCTTAATTATAACGAGACAGAACAAATCCTAGAATACATAACCTAACAATGACTTATATATTTATTAAATATTTAATAATCTATAATATATGATATTCTATAATGGATCCTACGATACAACATATCAATGTAACACATAACACCCATAGAAAATAAATTACTTCTCATATGGAAACTCTCACGCTCCCTCAGAAAGCACAAAGTACTCACACTTTTACACTATGCACGCATGCACACACAAACACGCACACACACAAACACACAAACACACACACACACACACACACCAGCTGCCCATGAACGTGTTGTTTTACCATGGTCATTTAATTTGAAATTTATACTCAAGGTATTATTACTTGCCTTACGCTTTTTTGAACATTTATATTTGTATTATTATAGGTAGTATAAGATATTATCAGAGAATAATTGTATGTATCTCGTTTCATGTTAATATAACACCGTGTGTTATGGAGGAGCGATGTTCCCTGGCACAGGTATTGTTACTTAAAAGGGAACATCAACCTTGTCTCTATTATATAATTTGTGAAATGAAATAAATAAATTTTAATTTTAATTTTAATAACACAAGTCTTACAGTGCTTATTTTGGGCTGGGCTAATTGGTGTGAATGTGAGAAATGATATACTTTAATTACATGTTATATTAATAATATATACTATTTAAATAATGGCCTACAGGACGTTGGGCATATGCCAAACAAATATAGTTAATAAAACAAAAATAAATATAGCTCAAGGCCATGCTAACTTTGAGAGACATAGTTAGTTACCCTAAAGGAGAATATGGTATCTTACCAAAATAATAGGTCTTGTGGCTTACAGTCCATCTCAGATAATCATTAATGGCCGATATTAAAACTAACAAGAGAAAATCATATTTTTAATTTAATAAATACCCTCGACATAAATATTATTTGATGCCCCAGAACCTTAATTAAAAATGTTTAAAGAAATCCATTACGGATCCATCTTAATTTATAATCACAATATCACAATCTCAATAAGAGAAAAATCAAATATAAATTCGTTCAAACAAAAATGTAAAAACAAATTTCAACCAAGAACCGTTCTACTCTGTTAATGAATTTATGTCAGAGAAATAAATCTCACGATTGGTAATTATTTCACTATAATCATTAAATTAAGTGTGTTTGCTTAATTTCATTAATCATATTAAAACTACTTATAAGAACTATGTGCAATATTAAAATATAAAATGTTAATTGTATTTTGTCCACGTGGCCATAAGGTCCTTTTCACTTTGATGTAATTCTTTAATATTTTGCCTAGAAATAAATTATATGCACCTAAAACAGCCATATTGTTTTATAACAATGATCTTCCAATATCAAAGTCGGATTTATAAATTACAACAAAAAAATTTAGGTTGTAATAACCAACTAATTTTACGGTATACCGGCAATTAATCAGAAAACGATTCTTCTTAAAATGCATCACAATACTTTAATAATTTAAAACGAAATAATAAAACAGTAATTAATACTACAACACTTACCCAATAAAAGAGGATTCACTATTGAATTTTTCAAAATTATTTTGAGTTGAACTATGATAGTGTGCTTCAAGCCGTGCTGAGATGACAAATGGCGCAAAATGGAAACGGACAAGGCTTTAAAGTGCGGTTCTGGAAGGTTCTCTCACAAAATAATTTTAGAGTTACCTTCGAAGAGAATAAAAAATGACACAGCTAGTGGGGTTTTCAGAAGAGAGTTAGGATAATGCGACACACAGTAAATCGCTCAATAGCATTGCAAAATATTATGTCTATAAAACTTTATTACAAACTCTTAGGAATATAAAATACATAATAATAATTATATATTTTTACATATTCACCTACTAGTCTAGTTCAAGATAAGCTTTTGTTATGGATACCACATATGATACGTAATAATCGTGAATGGATTTGGAATGAAATATATTTTAATACCCATGATTCAGGTACAAATGTTAGTATTCATCACACCAACATCTGCCCCTGTCGGGACTCATACCCAGGACCATCGGTGCTAAAGGCATCGCCACCGTTGCATTAAACGTATTCCTAATGATTTATGCTATTTAAATGGTTTATTGTTTTATTTAAATGGTTGATGGTTTATTTCGACGACTGTTTGGTGCAACGGTAGCGATCCTGCCTTTCGCACCGACACGGTCCTGGGTTTGAATCCCGGTAGGGGCAGATTTTTGTATGATGAATACGAGCATTTGTACCTGAGTCATGGGTGTTTTTATATATATATATATATATATATACCCCTACCGGGATTCGAACCCAGGACCGTGTCGGTGCGAAAGGCAGGATCGCTACCGTTGCACCAAACAGTCGTCGAAATAAACCATCAACCATTTAAATAAAACAATAAACCGTTTAAATAGCATAAATCAATAGGAATACGTTTAATGCAACGGTGGCGATGCCTTTAGCACCGATGGTCCTGGGTATGAGTCCCGACAGGGGCAGATGTTGGTGTGATGAATACTAACATTTGTACCTGAATCATGGGTATTAAAATATATTTCATTCCAAATCCATTCACGATTATTACGTATCATATGTGGTATCCATAACAAAAGCTTATCTTGAACTAGACTAGTAGGTGAATATGTAAAAATATATAATTATTATTATGTATTTTATATTCCTAAGAGTTTGTAATAAAGTTTTATAGACATAATATTTTGCAATGCTATTGAGCGATTTACTGTGTGTCGCATTATCCTAACTCTCTTCTGAAAACCCCACTAGCTGTGTCATTTTTTATTCTCTTCGAAGGTAACTCTAAAATTATTTTGTGAGAGAACCTTCCAGAACCGCACTTTAAAGCCTTGTCCGTTTCCATTTTGCGCCATTTGTCATCTCAGCACGGCTTGAAGCACACTATCATAGTTCAACTTATTATTTAAACATATTGTGTTAGTATACTTTTTATAAAAGTCGAATAAAATATAAATTAAAAGTTATTTTCTTATTTTTAGTTCGATTTGCTATGAAACCGTTTTTAACATGTAATAGTTTACATTCAATTTAAATTATGAAATATATTTCTAGATATATTTTCTCAGATATATTTTAAGATATACCTATTTTCGGGCAAATTCTCATATATTTTCAAATATATTCTAAATATATTGTTACATATATTTAAATATATTTAAAAATATAAACAAAAATATATTTTATTTCGGTGTGTGTAAGCCATGCTTATTTCAGTACACGTCATATTAAGATGAAACCGCAAATGATTCATTAAATCAGTTAAGTTTTCTTAGATCGTACCCACCTTTACTTGGATAACTGTAGTAATTTTAGAGATAATACATGCAAAGCAAAGTTCTGACTAAAGATGGATTCGGTGCGCAGCTTCCGGGAAACCAAAACTTTTGGGTTCCAGGGGAAGTATATTTATCCTGGCGATCCTAATTAGGATAATGAGATAAGCTTATCAAAATATTGTATTGTCGTCGATCGTTGATAAGTCTTCAACGTTTAAAGTAAGTCTGATTGCTTAAACATTGGAAAAAACACTTTTTTACGGATTTTTGCGCATGTTTTATTTTAAATTTAATCCTGACGTTTCGACTCCTTTACAGGAGCCGTGATCCTATCATCCTGTGATCACCTCCACCATCCTGTAATCTGTCAGGATTAAATATAAAATAAAACATGCGCAAAAATCCGTAAAAAAGTGTTTTATTCTAATGTGTAATGTGCGCGGAAGTGTAAGAACTAAATATGATCGCTTAAAGTTGGGCAAAATCGATCCCAAACGAGTCAGTTACATACATACAAAACAAACATACAGGTGAAACTCATAAAAACGTGTTAAAAAGAGACTGTAACCATTAGCCGGGGATAGCCATTTCTAGGAGATTTTTGTAAGAAATAATTTATGTAATTTCTGTTTGATTACACTAACATTTGCTCCACAGGGTACTCGAACCCAGGCCTGTCGGTGCGAAAGGCAGGGTCGCTTGAAAATGTGCTATCGTCGAAAAAATGTAAATCGTCTGAAATTAATTTGTTCTGTACAAATTACACCATTCCTCTCCAAGTTAATCAAGTTATTTTTCTTAACTATTAGTGGGAAGTTATATATATGATAATTTCAGTGAAGCGAATGATGTGAGGGTAGGCAGCAAAACATACAAACCATGTGGCGCCACGTACTTTATGCGCCCGTAATTGGAACTAATTATCGAATCGTACAATTTCGAACATTTCATTCGAGACAGCATAGTGCTGCGGCTTCTCTATCGATATTAATTTAACGTTTTGTTACATTATTTTACACATATATTTAAGATATGTTTTTTCAAATATTATAACTCGTTTATAATGTTGTATGTTTGGTATTTTTCGTAAAAAATATAAAAAAAATATTTCGGGAATAACCCATATCGTGATAGTAACAATAATTAAATAATATCCTATATATTAGTACAATGATATTAATTAAAATCAAGCATCAATTAATTTTTAATTATAAATTTATTTAAAATTAATAAATGATAGTACCTATATACTGATAATTAAAGCAATTCGTGCGAAATTATTTCCTAACCATTCCAAATTAAAAAATGCACAACATTAATGTTCATGTTTTCTCTGCCGGCACTGCCGGAGTGCAACCCGTTGTTTTTTTCATTTAGATTATTTGCCAGTATAATTAATGGTAACGGTAAACGTTTAAGTGTCATTATATTTTTAATTTAATTTTTTGCATTCACAATGCAATATTTCGATAAGATAAAATAGCGACTGCTCTGACCGCTGAGCTACCGAGACGCTGGCAAATGTGTCGAATTTTACAACTTCTACTGTTAGCTAGTTTCGTTCCTCCAATGTTGAACGCTAACTACCTTCAACATCGAAAGTAATAGTTTTACAAATATTAAACACTGGATTAACGAACAAACAAACGAACGAACAAATTCGACACGTTTACCAGCGTCTCGGTAGCTGAGCGGTCAGAGCAGTCGCCCGGATAGCGAAAGGTCGTGGGTTCGAATCCCATCTGAGGGCTCGGAGGCGTAGTTGTTTTTTATACACGTATTTTATAGTTTAAGTGTCATCTTAATTTGTAAGGTCAAGTCAACTTCCAACATTAACGTCCACTTTATTTATCAAACTGGGAGATGTGAACACAAAGTATAAATGCCGTCGTATATTATAAGTAATCCTGAATTATATTGATTTGTAAGTCAATACCATGACATTATTTATATGACTTTTTAATAGTTTATCCGTTAGCCTAGTACATATCTATAACACAAGTCTTAAAGTGCTTACTTTGGGCTAGGCTAATTGATGTGAATGAAAGAAATATTATATATTATTAATTACATATTATATTATAACATATACTGCCTACAGGACGTTGGGCATATGCCAATCAAATATAGTTAATAAAACAAAAATAAATATAGCTCAAGGCCGTGCTAGGTTTGAGTGACATGAGTTACCCCAAAGGAGAATATAATATCTTACCTAACTACCTACATTATGAGCATGATTTGCCTGTATAGCATTAAGTTCGTGTTTTGGAACATTAATGGTGCAGATTAAAATCCCGCAAATTTATTTCCAAAATTTGTTTTATGGTGTGGTCGTTACAGTAAGAACATTAACAGAAAAATGAAGGTGACGCGACATAAATGTACAGCTTGAAAGTTACGCCTGATTCAATATAATAGCAAGGCGCTAAACCAACAAATAGTTGTCAAGAGTGGCTTGATCAAATGATATCCCGATTACTTTGAACGTAATAAGAATTACTAAATTTGAGTAAAGATAATATTTTTTCAATCGTAACGCATCTTTTGAGCTGCAGAGTTTTGATAAACTTTTAATTAAAATGAGCAGCAAGATAAAATATTAGCTTGACTAGCTTTGCTTGAAATTTGAACGAATTATACAGTGTATAGTGTGCAAACTCAAAACTTGAATAAATACTTTTTGGGTGAGGTAATATGTGCTAAAAAAACTGCCAAATAATTTAAATATGGAACCAATTTCTTTTAATAAATTCTTTTTTGACGTGACAACGTCTTAAATTAGGTTGCGGCTGGGAGTCACTTATGAAAAAGTGTAACGCTCGGTAACGTTACGATGAGTCACCGAACGAGAGAGAGGCCCGCCGAATGCCTTGCGTCTCTCTCCCACTCAACTATGATCGGTCTGCCGCGCGCATTGTGCAATTTAATTATATTCATATCAATAAATATTCTACCGAGAAAAAGACGTTGTCACGTAAAATCTTCGCCCGTAAAACCGACTTTACAGGCAAAAAAAAAAAAAAAAAAAAAAAAAAAAAAAACCATTTTTTTATCATAAACATTTTTGGCCAACGCGAGTGAGCGGAGTACACCGCCATCTCTTAATAAAATTTATAGATATATTTCAATACATTTTATTTTTATTTAATTCATTTCATTTATTATTAATATTATTGAGCGAAGCTCTCTTTTAGGCAACTCACAAATTTCGCTATTCTCCCTCCTGCTACTTAACGGTTCAACTGATTCGAACGAATTTTGGCATGAATATACATGATTATAACCCGACGGACATAGGCTATGGAAAAAAAATATAGACTTTACCATGGAGGAATAATCACCCAAACAAAAATTCAAAAGCTGATCACAACCAAACCGCTGGTACTACATTGATGAAATTTGGCGCCAAAACTCACATCGTGGTCGTGACTAATGTGCAAAAAAAGTTTTGAAATCGGACATACCATGGAGGAATAATCACCGAAAGAAAAATTCAAAAGCTGATCACAGCCAAACCGCTGAGACTACATTGATGAAATTTAGGTGAGGTTAAGTAAGGTAATGCTTCGCTCAGTATTTGCAAACAGCAGCAGCATTGCAGACCTAGTATATTATGGCTTGTACATATAAATTAAAATAAAACACCCTTATTAATGAATTTATATATGTATACATATGG
Source organism: Calamotropha paludella (assembly GCA_927399485.1). Classification (NCBI taxonomy): domain Eukaryota; kingdom Metazoa; phylum Arthropoda; class Insecta; order Lepidoptera; family Crambidae; genus Calamotropha; species Calamotropha paludella. The sequence goes on along the minus strand of OV656820.1, from coordinate 23,843,193 downwards.
TAGGAGTGAACTCCTACAATATGTATTAAGTTCATAATTGGTAATTTTATGCTAACGCTGTAAATATGTAATTGAACGCTTTTTCAACAGTGGCAATGAGACAATTCTCGGTGACATACGTGTTATAGATTTTTCCGCGCATCCTTTTGTTTACATCATCGTAGAACATTTCACCAACATCATAATAGCATAATCATTTTTATTTTTTTTATGTAATTTTCAATGTTATTATAAGAGAAAAATGATAAATTATTATAATAGAAAAATACTAAAAAAAATCTACTCGGGTCACAAGTGAATTCTCAGGCGGGAATTAAGAATTCACTTGTGAGCTGAGTGGATTTTTTCTAGTATTTTTCTATTATAATAATTTATCATAATAGTATCTTATGCAAAATTAGCCACTTCACACACACATATATAGAAGATCGTTCACGTCTCAGAGGTTTGAAACAAATAAATGATCGTTCACGTCTCAGAGGTTTGAAACAAATAAATGATCGTTCACGTCTCAGAGTGTTATTAGATAATAATATGGCTAAGTTATCAGTTTTACACGCTTATTTTTTTTTACCTTTGACCTTGAATAACTTAAGACAGACTTTTGATGAATTTAATCACTCCAAAATGAAAGTATTTAATTTGGTTTATTATTTCTCATTCATGGTTGATCGATCGTTAAGATGTGTTAACGTCGTGAAAAATCGTTCACGTCACAAAAGTATGAAAATTCGAATCATCCTCGGACGAATTCACCTGACGTAGGGCTGAGACTCGCCAAATTGCAACACGAATGACTCGTGCTTTGACGAGATCAACACCACCCCGTCAGGGACGAAGTAGCCTGCTTTCTACAGACTTTTCAAAGCCTCGACATCGAACTGAGCTTGATTCAAATCCCAAAGCCATGACGCACGTTTCAAACTGCGTCGATCTCTGCGATTCAAATGGGTTTCGGCGTCACACCTTACGACGATGTAAAGCGCGACTAGTAAAGTCACATTGTTTAGAACCTCTCGGCTCTCGGGGCTCACACATTTCATATGGATCACAATCTCACGGCGCCAGTTCTGCGCTTTGATGATTAACTTGACACTCTCTCATCAGATCTCTTAAAAAATTTAAATAGGTAAAGGTATCCCTCGGATTCAAGCTCGATAATCATTCGCTTTTCCGGTTGCGTGCGTTTAAATAGAAGGCAGCTGTCCTGAATGAAACAGCTTTTTAACCACAACAACCTTTGTATGCTCAATTGAAAACGGAATCAAAGTAAGCTGGTGGCATCAAAACTTTATTTTCATCACTGCCTCCCCGTGCTGGGGAGTGGGCAATTTGCGAACCTGATGTCTTTGAATGTGGTAACCCAACTCTAAGGGTCCTGCTCTCCCTCACCGGAATCGAACCCTGATTCCCCGTGACATCCTTGGTTGGTACTCACAGACCCAGCATCGAATGAAGACAATTCAGAACACGATTACAGGTACGCCGCAGCTGCTGGATCGTGCGCGATCTATGAAAGTCACACAGACTTAATATAATCTGACGACTCATCAAGCCAAGAGAACTTTTGCGTCTATTATAGTTATGGCCTATTAATCGCCAAATCATCCACAATCAGCGATCAGCACTCTGCCCCAGCCGCTAATTGTGTCATAAGGACAGATCGATTAACGAATATATGCATACTTTGCATTATGAAGTGTGCAATATACCCGTCGATCTACAAAGTTTTATAAAACTGGTCGTTCAAACTATACAACACAACCGTGACGCTTAGTCAAGTTAAAAAGATTTAAGAACATTCTATGGTCATGGGTATTATTTGAAACTACAACTACAACTTTCATCCTGTTCTGACAACCCGTAGAAATCGCTTATAGAAACGGCGCCGGCGGCGGCGCCGCGTACAGTGCATAGCGCAAAATAGCATAACATAGGTCGACATCTTTTACACTAAAGTTTTGTAGTGAAAACTTCTTTAGCGGCGGCGGCGTTGTTCTTCGACTTCTTGGGATGTGTAAAATATGTTAAACTCGCGTCAGGACACGTGACCTGATCGAAAATTCCTAAGACGGGGGGCAGGGCGCTTGCGCGAGTGTACTTGTGTCTTTGTCATGTTGTTATCATGTTTGTGTAAGATATATATTACAATAAATACAATAAATGAATATTGTATTTTACCACATAAATTATAGTACTTTTATACTTACTGATAATCAAAGCAACTCGTGCCAAATTATTCCCTAACCATTATAAAATATCAAAAATGCACAACTCAAAGTACATGTTTTCACTTCTGCCGGCACTCCCGGAGTGCAACCCGTTGTGTTTTTTTAGGCGTTAGATATTATTGCAACATTTCATTTATGAAAAAAAATTAATAGAAAAAATTATCCGATCGAATTATGACAGCAGCTGGTTAAATATACAAATATACAGTTCAAATATCGCCCGAAATGTTTTGAATGAAACAGCGGGTTGGGGTCCGCGGGGCGTGACAGCGCAATGAAATTAGTCACCCGGGAACCTCCCGCGCGCGACGCATAATATGCGCTGCGAGTATAGTCCCCGGCATATAAGTTGAACCTGGTTTTGAAATATCACGTAAGGGGCTGTCCATTAATCACGTGAGGCTCGAAAGGGGGGGGGAGGGGTCCACAAAAAATCACGAAATATCACAAGGGGGGAGGGGGGGTGTAGTAATATATCACGTGTATTTATTTTTTCAGCAAACGCGCGATACTGAACAGAAAAGCGGCTTGACGTGTATTTATTTTTTCGCCAAACGCGTACAAAACGAAAGCGGCTTACTACTTCTGTAGTTCGATGTTGGCGCCGAAGTTGAGATCTGACGACAACTCTATGCCATAAAGCTCAAGGCTGTCGGTAACAGGTACAGATGTACCTCGGAAAGTAGGAGTGAGGTTGAAGGAACTCCTTTTTGTAGTGAAAATACACGCTTGCGTTTTAGAGGCGTTGAACTGGACGAGGTTACTGTCACCCCGCTGGGAAACGTGGCTCAACCTCTTATTGACTCTCTCATCAATATCACGTCGTCACCGCTGACTTTTGAATTAGACAGGTATCTCTCTACGACAGTACTGTCGTCTGCATACCCAACAATTCCAGGTATCAACAGGTCATTGATGTGCAGCAGGAGAAGTGTCGCAGAGAGAACAGACCACTGAGGAACTCCGGCATCAATAGCCACTGAGTCAGAGGAGCAGTCATCGATAACTACTCTGATCGACCGTTCTGTCAGGGAATCGGCTATCAAATTACAAAAGTCAGCGGGGATACCATACGCAGGAAGTTTGCGCAGCAGACTAGCGTGCCAAACCCTGTCAAAAGCCTTCGAGATGTCAAGTGACTCGGCAAGTGCTTCGTCGTGCATCTCGAGGGCCTCCCCCAGCAGTGCGTCACATAATCTAGAAGATCCCCAGTTGAACGTCCACGGCGAAAGCCATATTGACCGTCACTGAGAAGATCATTGTTTTCTAGGTACGAGAGCAATTTACTGTTCAGCACTTTTTCCATTACTTTACATAGTATGGAAGTGATACCGATCGCCATGATCGGTCGGTAATTGCATGGGTCGGCACGACAACCCTTTTTGGGTACTGGCTGCACATTGGCAAGCTTCCAGGATTTTGGTACGGTTCTTATTTTGAGAGAGAGGCGATACAAGCGTGTTAGCACAGGATACAACTCGGGTGCACAATACCTCAGTACTCTTGCTGGTATACCATCAGGACCACTGGCCTTATTCACGTCTCGACCAAGTAAGACTCTACGGACCTGCTTATTGTGAATTGTGATCCCCGACATTGAAGAATCACATCGAGGTATATTTGGTGGTTATTGAGAGCCGGTGTCTAGACGGGAACTGCTTGCAAACAGAGAGGCAAATAAACTTGCTTTTTCAGTTGCAGAATGAGCCAGTGACCCGTCAGGTTTCAGCAACATAGGACGACAGAAATTCACTTCGACTGACTTCGAAAGGGACCAGAACTGTTTACTTTCATTCGGGTAGGATGACAGTTTCGTCCCTATTCGGCTGATGTGGTCGAATCTTGCTTTAAGAATGACCCTTTTGCATGACTTGGCGGCCGAATTATAGGCTCTCTTCTTCGATCGGATTCTCCGTGCGCGGACCTTGCGATCGCGGATATGCACTCAAGCCTGGTAAGTAGACTGTTTTCGGGCCTCAGCACGAGCACAGGCCGCATTATACCAAGGCCGGGACTTGTGACCGAGCGGGATGTCGGAGAATGGAATAAAATACTCTATTCCCTGCCGAATTACGTCAATCGCATCAGCGGTGCACGATGGGTCGCTCGAAGAGAAGCAAGTTTGCCGCCAGGGATATGATGCAAATAAAATACTTATCTCGTCCCAATTTGCTGACTCGTAACGCCATACCCGCCTCATGCCGCTGGGGCTATCATGCGGAGGAGAGCAGATCGATACGGATTTCACACCACAATGGTCGGACGACCCCAGTGGAGCTAAGACCGATACTGAATGTGTGTTGATCAGTTGTCAGCAGTAAGTCAAGACAATTGGGTGTGTGGCCAGCAATATCTGGAATTCGCGTCGCTTGGTCCGCCAGCTGAGTAAGATTTAGCGCTAGGGCACGCTTCTCTCCCAGCATGGTCAGTTTTCTGGTATGGGAACAGCCACTTTTTATGGTGAGCATAGAAGTCCCCCAGAAAAACAAGCTCCGCCGCTGGATATCGCACAGTTACCAAGTCTGCCGTCTCTGTGAGGTAATCTTTGAGCCGAGTCGTTTCCCGGTCACCGCTGTGCAATCGGTAAACACAGATGTAGACCTTCTTCTAAACCCCTGTGTCCACCAGAAGCCAAATAACGGAAAACTCGGGACTTTTTAAAGCATTGGAGACGCCTACAGCAAATGTCATTACGGACGAACACACAGACCCCTGCACTCATCTTGTACTTATGCTCAAGCGTGTAACCAGGGTAGTTGAGGTACGCCTCATCCGACGGGGTTGCTATCTGAGTGTCCGTTAAGAAGAGTAGGTGCGGCTTTTCGGTCTCCAGATGATGATGGACCGGATCGAGATTTGAGTGCAGTCCTCTGATGTTCACAAAGTGCACTTTTTATGGGAGGAAGTGCAGCCGTTGTTTAACTTTCTTCTTGTGCTTCTGGATCATAGTGGTTAATGTTGGGGGGTTGGATTTTCAGTCGAGACGCTAATCAGTTGACCATTAAAGTACTCTTAGGCTAAGCTAACCACAGAATGGAACTCACCTGGAGACTGCGGGGACGCCCGAATCCTCCCGAAATGGCCACCGGGTCCTCCCATCCAGTCGCCAACTGGCACGGTGGAGCATTTCGGGATTTTTCGCAAGTTGGCGGGGCAGCCTTTCAGCTAGTTGGGCCCCCACTTACTGCGGTCGGCCAATGGCTAAACCGTGATTCGGATCCCGCTGCCCTCCAGAATGAGTTACCTGGTACAGCATTGCCAAGATACTAAGACCGGTCTTAAGTTGCGCAACTGACTTATTACCAACCCCCATTGGGACTGGTACTCCCGCCCTCCAACGGAACGCAGCAGAGCTGCTTGGCGACGTATTTCGGCAGGATGGTGGTCGCAAGCCAGGCGGCCCCTTACGGAGCCTACCACCGCTGCTGGGATCATCAGCCGTCACTACGAGCCGAGTTGGTGCGCGATGCCGTTGCCCGGGGTGGACCGCTAGGAGGTAGATCCCACCCACCCCAATACCTGCAACCTCTCTATCTACCTCTAGACGTTATTATTATAGTCTTTAATTTTCTATAATGAAATAAGATGACCTGTATTTTAAAAATATATAAAAAAAAAATTCTTTGTAGGTACTAAAAAATACACGTGATATAGTGTGGGGGGGGGGGGTAGTCTGAAACCTCACCATGTATCACCAAGGGGGAGGGGGGGTTAAAAAATGCCAAATAAAACATCACGTGATTAATGGACGGCCCCTAACAAGTTTAGGTAAATTATTCCATTTCTGCGCAAGTTTATTGTTTTTGGTTTGCGAGACCTAACGAAATGGTACGGTGCTACATTTTAGGTGAAGAAAGCTTAAACAGTAGCGATGTGCCGAGTACGGCTTGACTCGAGTCAGACTCGATTTTTATTTTTATTTTATTTATTTGTCACACAAAACAGATTTACAGCAGTATCATTTTTATACATTATAAAAAACAAAACAACATGGTAGGCTGCAACTCCAAACACATGTGCGAACAGCATGTTTAAACATATCGTACATTTATATTATACAATAATAATTATAAAAGAAATTGAATTAAGATTAAAAAATAATAATAAGGACTAGATAAAAAAAATTACAATTACATTAAATTAAAAAATGATTAAATGAATAATTAAATTAAATTGATAAATAAAAAAAAAATTTGGATGGACGTCAAATTAGTACTTAATAAGAAAAAATTATTTATATGGTTTAACAAAAAAAGAAAAAGAAAACATAAATCAATAATAAATTGTTGCAAATAAATATCTTTTATTAAAATTAAAATTTATCGATCGTAAGTAAAGCTGTTTTCCATTTGGTAAGCGATGAAGAAGCGTAGATGTCAGGCACACCGCCTAACCGGTTAAGTAGAGTGTTATAATCACGACACATTCTTAATATAGGGTTGTGAGACGAGACATTGCTATCGCAGAACGGAATCGAAAAAGGGCATACCTTTCTAGAGGACCTAATAAGAACTTTAGGAACTTTGAGGTGAATATCCGACAGCAGCGTAGTGTGAAGTGATCCATGTAATATTCTGTGTAGGTAGGTTAAGTCGTGCACCTTGCGTCGCTCCTCAAGAGTCTTCATATTAAAATAACGAAGTCGTTCCGAGTACGTCGTGAGTTCCCTTTTTTTGCCATACCTTAAAGTAAGGATCCTAAGAAAACGTCTCTGAATAGACTCAAGGATATCCACATACTTACGGTATTGCGGAGACCATACTACAGAAGCATACTCGAGCTGACTCATAATTAGAGTTTTGTAGAGCAACAGTAGACTCTTAGGGGATCTAAAATCCTTGGTAACACGCAATATAAAGCCAGAAAGCGATTCCTGCTTTGAACTCGCATATGCGAATATTCGAATACTAATTTATTTTGACTCGAGTACGCCGGACTCGATTCCGGTACTCGAGTCAGGAAGAATCGATTTTGTACTCGGTGTCTCGAAACTATTATGCGAGTCCAAGTGACTCGAGTCTAGTATTCGAGATAGCTTGACTCGCTCGTACTCGATTTCTATTTACTTAAGCAATGAAGTGACACCTAAAATAAAAGTACATGCTAAATACCTAATAGAACAAGTACCCGAAGTTTTTAAATACCTAGCTTCTAAAATGATCTCTTTTTATTAATAAAACAAATAGAACTTGATCTCATTAACAGAAATTTTCTGGTTCCTAGATATCTCCTTAGTATTCTATGTTTATTTGTTTTGTTTAAAAATATTTTTCACTAAAATGTTCGTAGTGTTATTATGCTAAACCTAGATACTGTTTGAAGTTTACTCATTTCCAATTTTTCCTTTTGTACTTAAATCGGTAACAGACTCAATACTCAATACTCAATAATTTATTGCATAAACCACAATGTACATAAAGATATATTGTTTTAAACTTTCATGGTCACTAACATTATAGTAATATAAGTTATTTGCGGGATTGCTACCATGTACCTTGTTATTGAGTTTCCGATATTTCGGCACTGTTGCAAGTGCCATGATCACGGAGCGACTGAAGTAATTGCGGGTAGGCTGTTATTGGCAGAAATATCGGTCTACCCTCCGACGAAGTCTCTTATTGCGTTCGTTACCCGTACCACTGTTCACATTCTCACTATTCACTTGGGATTGTTCTCGACACACAACACTTACAGTATCGGATCGCGACACGACACATTTTTGATTTTTTCGGTTTTTACACATACGAACCACTGGATTCCAGACATTCGACAATTTAAACCCGTCCTCACGATTGAAATTTTCATGTTTTGTTATTTCAATCGCTTCCCTGACCAATCTTGGTATGTAGTGGCGTTCTGTCGAAATAATCTGTGGGTTATGAAACTCAATCCAGTGGTTAGGACCAGAATCAATCAAATGTTCCGCGATGGCCGATTTCTGCTTATCGTTGTTCTTGATTGCTTTTATGTGTTCCCTTATTCGGCATGCTACTGTTCGTTTTGTTTGGCCAATGTACGAACTGCCACAGCTGCAATCGATCTTATAGACACCAGGTTTCTCCAAGGGGAAGTTGTCTTTAGGAGACCGTAGGTATTGTGAAACCTTTCGTACAGGAGTGAAGACAGTATTTAGCGAGTACTTATTCAGTATGTTTGAGATCTTGTCAGTCACTCCTTTGACATATGGCAAATAAACGGGTTGTCTGTCTACTTTGTGTCTCTGGTGTCTTAATTTGTGTCTGGATGGAAAGTGTCCCTTGTATCCATTACTCTGTAAGACTCGTCGTACATGCTCCAACTCTTTTTGAAGATGTTCCTCATCACACAAGTCATATGCACGGTTCTTCAGTGAAGTCACTACAGAGTTAAGATGTTTAGGGTGGTGATGCGAGGACGCGTTGAGATAGCGGTCAGTGTGTGTGGGTTTGCGGTAAACGGAATGACCAAACGAACCGTCATTCCTCACCCGAATCTTCACATCCAGAAAGGCCAGACTTCTATCTTCTTCCATCTCATAGGTGAAGTTAATTTTAGGATGGATGCCATTTAAATTTGCCAGGTGAGACTCAACATCATCTTTGTTACCCCTTAATATACAGAAAACGTCATCGACATACCTCTTCCATAGTTTTATTTCTGTGGGTGCGGTAATGAAGGCTTTTTCTTCAAAATGCTCCATCCATACATTGGCAACCACAGAAGCCACGGGACTGCCCATTGCGACTCCATCTATTTGGAGGTAGTACTGGCCCTGATATATGAAGAAATTCGTCGACAAACAATGATGCAACAGCTTGGCATATACCATCGGGATGTCATTTTCTTGTAACTTCACCTTCACCACTTCAAGACAATCTAACACAGGTACATTTGTGAACAGCGATTCCACGTCAAAACTGACCATCGACTGATTTTCATCTACCTTGTTTTGGTGCAGGATTTCTATGAAATGGCGGGAGTCCTTTACAAACGACGACGTTCGTCCTACTATAGGCTGCAATACTTTTGCCACATGCTTGGCCAGTTCATATGTAGGTGAGTCTATCTGACTCACGATTGGGCGTAGGGGGACATTCGGCTTATGGATTTTCGGCAGACCATATAGTTTTGGAGGCTGGGTGTTCCTAGGACGTAGTAAATATTTGACAATGTCATCGTCTAAAGCGTAGGCGCATTCCTTTATGAGTGAGCGAGTGTTACGATCTGTCCTCGCCGTTGGGTTGTAATCCACCTTCTTGTATATGTGTTCATCAGTGAGTAGACTAAGGATTTTGTTTTCATACTCACTGGTATTCATTATGACAGTCGCATTCCCTTTATCAGCCTTTAGTACCAATATATTCTTGTTCTTGCGAAGATCTTTCAAGGCAACTGATTCGGAAGAAGTAATGTTCGGTCCTGGTGGCCTCGCATGACGTAACACTACAGCAACATCTTGCCTGAGTGTATCCGCATCTACTGCTGGTATCTTGTTACGTATGACACCCTCTTCAACCGACCCAATCACTTCTTCATAGGGAATACGTCTGGGAGTAACGGCGAAATTCATCCCTCTTTCAAGAACAGACTGTGCAGCGTTGGACAACTCAATATTCGACATATTTATTACCGTTCGGGTTGGTAGTGAGTTCTCGTGGTAGGGGACATCTGGCTTTTGTCTTTGCAATAACATTTCAAACTTACGATCTTGTTTATTGGCGCTTAGTTCCCTGGTACGTTGAGCTTGTAAGTATGTAACACGATCGCAAATATCAAAGTCACTTGTCGAAAGAGTTTCACTGCACTTCAGATGGATTTCGTATAGTTCACACTGACTTTTGTCCAGTTGGTACCTACAGTTACGAATCGATTTTCGCAATAATTTTACACTCGCGTTTCGCAGAATACTCGCGGAACCATGAATGTCTGGTCGTGGTTTTATCCTAACACATATAGGGATAATGTCCGAATCACGACACTTCACGAGGAAAGACAGAGATTCCTTCAAACATTCACACTTTTTCCGCGCGCGTTCTAGGTGTTTTATTAATTTTGACGTTTAGTTATTTGATTATAAATTATTATTTTAGAGGTTTTTATTATTATTATTTTTTTTTTTTAGAAATGATATTATTTTATTAATTTTGTCGATGTAGCAATGTTAGTTCTATTAAGTATAGTAAATGCTACTTAAAAATTTTTGTCATTAAGGTATTCTTGGATGCTATAGTAATGTTTATTTATTAAAAGTTCCTTTAGACGTGTTAAGAATTTTTTATCTTCAGATAGATCTCTTATAGAATCTGGTAACTTGTTGTATAGTTCTATTGACGCAAATAAGGGTCCTGAAGAGTGCAGCTTTAGACGGGAGGTTGGTAATCTTAGTTTGTTCCGTCTGCGTAGAGTGTACTTTTTTGTTGATTCATCACGCGTTTCATATAGTTCAGGATGTTTTTTTATAAATGTATGTACATGCTTCCAAAATATAGATACAAGGTAATGTAAGTATTTGATATTTGACAAAATATGATTTGCAGCTAGTTAAATTGTCTAAATTAAATATTATACGGAGCAATTTCTTTTGTAGTGTAAATAAAGTACGTAGTAAAGTAGTAAGTAGTAAGTAACTCGAGTTCTGGACTCGAATTTCCAGACTAAGGTTCTAGACTCGAGTCCAGGACTCGAGTCAGCATTCGAATACCAAATATAGAACTCGAGTACTGGACTCGAATCGCGGAATCGAGTCATGATTCGAATACCGTACAAACTGACTCGAGTCGACTCGATCCTATAAAACAACGACTCGGCACATCACTATTAAACAGCGCTCAGGCAATGGTACGAAGCGAAAAGACTTCCTCGTCTTCGATATTGTGGTTACGTTAATTTAGTTATTTATTTATTAAACGGATCACCAACAAGGTTGCACTATTACAATCACAAAACAATTACAAACATAATTAAATTACTTGATCAAGTGAAACCTTAATTAGAAGCGACAACGGCATGTGATATACAATATACAAACAATTGCATTACAATTACACGGATTCATATAGTTACAGGTTAAGTAATGGTAAGAATTCTATAATTATATAAATCAACTTATTAAAGTACGTTCTTTAGTACTAGGCATGGGGTATGGTCTCCGGCAAATAAGTTGAACATGATTTTGAAATCAAGTGACACGCGCAGGAGCAAGTTTAGGTACATTATTCACTACTGCGCATGTAGTGTTGTGCCGGATCGTCAAAAATGTAGATCCGCGGATACGGATCTAAATACGGATATTTGGTGTCAAGATCCGCAGATACGGATACGGATACGGATCTTAACTTTCTTGCACAATCGGTGTCGGTGCGCGCAATCTTGATTTGAGACATGAGAAGTTTCGACTTGCATTGCTCGGCGGGTCTTTCTTTTGTTTTGTTTTAGTTTAATGTGGCACTGGGCAATTATTGGGCTGGTATTGGCACATGAGTCTAAAAAAAATGTCTACAAAGAAGTTTAGTAGTGTAATTTGGAATTATTTTTTGATAATAAATGTTCATCATTTATTATTAAAAAATAATTCCAAAATAAATAAATAAATAATTCCAAATATTTGCAAAGTGACGGAAAGTATTCTCGTAAGGGTAAAGGCACAACTTCCTTTAATTTAATTTTTTCTTTGTAAAAATCATTTACAAAGAAAAAATCCTCAAGAATGATTTTTTATTCTTTAAGAAGACTCTGCTAAGAAGAGTATCGACGAAATATCACGGCTGGGAATATCTGGTAAAAAGAGAATTTAACAAGCTTTTAAAAGAAAACATGGAAAAAGCTAAAATGTGGGATAATATAAACCCCAAATCAATAAAAATAGACTATTTGATTACTGAAATGTTAGTTTTATCGGATCTACCTTTTCAATACGTAGAAGAATTACGGTTCCGCCGATTGTTCTAAATTATGTTTTAAAAGGTAGAAAGTATTTTACGGACCTTGTTTGTATTGAGCTTTACGATAAAGAGTCAATAAAAATAAAAGACATGTTACAAGATTTTGAGAAAGATTCCTTCACATCAGATATCTGGTATGACTCTTCACTAATTTAATCACCTATTTAAGGCGAAGTGTAAGGCGCACTAGCGACGCCGATTGCTTTAAATTGTTAGCTACTAAACCGGATCTATTTTAAATAATTGTCGACCGTCAGAATCTCGGCAACTGGCGTCGCTAGTGCGCCTGACCCTTCGTCTTAAAGAATTTTATTTATAAATTTAAAATTAACAAGATAAATAGATCCGTAAATGATCCGCCAAAAAGTATCCGCCGTATACGGACACGGATACGGATCTTTCTTCTGCCTCGGATATCCGCGGATACGGATACGGATACGGATATCCGGCACATCACTATGCGCATGTCACGTGATTTCAAAATCATGTTCAACTTATTTTCCGGGGACAATACCAATCCATACAAACTATTTTTAATACTAAAAAACGGCAACAGATGGCACTACTATTAACATTTCTAAATTATAACATTTCACATGTTTAGAAATAAGCCGAATTAAGTAGAAATATTAAGATTAAAATAAAGACTAGCATATTTTATATACACTAGTTCACATCAACCTTAATTCGGACTCCTTAATTTGAAGATAAGAAATACCATAAATAAATCAATTGACAATATGAAAGTATAGGCTACATGTGACTACATTTCAGCTTACGTAGTGTTTTGCAATTGTGACGCTAGATGGCGAATAACCGGAATACGCTTGGCGCGCGGCTTGTCCACATTCGTCGAAACTATTTGAAAGAAGCATGCCATTCTCTTCTTACGACGTAAATAAGACTGAGACATCATTTAGGCTCAGTTGGTGAGCTCGTTTAAAAGTTGAATGTTTCCAATAAATTCAGCTTTTACATTCTGTTTTTTATTAAAGTTTTCCTTTTGAAGTTGGACGAAATCTCCAATGGGAGGTATCTATGCACAATGTTTTATGGAAGCAAAAAAATTTACACCTTAAGTTTTTTGCATAAATCGATTATTTATACCCTAATAAAGGCTAGAGTTCAATTCCCAGATCACTATTTTCATTAAAAATAAGTTGTAAAGTTTTTACAATTTGCGCATGAACAAGGCTTAATGTGCTTTTCTACATCGCTGGAAAAAATACTAGTGGCGAAAACTTTAATAATTTTACAAGTGGCCGAGATGGGCCCGGTGAGGTATAATCTTTGGCTATGGCTCTCAGCACGTTGGGCAAGCCCCTGCTAAGGCAATGCGGTGTCATGGGTCTGTGACCCCGCGAAAAAGTAATTTCTCATACAAATCAACTTAATCAATTGATCGCATCTTGAAAAACAAATTGCATTCGATCAGAAAATAAAAGCATAGTACAAAGTCGTGGGCATAAATCAGTTTATGTACCTATTTTTGTAACAAAAAAATCGGTTGTCTGTAAAGTCGGTTCACTGACGATAGTTGAACGTGACAACGTCATAAGAAAATACTGATGGAATGGTTGCATTTTTCAAAAGAAAATTTTAATTTTATTTGTTTGATAGATATTTTGTATGGATATAGAGAAGGAGGTAAATGGAAATCACAATTGAATTGATCAAGTTACATTTATTTGTACGCATAAATACAATTACGTACGTAAGTACGCATATTTTTGGAACGTTAAACCCCGCGACCGCGATTTTACTGTACTTTTACTGACATACGAAACCTCGATTGATTATGCACCCTGACCAGCGTCCGTGAGTAGGTTATGCAATGAAGCGCCATCTTCAAACAACAAGCGACAACCGTATCCTTAGCGTCTCACTAGATGGCAGTACGTATCGTGTTATTTGTGTTATCACTAGTGCCATCTATCGTAAAATCGAAGGAAAGAATAATAGCCAGTTGAATAGCCAGTCTTAGGGTGATACCATTTTCTTGTACTAAGTGGTGTCTCTGAATATTATTTACGTTGTGATTAAACTAGGCGATACAGTCGCATTATATAACATAATCAAAAAGCACTCTGCACAGTAGCTTTGGATTTAATGTTCAGTAGATACCTGAATGGTCTAATCGGCACTAGATGGCGCTTTTACTATGTTAATTCGACTTGGTATATATACACAGTTAATAAAGTCCACTGTTGAAATGAAAGCTGTCTATCAACTCGCAAACTTGTGTTTATATTATATTACACTTATTATATATATTATAGCTTTTCCATTTACATCGCTTTTACTGTATAATATTGATGTTCACAATTTTTTTAGAGAATAATTTACTGCTGCAGTTGTTACGTAATAATTACAAGCTTCTTATAGTGACGCATATCAATATTAAAAATCTTTATTGTTTTATATAAATATATTGACTCGGCCATCGCACTAAATAATTTAATTTATACGTGTTTTCATTACACTTGGTATTACATGGATCTCACAACTTTTTACCGTAGAACAACTGAGTTGCGAGACTTGGTTTTTTTGACAAGTATTGTTTTTGATGGGATTAATATATGCAATAGTACTTACCTTACAAAAATCTTCCTTTTGACTCAATAATTTTAACTTAACTATTTCTTTACTATAGTTAATAAAATTTAATGTGACCAATGTAAAACTAATTACTTTAAGTAATTTCTTTGTTAGTATCCTGGAATTATATATACGTAATAATTTTAGATGGCAGCTAGCGCAGCTTCACGGCAGAACTTCACTCAAAGCATTCTCCCAATGATTCAGAAGTATGGGTTTGATGGATTAGATTTAAAATCTTCCTAAGTCCGCATATTGTGACGGGCATCTAGTGCGCATATAGTTCGCGTGGCCAAACACACCCTTGACCAGTTCTTAACATTAAAGTTCAAACGAATAGAAAGAGGATTAGACGCGTAGCATGGAGGGATGTTTTATATGTTTGTACCTCAACTAACCTGTACGCTTTCAGGTTATGCTGGAGAAACATCAGAAGTCCTACCATCGTAGAAGGCTGGGTGGGTGGCTGTGGTTTCTCCACATCTGCGGTCGTGGCTGTGGAAAGAAAGAAAGAATTCATTGATATAAGGTAACGCAAATACTGGTATAACATTAAAAACAATAATAAGGTCGATGCAGTCGCTAAGCATAAGCTTCGCTAGCATACCATATATTGGAGCAGAGCGGATTGGTGGTTTCAAAAACATAAGCTCTAGAGAGTTCGGTGTATATATTCTGAAGTTTGCTCAACCATAGAGCCAATGTTTTTTGGTCATAACTTTTTTATTTTTGTGAATTTCAATTCAATTCGGGCTCCGTCACGATCTAGTCCTCAACCTGTTGGTTAGATTCATTACAAAAAATACGAAAATCGGCTAAGAACTCATAAAGTTATGGCGTCACATACATTTGGTCATTGAAACTGATCCATGGGAGCTTCGCTAGCTCCGCTCCAATAAATTACAATTTTCATTTTTATTTAAATTATAAGTTTTTTATTTTATGAATATTATATGATCTGCACTCTTAAGTTGTCCCGCTTACTTATTAAGTCATCCATAAACCCTTGGTTGGCTGCAAGAGATCTATTTTAGAGATAAGCCCACCATTGCTCACTAATATATGTTATGTACCGTCAAATTACTTAAAAATACGAGTGTGCTTTAGACCACACGACTGAAGTAAAACTTCTTTAGCCCCGTAAAATTAACAAATTGTATATGCAGATATACAATTTGTTAATTTTACACTTGATCAAACGAAATGTGCGGATACTAGATAAAAAAATATCGACAAAAAATATAAAAAAATATTTTTTAAGCAAGCAATTTATAAAATAAATGCACTTTAATTTATTTTTTAATAAAATTCCCATCTTTTAGGTTTTAAATTATTTTCTCTTTAAGTAAACGGTGTATTTTTTTCAAAGTAGTCTTATTTGAAAGCTAGAAAGACTAATTAGCAACAAAAATTTTAAAAAACTTACGATTTCGTGCAGTAAATTTGTTAAAAAAAATAATAAGATATTTTTTTTTGTAAAAAAAACCTTTTTTTTAATATTTCCTTTGTTATTTTAAAACTAGCACATTGACGTAACTTTCTTAGCATGTTTTATTAAACAATATGATTTACTCTACAAGTTCTCTAAAATAACATGGGTTCTATCTCTTTTCGTTTTTTAAATATTCATCATCAAAGAATGCCATCGGTTTGTTGATTTGCGCTGATTTGCGCTTAGCGCTGTAGCTACCCATATTCCAACAATAGCAGGTAATGAGAGAAAGAGATAGATGAATTAAAGCCGAAACGAGCGAGTGAGAGAGTGAATTGTCTTTTTAATGACATTTTGGGTCTCGTTCACGAGAATGGGACCGCAGAACGAGAACGAGGTAGCTTTTGCTTTTTTAAAACAAACAGTTCATCTTGTAACGTTACCTAACTTGCACGTTGAATACGCTCATAAATATTTTTGTCGACATGCCTTCTACGATAGACCCATTGTCTGCTCGCGAAGTAGCCGACATTCATTTTATTTACGGGTTTTTGCGATGACAATGCTCGCGCCGCCGCTCGAAAGTACCATCAGCGATTCCCGACAAGACCTGCCGTTGACTACTGGGTTTTCATAGCAGTGCATAGCGAATTTTGTGAAAATTGACTACGTCGCCAACGTCGAGAACGTGCTCCTGTTATACCTGTAGATGTGGATGAACAAGTATTGCGTTTGGTGTACCAAGATCCCACAATTAGTACTCGACGAATAGCTCTCCCATTGGGGATTAATTAAATTTTGAAAAAAGAATGTTTGTACCCCTTCTATTTTCGAAGAGTGCAGAATTTTCACGAGCCAGATTACAACGGAAGAAGTGTTTTCTGTTCGTGGCTATCGTGGCAAAGACGTTTAGTCCGCAACTTCTGTGATCGTATTTTGTGGACCGACGAGGCAAACTTTAACCGGACTGGGGTTACAAATATTCGAAACCTACACTAGTGGATGTCGCCAGAAGAAAATCCGTTAGCAATTAGGCCTGCATCCTTTCAAGTAGAATTTTCGATAAACGTTTGGGCTGGAATGATAGAAGATTATTTAATCGGACCCTTTATCCTTCCGTCAAGGTTGACAGGCCCAGTTTACCTATAATTTTTACAAGAAGAGCTACCTGATCTAATGAGTGATGTGTATTTACAAAAAAGGAGGAGGATGTGGTTTCAACATGACGATTTGACGATGCTCCAGCTCACTTCAGCACAGTCGTGCGTAATTATTTAAACGAACGATACGGAGATAGATGGATTGGACGAGGCGGACCAGTAATGTGGCCGGCACGAAGCCCTGATCTGCCCCCCCTAGATTTTTATTTGTGGGGTCATATGAAGCAGATTGTATACAGCACTCCAATTAGTACACGAGAAGAGTTTACAAAAGATGATGGCTGCGGCTAGTCAAATAAAAGATAATCGTACTGTATTAAAAAAAACAGTACCTAGTGTGCATACGTGCAACTGTTTGTATGGATAAGAATGGTGGTCATTTTGAAAAAGTAATATTATTATTATTATTAAACATTTATTCAATATATATATTATGACATTTAGGTAAGTAATTTAAAGCCGCACCACGAAAACCTCACAGGGTTTATCTGGGTGTCGGGTAGTCGCTATTTATACTTTAATTGCTTATTTGGTAAATAATACTGTTTCAACTTAACTTTAAACATTTTAACATTTTGATTATACATTTTTTGTAATTCTGAAGGCAATTTATTTAAATAAAAAGGTATTAAGTATCTAGAAACTCTTGACCCGTACAGGTTTGTACATTTCGGAAGATGGTACTTATTTAGGTATGGAACAGATCTTAGATAACTAGGCCTACTTTTTTCTTCTACACAATCAGGATTGTAACATTCATTCAGAAATTGATATTTAATTTTATCATATATACTCATAACACTACAGTAATAAAATAAATCTTTCTCTTTATCTTCAAGTTTAAGTTGAATGTGTTTAGGCGTTATGATTTTTAACATATTTAATTGCAATCTATATATAGAATCAATGTATGTCGTGAATGTTCTACCATACGTACCCACCCAGACCATAACTAACAATCGAGTCCGCTAGGGAGAGGTATAATAATCTTAGTGTTTTAAATGGTAATTTATGTTTCAGTACGTAAAGCTTACTAGTGATTGATCTTAGTTTATTACATACGTTATCTATGTGGGGTCCCCAGCAAAATCGACTATCAATCACGAGACCAATATACTTATGATTATTAACTACTTCAATAGAAGAACACTGACACAAATGGTTTGAGTTGCTATAGTGCAAGCAAGCATGTTCATGGACTTTTACAGATGGTGTGATTGGTGATTTGTTGTGTGATGACTTGATGAGTGTATGTGTACTAATTTAGTCTTTTGAGCATTTATGACTAAGCCGTGATCATGCGCCCACATGCACATATATATAAAATTTTGTTGGAGCAAGTCTTGTGCTTCTAAAACATTTTTACAGGCCACTAAGAGACACGTGTCATCCGCAAATTGGTATACAGACCCCAATTCCATCATGTTGCTCATGTCATTGACGTAAAGGAGGTACTCGGTTGGACCAACTATGGAGCCTTGGGCCGTACCTTTGGTAGTCAAGGTTTTTTTACTAAGTTGATCCTTGACTTTTACAGTCGTGTACCTATTATTGTGATAATTAACCAGCAATTTCAGCAGTGGACCCTGCACTCCATTTTGGGATAGTTTATCATAAAGCGTATCATAATTAAGCATTTCGAATGCCTTGCTAAAATCAATGAATAGGGCCAAAACATGCATTTTTTTATTAAGATATTCATTGACTTCGTCAGAAAATTTGCTGAGAAGATGGGAGGTACTTTTGTGTTTTTGAAATCCGTACTGATTTTTACTAATAATGTTATTTAGCTGTAAATAATTATTTATTTGATCTCCTACAAATCTTTCTATTATTTTGTCTAAGCACGATAGGATTGTAATCGGTCGATAATTATTATATTCGTTTTTTTTGCCTTTTTTTATAAATAGGTCTTACTACACCAATTTTAAGAAGGTCAGGGTATATCGAAGTTTGGATACATCGATTGATTAGGTGCGTTAATACTCGTACCATGTGTTTGGAAATTATTTTAATGTCTTTTGCCCGAATGCCGTCGTAACCAGCACTTTTATTGTCATTTAATCTTTTAATAATATCCGCAACAGATTTTTCACAAGCGCGTTGCAATCTGATAGATCGATCAGGAATCGTCTGATATATTTTTTTGTCCAGCAATGGTTTATCGCAAAAGTTGCAAATATTTCTATTGTTATATTCAAACTCCGTTGCAAAACTATTTGCTAATGAGATAGGGTTGAGTTTAAAATTTTTCAAAAGTATTTCGTCGATGCAATTAGTAATCTTCTCCGTGAGGCTGTTGATTATCTGCCACACTTTTTTAGTGTTATTGAAATTTTGAATTATCTTGGTCTTAGTTTGTTTATTTTTTAAATAACTAGCATATTTATTTGTTTTATTCCTATAAACATTATATAATAATCTATTTTTCAGGTTATGCTCATCTTTTAGCCAAATCTGATACAGCTCATCACGTTTCATACACATTCTCTTTAGTTTTTCATTAGACCATGAACATACCTGTCTTTTACTATTGACATTTTTTTCTATAGTATATTTACATTTACTATACGCAGAGTTAAATTCATCATATATATATTTGACAATATCGTTCGGGTTACTGTACTGCATAGCTATACTCCAATCGATACTATTTAATTCAATGTGCAATCTATTCTCGTCAAGTTTGTTAAACTTTTGTTTACGCGGTGACTCATTCGATCTGATGACGCCCGGTATAGCGCAACCGGTTATGCGATGATCGGCTAATGCAGTTTTAACTACTGTGGTGTAAATATCGCGCGAGTTTACGTTGCGCATAAAAACATGATCAATACACGATTTCGTAATAATGTTTCCATATTTTTCTACACGCGTATAAGAGCTTACTCCACTATTAAGACCTAGGTTGCACAGAGAATCTAGGTAACGGTCACATAACGGATTTGTTTCCCGTATATCAATATTCATGTCACCTATTAACAAATAGTTACTTGTTTGAGAGCAGTTGTTTAACAAGGTGCATAATTCTGAAACAAATCTATTTATAGATGTTTTAGGAGGGCGGTATAGGGCGCATATATTTATCTTATATTTATTAATACAAATCTCGCCATGGATACATTCAAATTCTCTTAAACTAGTTACATTTGATCTATTGAAAGAAACGGTCTTATGTACATACAACAGTAAGCCGCCTCCAGTTCTTTTTGATCTTAATTCTGAGTAAACAGTGTAGTCTTGTAAATGAAATAATTGAGTTGATATTCACTTCTGATAAAACTACAATGTGAATAACACGTTGAGAGTTTTGTAAAATATATTCTAGTTGAGCGAAGTTTTTTAAAGTAGATCGAATGTTAATATGGAAAAAGAGTAGTGAATTTGTCGAACTCGGTACAAAATCTACAAAATCATTCCATGTTTGGCAGTAAGTTTCAATAAAATTAGAGTTGTTAATTAACTGCGAGAATTTTGTAAAGGTTAATCTTTGCACGCGAACTGCATTTAAGAAAGAATAATTAAAAAGTATGCTTAGTACTCACTCACTCAGGATGGCATGACTTTGCATTTTCAATGTCAATAAATTAAATCATTTTAATTTCCTACTGTTATTTTTTGTTTTATTCCATAACATATGTCAATTAAATCATTATTAGATCAAGATTGATTTTCGTGCTGAGATTACTTACCTTATTTAAATAGTAATTATCTTTAACAAGGAAAAGAGATAGAATCCATGTTATTTTGGAGAACTTGTAGAGTAAATCATTTAGTTTAATAAAACATGCTAAGAAAGTTACGTCAATGTGCTAGTTTTAAAATAACAAATGAAAAATTAAAATAAAAAGTATTTTTTCACAAAAAAAATATCTTATTATTTTTTTTAACAAATTTACTGCACGATTCCGTAGGTTTTTTAAATTTTGGTTGCTAGTTAGTCTTTCTAGCTTTCAAATAAGACTACTTTGAAAAAAATACACCGTTTACTTAAAGAGAAAATAATTTAAAATCGAAAGATGGGAATTTTATTAAAAAAAAAATTAAAGTGCAATGATTTTAGAAATCGCTTGCTTAAAAAATATTTTTTTCTATTTTTTGTCGATAATTTTTTATCTAGTATCCGCACATTTCGTTTGATCAAGTGTAAAATTAACAAATTGTATATTAGATATACGAAACGTAACTGGGTATGAGAGAAAGAGAGACAGAAAACATGTAATCGCATCTCTCTCTTGCCCCTACAGTTATATACGAAACGTAACTCTCTCTTTCCATCTTCACTAACTTATTTCTCCCTCTTAACTTTCGTTCTTCACACTTTTCGTGACGCTCTCGTCACTCATTCAACGACTTACTCCCCAAGTCAAGAAAGAAAGAAAGAACTTTTATAAACAAAAAAAAATGTGGTTAATATAAATTAATAATAAGTGTTACCTAAAATCAACTAGGACCCAGCATAGGCCGAATAGTTCCGCCGCAGCAGCGCTGATATTCTGGCAGGGCCTGAATGAATAACGCAGTCGTTCGTGGTAGACGACCTCTTCTTTTCGACATTTAGAACAACTAAATCTTCTTAAAAACGTGCGTAACTACAATATAATAACGTTAAGAACACGGAAAAAGTGATTAGTGCAGTTATTACAACACAAAGTGAACAAAAAGTTGTGTATTCTTATCCGGTAAGTGGCCTGAGCAAACCTATCGCTTTTGTCCATCCGTAGATACTGTGATACAATGGCAAACACTTGTGCTGGATGTTTGCAGAGACTCCCAAAGAGAGAATATTTGACCTGCTCTCTTTGCAAACATAGCTATGATTTGGATTGCGCTAATGTCCCAATAGTTAGATTTAATAATACAATGAGTATTGAGCATAAGCGAACATGGAAGTGCCAAACGTGTAAATGCAAAATGCCTAAATCTGATAACACAAATACTCCATTACGCAATCAAAATATACATACAAATTCACATTCTCCAAATAAAGATGACAAAAATGTAACACTGAGGATAAAACCTACGTCGAGTGTATATGACACTACACCAGTTTATGATGACGACGAGAGTATTTTGGGAAACACTATTTTAAGTAAAGACCCAGAACCAGTCAATCGGTATCAAATCGACTCTTTAATAATAAAACAATTAGAAGATCTCTTAGAAAATAAATTAGAAAAAAACAAAGAAAACCTGCTTTTTGAATTAAAAACAATAATTATAGACGAAATCACATGCAAAGTAACCGAAAATATAATACAAAATATGAAAACTTTGGGCACAGAACAACAATGTCTCAAGAAAGAGATAGAAGTCATTAATAAAAAAATAGAAAACTTACAGTTTGAAAATCTAAAACTGAAAGATGAAATAAAAATATTAACTACCGACTCAATGCCAGGGAAAAGTAAACAAAATGATTCGCTAAACAGCTTTGAAAACAGTAAAAAATTTGTATTATACGGATTAGATGAGAACCAGTGGGAAACCGAAAATGAATTGTGTGAACGAGTAATATATT
Source organism: Calamotropha paludella (assembly GCA_927399485.1). NCBI lineage: Eukaryota > Metazoa > Arthropoda > Insecta > Lepidoptera > Crambidae > Calamotropha > Calamotropha paludella. The sequence continues at coordinate 23,820,331 of OV656820.1, read as the reverse complement.
TATTTCAAGATCTATTTAATATAAATCTCGAATCATATATAGAAAATATAAATAGAATTGGAAAAAAAGGACATAAAAGACCATTGGTTATCGAACTCCTGAGCAAAAAAATGGTTAGACAAATCCTTCAACACAAGCAATATCTTAGAAATACCGGATTCGCAATAACTGATTACCTAGATGAAAAATCACGCAGACTACGAAAAACGCTAGTAAATGTTATGATTGAAGCTAGGAAAAAGGGCCATTACGCAGTACTTAGGAGTAATAAACTTATAATAAATGGAAAAGAATACATACCCACTGTTGATCCTACAACCCAAACAGCGCGAAATGAAGACAATTCATTAACCTGTCAGTCTGTCGAACAAATTACTTCGAATGATCTCTCAAAGTCCGATTTTATTAACACTAGTACATTTCGCGAACACTGCCACAAACACTGATAAACAAATATTAAAAGTTTTATTTCAAAACATGCAAAGTCTATTCAACAAAAGGGATATATTTGAAGCCTTTCTACAAGACAACAAAAACGAATACCACGCACTATGTATCTCGGAAACGTGGCTCACAAGTACTAAAGCAGATTTTATTAATTTTAATGGATACAGCATGGCTGCTTCATTTCATCGAGCGAAACACAGCGGCGGCGGCGTGTGCATACTGCTAGATAACAACACCGAGTACGTTGAACTAAAGGATATTATGGATATGTCAATTGAATACATTATTGAACTTTGTGCAGTGGAACTTGTTAAATTAAATACTCTATTGGTAGTTATATATTGGAATAGCAGAGAGCCAGACACTTTTTACCGACAATTAAAGAATGTTTTAAATTATTTATTAAAAAAATATAATAATAAGAAAATAGTCATAGGTGGCGATTTCAACATTAATATGTTAAAAAAATCCAAACAATCCGCAGAACTTATTGATTTTATGTTAGAATCAAATTTTATACAACACATAAAAGAACCTACACGTGTAACAAAAAATAGCTCAACATGCCTAGATTTAATATTCACAAATTTTACTAAAGAAATGACTACAGGGGTACAAGAATTGGGTTTTTCAGACCATAGATGCTCATTCTTACAAGTTCATATACCCATTACGGAAAAAATAAAAAACTTAAATTACTATTTTATTATTAAACGAATATACAACAATAAAAATATTAATAAATTTAAACAACAATTACAAAAAATTGATTGGAAAGACCACATATCAAATAATAATACAGTAAATGAAAACTATGAATCACTAAATAAAATCTTACATACGATATTGGAAAGTAGCATCCCGCGAAAACGCTTAAAAATTGGCAATAATACGAAAAAATCATGGCTTACTAAAGGCATCAAACAATCTTGCAGACATAAAAGACTACTCAAAGTCCATACTTTATATTCAAAAAACAAAATTTTAATAAATCATTTTAAACAATATGAGAAACTTTTGAAGAAAATAATTATTAAGTCAAAAAAACTACAAACAATAAACAGAATGAAACACTCAAACAATATAATGAAATGTATGTGGCAGATAATAAATGAACGAAAGAAACAAAACTTTATCCATAAAAAATATGAAAATATTAAACTGCACATCCACGGCAAACTATCCTCGGATGCAGAACAGGTTTCAAACGCCTTCAATGCCCATTTCGCGTCAGTCGGCCGAGCGACCTGTGCGACAAGCGCACGCGCCGCTTCGCCGCCACAGGGCCGGCCCGTCGAGCAGCCCTCGGTCAACTCGATTTACTTGAGCCCAGTCGACGAACGGGAGGTAATGTCCCTGGTGCGAAACCTTAAGTCGAAATCTAGTTCTGGCATCGATGAGCTACCGTCCACACTAATAAAAACGTGTGCTGCAGAATTAGTCCCTCCACTAACATTTATTATAAACCAATCTTTTGTTGAAGGTACTTTTCCGGATCGATTAAAAGTAGCGATTATAAAGCCAATCCATAAAAGAAATAAAAGTAATATCAAGACTGACATAAATAATTATCGCCCTATAGCGCTTTTATCGGTTCTCTCTAAGGTGTTCGAGCGGGCAATGTTCAAGCGACTACAATCCTTTTGTGAGAAATTTAATGTTTTTGATAATGCTCAATACGGTTTTAGAAGGAATCGTTCTACAATTTTAGCAACATTCCAATACATCAAAGAAGTATTGAGCATAATTAATGACAGGAGATATGCAATAGGAATTTTGTTCGATATGACGAAGGCTTATGAAAAAGTAAAATTCAATATTCTATTGAAAAAACTCCATGATATAGGTGTACGTGGCGTAGCACATAAGTGGTTTACTTCATTCCTTAGCAACCGGTCACAATACGTTCAAATCGAAAGCATTCACAAAAATTCACGGGAAATCAAATCTATTAGGTCGCAGGCGCAAGATGTGAAGGACTCCATCCCCCAAGGTAGCGTTCTTGGATGTGCCCTGTTCCTAATATATATAAACGACCTTCCTAAAGTTTTAAATGAGACTTGTATAATGTTTGCTGACGATTTCTCCCTTTTATTTTCATGCAATGACAGCACAAACTTAAATAAAAAAATTACAAATCTTATAAATACAACTAAGGAATGGTTAAATGATCACAATTTGGAAATTAATTTTAATAAAACAAAAATAATGCAATTTAAGCCGCGACAAAAATCTGATCTAATAATTAATCTTGAATTTAATCGAACAAAACTAGAATGCGTCCCCAATTTCTCTCTATTAGGTATAAATATAGATTCAAACATTGATTGGAAATCCCATGTACAAAAAATAAAGACAAAATTATCGCAATTTACATACGTTTTAAGAGAATTAAAAAAATCAACGAATTTAAGCACAGCAATCACAGCCTACTACGCCCATGCCCACGCGTGGTTAAGCTACGGGGTAATACTATGGGGAAACAGTGTGGATGCCCATAATCTATTAATATTACAAAAAAAATGTATTAGAATAATAACAAATATAAAACAAAAAGAAAGCTGTAAGCCACACTTCCGAAACCTCAATATTTTAACCTTGCCTGGCATCTACATATTAGAAATATGTAAATTTATGAAAAAGCAAGCATACTTGTATGTGAAGATAGGAGACGCCCCTCGATGTTACAATTCGCGATACAACAATAATATTGTGCAAATAACTTCTAAATTAAAACTACATAGTTCCGGACCATATTCAATGTCTATAAAAGTCTTTAACAAATTACCAGAATATTTAAAAGCTGAAACCAATATAAATAAATTTACAAATACTTTAAAAAAGCTCTTAATTACAAAATGCTACTACTCAGTCGACGAATATTTTAAAGATAAATTTTAACAAAATAATGTCTGCCCCTCTCTCTTCCTTGTTGCTGTGCCTATCAAGGTACATGCGATTGTTTAGAGCCTAGAAACAATGTATTTAGACTGCTATCAATATCGCATGTAACGCAATTATAAATGAATAAATGAATAAATAAATGAAATCCTTCTCGAACAGAACGTCCCTTCGCAGACAGCACACGAAATGTCAACTGTAGCAGGTACGTCACTCGCTAATCTGGCCTCTTTACTGCAATGACAATCATAATGTCTCTTAAATTTACACCAATTAGCCTAGCCCAAAGTAAGCACTGTAAGGCTTGTGTTATGGATACTAGGGTAACGGATAGACATGTCATTCATCTATACTAATATTATAAAGAAGTAAAGTTTGTGTGTTTGTATATTTGTTAAATTGTAAGGGGTAATCTCGGGATCTACTGAACCGATTTTAAAAATTCTTTCACCATTAGAAAGGCACATTATTGCTGAGTGCAAATTTAAAGAATTTTGTCCACCCGTGCGAAGCCGGGACGGGCCGCTAGTATAAGATACATATAAGAAATGTGTATAGAAATCTACATATTAATGTGAAGCGAACACTTTGTACCCATTCCTTAAAAAAATATTAAATAATTTATATGCCAAGAATTTTGAGATAACAACATGGCTGCCGATTTTTTCGACTTGCAAATATTTTTAAATTTTAAATATTCAATCAACTTCTAAACCCTGTAAGTATTGTTTATTAAAAAATAATTTATTTTAAACTATACAAATGTCAAATATTATTATAAATGTCAAACAAGTGCAGTTACATTGTAAATTACAAGCTTTTATTTACTTTCACCTGTCCCGGTGTCTGTAATGAAATCTTGAAACGTGAATTTGACCCACTTCCCGGTTTCCGACTGAGCTGAAATTTTGCATACCTATGTATATCGCGTGACAATGCAATATTATGATGACATGAACTAATCTCATGTTGGAACGAATGTCGTGTGTTGTCGTGGGACACCGGATAGGGAAGAAGTTCCTTATTATAAAAATACAAGGCGATGCAGCTGCTAAGCATAAATCTTCGCTAGCCTAGCACCATATATTGGAGCGGAACGTTATACTAAAAAAAAATTTACTAAAGTTAAGTAAATTTTAAAATTCCATTAGAAAGAAAACTTTTAAATAGGCGCACTTTTTCCAATGGAAAATCTCATAAAACCAATGTTTTTTGTTCATAACTTTTTTATTTTTGTAAAGGAGACCTTTCTTTTCGGGCCAAAAATGTACCTTGGTACAAGTTATTTGAAAATATTCATAATAATGTACAAACACTTATTTCATATATAATGTACAAACACTTATTTCATATATAATATACCTACCCATCAATTAGATTTTTATAAAGTTAATAAAACACAATAAATTATACACAAAATCACAACTGCGTAGAACGAAACGCTAATATGGCACTTGTGTGTGACAGTCAATTAGATTTTAACAAGTTTCTCGCGGCTCTGGAACACGGTATTTTAGTAAAGTCCGTAGGCTGATAAAATAACTAAACGCTTAGAATGATTCGTAATAGCAAGAAATATATATTTTCGCCCTTGATCCTACTGTATATATTAAAAACAGAAGAATTCATAAAGCAGTGTTGCTGATAAACTTGTACACATTTTATGTTTAAGACTGAATATCGAAAAATGTTTATATAACTTTAAGCTACAAAACGCTTCAAACTCAAAACAATTGTGCTTGCCAGCTAAAAAAAAACATTTGTTGCAAGTAATGTATATTTTTGAATGATATTTTTTAAGTGGTACAAATGTATTTAAAAATAAATAAGTATTTTTTTCGGAATATACAATTTTTTAGCTATTCTTTGGTATCTTTGAATCTTAGGTACATATTTAGCCTAACTTATATGGAAGAAAGAAAGGCTCCTTTCAAAATTCGGGCATCGTCACAATCTGGTCCTAAATGTGTTGATTCGATTCCATACAAAAATTATGAAAATCGGTTAAGAACTCGGGAAGTTATGGCGTAACAGACATCGCGTCATTGAAGCTGATCCATGGGAGCTACGCTCGCTTCGCTCGGTCTGCTCCAATTGATTTTAAGTTCTATTCGAGATATAAAGAAAATAATTATTCGGGTATACATTTTTATTATGATTTTTTATCGATAAAAAGTAAAGAAAATAACTTTACAAAATTATCTTAACACCTTTATTGAGCGAAGCTCTCTTTTAGAGAACTCACAAATTTCGCTTGTCTCCCTCCTGCTACTTAAGTATATGCATTATCAGTATTTGCAAACAGCAGCATGTATTGCAGACCTAGTTTTATTTACAATTATAAAATTATATAATAACAGTCATCACGTAGACTATACATTAGACACTGTATGTATAGCCATCCCACATAAACTACACATAATAATCTTACGTTTTTTGTTTAACGCCACAGACGTTTTTTCCCGGCTAGGGTACTCCTCCACAACGCCCCATAAGGAACTTCGATCCAATAATGAATTTTTAACTTTTTAGTTTGTCTTATTAACAAGTAATAATGAAAGATTGTTTTTTAAAAGTATTTCTATTTTTGAATCACTTCTATATGAAATTGTCGGACTGACAACGACCAATAAATAGCTTCAGAATAATAGATCCGTACTTATTTCTGAACATAATTGCACTGTTGCTACGATGAATCTGATAAGCCCAAACTCGATTCGATTCAACCTCCATCATTAGACCAGCGCGGCAGTACCATTACTGTCATCTAATACATATACATGCCAAGTTTCGTGACGATAAGTGTGCGAGATTCAGCCTCTAAGATTTTATTACACCATTTCTTAATTAGAGAATGGGCAGTTTTATAAAACCTTACTTATCTATACTACTATATAAATCTCTGTCTGTACATTTTTTTTTGTACCAATTTTATGATAAATATTCGTTTCTTGACTCACTAATACCAAATCTACTATTTTTTTAAATATTTTCCGTATCTGTGTCCTTATAAGTATGGCAAAGATTTTAATATTTGGTATATAACTAAATAAATATTTTTTACACTCACACCAATTACCTTAGCCCAAAGTAAGCACTGTAAGGCTTGTGTTATGGATACTAGGGTAACGGATAGACATACATATATAATACATAGAAATTTATATGAAACTAGCGGCCCGTCCCGGCTTCGCACGGGTGGACAATTTTTTTTTAATTTTTTTCTAGCATTAAATATATCCTATGTTACTACTCAGCGTGAATGTAGCTTTCCAATGGTGAAAGAATTTTTGATATCGGCTAAGTAGTTTTAGAGTTTATTCATTGCAAACATACAAAAATATAAAAATACAAAAATACAATAATATTAGTGTAGATAAGCACCCATGACTTAGGTACGAATGCTCATATTCATCATACAAACATCCGCCCCTTCCGGGATTCGAACCCAGGACCGTCGACGCGAAAGGCCGGATCGCTACCGTTGCACCAAACGGTATATGATAAGAACATGTGACTTCACAAATGATAAATTATAACTCATATCAATGAAAATCTTAGAGTCCCAACTAATATTATGAATACGGAGGTGAGTTTATTAATTACACTTTCCTGGCTTAACGATGCTCGTTTAACGTAAATAATCGATTCGATATCACCAAAAAATATACTTCAATCGAATCATTAAAACAAGATATTGGAACCGAAATAAATGTAAAAAATACAACGCATATGGTGAACCGGGAATCAGCCTCGTGGCCTACTGTCTATTTCAGTTAAATATCAATGGCCGATATTAAAACTAACAAAAGAAAATTGATAACAAAAAATAATAACGAATTAAACATGAATTGTATTTCGTCCATGTGGTCATAAGTTGCTTTCCAACACGATGGAATCCTTTAATATTTTGACTAGAAACAAATTGTATGCACATATAACAGTAAAACTGTTTAATAACAAAAATTTACCAATATCTAAGTGGGATTAATAAATTAGAACAAAAAATTTTAGGTTGTAAAAACCGACTAATTTTACGGTGTACCGGCAATTAATCAGAAAAACAATTCTTCTTAAAATGCATCACATTAGTTTAATAATTTAAAATGATGTAAATAATAAAACAGCAATTGATACTACAACACTCACCCAATAAAAGAGGATTCACTATTGTATTTTTCAAAATTATTTTGAATTAAACTATGATAATGTGCTTCAAGCCGTGCTGAGATGATAAATGGCACAAAATGGACACGGATAAGGTTTTACAGTCTGTTTTCTTTGGTTCTGGAAGGTTCTCTCACAAAATAATTTTAGGGTAACCTTCGAAGGCAATGAAAAATGGCACAGCCAGAAGAGCGTTGGAATAATGAAATATACAGCCAATAGCTCAGTAATACCGAAAATATTATGACTAAAATTTTGTTAGAATCTATCAGGAATATAAAATACATTATTTATATTATTTAAATCGTTTATCATATAAAGCATTTGATAATGATGGAATTACTATCATCTCGTAAAGGGCGAAACGTAAAACGGATCGCGGCTCGAGCACTGTCTCCAACAATATTAAAAAGGGAGGGTAGCCATTTGTCGGTGATTTTTCTCAGAATTTTCCCTGATCATCTCAATAATGAAGGTTTCAGTGACAAATACAATTGCAACACAATAAAATCATTTTATAAACATTCAATGATTATAAAATTGAAACATTGAGATAAATGAAACAAAGCAAGAGCACAGATTTCACTGTTGTATTGTAGACAAGAATATCAACTTGCATATAAACAGAATTGCATTAATAAAGAGGTTCTACAACAGATATAAATAATTGTAGAAAAATTTAAAACTTAATAACACGGTTTGATCCGTATTTAATTGAATTTGATGACTGTTGGTGCAACGGTAGCGATTCTGCCTTTCGCACCGATTGTACTGGGTTCCAATCCCGGAAGGGGCAGATGTTTAAGTGATAAATACGAGCATATATACCTCAATAATGGTTACTAATATATCGAATATATAAAATTCTCGTGTCACGGTGTGTGTAATTGAACTACTCCGAAACGGCTTGACCGATTTTCGTGAATCTTAGCGTACATAGCGTATAATCGGAAAACATCTATTTTTCATTCCCCTAAATGTTGTTTTTTTATTTATTTTTTTACAAATTTTTTTTTTTTTATGATACATCATACAAAAATACGTACAACCCTAAATGTTCACTCTTCTATCACTAACCCCTATTTTTGATAGCGTAATACTTTAATAATTGATATGGCAAAAAAACGTTTGCCGGGTCAGCTAGTATCTACATAAATATTACATTTCTGTGTATCATATTATGTATGTGTATGCGTTACCCTAGTAAGCCTTGTAAGCCTTGTAATGCTTATTTTGGGCTAGGCTAATTGGTGGGAATGTCTCTTTATTTTATTTGTCACACAATACAGATTTACAGCAATAACATTTATACACATTACAAGAACAAAACAACGTGGTAGGCTGCAACTTCAAACATGTGCAAACAGCATGTATAAACAAGTCGTACATTTATATAATACAATAATAATTAAAAAACTAGAATTAAAATAATAAAATAAATTAAATTGACTTGATAAAAACAAAAATTACATTAAATTTAAAATTATTTATTAAAAAGCAACTAAAGAAGTACCAGCCATCAGCCACTTCCCTGTTCCATCATCAGACCAGCTCCGTAGTACCATATTATTATTTGTTCTACGATCTTTATTTATATTTTTTGTGTACAGTAAAGTATATCTGTATTGTAAATAAAATAAACATAAATACTATTTAAATATTTAAACTAATAAGTAATGGGTTCTATTAATATGATACTAACTGGAATAATAATAATAATATTTCTATCCTTAACATCTTAGCCTAGCCCAAAGTACTACAAGGTTATGAATACGGGGGTAACGGATACATATATGATACACAGATATGTAATATTTATAGAAATATATACAAATACTTATGACTCGGGTAAAGTCTGTTTATTCTAACTTGTCCTATTTTGTAAACAATCCTGGCACAACTTTTTTACAAAATCACACATTTAAAAATAAAATAATAACAAAGTCAATAATCTATTACAATAAATCGTCATTATAGACTGAAATCTATTGAACCTAGTTATCAGTTGATTTTTAATGCTGCATTTTCAATAAAAAGGAATGCCAAGATTGTTTACCAAATAGGACAAGTTAGGATGAATAGACATTACAAATGGTCGTATTCATCACACAAACGTCTTCCCCTTCCGGGACGCGAACCCTGGACCGCTGTATGAAAGGCAATATCGTTACTGTTGCACCAAACAAAGATGGACGGACTGCGTTGTTAAAATTCTTTTGTTGTATTTTCTGCTTTGAAACAAAACGTAAAAGACTGATACAACCATACAATCTAGCCCTTTGTAGGCAGAGATCACAGATTTCCGCTTACCACGATCTAGACATACATCTCTCGGTTCTTTAACTTTCATCAGCCTTTTTATAGAAGCTCGTCGGTGAAGGGTACTTTTGACAGTGTTACCAACTCTTAAAAATATTTATTCCTAAATCAAGTTCAAAAACCCCTAAAATTACCCTAATTACTTGGAAATCCCACTAAAAATAAATTGTATGATAACATAATTTTGTTAATTTTTTATTTATAAAATAAATTAAATTTATTACGTCAAATATTATTTCATTTTCTTCTGACGAATCAGATCTTATAAAGTCATACATGTTGACTATGAATAAGCCTAATATTTTAGGATATATGTTGAATGTTGTACAAGATCCACCATTTCGATTTAAAATTCGAAGTACTGTACTTGGATTTTAAGTACACTAGATGTCACTAAGTCCAAAGCCGCTAGGTAAAAAATAAATTTGATTAGCTAGTTTAGACTGTCCCAGGGCCTATACTTTACATCTTAATTTTTCTCGATAAATAAAATATAAAAAAGAAGGGACACAAAAACCCTAAAAATAACCCTAAACATATAACACCCCTAAAAAAATCCCATCTCACTTATTTACCCCCTAAATTAAGGGGGAAAACCCCTAAGTTGGGAACCCTGACTTTTGACCTGCCCTTTTTTTAGGACATCTATTTGGTCCCTGAAAGTTTGCATTGGTCTGCTTTACCGACTTGCCCATGCGCCCACTATAAAGAGAGAGAGAGAGAGAGAGAGAGAGAGAGAGAGAGAGCGAGACAGAAATAGTCATATTGGTTCAGTCACTTACCCTTATGTGATAAATTATTTTTAATAGAAAAATAATAGGAAAAATCGACTCTGCTCAAGTGAATTCTCAGGCGGGAATCGAACCCGCTACCTTTGGATGTCCGGACCAATGCTCTCCCAATGAGGGCTATCGTTTTTTGTTTCATCAGATGGCGCCTCTGTAGCGTGAGGTCCTAAATTACGGCTGTCAAAGTTTGTATTACGAGCGCCAAAACTTGTATCTTCATTAGATGATTATATTAGATCATATTTAATACCCTAGAACTAAAATGTAAACGTATTGGCCATGCCACAGTGTTGCCCAGTTCCGTTTTGCTCGGAAAAGAAAGGCGGACATAAGTTTCCGAAAGATAAAAGTATCTCAAAGCAGTGGTTAATAGCGATTCGCAGGGTCAACTACGTCCCTTCTAAACATTCACGTGTTTGTAAAAAGCATTTCAACTTTGACGATTAGGTATATATTACCTAAAGAATCAAATACAGAAAATCGTAAGTACCTAATGATTTTTCTTATTCCTAAATATCACCATTTGATGTTCCCGAACCTTGAAACTGAGAAGTTTTTAAGTAAATACCTACTTTGATTTTTGTTAAAACATTACAGCTACTCCTAAACTGAAACCAAATGCGGTGCCTAGTCTGTTTTCCTGGAATCATGAAAGTGAAGAGAGAAAAGAGATTAAAAGAAAACGTACCGAAAGAGCTTATCAACGTCAAAAAAAACGTGAAACTGCAACCCTTGCTTCAAATAAGAAAGAAAATAAATGTGATGAGCATTTTGTAAGCATACTGTATTTAAATGAAAGAAAACCTTTCTTACACATTTATCACAGCAGCTTTTGTCAACATAAACTGTGTATCTTGATAATAATAGTTCTTTATGGAGTATTTTATCTTGTTAGCTAATGATCTTTTTTATTTACTTACAGTTTTTTGAAGAAACAATTGAAGAAATAGACATTGAAAGTTCAAATAAAGATGTCTCAGTACAATGCTCTTTGTGCAAATGTGAAGAGAATTTAACTAATACTGCCAAGTTGTCAGAGCAGGGAAGTAACAGAAAAAGCACATCAAACATGTTTCGAATTGTAAATCTTAAAGAGAAGCCTGATGTCATACAATTTTACACTGGTTTTGACAATTATAACCATTTTATGTTTGTCTTCAACCTTTTTGGTGATGAAGTAAACAATTTAAAGTACTATCCATCCCTGCAGCCAGCTCGAGGAAAACATGCATTGACACCACCAGATCAGTTTTATTTAACACTAATAAAATTGCAAAGAAATATGTGTAACAAAGAGTTATCTTTCCATTTTGAAGTAAGCAAAACTTCTGTGAGCAAATACTTTATAACATGGATTAATTACCTTTACTGTAAGTTCAAGGATCTTAATTTATGGGTACCGAAGGAAACAATTGATCAAAATGTAATGTATCAAAGTACAGTTATAATAGATTGCACAGAAACAAAAATTGAAAAACCACAGAACCCAATTTCACAACAAGCTACATATTCTAAATACAAATCAGCAAACACATTAAAAGTATTGGTAGAAACTGGCTCTGGATGTGTGACCTTCGTTTCAGATGCATATGGTGGATCTATCAGTGACAGAGTGTTGTTCGAAAAGTGTGGCATAATAAATCTTCTTCAAAAAGGGGACATTATTCTAGGTGATTGTGGGTTTAATATTCAAGATCTTGTTTCACATATGGATGTTACAGTAAACATGCCACAGTTTTTGAGAAAGGGGTTTAATCAGTTTGAAGCGCACCAACTCAGACAATCAAAGAAATTGTTATCTGAACGTATAAATGTAGAGCGAGTCATAGGTTTAGGAGAAACATTCAAGATTCTTAGTTACAAGTTGTCATCTAATTTAGTACCACTTGGAGGAAGGATCATATTTGTGTGCTTTATGCTGGCTAATTACAGGAAAAATATTATGTAACCAAAGATTTTGGACAGTTATAGGCACTTAAATAAAAGAAAAAATAAATCAATCATCTAATCTTTTATTTATCCTTTCCGTACATAGACATTCCTATTATCTACTGAAATAATTAACTAAACATAAATTAATTATGTGTAACTGTCGAAATAATAACTAAAAATTTGGCAAAACATGAAAGGGATGTACTAAGTAACTTAACATCATACTTTACAAACTAAAATTTGTACTGTAAACCCATGTTTTTAGAAATAAATTATCTTTACATGAAATAGACATTTAAAACATAGTAGAAGAGTACATAGTTTCATGATACTATTTCAAGTTGTAACACTTTCTGGCTATCACAGGTATCATGTAATTATGATAAAAATCTGTAACTTTTGGAATAATAATTTCTGAAATAAGTTTATCATTTCTGTTTACATAGATCCTCTTTTCATCCTTATTTGTCCAAATAAAAAAATCACAATAACTCCTTTCAGTAACAAGTAACTGTGTTTGGATTTGGAAATAATAAGGGCTGTTGTCTTTTAAACAAAATTCATCATTGATAACTTCTATATGCTTATAATGATGAGCACTGATGAACTCATCTTTTATTGAGAGAGGACATTTCACTTCTAATTCAGTTAGATCTCCAATTAATCCATCAGGTGAAGCTCCAACATGTGGATATTTAGTGGAAATAAAAAAACCACAACTTTGTACTTTATTAAATGACATAGACTCATACGCTTCAATTGCTGTATTTTCTCTGGACTTTCCCCATTCTGTAGCTTCGCTTTTAAATTGTTTGGAAGACAAAATATCTTCAGCATATTTCACTTTGTCTCTTCTGTCTGTAAATTTGCATATATTGAAAACGTGAGACCCAGTTATCCTTAGACTTCGTTCATTATGCCAAATTTTATTTTGTGACTGTTCCCTTGTTTGCTACTCTATCAACCATGCTTCTTCTGGAGAAATCTGAAATATAATAACATAATTATAATAAATAAAAATACTTAATAATTTTTGGGACATCACAAACATATTCCACTGATCCCAAAATAGATAACACCAAGTTTAGGATACCATGGGAATATGTTCAAAGTGCAGACTTATACAAAATACATTCACACATAACAAAAGCACAGAACAAATATGTTTGTTGTTGGTAAGTATTAAACCTTTGGCACCGAAGTTATATGAAATGGAATAAAAAAATATGTCTCAGGAAACAATCTCACAAATAGCCAACTTGTCCCAAACTCAGCAATGCTTGTAGTATGGATACAAGCCAACTGATAAACATACTTTTTTTTTGTAAATCCATACTTAATATAAATAGAAACACCCAGACAGTAAAAACAGACATGTTCATGCATACAAATTAGGATTGATATCATTGATATCATGAATAGGATTGAACCTGCAACCTTTGGTTCGGGGGATTCACTAACACCAAACTGGTATGTATATCTATACTAATAATAAAGCTGAAGAGTTTGTTTGTTTGTACCAACATGATGATCTCAAAAACTATTGGTCTGATTTGAAAAATTCTTTCACTATTGGATAGCCTATTTATGGAGGAAGGCTATATTTTACCATGGGAAAAGTACAGGTTCCCACAGGAATCAACACCAAGCGAACTTAGTTGCATGCAGCCAGCTAGTACCTAATATAATCTGTATTATAACTCACAGTAATTCTATTCAGGATATATTGGTCCAGGATAGGTAGTTTAAGGTAATTATGGTCATTACATATTCCATGCAAGGAAGCAACTTCAAAAACACCACTTATACCAAAGCGTATTTTCTCTAAAGAACAATAGTTTATTACATTGTTCCTGACATGATCATACCATTGTATAGTGCTGCAAGTATTATCAGGACGTGGATCAAAACACATATTATTTCTTTTTGGTTTGGTGACATTATATTTTTGTATCTCAAATGTAAGATTTTCAGCTTTTTTGGGAGACAAGTTCATTTTCTTTTTTTTCGGCTCATGCCATATCTGTTTGTTTTTAGTGGGTGTTTTCTTAATACGCCATTCAGATTGCTCTTTAAATCGTAAAATTGCATAACATACACAAGCTATATGCTTACACACTGCTTTTGGTACCATACCAGCTGCACACTCACACATGGATTGAACAATTTTTCCATCAGATTCAAAAGCAATGCTCATAAAATATGACAATGCTTTCGTGTTTTCAGTGGACTTGTCCCCTATAAAAATACAAATTATTTTGTGTACATGTCACTAGAGCCACCAAATATTCATTTATCATCATATTATAGCCTTTTCTATGAACTGCAGCACACTCCGTCATACCCACATTGTCTTTGTAAACCTCTAAAAAGTAAGTAGAAATATTCACTATATCTAAGTCAGGTGATACACTTTTCGATGTTACGCTGATGTATGAACTGTCCGAAGGCCACTCAACGCCAAATCGTCATTTGTTATTCCATCTGTTATGTTTCCAACAAAATTATTATTTCTATCATAGTCTTGAAGCCTGTAAAAAGAAAAACACAGCTGTAATCTGGATAAACAAGCCAACTTTCGACAAGAAATTGTTTGTAAATATAAAAAAACTAACCTCTGAATTAGCTGTTCTTTCAGACCGTTTAATTTTGCACCTCTTTTTCTTAACTCCACTTTTGAAGCACTGACATTCATAGATCCGTAATCTGTATTTGCCATAATTAATCTAAAGTATTGTTAATACTCGCAATATTCATTTAATTAGAAATATAAAAGCGCGCGCGTAGCCAACTCGTAAACAAACAGTGACATTTGACGTTTCGAAGACCTCACGCTACACAAGCGTCTCTAGCGGCGATTTCATACGCGATAGCCCTCATTAGCAATAATGTATTTTTCAACACACTTCCTCATAAAGTGGCTCTAATCCAATGGCAATTAGGCACATAATGACACCTATAATCAAACTGTGACTTTTTCATTACTATTATTCACGAGTGAGTAATAGTTTTTTTTTAATATTATTGGTTGAGTTACGCTTACACTTGCGCTAAAATGCTATCCGCGAAAAGCCCAAAAAAAAGAAACTTCATTTTTTAGTCTATGGCCGATGCGCGCGCATAGAAAAACTGATTAATTTTTCCCGCATTCTTCATTCTTCCCGCCGAAACATTCTTCACAACTCGTCTCGTTTTCTCTTTTGAAGTTATTTAGTTAGTTATTAATTAAGATGTCTGCAAATACAATTTATGAAGAAAATTATTTATGTTGTATACCGCCCGATATAAGATGTGAAGCCCAGAACGTTATGGAAAGTTTACTACCAGAAAACTCAAAGGAAAAATATCTATTAGCGTACCAAAATTTCATACAATGGCAGAACAACAAGAATACGCAGTCTTTTTCAGAAAATGTGTTCATGGCGTACTTTAAAGAATTATCTTCTAAGTACAAACCTAGCTCTTTGTGGTGTATTTACTCAATGTTAAAAAGTACAGTCCGAACAAAGAATGGAGTGGACTTAAAAACATACTCAAATTTGTCAGCTTATCGAAAGAGACTATCTGATGGATTTAGATCGATCTAAATCCATCAGCGAGCGATCGGGGTGGGCCCGATCTACTATTGCGATCTCGTCGGTTCTGCGGCGAACTTCAGGCGGCTACGGGACTTCGCGCGTAGATGGCACAAAATTCGGAGTGGACTCGAAAGAGGTGAAGTGTTAGGTGATTACCCGAGGCAATAATAATGAGACTGTACGGAGGCCAGTGGTAGCACTATGTGTGCGCGCGAGACGACTTGGAGGGCACCGAAGGCGTTTCTGTGTTGTCCGCCCCAGAAGGGGGAGAGGGACCATAGGGACAAGGAGACAGATATAGAACAATTTGTAGGGAGTCAAGAAAGTGCGCGCGGTGGAGGCCATTCCGCGCGCATCTCCCGCAGTTTCGGCCTGCATAACCAAGAAGGTTCGTCAGGCCATGGGTGGTTGGTGGGTTTGTCCCTATCTACTATCTAGCGAAACCACAGCCAAGGGAACGGGCTTGGGAGAATCAGCGGGGAAAGAAGACCCTGTTGAGCTTGACTCTAGTCTGGCATTGTAAGGAGACATGAGAGGTGTAGCATAAGGGAGATCGCTTGCGGTCGTCGCTGAAAAACCGCTACTTTCATTGTTTCATTACTTACTCGGTTGGGCGGAAGCGGTGCGCGGTCGATTTATATCGGCGGGCGCACGGTGTTTTATTCCAAGCGCGCAGAGTGGTGACGTGGTGGCAACGCTCGTCACCGTTAAACTCCCGCGTGATCCGGTTCGAGGAATAAAAAAAAAACTTACCCTCGGGAGTCGTCCACAATTCTCGTATATCCTAGCTTAAATAAACCATGATCTTCCCATGAGTTGCCCAGCGACAATGACAACAGTACCAACTGATAGCGGCGAAGGAGTTAGCAGCGGCAGCCAACTCCTTCGCCAAATAGAGAAGGGAGGGCACAGGGATATGGACGGGGAGGTCATCTTGGAGGCTACGTGGGAGCCGTCTCGTTCGAAATATTTATTACGAACTCCTTGCTTATTTTTTAGTGTAATATTAATTTTAAAGCAAGCTGCCAAGCTACTAAATATCTGTTTTAATGCATATCTATTGAGCTTTCTAATAATAGTAATATTAGTAGGGGCTCATAAGTGTGTTAAGTGTTAATAATGCTTGAAAGTTTTTTTTGCGATTGTTTGACACCGAGTGTATGTTAACCGGGCACACGGTCCTAACCTGAAGGCTTATAATCTAAAACTTGTGTACAATAATATAATGAACTATGATAGAAAAATTAAAAGAAACAAAATTAAACTATAAACTAATCACTGAATAGCCAGGGAGCCAGGGATATTACATACCTGGCTCCCGAAATTCAGCGGCTCCCTCTAATCCAGCAACACCTGATCCTTTCTTCATTCTCAGTGGTCGTACTATTATAAAACAAAGATATATTTATATGCTTGAAAATGGCAACAGGTGTGCCCTCGATACATTCCAAGACTCCTACTTCCAAACTTTTCATAACATCTGAAACGATAATTGTTTATTAGACCTTCATTATACAGTTGCAATATTTTAAGCTTCGATTCTTTGTAGGTTTACTTACCGTTCTTTAATAATATCCTCCTTTGTAGAGGATGTTGGAATTTTATGTAATTTCATAGGGGTTTGAGGTATGCCTGGTCATATTGTTGGGACAGTAAGTTCCATAAGTGCCTCCAACTGTCTTTTGGTAACGTCCAGTAGCAAAAAAGACGGTGTTGCCAATAACTGAAAACAATATTTACATATTAAAATGTATGCATTATACTGTTTTAATTATTTAAGCATCACAATTATATTGTTATTATTTGGTAACATTACCCTATCATTTTCTACTCACTTTATATTTTGGTGAATGCCACTTCTTTTTGCAACCGGTAAGTTGCTTTTCATGTTTAAAATTTAATAAGTCTTGTGATTGATTGATATGATTTTCAATAAATTCTTTTTCGCCCAGAGCAAACGCCCCGTCCACATAACGCTCCAAGTGGCGCTCGTTTTTTCATATCTTTAGCTCTATTCTTCGGGTATTTCGTACAATATTGAGAGAAAGAGCTAAATGCACTATATCTTATATAATGACAATCCAATTTGGCGCTAATATTTCAACTCAAGAGTACGAAACGTTACAATATCAATGTCATTCGATTGGGATTTGATTTAAGAAGCCTGCCCAGGTTTCCCGAGTCGGTAATCTTCCTGAAATGCAAAATTTGCATTGTCCATGACCCTTAAATACCTACTTCTAGCCATATCAAAGCGTTCCTTGAAACCAACCGGCCCGACGACGACCCATCTGCCAGGTTCGTCTCAACCGATTATTCCTCCGACATATCTCGTCGAGCTCAGATGACCACTAATCTTGTCTACCGTCCCACTTCCTAGTTTTCATCAATCCCAACGTCAACGTATGTAATTTGGTTGGAAGGGCCAATCACTTCGGCTTGCGCTGGAGGATAAGCTCGGACTTCGGGTGCGAGACTTCGGGAGCAGTTCCTTCATAATTTACTTCCGCCAACGTTGATCTGCCTCCTTGATTGTTGTAGGTGTCATACTTATTCAAATGCAAAGCTCGCTTCATCGCAAATATGCGTGCCGGGCATGATCCCGATGTTGTAAGATGGGTTGTAGACTTTCTTGCCGAATTTGTGACACGACCTCGACATACCTCGTGCTGCAGCATTGTGACGCTGCTGGAAAGACGGAGACAATCATTGATTTTTTTTTTATTTAAACTTTGTTGCACACAAAATATGTACAAATGGCGGGCCTAATGCTATTAGACATTCTCTACCAGTCAACCGGAGAGTTAGAAACTGATAGCATATTGGAGGTGCATTGAAAAGGTAAATAGAAAATGCTATAGACTACATAAACATACATTTACATACATACTGACATCATGTATAATAAAATAATAAACATATAAAAACTAATAAACATATATAAAATAATAAACTACCTAATTATCGATACACTAAACCAATATTAATTTAATACACCTTACTAGACATATAAAAGTGAGATTAAGTGGATAGGTTCGGAGTAATTAAAAGAGATCGCGAACCAGTCGTTTGAAATTAAGTTTGTTGGGAGCTTTTTGAATATGGGGTGGTAATGCATTCCAGAGTCGTATAGCCTGAAGTGAAATAGAGTTTGAAACAAAACCAGTACGGTGAGAAGAAATGGCAAGAGTTTCTTTGCTGTCTGAACGGAGATTACGGTTATGAGAGTCTCTCAAATATTGAAATTTACATTTCAAGTATTGCGGAGTGAATGGATCTTTAAGTATAGAATAAAGAGTGGAGAGAATTCACAGCTCTCGACGCTGCCGAATAGGAAGCCATTTTAATTTCTGCCATTTTAATATGAAGAGACATGATCATATTTCCGGAGACAGAAGATGGAACGTATACAATTATTCAGAAGTCGATCCAATTTATTTAGAAGTTTCTGAGAAATGTCAGCATAACACGCGTCAGCATAATCAAGGATAGGAAATATGGTTGATTGGACCAGAAGGATTTTACTAGAAATAGGAAGGAAGTTCTTCAGCTGGTAACATGCTCTTAGTGTGCCAATAATTTTGCGACTTAAAGAGTCCCCCTGAACCCTCCAGCTTAACGCGCCATTTATATTTAAACCCAAATTCCAAACCCATAAGATACATATTCGATCAAAATGTTGTCGTATAAGAGAGGTGGAACAGAGCGTAAGTCAAGACTAGACAACGTGCGTGAGCTACCCACAATAATACCCTGGCACTTACCCGGGTTGACCTTTATACCAAACATTTGTGACCATTTAGCTATTTTCTGCAGACCCTCATTCAAAGATTGAATAACATCGTTCAGTTGATTCACCCCAGCTTGTGCGTAAATTTGCAGATCGTCTGCATACAGATGATGAGAGTTCTGAAGAATGTAAGAAATCAGATTGATAAATAATACTAGATTTAAAAATCTAAATATCCCACGTTTTTCAGTGACCAAAAAAGAATAAAATAACCCGGCGGGGCCAAGCGAGGGGCCATTCAAAACGTGGGGGGTGTTATGGAGATGTAATGAGATGTATGATATGCATAGATGTTGAGAGTATTTGTAAAGATGCGCCCGTTACAAATACTCTCTAGTATTATTATTTTATTCTTTTTAATTATTAACTCAACGAAGTAACCATGTGTTACGCAACAATCGGATAAGCCCCATACAAAAGTCAAAGTTGCCGAAAGTTGACCTGAAAGTGCACCTAGAAAGTTGAAAGTTGTTTAAGCGTGCATTGTCATCGGGTTCTGAGCTACCCTGAAAGTTTAAACTCGCTAGGTAGTCGGGAAGTGCCTAAAAATTGAGATACAAGATTCCAACCGGACAGACAAGACGACAGACAAGCAAACAGACAAGAAAGCGACCTAAGAAAAACGTGGGAAAATGGAAAAGAGTAAGGGAGAGAGAATGCCGCCTTGAGTTACACCTGATTCCAAATCACACCAGTCCGACATAGAGCTTTTAATACGAACGGCATGTTGACGCCCTCGAAGGTAAGAAGAGAACCAGTTCAATTCGAAAGTTGAGACTCGCAGATGTGATAAAATAGCTAGAAGTAGATCATGACCAACGGCATTAAAAGCGTTAGAGAAGTCAATGAGAACTAATACCGTCAAACGTGAGCCCTCCATGCCATCGCATATGTCCTCAGTGACCTTCAACAAAGCCGTGGTGGACCTTCAACAAGCTATGACCTATCCGGAAACCAGACTGATATTGGCTAAGGATATCATGTGTAGCAACGAAGGCTGAATATTGGCGATGAACAATCGCTTCTAAAATCTTAGAAAGGTAAGGCAGTATTGAAATGGGTCTCAGATGATTAACAGATGATTGATTGTTTATTTTGGGGAGTGGCAGGACGTGCGCCTTAAGCCATTGGAAATGTTCCGGTAACAAGAGAATCATTTATGATATGGGTGATAACTGGAAGGGTGCTGTCCAAGATTAACATTATCATCTGTCTGCTAAAATCACCACACCCAACCGCTGCGGACTTCACAGCCATAATGGTTTTGCGGACTTCCATCGGTGTGACTGGAAAAAAAGTGAAATCAACAGGGGGTTGTTTGCAGAGGGAAGAGATGGTTTGGACTGCAGGGGTCTTGTTAAGTAGATGGGAGCAAGAAGTAGCTGCGAAATATTGATTTATATCATTAGGGGTAAGAGAGTGTGGTAATGAAATGCTTTTAGATTTTAACATACCAAGGGACCTTAAGAATTTCCAGGTATCAGCTGGAGAGGATTGACGAATGGTTTCATGAAAGTAGTGGCGTTTGGAGGCTCTCACCATCTGATTTCTAAGATTACCTTTTTTTTACATTTAAATAAGTTAGAAATAGTCAAAGCCAGGTTAACAAAGAATTATTTGACGCCATTTCGGTGTTTTTACTATGTCTTTTAATAGAAATATGTATAATGTTAGACCCTTTACAGCACAACCACTTCGCTTCGAGGTTTACTTTTTTATACAAGCAGTAGAATTTATTGTTGAGCGAAGCTCTGAAAGAGTGAAGCTCTCTTTTAGGCAACTAACAAATTTCGCTTGTCTCCCTCTTGCTACTTAACGGTTCAACCGATTCGAAGGAATTTTGGCATAAACATACATGATTATAACCTGACGGACATAGGTTATGTAAAGAATTATATACAATTCCGAGGAAATTTACACATTTACACACATGTGACTGGAAAAAAAGTGAAATCAACAGGGGGTTGTTTGCAGAGGGAAGAGATGGTTTGGACTGCAGGGGTCTTGTTAAGTAGATGGGAGCAAGAAGTAGCTGCGAAATATTGATTTATATCATTAGGGGTAAGAGAGTGTGGTAATGAAATGCTTTTAGATTTTAACATACCAAGGGACCTTAAGAATTTCCAGGTATCAGCTGGAGAGGATTGACGAATGGTTTCATGAAAGTAGTGGCGTTTGGAGGCTCTCACCATCTGATTTCTAAGATTACCTTTTTTTTACATTTAAATAAGTTAGAAATGGTCAAAGCCAGGTTAACAAAGAATTATTTGACGCCATTTCGGTGTTTTTACTATGTCTTTTAATAGAAATATGTATAATGTTAGACCCTTTACAGCACAACCACTTCGCTTCGAGGTTTACTTTTTTATACAAGCAGTAGAATTTATTGTTGAGCGAAGCTCTGAAAGAGTGAAGCTCTCTTTTAGGCAACTAACAAATTTCGCTTGTCTCCCTCTTGCTACTTAACGGTTCAACCGATTCGAAGGAATTTTGGCATAAACATACATGATTATAACCTGACGGACATAGGTTATGTAAAGAATTATATACAATTCCGAGGAAATTTACACATTTCCTAGGATATCTATGCATCAAATAGTTTTTCAAACAATATTTTATATATTTCCTAAAAATATCGGAATTGTACACATTTCCTAGGATTTGTATACAATTCCTTGATTTCACACATTTCCGGTAACATATATAAAAATTCCTGTCACTCTCCGAAACTACTCGATCGATTTTGATGATTTTTTGTTCATTTTTATGGATTTGTTCAAATTAGTACATAGGATATGTTTTATTTTATTCATAACAAATAAAATGCAAATTATAATAACTGGCCCACAGCAACGCATGGCTGGGTCAGCTTGTTATTTTATAAGAAAAGTTTGATTATAAATATCCGATGTAAGTAATAACCATCAACTTTCCTATTATGTATAAGTAAATTAATTAAAGTTTTAAAAAGTTAGCTTATAATATGCAAGGCAATGCAGTGAATTCAGTAAAATACCGACGACCGTTTGGTGCAACGGTAGCGATCCTGCCTTTCGCACCTACGGTTCTGGATTCGAATCCCGGAAACGGCAGATGTTTGTATGATGAATACTATCATTTGTACCTGAGTCATGGGTGTTCATATATATTTCTATGAATACTACATATCAATTTATCATATATGTATGTCTATCCGTTACCCTAGTATCTATAACACAAGCTTTAGAGTGCTTACTTTGGGCTAGACTAACTAAATTACACAGAATATACCTTTGATTTCCTAAATCGAAAACTTCATCAAGTTACCAAGGGTCTGGCCAGGTTTTGCATTAAAAGAATACCTCAAATTTTTTCAAAGATTTCAAAAGTTTCAATGATTATTTACATTTCACGTAAGATAAAAAAAATACAAAATATTTGACTAGAGGTAGATGATGAGTTACTGCCACACATATACTATCTCTTTATATAATGGTAGAATCAATGCATAAATCCTTTTGCTGAAATTAACGAATAAATAGTTTGACCTAGGCTATGTAGGTAGGTACATGACTTGAATGCCGCCAGCATAACTAAAAGTAGCTTATGAGGCCCCTAAAAATGTCACGCTGGCACATAATGTGCACAGAATGTACGGCGAATGGCCGAGACGGTAACACTCTCACTGTAGGTACCTATTGAATTACGAGACAGACACGCACGGGCGTCGGCCAAACGACTGAAGCTTTTGCCGAACTCCTATTTGTGATTTCTTCCCGAGTTTCACTAATTTAACCTAAGGTGTGATTCTTTGTATTACGTTCACAGCACAGTTTCAATATGGCGTAGTAATAAATCTTTTGCTACATTCCAAACGGAAAATTACGTCAACATTAGAATTACATTTTTAATTAATTGTATACAAGTATATAAAAAGTGTAGGGTAGGTGTAAAGAAATATTTATTTATTTATTTGAATAGCTTTCTGAGAATCGGCTTCATACCGTAATAGCCATGTGTTTGGCGTCGTTAAGAAATCCATAATAATATTATAAATGGGAAAGTGTGTCTGTCTGTTTGTCTTTCTTTCACAGCAAAACGGAGCGACGAATTGACGTGATTTTTTTAAGTGGGGATAGTTAAAGGGATGGAGAGTAACATAGGCTACTTTTTGCTCCTTTTTTACCAAAAATGGGGGGTGGAAGTTTGTATGGAGCATTCCGCAATTTTCAAGGTAAAAATTGGTATGCTGACTATTTATGACTACCAAAAAAATCGCCCATCATTTTTTTTTTAATCTGCACCCAACCCCTTAAAAGAGGGGGTGAAATTTTATATGAGACCTTTCGCAGTTTTCAAGGCAGGAAGCTAAAATCGGCACACAGTCTCTTTGTAACTAACGAAAATACCTGCCATTTTTTAGAAATCCTCCCCCAGCTCCTAAAATAGGGGATGGAAATGTGTGTGAGACTCCGCAAAATTAGAACAGGTTCTTTAATACAAACGAATAATAAAATAATGTAATTAAAACGAATTAAATAAAACAATATTAAAATCATTAAATCCATACTAATATTATAAATGGGAAAGTGTGTCTGTCTGTTTGTCTATTTTTCACGGCAAAACGGAGCGACGAATTGACGTGATTTTTTAAGTGGAGATAGTTGTGGGGATGGAGAGTAAGATTAAATCTTACGATAAATCAATCAGCTTTTGAGAAAATAAACATTATAAACATAAATAAGTGTAACTCATGGATTCCGATAGATGGCGCTGATATGTTTATTGTATATTATGTTCACGATAGGTTTAATTGTTTAGTTCAAAAATTAATAACAGATGGCAGTGTTGAAATAAAATAAATAACGTGTAAAATTCTGTTTCGAGTTCTCT
Organism: Calamotropha paludella; assembly: GCA_927399485.1. NCBI lineage: Eukaryota > Metazoa > Arthropoda > Insecta > Lepidoptera > Crambidae > Calamotropha > Calamotropha paludella. Next base: position 23,795,537 of record OV656820.1, on the reverse strand, counting down.
TCTGTGTTCAGGAAAGGAGAACAGTGCTTCCCCGAATTTAACGCGAGCGAAGCCGCGGGCAAAAGCTAGTACAATATAAATGTTATGTTACGGTTACTTTTAATACGGAGGTTGAATAGCCATAGTTGGGCCTGGTCACTTTAAAGAACATCAAGGTAGAGATTTTCATTTTTAGGGTTCCGTTTCTCGAAAGAAAAAAACGGAACCCTTATGGGATCACTTTTTTGTCCGTTCGTCCGACCGTCTGTCAAGACCCTTTTGTCTCGGGAACGCGTGAAGGTATCAAACTAGAATTTATATCAAATACTCAGGTGTACTGTCCCTTGGAGGTGTAAAAATCAAACTTCTAAGCCTACGCATTCAACAGCCGTTTATGCCGCAAATCGACACTCAAGCAAATCAAAACCTACAGGGTACTTTCCGTGAACTCAGAATCTTGAAATTTAGTACGAAGCAACATCATATAGCACAGATAAAGGAAAAATTGCGAAAACCGTAAAATAAAAATATTTTTAATAATTGACTTTTATTTACCTATAGGTTTGTACGGAACCCTCGGTGCGCGAGTCCGACTAGCACTTGGCCGGTTTTTTACATGCTCCCCGTGGATGATTGGACCAGGTTCATCAGGTAAAAATTAACTTTTAGACTAATCTATACATTTGAGAAATTTATTTTCTATTCAATATAATGAGTTTATTTTTATTTCATTTAACATTTGAAAAACAATTTAAAACAACTAAATCTACAATGTGTCATATGTATATACATTTTGTAAATGTAATATATGATTAAGGGGTATTATTTAATCAGAAAATGAGAATTGACACGAATCTCTCTGTTTTAATTTATACTTGCTTACCCAGCCACGCGTTGCTGTGGCAGTAATATTATTTTTCTAAAATAAAAGTAGCCTAAGTTACTCCTTATTACATCAGCTACCTGCCAATAAAAGTCCCGTCAAAATCGGTCCAGCTATTTAAGAGATTAGCCGGAACAAACAGACAGACAGACAAAAATTGTAAGAAATGTTATTTTGGTTTATGTATCTTATATATATTCCTATGCAGGTAGTAAAAAACGATTATTTCAATATTACAAACAGACACTCCAATTTTATTTATATGTATAGATGATTTAATAAAATACATAATAACAGACATCAGGTAGACTATACATTAGACACTGTATAGCCATCCCACATAGACTTATAGTGGTAGGTAAAATAAATTGTCAATTCCACTATTTTAATGTCTATCTTGTGTAAGTTCGTAGGAAAATAAATCATAGCGAGACTTACGGTATCGACATATATAATATTTCCACACACACAGTTAACACAACAGCACAGAAGGAGAGAAGAATTCACAACACAAGCGATATATAAAGATAGTTCGAGATAGAAAATAGAAATAAGGCACAATTATAATAATAAAGCAGAAAATAATCTATACATATGTATAAATAAAATTGGAGTGTCTGTTTGTAATATTGAAATAACCGTTTTTTACTACATGCATATGAATATATATACGGTACCTACACCAAATTAACATGTTTTACAATTTTTGTCTGTCTGTTTGTTCCGGCTAATCTCTGAAATGGCTGGACCGATTTTGACGGGACTTTTATTGGCAGGTAGCTGATGTAATAAGGAGTAACTTAGGCTACTTTTATTAAATAAATTTTATATTTTTTTCTAAAAATTTTGGAAAAAATCTTTTATTTTAGAAAAATAATATTACTGCCACAGCAACGCGTGGCTGGGTCAGCTAGTATACAATAATATTTAAAGCGGCGGTATGTCGAGATGCGCACAATAACAACAAGCAAGCGTTCCGCGTCGTGGTATGGTCTCGACTCTCGACTGGCCTACGTGCGCGAACGCATCTAGCTGCTCCCGGCTGAGGTAAATATTAGCAGCCGAGAACAAAAGAACCTGTCCAATCTGGTATATTAGTTTAAAAATGTGTGTATGTAAATATAAAATATAATAGATATTTAATTTGATTAATATTTATGTAATTAGTTTTGTGTAAATATATTATAAGTGTAAAGTGTAAATAAATATTTAATGGTAAGTTTATGTTAAGGAAGACAGTTTTAAGAATAAATAAATTTAAATATTATAAATAAGTTTAAATGAAAATATATGTAGGAAAGTTGCCTACAGACTGTACATAAAAATTTTACGCTTTTTGTTTAACGCTGCGAACGTTTTTTCCCGGCCAAAAATCATTAAAATCGGTTGAAATGTTTAATAGTCTATCCTGTAAGAAAAACCACGTCTCCAACCCCTTAGGTGGGGTTCGAACCCACGACCTTTCGCTATTCGGGCGAGTGCTCTTACCGCTGAGCTACCGAGACGCTGGCAGACGCGTCAAAATTTACAAACGTATTTCAGCTTCTACTATGAGCAAGTATTGTTCCACCAATGTTTAAAGTTAGCTTTCTTCAACATCGAAAGTAATACTTTTACAAAAATATGCGTTTCTAATTAATGTACATACAGAGCTGTTGTTTAGAGGAAGAACTGGTTTATAAGGTAAATATAGTCTCCGGCAAATAAGTTGAACATGATTTTGAAATCACGTGACATGCGCAGTAGCAAGTTTAGGTACATTATTCACTACTGCGCATGTCACTTGATTTCAAAATCATGTTCAACTTAATTGCCGGGGACAATACCCTTATATTGAAATTAGAATTGAAATTCTTTTTTCTTATGAATAAATGAGGATTAGTTTTAGCAAATACTATTTTTACACATTTGAATAACGAACGGGATTATCCTGTGATCATGGCGTCTGTAAAGGAGTCGAAACGTCCGGTTTAAATCTATCTATACTTATAATAAATCTGTAGAGAGGTCAATTCTGTACATGAAATATATTTTCAAAATAACTATCAGGGGGTGATTAGTGATCGATACTGATGCCAAAAATGCAATCAGTATAATTTTTGTCTGTCAGTCTGTATGTATGTTCCTTATAGAAACAAAAACTACTCGACGGATTTTAACGAAACTTGGTACAATTATTCTTCATACTCCTGGGCAGGTTGTAGTATACTTTTCATCACGCTACAATCAATAGGAGCAGAGTAGTGAAGGGGAATTTTGGGAAAACGGGAGAAGTTACTCCATTTTTTAAGCTTCCGTCGCGTGTGCAGCCTTTATGGTTAAAGTTACATAGAAAAAATTCTTGTCCGTCTGTCTGTCTGTCTGTATGTTCCTTATAGAAACAAAAACTACTAGACGGATTTTAACGAAACTTGGTTCAATTATTCTTCATACTCCTGGGCAGGTTGTATTATACTTTTCATCACGCTACAATCAAGAGGAGCAGAGTAGTGAAGGGAAATTTAGGGAAAACGGGAGAAGTTACTCCATTTTTTAAGCTTCCGTCGCGTGTGCAGCGATATGTGATGGCGATGTGCACGATAACGAGCATATGTACCAGAGAGAGTATTTATATATATTTCTATTAATATTATTAATTTATGTATGAACATGTCTATCCGATAGCCTATTACTTATTCATAACAGGTTTTGACATCATGGTTATTGACGCTTAATTATAACGAGACAGAACAAATCCTAGAATACATAACCTAACAATGACTTATATATTTAATAAATATTTAATAATCTATAATATATGATATTCTATAATGGATCCTACGATACAACATATCAATGTAACACATAACACCCATAGAAAATAAATTACTTCTCATATGGAAACTCTCACGCTCCCTCAGAAAGCACAAAGTACTCACACTTTTACACTATGCACGCATGCACACACAAACACGCACACACACAAACACACAAACACACAAACACACACACACACACACACACCAGCTGCCCATGAACGTGTTGTTTTACCATGGTCATTTAATTTGAAATTTATACTCAAGGTATTATTACTTGCCTTACGCTTTTTTGAACATTTATATTTGTATTATTATAGGTAGTATAAGATATTATCAGAGAATAATTGTATGTATCTCGTTTCATGTTAATATAACACCGTGTGTTATGGAGGAGCGATGTTCCCTGGCACAGGTATTGTTACTTAAAAGGGAACATCAACCTTGTCTCTATTATATAATTTGTGAAATGAAATAAATAAATTTTAATTTTAATTTTAATAACACAAGTCTTACAGTGCTTATTTTGGGCTGGGCTAATTGGTGTGAATGTGAGAAATGATATACTTTAATTACATGTTATATTAATAATATATACTATTTAAATAATGGCCTACAGGACGTTGGGCATATGCCAAACAAATATAGTTAATAAAACAAAAATAAATATAGCTCAAGGCCATGCTAACTTTGAGAGACATAGTTAGTTACCCTAAAGGAGAATATGGTATCTTACCAAAATAATAGGTCTTGTGGCTTACAGTCCATCTCAGATAATCATTAATGGCCGATATTAAAACTAACAAGAGAAAATCATATTTTTAATTTAATAAATACCCTCGACATAAATATTATTTGATGCCCCAGAACCTTAATTAAAAATGTTTAAAGAAATCCATTACGGATCCATCTTAATTTATAATCACAATATCACAATCTCAATAAGAGAAAAATCAAATATAAATTCGTTCAAACAAAAATGTAAAAACAAATTTCAACCGAGAACCGTTCTACTCTGTTAATGAATTTATGTCAGAGAAATAAATCTCACGATTGGTAATTATTTCACTATAATCATTAAATTAAGTGTGTTTGCTTAATTTCATTAATCATATTAAAACTACTTATAAGAACTATGTGCAATATTAAAATATAAAATGTTAATTGTATTTTGTCCACGTGGCCATAAAGTCCTTTTCACTTTGATGTAATTCTTTAATATTTTGCCTAGAAATAAATTATATGCACCTAAAACAGCCATATTGTTTTATAACAATGATCTTCCAATATCAAAGTCGGATTTATAAATTACAACAAAAAAATTTAGGTTGTAATAACCAACTAATTTTACGGTATACCGGCAATTAATCAGAAAACGATTCTTCTTAAAATGCATCACAATACTTTAATAATTTAAAACGAAATAATAAAACAGTAATTAATACTACAACACTTACCCAATAAAAGAGGATTCACTATTGAATTTTTCAAAATTATTTTGAGTTGAACTATGATAGTGTGCTTCAAGCCGTGCTGAGATGACAAATGGCGCAAAATGGAAACGGACAAGGCTTTAAAGTGCGGTTCTGGAAGGTTCTCTCACAAAATAATTTTAGAGTTACCTTCGAAGAGAATAAAAAATGACACAGCTAGTGGGGTTTTCAGAAGAGAGTTAGGATAATGCGACACACAGTAAATCGCTCAATAGCATTGCAAAATATTATGTCTATAAAACTTTATTAGAAACTCTTAGGAATATAAAATACATAATAATAATTATATATTTTTACATATTCACCTACTAGTCTAGTTCAAGATAAGCTTTTGTTATGGATACCACATATGATACGTAATAATCGTGAATGGATTTGGAATGAAATATATTTTAATACCCATGATTCAGGTACAAATGTTAGTATTCATCACACCAACATCTGCCCCTGTCGGGACTCATACCCAGGACCATCGGTGCTAAAGGCATCGCCACCGTTGCATTAAACGTATTCCTAATGATTTATGCTATTTAAATGGTTTATTGTTTTATTTAAATGGTTGATGGTTTATTTCGACGACTGTTTGGTGCAACGGTAGCGATCCTGCCTGCCGACACGGTCCTGGGTTTGAATCCCGGTAGGGGCAGATTTTTGTATGATGAATACGAGCATTTGTACCTGAGTCATGGGTGTTTTTATATATATATATATATATACCCCTACCGGGATTCGAACCCAGGACCGTGTCGGTGCGAAAGGCAGGATCGCTACCGTTGCACCAAACAGTCGTCGAAATAAACCATCAACCATTTAAATAAAACAATAAACCGTTTAAATAGCATAAATCAATAGGAATACGTTTAATGCAACGGTGGCGATGCCTTTAGCACCGATGGTCCTGGGTATGAGTCCCGACAGGGGCAGATGTTGGTGTGATGAATACTAACATTTGTACCTGAATCATGGGTATTAAAATATATTTCATTCCAAATCCATTCACGATTATTACGTATCATATGTGGTATCCATAACAAAAGCTTATCTTGAACTAGACTAGTAGGTGAATATGTAAAAATATATTATTATTATTATGTATTGACGTGACAACGTCTTAAATTAGGTTGCGGCTGGGAGTCACTTATGAAAAAGTGTAACGCTCGGTAACGTTACGATGAGTCACCGAACGAGAGAGAGGCCCGCCGAATGCCTTGCGTCTCTCTCCCACTCAACTATGATCGGTCTGCCGCGCGCATTGTGCAATTTAATTATATTCATATCAATAAATATTCTACCGAGAAAAAGACGTTGTCACGTAAAATCTTCGCCCGTAAAACCGACTTTACAGGCAAAAAAAAAAAAAAAAAAAAAACAATTTTTTTATATTCCTAAGAGTTTGTAATAAAGTTTTATAGACATAATATTTTGCAATGCTATTGAGCGATTTACTGTGTGTCGCATTATCCTAACTCTCTTCTGAAAACCCCACTAGCTGTGTCATTTTTTATTCTCTTCGAAGGTAACTCTAAAATTATTTTGTGAGAGAACCTTCCAGAACCGCACTTTAAAGCCTTGTCCGTTTCCATTTTGCGCCATTTGTCATCTCAGCACGGCTTGAAGCACACTATCATAGTTCAACTTATTATTTAAACATATTGTGTTAGTATACTTTTTATAAAAGTCGAATAAAATATAAATTAAAAGTTATTTTCTTATTTTTAGTTCGATTTGCTATGAAACCGTTTTTAACATGTAATAGTTTACATTCAATTTAAATTATGAAATATATTTCTAGATATATTTTCTCAGATATATTTTAAGATATACCTATTTTCGGGCAAATTCTCATATATTTTCAAATATATTCTAAATATATTGTTACATATATTTAAATATATTTAAAAATATAAACAAAAATATATTTTATTTCGGTGTGTGTAAGCCATGCTTATTTCAGTACACGTCATATTAAGATGAAACCGCAAATGATTCATTAAATCAGTTAAGTTTTCTTAGATCGTACCCACCTTTACTTGGATAACTGTAGTAATTTTAGAGATAATACATGCAAAGCAAAGTTCTGACTAAAGATGGATTCGGTGCGCAGCTTCCGGGAAACCAAAACTTTTGGGTTCCAGGGGAAGTATATTTATCCTGGCGATCCTAATTAGGATAATGAGATAAGCTTATCAAAATATTGTATTGTCGTCGATCGTTGATAAGTCTTCAACGTTTAAAGTAAGTCTGATTGCTTAAACATTGGAAAAAACACTTTTTTACGGATTTTTGCGCATGTTTTATTTTAAATTTAATCCTGACGTTTCGACTCCTTTACAGGAGCCGTGATCCTATCATCCTGTGATCACCTCCACCATCCTGTAATCTGTCAGGATTAAATATAAAATAAAACATGCGCAAAAATCCGTAAAAAAGTGTTTTATTCTAATGTGTAATGTGCGCGGAAGTGTAAGAACTAAATATGATCGCTTAAAGTTGGGCAAAATCGATCCCAAACGAGTCAGTTACATACATACAAAACAAACATACAGGTGAAACTCATAAAAACGTGTTAAAAAGAGACTGTAACCATTAGCCGGGGATAGCCATTTCTAGGAGATTTTTGTAAGAAATAATTTATGTAATTTCTGTTTGATTACACTAACATTTGCTCCACAGGGTACTCGAACCCAGGCCTGTCGGTGCGAAAGGCAGGGTCGCTTGAAAATGTGCTATCGTCGAAAAAATGTAAATCGTCTGAAATTAATTTGTTCTGTACAAATTACACCATTCCTCTCCAAGTTAAATCAAGTTATTTTTCTTAACTATTAGTGGGAAGTTATATATATGATAATTTCAGTGAAGCGAATGATGTGAGGGTAGGCAGCAAAACATACAAACCATGTGGCGCCACGTACTTTATGCGCCCGTAATTGGAACTAATTATCGAATCGTACAATTTCGAACATTTCATTCGAGACAGCATAGTGCTGCGGCTTCTCTATCGATATTAATTTAACGTTTTGTTACATTATTTTACACATATATTTAAGATATGTTTTTTCAAATATTATAACTCGTTTATAATGTTGTATGTTTGGTATTTTTCGTAAAAAATATAAAAAAAATATTTCGGGAATAACCCATATCGTGATAGTAACAATAATTAAATAATATCCTATATATTAGTACAATGATATTAATTAAAATCAAGCATAATTATAATGTTGTATGTTTGGTATTTTTCGTAAAAAATATATAAAAAATATTTCGGGAATAACCCATATCGTGATAGTAACAATAATTAAATAATATCCTATATATTAGTACAATGATATTAATTAAAATCAAGCATCAATTAATTTTTAATTATAAATTTATTTAAAATTAATAAATGATAGTACCTATATACTGATAATTAAAGCAATTCGTGCGAAATTATTTCCTAACCATTCCAAATTAAAAAATGCACAACATTAATGTTCATGTTTTCTCTGCCGGCACTGCCGGAGTGCAACCCGTTGTTTTTTTCATTTAGATTATTTGCCAGTATAATTAATGGTAACGGTAAACGTTTAAGTGTCATTATGTTTTTAATTTAATTTTTTGCATTCACAATGCAATATTTCGATAAGATAAAATAGCGACTGCTCTGACCGCTGAGCTACCGAGACGCTGGCAAATGTGTCGAATTTTACAACTTCTACTGTTAGCTAGTTTCGTTCCTCCAATGTTGAACGCTAACTACCTTCAACATCGAAAGTAATAGTTTTACAAATATTAAACACTCGATTAACGAACAAACAAACGAACGAACAAATTCGACACGTTTACCAGCGTCTCGGTAGCTGAGCGGTCAGAGCAGTCGCCCGGATAGCGAAAGGTCGTGGGTTCGAATCCCATCTGAGGGCTCGGAGGCGTAGTTGTTTTTTATACACGTATTTTATAGTTTAAGTGTCATCTTAATTTGTAAGGTCAAGTCAACTTCCAACATTAACGTCCACTTTATTTATCAAACTGGGAGATGTGAACACAAAGTATAAATGCCGTCGTATATTATAAGTAATCCTGAATTATATTGATTTGTAAGTCAATACCATGACATTATTTATATGACTTTTTAATAGTTTATCCGTTAGCCTAGTACATATCTATAACACAAGTCTTAAAGTGCTTACTTTGGGCTAGGCTAATTGATGTGAATGAAAGAAATATTATATATTATTAATTACATATTATATTATAACATATACTGCCTACAGGACGTTGGGCATATGCCAATCAAATATAGTTAATAAAACAAAAATAAATATAGCTCAAGGCCGTGCTAGGTTTGAGTGACATGAGTTACCCCAAAGGAGAATATAATATCTTACCTAACTACCTACATTATGAGCATGATTTGCCTGTATAGCATTAAGTTCGTGTTTTGGAACATTAATGGTGCAGATTAAAATCCCGCAAATTTATTTCCAAAATTTGTTTTATGGTGTGGTCGTTACAGTAAGAACATTAACAGAAAAATGAAGGTGACGCGACATAAATGTACAGCTTGAAAGTAACGCCTGATTCAATATACTAGCAAGGCGCTAAACCAACAAATAGTTGTCAAGAGTGGCTTGATCAAATGATATCCCGATTACTTTGAACGTAATAAGAATTACTAAATTTGAGTAAAGATAATATTTTTTCAATCGTAACGCATCTTTTGAGCTGCAGAGTTTTGATAAACTTTTAATTAAAATGAGCAGCAAGATAAAATATTAGCTTGACTAGCTTTGCTTGAAATTTGAACGAATTATACAGTGTATAGTGTGCAAACTCAAAACTTGAATAAATACTTTTTGGGTGAGGTAATATGTGCTAAAAAAAACTGCCAAATAATTTAAATATGGAACCAATTTCTTTTAATAAATTCTTTTTTTATCATAAACATTTTTGGCCAACGCGAGTGAGCGGAGTACACCGCCATCTCTTAATACAATTTATAGATATATTTCAATACATTTTATTTTTATTTAATTCATTTCATTTATTATTAATATTATTGAGCGAAGCTCTCTTTTAGGCAACTCACAAATTTCGCTATTCTCCCTCCTGCTACTTAACGGTTCAACTGATTCGAACGAATTTTGGCATGAATATACATGATTATAACCCGACGGACATAGGCTATGGAAAAAAAATATAGACTTTACCATGGAGGAATAATCACCCAAAGAAAAATTCAAAAGCTGATCACAACCAAACCGCTGGTACTACATTGATGAAATTTGGCGCCAAAACTCACATCGTGGTCGTGACTAATGTGCAAAAAAAGTTTTGAAATCGGACATACCATGGAGGAATAATCACCGAAAGAAAAATTCAAAAGCTGATCACAGCCAAACCGCTGAGACTACATTGATGAAATTTAGGTGAGGTTAAGTAAGGTAATGCTTCGCTCAGTATTTGCAAACAGCAGCAGCATTGCAGACCTAGTATATTATGGCTTGTACATATAAATTAAAATAAAACACCCTTATTAATGAATTTATATATGTATACATATGGTAGGAGTGAACTCCTACAATATGTATTAAGTTCATAATTGGTAATTTTATGCTAACGCTGTAAATATGTAATTGAACGCTTTTTCAACAGTGGCAATGAGACAATTCTCGGTGACATACGTGTTATAGATTTTTCCGCGCATCCTTTTGTTTACATCATCGTAGAACATTTCACCAACATCATAATAGCATAATCATTTTTATTTTTTTTATGTAATTTTCAATGTTATTATAAGAGAAAAATGATAAATTATTATAATAGAAAAATACTAAAAAAAATCTACTCGGGTCACAAGTGAATTCTCAGGCGGGAATTAAGAATTCACTTGTGAGCTGAGTGGATTTTTTCTAGTATTTTTCTATTATAATAATTTATCATAATAGTATCTTATGCAAAATTAGCCACTTCACACACACATATATAGAAGATCGTTCACGTCTCAGAGGTTTGAAACAAATAAATGATCGTTCACGTCTCAGAGGTTTGAAACAAATAAATGATCGTTCACGTCTCAGAGTGTTATTAGATAATAATATGGCTAAGTTATCAGTTTTACACGCTTATTTTTTTTTACCTTTGACCTTGAATAACTTAAGACAGACTTTTGATGAATTTAATCACTCCAAAATGAAAGTATTTAATTTGGTTTATTATTTCTCATTCATGGTTGATCGATCGTTAAGATGTGTTAACGTCGTGAAAAATCGTTCACGTCACAAAAGTATGAAAATTCGAATCATCCTCGGACGAATTCACCTGACGTAGGGCTGAGACTCGCCAAATTGCAACACGAATGACTCGTGCTTTGACGAGATCAACACCACCCCGTCAGGGACGAAGTAGCCTGCTTTCTACAGACTTTTCAAAGCCTCGACATCGAACTGAGCTTGATTCAAATCCCAAAGCCATGACGCACGTTTCAAACTGCGTCGATCTCTGCGATTCAAATGGGTTTCGGCGTCACACCTTACGACGATGTAAAGCGCGACTAGTAAAGTCACATTGTTTAGAACCTCTCGGCTCTCGGGGCTCACACATTTCATATGGATCACAATCTCACGGCGCCAGTTCTGCGCTTTGATGATTAACTTGACACTCTCTAATCAGATCTCTTAAAAATTTTAAATAGGTAAAGGTATCCCTCGGATTCAAGCTCGATAATCATTCGCTTTTCCGGTTGCGTGCGTTTAAATAGAAGGCAGCTGTCCTGAATGAAACAGCTTTTTAACCACAACAACCTTTGTATGCTCAATTGAAAACGGAATCAAAGTAAGCTGGTGGCATCAAAACTTTATTTTCATCACTGCCTCCCCGTGCTGGGGAGTGGGCAATTTGCGAACCTGATGTCTTTGAATGTGGTAACCCAACTCTAAGGGTCCTGCTCTCCCTCACCGGAATCGAACCCTGATTCCCCGTGACATCCTTGGTTGGTACTCACAGACCCAGCATCGAATGAAGACAATGCAGAACACGATTACAGGTACGCCGCAGCTGCTGGATCGTGCGCGATCTATGAAAGTCACACAGACTTAATATAATCTGACGACTCATCAAGCCAAGAGAACTTTTGCGTCTATTAGTTATGGCCTATTAATCGCCAAATCATCCACAATCAGCGATCAGCACTCTGCCCCAGCCGCTAATTGTGTCATAAGGACAGATCGATTAACGAATATATGCATACTTTGCATTATGAAGTGTGCAATATACCCGTCGATCTACAAAGTTTTATAAAACTGGTCGTTCAAACTATACAACACAACCGTGACGCTTAGTCAAGTTAAAAAGATTTAAGAACATTCTATGGTCATGGGTATTATTTGAAACTACAACTACAACTTTCATCCTGTTCTGACAACCCGTAGAAATCGCTTATAGAAACGGCGCCGGCGGCGGCGCCGCGTACAGTGCATAGCGCAAAATAGCATAACATAGGTCGACATCTTTTACACTAAAGTTTTGTAGTGAAAACTTCTTTAGCGGCGGCGGCGTTGTTCTTCGACTTCTTGGGATGTGTAAAATATGTTAAACTCGCGTCAGGACACGTGACCTGATCGAAAATTCCTAAGACGGGGGGCAGGGCGCTTGCGCGAGTGTACTTGTGTCTTTGTCATGTTGTTATCATGTTTGTGTAAGATATATATTACAATAAATACAATAAATGAATATTGTATTTTACCACATAAATTATAGTACTTTTATACTTACTGATAATCAAAGCAACTCGTGCCAAATTATTCCCTAACCATTATAAAATATCAAAAATGCACAACTCAAAGTACATGTTTTCACTTCTGCCGGCACTCCCGGAGTGCAACCCGTTGTGTTTTTTAGGCGTTAGATATTATTGCAACATTTCATTTATGAAAAAAAATTAATAGAAAAAATTATCCGATCGAATTATGACAGCAGCTGGTTAAATATACAAATATACAGTTCAAATATCGCCCGGATGTTTTGAATGAAACAGCGGGTTGGGGTCCGCGGGGCGTGACAGCGCAATGAAATTAGTCACCCGGGAACCTCCCGCGCGCGACGCATAATATGCGCTGCGAGTATAGTCCCCGGCATATAAGTTGAACCTGGTTTTGAAATATCACGTAAGGGGCTGTCCATTAATCACGTGAGGCTCGAAAGGGGGGGGGAGGGGTCCACAAAAAATCACGAAATATCACAAGGGGGGAGGGGGGGTGTAGTAATATATCACGTGTATTTATTTTTTCAGCAAACGCACGATACTGAACAGAAAAGCGGCTTGACGTGTATTTATTTTTTCGCCAAACGCGTACAAAACGAAAGCGGCTTACTACTTCTGTAGTTCGATGTTGGCGCCGAAGTTGAGATCTGACGACAACTCTATGCCATAAAGCTCAAGGCTGTCGGTAACAGGTACAGATGTACCTCGGAAAGTAGGAGTGAGGTTGAAGGAACTCCTTTTTGTAGTGAAAATACACGCTTGCGTTTTAGAGGCGTTGAACTGGACGAGGTTACTGTCACCCCGCTGGGAAACGTGGCTCAACCTCTTATTGACTCTCTCATCAATATCACGTCGTCACCGCTGACTTTTGAATTAGACAGGTATCTCTCTACGACAGTACTGTCGTCTGCATACCCAACAATTCCAGGTATCAACAGGTCATTGATGTGCAGCAGGAGAAGTGTCGCAGAGAGAACAGACCACTGAGGAACTCCGGCATCAATAGCCACTGAGTCAGAGGAGCAGTCATCGATAACTACTCTGATCGACCGTTCTGTCAGGGAATCGGCTATCAAATTACAAAAGTCAGCGGGGATACCATACGCAGGAAGTTTGCGCAGCAGACTAGCGTGCCAAACCCTGTCAAAAGCCTTCGAGATGTCAAGTGACTCGGCAAGTGCTTCGTCGTGCATCTCGAGGGCCTCCCCCAGCAGTGCGTCACATAATCTAGAAGATCCCCAGTTGAACGTCCACGGCGAAAGCCATATTGACCGTCACTGAGAAGATCATTGTTTTCTAGGTACGAGAGCAATTTACTGTTCAGCACTTTTTCCATTACTTTACATAGTATGGAAGTGATACCGATCGCCATGATCGGTCGGTAATTGCATGGGTCGGCACGACAACCCTTTTTGGGTACTGGCTGCACATTGGCAAGCTTCCAGGATTTTGGTACGGTTCTTATTTTGAGAGAGAGGCGATACAAGCGTGTTAGCACAGGATACAACTCGGGTGCACAATACCTCAGTACTCTTGCTGGTATACCATCAGGACCACTGGCCTTATTCACGTCCCGACCAAGTAAGACTCTACGGACCTGCTTATTGTGAATTGTGATCCCCGACATTGAAGAATCACATCGAGGTATATTTGGTGGTTATTGAGAGCCGGTGTCTAGACGGGAACTGCTTGCAAACAGAGAGGCAAATAAACTTGCTTTTTCAGTTGCAGAATGAGCCAGTGACCCGTCAGGTTTCAGCAACATAGGACGACAGAAATTCACTTCGACTGACTTCGAAAGGGACCAGAACTGTTTACTTTCATTCGGGTAGGATGACAGTTTCGTCCCTATTCGGCTGATGTGGTCGAATCTTGCTTTAAGAATGACCCTTTTGCATGACTTGGCGGCCGAATTATAGGCTCTCTTCTTCGATCGGATTCTCCGTGCGCGGACCTTGCGATCGCGGATATGCACTCAAGCCTGGTAAGTAGACTGTTTTCGGGCCTCAGCACGAGCACAGGCCGCATTATACCAAGGCCGGGACTTGTGACCGAGCGGGATGTCGGAGAATGGAATAAAATACTCTATTCCCTGCCGAATTACGTCAATCGCATCAGCGGTGCACGATGGGTCGCTCGAAGAGAAGCAAGTTTGCCGCCAGGGATATGATGCAAATAAAATACTTATCTCGTCCCAATTTGCTGACTCGTAACGCCATACCCGCCTCATGCCGCTGGGGCTATCATGCGGAGGAGAGCAGATCGATACGGATTTCACACCACAATGGTCGGACGACCCCAGTGGAGCTAAGACCGATACTGAATGTGTGTTGATCAGTTGTCAGCAGTAAGTCAAGACAATTGGGTGTGTGGCCAGCAATATCTGGAATTCGCGTCGCTTGGTCCGCCAGCTGAGTAAGATTTAGCGCTAGGGCACGCTTCTCTCCCAGCATGGTCAGTTTTCTGGTATGGGAACAGCCACTTTTTATGGTGAGCATAGAAGTCCCCCAGAAAAACAAGCTCCGCCGCTGGATATCGCACAGTTACCAAGTCTGCCGTCTCTGTGAGGTAATCTTTGAGCCGAGTCGTTTCCCGGTCACCGCTGTGCAATCGGTAAACACAGATGTAGACCTTCTTCTAAACCCCTGTGTCCACCAGAAGCCAAATAACGGAAAACTCGGGACTTTTTAAAGCATTGGAGACGCCTACAGCAAATGTCATTACGGACGAACACACAGACCCCTGCACTCATCTTGTACTTATGCTCAAGCGTGTAACCAGGGTAGTTGAGGTACGCCTCATCCGACGGGGTTGCTATCTGAGTGTCCGTTAAGAAGAGTAGGTGCGGCTTTTCGGTCTCCAGATGATGATGGACCGGATCGAGATTTGAGTGCAGTCCTCTGATGTTCACAAAGTGCACTTTTTATGGGAGGAAGTGCAGCCGTTGTTTAACTTTCTTCTTGTGCTTCTGGATCATAGTGGTTAATGTTGGGGGGTTGGATTTTCAGTCGAGACGCTAATCAGTTGACCATTAAAGTACTCTTAGGCTAAGCTAACCACAGAATGGAACTCACCTGGAGACTGCGGGGACGCCCGAATCCTCCCGAAATGGCCACCGGGTCCTCCCATCCAGTCGCCAACTGGCACGGTGGAGCATTTCGGGATTTTTCGCAAGTTGGCGGGGCAGCCTTTCAGCTAGTTGGGCCCCCACTTACTGCGGTCGGCCAATGGCTAAACCGTGATTCGGATCCCGCTGCCCTCCAGAATGAGTTACCTGGTACAGCATTGCCAAGATACTAAGACCGGTCTTAAGTTGCGCAACTGACTTATTACCAACCCCCATTGGGACTGGTACTCCCGCCCTCCAACGGAACGCAGCAGAGCTGCTTGGCGACGTATTTCGGCAGGATGGTGGTCGCAAGCCAGGCGGCCCCTTACGGAGCCTACCACCGCTGCTGGGATCATCAGCCGTCACTACGAGCCGAGTTGGTGCGCGATGCCGTTGCCCGGGGTGGACCGCTAGGAGGTAGATCCCACCCACCCCAATACCTGCAACCTCTCTATCTACCTCTAGACGTTATTATTATAGTCTTTAATTTTCTATAATGAAATAAGATGACCTGTATTTTAAAAATATATAAAAAAAAAATTCTTTGTAGGTACTAAAAAATACACGTGATATAGTGTGGGGGGGGGGGGGGGGGGTAGTCTGAAACCTCACCATGTATCACCAAGGGGGAGGGGGGGTTAAAAAATGCCAAATAAAACATCACGTGATTAATGGACGGCCCCTAACAAGTTTAGGTAAATTATTCCATTTCTGCGCAAGTTTATTGTTTTTGGTTTGCGAGACCTAACGAAATGGTACGGTGCTACATTTTAGGTGAAGAAAGCTTAAACAGTAGCGATGTGCCGAGTACGGCTTGACTCGAGTCAGACTCGATTTTTATTTTTATTTTATTTATTTGTCACACAAAACAGATTTACAGCAGTATCATTTTTATACATTATAAAAAACAAAACAACATGGTAGGCTGCAACTCCAAACACATGTGCGAACAGCATGTTTAAACATATCGTACATTTATATTATACAATAATAATTATAAAAGAAATTGAATTAAGATTAAAAAATAATAATAAGGACTAGATAAAAAAAATTACAATTACATTAAATTAAAAAATGATTAAATGAATAATTAAATTAAATTGATAAATAAAAAAAAAAATTTGGATGGACGTCAAATTAGTACTTAATAAGAAAAAATTATTTATATGGTTTAACAAAAAAAGAAAAAGAAAACATAAATCAATAATAAATTGTTGCAAATAAATATCTTTTATTAAAATTAAAATTTATCGATCGTAAGTAAAGCTGTTTTCCATTTGGTAAGCGATGAAGAAGCGTAGATGTCAGGCACACCGCCTAACCGGTTAAGTAGAGTGTTATAATCACGACACATTCTTAATATAGGGTTGTGAGACGAGACATTGCTATCGCAGAACGGAATCGAAAAAGGGCATACCTTTCTAGAGGACCTAATAAGAACTTTAGGAACTTTGAGGTGAATATCCGACAGCAGCGTAGTGTGAAGTGATCCATGTAATATTCTGTGTAGGTAGGTTAAGTCGTGCACCTTGCGTCGCTCCTCAAGAGTCTTCATATTAAAATAACGAAGTCGTTCCGAGTACGTCGTGAGTTCCCTTTTTTTGCCATACCTTAAAGTAAGGATCCTAAGAAAACGTCTCTGAATAGACTCAAGGATATCCACATACTTACGGTATTGCGGAGACCATACTACAGAAGCATACTCGAGCTGACTCATAATTAGAGTTTTGTAGAGCAACAGTAGACTCTTAGGGGATCTAAAATCCTTGGTAACACGCAATATAAAGCCAGAAAGCGATTCCTGCTTTGAACTCGCATATGCGAATATTCGAATACTAATTTATTTTGACTCGAGTACGCCGGACTCGATTCCGGTACTCGAGTCAGGAAGAATCGATTTCGTACTCGGTGTCTCGAAACTATTATGCGAGTCCAAGTGACTCGAGTCTAGTATTCGAGATAGCTTGACTCGCTCGTACTCGATTTCTATTTACTTAAGCAATGAAGTGACACCTAAAATAAAAGTACATGCTAAATACCTAATAGAACAAGTACCCGAAGTTTTTAAATACCTAGCTTCTAAAATGATCTCTTTTTATTAATAAAACAAATAGAACTTGATCTCATTAACAGAAATTTTCTGGTTCCTAGATATCTCCTTAGTATTCTATGTTTATTTGTTTTGTTTAAAAATATTTTTCACTAAAATGTTCGTAGTGTTATTATGCTAAACCTAGATACTGTTTGAAGTTTACTCATTTCCAATTTTTCCTTTTGTACTTAAATCGGTAACAGACTCAATACTCAATACTCAATAATTTATTGCATAAACCACAATGTACATAAAGATATATTGTTTTAAACTTTCATGGTCACTAACATTATAGTAATATAAGTTATTTGCGGGATTGCTACCATGTACCTTGTTATTGAGTTTCCGATATTTCGGCACTGTTGCAAGTGCCATGATCACGGAGCGACTGAAGTAATTGCGGGTAGGCTGTTATTGGCAGAAATATCGGTCTACCCTCCGACGAAGTCTCTTATTGCGTTCGTTACCCGTACCACTGTTCACATTCTCACTATTCACTTGGGATTGTTCTCGACACACAACACTTACAGTATCGGATCGCGACACGACACATTTTTGATTTTTTCGGTTTTTACACATACGAACCACTGGATTCCAGACATTCGACAATTTAAACCCGTCCTCACGATTGAAATTTTCATGTTTTGTTATTTCAATCGCTTCCCTGACCAATCTTGGTATGTAGTGGCGTTCTGTCGAAATAATCTGTGGGTTATGAAACTCAATCCAGTGGTTAGGACCAGAATCAATCAAATGTTCCGCGATGGCCGATTTCTGCTTATCGTTGTTCTTGATTGCTTTTATGTGTTCCCTTATTCGGCATGCTACTGTTCGTTTTGTTTGGCCAATGTACGAACTGCCACAGCTGCAATCGATCTTATAGACACCAGGTTTCTCCAAGGGGAAGTTGTCTTTAGGAGACCGTAGGTATTGTGAAACCTTTCGTACAGGAGTGAAGACAGTATTTAGCGAGTACTTATTCAGTATGTTTGAGATCTTGTCAGTCACTCCTTTGACATATGGCAAATAAACGGGTTGTCTGTCTACTTTGTGTCTCTGGTGTCTTAATTTGTGTCTGGATGGAAAGTGTCCCTTGTATCCATTACTCTGTAAGACTCGTCGTACATGCTCCAACTCTTTTTGAAGATGTTCCTCATCACACAAGTCATATGCACGGTTCTTCAGTGAAGTCACTACAGAGTTAAGATGTTTAGGGTGGTGATGCGAGGACGCGTTGAGATAGCGGTCAGTGTGTGTGGGTTTGCGGTAAACGGAATGACCAAACGAACCGTCATTCCTCACCCGAATCTTCACATCCAGAAAGGCCAGACTTCTATCTTCTTCCATCTCATAGGTGAAGTTAATTTTAGGATGGATGCCATTTAAATTTGCCAGGTGAGACTCAACATCATCTTTGTTACCCCTTAATATACAGAAAACGTCATCGACATACCTCTTCCATAGTTTTATTTCTGTGGGTGCGGTAATGAAGGCTTTTTCTTCAAAATGCTCCATCCATACATTGGCAACCACAGAAGCCACGGGACTGCCCATTGCGACTCCATCTATTTGGAGGTAGTACTGGCCCTGATATATGAAGAAATTCGTCGACAAACAATGATGCAACAGCTTGGCATATACCATCGGGATGTCATTTTCTTGTAACTTCACCTTCACCACTTCAAGACAATCTAACACAGGTACATTTGTGAACAGCGATTCCACGTCAAAACTGACCATCGACTGATTTTCATCTACCTTGTTTTGGTGCAGGATTTCTATGAAATGGCGGGAGTCCTTTACAAACGACGACGTTCGTCCTACTATAGGCTGCAATACTTTTGCCACATGCTTGGCCAGTTCATATGTAGGTGAGTCTATCTGACTCACGATTGGGCGTAGGGGGACATTCGGCTTATGGATTTTCGGCAGACCATATAGTTTTGGAGGCTGGGTGTTCCTAGGACGTAGTAAATATTTGACAATGTCATCGTCTAAAGCGTAGGCGCATTCCTTTATGAGTGAGCGAGTGTTACGATCTGTCCTCGCCGTTGGGTTGTAATCCACCTTCTTGTATATGTGTTCATCAGTGAGTAGACTAAGGATTTTGTTTTCATACTCACTGGTATTCATTATGACAGTCGCATTCCCTTTATCAGCCTTTAGTACCAATATATTCTTGTTCTTGCGAAGATCTTTCAAGGCAACTGATTCGGAAGAAGTAATGTTCGGTCCTGGTGGCCTCGCATGACGTAACACTACAGCAACATCTTGCCTGAGTGTATCCGCATCTACTGCTGGTATCTTGTTACGTATGACACCCTCTTCAACCGACCCAATCACTTCTTCATAGGGAATACGTCTGGGAGTAACGGCGAAATTCATCCCTCTTTCAAGAACAGACTGTGCAGCGTTGGACAACTCAATATTCGACATATTTATTACCGTTCGGGTTGGTAGTGAGTTCTCGTGGTAGGGGACATCTGGCTTTTGTCTTTGCAATAACATTTCAAACTTACGATCTTGTTTATTGGCGCTTAGTTCCCTGGTACGTTGAGCTTGTAAGTATGTAACACGATCGCAAATATCAAAGTCACTTGTCGAAAGAGTTTCACTGCACTTCAGATGGATTTCGTATAGTTCACACTGACTTTTGTCCAGTTGGTACCTACAGTTACGAATCGATTTTCGCAATAATTTTACACTCGCGTTTCGCAGAATACTCGCGGAACCATGAATGTCTGGTCGTGGTTTTATCCTAACACATATAGGGATAATGTCCGAATCACGACACTTCACGAGGAAAGACAGAGATTCCTTCAAACATTCACACTTTTTCCGCGCGCGTTCTAGGTGTTTTATTAATTTTGACGTTTAGTTATTTGATTATAAATTATTATTTTAGAGGTTTTTATTATTATTATTTTTTTTTTTTAGAAATGATATTATTTTATTAATTTTGTCGATGTAGCAATGTTAGTTCTATTAAGT
This sequence comes from Calamotropha paludella, assembly GCA_927399485.1. NCBI lineage: Eukaryota > Metazoa > Arthropoda > Insecta > Lepidoptera > Crambidae > Calamotropha > Calamotropha paludella. The sequence continues at coordinate 23,774,451 of OV656820.1, read as the reverse complement.
ATAGTAAATGCTACTTAAAAATTTTTGTCATTAAGGTATTCTTGGATGCTATAGTAATGTTTATTTATTAAAAGTTCCTTTAGACGTGTTAAGAATTTTTTATCTTCAGATAGATCTCTTATAGAATCTGGTAACTTGTTGTATAGTTCTATTGACGCAAATAAGGGTCCTGAAGAGTGCAGCTTTAGACGGGAGGTTGGTAATCTTAGTTTGTTCCGTCTGCGTAGAGTGTACTTTTTTGTTGATTCATCACGCGTTTCATATAGTTCAGGATGTTTTTTTATAAATGTATGTACATGCTTCCAAAATATAGATACAAGGTAATGTAAGTATTTGATATTTGACAAAATATGATTTGCAGCTAGTTAAATTGTCTAAATTAAATATTATACGGAGCAATTTCTTTTGTAGTGTAAATAAAGTACGTAGTAAAGTAGTAAGTAGTAAGTAACTCGAGTTCTGGACTCGAATTTCCAGACTAAGGTTCTAGACTCGAGTCCAGGACTCGAGTCAGCATTCGAATACCAAATATAGAACTCGAGTACTGGACTCGAATCGCGGAATCGAGTCATGATTCGAATACCGTACAAACTGACTCGAGTCGACTCGATCCTATAAAACAACGACTCGGCACATCACTATTAAACAGCGCTCAGGCAATGGTACGAAGCGAAAAGACTTCCTCGTCTTCGATATTGTGGTTACGTTAATTTAGTTATTTATTTATTAAACGGATCACCAACAAGGTTGCACTATTACAATCACAAAACAATTACAAACATAATTAAATTATTTGATCAAGTGAAACCTTAATTAGAAGCGACAACGGCATGTGATATACAATATACAAACAATTGCATTACAATTACACGGATTCATATAGTTACAGGTTAAGTAATGGTAAGAATTCTATAATTATATAAATCAACTTATTAAAGTACGTTCTTTAGTACTAGGCATGGGGTATGGTCTCCGGCAAATAAGTTGAACATGATTTTGAAATCAAGTGACACGCGCAGGAGCAAGTTTAGGTACATTATTCACTACTGCGCATGTAGTGTTGTGCCGGATCGTCAAAAATGTAGATCCGCGGATACGGATCTAAATACGGATATTTTGTGTCAAGATCCGCAGATACGGATACGGATACGGATCTTAACTTTCTTGCACAATCGGTGTCGGTGCGCGCAATCTTGATTTGAGACATGAGAAGTTTCGACTTGCATTGCTCGGCGGGTCTTTCTTTTGTTTTGTTTTAGTTTAATGTGGCACTGGGCAATTATTGGGCTGGTATTGGCACATGAGTCTAAAAAAAATGTCTACAAAGAAGTTTAGTAGTGTAATTTGGAATTATTTTTTGATAATAAATGTTCATCATTTATTATTAAAAAATAATTCCAAAATAAATAAATAAATAATTCCAAATATTTGCAAAGTGACGGAAAGTATTCTCGTAAGGGTAAAGGCACAACTTCCTTTAATTTAATTTTTTCTTTGTAAAAATCATTTACAAAGAAAAAATCCTCAAGAATGATTTTTTATTCTTTAAGAAGACTCTGCTAAGAAGAGTATCGACGAAATATCACGGCTGGGAATATCTGGTAAAAAGAGAATTTAACAAGCTTTTAAAAGAAAACATGGAAAAAGCTAAAATGTGGGATAATATAAACCCCAAATCAATAAAAATAGACTATTTGATTACTGAAATGTTAGTTTTATCGGATCTACCTTTTCAATACGTAGAAGAATTACGGTTCCGCCGATTGTTCTAAATTATGTTTTAAAAGGTAGAAAGTATTTTACGGACCTTGTTTGTATTGAGCTTTACGATAAAGAGTCAATAAAAATAAAAGACATGTTACAAGATTTTGAGAAAGTTTCCTTCACATCAGATATCTGGTATGACTCTTCACTAATTTAATCACCTATTTAAGGCGAAGTGTAAGGCGCACTAGCGACGCCGATTGCTTTAAATTGTTAGCTACTAAACCGGATCTATTTTAAATAATTGTCGACCGTCAGAATCTCGGCAACTGGCGTCGCTAGTGCGCCTGACCCTTCGTCTTAAAGAATTTTATTTATAAATTTAAAATTAACAAGATAAATAGATCCGTAAATGATCCGCCAAAAAGTATCCGCCGTATACGGACACGGATACGGATCTTTCTTCTGCCTCGGATATCCGCGGATACGGATACGGATACGGATATCCGGCACATCACTATGCGCATGTCACGTGATTTCAAAATCATGTTCAACTTATTTTCCGGGGACAATACCAATCCATACAAACTATTTTTAATACTAAAAAACGGCAACAGATGGCACTACTATTAACATTTCTAAATTATAACATTTCACATGTTTAGAAATAAGCCGAATTAAGTAGAAATATTAAGATTAAAATAAAGACTAGCATATTTTATATACACTAGTTCACATCAACCTTAATTCGGACTCCTTAATTTGAAGATAAGAAATACCATAAATAAATCAATTGACAATATGAAAGTATAGGCTACATGTGACTACATTTCAGCTTACGTAGTGTTTTGCAATTGTGACGCTAGATGGCGAATAACCGGAATACGCTTGGCGCGCGGCTTGTCCACATTCGTCGAAACTATTTGAAAGAAGCATGCCATTCTCTTCTTACGACGTAAATAAGACTGAGACATCATTTAGGCTCAGTTGGTGAGCTCGTTTAAAAGTTGAATGTTTCCAATAAATTCAGCTTTTACATTCTGTTTTTTATTAAAGTTTTCCTTTTGAAGTTGGACGAAATCTCCAATGGGAGGTATCTATGCACAATGTTTTATGGGAGCAAAAAAATTTACACCTTAAGTTTTTTGCATAAATCGATTATTTATACCCTAATAAAGGCTAGAGTTCAATTCCCAGATCACTATTTTCATTAAAAATAAGTTGTAAAGTTTTTACAATTTGCGCATGAACAAGGCTTAATGTGCTTTTCTACATCGCTGGAAAAAATACTAGTGGCGAAAACTTTAATAATTTTACAAGTGGCCGAGATGGGCCCGGTGAGGTATAATCTTTGGCTATGGCTCTCAGCACGTTGGGCAAGCCCCTGCTAAGGCAATGCGGTGTCATGGGTCTGTGACCCCGCGAAAAAGTAATTTCTCATACAAATCAACTTAATCAATTGATCGCATCTTGAAAAACAAATTGCATTCGATCAGAAAATAAAAGCATAGTACAAAGTCGTGGGCATAAATCAGTTAACAGGTATGTACCTATTTTTGTAACAAAAAAATCGGTTGTCTGTAAAGTCGGTTCACTGACGATAGTTGAACGTGACAACGTCATAAGAAAATACTGATGGAATGGTTGCATTTTTCAAAAGAAAATTTTAATTTTATTTGTTTGATAGATATTTTGTATGGATATAGAGAAGGAGGTAAATGGAAATCACAATTGAATTGATCAAGTTACATTTATTTGTACGCATAAATACAATTACGTACGTAAGTACGCATATTTTTGGAACGTTAAACCCCGCGACCGCGATTTTACTGTACTTTTACTGACATACGAAACCTCGATTGATTATGCACCCTGACCAGCGTCCGTGAGTAGGTTATGCAATGAAGCGCCATCTTCAAACAACAAGCGACAACCGTATCCTTAGCGTCTCACTAGATGGCAGTACGTATCGTGTTATTTGTGTTACCACTAGTGCCATCTATCGTAAAATCGAAGGAAAGAATAATAGCCAGTTGAATAGCCAGTCTTAGGGTGATACCATTTTCTTGTACTAAGTGGTGTCTCTGAATATTATTTACGTTGTGATTAAACTAGGCGATACAGTCGCATTATATAACATAATCAAAAAGCACTCTGCACAGTAGCTTTGGATTTAATGTTCAGTAGATACCTGAATGGTCTAATCGGCACTAGATGGCGCTTTTACTATGTTAATTCGACTTGGTATATATACACAGTTAATAAAGTCCACTGTTGAAATGAAAGCTGTCTATCAACTCGCAAACTTGTGTTTATATTATATTACACTTATTATATATATTATAGCTTTTCCATTTACATCGCTTTTACTGTATAATATTGATGTTCACAATTTTTTTAGAGAATAATTTACTGCTGCAGTTGTTACGTAATAATTACAAGCTTCTTATAGTGACGCATATCAATATTAAAAATCTTTATTGTTTTATATAAATATATTGACTCGGCCATCGCACTAAATAATTTAATTTATACGTGTTTTCATTACACTTGGTATTACATGGATCTCACAACTTTTTACCGTAGAACAACTGAGTTGCGAGACTTGGTTTTTTTGACAAGTATTGTTTTTGATGGGATTAATATATGCAATAGTACTTACCTTACAAAAATCTTCCTTTTGACTCAATAATTTTAACTTAACTATTTCTTTACTATAGTTAATAAAATTTAATGTGACCAATGTAAAACTAATTACTTTAAGTAATTTCTTTGTTAGTATCCTGGAATTATATATACGTAATATTTTAGATGGCAGCTAGCGCAGCTTCACGGCAGAACTTCACTCAAAGCATTCTCCCAATGATTCAGAAGTATGGGTTTGATGGATTAGATTTAAAATCTTCCTAAGTCCGCATATTGTGACGGGCATCTAGTGCGCATATAGTTCGCGTGGCCAAACACACCCTTGACCAGTTCTTAACATTAAAGTTCAAACGAATAGAAAGAGGATTAGACGCGTAGCATGGAGGGATGTTTTATATGTTTGTACCTCAACTAACCTGTACGCTTTCAGGTTATGCTGGAGAAACATCAGAAGTCGTACCATCGTAGAAGGCTGGGTGGGTGGCTGTGGTTTCTCCACATCTGCGGTCGTGGCTGTGGAAAGAAAGAAAGAATTCATTGATATAAGGTAACGCAAATACTGGTATAACATTAAAAACAATAATAAGGTCGATGCAGTCGCTAAGCATAAGCTTCGCTAGCATACCATATATTGGAGCAGAGCGGATTGGTGGTTTCAAAAACATAAGCTCTAGAGAGTTCGGTGTATATATGCTGAAGTTTGCTCAACCATAGAGCCAATGTTTTTTGGTCATAACTTTTTTAATTTTGTGAATTTCAATTCAATTCGGGCTCCGTCACGATCTAGTCCTCAACCTGTTGGTTAGACTCATTACAAAAAATACGAAAATCGGCTAAGAACTCATAAAGTTATGGCGTCACATACATTTGGTCATTGAAACTGATCCATGGGAGCTTCGCTAGCTCCGCTCCAATAAATTACAATTTTCATTTTTATTTAAATTATAAGTTTTTTATTTTATGAATATTATATGATCTGCACTCTTAAGTTGTCCCGCTTACTTATTAAGTCATCCATAAACCCTTGGTTGGCTGCAAGAGATCTATTTTAGAGATAAGCCCACCATTGCTCACTAATATATGTTATGTACCGTCAAATTACTTAAAAATACGAGTGTGCTTTAGACCACACGACTGAAGTAAAACTTCTTTAGCCCCGTAAAATTAACAAATTGTATATGCAGATATACAATTTGTTAATTTTACACTTGATCAAACGAAATGTGCGGATACTAGATAAAAAAATATCGACAAAAAATATAAAAAAATAATTTTTAAGCAAGCAATTTATAAAATAAATGCACTTTAATTTATTTTTTAATAAAATTCCCATCTTTTAGGTTTTAAATTATTTTCTCTTTAAGTAAACGGTGTATTTTTTTCAAAGTAGTCTTATTTGAAAGCTAGAAAGACTAATTAGCAACAAAAATTTAAAAAAAACTTACGATTTTGTGCAGTAAATTTGTTAAAAAAAATAATAAGATATTTTTTTTGTAAAAAAAACCTTTTTATTTTAATATTTCCTTTGTTATTTTAAAACTAGCACATTGACGTAACTTTCTTAGCATGTTTTATTAAACAATATGATTTACTCTACAAGTTCTCTAAAATAACATGGGTTCTATCTCTTTTCGTTTTTTAAATATTCATCATCAAAGAATGCCATCGGTTTGTTGATTTGCGCTGATTTGCGCTTAGCGCTGTAGCTACCCATATTCCAACAATAGCAGGTAAAGAGAGAAAGAGATAGATGAATTAAAGCCGAAACGAGCGAGTGAGAGAGTGAATTGTCTTTTTAATGACATTTTGGGTCTCGTTCACGAGAATGGGACCGCAGAACGAAATCGAGGTAGCTTTTGCTTTTTTAAAACAAACAGTTCATCTTGTATCGTTACATAACTTGCACGTTGAATACGCTCATAAATATTTTTGTCGACATGCCTTCTACGATAGACCCATTGTCTGCTCGCGAAGTAGCCGACATTCATTTTATTTACGGGTTTTTGCGATGACAATGCTCGCGCCGCCGCTCTAAAGTATCATCAGCGATTCCCGACAAGACCTGCCGTTGACTACTGGGTTTTCATAGCAGTGCATAGTGAATTTTGTGAAAATTGACTACGTCGCCCACGTCGAGAACGTGCTCCTGTTATACCTGTAGATGTGGATGAACAAGTATTGCGTTTGGTGTACCAAGATCCCACAATTAGTACTCGACGAATAGCTCTCCCATTGGGGATTAATTAAATTTTGAAAAAAGAATGTTTGTACCCCTTCTATTTTCGAAGAGTGCAGAATTTTCACGAGCCAGATTACAACGGAAGAAGTGTTTTCTGTTCGTGGCTATCGTGGCAAAGACGTTTAGTCCGCAACTTCTGTGATCGTATTTTGTGGACCGACGAGGCAAACTTTAACCGGACTGGGGTTACAAATATTCGAAACCTACACTAGTGGATGCCGCCAGAAGAAAATCCGTTAGCAATTAGGCCTGCATCCTTTCAAGTAGAATTTTCGATAAACGTTTGGGCTGGAATGATAGAAGATTATTTAATCGGACCCTTTATCCTTCCGTCAAGGTTGACAGGCCCAGTTTACCTATAATTTTTACAAGAAGAGCTACCTGATCTAATGAGTGATGTGTATTTACAAAAAAGGAGGAGGATGTGGTTTCAACATGACGATTTGACGATGCTCCAGCTCACTTCAGCACAGTCGTGCGTAATTATTTAAACGAACGATACGGAGATAGATGGATTGGACGAGGCGGACCAGTAATGTGGCCGGCACGAAGCCCTGATCTGCCCCCCCTAGATTTTTATTTGTGGGGTCATATGAAGCAGATTGTATACAGCACTCCAATTAGTACACGAGAAGAGTTTACAAAAGATGATGGCTGCGGCTAGTCAAATAAAAGATAATCGTACTGTATTAAAAAAAACAGTACCTAGTGTGCATACGTGCAACTGTTTGTATGGATAAGAATGGTGGTCATTTTGAAAAAGTAATATTATTATTATTATTAAACATTTATTCAATATATATATTATGACATTTAGGTAAGTAATTTAAAGCCGCACCACGAAAACCTCACAGGGTTTATCTGGGTGTCGGGTAGTCGCTATTTATACTTTAATTGCTTATTTGGTAAATAATACTGTTTCAACTTAACTTTAAACATTTTAACATTTTGATTATACATTTTTTGTAATTCTGAAGGCAATTTATTTAAATAAAAAGGTATTAAGTATCTAGAAACTCTTGACCCGTACAGGTTTGTACATTTCGGAAGATGGTACTTATTTAGGTATGGAACAGATCTTAGATAACTAGGCCTACTTTTTTCTTCTACACAATCAGGATTGTAACATTCATTCAGAAATTGATATTTAATTTTATCATATATACTCATAACACTACAGTAATAAAATAAATCTTTCTCTTTATCTTCAAGTTTAAGTTGAATGTGTTTAGGCGTTATGATTTTTAACATATTTAATTGCAATCTATATATAGAATCAATGTATGTCGTGAATGTTCTACCATACGTACCCACCCAGACCATAACTAACAATCGAGTCCGCTAGGGAGAGGTATAATAATCTTAGTGTTTTAAATGGTAATTTATGTTTCAGTACGTAAAGCTTACTAGTGATTGATCTTAGTTTATTACATACGTTATCTATGTGGGGTCCCCAGCAAAATCGACTATCAATCACGAGACCAATATACTTATGATTATTAACTACTTCAATAGAAGAACACTGACACAAATGGTTTGAGTTGCTATAGTGCAAGCAAGCATGTTCATGGACTTTTACAGATGGTGTGATTGGTGATTTGTTGTGTGATGAGTGTATGTGTACTAATTTAGTCTTTTGAGCATTTATGACTAAGCCGTGATCATGCGCCCACATGCACATATATATAAAATTTTGTTGGAGCAAGTCTTGTGCTTCTAAAACATTTTTACAGGCCACTAAGAGACACGTGTCATCCGCAAATTGGTATACAGACCCCAATTCCATCATGTTGCTCATGTCATTGACGTAAAGGAGGTACTCGGTTGGACCAACTATGGAGCCTTGGGCCGTACCTTTGGTAGTCAAGGTTTTTTTACTAAGTTGATCCTTGACTTTTACAGTCGTGTACCTATTATTGTGATAATTAACCAGCAATTTCAGCAGTGGACCCTGCACTCCATTTTGGGATAGTTTATCATAAAGCGTATCATAATTAAGCATTTCGAATGCCTTGCTAAAATCAATGAATAGGGCCAAAACATGCATTTTTTTATTAAGATATTCATTGACTTCGTCAGAAAATTTGCTGAGAAGATGGGAGGTACTTTTGTGTTTTTGAAATCCGTACTGATTTTTACTAATAATGTTATTTAGCTGTAAATAATTATTTATTTGATCTCCTACAAATCTTTCTATTATTTTGTCTAAGCACGATAGGATTGTAATCGGTCGATAATTATTATATTCGTTTTTTTTGCCTTTTTTTATAATTAGGTCTTACTACACCAATTTTAAGAAGGTCAGGGTATATCGAAGTTTGGATACATCGATTGATTAGGTGCGTTAATACTCGTACCATGTGTTTGGAAATTATTTTAATGTCTTTTGCCCGAATGCCGTCGTAACCAGCACTTTTATTGTCATTTAATCTTTTAATAATATCCGCAACAGATTTTTCACAAGCGCGTTGCAATCTGATAGATCGATCAGGAATCGTCTGATATATTTTTTTGTCCAGCAATGGTTTATCGCAAAAGTTGCAAATATTTCTATTGTTATATTCAAACTCCGTTGCAAAACTATTTGCTAATGAGATAGGGTTGAGTTTAAAATTTTTCAAAAGTATTTCGTCGATGCAATTAGTAATCTTCTCCGTGAGGCTGTTGATTATCTGCCACACTTTTTTAGTGTTATTGAAATTTTGAATTATCTTGGTCTTAGTTTGTTTATTTTTTAAATAACTAGCATATTTATTTGTTTTATTCCTATAAACATTATATAATAATCTATTTTTCAGGTTATGCTCATCTTTTAGCCAAATCTGATACAGCTCATCACGTTTCATACACATTCTCTTTAGTTTTTCATTAGACCATGAACATACCTGTCTTTTACTATTGACATTTTTTTCTATAGTATATTTACATTTACTATACGCAGAGTTAAATTCATCATATATATATTTGACAATATCGTTCGGGTTACTGTACTGCATAGCTATACTCCAATCGATACTATTTAATTCAATGTGCAATCTATTCTCGTCAAGTTTGTTAAACTTTTGTTTACGCGGTGACTCATTCGATCTGATGACGCCCGGTATAGCGCAACCGGTTATGCGATGATCGGCTAATGCAGTTTTAACTACTGTGGTGTAAATATCGCGCGAGTTTACGTTGCGCATAAAAACATGATCAATACACGATTTCGTAATAATGTTTCCATATTTTTCTACACGCGTATAAGAGCTTACTCCACTATTAAGACCTAGGTTGCACAGAGAATCTAGGTAACGGTCACATAACGGATTTGTTTCCCGTATATCAATATTCATGTCACCTATTAACAAATAGTTACTTGTTTGAGAGCAGTTGTTTAACAAGGTGCATAATTCTGAAACAAATCTATTTATAGATGTTTTAGGAGGGCGGTATAGGGCGCATATATTTATCTTATATTTATTAATACAAATCTCGCCATGGATACATTCAAATTCTCTTAAACTAGTTACATTTGATCTATTGAAAGAAACGGTCTTATGTACATACAACAGTAAGCCGCCTCCAGTTCTTTTTGATCTTAATTCTGAGTAAACAGTGTAGTCTTGTAAATGAAATAATTGAGTTGATATTCACTTCTGATAAAACTACAATGTGAATAACACGTTGAGAGTTTTGTAAAATATATTCTAGTTGAGCGAAGTTTTTTAAAGTAGATCGAATGTTAATATGGAAAAAGAGTAGTGAATTTGTCGAACTCGGTACAAAATCTACAAAATCATTCCATGTTTGGCAGTAAGTTTCAATAAAATTAGAGTTGTTAATTAACTGCGAGAATTTTGTAAAGGTTAATCTTTGCACGCGAACTGCATTTAAGAAAGAATAATTAAAAAGTATGCTTAGTACTCACTCACTCAGGATGGCATGACTTTGCATTTTCAATGTCAATAAATTAAATCATTTTAATTTCCTACTGTTATTTTTTGTTTTATTCCATAACATATGTCAATTAAATCATTATTAGATCAAGATTGATTTTCGTGCTGAGATTACTTACCTTATTTAAATAGTAATTATCTTTAACAAGGAAAAGAGATAGAATCCATGTTATTTTGGAGAACTTGTAGAGTAAATCATTTAGTTTAATAAAACATGCTAAGAAAGTTACGTCAATGTGCTAGTTTTAAAATAACAAATGAAAAATTAAAATAAAAAGTATTTTTTCACAAAAAAAATATCTTATTATTTTTTTTAACAAATTTACTGCACGATTCCGTAGGTTTTTTAAATTTTGGTTGCTAGTTAGTCTTTCTAGCTTTCAAATAAGACTACTTTGAAAAAAATACACCGTTTACTTAAAGAGAAAATAATTTAAAATCGAAGGATGGGAATTTTATTAAAAAAAAAATTAAAGTGCAATGATTTTAGAAATCGCTTGCTTAAAAAATATTTTTTTCTATTTTTTGTCGATAATTTTTTATCTAGTATCCGCACATTTCGTTTGATCAAGTGTAAAATTAACAAATTGTATATTAGATATACGAAACGTAACTGGGTATGAGAGAAAGAGAGACAGAAAACATGTAATCGCATCTCTCTCTTGCCCCTACAGTTATATACGAAACGTAACTCTCTCTTTCCATCTTCACTAACTTATTTCTCCCTCTTAACTTTCGTTCTTCACACTTTTCGTGACGCTCTCGTCACTCATTCAACGACTTACTCCCCAAGTCAAGAAAGAAAGAAAGAACTTTTATAAACAAAAAAAAATGTGGTTAATATAAATTAATAATAAGTGTTACCTAAAATCAACTAGGACCCAGCATAGGCCGAATAGTTCCGCCGCAGCAGCGCTGATATTCTGGCAGGGCCTGAATGAATAACGCAGTCGTTCGTGGTAGACGACCTCTTCTTTTCGACATCCTTCTCGAACAGAACGTCCCTTCGCAGACAGCACACGAAATGTCAACTGTAGCAGGTACGTCACTCGCTAATCTGGCCTCTTTACTGCAATGACAATCATAATGTCTCTTAAATTTACACCAATTAGCCTAGCCCAAAGTAAGCACTGTAAGGCTTGTGTTATGGATACTAGGGTAACGGATAGACATGTCATTCATCTATACTAATATTATAAAGAAGTAAAGTTTGTGTGTTTGTATATTTGTTAAATTGTAAGGGGTAATCTCGGGATCTACTGAACCGATTTTAAAAATTCTTTCACCATTAGAAAGGCACATTATTGCTGAGTGCAAATTTAAAGAATTTTGTCCACCCGTGCGAAGCCGGGACGGGCCGCTAGTATAAGATACATATAAGAAATGTGTATAGAAATCTACATATTAATGTGAAGCGAACACTTTGTACCCATTCCTTAAAAAAATATTAAATAATTTATATGCCAAGAATTTTGAGATAACAACATGGCTGCCGATTTTTTCGACTTGCAAATATTTTTAAATTTTAAATATTCAATCAACTTCTAAACCCTGTAAGTATTGTTTATTAAAAAATAATTTATTTTAAACTATACAAATGTCAAATATTATTATAAATGTCAAACAAGTGCAGTTACATTGTAAATTACAAGCTTTTATTTACTTTCACCTGTCCCGGTGTCTGTAATGAAATCTTGAAACGTGAATTTGACCCACTTCCCGGTTTCCGACTGAGCTGAAATTTTGCATACCTATGTATATCGCGTGACAATGCAATATTATGATGACATGAACTAATCTCATGTTGGAACGAAAGTCGTGTGTTGTCGTGGGACACCGGATAGGGAAGAAGTTCCTTATTATAAAAATACAAGGCGATGCAGCTGCTAAGCATAAATCTTCGCTAGCCTAGCACCATATATTGGAGCGGAACGTTATACTAAAAAAAAATTTACTAAAGTTAAGTAAATTTTAAAATTCCATTAGAAAGAAAACTTTTAAATAGGCGCACTTTTTCCAATGGAAAATCTCATAAAACCAATGTTTTTTGTTCATAACTTTTTTATTTTTGTAAAGGAGACCTTTCTTTTCGGGCCAAAAATGTACCTTGGTACAAGTTATTTGAAAATATTCATAATAATGTACAAACACTTATTTCATATATAATGTACAAACACTTATTTCATATATAATATACCTACCCATCAATTAGATTTTTATAAAGTTAATAAAACACAATAAATTATACACAAAATCACAACTGCGTAGAACGAAACGCTAATATGGCACTTGTGTGTGACAGTCAATTAGATTTTAACAAGTTTCTCGCGGCTCTGGAACACGGTATTTTAGTAAAGTCCGTAGGCTGATAAAATAACTAAACGCTTAGAATGATTCGTAATAGCAAGAAATATATATTTTCGCCCTTGATCCTACTGTATATATTAAAAACAGAAGAATTCATAAAGCAGTGTTGCTGATAAACTTGTACACATTTTATGTTTAAGACTGAATATCGAAAAATGTTTATATAACTTTAAGCTACAAAACGCTTCAAACTCAAAACAATTGTGCTTGCCAGCTAAAAAAAAACATTTGTTGCAAGTAATGTATATTTTTGAATGATATTTTTTAAGTGGTACAAATGTATTTAAAAATAAATAAGTATTTTTTTCGGAATATACAATTTTTTAGCTATTCTTTGGTATCTTTGAATCTTAGGTACATATTTAGCCTAACTTATATGGAAGAAAGAAAGGCTCCTTTCAAAATTCGGGCATCGTCACAATCTGGTCCTAAATGTGTTGATTCGATTCCATACAAAAATTATGAAAATCGGTTAAGAACTCGGGAAGTTATGGCGTAACAGACATCGCGTCATTGAAGCTGATCCATGGGAGCTACGCTCGCTTCGCTCGGTCTGCTCCAATTGATTTTAAGTTCTATTCGAGATATAAAGAAAATAATTATTCGGGTATACATTTTTATTATGATTTTTTATCGATAAAAAGTAAAGAAAATAACTTTACAAAATTATCTTAACACCTTTATTGAGCGAAGCTCTCTTTTAGAGAACTCACAAATTTCGCTTGTCTCCCTCCTGCTACTTAAGTATATGCATTATCAGTATTTGCAAACAGCAGCATGTATTGCAGACCTAGTTTTATTTACAATTATAAAATTATATAATAACAGTCATCACGTAGACTATACATTAGACACTGTATGTATAGCCATCCCACATAAACTACACATAATAATCTTACGTTTTTTGTTTAACGCCACAGACGTTTTTTCCCGGCTAGGGTACTCCTCCACAACGCCCCATAAGGAACTTCGATCCAATAATGAATTTTTAACTTTTTAGTTTGTCTTATTAACAAGTAATAATGAAAGATTGTTTTTTAAAAGTATTTCTATTTTTGAATCACTTCTATATGAAATTGTCGGACTGACAACGACCAATAAATAGCTTCAGAATAATAGATCCGTACTTATTTCTGAACATAATTGCACTGTTGCTACGATGAATCTGATAAGCCCAAACTCGATTCGATTCAACCTCCATCATTAGACCAGCGCGGCAGTACCATTACTGTCATCTAATACATATACATGCCAAGTTTCGTGACGATAAGTGTGCGAGATTCAGCCTCTAAGATTTTATTACACCATTTCTTAATTAGAGAATGGGCAGTTTTATAAAACCTTACTTATCTATACTACTATATAAATCTCTGTCTGTACATTTTTTTTTGTACCAATTTTATGATAAATATTCGTTTCTTGACTCACTAATACCAAATCTACTATTTTTTTAAATATTTTCCGTATCTGTGTCCTTATAAGTATGGCAAAGATTTTAATATTTGGTATATAACTAAATAAATATTTTTTACACTCACACCAATTACCTTAGCCCAAAGTAAGCACTGTAAGGCTTGTGTTATGGATACTAGGGTAACGGATAGACATACATATATAATACATAGAAATTTATATGAAACTAGCGGCCCGTCCCGGCTTCGCACGGGTGGACAATTTTTTTTTAATTTTTTTCTAGCATTAAATATATCCTATGTTACTACTCAGCGTGAATGTAGCTTTCCAATGGTGAAAGAATTTTTGATATCGGCTAAGTAGTTTTAGAGTTTATTCATTGCAAACATACAAAAATATAAAAATACAAAAATACAATAATATTAGTGTAGATAAGCACCCATGACTTAGGTACGAATGCTCATATTCATCATACAAACATCCGCCCCTTCCGGGATTCGAACCCAGGACCGTCGACGCGAAAGGCCGGATCGCTACCGTTGCACCAAACGGTATATGATAAGAACATGTGACTTCACAAATGATAAATTATAACTCATATCAATGAAAATCTTAGAGTCCCAACTAATATTATGAATACGGAGGTGAGTTTATTAATTACACTTTCCTGGCTTAACGATGCTCGTTTAATGTAAATAATCGATTCGATATCACCAAAAAATATACTTCAATCGAATCATTAAAACAAGATATTGGAACCGAAATAAATGTAAAAAATACAACGCATATGGTGAACCGGGAATCAGCCTCGTGGCCTACTGTCTATTTCAGTTAAATATCAATGGCCGATATTAAAACTAACAAAAGAAAATTGATAACAAAAAATAATAACGAATTAAACATGAATTGTATTTCGTCCATGTGGTCATAAGTTGCTTTCCAACACGATGGAATCCTTTAATATTTTGACTAGAAACAAATTGTATGCACATATAACAGTAAAACTGTTTAATAACAAAAATTTACCAATATCTAAGTGGGATTAATAAATTAGAACAAAAAATTTTAGGTTGTAAAAACCGACTAATTTTACGGTGTACCGGCAATTAATCAGAAAAACAATTCTTCTTAAAATGCATCACATTAGTTTAATAATTTAAAATGATGTAAATAATAAAACAGCAATTGATACTACAACACTCACCCAATAAAAGAGGATTCACTATTGTATTTTTCAAAATTATTTTGAATTAAACTATGATAATGTGCTTCAAGCCGTGCTGAGATGATAAATGGCACAAAATGGACACGGATAAGGTTTTACAGTCTGTTTTCTTTGGTTCTGGAAGGTTCTCTCACAAAATAATTTTAGGGTAACCTTCGAAGGCAATGAAAAATGGCACAGCCAGAAGAGCGTTGGAATAATGAAATATACAGCCAATAGCTCAGTAATACCGAAAATATTATGACTAAAATTTTGTTAGAATCTATCAGGAATATAAAATACATTATTTATATTATTTAAATCGTTTATCATATAAAGCATTTGATAATGATGGAATTACTATCATCTCGTAAAGGGCGAAACGTAAAACGGATCGCGGCTCGAGCACTGTCTCCAACAATATTAAAAAGGGAGGGTAGCCATTTGTCGGTGATTTTTCTCAGAATTTTCCCTGATCATCTCAATAATGAAGGTTTCAGTGACAAATACAATTGCAACACAATAAAATCATTTTATAAACATTCAATGATTATAAAATTGAAACATTGAGATAAATGAAACAAAGCAAGAGCACAGATTTCACTGTTGTATTGTAGACAAGAATATCAACTTGCATATAAACAGAATTGCATTAATAAAGAGGTTCTACAACAGATATAAATAATTGTAGAAAAATTTAAAACTTAATAACACGGTTTGATCCGTATTTAATTGAATCCCTTCTTCCTTGGTCCTTTGCTATAAGCGGTCGTGTCAGAGTTGATTTGAAATTTTTAAATATTTTAAATTCAATTATTCGGGAGCCCCGGGCTTCGCCACTGTTTAGGCGAGGAATCCGCCACTCCAGTGTGAAGACTCCATACAAAGAAATAAAGAAAAGCTTTGGGTTGCTGGGATGCGATCTCCGGACCTCTGGCGTGAGTAGCAAACTCTTATCCATTCGGCTACGGTTACCTGGCGCGGTGCGGTCGAAATTATCATACATCATCTACGGTCGCCACAGACGGGGCACCGAAGGCGTCCGAACGTTCACGAAGTGAACCGAGACCCGAACGACGCAGGAACGTTATCGTTACCGCTACCACGATACGCTGCGACTAGTGAGCGATACTACTACAACTGTAATTTTTCCGTGGTACAAGTTGGTCATTCGTCTTAAGTAACGTCTTTTTGTTTTATTTAAAAAAAATAAATTCAAATTAAAACGCAACGCAAAAATAGGAGTGCATAAGTCAAGAGAAGGTATTCTACACGTGCGAGTTACCTGAGCCAGTAAGTTAATTTATGTTTCCGTAACATTGCTCCTTGAAACCCCGCCCAACTCGTAGACAAGGCTACGACTCGCGACTACGAACTGCGGATTCTGCTACGAACCTGATTAGAAAATACACCTCTTGCAAATATATGCGATCCTGATACCTATTGCTTGTAATTTTTGCGGACGGATATAAGTTTAAGCATGCCGCTCAAACGTACGCCGCCTAGCACCCCAACAGATAATAATTGTTTGATTGCTGAATCGCTTCCGCTTTCGGGATCTGCACCAAATTTAACTATTACGGACCAAGACAACATAAATAAACGAAAGCGTAAGCGTGACGACCTGTCACGTATGAACGATTTTATGGAAGAGATTCGTGGTCTGTTGGACAAGTCTACAGAACAAAATAAAAATAAACTGTCATCCTTGGAATCGAAAATGGAAGAATTGATAACTCAGAATAATAATATTATGACGTCGCTTGAATTTGTGTCTAAGAAATATGATGACTTGCAGGCAAAAATTGATGAAGTTTCAAAAGAGAGGAAAGCCGACAGACTATATATACAACAACTTGAAACGAAGGTTGAAAATCTTGAACGTTCTTTGTATTCTTCAAGGTTGGAACTTAAAAACATACCAATAAAAGAAAAAGAAGACAAAGATACTTTATGTGACCTAATCATAAAAACGGGAAATATTATTAGTGTCCCGATCCAACGACAAGAAATAAAAGATATCTTTCGTACAAAAAATAAATCAGGAAAGCCTGGTGCAGTTGTCGTTGAATTTATGAGCGCCATTAAGAGGGATAAAGTTATCAAGAGAACCCGTGAATTTAATCGTAAAAACAGCAGTAATAAACTAAATTCCAGACACCTGTCTATTGAAGGACCTGAACTTCCGGTATATTTATCGGAGAGCCTATCACCGCATGGTCATTACCTGTATCGTCTCGCTCGCGACTTTGCGAGTGTAAATGCATACAAGTTCTGCTGGATATCTCACGGGAGAATATATTTGCGAAAAGAAGCAAATGAGCGGTATATTCGCGTAGATACGGAAGACGTGCTTAATAAATTACGACTAAATAAGTGACTAGTCTATGCTAAAATTCTATTGTGTTCTGATTACCCAATTCTTTTTATAAAAATAGCTATTAGTTTGTTTTTATACAAAACATTTAACACATTCACCACACACAAAAGCTCAAATACTCCAACCCCTTCAATCTCTACACTTATTTTGCAGTTCTTTGTAATTATTCTTAATTTCTGGCTATCTTTAGCTGATAATCTAACTAGTAAAGTATTTTGTGTTATGCTTGAACTATGTCTCAATATTATAAATCGCTCGGGGCAAGTTACTATAAAATATATAATGTCTTTGATCAATACCAAATTTATCCTGATATATATGACCGCAAAAGTGGATTCATATTATTGGCACAGGCCTTGATAAAGTGGTGAATGATATCTCAGATGATATCGACAACATCTCTGTGGCCAAATCATATTCTTGTGATATTGAAACCTGTAATAAATTCATGAATACATTAGGAGAAAATTCCTTAAACATTGTCACCCAAAATATCCGCAGCGTCTACAAAAATTTCGACAATTTTATAGCTCATTTATCAAGTCTAGACACTAATGTAGATGTTATAATTCTAACAGAGTGTTGGCTGTGTGATTACAAAAACCCTCCGGTGCTTGATGATTACACATGTCATTATTCTAATAAAACCTTAAACCAAAATGATGGTATTGTAGTGTACGTTAGAGACCATATCCAATGCACTATTGAGGAACCTGATCCAATTGGTGCAAATTTGTTAGTGTTAAAAATAGTTCCGAATATAGTAATAATTTGTACCTATAGATCTCCATCTATACATAATATCGATGGTTTCTTAAATTCTTTAGAAAACTTGATTAGTCCCCTTAATTCAAATAACGTGATATTGATGGGAGACGTAAACATAGATATTAAAGCTGATAATAGTGATAGACACAGCTCTTCCTATCTTAATATGACGGCCGAGCTGGGACTCCTACCAGGTCACTATCTTCCAACACGGTTAAACAACTGTTTAGATCATGTTTTAATGAAAACCAGTTACTCTGCCAATATTTTTGTTACCGACGCCATTATTACTGACCATTCACCAGTCTTCTTAAATTTAGGTTTAAGTCGACCTAGTAAAAACAAAGACTTTATTATTACCAAAATTGATTTTGATAACGCTGTAGAATTGATTAAACAAACGGATTTTTCCTTTATAACTTTGGCTTCTAGCGCTAATGACGTAGCTCTTGCTTTTGTTAATAAATTATCATTTGCAGTGACCAGTAGTACCAAAGATGTCAAAATTCCAAGAAGAAAAAGAGTCATCAAACCTTGGTTAACCCCCGGTCTTCTTAGGTGTATACGTCACCGTGATAAACTTCACAAAAGACTAAAGGCTGATCCTACAAATGCAGAAATGGAAACCGTTTATAAAAGATATCGAAATTTCTGCAATTCTCTTATAAAAAAAATCAAGTCTCAACACGATAGGTCTTTAATTCAGAGCTCTAAAAACAACAAAGAAACATGGTCAGCGGTTAGGTCTGTAATAGATACTCCAAAAAAAACGGCTTCCGCTGAAGAACTTCTGAAACTGTCAGCTGATGCCGGTTGTGCTGTTAATTCGGTGAATCATTATTTTGCTAATATAGGCAAGCAGCTTGCACACGACATCAAGAATCCAATTGACACTTCGGATTTTGAGGGCAACATTCCATATTTTCCTAATTCTATCGTGTTACTCCCTCCTGATGAGGCTGAAATTAAATCAACGATTATGAACCTCAAAACTGATTGCGCTACTGGATGGGACTTTATTCCAAGTAAACTGTTAAAACTAGTAAAAGACACCATAGTACCGCCTTTAACTCTCATTATTAAATTGTGTTTTGAACAGGGCATTTTCCCCGAAGTATTTAAGAAGGCACTCATCACTCCAGTCCACAAGGGTGGGAGTCGGGACAATATTACAAATTACCGTCCGATTTCAGTATTGTCTTCGTTATCTAAAATCTTAGAAACGGTAATAAACAGAAGACTTATATCATTTTTAGAAAAATTCAAAATTTTGTCCGAAAACCAATTTGGTTTTAGACCAAAAATATGTACTGAAGACGCCGTTCGTAAACTAACTGATTATGTTGTCCAAAACTTAGATTCAAGGCAGAAATGTATTGGTATTTTCCTAGATCTCGCTAAAGCATTTGATACTGTCTCGATTCCTACTCTCGTGAATAAGCTAGGGAGGATTGGAATTAGAGATACTGCCTTGTCTCTTATCTCAAGTTTCCTGAGCGATCGAGTTCAGCAGGTCAAGATCGGTAAATATATCAGTGACATAGAACATGTAACCTTTGGAGTTCCACAAGGGAGTATCCTTGGCCCTAGTTTATTTTTGATATATATAAATGACCTGTGTCAGATGCCCCTTGATTCTGGCAAAATTTTCACTTATGCAGATGATACTGCACTTATTTTTCATGACGTGACATGGGATGAGGTGCAGTGCAGAGCTGAAAAGGGGTTACAAAAAATTACTAAATGGCTAAATCAAAACTTATTAACCTTAAATTTCTCAAAAACAACTTTTTTGCAATTTACATCCAGTAGGTTACAGTCATCTCATCTAGAAATCAGGGCACATATATGTGACACGAAAAAAGATGAAGGTTGCTCTTGTCCTATTATAGTTCAATCTACTTTTGTAAGGTATCTAGGTCTTTTGGTGGATGAAAACTTAAGTTGGAAACCGCATATACAATTATTAACATCACGAACGCGAAAACTAGTTTGGATCTTTAAGAAGCTTAGATATGTAGCTGATTTGGATCTTCTCCGTAAAGTGTACATCTCACTTGTGCAATCTATTTTAAGCTACTGTGTGGTTATCTGGGGAGGTGCCTGCAAGACTCATATGATCCAAACTGAAAGGGCCCAACGATCACTTCTAAAAACTATGACCTTTAGTCCTTACAGGTGTCCGACTGTGGAATTGTACAAAAAGAGTTCTGTACTTACAGTGCGTCAATTATATATATTGCGTAGTATTGTCTGGCAGCACCAGCATACTTCTTTTGATAAAGCCAATTATTCTTCGCAACGAAGGTCCAAAAATGTAATAAATTTACCTAAATGTCGTACTACATTAGCAAGCCGACATAGTGATTTTAAAGCTAAATATCTTTATAACAAAGCTAATAGAATCCTTAATTTGTATCCACTATCTTCACGCGAATGCAAAATAATGGTTTCTGGTTGGTTATCTAGTTTAGATTACAAAGAAACGGAGGAACTGCTACAACCCCTCAAATAGACACACACGCATGTGCACACACATACACGCACACACAGAAGACACACACACATACACTCACGATACGACCACACACACACATACACTCACGATACGACCACACACACACACATACACTCACGACACGACCACACACACATACACACCACGCACACATTTTACTCTAACTTTAAAAACAAAATACGTTTTCTTTCTGTTAAGTATGTTTATTTTGTACATAGGTTAAGGAAGAAGGGAACTGATTTCCGAAATACAGGTTTTAAACCTAGTTCGGAGTCAGCGACTTCATTATGATTGTAAAACTTATTCTATAAATAAAGATTATTATTATTATTATTATTATTATATTATTATTAATTGAATTTGATGACTGTTGGTGCAACGGTAGCGATTCTGCCTTTCGCACCGATTGTACTGGGTTCCAATCCCGGAAGGGGCAGATGTTTAAGTGATAAATACGAGCATATATACCTCAATAATGGTTACTAATATATCGAATATATAAAATTCTCGTGTCACGGTGTGTGTAATTGAACTACTCCGAAACGGCTTGACCGATTTTCGTGAATCTTAGCGTACATAGCGTATAATCGGAAAACATCTATTTTTCATTCCCCTAAATGTTGTTTTTTTATTTATTTTTTTACAAATTTTTTTTTTTTTATGATACATCATACAAAAATACGTACAACCCTAAATGTTCACTCTTCTATCACTAACCCCTATTTTTGATAGCGTAATACTTTAATAATTGATATGGCAAAAAAACGTTTGCCGGGTCAGCTAGTATCTACATAAATATTACATTTCTGTGTATCATATTATGTATGTGTATGCGTTACCCTAGTAAGCCTTGTAAGCCTTGTAATGCTTATTTTGGGCTAGGCTAATTGGTGGGAATGTCTCTTTATTTTATTTGTCACACAATACAGATTTACAGCAATAACATTTATACACATTACAAGAACAAAACAACGTGGTAGGCTGCAACTTCAAACATGTGCAAACAGCATGTATAAACAAGTCGTACATTTATATAATACAATAATAATTAAAAAACTAGAATTAAAATAATAAAATAAATTAAATTGACTTGATAAAAACAAAAATTACATTAAATTTAAAATTATTTATTAAAAAGCAACTAAAGAAGTACCAGCCATCAGCCACTTCCCTGTTCCATCATCAGACCAGCTCCGTAGTACCATATTATTATTTGTTCTACGATCTTTATTTATATTTTTTGTGTACAGTAAAGTATATCTGTATTGTAAATAAAATAAACATAAATACTATTTAAATATTTAAACTAATAAGTAATGGGTTCTATTAATATGATACTAACTGGAATAATAATAATAATATTTCTATCCTTAACATCTTAGCCTAGCCCAAAGTACTACAAGGTTATGAATACGGGGGTAACGGATACATATATGATACACAGATATGTAATATTTATAGAAATATATACAAATACTTATGACTCGGGTAAAGTCTGTTTATTCTAACTTGTCCTATTTTGTAAACAATCCTGGCACAACTTTTTTACAAAATCACACATTTAAAAATAAAATAATAACAAAGTCAATAATCTATTACAATAAATCGTCATTATAGACTGAAATCTATTGAACCTAGTTATCAGTTGATTTTTAATGCTGCATTTTCAATAAAAAGGAATGCCAAGATTGTTTACCAAATAGGACAAGTTAGGATGAATAGACATTACAAATGGTCGTATTCATCACACAAACGTCTTCCCCTTCCGGGACGCGAACCCTGGACCGCTGTATGAAAGGCAATATCGTTACTGTTGCACCAAACAAAGATGGACGGACTGCGTTGTTAAAATTCTTTTGTTGTATTTTCTGCTTTGAAACAAAACGTAAAAGACTGATACAACCATACAATCTAGCCCTTTGTAGGCAGAGATCACAGATTTCCGCTTACCACGATCTAGACATACATCTCTCGGTTCTTCAACTTTCATCAGCCTTTTTATAGAAGCTCGTCGGTGAAGGGTACTTTTGACAGTGTTACCAACTCTTAAAAATATTTATTCCTAAATCAAGTTCAAAAACCCCTAAAATTACCCTAATTACTTGGAAATCCCACTAAAAATAAATTGTATGATAACATAATTTTGTTAATTTTTTATTTATAAAATAAATTAAATTTATTACGTCAAATATTATTTCATTTTCTTCTGACGAATCAGATCTTATAAAGTCATACATGTTGACTATGAATAAGCCTAATATTTTAGGATATATGTTGAATGTTGTACAAGATCCACCATTTCGATTTAAAATTCGAAGTACTGTACTTGGATTTTAAGTACACTAGATGTCACTAAGTCCAAAGCCGCTAGGTAAAAAATAAATTTGATTAGCTAGTTTAGACTGTCCCAGGGCCTATACTTTACATCTTAATTTTTCTCGATAAATAAAATATAAAAAAGAAGGGACACAAAAACCCTAAAAATAACCCTAAACATATAACACCCCTAAAAAAATCCCATCTCACTTATTTACCCCCTAAATTAAGGGGGAAAACCCCTAAGTTGGGAACCCTGACTTTTGACCTGCCCTTTTTTTAGGACATCTATTTGGTCCCTGAAAGTTTGCATTGGTCTGCTTTACCGACTTGCCCATGCGCCCACTATAAAGAGAGAGAGAGAGAGAGAGAGAGAGAGAGAGCGAGACAGAAATAGTCATATTGGTTCAGTCACTTACCCTTATGTGATAAATTATTTTTAATAGAAAAATAATAGGAAAAATCGACTCTGCTCAAGTGAATTCTCAGGCGGGAATCGAACCCGCTACCTTTGGATGTCCGGACCAATGCTCTCCCAATGAGGGCTATCGTTTTTTGTTTCATCAGATGGCGCCTCTGTAGCGTGAGGTCCTAAATTACGGCTGTCAAAGTTTGTATTACGAGCGCCAAAACTTGTATCTTCATTAGATGATTATATTAGATCATATTTAATACCCT
Organism: Calamotropha paludella; assembly: GCA_927399485.1. Lineage (NCBI taxonomy): Eukaryota > Metazoa > Arthropoda > Insecta > Lepidoptera > Crambidae > Calamotropha > Calamotropha paludella. The sequence continues at coordinate 23,750,280 of OV656820.1, read as the reverse complement.
AGAACTAAAATGTAAACGTATTGGCCATGCCACAGTGTTGCCCAGTTCCGTTTTGCTCGGAAAAGAAAGGCGGACATAAGTTTCCGAAAGATAAAAGTATCTCAAAGCAGTGGTTAATAGCGATTCGCAGGGTCAACTACGTCCCTTCTAAACATTCACGTGTTTGTAAAAAGCATTTCAACTTTGACGATTAGGTATATATTACCTAAAGAATCAAATACAGAAAATCGTAAGTACCTAATGATTTTTCTTATTCCTAAATATCACCATTTGATGTTCCCGAACCTTGAAACTGAGAAGTTTTTAAGTAAATACCTACTTTGATTTTTGTTAAAACATTACAGCTACTCCTAAACTGAAACCAAATGCGGTGCCTAGTCTGTTTTCCTGGAATCATGAAAGTGAAGAGAGAAAAGAGATTAAAAGAAAACGTACCGAAAGAGCTTATCAACGTCAAAAAAAACGTGAAACTGCAACCCTTGCTTCAAATAAGAAAGAAAATAAATGTGATGAGCATTTTGTAAGCATACTGTATTTAAATGAAAGAAAACCTTTCTTACACATTTATCACAGCAGCTTTTGTCAACATAAACTGTGTATCTTGATAATAATAGTTCTTTATGGAGTATTTTATCTTGTTAGCTAATGATCTTTTTTATTTACTTACAGTTTTTTGAAGAAACAATTGAAGAAATAGACATTGAAAGTTCAAATAAAGATGTCTCAGTACAATGCTCTTTGTGCAAATGTGAAGAGAATTTAACTAATACTGCCAAGTTGTCAGAGCAGGGAAGTAACAGAAAAAGCACATCAAACATGTTTCGAATTGTAAATCTTAAAGAGAAGCCTGATGTCATACAATTTTACACTGGTTTTGACAATTATAACCATTTTATGTTTGTCTTCAACCTTTTTGGTGATGAAGTAAACAATTTAAAGTACTATCCATCCCTGCAGCCAGCTCGAGGAAAACATGCATTGACACCACCAGATCAGTTTTATTTAACACTAATAAAATTGCAAAGAAATATGTGTAACAAAGAGTTATCTTTCCATTTTGAAGTAAGCAAAACTTCTGTGAGCAAATACTTTATAACATGGATTAATTACCTTTACTGTAAGTTCAAGGATCTTAATTTATGGGTACCGAAGGAAACAATTGATCAAAATGTAATGTATCAAAGTACAGTTATAATAGATTGCACAGAAACAAAAATTGAAAAACCACAGAACCCAATTTCACAACAAGCTACATATTCTAAATACAAATCAGCAAACACATTAAAAGTATTGGTAGAAACTGGCTCTGGATGTGTGACCTTCGTTTCAGATGCATATGGTGGATCTATCAGTGACAGAGTGTTGTTCGAAAAGTGTGGCATAATAAATCTTCTTCAAAAAGGGGACATTATTCTAGGTGATTGTGGGTTTAATATTCAAGATCTTGTTTCACATATGGATGTTACAGTAAACATGCCACAGTTTTTGAGAAAGGGGTTTAATCAGTTTGAAGCGCACCAACTCAGACAATCAAAGAAATTGTTATCTGAACGTATAAATGTAGAGCGAGTCATAGGTTTAGGAGAAACATTCAAGATTCTTAGTTACAAGTTGTCATCTAATTTAGTACCACTTGGAGGAAGGATCATATTTGTGTGCTTTATGCTGGCTAATTACAGGAAAAATATTATGTAACCAAAGATTTTGGACAGTTATAGGCACTTAAATAAAAGAAAAAATAAATCAATCATCTAATCTTTTATTTATCCTTTCCGTACATAGACATTCCTATTATCTACTGAAATAATTAACTAAACATAAATTAATTATGTGTAACTGTCGAAATAATAACTAAAAATTTGGCAAAACATGAAAGGGATGTACTAAGTAACTTAACATCATACTTTACAAACTAAAATTTGTACTGTAAACCCATGTTTTTAGAAATAAATTATCTTTACATGAAATAGACATTTAAAACATAGTAGAAGAGTACATAGTTTCATGATACTATTTCAAGTTGTAACACTTTCTGGCTATCACAGGTATCATGTAATTATGATAAAAATCTGTAACTTTTGGAATAATAATTTCTGAAATAAGTTTATCATTTCTGTTTACATAGATCCTCTTTTCATCCTTATTTGTCCAAATAAAAAAATCACAATAACTCCTTTCAGTAACAAGTAACTGTGTTTGGATTTGGAAATAATAAGGGCTGTTGTCTTTTAAACAAAATTCATCATTGATAACTTCTATATGCTTATAATGATGAGCACTGATGAACTCATCTTTTATTGAGAGAGGACATTTCACTTCTAATTCAGTTAGATCTCCAATTAATCCATCAGGTGAAGCTCCAACATGTGGATATTTAGTGGAAATAAAAAAACCACAACTTTGTACTTTATTAAATGACATAGACTCATACGCTTCAATTGCTGTATTTTCTCTGGACTTTCCCCATTCTGTAGCTTCGCTTTTAAATTGTTTGGAAGACAAAATATCTTCAGCATATTTCACTTTGTCTCTTCTGTCTGTAAATTTGCATATATTGAAAACGTGAGACCCAGTTATCCTTAGACTTCGTTCATTATGCCAAATTTTATTTTGTGACTGTTCCCTTGTTTGCTACTCTATCAACCATGCTTCTTCTGGAGAAATCTGAAATATAATAACATAATTATAATAAATAAAAATACTTAATAATTTTTGGGACATCACAAACATATTCCACTGATCCCAAAATAGATAACACCAAGTTTAGGATACCATGGGAATATGTTCAAAGTGCAGACTTATACAAAATACATTCACACATAACAAAAGCACAGAACAAATATGTTTGTTGTTGGTAAGTATTAAACCTTTGGCACCGAAGTTATATGAAATGGAATAAAAAAATATGTCTCAGGAAACAATCTCACAAATAGCCAACTTGTCCCAAACTCAGCAATGCTTGTAGTATGGATACAAGCCAACTGATAAACATACTTTTTTTTTGTAAATCCATACTTAATATAAATAGAAACACCCAGACAGTAAAAACAGACATGTTCATGCATACAAATTAGGATTGATATCATTGATATCATGAATAGGATTGAACCTGCAACCTTTGGTTCGGGGGATTCACTAACACCAAACTGGTATGTATATCTATACTAATAATAAAGCTGAAGAGTTTGTTTGTTTGTACCAACATGATGATCTCAAAAACTATTGGTCTGATTTGAAAAATTCTTTCACTATTGGATAGCCTATTTATGGAGGAAGGCTATATTTTACCATGGGAAAAGTACAGGTTCCCACAGGAATCAACACCAAGCGAACTTAGTTGCATGCAGCCAGCTAGTACCTAATATAATCTGTATTATAACTCACAGTAATTCTATTCAGGATATATTGGTCCAGGATAGGTAGTTTAAGGTAATTATGGTCATTACATATTCCATGCAAGGAAGCAACTTCAAAAACACCACTTATACCAAAGCGTATTTTCTCTAAAGAACAATAGTTTATTACATTGTTCCTGACATGATCATACCATTGTATAGTGCTGCAAGTATTATCAGGACGTGGATCAAAACACATATTATTTCTTTTTGGTTTGGTGACATTATATTTTTGTATCTCAAATGTAAGATTTTCAGCTTTTTTGGGAGACAAGTTCATTTTCTTTTTTTTCGGCTCATGCCATATCTGTTTGTTTTTAGTGGGTGTTTTCTTAATACGCCATTCAGATTGCTCTTTAAATCGTAAAATTGCATAACATACACAAGCTATATGCTTACACACTGCTTTTGGTACCATACCAGCTGCACACTCACACATGGATTGAACAATTTTTCCATCAGATTCAAAAGCAATGCTCATAAAATATGACAATGCTTTCGTGTTTTCAGTGGAATTGTCCCCTATAAAAATACAAATTATTTTGTGTACATGTCACTAGAGCCACCAAATATTCATTTATCATCATATTATAGCCTTTTCTATGAACTGCAGCACACTCCGTCATACCCACATTGTCTTTGTAAACCTCTAAAAAGTAAGTAGAAATATTCACTATATCTAAGTCAGGTGATACACTTTTCGATGTTACGCTGATGTATGAACTGTCCGAAGGCCACTCAACGCCAAATCGTCATTTGTTATTCCATCTGTTATGTTTCCAACAAAATTATTATTTCTATCATAGTCTTGAAGCCTGTAAAAAGAAAAACACAGCTGTAATCTGGATAAACAAGCCAACTTTCGACAAGAAATTGTTTGTAAATATAAAAAAACTAACCTCTGAATTAGCTGTTCTTTCAGACCGTTTAATTTTGCACCTCTTTTTCTTAACTCCACTTTTGAAGCACTGACATTCATAGATCCGTAATCTGTATTTGCCATAATTAATCTAAAGTATTGTTAATACTCGCAATATTCATTTAATTAGAAATATAAAAGCGCGCGCGTAGCCAACTCGTAAACAAACAGTGACATTTGACGTTTCGAAGACCTCACGCTACACAAGCGTCTCTAGCGGCGATTTCATACGCGATAGCCCTCATTAGCAATAATGTATTTTTCAACACACTTCCTCATAAAGTGGCTCTAATCCAATGGCAATTAGGCACATAATGACACCTATAATCAAACTGTGACTTTTTCATTACTATTATTCACGAGTGAGTAATAGTTTTTTTTTAATATTATTGGTTGAGTTACGCTTACACTTGCGCTAAAATGCTATCCGCGAAAAGCCCAAAAAAAAGAAACTTCATTTTTTAGTCTATGGCCGATGCGCGCGCATAGAAAAACTGATTAATTTTTCCCGCATTCTTCATTCTTCCCGCCGAAACATTCTTCACAACTCGTCTCGTTTTCTCTTTTGAAGTTATTTAGTTAGTTATTAATTAAGATGTCTGCAAATACAATTTATGAAGAAAATTATTTATGTTGTATACCGCCCGATATAAGATGTGAAGCCCAGAACGTTATGGAAAGTTTACTACCAGAAAACTCAAAGGAAAAATATCTATTAGCGTACCAAAATTTCATACAATGGCAGAACAACAAGAATACGCAGTCTTTTTCAGAAAATGTGTTCATGGCGTACTTTAAAGAATTATCTTCTAAGTACAAACCTAGCTCTTTGTGGTGTATTTACTCAATGTTAAAAAGTACAGTCCGAACAAAGAATGGAGTGGACTTAAAAACATACTCAAATTTGTCAGCTTATCGAAAGAGACTATCTGATGGATTTAGATCGATCTAAATCCATCAGCGAGCGATCGGGGTGGGCCCGATCTACTATTGCGATCTCGTCGGTTCTGCGGCGAACTTCAGGCGGCTACGGGACTTCGCGCGTAGATGGCACAAAATTCGGAGTGGACTCGAAAGAGGTGAAGTGTTAGGTGATTACCCGAGGCAATAATAATGAGACTGTACGGAGGCCAGTGGTAGCACTATGTGTGCGCGCGAGACGACTTGGAGGGCACCGAAGGCGTTTCTGTGTTGTCCGCCCCAGAAGGGGGAGAGGGACCATAGGGACAAGGAGACAGATATAGAACAATTTGTAGGGAGTCAAGAAAGTGCGCGCGGTGGAGGCCATTCCGCGCGCATCTCCCGCAGTTTCGGCCTGCATAACCAAGAAGGTTCGTCAGGCCATGGGTGGTTGGTGGGTTTGTCCCTATCTACTATCTAGCGAAACCACAGCCAAGGGAACGGGCTTGGGAGAATCAGCGGGGAAAGAAGACCCTGTTGAGCTTGACTCTAGTCTGGCATTGTAAGGAGACATGAGAGGTGTAGCATAAGGGAGATCGCTTGCGGTCGTCGCTGAAAAACCGCTACTTTCATTGTTTCATTACTTACTCGGTTGGGCGGAAGCGGTGCGCGGTCGATTTATATCGGCGGGCGCACGGTGTTTTATTCCAAGCGCGCAGAGTGGTGACGTGGTGGCAACGCTCGTCACCGTTAAACTCCCGCGTGATCCGGTTCGAGGAATAAAAAAAAAACTTACCCTCGGGAGTCGTCCACAATTCTCGTATATCCTAGCTTAAATAAACCATGATCTTCCCATGAGTTGCCCAGCGACAATGACAACAGTACCAACTGATAGCGGCGAAGGAGTTAGCAGCGGCAGCCAACTCCTTCGCCAAATAGAGAAGGGAGGGCACAGGGATATGGACGGGGAGGTCATCTTGGAGGCTACGTGGGAGCCGTCTCGTTCGAAATATTTATTACGAACTCCTTGCTTATTTTTTAGTGTAATATTAATTTTAAAGCAAGCTGCCAAGCTACTAAATATCTGTTTTAATGCATATCTATTGAGCTTTCTAATAATAGTAATATTAGTAGGGGCTCATAAGTGTGTTAAGTGTTAATAATGCTTGAAAGTTTTTTTTGCGATTGTTTGACACCGAGTGTATGTTAACCGGGCACACGGTCCTAACCTGAAGGCTTATAATCTAAAACTTGTGTACAATAATATAATGAACTATGATAGAAAAATTAAAAGAAACAAAATTAAACTATAAACTAATCACTGAATAGCCAGGGAGCCAGGGATATTACATACCTGGCTCCCGAAATTCAGCGGCTCCCTCTAATCCAGCAACACCTGATCCTTTCTTCATTCTCAGTGGTCGTACTATTATAAAACAAAGATATATTTATATGCTTGAAAATGGCAACAGGTGTGCCCTCGATACATTCCAAGACTCCTACTTCCAAACTTTTCATAACATCTGAAACGATAATTGTTTATTAGACCTTCATTATACAGTTGCAATATTTTAAGCTTCGATTCTTTGTAGGTTTACTTACCGTTCTTTAATAATATCCTCCTTTGTAGAGGATGTTGGAATTTTATGTAATTTCATAGGGGTTTGAGGTATGCCTGGTCATATTGTTGGGACAGTAAGTTCCATAAGTGCCTCCAACTGTCTTTTGGTAACGTCCAGTAGCAAAAAAGACGGTGTTGCCAATAACTGAAAACAATATTTACATATTAAAATGTATGCATTATACTGTTTTAATTATTTAAGCATCACAATTATATTGTTATTATTTGGTAACATTACCCTATCATTTTCTACTCACTTTATATTTTGGTGAATGCCACTTCTTTTTGCAACCGGTAAGTTGCTTTTCATGTTTAAAATTTAATAAGTCTTGTGATTGATTGATATGATTTTCAATAAATTCTTTTTCGCCCAGAGCAAACGCCCCGTCCACATAACGCTCCAAGTGGCGCTCGTTTTTTCATATCTTTAGCTCTATTCTTCGGGTATTTCGTACAATATTGAGAGAAAGAGCTAAATGCACTATATCTTATATAATGACAATCCAATTTGGCGCTAATATTTCAACTCAAGAGTACGAAACGTTACAATATCAATGTCATTCGATTGGGATTTGATTTAAGAAGCCTGCCCAGGTTTCCCGAGTCGGTAATCTTCCTGAAATGCAAAATTTGCATTGTCCATGACCCTTAAATACCTACTTCTAGCCATATCAAAGCGTTCCTTGAAACCAACCGGCCCGACGACGACCCATCTGCCAGGTTCGTCTCAACCGATTATTCCTCCGACATATCTCGTCGAGCTCAGATGACCACTAATCTTGTCTACCGTCCCACTTCCTAGTTTTCATCAATCCCAACGTCAACGTATGTAATTTGGTTGGAAGGGCCAATCACTTCGGCTTGCGCTGGAGGATAAGCTCGGACTTCGGGTGCGAGACTTCGGGAGCAGTTCCTTCATAATTTACTTCCGCCAACGTTGATCTGCCTCCTTGATTGTTGTAGGTGTCATACTTATTCAAATGCAAAGCTCGCTTCATCGCAAATATGCGTGCCGGGCATGATCCCGATGTTGTAAGATGGGTTGTAGACTTTCTTGCCGAATTTGTGACACGACCTCGACATACCTCGTGCTGCAGCATTGTGACGCTGCTGGAAAGACGGAGACAATCATTGATTTTTTTTTTATTTAAACTTTGTTGCACACAAAATATGTACAAATGGCGGGCCTAATGCTATTAGACATTCTCTACCAGTCAACCGGAGAGTTAGAAACTGATAGCATATTGGAGGTGCATTGAAAAGGTAAATAGAAAATGCTATAGACTACATAAACATACATTTACATACATACTGACATCATGTATAATAAAATAATAAACATATAAAAACTAATAAACTACCTAATTATCGATACACTAAACCAATATTAATTTAATACACCTTACTAGACATATAAAAGTGAGATTAAGTGGATAGGTTCGGAGTAATTAAAAGGAGATCGCGAACCAGTCGTTTGAAATTAAGTTTGTTGGGAGCTTTTTGAATATGGGGTGGTAATGCATTCCAGAGTCGTATAGCCTGAAGTGAAATAGAGTTTGAAACAAAACCAGTACGGTGAGAAGAAATGGCAAGAGTTTCTTTGCTGTCTGAACGGAGATTACGGTTATGAGAGTCTCTCAAATATTGAAATTTACATTTCAAGTATTGCGGAGTGAATGGATCTTTAAGTATAGAATAAAGAGTGGAGAGAATTCACAGCTCTCGACGCTGCCGAATAGGAAGCCATTTTAATTTCTGCCATTTTAATATGAAGAGACATGATCATATTTCCGGAGACAGAAGATGGAACGTATACAATTATTCAGAAGTCGATCCAATTTATTTAGAAGTTTCTGAGAAATGTCAGCATAACACGCGTCAGCATAATCAAGGATAGGAAATATGGTTGATTGGACCAGAAGGATTTTACTAGAAATAGGAAGGAAGTTCTTCAGCTGGTAACATGCTCTTAGTGTGCCAATAATTTTGCGACTTAAAGAGTCCCCCTGAACCCTCCAGCTTAACGCGCCATTTATATTTAAACCCAAATTCCAAACCCATAAGATACATATTCGATCAAAATGTTGTCGTATAAGAGAGGTGGAACAGAGCGTAAGTCAAGACTAGACAACGTGCGTGAGCTACCCACAATAATACCCTGGCACTTACCCGGGTTGACCTTTATACCAAACATTTGTGACCATTTAGCTATTTTCTGCAGACCCTCATTCAAAGATTGAATAACATCGTTCAGTTGATTCACCCCAGCTTGTGCGTAAATTTGCAGATCGTCTGCATACAGATGATGAGAGTTCTGAAGAATGTAAGAAATCAGATTGATAAATAATACTAGATTTAAAAATCTAAATATCCCACGTTTTTCAGTGACCAAAAAAGAATAAAATAACCCGGCGGGGCCAAGCGAGGGGCCATTCAAAACGTGGGGGGTGTTATGGAGATGTAATGAGATGTATGATATGCATAGATGTTGAGAGTATTTGTAAAGATGCGCCCGTTACAAATACTCTCTAGTATTATTATTTTATTCTTTTTAATTATTAACTCAACGAAGTAACCATGTGTTACGCAACAATCGGATAAGCCCCATACAAAAGTCAAAGTTGCCGAAAGTTGACCTGAAAGTGCACCTAGAAAGTTGAAAGTTGTTTAAGCGTGCATTGTCATCGGGTTCTGAGCTACCCTGAAAGTTTAAACTCGCTAGGTAGTCGGGAAGTGCCTAAAAATTGAGATACAAGATTCCAACCGGACAGACAAGACGACAGACAAGCAAACAGACAAGAAAGCGACCTAAGAAAAACGTGGGAAAATGGAAAAGAGTAAGGGAGAGAGAATGCCGCCTTGAGTTACACCTGATTCCAAATCACACCAGTCCGACATAGAGCTTTTAATACGAACGGCATGTTGACGCCCTCGAAGGTAAGAAGAGAACCAGTTCAATTCGAAAGTTGAGACTCGCAGATGTGATAAAATAGCTAGAAGTAGATCATGACCAACGGCATTAAAAGCGTTAGAGAAGTCAATGAGAACTAATACCGTCAAACGTGAGCCCTCCATGCCATCGCATATGTCCTCAGTGACCTTCAACAAAGCCGTGGTGGACCTTCAACAAGCTATGACCTATCCGGAAACCAGACTGATATTGGCTAAGGATATCATGTGTAGCAACGAAGGCTGAATATTGGCGATGAACAATCGCTTCTAAAATCTTAGAAAGGTAAGGCAGTATTGAAATGGGTCTCAGATGATTAACAGATGATTGATTGTTTATTTTGGGGAGTGGCAGGACGTGCGCCTTAAGCCATTGGAAATGTTCCGGTAACAAGAGAATCATTTATGATATGGGTGATAACTGGAAGGGTGCTGTCCAAGATTAACATTATCATCTGTCTGCTAAAATCACCACACCCAACCGCTGCGGACTTCACAGCCATAATGGTTTTGCGGACTTCCATCGGTGTGACTGGAAAAAAAGTGAAATCAACAGGGGGTTGTTTTCAGAGGGAAGAGATGGTTTGGACTGCAGGGGTCTTGTTAAGTAGATGGGAGCAAGAAGTAGCTGCGAAATATTGATTTATATCATTAGGGGTAAGAGAGTGTGGTAATGAAATGCTTTTAGATTTTAACATACCAAGGGACCTTAAGAATTTCCAGGTATCAGCTGGAGAGGATTGACGAATGGTTTCATGAAAGTAGTGGCGTTTGGAGGCTCTCACCATCTGATTTCTAAGATTACCTTTTTTTTACATTTAAATAAGTTAGAAATAGTCAAAGCCAGGTTAACAAAGAATTATTTGACGCCATTTCGGTGTTTTTACTATGTCTTTTAATAGAAATATGTATAATGTTAGACCCTTTACAGCACAACCACTTCGCTTCGAGGTTTACTTTTTTATACAAGCAGTAGAATTTATTGTTGAGCGAAGCTCTGAAAGAGTGAAGCTCTCTTTTAGGCAACTAACAAATTTCGCTTGTCTCCCTCTTGCTACTTAACGGTTCAACCGATTCGAAGGAATTTTGGCATAAACATACATGATTATAACCTGACGGACATAGGTTATGTAAAGAATTATATACAATTCCGAGGAAATTTACACATTTACACACATGTGACTGGAAAAAAAGTGAAATCAACAGGGGGTTGTTTGCAGAGGGAAGAGATGGTTTGGACTGCAGGGGTCTTGTTAAGTAGATGGGAGCAAGAAGTAGCTGCGAAATATTGATTTATATCATTAGGGGTAAGAGAGTGTGGTAATGAAATGCTTTTAGATTTTAACATACCAAGGGACCTTAAGAATTTCCAGGTATCAGCTGGAGAGGATTGACGAATGGTTTCATGAAAGTAGTGGCGTTTGGAGGCTCTCACCATCTGATTTCTAAGATTACCTTTTTTTTACATTTAAATAAGTTAGAAATGGTCAAAGCCAGGTTAACAAAGAATTATTTGACGCCATTTCGGTGTTTTTACTATGTCTTTTAATAGAAATATGTATAATGTTAGACCCTTTACAGCACAACCACTTCGCTTCGAGGTTTACTTTTTTATACAAGCAGTAGAATTTATTGTTGAGCGAAGCTCTGAAAGAGTGAAGCTCTCTTTTAGGCAACTAACAAATTTCGCTTGTCTCCCTCTTGCTACTTAACGGTTCAACCGATTCGAAGGAATTTTGGCATAAACATACATGATTATAACCTGACGGACATAGGTTATGTAAAGAATTATATACAATTCCGAGGAAATTTACACATTTCCTAGGATATCTATGCATCAAATAGTTTTTCAAACAATATTTTATATATTTCCTAAAAATATCGGAATTGTACACATTTCCTAGGATTTGTATACAATTCCTTGATTTCACACATTTCCGGTAACATATATAAAAATTCCTGTCACTCTCCGAAACTACTCGATCGATTTTGATGATTTTTTGTTCATTTTTATGGATTTGTTCAAATTAGTACATAGGATATGTTTTATTTTATTCATAACAAATAAAATGCAAATTATAATAACTGGCCCACAGCAACGCATGGCTGGGTCAGCTTGTTATTTTATAAGAAAAGTTTGATTATAAATATCCGATGTAAGTAATAACCATCAACTTTCCTATTATGTATAAGTAAATTAATTAAAGTTTTAAAAAGTTAGCTTATAATATGCAAGGCAATGCAGTGAATTCAGTAAAATACCGACGACCGTTTGGTGCAACGGTAGCGATCCTGCCTTTCGCACCTACGGTTCTGGATTCGAATCCCGGAAACGGCAGATGTTTGTATGATGAATACTATCATTTGTACCTGAGTCATGGGTGTTCATATATATTTCTATGAATACTACATATCAATTTATCATATATGTATGTCTATCCGTTACCCTAGTATCTATAACACAAGCTTTAGAGTGCTTACTTTGGGCTAGACTAACTAAATTACACAGAATATACCTTTGATTTCCTAAATCGAAAACTTCATCAAGTTACCAAGGGTCTGGCCAGGTTTTGCATTAAAAGAATACCTCAAATTTTTTCAAAGATTTCAAAAGTTTCAATGATTATTTACATTTCACGTAAGATAAAAAAAATACAAAATATTTGACTAGAGGTAGATGATGAGTTACTGCCACACATATACTATCTCTTTATATAATGGTAGAATCAATGCATAAATCCTTTTGCTGAAATTAACGAATAAATAGTTTGACCTAGGCTATGTAGGTAGGTACATGACTTGAATGCCGCCAGCATAACTAAAAGTAGCTTATGAGGCCCCTAAAAATGTCACGCTGGCACATAATGTGCACAGAATGTACGGCGAATGGCCGAGACGGTAACACTCTCACTGTAGGTACCTATTGAATTACGAGACAGACACGCACGGGCGTCGGCCAAACGACTGAAGCTTTTGCCGAACTCCTATTTGTGATTTCTTCCCGAGTTTCACTAATTTAACCTAAGGTGTGATTCTTTGTATTACGTTCACAGCACAGTTTCAATATGGCGTAGTAATAAATCTTTTGCTACATTCCAAACGGAAAATTACGTCAACATTAGAATTACATTTTTAATTAATTGTATACAAGTATATAAAAAGTGTAGGGTAGGTGTAAAGAAATATTTATTTATTTATTTGAATAGCTTTCTGAGAATCGGCTTCATACCGTAATAGCCATGTGTTTGGCGTCGTTAAGAAATCCATAATAATATTATAAATGGGAAAGTGTGTCTGTCTGTTTGTCTTTCTTTCACAGCAAAACAGAGCGACGAATTGACGTGATTTTTTTAAGTGGGGATAGTTAAAGGGATGGAGAGTAACATAGGCTACTTTTTGCTCCTTTTTTACCAAAAATGGGGGGTGGAAGTTTGTATGGAGCATTCCGCAATTTTCAAGGTAAAAATTGGTATGCTGACTATTTATGACTACCAAAAAAATCGCCCATCATTTTTTTTTTAATCTGCACCCAACCCCTTAAAAGAGGGGGTGAAATTTTATATGAGACCTTTCGCAGTTTTCAAGGCAGGAAGCTAAAATCGGCACACAGTCTCTTTGTAACTAACGAAAATACCTGCCATTTTTTAGAAATCCTCCCCCAGCTCCTAAAATAGGGGATGGAAATGTGTGTGAGACTCCGCAAAATTAGAACAGGTTCTTTAATACAAACGAATAATAAAATAATGTAATTAAAACGAATTAAATAAAACAATATTAAAATCATTAAATCCATACTAATATTATAAATGGGAAAGTGTGTCTGTCTGTTTGTCTATTTTTCACGGCAAAACGGAGCGACGAATTGACGTGATTTTTTAAGTGGAGATAGTTGTGGGGATGGAGAGTAAGATTAAATCTTACGATAAATCAATCAGCTTTTGAGAAAATAAACATTATAAACATAAATAAGTGTAACTCATGGATTCCGATAGATGGCGCTGATATGTTTATTGTATATTATGTTCACGATAGGTTTAATTGTTTAGTTCAAAAATTAATAACAGATGGCAGTGTTGAAATAAAATAAATAACGTGTAAAATTCTGTTTCGAGTTCTCTTCTGTGTTCAGGAAAGGAGAACAGTGCTTCCCCGAATTTAACGCGAGCGAAGCCGCGGGCAAAAGCTAGTACAATATAAATGTTATGTTACGGTTACTTTTAATACGGAGGTTGAATAGCCATAGTTGGGCCTGGTCACTTTAAAGAACATCAAGGTAGAGATTTTCATTTTTAGGGTTCCGTTTCTCGAAAGAAAAAAACGGAACCCTTATGGGATCACTTTTTTGTCCGTTCGTCCGACCGTCTGTCAAGACCCTTTTGTCTCGGGAACGCGTGAAGGTATCAAACTAGAATTTATATCAAATACTCAGGTGTACTGTCCCTTGGAGGTGTAAAAATCAAACTTCTAAGCCTACGCATTCAACAGCCGTTTATGCCGCAAATCGACACTCAAGCAAATCAAAACCTACAGGGTACTTTCCGTGAACTCAGAATCTTGAAATTTAGTACGAAGCAACATCATATAGCACAGATAAAGGAAAAATTGCGAAAACCGTAAAATAAAAATATTTTTAATAATTGACTTTTATTTACCTATAGGTTTGTACGGAACCCTCGGTGCGCGAGTCCGACTAGCACTTGGCCGGTTTTTTACATGCTCCCCGTGGATGATTGGACCAGGTTCATCAGGTAAAAATTAACTTTTAGACTAATCTATACATTTGAGAAATTTATTTTCTATTCAATATAATGAGTTTATTTTTATTTCATTTAACATTTGAAAAACAATTTAAAACAACTAAATCTACAATGTGTCATATGTATATACATTTTGTAAATGTAATATATGATTAAGGGGTATTATTTAATCAGAAAATGAGAATTGACACGAATCTCTCTGTTTTAATTTATACTTGCTTACCCAGCCACGCGTTGCTGTGGCAGTAATATTATTTTTCTAAAATAAAAGTAGCCTAAGTTACTCCTTATTACATCAGCTACCTGCCAATAAAAGTCCCGTCAAAATCGGTCCAGCTATTTAAGAGATTAGCCGGAACAAACAGACAGACAGACAAAAATTGTAAGAAATGTTATTTTGGTTTATGTATCTTATATATATTCCTATGCAGGTAGTAAAAAACGATTATTTCAATATTACAAACAGACACTCCAATTTTATTTATATGTATAGATGATTTAATAAAATACATAATAACAGACATCAGGTAGACTATACATTAGACACTGTATAGCCATCCCACATAGACTTATAGTGGTAGGTAAAATAAATTGTCAATTCCACTATTTTAATGTCTATCTTGTGTAAGTTCGTAGGAAAATAAATCATAGCGAGACTTACGGTATCGACATATATAATATTTCCACACACACAGTTAACACAACAGCACAGAAGGAGAGAAGAATTCACAACACAAGCGATATATAAAGATAGTTCGAGATAGAAAATAGAAATAAGGCACAATTATAATAATAAAGCAGAAAATAATCTATACATATGTATAAATAAAATTGGAGTGTCTGTTTGTAATATTGAAATAACCGTTTTTTACTACATGCATATGAATATATATACGGTACCTACACCAAATTAACATGTTTTACAATTTTTGTCTGTCTGTTTGTTCCGGCTAATCTCTGAAATGGCTGGACCGATTTTGACGGGACTTTTATTGGCAGGTAGCTGATGTAATAAGGAGTAACTTAGGCTACTTTTATTAAATAAATTTTATATTTTTTTCTAAAAATTTTGGAAAAAATCTTTTATTTTAGAAAAATAATATTACTGCCACAGCAACGCGTGGCTGGGTCAGCTAGTATACAATAATATTTAAAGCGGCGGTATGTCGAGATGCGCACAATAACAACAAGCAAGCGTTCCGCGTCGTGGTATGGTCTCGACTCTCGACTGGCCTACGTGCGCGAACGCATCTAGCTGCTCCCGGCTGAGGTAAATATTAGCAGCCGAGAACAAAAGAACCTGTCCAATCTGGTATATTAGTTTAAAAATGTGTGTATGTAAATATAAAATATAATAGATATTTAATTTGATTAATATTTATGTAATTAGTTTTGTGTAAATATATTATAAGTGTAAAGTGTAAATAAATATTTAATGGTAAGTTTATGTTAAGGAAGACAGTTTTAAGAATAAATAAATTTAAATATTATAAATAAGTTTAAATGAAAATATATGTAGGAAAGTTGCCTACAGACTGTACATAAAAATTTTACGCTTTTTGTTTAACGCTGCGAACGTTTTTTCCCGGCCAAAAATCATTAAAATCGGTTGAAATGTTTAATAGTCTATCCTGTAAGAAAAACCACGTCTCCAACCCCTTAGGTGGGGTTCGAACCCACGACCTTTCGCTATTCGGGCGAGTGCTCTTACCGCTGAGCTACCGAGACGCTGGCAGACGCGTCAAAATTTACAAACGTATTTCAGCTTCTACTATGAGCAAGTATTGTTCCACCAATGTTTAAAGTTAGCTTTCTTCAACATCGAAAGTAATACTTTTACAAAAATATGCGTTTCTAATTAATGTACATACAGAGCTGTTGTTTAGAGGAAGAACTGGTTTATAAGGTAAATATAGTCTCCGGCAAATAAGTTGAACATGATTTTGAAATCACGTGACATGCGCAGTAGCAAGTTTAGGTACATTATTCACTACTGCGCATGTCACTTGATTTCAAAATCATGTTCAACTTAATTGCCGGGGACAATACCCTTATATTGAAATTAGAATTGAAATTCTTTTTTCTTATGAATAAATGAGGATTAGTTTTAGCAAATACTATTTTTACACATTTGAATAACGAACGGGATTATCCTGTGATCATGGCGTCTGTAAAGGAGTCGAAACGTCCGGTTTAAATCTATCTATACTTATAATAAATCTGTAGAGAGGTCAATTCTGTACATGAAATATATTTTCAAAATAACTATCAGGGGGTGATTAGTGATCGATACTGATGCCAAAAATGCAATCAGTATAATTTTTGTCTGTCAGTCTGTATGTATGTTCCTTATAGAAACAAAAACTACTCGACGGATTTTAACGAAACTTGGTACAATTATTCTTCATACTCCTGGGCAGGTTGTAGTATACTTTTCATCACGCTACAATCAATAGGAGCAGAGTAGTGAAGGGGAATTTTGGGAAAACGGGAGAAGTTACTCCATTTTTTAAGCTTCCGTCGCGTGTGCAGCCTTTATGGTTAAAGTTACATAGAAAAAATTCTTGTCCGTCTGTCTGTCTGTCTGTATGTTCCTTATAGAAACAAAAAATACTAGACGGATTTTAACGAAACTTGGTTCAATTATTCTTCATACTCCTGGGCAGGTTGTATTATACTTTTCATCACGCTACAATCAAGAGGAGCAGAGTAGTGAAGGGAAATTTAGGGAAAACGGGAGAAGTTACTCCATTTTTTAAGCTTCCGTCGCGTGTGCAGCGATATGTGATGGCGATGTGCACGATAACGAGCATATGTACCAGAGAGAGTATTTATATATATTTCTATTAATATTATTAATTTATGTATGAACATGTCTATCCGATAGCCTATTACTTATTCATAACAGGTTTTGACATCATGGTTATTGACGCTTAATTATAACGAGACAGAACAAATCCTAGAATACATAACCTAACAATGACTTATATATTTATTAAATATTTAATAATCTATAATATATGATATTCTATAATGGATCCTACGATACAACATATCAATGTAACACATAACACCCATAGAAAATAAATTACTTCTCATATGGAAACTCTCACGCTCCCTCAGAAAGCACAAAGTACTCACACTTTTACACTATGCACGCATGCACACACAAACACGCACACACACAAACACACAAACACACAAACACACACACACACACACACACCAGCTGCCCATGAACGTGTTGTTTTACCATGGTCATTTAATTTGAAATTTATACTCAAGGTATTATTACTTGCCTTACGCTTTTTTGAACATTTATATTTGTATTATTATAGGTAGTATAAGATATTATCAGAGAATAATTGTATGTATCTCGTTTCATGTTAATATAACACCGTGTGTTATGGAGGAGCGATGTTCCCTGGCACAGGTATTGTTACTTAAAAGGGAACATCAACCTTGTCTCTATTATATAATTTGTGAAATGAAATAAATAAATTTTAATTTTAATTTTAATAACACAAGTCTTACAGTGCTTATTTTGGGCTGGGCTAATTGGTGTGAATGTGAGAAATGATATACTTTAATTACATGTTATATTAATAATATATACTATTTAAATAATGGCCTACAGGACGTTGGGCATATGCCAAACAAATATAGTTAATAAAACAAAAATAAATATAGCTCAAGGCCATGCTAACTTTGAGAGACATAGTTAGTTACCCTAAAGGAGAATATGGTATCTTACCAAAATAATAGGTCTTGTGGCTTACAGTCCATCTCAGATAATCATTAATGGCCGATATTAAAACTAACAAGAGAAAATCATATTTTTAATTTAATAAATACCCTCGACATAAATATTATTTGATGCCCCAGAACCTTAATTAAAAATGTTTAAAGAAATCCATTACGGATCCATCTTAATTTATAATCACAATATCACAATCTCAATAAGAGAAAAATCAAATATAAATTCGTTCAAACAAAAATGTAAAAACAAATTTCAACCGAGAACCGTTCTACTCTGTTAATGAATTTATGTCAGAGAAATAAATCTCACGATTGGTAATTATTTCACTATAATCATTAAATTAAGTGTGTTTGCTTAATTTCATTAATCATATTAAAACTACTTATAAGAACTATGTGCAATATTAAAATATAAAATGTTAATTGTATTTTGTCCACGTGGCCATAAAGTCCTTTTCACTTTGATGTAATTCTTTAATATTTTGCCTAGAAATAAATTATATGCACCTAAAACAGCCATATTGTTTTATAACAATGATCTTCCAATATCAAAGTCGGATTTATAAATTACAACAAAAAAATTTAGGTTGTAATAACCAACTAATTTTACGGTATACCGGCAATTAATCAGAAAACGATTCTTCTTAAAATGCATCACAATACTTTAATAATTTAAAACGAAATAATAAAACAGTAATTAATACTACAACACTTACCCAATAAAAGAGGATTCACTATTGAATTTTTCAAAATTATTTTGAGTTGAACTATGATAGTGTGCTTCAAGCCGTGCTGAGATGACAAATGGCGCAAAATGGAAACGGACAAGGCTTTAAAGTGCGGTTCTGGAAGGTTCTCTCACAAAATAATTTTAGAGTTACCTTCGAAGAGAATAAAAAATGACACAGCTAGTGGGGTTTTCAGAAGAGAGTTAGGATAATGCGACACACAGTAAATCGCTCAATAGCATTGCAAAATATTATGTCTATAAAACTTTATTAGAAACTCTTAGGAATATAAAATACATAATAATAATTATATATTTTTACATATTCACCTACTAGTCTAGTTCAAGATAAGCTTTTGTTATGGATACCACATATGATACGTAATAATCGTGAATGGATTTGGAATGAAATATATTTTAATACCCATGATTCAGGTACAAATGTTAGTATTCATCACACCAACATCTGCCCCTGTCGGGACTCATACCCAGGACCATCGGTGCTAAAGGCATCGCCACCGTTGCATTAAACGTATTCCTAATGATTTATGCTATTTAAATGGTTTATTGTTTTATTTAAATGGTTGATGGTTTATTTCGACGACTGTTTGGTGCAACGGTAGCGATCCTGCCTGCCGACACGGTCCTGGGTTTGAATCCCGGTAGGGGCAGATTTTTGTATGATGAATACGAGCATTTGTACCTGAGTCATGGGTGTTTTTATATATATATATATATATACCCCTACCGGGATTCGAACCCAGGACCGTGTCGGTGCGAAAGGCAGGATCGCTACCGTTGCACCAAACAGTCGTCGAAATAAACCATCAACCATTTAAATAAAACAATAAACCATTTAAATAGCATAAATCATTAGGAATACGTTTAATGCAACGGTGGCGATGCCTTTAGCACCGATGGTCCTGGGTATGAGTCCCGACAGGGGCAGATGTTGGTGTGATGAATACTAACATTTGTACCTGAATCATGGGTATTAAAATATATTTCATTCCAAATCCATTCACGATTATTACGTATCATATGTGGTATCCATAACAAAAGCTTATCTTGAACTAGACTAGTAGGTGAATATGTAAAAATATATTATTATTATTATGTATTGACGTGACAACGTCTTAAATTAGGTTGCGGCTGGGAGTCACTTATGAAAAAGTGTAACGCTCGGTAACGTTACGATGAGTCACCGAACGAGAGAGAGGCCCGCCGAATGCCTTGCGTCTCTCTCCCACTCAACTATGATCGGTCTGCCGCGCGCATTGTGCAATTTAATTATATTCATATCAATAAATATTCTACCGAGAAAAAGACGTTGTCACGTAAAATCTTCGCCCGTAAAACCGACTTTACAGGCAAAAAAAAAAAAAAAAAAACAATTTTTTTATATTCCTAAGAGTTTGTAATAAAGTTTTATAGACATAATATTTTGCAATGCTATTGAGCGATTTACTGTGTGTCGCATTATCCTAACTCTCTTCTGAAAACCCCACTAGCTGTGTCATTTTTTATTCTCTTCGAAGGTAACTCTAAAATTATTTTGTGAGAGAACCTTCCAGAACCGCACTTTAAAGCCTTGTCCGTTTCCATTTTGCGCCATTTGTCATCTCAGCACGGCTTGAAGCACACTATCATAGTTCAACTTATTATTTAAACATATTGTGTTAGTATACTTTTTATAAAAGTCGAATAAAATATAAATTAAAAGTTATTTTCTTATTTTTAGTTCGATTTGCTATGAAACCGTTTTTAACATGTAATAGTTTACATTCAATTTAAATTATGAAATATATTTCTAGATATATTTTCTCAGATATATTTTAAGATATACCTATTTTCGGGCAAATTCTCATATATTTTCAAATATATTCTAAATATATTGTTACATATATTTAAATATATTTAAAAATATAAACAAAAATATATTTTATTTCGGTGTGTGTAAGCCATGCTTATTTCAGTACACGTCATATTAAGATGAAACCGCAAATGATTCATTAAATCAGTTAAGTTTTCTTAGATCGTACCCACCTTTACTTGGATAACTGTAGTAATTTTAGAGATAATACATGCAAAGCAAAGTTCTGACTAAAGATGGATTCGGTGCGCAGCTTCCGGGAAACCAAAACTTTTGGGTTCCAGGGGAAGTATATTTATCCTGGCGATCCTAATTAGGATAATGAGATAAGCTTATCAAAATATTGTATTGTCGTCGATCGTTGATAAGTCTTCAACGTTTAAAGTAAGTCTGATTGCTTAAACATTGGAAAAAACACTTTTTTACGGATTTTTGCGCATG
This sequence comes from Calamotropha paludella, assembly GCA_927399485.1. Classification (NCBI taxonomy): domain Eukaryota; kingdom Metazoa; phylum Arthropoda; class Insecta; order Lepidoptera; family Crambidae; genus Calamotropha; species Calamotropha paludella. The sequence continues at coordinate 23,728,939 of OV656820.1, read as the reverse complement.
TTTTATTTTAAATTTAATCCTGACGTTTCGACTCCTTTACAGGAGCCGTGATCCTATCATCCTGTGATCACCTCCACCATCCTGTAATCTGTCAGGATTAAATATAAAATAAAACATGCGCAAAAATCCGTAAAAAAGTGTTTTATTCTAATGTGTAATGTGCGCGGAAGTGTAAGAACTAAATATGATCGCTTAAAGTTGGGCAAAATCGATCCCAAACGAGTCAGTTACATACATACAAAACAAACATACAGGTGAAACTCATAAAAACGTGTTAAAAAGAGACTGTAACCATTAGCCGGGGATAGCCATTTCTAGGAGATTTTTGTAAGAAATAATTTATGTAATTTCTGTTTGATTACACTAACATTTGCTCCACAGGGTACTCGAACCCAGGCCTGTCGGTGCGAAAGGCAGGGTCGCTTGAAAATGTGCTATCGTCGAAAAAATGTAAATCGTCTGAAATTAATTTGTTCTGTACAAATTACACCATTCCTCTCCAAGTTAAATCAAGTTATTTTTCTTAACTATTAGTGGGAAGTTATATATATGATAATTTCAGTGAAGCGAATGATGTGAGGGTAGGCAGCAAAACATACAAACCATGTGGCGCCACGTACTTTATGCGCCCGTAATTGGAACTAATTATCGAATCGTACAATTTCGAACATTTCATTCGAGACAGCATAGTGCTGCGGCTTCTCTATCGATATTAATTTAACGTTTTGTTACATTATTTTACACATATATTTAAGATATGTTTTTTCAAATATTATAACTCGTTTATAATGTTGTATGTTTGGTATTTTTCGTAAAAAATATAAAAAAAATATTTCGGGAATAACCCATATCGTGATAGTAACAATAATTAAATAATATCCTATATATTAGTACAATGATATTAATTAAAATCAAGCATAATTATAATGTTGTATGTTTGGTATTTTTCGTAAAAAATATATAAAAAATATTTCGGGAATAACCCATATCGTGATAGTAACAATAATTAAATAATATCCTATATATTAGTACAATGATATTAATTAAAATCAAGCATCAATTAATTTTTAATTATAAATTTATTTAAAATTAATAAATGATAGTACCTATATACTGATAATTAAAGCAATTCGTGCGAAATTATTTCCTAACCATTCCAAATTAAAAAATGCACAACATTAATGTTCATGTTTTCTCTGCCGGCACTGCCGGAGTGCAACCCGTTGTTTTTTTCATTTAGATTATTTGCCAGTATAATTAATGGTAACGGTAAACGTTTAAGTGTCATTATGTTTTTAATTTAATTTTTTGCATTCACAATGCAATATTTCGATAAGATAAAATAGCGACTGCTCTGACCGCTGAGCTACCGAGACGCTGGCAAATGTGTCGAATTTTACAACTTCTACTGTTAGCTAGTTTCGTTCCTCCAATGTTGAACGCTAACTACCTTCAACATCGAAAGTAATAGTTTTACAAATATTAAACACTCGATTAACGAACAAACAAACGAACGAACAAATTCGACACGTTTACCAGCGTCTCGGTAGCTGAGCGGTCAGAGCAGTCGCCCGGATAGCGAAAGGTCGTGGGTTCGAATCCCATCTGAGGGCTCGGAGGCGTAGTTGTTTTTTATACACGTATTTTATAGTTTAAGTGTCATCTTAATTTGTAAGGTCAAGTCAACTTCCAACATTAACGTCCACTTTATTTATCAAACTGGGAGATGTGAACACAAAGTATAAATGCCGTCGTATATTATAAGTAATCCTGAATTATATTGATTTGTAAGTCAATACCATGACATTATTTATATGACTTTTTAATAGTTTATCCGTTAGCCTAGTACATATCTATAACACAAGTCTTAAAGTGCTTACTTTGGGCTAGGCTAATTGATGTGAATGAAAGAAATATTATATATTATTAATTACATATTATATTATAACATATACTGCCTACAGGACGTTGGGCATATGCCAATCAAATATAGTTAATAAAACAAAAATAAATATAGCTCAAGGCCGTGCTAGGTTTGAGTGACATGAGTTACCCCAAAGGAGAATATAATATCTTACCTAACTACCTACATTATGAGCATGATTTGCCTGTATAGCATTAAGTTCGTGTTTTGGAACATTAATGGTGCAGATTAAAATCCCGCAAATTTATTTCCAAAATTTGTTTTATGGTGTGGTCGTTACAGTAAGAACATTAACAGAAAAATGAAGGTGACGCGACATAAATGTACAGCTTGAAAGTAACGCCTGATTCAATATACTAGCAAGGCGCTAAACCAACAAATAGTTGTCAAGAGTGGCTTGATCAAATGATATCCCGATTACTTTGAACGTAATAAGAATTACTAAATTTGAGTAAAGATAATATTTTTTCAATCGTAACGCATCTTTTGAGCTGCAGAGTTTTGATAAACTTTTAATTAAAATGAGCAGCAAGATAAAATATTAGCTTGACTAGCTTTGCTTGAAATTTGAACGAATTATACAGTGTATAGTGTGCAAACTCAAAACTTGAATAAATACTTTTTGGGTGAGGTAATATGTGCTAAAAAAAACTGCCAAATAATTTAAATATGGAACCAATTTCTTTTAATAAATTCTTTTTTTATCATAAACATTTTTGGCCAACGCGAGTGAGCGGAGTACACCGCCATCTCTTAATACAATTTATAGATATATTTCAATACATTTTATTTTTATTTAATTCATTTCATTTATTATTAATATTATTGAGCGAAGCTCTCTTTTAGGCAACTCACAAATTTCGCTATTCTCCCTCCTGCTACTTAACGGTTCAACTGATTCGAACGAATTTTGGCATGAATATACATGATTATAACCCGACGGACATAGGCTATGGAAAAAAAATATAGACTTTACCATGGAGGAATAATCACCCAAAGAAAAATTCAAAAGCTGATCACAACCAAACCGCTGGTACTACATTGATGAAATTTGGCGCCAAAACTCACATCGTGGTCGTGACTAATGTGCAAAAAAAGTTTTGAAATCGGACATACCATGGAGGAATAATCACCGAAAGAAAAATTCAAAAGCTGATCACAGCCAAACCGCTGAGACTACATTGATGAAATTTAGGTGAGGTTAAGTAAGGTAATGCTTCGCTCAGTATTTGCAAACAGCAGCAGCATTGCAGACCTAGTATATTATGGCTTGTACATATAAATTAAAATAAAACACCCTTATTAATGAATTTATATATGTATACATATGGTAGGAGTGAACTCCTACAATATGTATTAAGTTCATAATTGGTAATTTTATGCTAACGCTGTAAATATGTAATTGAACGCTTTTTCAACAGTGGCAATGAGACAATTCTCGGTGACATACGTGTTATAGATTTTTCCGCGCATCCTTTTGTTTACATCATCGTAGAACATTTCACCAACATCATAATAGCATAATCATTTTTATTTTTTTTATGTAATTTTCAATGTTATTATAAGAGAAAAATGATAAATTATTATAATAGAAAAATACTAAAAAAAATCTACTCGGGTCACAAGTGAATTCTCAGGCGGGAATTAAGAATTCACTTGTGAGCTGAGTGGATTTTTTCTAGTATTTTTCTATTATAATAATTTATCATAATAGTATCTTATGCAAAATTAGCCACTTCACACACACATATACAAGGTCATTTTATAAACACCATCCAAATTTATATATTATATTCTTTGAAAAAATAACGAAACAAGATTTTTTTCTTTTAATATCACTCAGTACTAAAATATTAAGTTAAGCCTACACAAAGTTATCCGAGGAAAACTACCGATTGCTGTCACAGTCACGCTACGCACGGTGTTGTAGCAGATGATTACACGACCCCCGCCCCGCCCTCCCGTATTTCATTGATACATTACAATGATTTTCATAAGTTGCAAATTTAAACGAAAAAAAATAGGAACGTCAAATTGAAGAAGAGATAAGTTGATTTGTTCTTTGATTATAACAATATTAATCGATAACACTTTTAATAAATAAAAAATGAACATAAAAGTAAGCCACACCTTATGCACTTACGTCGCATTTTTTTAAATTTAATCAACTTATGTACAATAATTGGTTGGAGTAAAGCAAAGGGTGTTTCTTAACCACAGAATCTAAAAAAACACAGCGATCGCAAAGGCAATTCGCAAAAAAAAATGCTGTGCCAAAACCTTAGTACCTACCTACCTAAGTTATTTTTGTCTATTTTACACGATAGGATAAAGAAATGTATAATTAATAGTTCTAAAAATATTTTTGTGAAAAATTTCACAAGTCTTAGCCGCCCTGCACACATTTTGCTTTACTCCAACAAAATAATTAATTAAAAATCCAAACAAAATACACTTACATGAAGTTTGAAAACAATCACTTTACCTTAAAGTGTAGGTAATTTCTCTCTAAACAGTATTGCACGTTTATGAACATTGTCTTTAATTGTATTACTTGTTTTTTCACTTTGTCACTTCGTTAAATGCATATTTAAGTTCTCGAGGCTTTGGGCCTTCTTCACATAAACCCGTCGTTCAATTTCGCCCTCGATTTCAATTGCAAGTGTGAACACATTTCGTTAGGTAGATAATTATGCGACGTAAATGCGTGAACGCAACATTGTACATCGCGGAAAGCCCGCGGCTGACTGATTTCATTGCGCCGATGTAGTTACAACTTGCGCGCGCAGCTTGGTGAGGCGCTTCGGGCGGTCGGTCGTTCAACTGTAAGTACCTATTTTGCCAGTAACCAACTGTTGTAATAATTCGCTCGGACAAAATTTTTTTTTGCGGAAATTTTACCTACCAATTTTTTTTCATAAATGAAGTGTTTGAATGATATCTAATGCCTAGAAAAAATTTGGATGGTGTTTATAAAATAACCTTGTATAGAAGATCGTTCACGTCTCAGAGGTTTGAAACAAATAAATGATCGTTCACGTCTCAGAGTGTTATTAGATAATAATATGGCTAAGTTATCAGTTTTACACGCTTATTTTTTTTTACCTTTGACCTTGAATAACTTAAGACAGACTTTTGATGAATTTAATCACTCCAAAATGAAAGTATTTAATTTGGTTTATTATTTCTCATTCATGGTTGATCGATCGTTAAGATGTGTTAACGTCGTGAAAAATCGTTCACGTCACAAAAGTATGAAAATTCGAATCATCCTCGGACGAATTCACCTGACGTAGGGCTGAGACTCGCCAAATTGCAACACGAATGACTCGTGCTTTGACGAGATCAACACCACCCCGTCAGGGACGAAGTAGCCTGCTTTCTACAGACTTTTCAAAGCCTCGACATCGAACTGAGCTTGATTCAAATCCCAAAGCCATGACGCACGTTTCAAACTGCGTCGATCTCTGCGATTCAAATGGGTTTCGGCGTCACACCTTACGACGATGTAAAGCGCGACTAGTAAAGTCACATTGTTTAGAACCTCTCGGCTCTCGGGGCTCACACATTTCATATGGATCACAATCTCACGGCGCCAGTTCTGCGCTTTGATGATTAACTTGACACTCGCTCATCAGATCTCTTAAAAATTTTAAATAGGTAAAGGTATCCCTCGGATTCAAGCTCGATAATCATTCGCTTTTCCGGTTGCGTGCGTTTAAATAGAAGGCAGCTGTCCTGAATGAAACAGCTTTTTAACCACAACAACCTTTGTATGCTCAATTGAAAACGGAATCAAAGTAAGCTGGTGGCATCAAAACTTTATTTTCATCACTGCCTCCCCGTGCTGGGGAGTGGGCAATTTGCGAACCTGATGTCTTTGAATGTGGTAACCCAACTCTAAGGGTCCTGCTCTCCCTCACCGGAATCGAACCCTGATTCCCCGTGACATCCTTGGTTGGTACTCACAGACCCAGCATCGAATGAAGACAATGCAGAACACGATTACAGGTACGCCGCAGCTGCTGGATCGTGCGCGATCTATGAAAGTCACACAGACTTAATATAATCTGACGACTCATCAAGCCAAGAGAACTTTTGCGTCTATTAGTTATGGCCTATTAATCGCCAAATCATCCACAATCAGCGATCAGCACTCTGCCCCAGCCGCTAATTGTGTCATAAGGACAGATCGATTAACGAATATATGCATACTTTGCATTATGAAGTGTGCAATATACCCGTCGATCTACAAAGTTTTATAAAACTGGTCGTTCAAACTATACAACACAACCGTGACGCTTAGTCAAGTTAAAAAGATTTAAGAACATTCTATGGTCATGGGTATTATTTGAAACTACAACTACAACTTTCATCCTGTTCTGACAACCCGTAGAAATCGCTTATAGAAACGGCGCCGGCGGCGGCGCCGCGTACAGTGCATAGCGCAAAATAGCATAACATAGGTCGACATCTTTTACACTAAAGTTTTGTAGTGAAAACTTCTTTAGCGGCGGCGGCGTTGTTCTTCGACTTCTTGGGATGTGTAAAATATGTTAAACTCGCGTCAGGACACGTGACCTGATCGAAAATTCCTAAGACGGGGGGCAGGGCGCTTGCGCGAGTGTACTTGTGTCTTTGTCATGTTGTTATCATGTTTGTGTAAGATATATATTACAATAAATACAATAAATGAATATTGTATTTTACCACATAAATTATAGTACTTTTATACTTACTGATAATCAAAGCAACTCGTGCCAAATTATTCCCTAACCATTATAAAATATCAAAAATGCACAACTCAAAGTACATGTTTTCACTTCTGCCGGCACTCCCGGAGTGCAACCCGTTGTGTTTTTTTAGGCGTTAGATATTATTGCAACATTTCATTTATGAAAAAAAATTAATAGAAAAAATTATCCGATCGAATTATGACAGCAGCTGGTTAAATATACAAATATACAGTTCAAATATCGCCCGAAATGTTTTGAATGAAACAGCGGGTTGGGGTCCGCGGGGCGTGACAGCGCAATGAAATTAGTCACCCGGGAACCTCCCGCGCGCGACGCATAATATGCGCTGCGAGTATAGTCCCCGGCATATAAGTTGAACCTGGTTTTGAAATATCACGTAAGGGGCTGTCCATTAATCACGTGAGGCTCGAAAGGGGGGGGGGAGGGGTCCACAAAAAATCACGAAATATCACAAGGGGGGAGGGGGGGTGTAGTAATATATCACGTGTATTTATTTTTTCAGCAAACGCGCGATACTGAACAGAAAAGCGGCTTGACGTGTATTTATTTTTTCGCCAAACGCGTACAAAACGAAAGCGGCTTACTACTTCTGTAGTTCGATGTTGGCGCCGAAGTTGAGATCTGACGACAACTCTATGCCATAAAGCTCAAGGCTGTCGGTAACAGGTACAGATGTACCTCGGAAAGTAGGAGTGAGGTTGAAGGAACTCCTTTTTGTAGTGAAAATACACGCTTGCGTTTTAGAGGCGTTGAACTGGACGAGGTTACTGTCACCCCGCTGGGAAACGTGGCTCAACCTCTTATTGACTCTCTCATCAATATCACGTCGTCACCGCTGACTTTTGAATTAGACAGGTATCTCTCTACGACAGTACTGTCGTCTGCATACCCAACAATTCCAGGTATCAACAGGTCATTGATGTGCAGCAGGAGAAGTGTCGCAGAGAGAACAGACCACTGAGGAACTCCGGCATCAATAGCCACTGAGTCAGAGGAGCAGTCATCGATAACTACTCTGATCGACCGTTCTGTCAGGGAATCGGCTATCAAATTACAAAAGTCAGCGGGGATACCATACGCAGGAAGTTTGCGCAGCAGACTAGCGTGCCAAACCCTGTCAAAAGCCTTCGAGATGTCAAGTGACTCGGCAAGTGCTTCGTCGTGCATCTCGAGGGCCTCCCCCAGCAGTGCGTCACATAATCTAGAAGATCCCCAGTTGAACGTCCACGGCGAAAGCCATATTGACCGTCACTGAGAAGATCATTGTTTTCTAGGTACGAGAGCAATTTACTGTTCAGCACTTTTTCCATTACTTTACATAGTATGGAAGTGATACCGATCGCCATGATCGGTCGGTAATTGCATGGGTCGGCACGACAACCCTTTTTGGGTACTGGCTGCACATTGGCAAGCTTCCAGGATTTTGGTACGGTTCTTATTTTGAGAGAGAGGCGATACAAGCGTGTTAGCACAGGATACAACTCGGGTGCACAATACCTCAGTACTCTTGCTGGTATACCATCAGGACCACTGGCCTTATTCACGTCCCGACCAAGTAAGACTCTACGGACCTGCTTATTGTGAATTGTGATCCCCGACATTGAAGAATCACATCGAGGTATATTTGGTGGTTATTGAGAGCCGGTGTCTAGACGGGAACTGCTTGCAAACAGAGAGGCAAATAAACTTGCTTTTTCAGTTGCAGAATGAGCCAGTGACCCGTCAGGTTTCAGCAACATAGGACGACAGAAATTCACTTCGACTGACTTCGAAAGGGACCAGAACTGTTTACTTTCATTCGGGTAGGATGACAGTTTCGTCCCTATTCGGCTGATGTGGTCGAATCTTGCTTTAAGAATGACCCTTTTGCATGACTTGGCGGCCGAATTATAGGCTCTCTTCTTCGATCGGATTCTCCGTGCGCGGACCTTGCGATCGCGGATATGCACTCAAGCCTGGTAAGTAGACTGTTTTCGGGCCTCAGCACGAGCACAGGCCGCATTATACCAAGGCCGGGACTTGTGACCGAGCGGGATGTCGGAGAATGGAATAAAATACTCTATTCCCTGCCGAATTACGTCAATCGCATCAGCGGTGCACGATGGGTCGCTCGAAGAGAAGCAAGTTTGCCGCCAGGGATATGATGCAAATAAAATACTTATCTCGTCCCAATTTGCTGACTCGTAACGCCATACCCGCCTCATGCCGCTGGGGCTATCATGCGGAGGAGAGCAGATCGATACGGATTTCACACCACAATGGTCGGACGACCCCAGTGGAGCTAAGACCGATACTGAATGTGTGTTGATCAGTTGTCAGCAGTAAGTCAAGACAATTGGGTGTGTGGCCAGCAATATCTGGAATTCGCGTCGCTTGGTCCGCCAGCTGAGTAAGATTTAGCGCTAGGGCACGCTTCTCTCCCAGCATGGTCAGTTTTCTGGTATGGGAACAGCCACTTTTTATGGTGAGCATAGAAGTCCCCCAGAAAAACAAGCTCCGCCGCTGGATATCGCACAGTTACCAAGTCTGCCGTCTCTGTGAGGTAATCTTTGAGCCGAGTCGTTTCCCGGTCACCGCTGTGCAATCGGTAAACACAGATGTAGACCTTCTTCTAAACCCCTGTGTCCACCAGAAGCCAAATAACGGAAAACTCGGGACTTTTTAAAGCATTGGAGACGCCTACAGCAAATGTCATTACGGACGAACACACAGACCCCTGCACTCATCTTGTACTTATGCTCAAGCGTGTAACCAGGGTAGTTGAGGTACGCCTCATCCGACGGGGTTGCTATCTGAGTGTCCGTTAAGAAGAGTAGGTGCGGCTTTTCGGTCTCCAGATGATGATGGACCGGATCGAGATTTGAGTGCAGTCCTCTGATGTTCACAAAGTGCACTTTTTATGGGAGGAAGTGCAGCCGTTGTTTAACTTTCTTCTTGTGCTTCTGGATCATAGTGGTTAATGTTGGGGGGTTGGATTTTCAGTCGAGACGCTAATCAGTTGACCATTAAAGTACTCTTAGGCTAAGCTAACCACAGAATGGAACTCACCTGGAGACTGCGGGGACGCCCGAATCCTCCCGAAATGGCCACCGGGTCCTCCCATCCAGTCGCCAACTGGCACGGTGGAGCATTTCGGGATTTTTCGCAAGTTGGCGGGGCAGCCTTTCAGCTAGTTGGGCCCCCACTTACTGCGGTCGGCCAATGGCTAAACCGTGATTCGGATCCCGCTGCCCTCCAGAATGAGTTACCTGGTACAGCATTGCCAAGATACTAAGACCGGTCTTAAGTTGCGCAACTGACTTATTACCAACCCCCATTGGGACTGGTACTCCCGCCCTCCAACGGAACGCAGCAGAGCTGCTTGGCGACGTATTTCGGCAGGATGGTGGTCGCAAGCCAGGCGGCCCCTTACGGAGCCTACCACCGCTGCTGGGATCATCAGCCGTCACTACGAGCCGAGTTGGTGCGCGATGCCGTTGCCCGGGGTGGACCGCTAGGAGGTAGATCCCACCCACCCCAATACCTGCAACCTCTCTATCTACCTCTAGACGTTATTATTATAGTCTTTAATTTTCTATAATGAAATAAGATGACCTGTATTTTAAAAATATATAAAAAAAAAATTCTTTGTAGGTACTAAAAAATACACGTGATATAGTGTGGGGGGGGGGGGTAGTCTGAAACCTCACCATGTATCACCAAGGGGGAGGGGGGGTTAAAAAATGCCAAATAAAACATCACGTGATTAATGGACGGCCCCTAACAAGTTTAGGTAAATTATTCCATTTCTGCGCAAGTTTATTGTTTTTGGTTTGCGAGACCTAACGAAATGGTACGGTGCTACATTTTAGGTGAAGAAAGCTTAAACAGTAGCGATGTGCCGAGTACGGCTTGACTCGAGTCAGACTCGATTTTTATTTTTATTTTATTTATTTGTCACACAAAACAGATTTACAGCAGTATCATTTTTATACATTATAAAAAACAAAACAACATGGTAGGCTGCAACTCCAAACACATGTGCGAACAGCATGTTTAAACATATCGTACATTTATATTATACAATAATAATTATAAAAGAAATTGAATTAAGATTAAAAAATAATAATAAGGACTAGATAAAAAAAATTACAATTACATTAAATTAAAAAATGATTAAATGAATAATTAAATTAAATTGATAAATAAAAAAAAAAATTTGGATGGACGTCAAATTAGTACTTAATAAGAAAAAATTATTTATATGGTTTAACAAAAAAAGAAAAAGAAAACATAAATCAATAATAAATTGTTGCAAATAAATATCTTTTATTAAAATTAAAATTTATCGATCGTAAGTAAAGCTGTTTTCCATTTGGTAAGCGATGAAGAAGCGTAGATGTCAGGCACACCGCCTAACCGGTTAAGTAGAGTGTTATAATCACGACACATTCTTAATATAGGGTTGTGAGACGAGACATTGCTATCGCAGAACGGAATCGAAAAAGGGCATACCTTTCTAGAGGACCTAATAAGAACTTTAGGAACTTTGAGGTGAATATCCGACAGCAGCGTAGTGTGAAGTGATCCATGTAATATTCTGTGTAGGTAGGTTAAGTCGTGCACCTTGCGTCGCTCCTCAAGAGTCTTCATATTAAAATAACGAAGTCGTTCCGAGTACGTCGTGAGTTCCCTTTTTTTGCCATACCTTAAAGTAAGGATCCTAAGAAAACGTCTCTGAATAGACTCAAGGATATCCACATACTTACGGTATTGCGGAGACCATACTACAGAAGCATACTCGAGCTGACTCATAATTAGAGTTTTGTAGAGCAACAGTAGACTCTTAGGGGATCTAAAATCCTTGGTAACACGCAATATAAAGCCAGAAAGCGATTCCTGCTTTGAACTCGCATATGCGAATATTCGAATACTAATTTATTTTGACTCGAGTACGCCGGACTCGATTCCGGTACTCGAGTCAGGAAGAATCGATTTTGTACTCGGTGTCTCGAAACTATTATGCGAGTCCAAGTGACTCGAGTCTAGTATTCGAGATAGCTTGACTCGCTCGTACTCGATTTCTATTTACTTAAGCAATGAAGTGACACCTAAAATAAAAGTACATGCTAAATACCTAATAGAACAAGTACCCGAAGTTTTTAAATACCTAGCTTCTAAAATGATCTCTTTTTATTAATAAAACAAATAGAACTTGATCTCATTAACAGAAATTTTCTGGTTCCTAGATATCTCCTTAGTATTCTATGTTTATTTGTTTTGTTTAAAAATATTTTTCACTAAAATGTTCGTAGTGTTATTATGCTAAACCTAGATACTGTTTGAAGTTTACTCATTTCCAATTTTTCCTTTTGTACTTAAATCGGTAACAGACTCAATACTCAATACTCAATACTCAATAATTTATTGCATAAACCACAATGTACATAAAGATATATTGTTTTAAACTTTCATGGTCACTAACATTATAGTAATATAAGTTATTTGCGGGATTGCTACCATGTACCTTGTTATTGAGTTTCCGATATTTCGGCACTGTTGCAAGTGCCATGATCACGGAGCGACTGAAGTAATTGCGGGTAGGCTGTTATTGGCAGAAATATCGGTCTACCCTCCGACGAAGTCTCTTATTGCGTTCGTTACCCGTACCACTGTTCACATTCTCACTATTCACTTGGGATTGTTCTCGACACACAACACTTACAGTATCGGATCGCGACACGACACATTTTTGATTTTTTCGGTTTTTACACATACGAACCACTGGATTCCAGACATTCGACAATTTAAACCCGTCCTCACGATTGAAATTTTCATGTTTTGTTATTTCAATCGCTTCCCTGACCAATCTTGGTATGTAGTGGCGTTCTGTCGAAATAATCTGTGGGTTATGAAACTCAATCCAGTGGTTAGGACCAGAATCAATCAAATGTTCCGCGATGGCCGATTTCTGCTTATCGTTGTTCTTGATTGCTTTTATGTGTTCCCTTATTCGGCATGCTACTGTTCGTTTTGTTTGGCCAATGTACGAACTGCCACAGCTGCAATCGATCTTATAGACACCAGGTTTCTCCAAGGGGAAGTTGTCTTTAGGAGACCGTAGGTATTGTGAAACCTTTCGTACAGGAGTGAAGACAGTATTTAGCGAGTACTTATTCAGTATGTTTGAGATCTTGTCAGTCACTCCTTTGACATATGGCAAATAAACGGGTTGTCTGTCTACTTTGTGTCTCTGGTGTCTTAATTTGTGTCTGGATGGAAAGTGTCCCTTGTATCCATTACTCTGTAAGACTCGTCGTACATGCTCCAACTCTTTTTGAAGATGTTCCTCATCACACAAGTCATATGCACGGTTCTTCAGTGAAGTCACTACAGAGTTAAGATGTTTAGGGTGGTGATGCGAGGACGCGTTGAGATAGCGGTCAGTGTGTGTGGGTTTGCGGTAAACGGAATGACCAAACGAACCGTCATTCCTCACCCGAATCTTCACATCCAGAAAGGCCAGACTTCTATCTTCTTCCATCTCATAGGTGAAGTTAATTTTAGGATGGATGCCATTTAAATTTGCCAGGTGAGACTCAACATCATCTTTGTTACCCCTTAATATACAGAAAACGTCATCGACATACCTCTTCCATAGTTTTATTTCTGTGGGTGCGGTAATGAAGGCTTTTTCTTCAAAATGCTCCATCCATACATTGGCAACCACAGAAGCCACGGGACTGCCCATTGCGACTCCATCTATTTGGAGGTAGTACTGGCCCTGATATATGAAGAAATTCGTCGACAAACAATGATGCAACAGCTTGGCATATACCATCGGGATGTCATTTTCTTGTAACTTCACCTTCACCACTTCAAGACAATCTAACACAGGTACATTTGTGAACAGCGATTCCACGTCAAAACTGACCATCGACTGATTTTCATCTACCTTGTTTTGGTGCAGGATTTCTATGAAATGGCGGGAGTCCTTTACAAACGACGACGTTCGTCCTACTATAGGCTGCAATACTTTTGCCACATGCTTGGCCAGTTCATATGTAGGTGAGTCTATCTGACTCACGATTGGGCGTAGGGGGACATTCGGCTTATGGATTTTCGGCAGACCATATAGTTTTGGAGGCTGGGTGTTCCTAGGACGTAGTAAATATTTGACAATGTCATCGTCTAAAGCGTAGGCGCATTCCTTTATGAGTGAGCGAGTGTTACGATCTGTCCTCGCCGTTGGGTTGTAATCCACCTTCTTGTATATGTGTTCATCAGTGAGTAGACTAAGGATTTTGTTTTCATACTCACTGGTATTCATTATGACAGTCGCATTCCCTTTATCAGCCTTTAGTACCAATATATTCTTGTTCTTGCGAAGATCTTTCAAGGCAACTGATTCGGAAGAAGTAATGTTCGGTCCTGGTGGCCTCGCATGACGTAACACTACAGCAACATCTTGCCTGAGTGTATCCGCATCTACTGCTGGTATCTTGTTACGTATGACACCCTCTTCAACCGACCCAATCACTTCTTCATAGGGAATACGTCTGGGAGTAACGGCGAAATTCATCCCTCTTTCAAGAACAGACTGTGCAGCGTTGGACAACTCAATATTCGACATATTTATTACCGTTCGGGTTGGTAGTGAGTTCTCGTGGTAGGGGACATCTGGCTTTTGTCTTTGCAATAACATTTCAAACTTACGATCTTGTTTATTGGCGCTTAGTTCCCTGGTACGTTGAGCTTGTAAGTATGTAACACGATCGCAAATATCAAAGTCACTTGTCGAAAGAGTTTCACTGCACTTCAGATGGATTTCGTATAGTTCACACTGACTTTTGTCCAGTTGGTACCTACAGTTACGAATCGATTTTCGCAATAATTTTACACTCGCGTTTCGCAGAATACTCGCAGAACCATGAATGTCTGGTCGTGGTTTTATCCTAACACATATAGGGATAATGTCCGAATCACGACACTTCACGAGGAAAGACAGAGATTCCTTCAAACATTCACACTTTTTCCGCGCGCGTTCTAGGTGTTTTATTAATTTTGACGTTTAGTTATTTGATTATAAATTATTATTTTAGAGGTTTTTATTATTATTATTTTTTTTTTTTAGAAATGATATTATTTTATTAATTTTGTCGATGTAGCAATGTTAGTTCTATTAAGTATAGTAAATGCTACTTAAAAATTTTTGTCATTAAGGTATTCTTGGATGCTATAGTAATGTTTATTTATTAAAAGTTCCTTTAGACGTGTTAAGAAATTTTAAGAAGTGTAAGGCGCACTAGCGACGCCGATTGCTTTAAATTGTTAGCTACTAAACCGGATCTATTTTAAATAATTGTCGACCGTCAGAATCTCGGCAACTGGCGTCGCTAGTGCGCCTGACCCTTCGTCTTAAAGAATTTTATTTATAAATTTAAAATTAACAAGATAAATAGATCCGTAAATGATCCGCCAAAAAGTATCCGCCGTATACGGACACGGATACGGATCTTTCTTCTGCCTCGGATATCCGCGGATACGGATACGGATACGGATATCCGGCACATCACTATGCGCATGTCACGTGATTTCAAAATCATGTTCAACTTATTTTCCGGGGACAATACCAATCCATACAAACTATTTTTAATACTAAAAAACGGCAACAGATGGCACTACTATTAACATTTCTAAATTATAACATTTCACATGTTTAGAAATAAGCCGAATTAAGTAGAAATATTAAGATTAAAATAAAGACTAGCATATTTTATATACACTAGTTCACATCAACCTTAATTCGGACTCCTTAATTTGAAGATAAGAAATACCATAAATAAATCAATTGACAATATGAAAGTATAGGCTACATGTGACTACATTTCAGCTTACGTAGTGTTTTGCAATTGTGACGCTAGATGGCGAATAACCGGAATACGCTTGGCGCGCGGCTTGTCCACATTCGTCGAAACTATTTGAAAGAAGCATGCCATTCTCTTCTTACGACGTAAATAAGACTGAGACATCATTTAGGCTCAGTTGGTGAGCTCGTTTAAAAGTTGAATGTTTCCAATAAATTCAGCTTTTACATTCTGTTTTTTATTAAAGTTTTCCTTTTGAAGTTGGACGAAATCTCCAATGGGAGGTATCTATGCACAATGTTTTATGGGAGCAAAAAAATTTACACCTTAAGTTTTTTGCATAAATCGATTATTTATACCCTAATAAAGGCTAGAGTTCAATTCCCAGATCACTATTTTCATTAAAAATAAGTTGTAAAGTTTTTACAATTTGCGCATGAACAAGGCTTAATGTGCTTTTCTACATCGCTGGAAAAAATACTAGTGGCGAAAACTTTAATAATTTTACAAGTGGCCGAGATGGGCCCGGTGAGGTATAATCTTTGGCTATGGCTCTCAGCACGTTGGGCAAGCCCCTGCTAAGGCAATGCGGTGTCATGGGTCTGTGACCCCGCGAAAAAGTAATTTCTCATACAAATCAACTTAATCAATTGATCGCATCTTGAAAAACAAATTGCATTCGATCAGAAAATAAAAGCATAGTACAAAGTCGTGGGCATAAATCAGTTAACAGGTATGTACCTATTTTTGTAACAAAAAAATCGGTTGTCTGTAAAGTCGGTTCACTGACGATAGTTGAACGTGACAACGTCATAAGAAAATACTGATGGAATGGTTGCATTTTTCAAAAGAAAATTTTAATTTTATTTGTTTGATAGATATTTTGTATGGATATAGAGAAGGAGGTAAATGGAAATCACAATTGAATTGATCAAGTTACATTTATTTGTACGCATAAATACAATTACGTACGTAAGTACGCATATTTTTGGAACGTTAAACCCCGCGACCGCGATTTTACTGTACTTTTACTGACATACGAAACCTCGATTGATTATGCACCCTGACCAGCGTCCGTGAGTAGGTTATGCAATGAAGCGCCATCTTCAAACAACAAGCGACAACCGTATCCTTAGCGTCTCACTAGATGGCAGTACGTATCGTGTTATTTGTGTTATCACTAGTGCCATCTATCGTAAAATCGAAGGAAAGAATAATAGCCAGTTGAATAGCCAGTCTTAGGGTGATACCATTTTCTTGTACTAAGTGGTGTCTCTGAATATTATTTACGTTGTGATTAAACTAGGCGATACAGTCGCATTATATAACATAATCAAAAAGCACTCTGCACAGTAGCTTTGGATTTAATGTTCAGTAGATACCTGAATGGTCTAATCGGCACTAGATGGCGCTTTTACTATGTTAATTCGACTTGGTATATATACACAGTTAATAAAGTCCACTGTTGAAATGAAAGCTGTCTATCAACTCGCAAACTTGTGTTTATATTATATTACACTTATTATATATATTATAGCTTTTCCATTTACATCGCTTTTACTGTATAATATTGATGTTCACAATTTTTTTAGAGAATAATTTACTGCTGCAGTTGTTACGTAATAATTACAAGCTTCTTATAGTGACGCATATCAATATTAAAAATCTTTATTGTTTTATATAAATATATTGACTCGGCCATCGCACTAAATAATTTAATTTATACGTGTTTTCATTACACTTGGTATTACATGGATCTCACAACTTTTTACCGTAGAACAACTGAGTTGCGAGACTTGGTTTTTTTGACAAGTATTGTTTTTGATGGGATTAATATATGCAATAGTACTTACCTTACAAAAATCTTCCTTTTGACTCAATAATTTTAACTTAACTATTTCTTTACTATAGTTAATAAAATTTAATGTGACCAATGTAAAACTAATTACTTTAAGTAATTTCTTTGTTAGTATCCTGGAATTATATATACGTAATATTTTAGATGGCAGCTAGCGCAGCTTCACGGCAGAACTTCACTCAAAGCATTCTCCCAATGATTCAGAAGTATGGGTTTGATGGATTAGATTTAAAATCTTCCTAAGTCCGCATATTGTGACGGGCATCTAGTGCGCATATAGTTCGCGTGGCCAAACACACCCTTGACCAGTTCTTAACATTAAAGTTCAAACGAATAGAAAGAGGATTAGACGCGTAGCATGGAGGGATGTTTTATATGTTTGTACCTCAACTAACCTGTACGCTTTCAGGTTATGCTGGAGAAACATCAGAAGTCGTACCATCGTAGAAGGCTGGGTGGGTGGCTGTGGTTTCTCCACATCTGCGGTCGTGGCTGTGGAAAGAAAGAAAGAATTCATTGATATAAGGTAACGCAAATACTGGTATAACATTAAAAACAATAATAAGGTCGATGCAGTCGCTAAGCATAAGCTTCGCTAGCATGCCATATATTGGAGCAGAGCGGATTGGTGGTTTCAAAAACATAAGCTCTAGAGAGTTCGGTGTATATATGCTGAAGTTTGCTCAACCATAGAGCCAATGTTTTTTGGTCATAACTTTTTTAATTTTGTGAATTTCAATTCAATTCGGGCTCCGTCACGATCTAGTCCTCAACCTGTTGGTTAGACTCATTACAAAAAATACGAAAATCGGCTAAGAACTCATAAAGTTATGGCGTCACATACATTTGGTCATTGAAACTGATCCATGGGAGCTTCGCTAGCTCCGCTCCAATAAATTACAATTTTCATTTTTATTTAAATTATAAGTTTTTTATTTTATGAATATTATATGATCTGCACTCTTAAGTTGTCCCGCTTACTTATTAAGTCATCCATAAACCCTTGGTTGGCTGCAAGAGATCTATTTTAGAGATAAGCCCACCATTGCTCACTAATATATGTTATGTACCGTCAAATTACTTAAAAATACGAGTGTGCTTTAGACCACACGACTGAAGTAAAACTTCTTTAGCCCCGTAAAATTAACAAATTGTATATGCAGATATACAATTTGTTAATTTTACACTTGATCAAACGAAATGTGCGGATACTAGATAAAAAAATATCGACAAAAAATATAAAAAAATAATTTTTAAGCAAGCAATTTATAAAATAAATGCACTTTAATTTATTTTTTAATAAAATTCCCATCTTTTAGGTTTTAAATTATTTTCTCTTTAAGTAAACGGTGTATTTTTTTCAAAGTAGTCTTATTTGAAAGCTAGAAAGACTAATTAGCAACAAAAATTTAAAAAAAACTTACGATTTTGTGCAGTAAATTTGTTAAAAAAAATAATAAGATATTTTTTTTGTAAAAAAAACCTTTTTATTTTAATATTTCCTTTGTTATTTTAAAACTAGCACATTGACGTAACTTTCTTAGCATGTTTTATTAAACAATATGATTTACTCTACAAGTTCTCTAAAATAACATGGGTTCTATCTCTTTTCGTTTTTTAAATATTCATCATCAAAGAATGCCATCGGTTTGTTGATTTGCGCTGATTTGCGCTTAGCGCTGTAGCTACCCATATTCCAACAATAGCAGGTAAAGAGAGAAAGAGATAGATGAATTAAAGCCGAAACGAGCGAGTGAGAGAGTGAATTGTCTTTTTAATGACATTTTGGGTCTCGTTCACGAGAATGGGACCGCAGAACGAAATCGAGGTAGCTTTTGCTTTTTTAAAACAAACAGTTCATCTTGTATCGTTACATAACTTGCACGTTGAATACGCTCATAAATATTTTTGTCGACATGCCTTCTACGATAGACCCATTGTCTGCTCGCGAAGTAGCCGACATTCATTTTATTTACGGGTTTTTGCGATGACAATGCTCGCGCCGCCGCTCGAAAGTATCATCAGCGATTCCCGACAAGACCTGCCGTTGACTACTGGGTTTTCATAGCAGTGCATAGCGAATTTTGTGAAAATTGACTACGTCGCCCACGTCGAGAACGTGCTCCTGTTATACCTGTAGATGTGGATGAACAAGTATTGCGTTTGGTGTACCAAGATCCCACAATTAGTACTCGACGAATAGCTCTCCCATTGGGGATTAATTAAATTTTGAAAAAAGAATGTTTGTACCCCTTCTATTTTCGAAGAGTGCAGAATTTTCACGAGCCAGATTACAACGGAAGAAGTGTTTTCTGTTCGTGGCTATCGTGGCAAAGACGTTTAGTCCGCAACTTCTGTGATCGTATTTTGTGGACCGACGAGGCAAACTTTAACCGGACTGGGGTTACAAATATTCGAAACCTACACTAGTGGATGCCGCCAGAAGAAAATCCGTTAGCAATTAGGCCTGCATCCTTTCAAGTAGAATTTTCGATAAACGTTTGGGCTGGAATGATAGAAGATTATTTAATCGGACCCTTTATCCTTCCGTCAAGGTTGACAGGCCCAGTTTACCTATAATTTTTACAAGAAGAGCTACCTGATCTAATGAGTGATGTGTATTTACAAAAAAGGAGGAGGATGTGGTTTCAACATGACGATTTGACGATGCTCCAGCTCACTTCAGCACAGTCGTGCGTAATTATTTAAACGAACGATACGGAGATAGATGGATTGGACGAGGCGGACCAGTAATGTGGCCGGCACGAAGCCCTGATCTGCCCCCCCTAGATTTTTATTTGTGGGGTCATATGAAGCAGATTGTATACAGCACTCCAATTAGTACACGAGAAGAGTTTACAAAAGATGATGGCTGCGGCTAGTCAAATAAAAGATAATCGTACTGTATTAAAAAAAACAGTACCTAGTGTGCATACGTGCAACTGTTTGTATGGATAAGAATGGTGGTCATTTTGAAAAAGTAATATTATTATTATTATTAAACATTTATTCAATATATATATTATGACATTTAGGTAAGTAATTTAAAGCCGCACCACGAAAACCTCACAGGGTTTATCTGGGTGTCGGGTAGTCGCTATTTATACTTTAATTGCTTATTTGGTAAATAATACTGTTTCAACTTAACTTTAAACATTTTAACATTTTGATTATACATTTTTTGTAATTCTGAAGGCAATTTATTTAAATAAAAAGGTATTAAGTATCTAGAAACTCTTGACCCGTACAGGTTTGTACATTTCGGAAGATGGTACTTATTTAGGTATGGAACAGATCTTAGATAACTAGGCCTACTTTTTTCTTCTACACAATCAGGATTGTAACATTCATTCAGAAATTGATATTTAATTTTATCATATATACTCATAACACTACAGTAATAAAATAAATCTTTCTCTTTATCTTCAAGTTTAAGTTGAATGTGTTTAGGCGTTATGATTTTTAACATATTTAATTGCAATCTATATATAGAATCAATGTATGTCGTGAATGTTCTACCATACGTACCCACCCAGACCATAACTAACAATCGAGTCCGCTAGGGAGAGGTATAATAATCTTAGTGTTTTAAATGGTAATTTATGTTTCAGTACGTAAAGCTTACTAGTGATTGATCTTAGTTTATTACATACGTTATCTATGTGGGGTCCCCAGCAAAATCGACTATCAATCACGAGACCAATATACTTATGATTATTAACTACTTCAATAGAAGAACACTGACACAAATGGTTTGAGTTGCTATAGTGCAAGCAAGCATGTTCATGGACTTTTACAGATGGTGTGATTGGTGATTTGTTGTGTGATGAGTGTATGTGTACTAATTTAGTCTTTTGAGCATTTATGACTAAGCCGTGATCATGCGCCCACATGCACATATATATAAAATTTTGTTGGAGCAAGTCTTGTGCTTCTAAAACATTTTTACAGGCCACTAAGAGACACGTGTCATCCGCAAATTGGTATACAGACCCCAATTCCATCATGTTGCTCATGTCATTGACGTAAAGGAGGTACTCGGTTGGACCAACTATGGAGCCTTGGGCCGTACCTTTGGTAGTCAAGGTTTTTTTACTAAGTTGATCCTTGACTTTTACAGTCGTGTACCTATTATTGTGATAATTAACCAGCAATTTCAGCAGTGGACCCTGCACTCCATTTTGGGATAGTTTATCATAAAGCGTATCATAATTAAGCATTTCGAATGCCTTGCTAAAATCAATGAATAGGGCCAAAACATGCATTTTTTTATTAAGATATTCATTGACTTCGTCAGAAAATTTGCTGAGAAGATGGGAGGTACTTTTGTGTTTTTGAAATCCGTACTGATTTTTACTAATAATGTTATTTAGCTGTAAATAATTATTTATTTGATCTCCTACAAATCTTTCTATTATTTTGTCTAAGCACGATAGGATTGTAATCGGTCGATAATTATTATATTCGTTTTTTTTGCCTTTTTTTATAAATAGGTCTTACTACACCAATTTTAAGAAGGTCAGGGTATATCGAAGTTTGGATACATCGATTGATTAGGTGCGTTAATACTCGTACCATGTGTTTGGAAATTATTTTAATGTCTTTTGCCCGAATGCCGTCGTAACCAGCACTTTTATTGTCATTTAATCTTTTAATAATATCCGCAACAGATTTTTCACAAGCGCGTTGCAATCTGATAGATCGATCAGGAATCGTCTGATATATTTTTTTGTCCAGCAATGGTTTATCGCAAAAGTTGCAAATATTTCTATTGTTATATTCAAACTCCGTTGCAAAACTATTTGCTAATGAGATAGGGTTGAGTTTAAAATTTTTCAAAAGTATTTCGTCGATGCAATTAGTAATCTTACCCGTGAGGCTGTTGATTATCTGCCACACTTTTTTAGTGTTATTGAAATTTTGAATTATCTTGGTCTTAGTTTGTTTATTTTTTAAATAACTAGCATATTTATTTGTTTTATTCCTATAAACATTATATAATAATCTATTTTTCAGGTTATGCTCATCTTTTAGCCAAATCTGATACAGCTCATCACGTTTCATACACATTCTCTTTAGTTTTTCATTAGACCATGAACATACCTGTCTTTTACTATTGACATTTTTTTCTATAGTATATTTACATTTACTATACGCAGAGTTAAATTCATCATATATATATTTGACAATATCGTTCGGGTTACTGTACTGCATAGCTATACTCCAATCGATACTATTTAATTCAATGTGCAATCTATTCTCGTCAAGTTTGTTAAACTTTTGTTTACGCGGTGACTCATTCGATCTGATGACGCCCGGTATAGCGCAACCGGTTATGCGATGATCGGCTAATGCAGTTTTAACTACTGTGGTGTAAATATCGCGCGAGTTTACGTTGCGCATAAAAACATGATCAATACACGATTTCGTAATAATGTTTCCATATTTTTCTACACGCGTATAAGAGCTTACTCCACTATTAAGACCTAGGTTGCACAGAGAATCTAGGTAACGGTCACATAACGGATTTGTTTCCCGTATATCAATATTCATGTCACCTATTAACAAATAGTTACTTGTTTGAGAGCAGTTGTTTAACAAGGTGCATAATTCTGAAACAAATCTATTTATAGATGTTTTAGGAGGGCGGTATAGGGCGCATATATTTATCTTATATTTATTAATACAAATCTCGCCATGGATACATTCAAATTCTCTTAAACTAGTTACATTTGATCTATTGAAAGAAACGGTCTTATGTACATACAACAGTAAGCCGCCTCCAGTTCTTTTTGATCTTAATTCTGAGTAAACAGTGTAGTCTTGTAAATGAAATAATTGAGCTTGGTCTTCGTTGATATTCACTTCTGATAAAACTACAATGTGAATAACACGTTGAGAGTTTTGTAAAATATATTCTAGTTGAGCGAAGTTTTTTAAAGTAGATCGAATGTTAATATGGAAAAAGAGTAGTGAATTTGTCGAACTCGGTACAAAATCTACAAAATCATTCCATGTTTGGCAGTAAGTTTCAATAAAATTAGAGTTGTTAATTAACTGCGAGAATTTTGTAAAGGTTAATCTTTGCACGCGAACTGCATTTAAGAAAGAATAATTAAAAAGTATGCTTAGTACTCACTCACTCAGGATGGCATGACTTTGCATTTTCAATGTCAATAAATTAAATCATTTTAATTTCCTACTGTTATTTTTTGTTTTATTCCATAACATATGTCAATTAAATCATTATTAGATCAAGATTGATTTTCGTGCTGAGATTACTTACCTTATTTAAATAGTAATTATCTTTAACAAGGAAAAGAGATAGAATCCATGTTATTTTGGAGAACTTGTAGAGTAAATCATTTAGTTTAATAAAACATGCTAAGAAAGTTACGTCAATGTGCTAGTTTTAAAATAACAAATGAAAAATTAAAATAAAAAGTATTTTTTCACAAAAAAAATATCTTATTATTTTTTTTAACAAATTTACTGCACGATTCCGTAGGTTTTTTAAATTTTGGTTGCTAGTTAGTCTTTCTAGCTTTCAAATAAGACTACTTTGAAAAAAATACACCGTTTACTTAAAGAGAAAATAATTTAAAATCGAAGGATGGGAATTTTATTAAAAAAAAAATTAAAGTGCAATGATTTTAGAAATCGCTTGCTTAAAAAATATTTTTTTCTATTTTTTGTCGATAATTTTTTATCTAGTATCCGCACATTTCGTTTGATCAAGTGTAAAATTAACAAATTGTATATTAGATATACGAAACGTAACTGGGTATGAGAGAAAGAGAGACAGAAAACATGTAATCGCATCTCTCTCTTGCCCCTACAGTTATATACGAAACGTAACTCTCTCTTTCCATCTTCACTAACTTATTTCTCCCTCTTAACTTTCGTTCTTCACACTTTTCGTGACGCTCTCGTCACTCATTCAACGACTTACTCCCCAAGTCAAGAAAGAAAGAAAGAACTTTTATAAACAAAAAAAAATGTGGTTAATATAAATTAATAATAAGTGTTACCTAAAATCAACTAGGACCCAGCATAGGCCGAATAGTTCCGCCGCAGCAGCGCTGATATTCTGGCAGGGCCTGAATGAATAACGCAGTCGTTCGTGGTAGACGACCTCTTCTTTTCGACATCCTTCTCGAACAGAACGTCCCTTCGCAGACAGCACACGAAATGTCAACTGTAGCAGGTACGTCACTCGCTAATCTGGCCTCTTTACTGCAATGACAATCATAATGTCTCTTAAATTTACACCAATTAGCCTAGCCCAAAGTAAGCACTGTAAGGCTTGTGTTATGGATACTAGGGTAACGGATAGACATGTCATTCATCTATACTAATATTATAAAGAAGTAAAGTTTGTGTGTTTGTATATTTGTTAAATTGTAAGGGGTAATCTCGGGATCTACTGAACCGATGTTAAAAATTCTTTCACCATTATAAAGGCACATTATTGCTGAGTGCAAATTTAAAGAATTTTGTCCATCCGTGCGAAGCCGGGACGGGCCGCTAGTATAAGATACATATAAGAAATGTGTATAGAAATCTACATATTAATGTGAAGCGAACACTTTGTACCCATTCCTTAAAAAAATATTAAATAATTTATATGCCAAGAATTTTGAGATAACAACATGGCTGCCGATTTTTTCGACTTGCAAATATTTTTAAATTTTAAATGTTCAATCAACTTCTAAACCCTGTAAGTATTGTTTATTAAAAAATAATTTATTTTAAACTATACAAATGTCAAATATTATTATAAATGTCAAACAAGTGCAGTTACATTGTAAATTACAAGCTTTTATTTACTTTCACCTGTCCCGGTGTCTGTAATGAAATCTTGAAACGTGAATTTGACCCACTTCCCGGTTTCCGACTGAGCTGAAATTTTGCATACCTATGTATATCGCGTGACAATGCAATATTATGTTGACATGAACTAATCTCATGTTGGAACGAAAGTCGTGTGTTGTCGTGGGACACCGGATAGGGAAGAAGTTCCTTATTATAAAAATACAAGGCGATGCAGCTGCTAAGCATAAATCTTCGCTAGCCTAGCACCATATATTGGAGCGGAACGTTATACTAAAAATTAACTAAAGTTAAGTAAATTTTAAAATTCCATTAGAAAGAAAACTTTTAAATAGGCGCACTTTTTCCAATGGAAAATCTCATAAAACCAATGTTTTTTGTTCATAACTTTTTTATTTTTGTAAAGGAGACCTTTCTTTTCGGGCCAAAAATGTACCTTGGTACAAGTTATTTGAAAATATTCATAATAATGTACAAACACTTATTTCATATATAATATACCCATAAATTAGATTTTTATAAAGATAATAAAACACAATAAATTATACACAAAATCACAACTGCGTAGAACGAAACGCTAATATGGCACTTGTGTGTGACAGTCGATTAGATTTTAACAAGTTTCTCGCGGCTCTGGAACACGGTATTTTAGTAAAGCCCGTAGGCTGATAAAATAACTAAACGCTTAGAATGATTCGTAATAGCAAGAAATATATATTTTCGCCCTTGATCCTACTGTATATATTAAAAACAGAAGAATTCATAAAGCAGTGTTGCTGATAAACTTGTATACATTTTATGTTTAAGACTGAATATCGAAAAATGTTTATATAACTTTAAGCTACAAAACGCTTCAAACTCAAAACAATTGTGCTTGCCAGCTAAAATAAACATTTGTTGCAAGTAATGTATGTTTTTGAATGATTTTTTTTAGTGGTAGAAATGTATTTTAAAATAAATATGTATTTTTTTCGGAATATACAATTTTTTAGCTATTTTTTGGTATCTTTGAATCTTAGGTACATATTTAGCCTAACTTATATGGAAGAAAGAAAGGCTCCTTTCAAAATTCGGGCTCCGTCACAATCTGGTCCTAAATGTGTTGATTCGATTCCATACAAAAATTATGAAAATCGGTTAAGAACTCGGGAAGTTATGGCGTAACAGACATCGCGTCATTGAAGCTGATCCATGGGAGCTACGCTCGCTTCGCTCGGTCTGCTCCAATTGATTTTAAGTTCTATTCGAGATATAAAGAAAATAATTATTCGGGTATGCATTTTTTATTATGATTTTTTATCGATAAAAAGTAAAGAAAATAACTTTACAAAATTATCTTAACACCTTTATTGAGCGAAGCTCTCTTTTAGAGAACTCACAAATTTCGCTTGTCTCCCTCCTGCTACTTAAGTATATGCATTATCAGTATATGCAAACAGCAGCATGTATTGCAGACCTAGTTTTATTTACAATTTTTGTTTTTTGTTTAACGCCACAGACGTTTTTTCCCGGCTAGGGTACTCCTCCACAACGCCCCATAAGGAACTTCGATCCAATAATGAATTTTTAACTTTTTAGTTTGTCTTATTAACAAGTAATAATGAAAGATTGTTTTTTAAAAGTATTTCTTTTTTTGAATCACTTCTTTACTAGATGGCGCTATATGAAATTGTCGGACTGACAACGACCAATAAATAGCTTCAGAATAATAGATCCGTACTTATTTCTGAACATAATTGCACTGTTGCTACGATGAATCTGATAAGCCCAAACTCGATTCGATTCAACCTCCATCATTAGACCAGCGCGGCAGTACCATTACTGTCATCTAATACATATACATGCCAAGTTTCGTGACGATAAGTGTGCGAGATTCAGCCTCTAAGATTTTATTACACCATTTCTTAATTAGAGAATGACCAATTGTGTAAAACCTTACTTACCTATTCTACTATATGAATCTTTATCTTTACATTCATTTTTTGTACCAATTTTATGATTAATATTCGTTTATGACCTTGTCCTTCTATAAGTATGGCAAAGATTTTAATATTTGGTATATAAATAAATAAATATTTTTTACACTCACACCAATTAGCTTAGCCCAAAGTAAGCACTGTAAGGCTTGTGTTATGGATACTAGGGTAACGGATAGACATACATATATAATATATAATAGAAATTTATATGAAACTAGCGGCCCGTCCCGGCTTCGCACGGGTGGACAATTTTTTTCAACACACTTCCTCATAAAGTGGCTCTAATCCCATGGCAATTAGGCACATAATGACACCTATAATCAAACTGTGACTTTTTCATTACTATTATTCACGAGTGAGTAATAGTTTTTTTTTAATATTATTGATTGAGTTACGCTTACACTTGCGCTAAAATGCTATCCGCGAAAAGCCCAAAAAAAGAAACCCCATTTTTTAGTCTATGGCCGATGCGCGCGCATAGGAAAACTGATTAATTTTTCCCGCCATTACGAAACATTTTTCACAACTCGTCTCGTTTTCTCTTTTGAAGTTATTTAGTTAGTTATTAATTAAGATGTCTGCAAATACAATTTATGAAGAAAATGATTTATGTTGTACACCACCCGATATAAGATGTGAAGCCCAGAACGTTATGGAAAGTTTACTACCAGAAAACTCAAAGGAAAAATATCTATTAGCGTACCAAAATTTCATACAATGGCAGAACAACAAGAATACGCAGCTCAGCATACGCTTTTTCAGAAAATGTGTTCATGGCGTACTTTAAAGAATTATCTTCTAAGTACAAACCTAGCTCTTTGTGGTGTTTTTACTCAATGTTAAAAAGTACAGTCCGAACAAAGAATGGAGTGGACTTAAAAACATACTCAAATTTGTCAACTTATCTAAAGAGACTATCTGATGGATTTAGAAGCAAAAAATCAAAGGTTTTATCATCTGATGATATTGAAAAAATTGGTTGCCTGTAAAGTCGGTATACGGGCGAAAGTTTTACGTGACAACGACTTTGAGTGGTAAAATAATTTAAATGTGAATATTCATTCGTATAGTAGGAAGAAGGATGAAATAATAGTAACAATTTAAAACATTTATTTATACAAATAATTATATTTAAAACATTAATTTATAGGCACGCGTCCCTTCCACTTTTTATGTCTGTCTCTCTCGCTCTTAGGCGGGCTAACCATGCCCGAGTGGAAGGGACGCGTGCCTCTCACTCGCTCTCATTGTGAGCGCATAACGTGAGCGGAGCGTAACGCAGTTGTCACGTCAATAACAATAGAACATGAAAGTATTTCAATAAATAATCTATCTGATGAGACCGCTATGTCATCAAAAATAGTTAATTATAATTTTACTAACTGCACATTTACTAATTGTTTCTCTAAGTAAACTTTTTATCTACTATGTAAAATGGTTTTTTATTTAAGTATTGTTTTATTCAGAAGTGTGTTGAAAAACGTTGTATGATACACATGTGTATTGATGGTTACCGTCCTCGGCTTCTTAAGATGATTCTCAATGCGCCTCAGCGGTAATCACCAACATTACACACTTGTACCATAATGTACTATTATAGACTGAAACCTAATGAATCTAGTTATCAGTTGATTTTTAATGCTGCATTTACAATAAAAAGGAGTGCCAAGATTGTTTACCAAATAGGAAAAGTTAGGATGAATAGACATTACAAATGGTCGTATTCATCACACAAACATCTTCCCCTTCCGGGATGCGAACCCTGGACCCCTGTATGAAAGGCAATATCGTTACTGTTGCACCAAACAAAGATGGAGGACAGCGTTGTTAAAATTCTTTTGTTGTATTTTCTGCTTTGAAACAAAACGTAAAAGACTGATACAAAAATACAAGCCCTTTGTAGGCAGAGATCACAGATTTCCGCTTACCACGATCTAGACATACATCTCTCGGTTCTTCAACTTTCATCAGCCTTTTTATAGAAGCTCGTCGGTGAAGGGTACTTTTGACAGTGTTACCAACTCTTAAAAATATTTATCCCTAAATCAAGTTCAAAAACCCCTAAAATTGCCGTAATTACTAGGAAATCCCACTAAATATGAATTGTATAATAACATAATTTTTGTTATTTTTTTATTAATAAAATAAATTAAAATTACGTCAAATATTATTTCATTTTCTTCTGACGAATCAGATCTTATAAAGTCATACATGTTGACTATGAAAAAGCCTAATATTTTAGGATATGGGTTGAATGTTGTACAAGATCCACCATTTAGATTTAAAATTCAAAGTACTGTACTTGGAATTTAAGTACACTAGATGTCACTAAGTCCAAAGTCACTAGGTAAAAAATAAATTTGATTAGCTAGTTTAGACTGTCCCAGGGCCTATACTTTCTATCTTTATTTTTCTCGATAAATAAAATATAAAAAAGGGACACAAAAACCCTAAAAATAACCCTAAACATATAACACCCCTAAAAAAATCCCATCTCACTTATTTACCCTCTAAATTAAGGGGGAAAACCCCTAAGTTGGGAACCCTGACTTTTGACCTGCCCTTTTTTCAGGACATCTATTTGGTCCCTGAAAGTTTGCATTGGTCTGCCTTTACTGACTTGCCCATGCGCCCACTATAAAGAGAGAGAGCGAGCGAGAAAGAAATAGTCATATTGGTTCAGCCACTTACACTTATATGATAAATTACTTTTAATAGTAAAATACTAGGAAAAATCGACTCTGCTCACAAGTGAATTCTCAGGCGGGAATCGAATCTGCAATCTTTGGATCTCCGGACCACTTCTCTCCCAATTGAGCTACCGTGCCTTGTGAACATTCTTTTTACGCTGTACGCCAGTGTTGTCTCATTAATGAGAGGTACATCTTCTCGCATTCAAAGGAAACATTTTTACAAGTCGATTTTTCTAGTATTATTCTATTAATCATAATTTATTATATAAGATAGAATTGAAAAATGCAAGAACATATTAAATAACTAGCTGTCCCGGATGGCGTTGCTGTGCCGACTGCAACGCCATCTGCCAGGCTGATTTGTGAATCTAAACCATCCAGGACACCACTCAAACGCATACAAAAAAAAATTCAAATCGGTTCATCCGTTTAGGAGTTCAGTGACATACACACGTACAGTAGAATTATATATATAATGATTTACAGTTATTATTCGTCTCATTCTAATTTTTATTAATATTATCATCTTAATTACTGCTTATTGTTATTTTATAATAACCTTTTTTTCTATTAGTTTCAGATTAT
The DNA here is from genome assembly GCA_927399485.1 of Calamotropha paludella. NCBI lineage: Eukaryota > Metazoa > Arthropoda > Insecta > Lepidoptera > Crambidae > Calamotropha > Calamotropha paludella. The sequence continues at coordinate 23,698,464 of OV656820.1, read as the reverse complement.
ACTGCACAAAACTGTGGCGCGCGCGCATTCCCCGCTTTCCCACATGCATCGGGCACTAATCGTACTCCTTGCGGCTTACCCAGATTTCGACGTCTTCGTTGACAACCCCAGATACTATTTAAAATAGCCTATGAATGAATTATAACAATATTCAATTCGTAGTTATGTGATTATTTTATGATAAATAAAGAAACGCTGGCGATACTTACTCCTGTAGTCATCACGCAGTGACTCTTCATCTATACATATAAATAAAATTGGACTGTCTGTTTGTAATATTGAAATAACCGTTTTTTACTACATAAATATGAATATATATATGGTATATACACCAAAATAACATTTTTTACAATTTTTGTCTGTCTGTCTGTCTGTTTGTTCCGGCTAATCTCTGAAATAGCTGGACCGATTTTGATGGGACTTTTATTGGCAGGTAGCTGATGTAATAAGGAGTAACTTGGCTACTTTTTAATTAAAATTACTGTGCCACAGCAACGCGTGGCTGGGTCAGCTAGTCTTATATAAGAGAGGACTCGTAAAACTTATATTCATTACCAAATTGGATACCGTCAAACGATCTTACTTTTTAAAAACCAGTAGCAGGCTAAAAGTGCTCTTAAGTCGATGGATGAAGACATATGCAACGAAAAATCATTAGTCTTCACATAATCGTAATTACTATTTTGCATTGCTTTTCTATATAAGTACTAGCTGACCCGGCCAAATGAAACCTATCCTATGTCCTAAGTCGGAAGAAACCCAGCAAAATGAAAGAAAAATCATCAAAATCAGTTGAGTATTTTCGGAGTTCGTCGAGGTTTAAAACTGTGATAGGGATTGTTTTTGTATATAGATTTGTGATATTTTAATTGTATTGTCAAGTACTGCATACCATGTATGCAGATCATTAACAAGATTTAATATTGTAATGCAATAATCTTTATAAATATTTGTATAAGCTATAAACAATAATATAATTTATAGAAAAAAATGTACCCATGTAGAATTCAAATTCACGTCATTACAAACTATGTAATGCCCAGCAACCAACGAATTGGCCTACACCATTTATCAGATGTTTTCATAGTCTAAACATTTTTCTGTATTTTATTCACACAATGTTTTAAAAATATCTCGTTGAGGCATAAAGGATCTTAGCCAATAATGTCACTGAAAAATAATTGAAAAAAATAATGTATGCAATTCACACGTGGTAGAAGTGAAACCTTCAAAAATGTTGTTTTCAAGATAATGAGACGAATGTAAAATTTCGGGAAGAGAATAATTGTAGGTTTTAGTAATGATCATAGTACAAAGTTAGATAATTATTTTACATTTTATTCGTATATTACATAGATTTATTCAAACTCAGAGCTTACATTTTCGATAAATGATACAAGAAGCTTATGGTAACTAAAGTACATACCACGAATTAATGAGACACTGTATAATGCTTCCTATCTCATTTTCTCCTACGTTAAATATTATGAATTTATGTGTCTGTCTCTTTCTACTGTCGCTTTTTCATTTCATCGACTTTCAAATCACAACGATGCTAAAGAAGTTTTCACTTCACAAACATAAACCGGCTTCAAAACTTTACCTATATATACAAAGTTAAACTAAAAATAATTAATATCACCAATATTCAGGTACCTAGTTAGATATGTTGTAACAATTTCTTTTTTTTGGGTACCTACATACGAATCTTTGCACTAAAGATAATTAATTGTAAAATATATATTAAAAATGTGTATAAATAAAATGAATGATAGTATTTAGACAGTTAAATAGTCTAGTTTTATAAGATTTAAAGTATGGCTGTAAAACAAGTGAAGGCATTGTGAATACAAAAAAATAAAAATAATTACATTACTTTTTTTTAATTTGTAGACGAAAGTCATGTTTTTTTCTGTACTAAATTAGGTATAAGTGTAAATAAGTTAGTATTGTACAACTTTCATTATGTACTTAATTATTAAATTAATGGTAAAAAGACCTCGAAAACTTGTTATTTTACAATCTGAAATATTTTTTATACTTACACTGTGATTCTCATACTGGAATATATGTGTCATAGTAATACGTAGTTTTTTTCTTCAATTATTATTGAACTATTTTACGATAAAACAACTGACTAATGGCTGGGTGCTTTCTAATAAACAAAATGAAAAATTAAAAACTCATTGAAATTAAACCTTCGTATATATTTTGTTACTAATGCATTTAACTGTGAGATTATTACATCTAGCATTACAGCGTCAGAGTGGACTCGAACCCTCAACTATACTAATCACATGTTAGTTTCTTCCTTATTGACTGTTGGATACTTTTATTATTACGTTCTATGTTGTAGATAGTAGTACCAGTGCCGGATTTACCATAGAAACTGAAAAAGCTGAAGCTTAGGGCGGCAAAATTAGGGGGTGGCAAAATTGGTCCAGAAAACTGGTACAGAAAAAAAGTAAGGCGTGGCGGGGCAGAAATTCTTTAGCACTTTTATCCATAGAGTCGGTATTAATGAATATGATTTCTATCATCATCGATGATTTCGCTGATGCCAAATCACGCAAAAAAAAATACGTTACGTTTTGTGAAAAGATATTTAATTCAAATAGAGATGTTGATAGTGACGTACTTATTGAATGTAAATTTCAATTCAATATTGTTTTTAAAATTTGTGTTAAATTATAGATTATTCCCTAAAAAAGGAATTAACGTTATTGTGAACTTGCATCTAATTTTAGAGGTAAGTAGGAGCGGCAAAAATTTTATAGCTTTGGGGCGACAAATGTATAAATCCAGCACTGAGTAGTACACAAAACATGAAGTAATTGCACTGCTTAAGCTCTAAAGGGCCATGTTTAATTGGATCACGACACGTTGTGGGTTTGAGTCTCGCCTTGTGACCGATAGAACTTAATTTTTTCTAGTAAAGATAAGCAATTTTATTAACATTGAATATGTTCCAGAATTTGCAATCAAAATCGGTCCAACGGAAATTAGCCGGAACAATCGGATAGAGACAATATCAAAAATTTATTTTATACTAGCTAACCCGGCAAACGTTGTTTTGCCGTGTATATTATTTCTAGGAAAAGTTTTTAATTAATTAATAAAAAATAGGGGTTGATGGTAGAGGGGTGAAAATTTAGGGTTATATGTATATTTATATGTTGTATCATAAAAAAATAGAAAATAAAAATTTTGTCTAAAAAATAAAAAAAATTTAGGGTTGGACTACCCCTAACATTTAGGGGGATGAAAAATAGATGTTGCCCGATTCTCAGACCTTCTCAATACGCTCACAAAATTTTAATGAGAATCGGTCAAGCCGTTTCGGAGGAGTATGGGAACGAAAACTGTGACACGAGAATTTTATATATAAGATAGTACTAGTACTACTTCCAATGGTGAAAGAATTTTTGAAATCGGCTTAGTAGTTTTTGAGTTTATTCATTGCAAACGTACAAAAATACAAATCTTTCCTCTTTATAATATAGTGTAGATATAGCTGACCCAACCACGCGTTAATCTGTTACAAATTAAAATAAAACCTATTCTATCTTTTAAGTTAGATCAAATAACAGATAGGTACGAAGTTTGATCAAAATCGGTTAAGTAGTTTAGGAGTCCATCGCGGACAAACAACGTGACACGTAATTTATATATATTAAGATAAGTCTCTCTGCCGTATATACTTTTATATTTTGACATTATAAGTTGACAAATCAACTTTATTTATGTGTATAGATAAGTGAGTATAATCAGAACAACATACACCCTAGGTAACAATATTCGATTTTGCAGGTAGTAGTACTAGATAATATATGTAATCATAATAATAAATAAATCAAAATTAATTCCTTTGATATAAAATCTCGCAGTTAAATACTTAAATAACTAGGTGATGCAGTCGCTAAGCATAAAGCTACGCTAGCACCATATATTGCGGCGGAGCGTATTACCTAAAAAAATAATTATTTTTTTTGTTTCGATAGAAATTTTTGCGAATTTCAAAATTCGGGCTCCGTCACCATCTGATCCTAAACCTGTTGAGGGGCCATTCATTTATTACGTAAGACGATTTAGGGGGGGAGGGGGGTCAACCATGTCTTATTTTTTCTTACATGGGGGTAGGAGGGAGTCTCGATAGTTCTTACGTAAGATCATAAAAATGCGCGGAGTTAAAATTACGCACGAGTGCCAAAGTTCACTCGGATGGGTACAGGTAAATGATTTCAATTTCCATGGCAACGAAGTGCGTCACCCGCACTAAATCTCCCGGGAACTCCCCGCTTGTGGACTAGTCGTCATTTGTTCGGTCCTTACCATTTTTACTGTCCATCAATACAAGATGCGCTCATAGAAAGAATTTGTTTAGTATGCTCTAAATACTTTGCGTCGAAAAAGGCAGCGCAACTTCAAAAAACTTAATGGCCGTGTTAGAAATATTGAAAAAGAAAAAGTTTTGGCCATATATTCAAGGCGAGGCAAAGAATTTTTGTGCCGCATCGGGGCTGATGTGGAATGGGTGAACGTCGACGACGCAATCCTGAATAACCAACTAGAAACAACACCTAATATTAGAGATGTTCCAGTGTCAGATCCACTTTCCGAGTGGGTTCTGAGCCCCTGGACTGAAAATCTTATGTAGGCAAAGATGAATGAGTAAAACCATAGTTCTATCAAAAAGTAAAAATTATTAGTACTTTGAAAAATAAATATTAAAACAACCCAAACGTGTATTCATTTTTGCATTTAGATTCTTACGTAATAAATATTATATAGGGGGGGAAGGGGTCGGCCTATTCTTATTTTTTCTTATAATAGGGGGGGAGGGGGTCAAAAACTAGCGAAAATAGTCTTACGTAATAAATGAATGGCCCCTGATTCGATTCCACACAAAAAATATTAAAATCGGTTAAGAACTCTGGAAGATATGGCGTAACAGACATTTCGTCATTGAAGCTGATCCATGGGAGCATCGCTAACTTCGTTCGCTCCGCTCCAAAAAAAATTGGAATGTTCTAATTGTATAGAAGTTTCGAACGACTTATCTTTTAACTCTCAACATACCTGGTAGGGTCTGTTAGACCCACACCAACGCATGATTGTTATTCATTCAAATTTGAATTGTGCGCTTCACCGTACACAATAGCTGACTGTTCTTAAACGCGGAACCCTGCTCCGTCCGCTTCCTCAGGCCGCAACGAACTGGGTGAGATAGAAAGACATGCACAAAGCGCGCGCGATTCTCACAGACCCCACCACGCCTACATACGCGTGGAAAGCCCTGTAAATTGATAATGCAGGTGATAAAGACAAATTATTTTATTGTTAAGTGTAAATCTAAGTAAGTACCTTACATTTCATCAGGTCTGTTTAAGATTGCTTGTGAGTTTCAGTGTGAGTGAAATGTGAGTTTAGTTTAATTTGAAGAAAATATATTTAGTTTGTTAATATGCAATATGATTTTTATTATTGGAGAGAAAACTTCTTTAGCAGCGCTGTGCACTTTTTGAAATGGGTAAAAAAATGTTAAACTCGCGTCAGGACACGTGACCTGATCGAAAATTCGTAAGACGGAGGTAGAGTAGAGCGCTGGCGCAGCGTAAGAGAGGAAGTAATATCCCCTTCTCTTTCTGCCACGCGGCGAAAATGTATGCATGCTCCTGCTGTTCCGTTTAAGAGGCGCAGGGCGCTTACGCGAGTAAGTGTGTTATCATGTTTGTGTACGATAGCACAATAAATGAATATCGTATTTTGTCACATAAATAATAGTACCTTTATACTGATAATTAAAGCAATTCGTGCGAAATTATTCCCTAACCATTACAAAATATCAAAAATGCACAACGGTAATGTTCATGTTTCCACTTCTGCCGGCACTCCCGGAGTGCAATCCGTTGTTTTTCCGTTCCTCGAAAAGAAAAAACGGAACCTTTATAGGATCACTTTGTTGTCCGTCCGTCCGTCTGTCAAGACCCTTTTTCTCAGGAACTCGTGGACGTATCAAGCTGAAATTTATATCAAATACTCAGGTCTACTGTCCCTTGAAGCTGTAAAAACTCAAACTTCAAAGCCAACGCAATCAAAAGATACAGCCGTTTATGAAGCAAAATTCCGCAAATTTTCGACACTCGCAAGGGAATCAAAACCTACAGGGTACTTCCCGTGAACTCAGAATCTTGAAATTTGGAACAAAGCAACGTCTTATAGCACAGATAAAGGAAAAATTGCGAAAACCGTACATTTTTAGTTACATCATATAATAAAAATATTTTACGGAACCCTCGGTGCGCGAGTCCGACTCGAACTTGGCCGGTTTTTTTTTATCTCTTGTCCACTCTTTGGACGTATTTGTTAAAGCATTAAAATACCCAACATAATAAAATTAATGGAAAATAAAACAAGTTGAAAATCTGGGTCTCTCAGACCCACCAGGCACAGCGTGTAACTTTTAGCCACCAAGCATGCCATGGGTTAAACGATGTGAAATAATTTGAAACAAAATATAAACAATAATTTGAATTTTAATTTATTAATATGTCAATAAAACTCAAATTAAAAATAAAATAAAATAAATAAAAATAAAAACCCTATTTGAATAATTGTGTGACCTTCGATTACATGTAAATTGTCTAATATTTCATAAAAACACACAATATAAAAAAAAACAAAAGACGATAAGAAAATTAATTTCATGTGTACTATGAAATAATAAAACGTATCATCAATAATTATATAACTCATACCTCTTTAAGTTAAAACGCTAAGTATGGACAGAACAAGTTGATCTAGTTTTATCCACTACGAAGTTACAGGGGGTCGAAAATGGCCTTAATTGCTTCGAGAAAAGGATGGTACGTCCGTGCCGCTTTTTTGCTCGACTTGGCGGGGGCACTGCCGTGCCCCCAGATTTTGTTACGTACCAGTGAGAAGTCATATATTATGAAAATTTCTGTTTGCGATTGAAGCAAGCGTAGGCAGCTCATCGTCAAAATCACGTGGTGCTACGTAGTTTATGCGGCTGTTATTGGAACTTATTGTCATATTATTCAAGTTTCAGCCCCAATTTTTCAATGAATAAAACTTCTACTAGGAGCTAGTATTGTTCCACCAATGTTGATAGTTTCACCTTCAACATCGAAAGTAATATTTTTATAAATTCTCAGCTGGCAACCGTAGATTAATATTGTATATAGACTGGCAGCACTAGCTGGGCTGGCTGTGTATTGACTTTTTGGCGGGAGCGGGAAGCGTCACTATGGTGGTCTTGTTTTTCTTGTTAAAATTTGTGTTGTGATTGATATTAGTATGTAATAATGGTGGGTTATTAACCACTAAGTATTTCTGTATATGCACGAGTGTTTGCAAGTGAAACAAAACAATGGATGGTGTCTTTTCGCTCTCTCAAGAAGTCCACGAGAAATTTTCAGTAAAATCCCACATCTTTACTGACACCTAGGTTAAGGTATTTCACTTTTCATTCATCATCCATTGATCATCTATCATTCATATCATTCATAAATCAACTCTTTAAACAAGAATGGACATAATATGAATAAATGGCTCAAAGGTCTTTGTAACCAAGCCAAAACCCCTTATAAAAAAAAAAAAAAAAAAATGGCTGTGTGTTTGTGTCGGCATTTTGTGTGTGTTTATTTAGGTTATTATCAGTAACAAAATCCTTTTTCTACATAAGTCCGTTGAGTTAACCTTCTGTTCCGCCGGCCGTGTTAGTTCAGTGCATTTGCCGAACATAAGCCAAAATAGAACTTAGAAAAGACTGATTTTAAAGTCTATTCCTGATGGTTGTTGGATGTTCCAATAGCGCAGGTGCATTTTGTATTTCTGTTTACTTCTTATACTTATCTTATGGTAATGATTATGAATCACTTATTTGACTAACTTAATCGGCTCTTTCTTTTTCAGGTTCCCTAGAAATTTTACATAAATTTCCGAATCCCTCTTATGACAAGGAACGTTTTAATACTTGGCTCTCTGTTGGTGGAGAAATTCTGAACCTCGATAATGACCATATCATCAAATATCGCCGGAAATGCCATAGGCCCTTGGAGGAGTAATGACTGTGCCGGAACAATCTACTCAGCAAAGTAGAAAAACTGGGCAAGTCAGTTATTTTGTAGCTTTTATTTTAACGAGAATTGTCAAGATATAGATAAAAAAACTAGAAAATATCAACTCGGTTCACAAGTGAATTCTCAGACGGTACACTTTTTCAAGAACTTTTCTATTTAAATAATATTCTCTTATAATATAGCATTGAAAAATGAAAAAAATAAATGAAATCATTAAGATTTTATAAAGAAATGTATGTATCAGAAAATGTTAAAAGTAAAGAGTTTATTATTCTAAGAGAAGAAATCAATTGTTGTAATTAGTTTAAAATCTCAAATTACTTAATAAAGAGATTACTGTAATTTTGTCTATAAAATTTAAATCATTATCTAGTTTATAAAAAAATTGTGTCACAGTGTTTGTTATCGAACTCCTCTAAAAGGGCTTGATCAATTTTTATTATACTTTTTGTCCATATTTGTTATATCTGAAAATAAATCATAGCCTATTTTTTATTCCCATACGTCATAATGGTGGCCCTCTAATCCATGCGTTCAAAGACACAGGAAACAGCTAGTATACTATAAAAAATTTTGAGCTGTGTACTGACTCTTAAAGATATAATCATGATTGTTTTTATTGCTAAAATATCTCTTTTATTTTGTGCCATCTCTGTGTAACAACACAATTTATTAATCAAATTTAATTGAGGTGACCGATGCTGGTATTCCACCAGCCAACTTGTGACTATGGGTTAATCAGACCAAAATATAAAAGATAATCTATAAGTTTGCTTTAAAATAATCGTGTTAATACCTTTATAGTTTTTATATGAATAAAATACAATGAAAAAGTGTTTATTATGATGAGATATAAAATATGCCTTGTAATAACAACCAAATCTCCGAGCCCTCAGGGTTGGAGATGTGGTTGTTTTTTTACAAGCATATTATATATATCTCATGCAAATATGACATAGTGAATGAAAAATAATAAATACATACTCCAGTGGATAATAATGCAATTCATTTGTTGATTTAATGAAGAATATTAATTACATTTTGGTAACATTTAGATTGTATGTTTCAGGTTTGTCATTGCCAAGGTTCACACATACTGAAAGAAGACCTTTTGGGATCGATTCCAAATTTGTCAAATACATCTAAGGTAAATTTTAGTTACTTGTTGTTATCATGCTTTTTGAAGACCAGTATAATGGTGAATACAATTCAATATTAAATTGTTATTATTTGGCAACTATTTGGTGCATCGGTTTAATGCTGCTTTTCGCACTGACGGTCCTGGGTTCGAGTCCTGGAAGAGGCAGATGTTTGTGTGATGAATAAAAGCATTTGTACCTATGTCATGATTATATTTATATATATTTCTTAGAATATTATGTATCTATGTGCCATGTTATGTCTGTCTATCTATTACCCAAGTATCCATAACACAAGCCTTACAGTGCTTACTTTGGGCTGGGCTAATTGGGGTGAATGTAAGAAATATTATTATTATTGTTGACTATCCTCATGAGTATGACCTCCAGTGGTTAGGACACAGAGTTCCCTGGTTAGATCGCCAGGAAACATTCCTTAGGTGGTGGACGGTTTCCTTTAAGTCAATATTTTAAAAAATTGCATATGCATGGCCATTGGGATTTTCAACAAACTCCTATCTGAATTGACAAGTTTAACGCTATTTAAAGATAAATTAAGGATATTATTAAAAATGAAAAATTAAATTAATACAACTTATTTAATTCTAATTTTTGTGATGATTATGACATTTCATAATATGTATCTTTATTGGTAATTCCATAATAATCATTTGCACATCGAATTTATTGACAGGATATGCTATTGATCTAAGATTTAGATCATCCGTTACATTAGATCACTTAGATTCTAAGTGATCTAATGTAACGGATTACATTAGAGAATTTATTTGCAAGAAAAACTAGGCATTTGTTTCTAATAAATTGTTGCAAATAAATTGATTTATCGATTGATAAGGCATTTTATGTTTACAGAAACTATATCTGAGACGCCTGCTAAGAGGTCTATTGGATATCTTTCATCTTTTGCTCATAGTTCTACAGATGCAGGAGAGATATGTGAACATGGTAAGTTATCTTTTTTATAACTTTCCATGAAGCAAACATGTCAATCAGACAGTGGTTACTGAGACACCGGTCTCTTAATACTACGTATGGTATTGTTACAATGGGTTAATTTGTTTCAGAAGTTAAAGATTGTTGCACATATGTTTCCAACATTTGTTCACAAAGCACATATTTGAAATCATCTGCATCTTAGCGACCTCAATTAAACCATAAAATTTCATTTAATCAAATATTTATCTGTTTAAGAAAACTATTTCAATGATTTTAAATACTTAAAAAAAAAAACCACGTCTCCGAGCGCTCAGTTAGAATTCGAACCCACGACCTTTCACTTTCTGAGCTACTGAGACAACTGAAATTCACAAATGGATTTCTACTTCCACTGTGAGCTAGTATTGTTCCACCAATGTTGAAAGTTAACTACCTTCAACATTGTAAGTATAATTTCTATAATTATTTTACAATCAATTAAGATGGAACCAGCTATCAGTGGCGACGCGTGCATATAACACGATTCCCATCGGGTTGCCTTGGCGATCACTAATAATTTTTTTATTATTTTCAATAATAGCTTACCCCGCTTTGTAATGTAAGCCGAAGTTCAACGGCTTTCGGATTGCAAACGCCATAATTACATTGCGCGCTTTGTAAAAATATTCTTCTATATCCCGTATACAAGATACGCAATGTATTTGAAATAGCAAACGCACACAAACACAGTTTACAATCATATGACGCGACAAGTGCGACGCGCTCCTCCGCTCCGGCAACCCGATCAAAATATTGGGAATTTACAAATGCCAAATGTATGCAAATCACTCACACATACATAAACAAATACATGCAAAAGCCTCGTAATAATTGTTTATAGATAACTCGATCTCGGATAGCCTACCAATCTTTATTTGTCTCACGTTAAGGTTTCGTTTCGCTTGAGCGTCTACTAGACGCTCAAGCGAAACGAACGAACGAACTAGACGCCGTCTATCACAGATCACTCATTACGCGGTCACGGTCAGCACGGGTAATTTATGCTATAAATTAGCATTTATGTGAATTATTGTTTATGTGAATAGATGTGAAAAATAAGTGAAATTTTACTTGCCGAGTGTTGTGTTAGTCTGTAATAAATAGTTTGTTTCGTTTCCTCGTAAAGGTTTGTCTTTATAGTTTATTTAACTTTGTTATTTGTCGTGACGCGGTTAGACGAGAAATGGCGGCATTGATACAAATTGACTGTTGTCTTACAGATTACTTATTAAATGACTTAACTTCGTTCTCCAATCAATCTTTCGAAAATAAAAAATATATCATAAAAAATGGACGGGCTTGTCCCGATATAAAAATTGATTATAGGCGTAAAGACGGATTTTTCAAACATTTTCACAGTTCTATGTATGATAAATACAATTGGTTAACGGGCAGTTGCAAATTAAATAAATTATTTTGTTTTCCATGTTTGTTGTTTTCCGATACAAACAGTGCTTGGAATAAAACGGGTTTTTCAGACATTAATAATTTGACAAATTCGGCTAGGAAACATACTCAAACTGAAAAACATTTACGCAGTTGTTTATTATTACACGATTTTGGAAATAATAGAATAGAAACATTTTTCGGTAATAGTTATGAAGCCCATAATCGAAAAGTGGAGCGTAATCGAAACTTAATGAAACGTTTAATTGACACTGTTGTTCTTCTTGGAAAACAGGAGTTATCTTTCCGCGGCCATAGTGAAAACTTAAATTCAGACAGTCGTGGCAATTATGTAGAAACATTGTTTTATTTGAGTAAGTACGACAGCGTTATAGACTCTCATCTTGATCAATGTTCATCTAATTCACACTCCGTGTTTACCGGTCTCTCGGGAGACATTCAAAATGATCTTATACAATGCATCGCGGCGGTAATTTTAGACGAGATTAGGTCTGAGATTAGCCAAATTAAATTCATTTCAGTCATGATAGACGAAACCCCAGATGTTAGTCATAGGGAACAATTATCAGTCATATTTCGTTATTTAACCGAAAACGGTCTGGAGGAAAGATTTGTAGGTTTTTACGACGTTAGTGAAAGCCGGACAGCGGCTGTATTAGCGACTCAGTTGCTTAATATTCTTGAACAATATCGATGCAAAGACAAATTGATCGGTCAGACATACGACGGTGCGGCCGTTATGTCAGGTGAACGCGGAGGCGTTCAGTCTTTAGTACGGGGTCAATGCCCTCTCGCACGTTTCGTACCGTGTTATGCTCATATACTTAATTTGGTTTTAAGCAAATCCTTGGAAAATATTTCGGAATTAAAATCATTTTTTGGTCATATCAATGGAATTGTCAGGTTTTTCAACAAATCGTCGAAGCGGTCAAATCTTTTAAAACAGTTTTCCGACCGTCGTATGCCTGGAGTAGCTGAAACGCGGTGGCATTATCATTCACGCATTATTAATGTTATATTTAATTGCAGGTTAGATATGATTGAAACGTTTAATCATATATTAGATGATCCCCAATCGTGGGATGTTGATTCTGTATCCATGTCGGAGTCGTTTGTAAGTAAATTAGAAGATATGCAATTTTGTTTCCTTTTACATGTTTTTTCGGAGATTTTTGCCAGAACTGACATTTTATTTGCTTTGCTTCAAACCAAACAAGTCGACATCGAAACCTCAGTTAGAGAAATAAATGCATTTCAATCTTGGATGTCAGAAGAGTTTTTAAAGCAATTTGATTTTATTTTCAGTAGTATTCAGGAATATTGTGAACCACCACGACGACGCCGGCGGCTGGATACAGAAATTGACTTAAAAACACAATACAAGCGTTTATTCGTTGAAATAATAGATAACATCAAAAGCCAAATAAACTCCCGTTTTTCATCTTTTCAGAACTTAACTTTTCTTGATTTAGTCAACAAATCGAAATACGCGAGTTACCGTAGTAGTTTTCCTGAGGAAAGCGTGTCTAAATTAATATCCGAATTTCCAAATATATTTGATTTTCACGCCTTAAAAAACGAATTAAAAGTTTTATACAGTACTTCATCAATTAGTAATTTAGATGTTTACGAACTTTATTTATATCTTTTTAAATCCACGTTGAATGAAGCTTTTCCTCAGCTTTTAATTTTATGTCAAATTATTTTGACTCTTCCCGTATCGGTGGCTTCCGCGGAAAGGTCGTTTTCGGCATTGAAGCGGATTCATACTTATACACGAAACAGCCAAAGTGAGGCAAGATTATCAAATCTCGGAGTAATATCAATTGAAAAACATCTATTGTTAAAATTGCAACAAAAAAGCGACTTTTATGAAAGGATTCTGGCTCATTTCGTAAAGAAAAACCGTAGAATTATGTTAGAATACAAATAAAATAATTTATAATTTAAAATCATGTATAAATAAATAATTTATCAAAAAAAATGTTACGTAAATTTATCGGGTTATAGAATATATATATGGCGAAGACAGACGACAAACGACAAGTAACAAAATAAAAACATCCAATATTTCTACTGATATTTATTTGCTAGCTTATGCCTGCGATTTCGTATGTGTGGAATTCAGGCCATGTTGATTGTTCTATTCCGTGTCCAAGGCTACATGCATGCCAAATTTCATCCAAATTCGTTAAGCCATTTTCGCGTAATTAAGTAAAAACATTCACCATTTGTAATAATATAGTTAGTAGAATATGTTCAGCAAGTGAAGTTTCACTTATTTTTGGTTCTTGTTTTTCTATATATTATAACCCCTGTGCGAGTGACGTGTGCTTAAAACGGCTTTTTTCAAAGCCACTTTTATCATACTCGACATGCACTGTTCATATAATACCAGTGATGTCATGTATGGTGAAGGTGGTGAACACTAACAACTGATAAATTGCATACAACGCACGCAACGCAAGCAAATCACCAAACCTAACATTTCGTCGTAGTTATGGAAAAGGTAAACTAACACAACACATGAACACACTCAGGTCAGGTATGTAAATTATTGCATATTTTTTTATAATATGATATTTTGTTTAATTACGCATTAGCCGTTTTTTGGTCCGGCTTTACCTTCCTTTTTTTTCACCCCACGCCACTGCCAGCTATAATAATCAATTTTATTTCTATAAAACTGTTTTATGTTATTTATTATTTTTACTTAAATATATTATCCATCGAACATGGTTGCTAACCAGTAACTATATCCTAAAATATTTAAATATAATTGAGCGAAGCTCTCTTTTAGGCAACTCACAAATTTCGCTTGTCTCCCTCCCGCTACTTAACGATTCAACCGATTCGAACGAATTTTGGCATGAACATACATGATTATAACCTGACGGACATAGGCTATGTAAAAAATATAGACTTAACCATGGAGGAATAATCACCGAAAGAAAAATTCAAAAGCTGATCACAGCCAAACCACTGATACTACATTGATGCAATTTAGGTGAGGTTAGGTAAGGTAGCGCTTCGCTCAGTATTTGCAAACAGCAGCAGCATTGCAGACCTAGTATATATATATAAATATAATTGACGACCGTTTGGTGCAACGGTAGCGATCCTGCCTTTCTCACCGACGGTCCTGGGTTCGAATCCCGGAAGGGGCAGATGTTTTTATAATGAATACGACCATTTGTACTTGAGTCATGGGTGTTTGTTTATATATATTTATATATATATATATATCTACGAATTTTACGTATCTATGTATCATATATGTATGTCTATGCATTGCCCTAGTTACCCTAGCTTACTTTGGGCTAGGCTAATTGGTGTGAATGTAAGAAATATTTATTTATACTAGCGGCCCGTCCCGGATAGAAGAACTACTTGCGGTTAACGCCTTATTAATTATTCCTTATTACATCAGCTACTTGCCAATAAAAGTCCCGTCAAAATCGGTCCAGCCATTTCAGAGATTAGCCGGAACAAACAGACAGACAGACAAAAATTGTAAAAATTGTTATTTTGGTGTATGTACCGTATATATATTCATATGCATGTAGTAAGAAAAGGTTATTTCAATATTACAAACAGACACTCCAATTTTATTTATATGTATAGATACTACCTCATCTTTAAAAGAGATTATTCAATTACTTTTCAATAATTTCAACCAATTACAATTTGTAATTGTAATGGTTGATTTGTAGTTAATGACATTTTGCCCAACACTGCTCGACACGTTATGTCGTTCTATAAAAATTTGTTTAAACTTATATTTTACTATGTCCTGGCAAATAAGTGAATTATTATTACTATGAAAGTAACTCTGTCTGTCTGTCTGTCTGTCTGCTACGCTTTCCCGCTTAAACCTCTCAACCGATTTTGATGAAATTTGGCACAGATAATCTTTAATCCGTGAGAAAGAACATAGGCTAC
The DNA here is from genome assembly GCA_927399485.1 of Calamotropha paludella. Lineage (NCBI taxonomy): Eukaryota > Metazoa > Arthropoda > Insecta > Lepidoptera > Crambidae > Calamotropha > Calamotropha paludella. Next base: position 23,682,875 of record OV656820.1, on the reverse strand, counting down.
CTTTTATTGCGAAAAAAAGGGATGAAGACGTTGAAATAGGGGTTGAAAGTTTCTATGGGATTTCTTAATTTTAAAAGATAAAACCATGAAACTTTATATTTAAGCACTTGATAATATATAATTAAACATTTGTTCTAGCGTTTTTGAAATTTCGACCAGTGAGGGGGTGAAATAAGGGTTGAAAGTTTGTATGGGATTTTGTCATTTTTGGGGATAAAACTATGAAACTTTATATTTAGGAACTTGACAAGAAATAAAAAAACAATTTGTTGTAGCGTTTTTGAAATTTCGCCCTGTGAGGGGATGCAATAGGGGTTCAAAGTTTGTATGAAGTTCGTCATTTTGAAGATAAAAACATTACATTTTGTATTTAGGCACTAAATAAGAAACAAAAATCGTTTGTTCTAGCAATTTTTACCATTGTGGGGGTGAAATTCTACAAACGGAATACCCGAAATTCGAACGGAACGGAACGGATCAAACATTTAAAGTAGCAGGTGTCCATTTAGAGAAAAACTGTTTTTCGCATGGCCAACTGTACGTGGCCTGCTCGCGAGTGTCGAGTCCAAACAATGTCCACATTTTAACAAATAATAACAAAACAGCAAACGTTGTGTACAAAAATGTTTTAAATTAGGTAATTTTAAAATATTTTTGTACACAACGCGACGCTGGCCCCTGTAAAGTGTCTCTTGGACATAAGGGACCAATAAATTTTCCTAGGTACTTTCTGCCACTTAATGGAATACATAGGTACCTTATACCTACTGTAAACAGATATTTTTTAATTTTTTTAAACATACCTACTCTCTTTTAATCAAATGCTCTACCCAAATCTATACCGTTCTTTTAATATAATCATTAATATTCAAATTAATTTACTGTAACTGTGTAAATATTTGTTTCACGGCTAATTTGCTGAGCCGTTTGTTACAAAATTGGATATGGATAGTCTGAAATTTGAAAAAGAACATGAGTTTCTTTTTATCAAAACACCACGCGGGCGAAGTCGCGGTCGGAAGCTAGTTTATGATAAATGTATAAAATGTTCGCAGAGCAGGGCTCGTGCTCGTCGTGTTGGGCGTTCGCAGAGAGTGGCGCCCTCTTCCGACGCACGCGTGAACTCGTGCCTCGCAGTGAACAGTGCCTCGCCGACTGCGCACAACCGTACGTTCTGCCCACATACGCTTTTACTCCGCCTCACCCTCATTTCAGTGGCCATGTCTGTCGCGTCTTTCAATCGTTGCCAGGTTTTAAAAATACTAGATTTAAAAATCTAAAAGTCCCACGTATTTCAGTGCCAAAAAATAATAAAATAACCCGGCGGGGCCAGGCGAGGGGCCACTCAAAACATAAATTATTATTTTATTCTTTTTAATTATTAACTCAACGAAGTAACCATGTGTTACGCAACAATCGGATAAGCCCCATACAAAAGTAAAAGTTGCCGAAAGTTGACCTGAAAGTGCACCTAGAAAGTTGAAAGTTGTTTAAGCGTGCATTGTCATCGGGTTCTGAGCTACCCTGAAAGTTTCAACTCGCTAGGTGGTCGGGAAGTGCCTCAAAGTTGAGATACAAGATTCCAACCGGACAGACAAGACGACACACAAGCAAACAGACAAGAAAGCGACCTAAGAAAAACGTGGGAAAAAAAGCCAGAGGAACCAGCACATTCAGCCGTACATTTAGGTGAAATGGCCGGACATTCTAATTCTTGAGCCTCATTATAACACGAAAGGTTCATTTAGGTGAAACCAGGTCTTTCTATCATGCATCGAAAAGTCTTGAATTCTAACGAAATAACAATAAAATTGTATGCATCAGTGTTTCAATAATTATAAATCAACGCATGAGAAATAATGTCTAAGCCGCCCCGGTCCGCAAAACTGAGTCTTTACTCATCTTAAAAGTTTTTTAGTTTGAATCGGTTCGCTCTTTATCCCAATTAAGCCCAGGGGTCAGAAAATGGAGTAATAAAAAAATGAAAAAATCTGCAATTTTATAAATGAATAGCTAACCCGGCCATATGTTGCTGTGGCCCGATTATTTTAATTTGCAATATATATATTTTTAAATAAAACTTAAAATGAAACCTATTTTATGTCCTAAGTAACAAAGCCAGCAAAATGAATAAAAGATCATCAAAGAAATCATTAAAATTGTTTTAAGATAATAAAATTGCACAGGTATGGTGGCAACGGATGCAGGAGAACGTGGCCGAGTCACGGGTGGACCGTGGTCTTCCGGCGGAGATGGAGGAGATAGCTTACATGGCGCGGGTGAGTGTTACATCATCCTTCTATCGACTTCAATTCTAATCGTCCGTTTGGTGCAACGGTAGCGAGCCTTGCGACGGCCCCGGGTTCGAGTCCCGGACGGAGCAGATGTTTATGATAAATACGAGCATTTGTACCTGAGTTGTGGGTATCTATATATATAGATAGATATATATATATATATATATATATATATATATATATATAAATAATTAAATAATTTATTTATGTTTAATAATGGTTTACAACACAAAATAACGTTAACAACTACATTAGTCAAAGACTGAACCTATACACCTAACATCAATTAAACATCAAAGCAAAATAAAAAAATAAAATAAATTGACTGAATCTAAACGGTATACAATTCAAAAATGAATATGTGTTTTGCCTTCAATTAGTTATAACAGAGACTCAACATCTTCATATCTTATGCTAACTAGCCACTCATACAAAACTTCCTTACACTCGTCTAGAGGTAAGCTGTACAAATGTTTATCTATACATATAAATAAAATTGGAGTGTCTGTTTGTAATATTGAAATAACCTTTTTTTACTACATGCATATGAATATATATACGGTACATACACCAAATGTTTATTTTTTATTATATTCATTACCACATAAATTCCAAAGCTATTAATTATTCAATTCAAGTATAAAATTATGATTGTGTTATGAATTTTGTTTTTAATGATATTGGTTCTTAAAATGATAATCATATTATTTTTATTTTATTATTTTTATATCGTAAATTAAATAAAAAAAAAAAAAAAAAAACAAAGTTGTGAATAATTTTGCATGCAAAATGTTATTGAAACTTTACTATGGAAAGCAAGAAATAAAAGGCTTTTTATTATTTATTATTACATACACCAAAATAACATTTTTTACAATTTTTGTCTGTCTGTCTGTTTGTTCCGGCTAATTTCTGAAATGGCTGGACCGATTTTGACGAGACTTTTATTGGTAGGTAGCTGATGTAATAAGGAGTAACTTAGGCAACTTTTATTTTAGAATAAAATCTTTTATTTTAGAAATATAAAATTACTGTGCCACGGCAACGCGTGGCTGGCTCAGCTAGTTTTATTACATAAAAGTGTGCTAATGTACAAATAATGTCGGCTGGTCAGCCTGGTAGAACATTTCTCGACTTTGAACATTCCGTTTGACAATCTAGTATTCAAAGCTTACTCAGGAATATTTCTATTAATATAACTTACATATCAGTTACCCTAATATCCATAACACAAGCCTTACAAGCTGTGATTGGCGATTTGATCGTTTACCTCTTCATCTGCAAATAGCCGAGCAAAAGTTGTATCGCACAGATATCGTCGCATTAGAAATGCACCGAACTTAACTCGAATACTATATCTGAAAAAGTTTTCTGCCTATTCTTTTGGACAAAACCACCTGGAATTTTACCTTATTGAAACGGAGCGAGCAAAGCGAGCGAAGCTCCCATGGATCAGCTTCAATGGCGCAATGTCTGTTACGCCATAACTTCCCGAGTTCTTAACCGATTTTAATATTTTTTGTGTGGAATCGAAACAACAGGTTTAGGACCAGATTGTGACGGATTTTGAAATTCGCAAAAATTCCTATCGAAACAAAAAATTTTTTTTCGTTTTTTAGGTATTACGCTTCGCTCCAATATATGGTGCTAGCGTAGCTTTAAGCTTAGCGACTGCATCGCCTAGTTTTATAGTTAGAATTACACACATTACAAGTGTGACTGGTAACATTGAGATAAATGTGACACAAATATTTTCCGCAGGTGCTCCAGCGCCAGGATAAGGTGGTGAAGCCGGTCACTCAGATCAGACCACGTCAACGTTACTCAACACAGCGTGCCTGCCCTTAAGGTATCCAATAATGTCGACGAATATCTTATTAACAATAATGTTGATCAAATATTTTCACAGAAAAATACTAGAAAAAAAATCTACTCAGGCGGGAATCGAATCCGCAACCTTCAGAAGCCCGGTCCAATGTTCTCCTAATAGGGTATTTGACATAGTTGACAAATAAATAAGTATTGTATTGAACACTATAGAATTTAAGGTCCTAATTAATAATATTTTACTTAAATTACAAATAAAAGTTATTAAATATTTTATTTTCCTTAATAAAAATTAGAGTTTTTGAATCTGTGCATCATTTACACGATACGTCTCAACGACCAATCAGAGCACGCGACGTCACGATGTAATAAACAAAATGTCTTTGAAGCCATTTTTTAAAGAATCATGAACGAAAAACTAATCTCTCGCGTATTGTTTACATAAAGAATATTACATCGTGACGTCACGCCATTGATTTGTCACGTGACTAATACAACATGTAATTATTAAAACTATCTTTTTGTTATTAAAATGGCTCTAAATATAAGAGAAACATTTGTCAAAGGTATCTTTAGCGACTTTAGAACATTTTGAAGTACTTTACGAAAATCTGTCAAATACCCTATTGAGCTACTGAACCTTGCGAACACTCGTCCAAATTTTCTAGTACCTTTCTTATTTTACGCTGTAGGCCAGCGTTGTCTCATCAATGAGAGGAACATCCTTTCATACTCGAAAGAAACATTTTTACAAAAATTTGGATTAAGATGAAACAGGCAATTAGTTTACTAGAAAATTTCGACGGGTGTTCTCAAGGCTCAGTTACTTAATTGGGAGAGAATCGAACCGAACTTCCAAAGGTTGCACATTCGATTCCCGCCTGAGAATTCACTTGCGAGCCGAATCAAATTCTTCTAGTATTTTTCTATTTCAATAATTTATCTTATAAGTTTGTATTGAAAAAATGCAAAAGATATATAATATTAGAAAAAAAAATATATATATAAATATATATATATATTGTTTTAAACATTCATGGTCACTAACATTATAGTAATATAAGTTATTTACGGGATTGCTACCATGTACCTTGTTTTTGAGTTTCCGATATTTCGGCACTGTTGCAAGTGCCATGATCACGGAGCGACTGAAGTAATTGCGGGTAGGCTGTTATTGGCAGAAATATCGGTCTACCCTCCGACGAAGGCCGACGACGAAGACGACCTACCCGCAATTACTTCAGTCGCTCCGTGATCATGGCACTTGCAACAGTGCCGAAATATCGGAAACTCAAAAACAAGGTACATGGTAGCAATCCCGTAAATAACTTATATTACTATAATATATATATATATATTTTTTTTTAATTTTATTTATTTTATTCTCTTTTTGTCTTAGTGTAAAAGCCTCCATTGTATGATCCTCCAGATCATCAGCAACTTCCATTTAAATTAATTATTTTACAACATTTCGTGAGTTATATTTCGACGATAAGAAAATAAATAAAAAAATATTTATTTAAAACTAAATTACAAACTTTACTCTAAAAAATGTTCTACACGACTGAGACTTATTCTAATACAATATTAAAGGAAACTTATTGGTAAATAAGCATTTTGCTAATGACGCACGAAATGCATCGGATGCAAGTCAGCAATCGATGCTATTTTGGACGTGACGCGATTGCTTAATTCGTGTTGTCATTTTTTTTCAAACAATAACATTGAATTTTCAAATGCTCACGGTATTTGAAAATTCAAGATTTCCGAGAGGATGTATTTTTTTTAACGTTGATCCCAGGATTAATCCGAGGTTTTTTGAATTTTCTTCAATTGTATGAGAATTTAGTTTATGATTTATCCTTACCCGTTTCTTACTTAATTTTGGATTTGAACTCAGAGGCACTCACCTTGGAATGTGCCGGTCGTCTTCTTGGAGGTACCTCCGTATCCTTGATCCAGCTGTATTGTTCTACGATGGTCTCCTGGCCTAATTCACGATTTTTGCACTGATTGCACCGTAGATTTAGTTTTATGAGAAATATAATTTATTGGGCTGCGCGCCGCGGGGAACGGTTCGATCGGTGTGTGTAGTTCAAGTGAGAATGTTCAAGATGGCAGCACTGATGGCTGGCTTTGTTACGGCTTTGAACCAAAGGGATTGTGCCTCTGATATTGTTGAAAAAAAAAATAGAAAGATTGGATACAGTATTGTTTGTGCTATAATAAACTAAATTATAACAAAAGTACGGAACATCAATGATTATATAGGTGTTTTAATTAATTTATTGTGGCTTATCTGACTATCAAGTTGATGTTGGTGATGACTGAATAATGAACTGGCATCCATGATTTACGTGTGGTAAAATTTTGAGCTCTTTAGGAGCATCAGAAGTGGTCTAATTTTGAGTTATAAGACTCGTAAATATTGCTGACAGACAGAAGGACAGACACGAACCAAAGTTAATAAAAACGTAGTAAAAAATATAAAAAGTGATGTTGATGTGGACACTACATTTTGTTCGATATTTACTAAGTATAACTATAGAATATTATGACTTTGATGTTATAATTATGAACTTGACTCGTCAGATGGCGATTCGCAGACATGCTCCTTCCGAGGTGATCATAAACGCTTCACTCGATAGCTCCACCACATGAGAGGAGTATACTTCGACTACCGTCGGTGTGTACATTATTAATTTTATTTTTATTCTTACACTTATTACATTTACACATTATACATTTGAATGAAACTTACGCGCATTACTTTATTTTTCTAAAATAAAAGAATTATTCTCATATAAAAGTACTCTAAGTTACTCCTTATTACATCAGCTACCTGCCAAAATAAGTCTCGTCAAAATGCGTCCAGCCATTTCAAAGATTAGCCGGAACAAACAGACAGACAGACAAAAATTGTAAAAAATGTTATATTGGTTTATGTACCTACCGTATATTCATATGCATGTAGTAAAAAAAGGTAATTGCAATATTACAAACCGACACTCCAATTTTGTTTATATGTATAGATTTAAATAATAACAGTAAGATGGAGGTCGGTCCCCCTGCCAGTTCTTCTCGGAAGGGCCTCCCAATTTCGGAACTGGTAGTAGACTCAGTAATATAACAAAATAAAATGTAAAAATAAAACAATTTGATTTATATAAAGTAATTTTAACAATTAGGAATGTGCCCAATTAAAATATTGTGGAGGTAGTAGAAAATATATGACGACCATTGCCTTAGTCATCCTGTGATCACGGCTCCTTCAAAGGAGTCGGAACGTCAGGATTAAATCTATACATATAAATAAAATTGGAGTCTGTTTGTAATATTGAAATAACCGTTTTTTATTACATGCATATAAATATATATACGGTACATACACCAAAATAACATTTTTTACAATTTTGTCTGTCTGTCTGTCTGTTTGTTCCGGCTAATCTCTGAAATGGCTGGACCGATTTTGACGAGATTTTTGTTGGCAGGTAGCTGATGTAATAAGGAGTAGCTTAAGCTACTTTTATTTTAGTTTTTTTTTATGTTTGAAAAATAAAATTACTGTGCCACAGCAACGCGTGGCTGGGTCAGCTAGTATAAAATAAATTATGCGCAAAATCCGCAAGAAAACAATTTTCTTTAAATTATTAATTTATTCATTTAAAGTGTAAGTTTCTGTAATTCTTTTTATGACGACTGGTAATTCTTCTAAGCTTGAACAAAAGTAACTTTGGCAAATTTTCCCCATTAAATAGAATTCTATGCTTTCAAAATGGATTCAGTAAAAACATGTAATTTGGATTTCTTTCATTATAACATTTTTAGATTCAAAACCGAATTAATAAATATGTTAGTAACTCACTAATTTTAAGTACTGTATTATTTTATTTACACTTTATGCACAATTTGTACAAAGGTGGACTTAATGCCTCGTTTTCTACCAGTCAACGTTACGGTGATGCGTTATGTATTTTGTAAGTTAAGGTAAATTGCATGCCGCATGGCAGCTTTTAATTAAGGAGACACGGTTGAATGAAAAAGAAACAAGTATTGAAAATTGTGAAATCAGGACTGGCGATGTATCATCTCCCTCTAGTTTTTCGTCATCAGTGCTATTATGATATAACTTTTTACCAATATTTCAAAAATATAATAAACATATGGTATATATATATATATATATATATTTATTCTTGACTTAAATTTGTGATTACTTATATAATAATTAATAGTTTAAAAAACTAAAAAACACGCTTTAAGACACGTGACTATTTTTTTCGTATTCGTGACAGCAAACCCTTTCATTTGATACCCATATCATGGAAGTGCATTTCAATCAGCCAGTTCGCCATCTTGGGGAGGCCGCCATATTTGATTTGTAATGACGTTTCTTAGCTAGTCATGTATTGTCATCAGAACTCAGAGCGTGTGCAAAATTTCATCGTAATCAAAGACCGGAAAGTGGGTCAAATTAAGATTCCAAGATTTTCTTACATAGTCACAAGTGAAGCTAATAAAAGCGTGTTAACAAATAAAAGTTTATATTTTGCTTATAGTACAATGTACGTGACTCGTACAGTACTGAATGAGGTCTGACGAATGTTCCAGTGCCAAAGAGAAGAGGAGGCTGAAGCACGCGGTGTTGGCGGTCGGTTGGAGCAAGAACTCGGTGCCTCCGACACGAGCCTCGAGACATCCCACGTGCTGCGGGACCTTGACCCGCTCAGCGTGTCACCAGCCGCCGCTGAACAAGACTGACCGGGACTACATTTAGCGCCCTCTACTAAACGCACTATCGAAATGGAATAACTATAAATAACAACACATTACCATGAGCTGGCCAAACTCCAAGTAAATAAACTGTATTGAAGATCGCATAGAAATACGATTAAACAAATTTTCTAGTTATTATAATAGAAAAATACTAGAAAAAATCGACTCGTATCACAAGTAAATTCTCAGGCGGGAATCGAACCCGCAACCTTTGGAAAACCGGTCCAATGCTCTCCCAATTGAGCTACCGAGCCTTGTGAACACTCGTCGAAATCTTCTAATACCTTCCTGATTTTACGCTGTAGGCCAGCGTTATTTCATCAATGAGAGGAACATCCTCTCGTATTCGAAAGAAACATTTCTACAAATATTTGGTCAATCGATTAAGATTGGGAGAGCATTGGACCGGATTTCCAAAGGTTCCGGGTTCGATTCCCGCCTGAGAATTCACTTGTGATCCGAGTCGATTTTTTCTAGTATTTTTCTATTATAATAATTTATCTTATAAGATCGCATTGAAAATGCATAAAATATATAAAAAATATAAAATTTGCTAGTTTTCGATGACACGATGTGCTGACTGACCGTATTTAGAATTAAACAGTTAGGCTATATAGATATGACAAATTAAAATTGTAAACAAAACTACTTTCAATTCTCACTCGATCGACTGATCGGTCATTTTGTATGGACAGTCCATTTTTAACGATTTTATACATCAACTAGCTGACCCAGCCACGCGTTGTTGTGGCAGTAATATTATTTTTCTAAAATAAAAGTAGCCTAAGTTACTCCTTATTACATCAGCTACCTGCCAATAAAAGTATCGTCAAAATCGGTCCAGCCATTTCAGAGATTAGTCGGAACAAACAGACAGACAAAAATTGTAAAACATATTATTTTGGTGTATGTACCGTATATATATTCATATGCATGTAGTAAAAAACGGTTATTTCAATATTACAAACAGACACTACAATTTCATTTATATGTATAGATTACTAAATCAATCACATCAAGGACACATATCAAATTATTGTGAATTTCATTCCATGCAAATCATAAATTATACAATGTCGAGATTCCTTGAGGTCTGAATAATTTTATTTTTTTAACGGCAGCCGCATTACTTGATTTCTAAATTTATTATTAGCCACCGGTATATTATTTGGCAATCAACCTTTATTAATAACTAGCTGACTCGGCTAAGTTTTAATATATTATAATTATCTATTCGAAATATTAAAACTATAAGAGACAATATTTGTACAATTCTCTTGATGAAGAGAGTTCAACCTATGTTTTAAAAAGTGTCCAACACGTTTTCATACGCCATGTCTCTCTCTCATACACCATGACTGCCTTGTCCAGTGATAGCCTTCGCCTCCCTCAGATACCAAATCTAGCAGTGCCGGATTTACCATAGAAGCTGAAAAAGCTGAAGCTTAGGGCTGCAAAATTTACCCAGAAAATTGGTACAGAAAAAAAGTAAGTAATAGTGCAGTAAAAACAAAGCTTTGCTTTTCTTAGCTTAAAAATATACCCAAAAATTTGTAAAAATAATCTTGAAACTAGATTATTCCATAAAAAAGGAATTAACGTTATTGTGAACAGTGAATCTAATTGGGATGATGACTGAATTTTAATTTTCACGTCTCGTCATAATATATTAAAAAACCGTAGAAAAAGATACAATCGTGTGAAATCAGAATTAAAATCGGCTTAGAAATACATTAGATACAAGCATTTTAAGTTGTTCATTTGGAAGCGATTAGACAGAGAGATCCGACATCAACAGTGACGTCACTGTTTAGTACGGCCATATAAACTCCATGTAAATTTCCGTTTTGCTAGAGAGAGATGAGCAGAATATTCAATACCTTATATCTTGCTTGTTTTTTAAGTTATTCGAAAACCGATTTTTTTCTGTCTGTTTATTATGGAAATGAGCTTCTATTAAAGCAAAAAAAAATTTTTGTTATCTAGCCTATTATAGAGGTCAGTAGGGGCGGCAAAAAATTTATAGCTTTGGGGCGGCAAATGTGTAAAGTCAGCACTGAAATCTAGCCTTTACCTTATCTTATGGTGCTTTTTTGTGAAAAAAAAATCCCAAATACTTATGATCCAAGACATTGAAAAGTCAGAGAGAAGACGAAACAAGATAACTATACCAAATTGTGATTTGACCTTTATATAGAAAAATTTCCTGTCGCGATGTTTAACTGCGACGAACTCCGAAACTGCTCGACCGATTTTGATGATTTCTCTTTCTCTTTTTGCTGAATTTATTCCGGATTAGGACATGGGATAAATCATTTTAATTTAAAATAAAAAAAATGTTTGCAATATTTTTAAACTGAAATGACCAATTTAAGTTCTTATAAGATAAATTATTATAATAGAAAAATACTAGAAAAAATCGACTCGGGTCACAAGTGAATTCTCAGGCGGGATTTTTTTTTTTTTCTCAATTGGGTGAGCATTGGACCGGATTTCCAAAGGTTGCGGGTTCGTTTCCCGCCTGAGAATTCACTTGTGACCCGAGTCGATTTTTTCTAGTATTTTTCCATTATAATAATTTATCTTATAAGATCGCATTGAAAATGCATAAAATATATAAAAATTATAAAAATTCAAGTTCTGCTGTCAACTAAGTTACATAAGCCCCAAATAGTTTTAACATTTCGAATAGTTAATTATTAGTTATTTATTATACAAGAGTGGAAAGTTCCTTTTTAACCGCGTGCTCGATTTGGATGACCGAGCAAGCGAAGGATTCTAAAGTTGAATCACGAGCGCAGCGAGTGATTCTAAATTAGAATCCTGAGCGTCAGCGAGGGAAACAAACGAGCACAAGGTGAAAAATCTTTCCACTCGAGTGCAATACGTAACTTTTCATCCCACCTCAGCGAGGAAATGACAAAATGAAAAAGAAAACAATTTATAATGACAAAATATTTTTATTTCAATTAAAACACATTAAGATAATCTATAAATTGAAGAAAATAATAAGAAGTAGAAAATAATTAGGAAATATTAAATGTAACGTTGCTACAGTTACTTATGTTAAGTTTAATATTTTTGTTAGGTAATGTTATGTTGGTGTTTGTGAATTGTGCGCTGTTTTGTGGTAAACTATCAGTAATTTTAAATAGTTGTGCCGATTCATTGGATTCTATTGGCGTAAATGTTGGCGAGAGAGGGCTATTGTTTCCAATCTTATGGGGGCTCATTTTAGATGTAGAAGGGCGAGACCAAGAATCTGACAGAGGTTCTTTCAGCGTTATGGCCTCCACGATACTATTACAAATTTTTGATTTACTTTGGATTGAATCCTCTATGTATCCCTCTACAACCGAATTAGACTTCCAGCCTCCATGGCGCTTAAGCGATAGAAGATCAGCCCCTGATTCGGCCAAAAGTGTGGCTGAGGTTCTTCTAAAACAGTGACCGGTGTATAACGGGGGTTCTAAAAGTCCGAGAAAAGTTGCTATTTCTCGTGGAATACTGCCAATTTTATTCTGACCCATAGGTTGTCGGATACACTTTCCGTTGCGATATTGTAGAAAAAATCGTTCAATTGGGGTGTTAGAAGGACGTAAAGCTTGATATTTCTGAACAATGTTTACATATTCCTTGCGAATAACGAAGTTGCGGTCTTTTTTTGTCTTGGTATTTAGTACATTAATTAATAGCAATTCATCAGAATTATGAGAATATTTTGATACGTTATTGACATTAAGTAGTGTAAGTTCATTTGTTCGACATGCTCCGGTTATACCAATAATAAGAACAACCTGTAACAAAAGAAGTATTTATAATCGTAAATAAATTAATCAAATTAAAAATATTGTAAGTACTATGTACAATTTTATCAACAACAAAAAATTACACGTATTGACTTACTTTTGCCGCTAAATATACGGAATCAGGTGCTTTATTAATAAACTTTGCAATTTCAGATGCTGTGAAAACCTTCGATTTTTTTGGCTTATAACCAGATGAGGCTCTTTTTAAAAATGCCACTAATTTATGATAGGTGTCGATATGAACGTCTTTCTTCATCTTAATTGTTAATTTTAGCATTGAATACGTACTCCATAGCGTGCTTGCTTTCTTGGTCTCAGATAATTCTATAAAATATGCCAGCAAAACCTTTTCGGAGAAAGTTTTTGCTCCTTTAGCTAGTCGCCACATGTTAAATATATCGTACTGTTTCAAATACTTCTCTCGTGATTGCTGAGGGAGAAGGCTCATTTGCGCATTATTAACTGTTTCAGTTAACTCAGTTGGCGTTAGATAAACTTCATCGTCGCTAATGTCACTCATTTTAGTTGATTTTTTTGTACAGTTTTTAGGTTATGTTAATTATATTAAGCAATAAAACGTGAAAAACTAGAATGGCGCGAAGCACGCAAATAAAACAAAGAAACCAAGAAGGTTCCAAATTTAAATTTTTTCACAATTTAAAAAGTTCTTATCATAAATTTGGCACCATAGAGGTTACATTAAATAGGTTTAATGACGTTTTGAATTTACAATTATATTGAGTACTCATTATATGTGATGTTCTAAATTCAAATCTACTTTGCCGCTCAAGCGAATAAAATAGAATTTTCCAGCCAGATTTCGAAGCGCAAAATTACACTTTCCGAGGTGGTGGGATGAAAAATATATTAAAACGAAGCCAAGTCAGCTAGTCTACACTAATATAACAAAGAGGAAAGATTTGTATTTTTGTATGTTTACAATGAATAAACTCAAAAACTACTGAGCCGATTCCAAAAATTCTTTCACCATTGGAAAGCTACATTTACGCTGAGTAACATAGGCTATATAATTAATGCTAGTATATGCTAATATATATTTAATGCTATGAAAAAAAAATTAAGATTTTCGTCCACTCGTGCGAAGCTGGGACGGGCTGCTAGTTATTAATAAAGGTTGATTGCCACAAAATATGCATTTTCTCATAGAAATCCACCAGTGGCTAATAATAAATGTAAAAGCCAAGTAATGCGGCTGCCGCTAAAAAATAAAATTATTAAAATTATTCAGACCTCAGGGTATCTTGACATTATATAATTTATCATTTGCATGGAATGAAACTGACAATAATTTGATATGTGTACTTGATGTGGTTGATTTAATGATTGACATTACGACTTTGGGGCAACGGTAGCGATCCTGCCTTCGCACCGACGGTCCTGGGTTCGAATCCCGGAAGGGGCAGATGTTTGTGTGATGAATACCAGCATTTGTACCTTAGTCATGGGTATTTATATGTATTTTTATTAATATTATTTATTTCTGTATGATATATGAATGTCTATCCGTTACCCTAAAATCCATAACAGAAGCCTTACAGTGCTTGCTTTGGGCTAGGCCAATTGTTGTGAATGTTACAAATATTATTATTAATATAATTATTATTATGGACATTATATGAACAAAAGTCATTAATATTATTACTAGCAATTTCAGAAAATATTTGTTAGCCAATACTTTTTATATACTTTTGCCCTTTTCAATGCCATCTTATGAGATAAATTATTTTAATAGAAAAATACTAATGAATTAAAATACTAGTGAGTCGAATAGATTTTTCTAGTATTTTTCCCACGTTTTTCTTAGGTCGCTTTCTTGTCTGTTTGCTTGTCTGTCCGGTTGGAATCTTGTATCTCAATTTTGAGGCACTTCCCGACCAACTAGCGAGTTGAAACTTTCAGGGTAGCTCAGAACCCGATGACAATGCACGCTTAAACAACTTTCAACTTTCTAGGTACACGTTCAGGTCAACTTTCAGCAACTTTCACTTTTGTATGGGGCTTATCCGATTGTTGCGTAACACATGGTTACTTCGTTGAGTTAATAATTAAAAAGAATAAAATAATAATTTATGTTTTGAGTGGCCCCTCGCTTGGCCCCGCCGGGTTATTTTATTCTTTTTTGGTCACTGAAAAACGTGGGATTTTTAGATTTTTAAATCTAGTATTATTATTATAAAAAATATTGTTTTATCGTGAAACACGTAATATGTTTAATACGCAAGTGGCAATCTCTTCTTTTTCTTAGTTGACGCTCACTTCATAATTGAAACGTATTAAAATTATGGTACATGTAACTTAATATTATATCTCTTGATTGTTATTACACTTTTTTTGTAGAAATGAACAAGAAAAATATCTACTTGGTTAGCTCTTTTGTTCTGAATCAAATTTTTGTTTATTTATAACTTTATTCGTTTAATTTGTGTAAATTTTGATATTTGTTACTCTGTTTACGGCGCCATCGAACTGCTAAATAATATTATATTGTTTCAAATGTAAACGGAATCTTTGTGTCGGACTAAAAGTTGAAAATTTATTGAGAAAATTGTTTTTATATCATTGACTGTATCTATACATATAAATAAAATTAGAGTGTCTGTTTGTAATATTGTAATAACCGTTTTTACTACATGCATATAAATATATATACGGTACATACACCAAAATAACATTTTTTACAATTTTTGTCTGTCTGTTACAGCTAATCTGTGAAATGGCTGGACCGATTTTGACGAGACTTTTATTGGCAGGTAGCTGATGTAATAAGGAGTGACTTAGGCTACTTTTATTTTAGAAAAAAAAACTTTTTTTTAGAAAAATAATACTGTGCCACAGCAACGCGTGACTGGGTCAGCTGGTGTACAATAAAACACACATATGGTAGAGGCACGTGTCCATGAAACATGTATGTTGGTGTTAAGTTCAGAAATAAATAGGAACTGTGGACCTATTTAGCCACATAATAAGTATCATCATAGAGATAATCGTTATAAATTTTACAAACTAAAGAAAATGCACTATTATTATTATTATTACAATTTTATTGAATTAAATTGTAATTGATCAGTTAAAACTGAATCTAATAAATGAATGTCTTATGAAAAACTTTATATACGAGGGTGGGTCAAAAAGTTCGCGGAATGGAGGGTAAAAAGTAAGAAATAAAACACAAAATTATTTTTCCTTCTCAATGTATTCCCCCTTAACTCTAATACATTTATTAGACCTATCAATTAATTTATTAACACCTTCGAAAAAAAATGATTTCTCTTTGTCGTCAAAATAGGCCAAAATTGCGCATTCACTTCTTCATCGCTTGAAAATTTCTTCCTCGAAGCTCTTTTTTTTTTTTGGGAACAAATAATAATCACTTGGGGCTAAATCTGGGCTACAGGGAGGATGTTCCAAGATTTCGAAGCCCACTCTTTGAACAGCAGCCATCGCAACTTGATGACTGCGCGAAACTCAATTTTCTCCATGTTACAAATTTTCTTTCGGATTGACTTGTTGATTGATGTGTAGCTCAGATAATTATGACCTATTTTTTTTAAACTTAGTATTTATACTCTTAATAAGTGTCACGACTAGTGCAGGTAGTAAAAAGTCACCTTTCCCCCTCCATGCCCCTCATTCCGCGAATTTTTTGACCCGCCCTCGTAAAATGATTTTATTAACCCATGTCATTTGTGTTTTAAAATACTAGATTTAAAAATCTAAAAATCCCACGTTTTTCAGTGACCAAAAAAGAATAAAATAACCCGGTGGGGCCAAGCGAGGGGCCACTCAAAACGTGGGGGCGCATATTACTTATGGAGATGTAATGAGATGTATGATATGCATAGATGTTGAGAGTATTTGTAAAGATGTATTATTATTACTAGTATTATTTTATCTTTCATTTATGAATTTGCTTGATATTATAATCTATTATCACAGTTACTAGTATAATATAATGGCTGAATAAATCGTTTGTCAGTTTTTAACCTCATAAATATTTAATTGAGCCTCATCATCTAATAGTAGTTTCAGTATTGCCAGTAACAATGCCACTTGATATTGTGGGAATATCTTGAGATAATGGTAGTGGGTCAGAGGAATACCACTCTAAATTGTTTCCCCATCAACATTTGTACATAATAAGTCTTACAACGGCTTTCTTAAACTAGGCCTGTATTTTGTCAATCTCTAAATCTATACATATAAATAAAATTGGAGTGTCTGTTTGTAATATTGAAATAACCATTTTTAACTACATACATATGAATATTTATGCGGTACATACACCAAAATATATATTTTTTTTAATTTTTGTCTGTCTGTTTGTTCCGGCTAATCTCTGAAATGGTTGGACCGATTTTGACGGGACTTTTATTGGCAGGTAGCTGATGTAATAAGGAGTAACTTAGGCTACTTTACTCTCGAAAAAATCTTTTATTAAAAAGAGCCACAGCAACGCGTGGCTGGGTCAGCTAGTTAATTATATTATGCAATTTCTTGTAATTTTATTTCAGTGTTTTTTGCCTGCATTTTACTTATGTAATAGAAGGAAATAATTTCATAACATTATACGCTATAGCGATTGCCTAATCGCCATTATAATGTTGTATAATTACTTGTATATGTTAATTTAAAATAATTAATAAAAAATGTTGAATTTTTTTTTTGTTGTTTTATTGCTTTTGCATGTGGATCATTCTTCTAGAAACTAGTTCTTTTCTCAAAACGTATATTTATTCGTAAGGTACTTGGCAAAAAAGCAAAGTCACATGGAAATTTAGAATCAGAATAACTTTATTTAAAATAGGTTGTTAAATTTACATCATTAGTATCAACAGTTTACCTAAAACCGGCCAAGTGCGAGTCGGACTCGCGCACCGAGGGTTCCGTAAAATATATTTATTATATGATGTAACTAGAAATTTGCGGTTATCGCAATTTTTCCTTTATCTGTGCTATAAGACGTTGCTTTGTACCAAATTTCAAGATTCTGAGTTCACGGGAAGGACCCTGTAGGTTTTGATTCCCTTGCGAGTGTCGAAAATTTGCGGAATTTTGAGGCATAAACGGCTGTATCTTTTGATTGCGTTGGCTTAAAAGTTTGAGTTTTTCACAGCTCCAAGGGACAGTAGACTTGAGTATTTGATACAAATTTCAGCTTGATACGTCCACGTGTTCCTGAGAAAAAGGGTCTTGAGAGACGGACGGGCGGACATCAAAGTGATCCTATAAGGTTTCCGTTTTCCCTTTCGAGGAACGGAACCCTAAAAAACGAAAGTGCACATACTCTCAAACTGCGTTCAAAGCGAAATATTCGTGCAGAGTACTAGACGATACAGTCGCTAAGCATAAAGCTACGCTAGCACCATATATTGGAGCGGAGCGTAATACCTGAAAAAAAAAATTTCGATGGGAACTTTTGCGAACTTCAAAATTCGGGCTCCGTCACAGTCTGGTCCTAAACCTGTTGATTCGATTCCACACAAAAAATGTTAAAATCGGTTAAAAACTCGGGAAGTTATGGCGTAACAGATATTGCGCCATTGAAGCTGATCCATGGGAGTGCCCTGTTGATCACCATTAATTACTTGTTTATTATTGCGTAATTTCCTTAAATTTGTCATTTTTCTTGAATGAAATGAAAAAAAGCCGTATTTTATCACTTCCTTCACTAGATGTCGTACAAAAAAGTAACTGCTGTTCACTGCTGCTGTTCCTTTTTTGATAAACTTTTCTTCGGTGTAGATTGAGGTCTTCCGTTGATAAATTGTTCAAGTTCGGACCTTTTTTTATGATCATTTACTTGTTTTTTTTAGTTTTATATTTTCTTCGAACAAATAATCAATTTTGCATTTCGCTTCAAGTAACATTTCGTGAAGAAAACTTATATTACTCTTTAAATCTTTATTTCTTTCCATTAGCATTGTTTCCAATTCTGAACAACCTGTTAATATTATAGTAATATAAGTTATTTGCGGGATTGCTACCATGTACCTTGTTATTGAGTTTCCGATATTTCGGCACTGTTGCAAGTGCCATGATTATATTACTTACTTATATTTACTTATTTACTTATATTTACACACTTATATTACTAAAATGTTAGTGACCATGAAAGTTTAAAACAATATAACCTGTTAATATGGCTGTTGAATAAGTCATTTGACTTGGTATTATCGTCATCATCAAAGGAGTTTGACAATTATATATTTGCTTGGACCTTTTTTCGAAACGTTATTTATTTATGTGAAGAGGTGTTCATTAACAAGTTATGGTTTTAAGAAATTGTGTTAAAAGATGATGTTTTATTATTTGATAAGTTATTTTCACAGCAAAGCGTGCATTTCCAAGTAATTCTTCTTTCTGGTTCCATTAAATGAAATTCCAATGATAAATTTTCACAATCAATATTATGATATAGTTAGTTATGAAGATCACAGGTCAAATGCTGTCTGTTTAAAATTTCCTTTTTAAATTTATTACAGTGTAGCGCCATCTTTAGTCAACTGCGAGTATTATACACAATCACAATTATAGTTTTATATATTTTAATGTTAGTCCATTTTGTTTTTTTTATTTTATTTTTTATTATTGTTAATGTTTATTCGCTACTCAAATATAGTTTTTCACTCAGAACAGCAAATTTTGATTATTATCGCTTATACACGTGTGTACGTGTATAAGCGCAGTCTAGTGTCGAGAAGCGACACTACCAATACCAAGGGTATTCACCGTGCGGAGGTAAGTTTAAATTTAAACTAAAATTTTCGTTTTTTCCGAAATATCTTAATTTTAAATAGTCTATTGATCAATATAGATTTTTTTAAATGTAAAATGCACCCTCCCGATTCGGGAGGGAGGTGGTGAATCCTCCATGGATCCTTCAGGCCGGCCCGAAAGTTATGTCAGACTCGTACTGACTAAACACCACCTGGGATAGGCTTGCACCCGGAGAAGGTCATAAGCCGTCATCTGAGGCGACCACCCCTCTAGAGAGGGGTGGCGCAAGCGCTACTCACCTAGGTGAGAGAGCGCATAGAAAAAACGATTGACTCCCAGAAGGGGGGTCAGTCGTGAAAATGAAATTAAGTCGGCTGGCTCCCAGAAGGGGGGCCAGTCGGCATCTGAGAGGACTGGGGTAGATCTGATGGGTCTGTATTGACTCTACGTTTGGCTGATTCCTGTGCCTCTAAGAGGAGGTTCAGGTCAGCTGACAATTGATTGGGTTGGTCTGTCAGGACAGACCTAGGTCGCCTGGACAGAGGGTTCATGGATGAGGAAGGAGTGTAGTTGGCACAAAATGGACACGGGTAAGGTTTTATAGTCTGTTTTCTTTGGTTCTGGAAGGTTCTCTCACAAAATAATTTTAGGGTAACCTTCGAAGGCAATGAAAAATGGCACAGCCAGAAGAGCGTTGGAATAATGAAATATACAGCTCAGTAATACCGAAAATATTATGACTAAAATTTTGTTAGAATCTATCAGGAATATAAAATACATTATTTATATTATTTAAATCGTTTATCATATAAAGCATTTGATAATGATGAAATTACTATCATCTCGTAAAGGGCGAAACGTAAAACGGATCGCGGCTCGAGCACTGTCTCCCACAATATTAAAAAGGGAGGGTAGCCATTTGTCGGTGATTTTTCTCAGAATTTACCCTGATCATCTCAATAATGAAAGTTTCAGTGACAAATACAATTGCAAAACAATAAAATCATTTTATAAACATTCAATGATTATAAAATTGAAACATTGAGATAAATGAAACAAAGCAAGAGCACAGATTTCACTGTTGTATTGTAGACAAGAATATCAACTTGCATATAAACAGAATTGCATTAATAAAGAGGTTCTTCAACAGATATAAATAATTGTAGAAAAATTAAAGTTTTAAAACTTAATAACACGGTTTGATCCGTATTTAATTGAATTTGATGACTGTTGGTGCAACGGTAGCGATTCTGCCTTTCGCACCGATTGTACTGGGTTCCAATCCCGGAAGGGGCAGATGTTTAAGTGATAAATACGAGCATATATACCTCAATAATGGTTTCTAATATATCTAATATATAAAATTCTCGTGTCACGGTATGCGTAATTGAACTACTCCGAAACGGCTCGACCGATTTTCGTGAATCTTAGCGTACATAGCGTATAATCGGAAAACATCTATTTTTCATCCCCCTAAATGTTGTTTTTTTATTTATTTTTTTACAATTTTTTTTTATTTTTATGATACATCATACAAAAATACGTACAACCCTAAATTTTCACTCTTCTATCACTAACCCCTATTTTTGATAGCGCAATACTTTAATAATTGATATGGCAAAAAAACTTTTGCCGGGTCAGCTAGTAGGTATCTACATAAATATTACATTTCTATGTATCATATTATGTATGTGTATGCGTTACCCTAGTAAGCCTTGTAAGCCTCGTAATGCTTATTTTGGGCTAGGCTAATTGCTGTGAATGTCTCTTTATTTTATTTGTCACACAATACAGATTTACAGCAATAACATTTATACACATTACAAGAACAAAACAACATGGGAGGCTGCAACTTCAAACATGTGCAAACAGCATGTTTAAACAAGTCGTACATTTATATTATACGATAATAATTATATAAAAAAACATTAAAAAATTAAATCGAAATTTACATTAAATAATAATAACATTTTACACAAATATACTTAAACATAAACGAATAACAGAAATATACTATGTTACTTAAAAATTATAATAATAATGTTTGGACTCGTGGAATTAAAATTAAAAAAAAATACAGGGTAACGAAAAATTTGACAAGTATCGAATAACAACTGTGTGTTTCAATGCGTGTATCATGTTTATATCGAAGAATTATTTCCCGATCTAATGAATATGTCTTTTTCTAGGCACACAGTCACTTCGTACCAGCAATGCTGACTCTGCACGGAAAATACAGCGCGCTATTCGCCGATGTATTTCAAGGCGCGCAGCCCTTTATGGGCGCCCTCGAT
This sequence comes from Calamotropha paludella, assembly GCA_927399485.1. Classification (NCBI taxonomy): domain Eukaryota; kingdom Metazoa; phylum Arthropoda; class Insecta; order Lepidoptera; family Crambidae; genus Calamotropha; species Calamotropha paludella. The sequence continues at coordinate 23,661,134 of OV656820.1, read as the reverse complement.
AAGGTAACTTCTACAGTCTATTATAGGGTCTATATTCGAACTGAACAATAACAGTATTATGGAACCTGTTCTATGAAAATTCTATTGTTTTAACTATTACTTTATTTGTTTGTTGATGTCTTATGATTTTGTAACAAATAACAAATGTTTGTTTCCACGAGGTATTGCTTCTACTTAACACGTCCCAAAGTCCCATCTACTTCGTCACCTTTTTGAAGTCCCATCTCCTTCATTAACCGACTTGACACCTTTTTTAACCGACTTCAAAAAAAAGGAGGTTATGTAGTCCTATCTGATTCATCATCATTTTAAAGTCCCATTGGCTTCATCACCTTTTTAAAGTCCCATCTACTTCATATCCTTTTGATAGGCGTGCAGCGCGGTGGTGAACAGCCGCCCTTCCCCTGATCAGCCAGCTCGGGCTCCCGAGCTGCTGGCTCGGTATTGCGACTGCCTTTTGAGAAGGAGGGGTGCTCGTGAAGCCGAGGCAGACGACAAGTTGGCCGCAGCCATGGTCGTCTTCAAGTACGTCGACGATAAGGACGTCTTCCAGAAGTATTACGCCCGAGCGCTGGCCAGGAGGCTCATACGCCGGCTCTCTGCGTCTATGGAACAGGTGACACTGACCTTCATTGCTCTCCTTTTTTGTTTAATTAGCCGAGCCCAAAGTTAGCACTGTTAGACTTGCTATGGATACTAGAGTAATGGATAGACATACATACATCAATACTTATATTATAAAGCTGCAGAGTTTGTTTGTTTGTTTATTTGAACGCGCTAATCTCTGGAACTACTGGTCCGATTTGAATGATTCTTTCAGTTTTGGGTAGTCCATTTATCGAGGAAGGCTATAGGCTATATATTTTTTTTTCAAAATTAGGGATCCGTAATAAAATTGCTATTTTGTAACACAAGGTGTAAAATCGAAAACCTATTTCTGCGTGCGCTGCAAAAACTATTAACAATAGAACAAAATGATGTACTACGGGTTTGTAGATCCCATTAAGACCTACAAAAAAGTCCGCGAGAACATATATCTAGCTATCATGGTTTAATCACAACAACCGATTTTGTGTTCAAAATAATTAAATAAAAAAAAACTACGTTAAATATGTATCGTAATATTAATCTTTATAGAAATTAAGCATTATATTATCAAGAGTATTTATGTAGAAGTAAAATACTTTTTGTTTCATCTCAATCGGATATTTCGTTTAAAAGTTATCACGTGTGTAAGATGTTAAGAGTTGGTACCTATTAATGAGTTAATGGCCATAGAGTTTTTTATCAACATAAAATCCTGTAAAAATCTTTTTCGAAATATATTTGTTGATGATTGTAAGTATAAGATCTTTGAAGAGTATAATAAATTAATTTCTAAAATAACTCTGCTAAGGAAATCCACGCGCGCTTGATGCAAGCAAGACAAGACGCATGCTAAAGTGTCGGGATCTCATTGTTGTCTACACTAATATTATAAGGAGGAAAGATTTGTATTTTTGTATGTTTGAAATAAACTCAAAAACTACTAAGCCGATTTTAAAAATCCTTTCGCAATTGGAAAGCTACATTCACGCTGAGTAACATAGGCTAAATTTAATGCTAGAAAAATTTAAAGAATTGTGTCCACCCGTGCGAAGCCGGGACGGTCCGCTAGTATATTATAGATAATAATAATAATTTTATACACTCACCCTTATTAGCCTAGCCCAAAGTAAGCACGGTAAGGCTTGTGTTATGGATACTAGGGTAACGATTAGACATACATACTTGATACATAGAAAATTAATATTCATAGAAAAATAAATAAATACCCATGAGTCAAGTACAAATGCTCGTACTGATCACAGAAACATCTGCCCCCTCTGAGAGTGGAACACAGAAACGTCGGTGTAAAAGGCTCGCTACCATTGCACCAAACGGTCGTCAAACATAGATATGTAATATTCATAGAAATATATATAACTACCCATGACTTACGTACTATCGAGGTCTCTCGTGCCTTACCACTTTGTAGAAATATTCGTTTTAAACGGATCGCATGGGACACACCCACACGACCCATACTTATTCCTAATGGGCTTCATATTTTACTACGATTTATACTACGGCCAATCATAAGCAACTAGTTTTAAAATCGCCCTTGATGTCAGTACTGTCAACTGTCAATCTGCACGACACAATTATTACTCGCACACGCGCCATTGTGGAATGAATGGAGCGGGGCCTGGCCTGAAGCGATAGGCATCGTGCAGTGTGCAAGCGACTTTCGACTTAGGACTGATAAGGCGCCAGAGGCTTCGATAGTACAAATCTATAGGTTATAGGTTTGTATCCAGCTCGAAGGACCATGAAAACAATCTCAAAAAAATGTGATCCTTCACCCTTTAAGACGCTTTTAGTGCCCGTTTTAACTGAAATGATAAAACACAATGTGCTAATCTCGGTCTTTATTGAGAATTAATTATATTTTACAATGTTAAATACTGATACTTTTTGTTACTCTTTACTTTAGATGCACTAAGATATTATCTACTAATATTATAAAGAGGAAAGATTTCTGTTTGCAATGAATAAACTCATAAACTACTAGGCCGATTTCAAAAATTCTTTTACATTGGAAAGGTACATTCACGCTGAGTAACATAGGCTATATTTAAAGAATTTTGTCCATCCGTGCGAAGCCGGGACGGGCCGCTAATTATCTATAAACAGATGTGAACACCTGAACTATAAGTCAAATAGTTTAGTATTTGTGATTTTCAGATGCGTAATTATCCCGATAATAGCTCAGTAGTAAGCACACGAAGTTTTGTTGTTGGACTTTTTTGTTACAAAACGCCTTATTATTGTGGATTTGATTATATTTATTACTAGCTGACCCTGCCACGCGTTGCTGTGGCAGTAATATTATTTTTCTATTATTATATATTCTTAAAATAAAAGATTTTTTCTAAAATAAAAGTAGCCTAAGTTACTCCTTATTACATCAGCTACCTGCCAATAAAAGTCACGTCAAAATCGGTCCAGCCATTTCAGAGATTAGCCGGAACAAACAGACAGACAGACACAAATTGTAAAAAAATTTATTTTGGTGTATGTACCGTATGTATATTAACGTAACGGTTATTTCAATATTACAAACAGACACTCCAATTTTATTTATATGTATAGATATTGCTTTGACTTAACGCAATTATAAATGGATTGCGTGTAGGTCGTCAGCTTACGTTAAAAGATTGCAAATGTATAAATTTAAGTAACACGAAATTCTACGTTTTCAGGAAGAAGCGATGATCAATCGTTTGAAGGCAGCGTGCGGGTACGAGTTCACAAATAAGCTCCACCGCATGTTCACTGACGTGGCAGTTTCCGCGGATCTCAACGCCAAATTCCAACAGCATCTGAGGGATAATAACCTGCAGACCAACACTGGCTTCTTCACACAGGTCAGAATTTATAAAAAAAAATTACCAATCGCATATTTTGGGGTTTTGTTTGTGCATTAAGCAATAAAGCTGTAGAAAAGGATTTTGAAAAAGTTTACTGCGTTTAACATCAAGTACCTATTTCAATCAAAAGAGGCAATAACTTTTGGCAACGATAAGTTTTGAGGAATCAAAGATAGATAATAAGCAATATAAAAACTGTCTTTAAATCTTTTTTTTGTCTTTAAACCCGAAGGCTCAGATTCGTGGTCGTTTTTTAACAAACGTAATTTATTTTATTAGAAACTTTTTGGTTCATTTTTAACCCTTAAATGCATGATATTTTATTTAATTATAAAATAAATATTTCAGTATAGGTTTTGAGTCACAGATAAAGGGAAAATTAATTTAAAAAAATCTTGGTTTCAATAAAAACAATGTTTTAAACTATAAACGCATGATGTAGACATTTGGCAACATACATAAAAATCAAAATACAAACACATTTAGAATAGATTGCCAAAAAAAACGTTTTAATATTGACTTCTTACCTTACGTCTAATATATTTGTTATTTTTTTAACTCTTTTCGGCAATTAATTCTAACTAAATCTTAATTCAAAAGTCACAAATTATCATACAACCAACTTTTTCCACCTTCACAATGCTTATGTCACATTAACCGCCAATTTTATTTTCTGAAAACCCTCTTACACGTTTTTTTTTCATTATGATATTAGCTACGATTTAAAAATACGTTATGAAACATTTGTCACAGCTGTCACTTTTTAAAATGACTAAAATTGGTTTGTAGACTTTTGGCAACAATATGCATTTAAGGGTCAAAAGAACGTTGAAAATAAAATAGAATATTTTAAATTATTTAGAACGAAACGTGTTTTGTAATAGATTTGTCATAGTCGTCGTCTCGAGCCTGTTGAGTGTAGTCGTATTATTATGTGATTCCATTAAAATAAATATTTAAGGGTAAAAGTGATTATTTTAGTCCAACAAGATACCTCTCAACGCCAAGGAGCCCTGAGCGCTATAGTACCTATTCTGTACGTAAATCGTACACTCACCATGTTGTAATAAAATGTGGGCAGGTCCTACAGGCCGGGGCGTGGCCTCTGGGAGGCCTTCTACCGCGCAGCCTTCAGCGGCCGCCGCCTCGCCTGGCTGCACCACCTCTGTACTGGCGACCTTCGCACCAAGTATACGCACCGCCTCTACCACGTCAGCGCCACAACTCCACAGGTGATGCGACGATTATTTATTTATTTATAGAAAAACAGTCGTACCGGCTCGAAGGACCAATGTCAGGGGTTTTTTTATGCTATCTTATAATATACGAGGGCCGTTCAGAAACTAACCTCCGGTTGATTGAAAAAAATACACCAAGTTAAGTAAAAATATTTTAATATTAGGGGTTAAAGTATGAAATTGCCGATTTGTACTGAAAATCTATATTGTTTATTTTTTAAATTTTTAACAAATTTATTTAATCAAAATAGTTGCCATTATTATCTATACATTGCTGCCATCTAATGGGAAGGTCATTAATGCCTTTGCGATAGAATTCCGACGATCTAGACTGCACAAACTGTGTGAAAGCATTTTGTACTGCCTCCTGGGAAGAAAACTTCTTGTCACGTAGATAATTGTCCAAATCACGAAAAAAATGGTAGTCCGTTGGAGCAAGGTCTGGTGAATACGGAGGATGACGAATGGTTTCTAACTGCAGTTCCTGAAGGGTCAAAATGGTTTCTCGTGCTGTGTGAGGTCTCGCGTTGTCGTGGAGCAATAATGGTGAAGATCGATTCATGAGTCGGGGCTGTTTTACTGCTAGTTTTGTCAACATGGTTCGGAGTTCGGCACAATAGACATCTGCCGTTATTGCTTGACCAGATCGGAGAAAACTATAGTGAATAACACCATGCTGAGACCACCAAACAGTTACCATTACCTTTTTATTGGTAAGTTTTGCTTTAGGACACTGTTGTGGCATTTGACCTGGGGTCAGCCATTGCATTTTTCTTTTCCGGTTATCATAAAGAATCCACTTTTCATCACATGTTACAATTCGATCCAATATTCCTTCATTTCTGTACCGGTTCAACAAGGCAACACAAGTTTCAACACGCGTTTCTTTCTGCAGATCAGTCAAATCATGAGGCACCCATTTTTCGTATTTTTTTATTTTATTGATTTGACGCAAGTGAGTCAATATTGTGGGTAAGGTAACGTTAAACCATGCCGCTAATTCCTGGGTACTTTGACTAGGATCGGCTTCCACTATCTCTCTTAATTCATCGTTATTTACCTGTGTGGGCGGTCTTCCTCGTGGCTCGTTCTTTAAGTCGAAATTTCCATCACGAAAGCGTTTAAACCAAAATCGCACGGTGCGTTCATTAGTAGACCCCTCTCCAAACGCAGCATTGATATTGCGGGCTGTTTCTGCCGCGTTAGTTCCGCGTCGGAACTCGTATTCAAAAATAACTCGAATTTTCGCAGTATCCATCTTTCTTGTCTAAATTGAATAACAAAAACAATTGAAAGTCGATATTCAAATGTTTTACATTTTTTAAAAAAAGAACATCATAGAAACCATTTAAAAAAAGTTTCATTCGAAAACCTCAAACCATGAAGATTCTATGTCAATTCAAAGAACCTATTGCAATAAAACGGCAATTTCATACTTTAACCCCTATTATATACATCTTACAACTACATCTTTGCACTATTTTTCGACATAGTCTCCATAACGATTGAGGCACTTATCATATCACTTTACAAGCTTTGAAATTCCTTCTGCATAAAAATCACCCGCTTGTGCCTTGAGCCAGCCTGTGACCGCATCTTTGAGCTCTTCGTCGTCATCAAACCGCTGGGACCCGAGCCATTTCTTCATATGCATGAAGAGGTGATAATCGCTTGGCGCCAGATCTGGGCTGTAAGGTGGATGGTTGAAAACGTCCCACTTGAAGGACTCAAGAAGGGCTGTTGTTCTACGAGCAGAGTGAGGACGGGCGTTATCGTGCAAAAAAACGATACCGGAAGTCTCCTTCACTCATAACTTTTGGTCCGTACACGGCACAAAGCTCACGATGAATAGCTGCTGCAGAGTATCCTTTGGCTGTAAAAAACCTTATAACAGCACGCACTTCACATTTGGCGGGATTAACTATTGCAGCACACATTTGAAACTGCCACAAAAACTAAACTAGCGCAGGTACGATGTTCACTCGTTAATACTAAAGCGATATTTAGTATTTAAAACGCATATACTGATGTATATTTCGTAATAAAAAGTCTTAAGAAGTATAGCTGGAATTGGAAGATAAAATAAGGAATGATGTGATATTACAGATTTGACGAAATAATTAATATTATTTAAGTGTCCAAATAAAAACCAACTAAAGAGTGAAGTTTATTAAAAAGACGTGTGTACAATATATTGCGCGTTACAAGTTACTCTCTGACAGCGAAGGCTTTCTCACGATCTTGATGGCCGTATAGATACATAGATGCACATACTTAACATAATCAATGTACTATCGAGGCCTCTGGCGCCTTATCAGTCGAAAGTCGCTAGCACACTGCACGATGCCTATCGCTTCAGGCCACGCCCCGTTCCATTAATTCAACAATGGCGCGCGTGCGCAAACAAGCAAGTGAGAGCAGATTGACAGTTGACAGTACTGACATCAACGGCGATTTTAAAACTGGCCGTAGTATAAATCGTAGTAAATACGAAGCCAATTAGGGATAGGTATGGGTCGTGTGGGCGTGTCCGATGCGATCAGTTCAAACGAATATTTCTACAAAGTGGTAAGGCACGAGAGACCTCGATAGTACATATGTAGTTACAAAGATATAGTGACAAAGATAGGAAAAGGGATGCTCAGATGGTTTTGACATGTACGAGGATGGACGATAGAAGATTAACGAGACAGTTATATGAGGCAAATGTAAGGCAAGTCGGTAACGGCAGACCAAGACGAACTTTCAAGGCCCAAATAGAGGATGTCTTGGAAAAAGGCCAGGTCAAAAGTACCCATAACCGACGAGCTTGTATGAAAATGCTGATGAGAGTTGAAGAAAATAGAGATGTCGGGATTGTAATAAATGGAAACCAGTGATCTCTAGTATTTGTATAATTAACATTCGCAATAGTAATAAAACGCTAAAGGCTTATTAGCAATTATTAAATTAATCGTAGATACTAAAATAAACTAGGTCTGCAATACATGCTGCTGTTTGCAAATACTGAGCGAAGCAATAAGATTTTTGAAGGGTGATTATTCCTCGATGAAAAATAGCATTAAATGCCATTACTAGTGATCTCTGCCTACCCTGCGGGAAAAGGCATGATTTTCTGTATGTTTTTGGGAATACAGCCACAGCCCTAAATTTAAACCTACATACTACTCTACAGTGCGCACTCCTCCTGTGCTTCGAGAACGCAGACTCCGCCCCCGTGCGAGAGCTGAGGGAGTCCTTACAACTGACGGAGGAGGCGTGGGCGAGACACGCGCGCCCTCTAGTGGAGGCGGGGTTGCTCTGCGCCGAGGGGGACGTGGACAGCGACGAGGCCACGCTCAGCCTCAACTTGAACTTCTCCTGCAAGCGGACCAAGGTGCGGATCACATGCGCGAACGCTCCCAACCAGCAAGGTCAGTGGATGAACCATCGCGACGGCAGCGAAAAATTTATTCAACATAATTTTACTTTGTCCAATGTAGGATGATACTTTTGACAGGTGTCACTTCCTTATTGCTACGTACTAAGGTTTCATTTGTTTCCTTATGTTTGGCTTGACATTGCAATAGCAACTTTATACCCTCTGTATAGGTGTCAACTGTCAAAAGAATCATCCTATATTGGACAAAGTATAGACGGGGTTAACCCAATTGCATAATTATAAATGGCATAATTACATTTCTTATTCATTCATAGGCTTCTATTTTATATGCGGATGGTGTTTCCAGGGGGTGCGACGGGCGGAGCGGGTGCGGGCGCGACGGGGGAGGAGGGGCCCGGTGCGCACTGCGACGACGACCGCAAGATGTACCTGCAGGCCGCGCTCGTTCGCATCATGAAGCAGCGCAAGGTAGGGGGACGGGTCGGGACAAGACGAGAGGGGACGTGCCGAGTGCCTACTGCGACGACGACCAATTTTTATACTTTGTTCTTTGTGCCTATAGTGTAGTGTTTTGATTATGATGATGTATTTGTCCACATAGTAATACCTGTTAATAGCTTTTCCCGATCATCATTTTCAGTGCATTAGTTGTATAAAAAATGCTGATTGGTATTCCGATTATTTCCCAATTATGTCCCAACACAGCGTGTGACGTCAGTTCTATGCACTTGCATCGAATGTAAGAATGAATTTAATATTAGTATTTATATTTCCGCGGACTAATATGTACTTAATCTTAACATTTTTAAAACAGTTGTTACATTGTGACAAAATATTATATTATTTCAAAATTAATATTACTAAGTGCTCATTTAACACTTTATCACCAACAACCCTCTCTCCTCGTACACCAGTTAAAATAAAATAATAAATCCAGGTCCTCCGCCACACGGAGCTGATCCAAGAAGTGGTGTCTCAGGCGCGTGGTTCATTCGCGCCATCAGTAGCGATGATCAAGAAATGCATTGAAGCGCTCATTGACAAACAGTACCTCGAACGAGCACCTGGCACTTTGGACACTTATTCGTACTTAGCGTAGACCGTCCCCGGTCAACCATTAGGGTATTCCCGGTAAACCACAACCGATTCCCGTTGAACCACATTCCCGTGGAGACAGACGGGTGAAACTCGTGTAGTACGAAGTGTTGTTTTTACAATTCGGTAAGTCCCAGAAGTAAATGAACTCCTTAGAACCATCTCAATTTACTGCAAATACATTTCGAATTGCAATGTAGATGGCGTTGTACTTCATTGTTTACCTATTTCTAATAGCTACAATTAAATTCAATCATAAAAGGATTGATTTAATATATTTCTATATAAAAAATAACATTGTTTCCTAATAAAAATAAGTTTTTTTCCAACTGTTAAAGTTCTGTCACACATTATGAAAAAATAACAGCCCTCGCTTACTTTATGATAGCGTTATCTCGAAGTTTTTTTTTTTTTTTTTTTTTTATTTAGGAAACTCTTACAGCTTTTCTTAATATTATGTCTAACAAGTGCATAAACATTAATCCATACACTAAGCCTTATAGAGTTACACAGCATGTATTGTAGATAAGTAGGATAGGATTTCAAATACAAAAAGTTACTTATTTTCTAAACTTAAGATTAAGATATTATTTCCAAAGCTTACAAGGAAAGCAATTTAATTTAATTTAACTGATTTTATTTAATTTAATTTAATTGCCACTCAAAAGCTATGGTCAACAGTAAAACTGAGAGTTGAGTTAAACTGACTAAAGCCATGACGTAGTTGACATTAAATAAATACGCTTATTTAAATAACGTTTTATTTTAATTAAATATAACTACTGCTTTATTTGAGTTGACATATTAATAAAACTGGTTGGTTTGACACCTAGGCTTACACCTACCTTCTAAAAGCTATGAATCAAATTGTAATGATCCCTTATGTGGAATTTGTTGCATATGTCGTAATAACATGGTTTCCAGATTTAGTTCTCATGTATACAATTCTTGTTCGTATTCACATTGACATTCGTTTAAACGAGTTATTCCCAAAGTAGTCTATATAGACCCCCAGGGGTCGACGACAACCTGCAAGGCTCCATGTCAGTGAAAAGAAATCAGTATCACTGTACTAGCTGTTAAAAATAACATTTGAAGTTGAAGAATTGACAAAATATCAATATTAGGGAAAGCACCTGAAATTTTTGAAGTTACCCAAAATAGAAAAACATTGCAAAGGGTCTAAGAGAGCAAAAAATCTAGGAACCTTTGTTTAAACTATACAGAATTTGTATTTTGTGTAATATTCAAAAGATCATGTTTTAATAAAAAAATAAATATGTAATCGATAGTAATTAACAGTGAATGTTGTAAGAATTCTAGTGTTTATCAGACACAATCAATTATTAGTGACAATTTAACTTAATAAATGATGGTTAGTGAGGCTTTTAAAGGTGTGTTCAATCGGGAATGTTGGCTAATGGGAAATAAAACGAGCAAGTTCGTAAGCAGTTTAGAATTTCGACCTATTTGATATCAATGAATATTTGTTGTTATTATTTATTCTGCAATACTTTTTCATTACTACTTAATTTCGAAACTCATTACTTCTTTTTCACGTCTAATTGTATTTATTTTGCTTTTTTTAAATAACTTCTATTAACAACATTAAATAGGAGGAGTTTAGGGAGATAATACTTGCAACGGTTGAATCACGTAATTGTGGAAGAACAAATACATTAATGAAAATGTAATTGTAATTGCTTTTTGGCGATGAGGCTGCCGATAGTACTATTCTCTTGTATTTTACTTTTATATTTTGGTGTACAAAATTATTCATGTATTCATAAATAAGAAATCTGCAACGCGCTTGCAGTTATTACACTTAATGAATAGTACGAACACAGGAGTCGAATGGTTCGCACACTGATAACATCATATCTTAGCTTCCCAGTGCGTGTTCCAAAAGTTACAATTATGCATATTTTAAAGCAGTGATTCCCAAAGTGGTCTATATCAACCCCAAAGTTCAACGACAACTTAGAAGGGGTCCATGACAGCGAAACAAAATGTTAGTAGCACTACACTAGCTGTCAAAAATACATTTGAAGTTGATTTAGAAAAAAATAACTTTAGGTCTACATAAAATCTTAAAACATGGCAAGGGGTCAAAAAGATCAAAAGTTTGGAAACCTGTTTTAAAGGAAACCCATTTTATGGATTTATGAAAACGGAATTGGCCTGGAAGGAATATTTTTAATTGCGTAAATATCGGATACCTCATTTCTTGGTTGAATTTTAGTGAAAAATATACTAGAATCGTATTCAATACGGTTAAGCATTTAGTTTGCAGAAGAGGCTGATGCTTAAGTATAACGAACTCTGATAGATAATTCGTGCTTATTTCTATTATTGACGAATTATTAAAATTTATTTGTTTACTATGTTTTGCGGAGCGTCACAGTTTTGCAATATTTTTAAAGAAATTTTTACCCTTACTGTCAAATGGCAAAATAGTACAACTGAAAATTTAACAAAAAACTATAAAATACTGTAAAATACAAATTTAAATAAAACTCTGAATGGTCATTGAAATTGCACATATACTTTATGTAAAGACCATTTTATATACAGTTTTGCAGTATTCAATTGCGTTTAAGTAATGTAAGTATTTTTCTATTTATATAATTTATGGCATTTTCTATTCACTATATATATTAACCTTTTGTGACATGCATACATTTTAAACAATATTTTATTATATATAATAACAAAGTAAAATTTAAATAAAAAACATAAAAAACCGGCCAAGTGCGAGTCGGACTCGCGCACGAAGGGTTCCATACAAACTTATAAGTTAACAAAAAAATCCCGTTTGTTGTATGGGAGCCCCCTTAAATATTTATTTTATTTTAATTCTATGATTTATTATGAAAGTAAAAATAAAAGTGTATTTTTTTTCAATATTTCAAGTGCCTACCTGTTGCCATTATTGATATCGAGCAAAAAATGTCAAAATATCGCGTTTGTTGTATGGGAGTCCCCCTTAAGTATATATTTTATTTTGTTTTTAGTATTTGTTGTTATAGCGGCAACAAAAATACATAGTTTGTGATAATTTCAACTGTCTAGCTATCGCGGTTCTTGAGATACAGCCTGGTGACAGACAGACGGACGGACAGACAGCGAAGGTCCCGTTTTTTACCCTTTGGGTACGGAACCCTAAAAAAAAATCAGCAAGAGTATTGCAAAGCATTAAAGCGGCGGCTAGTGTAAAATATTTGTAAAAAAATTCTTAGACTAGAAAACAAGTTTTGTTCCCAAGACATTTTAATATTTTGCGATGTTTTCAAGTTGTACTATTTTGCCATTGAAGGTGTGAAATCGTAACTGTTGTAATTATAGGTTAATACGATAATATATAGGTTCTAGCAAGTGACTGTAATGCAATTGGGAAAAAATAATAATTATATTATAATTTAATTAATATTAAATAAACTTGTACGGATGCCGTTGATTATTGTTTCATTTTTTTTAATTTTATGCATTCACAATGTGATATTTCTATATGATATGAAATTCGCCTGTAAAAATCAACTACAGTATTTGACCGCGATGAACTCCGAATCTATTTAACCTATTATGATTCTCTTTTTTCATCTTGCTGGATTCGTTCGGACTTAGGATAAGTTTCATTTTAATTTATAACACAGTAACGCGGCCAGGTCAGTTAGTATTTGATAGAAACATGGCATCGCGAATGGAACAAATAATAGTAAATTATGGTACAAGTGTGTAATGTTGGTGACTACCGCTGAGGCGCATTGAGGCCCGAGCCGTCAGGCGAGGGTCTTAAGAATCCGAGGATGGTAACCATCAATACACATGTGTATCATACAACGTTTTTCAACACACTTCTGAATAAAACAATACTTAAATAAAAAACCATTTTACATAGTAGATAAAAAGTTTACTTAGAGAAACAATTAGTAAATGTGCAGTTAGTAAAATTATAATTAACTATTTTTGATGACATAGCGGTCTCATCAGATAGATTATTTATTGAAATACTTTCATGTTCTATTGTTATTTGTGATGGTTCATTATTCGTGTAGGTAGGTGAAATCCAATCATTGGACGTACTTGGTATTTCGCCAGTAGGATGCGTCTCAGAATCAAGTTTAATTCTTTTTGTGATTTTTGCACAAATTTCCTTCTTGTTTTGTATGGAATCTTCTACGTATGATTCTGCTACATTGCTAGATCGCCACCCGCCATGTCGCTCCAAAGTCATTATATCAGCTCCTGAATTTGCCAGCAATGTAGCTGAAGTTCTTCTGAAACTATGTCCAGTGTAGCTCTCAGCATCTACTAAACCCAAAAACTTAGCTATTTCTTTAGGCATAGAACCAAATTTGTTTATACCTATAGGCTGACAGGTACGTTTACCATTCTGGTAATTTAGAAAGAAACGGTCATTTTTTGTTTTTGGCGAACGCAAACTTTCATACTTCTTAACAATATCATAGAATGGACCGTATATGGTGAATGACCTAGGTATTTTATTTTTCATGATAGGTATCTACACTAAAAGCACCTGGCCATGGTTCTCTATATCTTTTACAGTTATATTTGTTAATTCTTGTATCCTACAGGCACCAGTTACACCAAATATTAAAGCAACCTGAAACAAAAGAAACAATAATTAAGGTCAACACACAACACAAGCTGCTATTAAATATTTAATTAAAATTAATTTAACTAACCTTTGTAGCCAAATATTGGTTATCTGGAGCATCTTTAATAAATTTTTCAATATCATCAGACGATAAAACCTTTGATTTTTTGCTTCTAAATCCATCAGATAGTCTCTTTCGATAAGCTGACAAATTCGAGTATGTTTTTAAGTCCACTCCATTCTTTGTTCGGACTGTACTTTTTAACATTGAGTAAATACACCACAAAGAGCTAGGTTTGTACTTAGAAGATAATTCTTTAAAGTACGCCATGAACACATTTTCTTAAAAAGACTGCGTATTCTTGTTGTTCTGCCATTGTATGAAATTTTGGTACGCTAATAGATATTTTTCCTTTGAGTTTTCTGGTAGTAAACTTTCCATAACGTTCTGGGCTTCACATCTTATATCGGGCGGTGTACAACATAAATCATTTTCTTCATAAATTGTATTTGCAGACATCTTAATTAATAACTAACTAAATAACTTCAAAAGAGAAAACGAGACGAGTTGTGAAGAATGTTTCGTAATGGCGGGAAAAATTAATCAGTTTTCCTATGCGCGCGCATCGGCCATAGACTAAAAAATTAAGTTTCTTTTTTTTGGGCTTTTCGCGGATAGCATTTTATCGCAAGTGTAAACGTAACTCAACCAATAATATTAAAAAAAAACTATTACTCACTCGTGAATAATAGTAATGAAAAAGTCACAGTTTGATTATAGGTGTCATTATGTGCCTAATTGCCATTGGATTAGAGCCACTTTATGAGGAAATGTGTTGAAAAATACATTATTGCTAATGAGGGCTATCGCGTATGAAATCGCCGCTAGAGACGCTTGTGTAGCGTAAGGTCTTCGAAACGTCAAATGTCACTGTTTGTTTACGAGTTGGCTACGCGCGCGCTTTTATATTTCTAATTAAATAAATATTGCGAGTATTAACAATACTTTAGATTAATTATGGCAAATACAGATTACGGATCTATGAATAGTTAAGAAAAAGAGGTGCAAAATTAAACGGTCTGAAAGAACAGCTAATTCAGAGGTTAATTTTTTTATATTTACAAACAATTTCTTGTCGAAAGTTGGCTTATTATCCAGATTACAGCTGTGTTTTTCTTTTTACAGGCTTCAAGACTATGATAGAAATAATAATTTTGCTGGAAACATAACAGATGGAATAACAAATGACGATTTGGCTTTGAGTGGCCTTCGGACAGTTCATACATCAGCGTAACATCGAAAAGTGTATCACCTGACTTAGATATAGTGAATATTTCTACTTACTTTTTAGAGGTTTACAAAGACAATGTGGGTATGACGGAGTGTGCTGCAGTTCATAGAAAAGGCTATAATATGATGATAAATGAATATTTGGTGGCTCTAGTGACATGTACACAAAATAATTTGTATTTTTATAGGGGACAAGTCCACTGAAAACACGAAAGCATTGTCATATTTTATGAGCATTGCTTTTGAATCTGATGGAAAAATTGTTCAATCCATGTGTGAGTGTGCAGCTGGTATGGGACCAAAAGCAGTGTGTAAGCATATAGCTTGTGTATGTTATGCAATTTTACGATTTAAAGAGCATTCTGAATGGCGTATTAAGAAAACACCCACTAAAAACAAACAGATATGGCATGAGCCGAAAAAAAAGAAAATGAACTTGTCTCCCAAAAAAGCTGAAAATCTTACATTTGAGATACAAAAATATAATGTCACCAAACCAAAAAGAAATAATTTGTGTTTTGATCCACGTCCTGATAATACTTGCAGCACTATACAATGGTATGATCATGTCAGGAACAATGTAATAAACTATTGTTCTTTAGAGAAAATACGCTTTGGTATAAGTGGTGTTTTTGAAGTTGCTTCCTTGCATGGAATATGTAATGACCATAATTACCTTAAACTACCTATCCTGGACCAATATATCCTGAATAGAATTACTGTGAGTTATAATACAGATTATATTAGGTACTAGCTGGCTGCATGCAACTAAGTTCGCTTGGTGTTGATTCCTGTGGGAACCTGTACTTTTCCCATGGTAAAATATAGCCTTCCTCGATAAATAGGCTATCCAATAGTGAAAGAATTTTTCAAATCAGACCAATAGTTTTTGAGATCATCACGTTGGTACAAACAAACAAACTCTTCAGCTTTATTATTAGTATAGATATACATACCAGTTTGGTGTTAGTGAATCCCCCGAACCAAAGGTTGCAGGTTCAATCCTATTCATGATATCAATGATATCAATCCTAATTTGTATGCATGAACATGTCTTTTATTACTGTCCGGGTATTTCTATTTATATTAACTATGGATTTACAAAAAAGAAGTATGTTTATCAGTTGGCTTGTATCCATACTACAAGCATTGCTGAGTTTGGGACAAGTTGGCTTTTTGTGAGATTGTTTCATGAGACATATTTTTTTATTCCATTTCATATAACTTCGGTGCCAAAGGTTTAATACTTACCAACAACAAACATATTTGTTCTGTGCTTTTGTTATGTGTGAATGTATTTTGTATAAGTCTGCACTTTGAACATATTCCCATGGTATCCTAAACTTGGTGTTATCTATTTTGGGATCAGTGGAATATGTTTGTGATGTCCCAAAAATTATTAAGTATTTTTATTTATTATAATTATGTTATTATATTTCAGATTTCTCCAGAAGAAGCATGGTTGATAGAGTAGCAAACAAGGGAACAGTCACAAAATAAAATTTGGCATAATGAACGAAGTCTAAGGATAACTGGGTCTCACGTTTTCAATATATGCAAATTTACAGACAGAAGAGACAAAGTGAAATATGCTGAAGATATTTTGTCTTCCAAACAATTTAAAAGCGAAGCTACAGAATGGGGAAAGTCCAGAGAAAATACAGCAATTGAAGCGTATGAGTCTATGTCATTTAATAAAGTACAAAGTTGTGGTTTTTTTATTTCCACTAAATATCCACATGTTGGAGCTTCACCTGATGGATTAATTGGAGATCTAACTGAATTAGAAGTGAAATGTCCTCTCTCAATAAAAGATGAGTTCATCAGTGCTCATCATTATAAGCATATAGAAGTTATCAATGATGAATTTTGTTTAAAAGACAACAGCCCTTATTATTTCCAAATCCAAACACAGTTACTTGTTACTGAAAGGAGTTATTGTGATTTTTTTATTTGGACAAATAAGGATGAAAAGAGGATCTATGTAAACAGAAATGATAAACTTATTTCAGAAATTATTATTCCAAAAGTTACAGATTTTTATCATAATTACATGATACCTGTGATAGCCAGAAAGTGTTACAACTTGAAATAGTATCATGAAACTATGTACTCTTCTACTATGTTTTAAATGTCTATTTCATGTAAAGATAATTTATTTCTAAAAACATGGGTTTACAGTACAAATTTTAGTTTGTAAAGTATGATGTTAAGTTACTTAGTACATCCCTTTCATGTTTTGCCAAATTTTTAGTTATTATTTCGACAGTTACACATAATTAATTTATGTTTAGTTAATTATTTCAGTAGATAATAGGAATGTCTATGTACGGAAAGGATAAATAAAAGATTAGATGATTGATTTATTTTTTCTTTTATTTAAGTGCCTATAACTGTCCAAAATCTTTGGTTACATAATATTTTTCCTGTAATTAGCCAGCATAAAGCACACAAATATGATCCTTCCTCCAAGTGGTACTAAATTAGATGACAACTTGTAACTAAGAATCTTGAATGTTTCTCCTAAACCTATGACTCGCTCTACATTTATACGTTCAGATAACAATTTCTTTGATTGTCTGAGTTGGTGCGCTTCAAACTGATTAAACCCCTTTCTCAAAAACTGTGGCATGTTTACTGTAACATCCATATGTGAAACAAGATCTTGAATATTAAACCCACAATCACCTAGAATAATGTCCCCTTTTTGAAGAAGATTTATTATGCCACACTTTTCGAACAACACTCTGTCACTGATAGATCCACCATATGCATCTGAAACGAAGGTCACACATCCAGAGCCAGTTTCTACCAATACTTTTAATGTGTTTGCTGATTTGTATTTAGAATATGTAGCTTGTTGTGAAATTGGGTTCTGTGGTTTTTCAATTTTTGTTTCTGTGCAATCTATTATAACTGTACTTTGATACATTACATTTTGATCAATTGTTTCCTTCGGTACCCATAAATTAAGATCCTTGAACTTACAGTAAAGGTAATTAATCCATGTTATAAAGTATTTGCTCACAGAAGTTTTGCTTACTTCAAAATGGAAAGATAACTCTTTGTTACACATATTTCTTTGCAATTTTATTAGTGTTAAATAAAACTGATCTGGTGGTGTCAATGCATGTTTTCCTCGAGCTGGCTGCAGGGATGGATAGTACTTTAAATTGTTTACTTCATCACCAAAAAGGTTGAAGACAAACATAAAATGGTTATAATTGTCAAAACCAGTGTAAAATTGTATGACATCAGGCTTCTCTTTAAGATTTACAATTCGAAACATGTTTGATGTGCTTTTTCTGTTACTTCCCTGCTCTGACAACTTGGCAGTATTAGTTAAATTCTCTTCACATTTGCACAAAGAGCATTGTACTGAGACATCTTTATTTGAACTTTTAATGTCTATTTCTTCAATTGTTTCTTCAAAAAACTGTAAGTAAATAAAAAAGATCATTAGCTGGGTAAGGCTCATATTTTTTGCGCTATCGCACAACGGAAATCACAATGGAACATATCACAGCTGAAAGATTGTGTTACAACGGAAATTATAAACCACTGTACACATTTAACTTAAAAAAGTGTTATAACGTAATAGTTTTTAACCGACTTCAAATAAGGAGGTCATCAGTCCGACATGTACCTATGTATTTGACCGCAATTATATGGCGTTTGGCTGAACTGAATTCGATGCGGTTTTCAGAAATGTATTTCTTACATTCTGGAGTAGGTAAAACCTACTCCACAATGTACAACAATCGGATTTCGGAACAATTTTTTGATATAAATAAATGATACCAGGTTTGTTTTGATATTTAACATTTATTTTTCAAACACTCGTTTTACACGCCTCAGTAAAATCAACAAAATTACCAAATCAGACAATAACGAAATACACATTTAGTCTTTCGATTTTTTTTTTATATTACGTACATACTAATTTTAATCACAGCAAATTAGGTAATAGGCATAGGTACAGAAAAGGTAAGTTTTTATTATCATAAGAAAAGCAAGTTTTTTCTTCCTACAAAGCCTACATAAATTTTTTTATCAACTAAAAATTTACATTTGTCACAATATCTTAATAACAGAAGTAATGGCATTTGGATTAGCGTATTATGGAACATCTTACTTATTATATCATAGTGACTTACAAATCAGTTTTGATACTAAAAAAATAGAAAATTAATTGCAAAAAAGATTATTTTTATCGCTAATTTTACTTAACATATTCAATAATCCGAAGTAGAAAAAAAACTTTGATTTTAACATTAATAGCATCAATGTTCCGTCTCAATAAAAATTTTAAAAATATATCTTATCTGCATCATCAGTCAAGTAGTACTCGCCTGCTTGTTTAAGATGAATTTTAATTTTTTTAACAACCAAAATATTTGTAATTACGTCAATATCTTTTTTTTTTGGAATAATGAATTTTAAATTATTATCTTCTTGTACTGATTTTAAAAAATGCACTGTATACAAGATATTTTTATTATCTTTTTGTTCAATCTTTTCTACAAAGCCTATGTAATATTTCCAATTCTTGCGTTTATAGTATCTAACTAATAGAGAATCTTTCAATTCAAATACCTGATCAATACCAGAAAATGTATCTGAAATATCATAAGTTGTAGCTTCTGGTACTTCAAATATATTTTCTTTTACATTTCCGGGACACAAGTCAAAATCAGCAGAGATGGGCTTCAGGTTCATTGGTCCAAATTTCGACAAGTCAAAATATGCTACATTTTCTTCTGTATTTCGTATTTCAGATAAAACCGTCACTTTGCATTTTGTTTTATCCGTATTCTCAATTTCTTCATCTTCTTCATCTTCTGCGTCAGCACTTGGGTAACAGTCATCAGCGCTATCATCATCATACGGTATTTCATCAGAATCAGTGTCTTCAGATGTAGAGACTGATACACTTCTTTTTTTTACAACGCTTTTTCCTTGTGTCTTCCTATATTTACTTTGTTTCTTATATTCCAAATTAAAAGTTTTAAGTGAAAAACATTGACAGTCAGCTCTTTCGCAAAAACAACTCAATGGTCTGTACTTGATGATATGTTCATATTCAGTAGCTATTATTTGATGGATTTTCATTGTATTGGGGACTGGTATTATATCTTCTGAAACATGAATATTCTGAATACTATTTTCAGAAACAAAAAATAGTTTTACAGTTGTCTCTGTCTTCGCCAATGATTCATATGCGGAAAGTGCGTCAACTATGTTCTCTCCGTATGCGACTTTTCTGTCTAAAGTCCTTTTGATGGTTCCGCCAACGCCATCCGCAGCGCCTTTTCCGTGTGAAGCTTCAAAGAATGACCATGTTGCTTTAACAAAACCCGCTTCTTTAGTTTTAGTAGAAAAAAGCCAAAAATTCTTCTTCTGCCTATACTGTGTCGTAGGTCCGTCCGAAAAAAAATGAACACAATTTAGATCGGGGTTTTTTTCTTTTATAAACACAATCACTGGTTTTAAGTGACCCCATATAGCTTGAGGGTCATGCTTTAATGATGGGGAAATACTACAAAATGATATAGGTTTTTGTGTTTTTATGTAGATAACACCTGTATGTAATGTTATTTGTTGCCTTGAACCTGCAAAGTGCATAGATTGCACTTCTTCGGCCATTTTACATGCGTAATTTTCAGAAAAATCACAATGGATGACAACTTCATTGTCCTGCACGTTTTCTATGGCAAGTTTATAGTGTTGGAATTGGTGGTAAATATTAAAGAAGTGTCTTTTAAATTTTAATAGTTCGTCTTGGAACTTAATAAACAGGAATTTTAAAGTGCCTGTTTTTTCCTCAAGACAAGTTTTCTTAGTAGTTTTGCGAAGACCGGATTTTTCATATTCAACATTTTTGATTGTCCATTCATTCCACACTACGTTCTGTGTGTCTTCTGTAGCTGTAGTAAGACTTTTGATATTTCTTCCTATGCAATCTCTACACTCTGAATACAGGCAATCTTTTGATTTTATATCGCATACTATTTCAGAAAGCAATTCTTTTGGGTCAGTAGATGATATTACGCCAGCTTTCTTAAGAGTCTGTGCCTTAAAATCTATGTTAGCATGTTTAATGCAAGCACACGTGTTTCGGTTAGATACATGCGGAGGAATAACATAAAATGGGCGACAGCGTTTAAAAGTTGCAAAAGATAAGGTTCCACATTCATTTCGGTACACTTTGTACAAATTGGATAAAGTATTCAACAAAATTCTTTTTTGTTTCTTATTTTTATTACGAGTGATGCATTCTTTTTTACCAGCTGTCATACGACTGATGTCATCCCGTTCAAAGAATTTTCTTATTTCTTTTAATGTTCTCACTTTCTTCTGCTTTATAGAATGATAATGACGTATACCCCTTTTTAAACCCAAGCATTTTTTTATTTTGTTTTGCATTTTATGTTTTTGTACAGACTTACTTACAAATAGTTTTTTCAACACTCGTTTTTCAATTGGTTTGCTGTTTTTGTATGTTTCTTTTAAAGTTTCTTCTAAAACTCGAGTCTCAAGTAATTTCCTTCTGACCTAAAAAGAATAAAATAAAAATGAGTTATATTAAAAAGCTTAGCAGGTAATATCAGCTATGAGGCATAAATAGGTATTAATTAAACAAAAAGTAAATTACTTTATTTTTTGATTCTTCCGAGATATCGGGGGTTTCTTCTTGAATGAATTTAGTTATTGGTGTAACTGCAATAGGAGTTTTGGGGTTAATTTCTTTGCTTGAGTGGTTGGTGATTGTATCTATTCTGTTATTTAAATAAGTGATCCTTCTTTTGTATCTTAAAAGGGCTTTTTGAAGACTGGCAATTCTGACAATTAGGCGTTGATTCTTTTTCTTTAAAACTTTGTTATCACGAAACAATTTGCTACGGTATTTACGACGTTTTTTTTTATTAATGACAGGTTCTTGAGGTAAAACTTCATTGGTTTTAAGACGCTTAGCGTCTCGCCATTTCTTTCTTATCGCTAGTTTTTCCTCTTCGTTCATTTCTGCGACTTTCCTTTTTTTTGCTTTCGTTCTTTCTGCATTCTTCTTTTTCATTTCTTCAAATTTTTCAGGATTATTCTGTTTTAATTTTTCCCTATATCTTCGACACCTTTCGGCTGCCGTTAATGGCATCTGTAAAGCATTATGTAAAAATGAACATTACATCTACAATCCTATAACTGTAAAACTGACGATGAGTACGAGTACGATTTTTGAAAAATCTTTTACAAAAAAGAAACTACTTCAAAACAAAATTCATTATTATTGATCCAGTAATGTTTTAAATTTAGTCAGCCAGTCTGTACCTACATTTCCTTTCGCTTTTATGACGTATATAATGTTAACATAAAATAAAAACTTTAATAATCTACTACCCCCAAAATTCTAAAAAGTATGAACATAAATGAGGTTTTGTGTGAGTAGGTATTGAAAATTCATCCAGTTATTGTAAGATATAACAGCATACACTAACCTTAACAATTTCCGTTGTGATTCGTCGCACAATTAGTGTCACACTAGTCTCACAATAGAAGTATTTTTAACACGACCTAACCTAAAAAAAATCACTGCAAAATAAATAGGTACAGAATTCTTCAAATATCATATTTCGACGAAAGAATGCTTGTTTAACATAATTTAAAACAAAACATAATGATTACTTTTTAATTAAGAGTGACAATACAAAGGAATAAATCTTACCTTTTCTTAACGACACTCACGCTGCTACAACTCGTTTTTCCAACTAACTCAAAAACAAAATGCCGCATTTGTTCAGAAATTCTCAAATACGATGGGCTAGTGTTGTCACTTCAAATAAATTCCTTTTTTATGGTAGATTTTAGTAAATACGGGAGATATCGAGTATCACAACTGTGGTGTTACAACAGAAGAAAATTCGGGACACCTCTAAATTTGTTTTTTAAAATAATAGGGTGTGATGTATCTAGCCCGATCTTATAATTTCGTAGCTTAGATTTAATACAATAAGTCTTAATTGAAAATTATAAGTCATAGCTAAAAATACCTATAAATAACGATCAATTGCGTGGAGTGGTCGGTATGCAGACATCAACGAAATGTATGGAAGAAAAAATAGACCTTTTTTTGTTTTTCAACATATAATAGTAAACACAAGGAATATAATAATTAAAAAAATATGAGTTGAATAAATATAAAATGTTCTATGTAATGGCTTAAATAAAAACATGATTTTATTTAACTACAATTTTTTTTTTGTAGTCAAACTTGTCAGACATTAAGTTTTTACAAAGTGCGCTAAAAATATGAGCCTTACCCAGCTAACAAGATAAAATACTCCATAAAGAACTATTATTATCAAGATACACAGTTTATGTTGACAAAAGCTGCTGTGATAAATGTGTAAGAAAGGTTTTCTTTCATTTAAATACAGTATGCTTACAAAATGCTCATCACATTTATTTTCTTTCTTATTTGAAGCAAGGGTTGCAGTTTCACGTTTTTTTTGACGTTGATAAGCTCTTTCGGTACGTTCTCTTTTAATCTCTTTTCTCTCTTCACTTTCATGATTCCAGGAAAACAGACTAGGCACCGCATTTGGTTTCAGTTTAGGAGTAGCTGTAATGTTTTAACAAAAATCAAAGTAGGTATTTACTTAAAAACTTCTCAGTTTCAAGGTTCGGGAACATCAAATGGTGATATTTAGGAATAAGAAAAATCATTAGGTACTTACGATTTTCTGTATTTGATTCTTTAGGTAATATATAATCGTCAAAGTTGAAATGCTTTTTACAAACACGTGAATGTTTAGAAGGGACGTAGTTGACCCTGCGAATCGCTATTAACCACTGCTTTGAGATACTTTTATCTTTCGGAAACTTATGTCCGCCTTTCTTTTCCGAGCAAAACGGAACTGGGCAACACTGTGGCATGGCCAATACGTTTACATTTTAGTTCTAGGGTATTAAATATGATCTAATATAATCATCTAATGAAGATACAAGTTTTGGCGCTCGTAATACAAACTTTGACAGCCGTAGTTTAGGACCTCACGCTACAGTGGCGCCATCTGATGAAACAAAAAACGATAGCCCTCATTGGGAGAGCATTGGTCCGGACATCCAAAGGTAGCGGGTTCGATTCCCGCCTGAGAATTCACTTGAGCAGAGTCGATTTTTCCTATTATTTTTCTATTAAAAATAATTTATCACATAAGGGTAAGTGACTGAACCAATATGACTATTTCTGTCTCGCTCTCTCGCTCTCTCTCTCTCTCTCTTTATAGTGGGCGCATGGGCAAGTCGGTAAAGCAGACCAATGCAAACTTTCAGGGACCAAATAGATGTCCTAAAAAAAGGGCAGGTCAAAAGTCAGGGTTCCCAACTTAGGGGTTTTCCCCCTTAATTTAGGGGGTAAATTGGTAAGATGGGATTTTTTTAGGGGTGTTATATGTTTAGGGTTATTTTTAGGGTTTTTGTGTCCCTTCTTTTTTATATTTTATTTATCGAGAAAAATTAAGATGTAAAGTATAGGCCCTGGGACAGTCTAAACTAGCTAATCAAATTTATTTTTTACCTAGCGGCTTTGGACTTAATGACATCTAGTGTACTTAAAATCCAAGTACAGTACTTCGAATTTTAAATCGAAATGGTGGATCTTGTACAACATTCAACATATATCCTAAAATATTAGGCTTATTCATAGTCAACATGTATGACTTTATAAGATCTGATTCGTCAGAAGAAAATGAAATAATATTTGACGTAATAAATTTAATTTATTTTATAAATAAAAAATTAACACAATTATGTTATCATACAATTTATTTTTAGTGGGATTTCCAAGTAATTAGGGTAATTTTAGGGGTTTTTGAACTTGATTTAGGGATAAATATTTTTAAGAGTTGGTAACACTGTCAAAAGTACCCTTCACCGACGAGCTTCTATAAAAAGGCTGATGAAAGTTGAAGAACCGAGAGATGTATGTCTAGATCGTGGTAAGCGGAAATCTGTGATCTCTGCCTACAAAGGGCTAGATTGTATGGTTGTATCAGTCTTTTACGTTTTGTTTCAAAGCAGAAAATACAACAAAAGAATTTTAACAACGCAGTCCGTCCATCTTTGTTTGGTGCAACATTAACGATATTGCCTTTCATACAGCGGTCCAGGGTTCGCGTCCCGGAAGGGGAAGACGTTTGTGTGATGAATACGACCATTTGTAATGTCTATTCATCCTAACTTGTCCTATTTGCTAAACAATCTTGGCATTCCTTTTTATTGAAAATGCAGCATTAAAAATCAACTGATAACTAGGTTCAATAGATTTCAGTCTATAATGACGATTTATTGTAATAGATTATTGACTTTGTTATTATTTTATTTTTAAATGGGTGATTTTGTTAAAAAGTTGTGCCATATTGTTTACAAAATAGGACAACTAAGAATGAACAGACTTTTCCTGAGTCATAAGTATTTGTATATGTTTCTATAAATATTACATATTTGTGTATCATATATGTATCCGTTACCCCCGTATTCATAACCTTGTAGTTCTTTGGGCTAGGCTAAGATGTTAAGGATAGAAATATTATTATTATTATTCCAGTTAGTATCATATTAATAGAACCCATTACTTATTAGTTTAAATATTTAAATAGTGTTTATGTTTATTTTAATTTACAATACAGTCTGTATTATACAGATATACTTTACTGTACACAAAAAATATAAATAAAGACAGTAGAACAAATAATAATATGGTACTACGGAGCTAGTCTGATGATTGAACAGGAAAGTGGCTGATGGGTGGTATTTAGCTGTTTTTTAATAAATAATTTTAAATTTAATGTTATTATTATTTAATGTAAATTTCGATTTAATTTTTTAATGTTTTTTTATATAATTATTATCGTATAATATAAATGTACGACTTGTTTAAACATGCTGTTTGCACATGTTTGAAGTTGCAGCCTCCCATGTTGTTTTGTTCTTGTAATGTGTATAAATGTTATTGCTGTAAATCTGTATTGTGTGACAAATAAAATAAAGAGACATTCACAGCAATTAGCCTAGCCCAAAATAAGCATTACGAGGCTTACAAGGCTTACTAGGGTAACGCATAGGTACACGTACATAATATGATACATAGAAATGTAATATTTATGTAGATAGGTACTAGCTGACCCGGCAAAAGTTTTTTTGCCATATCAATTATTAAAGTATTACGCTATCAAAAATAGGGGTTAGTGATAGAAGAGTGAAAATTTAGGGTTGTACGTATTTTTGTATGATGTATCATAAAAAAAAAAAATTGTAAAAAAATAAATAAAAAAACAACATTTAGGGGGATGAAAAATAGATGTTTTCCGATTATACGCTATGTACGCTAAGATTCACGAAAATCGGTCGAGCCGTTTCGGAGAATTTTATATATTAGATATATTAGAAACCATTATTGAGGTATATATGCTCGTATTTATCACTTAAACATCTGCCCCTTCCGGGATTGGAACCCAGTACAATCGGTGCGAAAGGCAGAATCGCTACCGTTGCACCAACAGTCATCAAATTCAATTAAATACGGATCAAACCGTGTTATTAAGTTTTAAAACTTTAATTTTTCTACAATTATTTATATCTGTTGAAGAACCTCTTTATTAATGCAATTCTGTTTATATGCAAGTTGATATTCTTGTCTACAATACAACAGTGAAATCTGTGCTCTTGCTTTGTTTCATTTATCTCAATGTTTCAATTTTATAATCATTGAATGTTTATAAAATGATTTTATTGTTTTGCAATTGTATTTGTCACTGAAACTTTCATTATTGAGATGATCAGGGTAAATTCTGAGAAAAATCACCGACAAATGGCTACCCTCCCTTTTTAATATTGTGGGAGACAGTGCTCGAGCCGCGATCCGTTTTACGTTTCGCCCTTTACGAGATGATAGTAATTTCATCATTATCAAATGCTTTATATGATAAACGATTTAAATAATATAAATAATGTATTTTATATTCCTGATAGATTCTAACAAAATTTTAGTCATAATATTTTCGGTATTACTGAGCTGTATATTTCATTATTCCAACGCTCTTCTGGCTGTGCCATTTTTCATTGCCTTCGAAGGTTACCCTAAAATTATTTTGTGAGAGAACCTTCCAGAACCAAAGAAAACAGACTATAAAACCTTACCCGTGTCCATTTTGTGCCAACTACACTCCTTCCTCATCCATGAACCCTCTGTCCAGGCGACCTAGGTCTGTCCTGACAGACCAACCCAATCAATTGTCAGCTGACCTGAACCTCCTCTTAGAGGCACAGGAATCAGCCAAACGTAGAGTCAATACAGACCCATCAGATCTACCCCAGTCCTCTCAGATGCCGACTGGCCCCCCTTCTGGGAGCCAGCCGACTTAATTTCATTTTCACGACTGACCCCCCTTCTGGGAGTCAATCGTTTTTTCTATGCGCTCTCTCACCTAGGTGAGTAGCGCTTGCGCCACCCTTCTCTAGAGGGGTGGTCGCCTCAGATGACGGCTTATGACCTTCTCCGGGTGCAAGCCTATCCCAGGTGGTGTTTAGTCAGTACGAGTCTGACATAACTTTCGGGCCGGCCTGAAGGATCCATGGAGGATTCACCACCTCCCTCCCGAATCGGGAGGGTGCATTTTACATTTAAAAAAATCTATATTGATCAATAGACTATTTAAAATTAAGATATTTCGGAAAAAACGAAAATTTTAGTTTAAATTTAAACTTACCTCCGCACGGTGAATACCCTTGGTATTGGTAGTGTCGCTTCTCGACACTAGACTGCGCTTATACACGTACACACGTGTATAAGCGATAATAATCAAAATTTGCTGTTCTGAGTGAAAAACTATATTTGAGTAGCGAATAAACATTAACAATAATAAAAAATAAAATAAAAAAAACAAAATGGACTAACATTAAAATATATAAAACTATAATTGTGATTGTGTATAATACTCGCAGTTGACTAAAGATGGCGCTACACTGTAATAAATTTAAAAAGGAAATTTTAAACAGACAGCATTTGACCTGTGATCTTCATAACTAACTATATCATAATATTGATTGTGAAAATTTATCATTGGAATTTCATTTAATGGAACCAGAAAGAAGAATTACTTGGAAATGCACGCTTTGCTGTGAAAATAACTTATCAAATAATAAAACATCATCTTTTAACACAATTTCTTAAAACCATAACTTGTTAATGAACACCTCTTCACATAAATAAATAACGTTTCGAAAAAAGGTCCAAGCAAATATATCATTGTCAAACTCCTTTGATGATGACGATAATACCAAGTCAAATGACTTATTCAACAGCCATATTAACAGGTTGTTCAGAATTGGAAACAATGCTAATGGAAAGAAATAAAGATTTAAAGAGTAATATAAGTTTTCTTCACGAAATGTTACTTGAAGCGAAATGCAAAATTGATTATTTGTTCGAAGAAAATATAAAACTAAAAAAAACAAGTAAATGATCATAAAAAAAGGTCCGAACTTGAACAATTTATCAACGGAAGACCTCAATCTACACCGAAGAAAAGTTTATCAAAAAAGGAACAGCAGCAGTGAACAGCAGTTACTTTTTTGTACGACATCTAGTGAAGGAAGTGATAAAATACGGCTTTTTTTCATTTCATTCAAGAAAAATGACAAATTTAAGGAAATTACGCAATAATAAACAAGTAATTAATGGTGATCAACAGGGCACTCCCATGGATCAGCTTCAATGGCGCAATATCTGTTACGCCATAACTTCCCGAGTTTTTAACCGATTTTAACATTTTTTGTGTGGAATCGAATCAACAGGTTTAGGACCAGACTGTGACGGAGCCCGAATTTTGAAGTTCGCAAAAGTTCCCATCGAAATTTTTCTTTTCAGGTATTACGCTCCGCTCCAATATATGGTGCTAGCGTAGCTTTATGCTTAGCGACTGCATCGTCTAGTACTCTGCACGAATATTTCGCTTTGAACGCAGTTTGAGAGTATGTGCACTTTCGTTTTTTAGGGTTCCGTTCCTCGAAAGGGAAAACGGAAACCTTATAGGATCACTTTGTTGTCCGCCCGTCCGTCTCTCAAGACCCTTTTTCTCAGGAACACGTGGACGTATCAAGCTGAAATTTGTATCAAATACTCAAGTCTACTGTCCCTTGGAGCTGTGAAAAACTCAAACTTTTAAGCCAACGCAATCAAAAGATACAGCCGTTTATGCCTCAAAATTCCGCAAATTTTCGAGACACTCGCAAGGGAATCAAAACCTACAGGGTCCTTCCCGTGAACTCAGAATCTTGAAATTTGGTACAAAGCAACGTCTTATAGCACAGATAAAGGAAAAATTGCGATAACCGCAAATTTCTAGTTACATCATATAATAAATATATTTTACGGAACCCTCGGTGCGCGAGTCCGACTCGCACTTGGCCGGTTTTAGGTAAACTGTTGATACTAATGATGTAAATTTAACAACCTATTTTAAATAAAGTTATTCTGATTCTAAATTTCCATGTGACTTTGCTTTTTTGCCAAGTACCTTACGAATAAATATACGTTTTGAGAAAAGAACTAGTTTCTAGAAGAATGATCCACATGCAAAAGCAATAAAACAACAAAAAAAAAATTCAACATTTTTTATTAATTATTTTAAATTAACATATACAAGTAATTATACAACATTATAATGGCGATTAGGCAATCGCTATAGCGTATAATGTTATGAAATTATTTCCTTCTATTACATAAGTAAAATGCAGGCAAAAAACACTGAAATAAAATTACAAGAAATTGCATAATATAATTAACTAGCTGACCCAGCCACGCGTTGCTGTGGCTCTTTTTAATAAAAGATTTTTTCGAGAGTAAAGTAGCCTAAGTTACTCCTTATTACATCAGCTACCTGCCAATAAAAGTCCCGTCAAAATCGGTCCAACCATTTCAGAGATTAGCCGGAACAAACAGACAGACAAAAATTAAAAAAAATATATATTTTGGTGTATGTACCGCATAAATATTCATATGTATGTAGTTAAAAATGGTTATTTCAATATTACAAACAGACACTCCAATTTTATTTATATGTATAGATTTAGAGATTGACAAAATACAGGCCTAGTTTAAGAAAGCCGTTGTAAGACTTATTATGTACAAATGTTGATGGGGAAACAATTTAGAGTGGTATTCCTCTGACCCACTACCATTATCTCAAGATATTCCCACAATATCAAGTGGCATTGTTACTGGCAATACTGAAACTACTATTAGATGATGAGGCTCAATTAAATATTTATGAGGTTAAAAACTGACAAACGATTTATTCAGCCATTATATTATACTAGTAACTGTGATAATAGATTATAATATCAAGCAAATTCATAAATGAAAGATAAAATAATACTAGTAATAATAATACATCTTTACAAATACTCTCAACATCTATGCATATCATACATCTCATTACATCTCCATAAGTAATATGCGCCCCCACGTTTTGAGTGGCCCCTCGCTTGGCCCCGCCGGGTTATTTTATTCTTTTTTGGTCACTGAAAAACGTGGGATTTTTAGATTTTTAAATCTAGTATTTTAAAACACAAATGACATGGGTTAATAAAATCATTTTACGAGGGCGGGTCAAAAAATTCGCGGAATGAGGGGCATGGAGGGGGAAAGGTGACTTTTTACTACCTGCACTAGTCGTGACACTTATTAAGAGTATAAATACTAAGTTTAAAAAAAATAGGTCATAATTATCTGAGCTACACATCAATCAACAAGTCAATCCGAAAGAAAATTTGTAACATGGAGAAAATTGAGTTTCGCGCAGTCATCAAGTTGCGATGGCTGCTGTTCAAAGAGTGGGCTTCGAAATCTTGGAACATCCTCCCTGTAGCCCAGATTTAGCCCCAAGTGATTATTATTTGTTCCCAAAAAAAAAAAAAGAGCTTCGAGGAAGAAATTTTCAAGCGATGAAGAAGTGAATGCGCAATTTTGGCCTATTTTGACGACAAAGAGAAATCATTTTTTTTCGAAGGTGTTAATAAATTAATTGATAGGTCTAATAAATGTATTAGAGTTAAGGGGGAATACATTGAGAAGGAAAAATAATTTTGTGTTTTATTTCTTACTTTTTACCCTCCATTCCGCGAACTTTTTGACCCACCCTCGTATATAAAGTTTTTCATAAGACATTCATTTATTAGATTCAGTTTTAACTGATCAATTACAATTTAATTCAATAAAATTGTAATAATAATAATAATAGTGCATTTTCTTTAGTTTGTAAAATTTATAACGATTATCTCTATGATGATACTTATTATGTGGCTAAATAGGTCCACAGTTCCTATTTATTTCTGAACTTAACACCAACATACATGTTTCATGGACACGTGCCTCTACCATATGTGTGTTTTATTGTACACCAGCTGACCCAGTCACGCGTTGCTGTGGCACAGTATTATTTTTCTAAAAAAAAGTTTTTTTTTCTAAAATAAAAGTAGCCTAAGTCACTCCTTATTACATCAGCTACCTGCCAATAAAAGTCTCGTCAAAATCGGTCCAGCCATTTCACAGATTAGCTGTAACAGACAGACAAAAATTGTAAAAAATGTTATTTTGGTGTATGTACCGTATATATATTTATATGCATGTAGTAAAAACGGCTATTACAATATTACAAACAGACACTCTAATTTTATTTATATGTATAGATACAGTCAATGATATAAAAACAATTTTCTCAATAAATTTTCAACTTTTAGTCCGACACAAAGATTCCGTTTACATTTGAAACAATATAATATTATTTAGCAGTTCGATGGCGCCGTAAACAGAGTAACAAATATCAAAATTTACACAAATTAAACGAATAAAGTTATAAATAAACAAAAATTTGATTCAGAACAAAAGAGCTAACCAAGTAGATATTTTTCTTGTTCATTTCTACAAAAAAAGTGTAATAACAATCAAGAGATATAATATTAAGTTACATGTACCATAATTTTAATACGTTTCAATTATGAAGTGAGCGTCAACTAAGAAAAAGAAGAGATTGCCACTTGCGTATTAAACATATTACGTGTTTCACGATAAAACAATATTTTTTATAATAATAATACTAGATTTAAAAATCTAAAAATCCCACGTTTTTCAGTGACCAAAAAAGAATAAAATAACCCGGCGGGGCCAAGCGAGGGGCCACTCAAAACATAAATTATTATTTTATTCTTTTTAATTATTAACTCAACGAAGTAACCATGTGTTACGCAACAATCGGATAAGCCCCATACAAAAGTGAAAGTTGCTGAAAGTTGACCTGAACGTGTACCTAGAAAGTTGAAAGTTGTTTAAGCGTGCATTGTCATCGGGTTCTGAGCTACCCTGAAAGTTTCAACTCGCTAGTTGGTCGGGAAGTGCCTCAAAATTGAGATACAAGATTCCAACCGGACAGACAAGCAAACAGACAAGAAAGCGACCTAAGAAAAACGTGGGAAAAATACTAGAAAAATCTATTCGACTCACTAGTATTTTAATTCATTAGTATTTTTCTATTAAAATAATTTATCTCATAAGATGGCATTGAAAAGGGCAAAAGTATATAAAAAGTATTGGCTAACAAATATTTTCTGAAATTGCTAGTAATAATATTAATGACTTTTGTTCATATAATGTCCATAATAATAATTATATTAATAATAATATTTGTAACATTCACAACAATTGGCCTAGCCCAAAGCAAGCACTGTAAGGCTTCTGTTATGGATTTTAGGGTAACGGATAGACATTCATATATCATACAGAAATAAATAATATTAATAAAAATACATATAAATACCCATGACTAAGGTACAAATGCTGGTATTCATCACACAAACATCTGCCCCTTCCGGGATTCGAACCCAGGACCGTCGGTGCGAAGGCAGGATCGCTACCGTTGCCCCAAAGTCGTAATGTCAATCATTAAATCAACCACATCAAGTACACATATCAAATTATTGTCAGTTTCATTCCATGCAAATGATAAATTATATAATGTCAAGATACCCTGAGGTCTGAATAATTTTAATAATTTTATTTTTTAGCGGCAGCCGCATTACTTGGCTTTTACATTTATTATTAGCCACTGGTGGATTTCTATGAGAAAATGCATATTTTGTGGCAATCAACCTTTATTAATAACTAGCAGCCCGTCCCGGCTTCGCACGAGTGGACGAAAATCTTAATTTTTTTTTCATAGCATTAAATATATATTAGCATATACTAGCATTAATTATATAGCCTATGTTACTCAGCGTAAATGTAGCTTTCCAATGGTGAAAGAATTTTTGGAATCGGCTCAGTAGTTTTTGAGTTTATTCATTGTAAACATACAAAAATACAAATCTTTCCTCTTTGTTATATTAGTGTAGACTAGCTGACTTGGCTTCGTTTTAATATATTTTTCATCCCACCACCTCGGAAAGTGTAATTTTGCGCTTCGAAATCTGGCTGGAAAATTCTATTTTATTCGCTTGAGCGGCAAAGTAGATTTGAATTTAGAACATCACATATAATGAGTACTCAATATAATTGTAAATTCAAAACGTCATTAAACCTATTTAATGTAACCTCTATGGTGCCAAATTTATGATAAGAACTTTTTAAATTGTGAAAAAATTTAAATTTGGAACCTTCTTGGTTTCTTTGTTTTATTTGCGTGCTTCGCGCCATTCTAGTTTTTCACGTTTTATTGCTTAATATAATTAACATAACCTAAAAACTGTACAAAAAAATCAACTAAAATGAGTGACATTAGCGACGATGAAGTTTATCTAACGCCAACTGAGTTAACTGAAACAGTTAATAATGCGCAAATGAGCCTTCTCCCTCAGCAATCACGAGAGAAGTATTTGAAACAGTACGATATATTTAACATGTGGCGACTAGCTAAAGGAGCAAAAACTTTCTCCGAAAACGTTTTGCTGGCATATTTTATAGAATTATCTGAGACCAAGAAAGCAAGCACGCTATGGAGTACGTATTCAATGCTAAAATTAACAATTAAGATGAAGAAAGACGTTCATATCGACACCTATCATAAATTAGTGGCATTTTTAAAAAGAGCCTCATCTGGTTATAAGCCAAAAAAATCGAAGGTTTTCACAGCATCTGAAATTGCAAAGTTTATTAATAAAGCACCTGATTCCGTATATTTAGCGGCAAAAGTAAGTCAATACGTGTAATTTTTTGTTGTTGATAAAATTGTACATAGTACTTACAATATTTTTAATTTGATTAATTTATTTACGATTATAAATACTTCTTTTGTTACAGGTTGTTCTTATTATTGGTATAACCGGAGCATGTCGAACAAATGAACTTACACTACTTAATGTCAATAACGTATCAAAATATTCTCATAATTCTGATGAATTGCTATTAATTAATGTACTAAATACCAAGACAAAAAAAGACCGCAACTTCGTTATTCGCAAGGAATATGTAAACATTGTTCAGAAATATCAAGCTTTACGTCCTTCTAACACCCCAATTGAACGATTTTTTCTACAATATCGCAACGGAAAGTGTATCCGACAACCTATGGGTCAGAATAAAATTGGCAGTATTCCACGAGAAATAGCAACTTTTCTCGGACTTTTAGAACCCCCGTTATACACCGGTCACTGTTTTAGAAGAACCTCAGCCACACTTTTGGCCGAATCAGGGGCTGATCTTCTATCGCTTAAGCGCCATGGAGGCTGGAAGTCTAATTCGGTTGTAGAGGGATACATAGAGGATTCAATCCAAAGTAAATCAAAAATTTGTAATAGTATCGTGGAGGCCATAACGCTGAAAGAACCTCTGTCAGATTCTTGGTCTCGCCCTTCTACATCTAAAATGAGCCCCCATAAGATTGGAAACAATAGCCCTCTCTCGCCAACATTTACGCCAATAGAATCCAATGAATCGGCACAACTATTTAAAATTACTGATAGTTTACCACAAAACAGCGCACAATTCACAAACACCAACATAACATTACCTAACAAAAATATTAAACTTAACATAAGTAACTGTAGCAACGTTACATTTAATATTTCCTAATTATTTTCTACTTCTTATTATTTTCTTCAATTTATAGATTATCTTAATGTGTTTTAATTGAAATAAAAATATTTTGTCATTATAAATTGTTTTCTTTTTCATTTTGTCATTTCCTCGCTGAGGTGGGATGAAAAGTTACGTATTGCACTCGAGTGGAAAGATTTTTCACCTTGTGCTCGTTTGTTTCCCTCGCTGACGCTCAGGATTCTAATTTAGAATCACTCGCTGCGCTCGTGATTCAACTTTAGAATCCTTCGCTTGCTCGGTCATCCAAATCGAGCACGCGGTTAAAAAGGAACTTTCCACTCTTGTATAATAAATAACTAATAATTAACTATTCGAAATGTTAAAACTATTTGGGGCTTATGTAACTTAGTTGACAGCAGAACTTGAATTTTTATAATTTTTATATATTTTATGCATTTTCAATGCGATCTTATAAGATAAATTATTATAATGGAAAAATACTAGAAAAAATCGACTCGGGTCACAAGTGAATTCTCAGGCGGGAAACGAACCCGCAACCTTTGGAAATCCGGTCCAATGCTCACCCAATTGAGAAAAAAAAAAAAAATCCCGCCTGAGAATTCACTTGTGACCCGAGTCGATTTTTTCTAGTATTTTTCTATTATAATAATTTATCTTATAAGAACTTAAATTGGTCATTTCAGTTTAAAAATATTGCAAACATTTTTTTTATTTTAAATTAAAATGATTTATCCCATGTCCTAATCCGGAATAAATTCAGCAAAAAGAGAAAGAGAAATCATCAAAATCGGTCGAGCAGTTTCGGAGTTCGTCGCAGTTAAACATCGCGACAGGAAATTTTTCTATATAAAGGTCAAATCACAATTTGGTATAGTTATCTTGTTTCGTCTTCTCTCTGACTTTTCAATGTCTTGGATCATAAGTATTTGGGATTTTTTTTTCACAAAAAAGCACCATAAGATAAGGTAAAGGCTAGATTTCAGTGCTGACTTTACACATTTGCCGCCCCAAAGCTATAAATTTTTTGCCGCCCCTACTGACCTCTATAATAGGCTAGATAACAAAAATTTTTTTTTGCTTTAATAGAAGCTCATTTCCATAATAAACAGACAGAAAAAAATCGGTTTTCGAATAACTTAAAAAACAAGCAAGATATAAGGTATTGAATATTCTGCTCATCTCTCTCTAGCAAAACGGAAATTTACATGGAGTTTATATGGCCGTACTAAACAGTGACGTCACTGTTGATGTCGGATCTCTCTGTCTAATCGCTTCCAAATGAACAACTTAAAATGCTTGTATCTAATGTATTTCTAAGCCGATTTTAATTCTGATTTCACACGATTGTATCTTTTTCTACGGTTTTTTAATATATTATGACGAGACGTGAAAATTAAAATTCAGTCATCATCCCAATTAGATTCACTGTTCACAATAACGTTAATTCCTTTTTTATGGAATAATCTAGTTTCAAGATTATTTTTACAAATTTTTGGGTATATTTTTAAGCTAAGAAAAGCAAAGCTTTGTTTTTACTGCACTATTACTTACTTTTTTTCTGTACCAATTTTCTGGGTAAATTTTGCAGCCCTAAGCTTCAGCTTTTTCAGCTTCTATGGTAAATCCGGCACTGCTAGATTTGGTATCTGAGGGAGGCGAAGGCTATCACTGGACAAGGCAGTCATGGTGTATGAGAGAGAGACATGGCGTATGAAAACGTGTTGGACACTTTTTAAAACATAGGTTGAACTCTCTTCATCAAGAGAATTGTACAAATATTGTCTCTTATAGTTTTAATATTTCGAATAGATAATTATAATATATTAAAACTTAGCCGAGTCAGCTAGTTATTAATAAAGGTTGATTGCCAAATAATATACCGGTGGCTAATAATAAATTTAGAAATCAAGTAATGCGGCTGCCGTTAAAAAAATAAAATTATTCAGACCTCAAGGAATCTCGACATTGTATAATTTATGATTTGCATGGAATGAAATTCACAATAATTTGATATGTGTCCTTGATGTGATTGATTTAGTAATCTATACATATAAATGAAATTGTAGTGTCTGTTTGTAATATTGAAATAACCGTTTTTTACTACATGCATATGAATATATATACGGTACATACACCAAAATAATATGTTTTACAATTTTTGTCTGTCTGTTTGTTCCGACTAATCTCTGAAATGGCTGGACCGATTTTGACGATACTTTTATTGGCAGGTAGCTGATGTAATAAGGAGTAACTTAGGCTACTTTTATTTTAGAAAAATAATATTACTGCCACAACAACGCGTGGCTGGGTCAGCTAGTTGATGTATAAAATCGTTAAAAATGGACTGTCCATACAAAATGACCGATCAGTCGATCGAGTGAGAATTGAAAGTAGTTTTGTTTACAATTTTAATTTGTCATATCTATATAGCCTAACTGTTTAATTCTAAATACGGTCAGTCAGCACATCGTGTCATCGAAAACTAGCAAATTTTATATTTTTTATATATTTTATGCATTTTCAATGCGATCTTATAAGATAAATTATTATAATAGAAAAATACTAGAAAAAATCGACTCGGATCACAAGTGAATTCTCAGGCGGGAATCGAACCCGGAACCTTTGGAAATCCGGTCCAATGCTCTCCCAATCTTAATCGATTGACCAAATATTTGTAGAAATGTTTCTTTCGAATACGAGAGGATGTTCCTCTCATTGATGAAATAACGCTGGCCTACAGCGTAAAATCAGGAAGGTATTAGAAGATTTCGACGAGTGTTCACAAGGCTCGGTAGCTCAATTGGGAGAGCATTGGACCGGTTTTCCAAAGGTTGCGGGTTCGATTCCCGCCTGAGAATTTACTTGTGATACGAGTCGATTTTTTCTAGTATTTTTCTATTATAATAACTAGAAAATTTGTTTAATCGTATTTCTATGCGATCTTCAATACAGTTTATTTACTTGGAGTTTGGCCAGCTCATGGTAATGTGTTGTTATTTATAGTTATTCCATTTCGATAGTGCGTTTAGTAGAGGGCGCTAAATGTAGTCCCGGTCAGTCTTGTTCAGCGGCGGCTGGTGACACGCTGAGCGGGTCAAGGTCCCGCAGCACGTGGGATGTCTCGAGGCTCGTGTCGGAGGCACCGAGTTCTTGCTCCAACCGACCGCCAACACCGCGTGCTTCAGCCTCCTCTTCTCTTTGGCACTGGAACATTCGTCAGACCTCATTCAGTACTGTACGAGTCACGTACATTGTACTATAAGCAAAATATAAACTTTTATTTGTTAACACGCTTTTATTAGCTTCACTTGTGACTATGTAAGAAAATCTTGGAATCTTAATTTGACCCACTTTCCGGTCTTTGATTAGGATGAAATTTTGCACACGCTCTGAGTTCTGATGACAATACATGACTAGCTAAGAAACGTCATTACAAATCAAATATGGCGGCCTCCCCAAGATGGCGAACTGGCTGATTGAAATGCACTTCCATGATATGGGTATCAAATGAAAGGGTTTGCTGTCACGAATACGAAAAAAATAGTCACGTGTCTTAAAGCGTGTTTTTTAGTTTTTTAAACTATTAATTATTATATAAGTAATCACAAATTTAAGTCAAGAATAAATATATATATATATATATATATACCATATGTTTATTATATTTTTGAAATATTGGTAAAAAGTTATATCATAATAGCACTGATGACGAAAAACTAGAGGGAGATGATACATCGCCAGTCCTGATTTCACAATTTTCAATACTTGTTTCTTTTTCATTCAACCGTGTCTCCTTAATTAAAAGCTGCCATGCGGCATGCAATTTACCTTAACTTACAAAATACATAACGCATCACCGTAACGTTGACTGGTAGAAAACGAGGCATTAAGTCCACCTTTGTACAAATTGTGCATAAAGTGTAAATAAAATAATACAGTACTTAAAATTAGTGAGTTACTAACATATTTATTAATTCGGTTTTGAATCTAAAAATGTTATAATGAAAGAAATCCAAATTACATGTTTTTACTGAATCCATTTTGAAAGCATAGAATTCTATTTAATGGGGAAAATTTGCCAAAGTTACTTTTGTTCAAGCTTAGAAGAATTACCAGTCGTCATAAAAAGAATTACAGAAACTTACACTTTAAATGAATAAATTAATAATTTAAAGAAAATTGTTTTCTTGCGGATTTTGCGCATAATTTATTTTATACTAGCTGACCCAGCCACGCGTTGCTGTGGCACAGTAATTTTATTTTTCAAACATAAAAAAAAACTAAAATAAAAGTAGCTTAAGCTACTCCTTATTACATCAGCTACCTGCCAACAAAAATCTCGTCAAAATCGGTCCAGCCATTTCAGAGATTAGCCGGAACAAACAGACAGACAGACAGACAAAATTGTAAAAAATGTTATTTTGGTGTATGTACCGTATATATATTTATATGCATGTAATAAAAAACGGTTATTTCAATATTACAAACAGACTCCAATTTTATTTATATGTATAGATTTAATCCTGACGTTCCGACTCCTTTGAAGGAGCCGTGATCACAGGATGACTAAGGCAATGGTCGTCATATATTTTCTACTACCTCCACAATATTTTAATTGGGCACATTCCTAATTGTTAAAATTACTTTATATAAATCAAATTGTTTTATTTTTACATTTTATTTTGTTATATTACTGAGTCTACTACCAGTTCCGAAATTGGGAGGCCCTTCCGAGAAGAACTGGCAGGGGGACCGACCTCCATCTTACTGTTATTATTTAAATCTATACATATAAACAAAATTGGAGTGTCGGTTTGTAATATTGCAATTACCTTTTTTTACTACATGCATATGAATATACGGTAGGTACATAAACCAATATAACATTTTTTACAATTTTTGTCTGTCTGTCTGTTTGTTCCGGCTAATCTTTGAAATGGCTGGACGCATTTTGACGAGACTTATTTTGGCAGGTAGCTGATGTAATAAGGAGTAACTTAGAGTACTTTTATATGAGAATAATTCTTTTATTTTAGAAAAATAAAGTAATGCGCGTAAGTTTCATTCAAATGTATAATGTGTAAATGTAATAAGTGTAAGAATAAAAATAAAATTAATAATGTACACACCGACGGTAGTCGAAGTATACTCCTCTCATGTGGTGGAGCTATCGAGTGAAGCGTTTATGATCACCTCGGAAGGAGCATGTCTGCGAATCGCCATCTGACGAGTCAAGTTCATAATTATAACATCAAAGTCATAATATTCTATAGTTATACTTAGTAAATATCGAACAAAATGTAGTGTCCACATCAACATCACTTTTTATATTTTTTACTACGTTTTTATTAACTTTGGTTCGTGTCTGTCCTTCTGTCTGTCAGCAATATTTACGAGTCTTATAACTCAAAATTAGACCACTTCTGATGCTCCTAAAGAGCTCAAAATTTTACCACACGTAAATCATGGATGCCAGTTCATTATTCAGTCATCACCAACATCAACTTGATAGTCAGATAAGCCACAATAAATTAATTAAAACACCTATATAATCATTGATGTTCCGTACTTTTGTTATAATTTAGTTTATTATAGCACAAACAATACTGTATCCAATCTTTCTATTTTTTTTTTCAACAATATCAGAGGCACAATCCCTTTGGTTCAAAGCCGTAACAAAGCCAGCCATCAGTGCTGCCATCTTGAACATTCTCACTTGAACTACACACACCGATCGAACCGTTCCCCGCGGCGCGCAGCCCAATAAATTATATTTCTCATAAAACTAAATCTACGGTGCAATCAGTGCAAAAATCGTGAATTAGGCCAGGAGACCATCGTAGAACAATACAGCTGGATCAAGGATACGGAGGTACCTCCAAGAAGACGACCGGCACATTCCAAGGTGAGTGCCTCTGAGTTCAAATCCAAAATTAAGTAAGAAACGGGTAAGGATAAATCATAAACTAAATTCTCATACAATTGAAGAAAATTCAAAAAACCTCGGATTAATCCTGGGATCAACGTTAAAAAAAATACATCCTCTCGGAAATCTTGAATTTTCAAATACCGTGAGCATTTGAAAATTCAATGTTATTGTTTGAAAAAAAATGACAACACGAATTAAGCAATCGCGTCACGTCCAAAATAGCATCGATTGCTGACTTGCATCCGATGCATTTCGTGCGTCATTAGCAAAATGCTTATTTACCAATAAGTTTCCTTTAATATTGTATTAGAATAAGTCTCAGTCGTGTAGAACATTTTTTAGAGTAAAGTTTGTAATTTAGTTTTAAATAAATATTTTTTTATTTATTTTCTTATCGTCGAAATATAACTCACGAAATGTTGTAAAATAATTAATTTAAATGGAAGTTGCTGATGATCTGGAGGATCATACAATGGAGGCTTTTACACTAAGACAAAAAGAGAATAAAATAAATAAAATTAAAAAAAAATATATATATATATATTATAGTAATATAAGTTATTTACGGGATTGCTACCATGTACCTTGTTTTTGAGTTTCCGATATTTCGGCACTGTTGCAAGTGCCATGATCACGGAGCGACTGAAGTAATTGCGGGTAGGTCGTCTTCGTCGTCGGCCTTCGTCGGAGGGTAGACCGATATTTCTGCCAATAACAGCCTACCCGCAATTACTTCAGTCGCTCCGTGATCATGGCACTTGCAACAGTGCCGAAATATCGGAAACTCAAAAACAAGGTACATGGTAGCAATCCCGTAAATAACTTATATTACTATAATGTTAGTGACCATGAATGTTTAAAACAATATATATATATATTTATATATATATTTTTTTTTCTAATATTATATATCTTTTGCATTTTTTCAATACAAACTTATAAGATAAATTATTGAAATAGAAAAATACTAGAAGAATTTGATTCGGCTCGCAAGTGAATTCTCAGGCGGGAATCGAATGTGCAACCTTTGGAAGTTCGGTTCGATTCTCTCCCAATTAAGTAACTGAGCCTTGAGAACACCCGTCGAAATTTTCTAGTAAACTAATTGCCTGTTTCATCTTAATCCAAATTTTTGTAAAAATGTTTCTTTCGAGTATGAAAGGATGTTCCTCTCATTGATGAGACAACGCTGGCCTACAGCGTAAAATAAGAAAGGTACTAGAAAATTTGGACGAGTGTTCGCAAGGTTCAGTAGCTCAATAGGGTATTTGACAGATTTTCGTAAAGTACTTCAAAATGTTCTAAAGTCGCTAAAGATACCTTTGACAAATGTTTCTCTTATATTTAGAGCCATTTTAATAACAAAAAGATAGTTTTAATAATTACATGTTGTATTAGTCACGTGACAAATCAATGGCGTGACGTCACGATGTAATATTCTTTATGTAAACAATACGCGAGAGATTAGTTTTTCGTTCATGATTCTTTAAAAAATGGCTTCAAAGACATTTTGTTTATTACATCGTGACGTCGCGTGCTCTGATTGGTCGTTGAGACGTATCGTGTAAATGATGCACAGATTCAAAAACTCTAATTTTTATTAAGGAAAATAAAATATTTAATAACTTTTATTTGTAATTTAAGTAAAATATTATTAATTAGGACCTTAAATTCTATAGTGTTCAATACAATACTTATTTATTTGTCAACTATGTCAAATACCCTATTAGGAGAACATTGGACCGGGCTTCTGAAGGTTGCGGATTCGATTCCCGCCTGAGTAGATTTTTTTTCTAGTATTTTTCTGTGAAAATATTTGATCAACATTATTGTTAATAAGATA
The DNA here is from genome assembly GCA_927399485.1 of Calamotropha paludella. NCBI lineage: Eukaryota > Metazoa > Arthropoda > Insecta > Lepidoptera > Crambidae > Calamotropha > Calamotropha paludella. The sequence continues at coordinate 23,618,179 of OV656820.1, read as the reverse complement.
TTCGTCGACATTATTGGATACCTTAAGGGCAGGCACGCTGTGTTGAGTAACGTTGACGTGGTCTGATCTGAGTGACCGGCTTCACCACCTTATCCTGGCGCTGGAGCACCTGCGGAAAATATTTGTGTCACATTTATCTCAATGTTACCAGTCACACTTGTAATGTGTGTAATTCTAACTAAAAAACTAGGCGATGCAGTCGCTAAGCTTAAAGCTACGTTAGCACCATATATTGGAGCGAAGCGTTATACCTAAAAAACGAAAAAAAAAAAAATTTTTTGCTTCGATAGGAATTTTTGCGTATTTCAAAATTCGGGCTCCGTCACAATCTGGTCCTAAACCTGTTGTTTCGATTCCACACAAAAAATATTAAAATCGGTTAAGAACTCGGGAAGTTATGGCGTAACAGACATTGCGCCATTGAAGCTGATCCATGGGAGCTTCGCTCGCTTTGCTCGCTCCGTTTCAATAAGGTAAAATTCCAGGTGGTTTTGTCCAAAAGAATAGGCAGAAAACTTTTTCAGATATAGTATTCGAGTTAAGTTCGGTGCATTTCTAATGCGACGATATCTGTGCGATACAACTTTTGCTCGGCTATTTGCAGATGAAGAGGTAAACGATCAAATCGCCAATCACAGCTTGTAAGGCTTGTGTTATGGATATTAGGGTAACTGATATGTAAGTTATATTAATAGAAATATTCCTGAGTAAGCTTTGAATACTAGATTGTCAAACGGAATGTTCAAAGTCGAGAAATGTTCTACCAGGCTGACCAGCCGACATTATTTGTACATTAGCACACTTTTATGTAATAAAACTAGCTGAGCCAGCCACGCGTTGCCGTGGCACAGTAATTTTATATTTCTAAAATAAAAGATTTTATTCTAAAATAAAAGTTGCCTAAGTTACTCCTTATTACATCAGCTACCTACCAATAAAAGTCTCGTCAAAATCGGTCCAGCCATTTCAGAAATTAGCCGGAACAAACAGACAGACAGACAAAAATTGTAAAAAATGTTATTTTGGTGTATGTAATAATAAATAATAAAAAGCCTTTTATTTCTTGCTTTCCATAGTAAAGTTTCAATAACATTTTGCATGCAAAATTATTCACAACTTTGTTTTTTTTTTTTTTTTTTAGTTCATTTACGATATAAAAATAATAAAATAAAAATAATATGATTATCATTTTAAGAACCAATATCATTAAAAACAAAATTCATAACACAATCATAATTTTATACTTGAATTGAATAATTAATAGCTTTGGAATTTATGTGGTAATGAATATAATAAAAAATAAACATTTGGTGTATGTACCGTATATATATTCATATGCATGTAGTAAAAAAAGGTTATTTCAATATTACAAACAGACACTCCAATTTTATTTATATGTATAGATAAACATTTGTACAGCTTACCTCTAGACGAGTGTAAGGAAGTTTTGTATGAGTGGCTAGTTAGCATAAGATATGAAGATGTTGAGTCTCTGTTATAACTAATTGAAGGCAAAACACATATTCATTTTTGAATTGTATACCGTTTAGATTCAGTCAATTTATTTTATTTTTTTATTTTGCTTTGATGTTTAATTGATGTTAGGTGTATAGGTTCAGTCTTTGACTAATGTAGTTGTTAACGTTATTTTGTGTTGTAAACCATTATTAAACATAAATAAATTATTTAATTATTTATATATATATATATATATATATATATATATATATCTATCTATATATATAGATACCCACAACTCAGGTACAAATGCTCGTATTTATCATAAACATCTGCTCCGTCCGGGACTCGAACCCGGGGCCGTCGCAAGGCTCGCTACCGTTGCACCAAACGGACGATTAGAATTGAAGTCGATAGAAGGATGATGTAACACTCACCCGCGCCATGTAAGCTATCTCCTCCATCTCCGCCGGAAGACCACGGTCCACCCGTGACTCGGCCACGTTCTCCTGCATCCGTTGCCACCATACCTGTGCAATTTTATTATCTTAAAACAATTTTAATGATTTCTTTGATGATCTTTTATTCATTTTGCTGGCTTTGTTACTTAGGACATAAAATAGGTTTCATTTTAAGTTTTATTTAAAAATATATATATTGCAAATTAAAATAATCGGGCCACAGCAACATATGGCCGGGTTAGCTATTCATTTATAAAATTGCAGATTTTTTCATTTTTTTATTACTCCATTTTCTGACCCCTGGGCTTAATTGGGATAAAGAGCGAACCGATTCAAACTAAAAAACTTTTAAGATGAGTAAAGACTCAGTTTTGCGGACCGGGGCGGCTTAGACATTATTTCTCATGCGTTGATTTATAATTATTGAAACACTGATGCATACAATTTTATTGTTATTTCGTTAGAATTCAAGACTTTTCGATGCATGATAGAAAGACCTGGTTTCACCTAAATGAACCTTTCGTGTTATAATGAGGCTCAAGAATTAGAATGTCCGGCCATTTCACCTAAATGTACGGCTGAATGTGCTGGTTCCTCTGGCTTTTTTTCCCACGTTTTTCTTAGGTCGCTTTCTTGTCTGTTTGCTTGTGTGTCGTCTTGTCTGTCCGGTTGGAATCTTGTATCTCAACTTTGAGGCACTTCCCGACCACCTAGCGAGTTGAAACTTTCAGGGTAGCTCAGAACCCGATGACAATGCACGCTTAAACAACTTTCAACTTTCTAGGTGCACTTTCAGGTCAACTTTCGGCAACTTTTACTTTTGTATGGGGCTTATCCGATTGTTGCGTAACACATGGTTACTTCGTTGAGTTAATAATTAAAAAGAATAAAATAATAATTTATGTTTTGAGTGGCCCCTCGCCTGGCCCCGCCGGGTTATTTTATTATTTTTTGGCACTGAAATACGTGGGACTTTTAGATTTTTAAATCTAGTATTTTTAAAACCTGGCAACGATTGAAAGACGCGACAGACATGGCCACTGAAATGAGGGTGAGGCGGAGTAAAAGCGTATGTGGGCAGAACGTACGGTTGTGCGCAGTCGGCGAGGCACTGTTCACTGCGAGGCACGAGTTCACGCGTGCGTCGGAAGAGGGCGCCACTCTCTGCGAACGCCCAACACGACGAGCACGAGCCCTGCTCTGCGAACATTTTATACATTTATCATAAACTAGCTTCCGACCGCGACTTCGCCCGCGTGGTGTTTTGATAAAAAGAAACTCATGTTCTTTTTCAAATTTCAGACTATCCATATCCAATTTTGTAACAAACGGCTCAGCAAATTAGCCGTGAAACAAATATTTACACAGTTACAGTAAATTAATTTGAATATTAATGATTATATTAAAAGAACGGTATAGATTTGGGTAGAGCATTTGATTAAAAGAGAGTAGGTATGTTTAAAAAAATTAAAAAATATCTGTTTACAGTAGGTATAAGGTACCTATGTATTCCATTAAGTGGCAGAAAGTACCTGTTCGGACGATTACCGTCTGACTCGCTAGATGGCGCTGCACTCCGGTGAATCACGCTTTCGTTTGCACGCCGGACGATGCATTAGTACAACGTTGAACATTGTTACTTCAGTTTTTAATACAGATACATTTCCTAAACGGTGTTTTTATTTATCGGTATAGTCGGTAGTAGCTTAGTTTAACATTGGTCCTCGAGTCGGATGTGTAAGTGTAGTGACAGTGTAGTGAAGTGAGTGTCTATCGGAAGAATAACGGATTTCAGTGATAAATAGGACAGTCGTGAGTAATAGATATAAGGGAAGCGTAAAGGACTTAGAACATAAACATTTTATATTTTAAAAAATTACAAGTGTCAGTGACTTAGTAAATATTCAGATAGTTATTTAAAGTTCAAAGACTTAGAAAATATTCAGATAGTTATTTAAAGTTCAAAATTTTATGTGTTAAAGACTTAGTTATTTAAAATTTCATAAGTTTGGGACTTAGAAAGTTTTGCAAGAAGATCGTAGTAGTGCATAACTTAGAACTATTGGCGTGTGATTTACATAGACTTTGAATTGTACCTTGTTAATTTATATCATTAGTGTATTGCAAAAGTTATATATTATAATGGAGAAAAATAAACAACTTTTAAGCCTTCAAGAGGAGAGGTTGGAGTTAATCAAAAAGGCACAAATTAATTATGGGAAATCAGGAAAATCCCGAATAACATTAACTTATTTAGATACGCGCTTAGAAAATTTAGAACAATTGTGGCAGAGTTTTAAAACTACCCACGATCGTCTCGTTGAAAATGTTCCGAAGTCATCAAGAAATGAAATAGATTATTTTAAATTTGATATATACGACACTTGTGAAGAGATTTATATCACATATAAAAGCGATTTAAAAACAAAAATACAGGAGCTTACCGTAACTGCATCGGGATCTGCCTTACCAGAATCCAAGAAAACAAATGCTGAGATAAAATTACCGACAATAAACATACCACAATTTTCGGGAAAATATACCGACTGGACGTCGTTCCATGATTTATTCCATTCCATCATACATACAAACCAGTCGATAGATGATGTCCAAAAATTACACTATTTAAAGTCAAGCTTGTCTGGCGAAGCAGAACAATTATTGCGAACCATTCCAATAACCAGTCAAAACTATAGTCAGGCATGGGAAATTTTGAAAAATCGATACAATAATAAGAGATACATATCCAACAGTATTTTTAAGAAACTTTTCAGTATTAGAAATTTAACAGTAGAATCAGCCTCACATATAAGATACTTACTGGACACAACTGTGGAATGTTTGAACTTATTAAATAACCTGGGCTTACCTACTAAATCGTGGGATGCTATTATAATATTTTTAACAGTCTCCAAATTAGATTCTGAAAGTCACCGTCTGTGGGAACAGAATGTATCGGCTGAAAGAGAGGAACTTCCTACCTTTGACACACTAAAACAATTCTTGGAAACCAGGTTTAGGTCTCTAGAAATGATTGAGAACACACCCAAATCAGCAAGACCCAAAACATTTCATACGTCTTTAGAATCTGCACACCCCACATGCTCATTCTGTAAAGAAGATCATTACATATATCAATGCAAAAGTTTCGTTAAACTACCATATCAACAAAGGCACGATTTTGTGCAAAACAATAATCTATGTTTTAATTGTTTAATTCCAAATCACACCGTTCACAAATGTTTGAGGAAGACGTCGTGTCGAGTATGCCATAAGAAACACCACTCTCTATTGCACCCTGAGAGAAGAGATGAATCTGTTAAAGAAAATTGTCATAAAAACTCAGCACAAAACATAGTATCACATTTTATTAATCAACCTGGTCAAATATTACTCGCCACTGCACTGGTAGATGTGACTTCGCGTCAAGGTCAGAATCAAATCTATCGTGCCCTCATTGACCAGGGTTCACAGGCCTCGTTCGTAACAGAAGATGTCGTTCAAACTTTGGGTTTGAAGAAGATAAAAATCAACGGCGTAGTGTCAGGATTGAGTGAAGGAAAACAGCTTCATACCAAGTACATGGTTGAAGTACAATTGCATTCGAGACACAATACAGCCTTCACTATCCCTATTAGAGCTTACATTCTAAAATCAATTACAACCTATCTTCCACAACAATCAATCACAGTTTCTAACTGGCCGGAGCTGAAAGACATTGCCCTGGCAGATCCGACATATTATACACCAAACAAAATACACTTGCTGCTGGGGGCAGAAGTTTATAGTAAAATCAGAGAAACTGGTTTGATGAAGAGTCCATCCGGGATAATAGCACAAAAAACACAACTGGGCTGGATTCTTTCTGGTGATGCTAGAGAAACAAAACCTGTAAAACAAAATAATATTATTAGTATGCATGTATGTCTATGTGACAATGAATTATTGAGAAAGTTTTGGGAAGTAGAGAATGAAATAAGTATCAGTGAAAGAAAACTAACTTTGGAAGAACAGCGATGCGAAAATATTTACAAAGAAACTACTACTAGAACAGAATCTGGAAGATACAAAGTAAACTTACCTTTCAAGGAAGATGTAGTAACACCGGTAGACAAATGTGGTAAAACTAAGGAAATAGCTATTTCGAGATTTTTACAATTAGAAAAAAGGTTAGAACAAAACAAAAAAATGAAAGATGAATATACTAAGGTGATAAATGAGTATAAAGAGTTAGGATATATGTCTTTGGCTAGAGATGATGAACAAGATGTTATATACTTACCTCATCACGCGGTCATCAGAGATGATAAAGAAACAACTAAGTTGCGAGTAGTGATGGACGCTTCTGCAAAGGGTTCCCTGGGAAAATCACTAAACGATACGCTGCTAACTGGACCTGTTATTCAAAAGGATTTGCGCACATTAGTTATAGAGTGGAGACAACACAGAATAGCTCTAGTTAGTGACGTCATCAAGATGTATCATCAAGTCTTGGTCAGTGAAAGTCATGTAAATTATCAACGGATCCTCTGGAGAAACCACCCTCATGAAGATTTAGACTCTTATAATTTACTAACTGTAACATTTGGCACTGCGTGTGCACCTTTTTTAGCGGTTCGAACGCTATTACAAGTAGCTGAAGATGAAAGAGATACATACCCTCTAGCAGCTGAAATTGTTAAATCCTCATTCTATATCGATGATTTGATGACTGGCGCTTGCAATGAGACCTTGGCTATGGAAATCTATAATCAAACCAATAAACTTTTGGGAAGTGCAGGGTTTATATTACAAAAGTGGTCAAGTAACTCTGATTTACTACTAAACACAATCCAACGAAATAAGCTTGACACACAACCTTTTGAAATAAAATTCGACAAGATCATAAAGATTCTGGGTATCAAATGGGACAGAAACGACGATAAGTTCAAGATCTCTGTTCAGTTACCTAGCCAAATTCAAAGAGTAACCAAAAGAACAGTCTTGTCAGAGGTTGCACGTTTGTTCGACCCCTTTGGATGGCTGGCACCAGTTATTATCAGAGCCAAGATCCTAATACAAAGATTATGGCTTTCCAATAAAGATTGGGATGACGAGCTGCCACGCGACATCACCGAGGAATGGCTTTTGTTTCGAAAACAATTAGTTACCTTACAGGACATACAAATAGATCGATGGATTCATACTCATCCTGACAATGACCGAATTGAGCTTGTTGGATTTGCAGATGCATCAACAATAGCTTACGCCGCAGTTATTTACGTGAGAGTGATCCAAGGAAATGAAGTTTACGTCACGATACTCGAGAGCAAAACAAAAGTAGCACCATTAAAACAAATTTCAGTTCCGCGATTAGAACTGTGTTCGGCAGTTCTATTATCTAAACTTCTGGCAGAGGCTTCAAAGATATTAAAGATTCCAAAACAAAATGTGTATGCTTTTACTGACTCAACCATAGTCTTAGCTTGGATACAATCTCAACCAATAAGATGGAAAACCTTTGTAGCAAACCGTATTACGGAGATCCAGAACCGGTTAGATAATGATAGATGGAACCACGTCGCGTCCGAAGAGAATCCAGCTGACATTGCTTCTCGTGGCATTGCACCTTCGGAATTGAAGAACAACCAGTTTTGGTGGAAAGGGCCCTGTTGGATGAAGAACAAGGTATTAAACACTAATAAGAAAATAGTTCCTGAAACAAACACAGAAGAAAAGAAACAATTTTCCAAGGTATTCTACAACAAATATGAAGAAGAATCATTATTTACAAGATTTTCAAGCTTAAGAAAAATGATCAGAGTACTTAGCTATTGTAGAAGATTCATTGATCTGAAAAAGAGAAAAGAAACTAAAGTATTTACTTACCTTACCGCCGAGGAAATGAACAAAACCTTAGAAGCTTGTATTAGAGTTATACAGGAAGAAGAATTTGAAGAAGAACTGGAAGATCTGAAACATAAAAAACAAGTTAAAGGTAGAAGTAAAATCATATCGTTAATGCCATACGTTGATGACAAAGGTTTATTGCGAGTAGGTGGTAGGTTGCAAGCAGCTAACATGTTATACGACAAAAAACATCCTATAATTATACCAGGTAAAACTCACCTTGCAAGGTTGTTGATTGCAGACGCTCATGAAAGGGTTATGCATGGAGGTACGGCTCTCACAATGAGCTACTTAAGAGCCAAGTACTGGGTTTTAGGTTTAAAACCTGCAGTGAAGAAGCACATTAGTAAATGCGTGATGTGCATAAGATACAACGCTAAGACGCAACAGCCACTGATGGGCGAACTTCCCAGTGTACGGGTCAATCCTGGAAGACCGTTTGAGACATGTGGTGTTGATTTCGCTGGTCCAATACAGATGCGTGTGTCAAAGGGTAGAGGTCAAAAATCCTTTAAAGGATACATCGCATTATTTGTCTGCATGAAAACCAAAGCAATCCACCTAGAGGCTGTAAGCGATCTCACTACCCCAGGTTTCATCGCAGCATTCCGCAGATTCGTGTCTCGTAGAGGACACTGCTCCGATATGTGGAGTGACAATGGATTGAACTTTGTAGGCGCTGCAAATGAGTTAACACGAATGATGAACCAAAGTATGTCTAAAACTGTCAAAGAAATTGCAGAATTGTTGGAGGGCGACGGAACGACTTGGCACTTCATCCCGCCAAAATCTCCCAATTTTGGAGGGCTATGGGAGGCAGGTGTGAAGTCAGTTAAGACACATTTAGCAAAGACAATAGGCGACTCCACATTAACATTCGAAGAAATGTCAACCGTACTTTGTCAGATTGAGGCATGTCTCAATTCGAGACCTCTAACTCAAATCAGTGACCATCCAGATGACTTAGTTCCGTTAACGCCAGCGCATTTTTTAGTTGGGCAACCGCTTATTACTGTTCCAGAATTTATTAATACGACAGAAACTATAACTCCTATGCAGCGATGGCAACTGGCACAGAAAATGGTTAAGCATTTCTGGAACCGATGGTCTAGAGAATATCTACATAGCATACAGCAAAGATGCAAATGGCAAACTAAAACAGAGGCACCAGTTGTGGGCGATCTGGTCATAATAAAGGAGCATGACATGCCACCGACAAAATGGTTAATGGGCAGAGTGATCGAGATACATGAAGGTCCAGACGGAGAAGTTAGAGTGGTAACTTTAAAGTGCAGGAATTCCGTCTTAAAGCGTCCTACCTCAAAGTTGATTTTGTTACCTCGACAAGAAAGTTCAGACAAGCAGCAGTAGAAGAATCGAGTTCTTGGGGGGCGGGATGTTCGGACGATTACCGTCTGACTCGCTAGATGGCGCTGCACTCCGGTGAATCACGCTTTCGTTTGCACGCCGGACGATGCATTAGTACAACGTTGAACATTGTTACTTCAGTTTTTAATACAGATACATTTCCTAAACGGTGTTTTTATTTATCGGTATAGTCGGTAGTAGCTTAGTTTAACATACCTAGGAAAATTTATTGGTCCCTTATGTCCAAGAGACACTTTACAGGGGCCAGCGTCGCGTTGTGTACAAAAATATTTTAAAATTACCTAATTTAAAACATTTTTGTACACAACGTTTGCTGTTTTGTTATTATTTGTTAAAATGTGGACATTGTTTGGACTCGACACTCGCGAGCAGGCCACGTACAGTTGGCCATGCGAAAAACAGTTTTTCTCTAAATGGACACCTGCTACTTTAAATGTTTGATCCGTTCCGTTCCGTTCGAATTTCGGGTATTCCGTTTGTAGAATTTCACCCCCACAATGGTAAAAATTGCTAGAACAAACGATTTTTGTTTCTTATTTAGTGCCTAAATACAAAATGTTATGTTTTTATCTTCAAAATGACGAACTTCATACAAACTTTCAACCCCTATTGCATCCCCTCACAGGTCGAAATTTCAAAAACGCTAGAACAAATTGTTTTTTTATTTCTTATCAAGTTCCTAAATATATAATTTAATCTCCAAAAATGACAAAATCCCATACAAACTTTCAACCCTTATTTCACCCCCTCACTGGTCGAAATTTCAAAAACGCTAGAACAAATGTTTAATTATATATTATCAAGTGCTTAAATATAAAGTTTCATGGTTTTATCTTTTAAAATTAAGAAATCCCATAGAAACTTTCAACCCCTATTTCAACGTCTTCATCCCTTTTTTTCGCAATAAAAGGTAGCCTATGTTCTTTCTCACGGATTAAAGATTATCTGTGCCAAATTTCATCAAAATCGGTTGAGAGGTTTAAGCGGGAAAGCGTAGCAGACAGACAGACAGACAGACAGAGTTACTTTCATAGTAATAATAATTCACTTATTTGCCAGGACATAGTAAAATATAAGTTTAAACAAATTTTTATAGAACGACATAACGTGTCGAGCAGTGTTGGGCAAAATGTCATTAACTACAAATCAACCATTACAATTACAAATTGTAATTGGTTGAAATTATTGAAAAGTAATTGAATAATCTCTTTTAAAGATGAGGTAGTATCTATACATATAAATAAAATTGGAGTGTCTGTTTGTAATATTGAAATAACCTTTTCTTACTACATGCATATGAATATATATACGGTACATACACCAAAATAACAATTTTTACAATTTTTGTCTGTCTGTCTGTTTGTTCCGGCTAATCTCTGAAATGGCTGGACCGATTTTGACGGGACTTTTATTGGCAAGTAGCTGATGTAATAAGGAATAATTTAGGCTACTTTTATTTCAGAAAAAGTATTTTACAATAACTGAGCCACGGCAACGCGTGACACCATATATTGGAGCGGAGCGTAATAGCTAAAAGTATAAATTTTTTTTTTCGATAGGAAAATTTTACGAATTTCAAATTTTTTTGTGTGGAATCGAATCAACAGGTTTAGGACCGTCACAATCTGGTCCTAAACCTGTTGATTCGATTCCACACAAAAAATATTAAAATCGGTTAAGAACTCGGGAAGTTATGGCTTAACAGACATTGCGCCATTGAAGCTGATCCATGGGAGCTCCGCTCCAATCAAACTGCAACTTTAAACTTAATTTTTAAGTAGAAACAAAGAAAGTGAAGAGATATATTTTCTCACACAGTTCAGTTTTAAGAAAGATTACACAAGTTATAGCACCGTATGTGCGATATGCTATGAGTTATAATGGGATGATGCGATGCTGGAGCTTACTTGTATCGAGGTGGAACAGCACCGGGCCTGGTCGGTGGTCGTGGAGCTCGTGGTGTCGATGCCAATAGCGGTCACTCCCTTCTCTCAGTGTCGAACTGTCCACAGTCACCGAACACCTGGATAGAAAAGAAATTCGTAAGCAAACTGAATAGTAATGAGCATCTCAGTAGCAATTCATTACTTTGGGATTTTTGAAGTGAAACTTCTTTACGCTCCACTTGGGGAGTAAGAACTGGTGAAGAGAGTTAGTCAAGATAGAGAGAGAGAGAGAGAGAGTTATGTTTCGTATATCTAATATATATAGGTGGAGCTAAAGAAGTTTTGCTTCGGTTGTGTGGCCTAAAGTACATTTGTTGTTTTGCAATTAATATAAAGGGGTTTGAAGATTTTTGTATGGAGGGTGGCCCTAAACGTCGGCCGCCATTTTTATTTTTTTTTAAATCGGGGTGCACAACAAAAGTTATATATTTAGATGGAGGACACTTATACAAACAAAAAATGTTATATAACATGATATCCTTAAGCGTCACGTTTCTAAGTTATTCACCAAAATAAAGGTATAGGTAATATAACAAATCATTATAATTAAACACATTTATATCTGATTGCCATAATGAATTGTATTAAAAAGTTATTAAGGAACAAAGTCTATTATTAGTATTAAAATATTTGTTTTCTTTCTTTGTCTGATTCAGATTAAAAGTTAAAACTTAAACAACATGAAATAACTACAAAATAAATAAATAAATTCGTTATAACAACTGTTATTTTTATCTTTGAATAACTCAGGAACGTGACGCTTTATGATGTTATGTGACAAAACATTTTATGCTTGTATAAGTGTTCCCTATCCAAATATATGACATTTATTGTGCACCGCCATTTTGAAAAAAAATCAAAATGGCGGCTGATGTTAGGGTCAAAACCTTCAAACCCATTTGTAAAGAATTATTTCAATTATAAACAATTTCCAAGGCGCTGGCGAAGGCAGAATATGCTGAACTTGAAATGTTAACCGATTCGTTGCTACATACCATTACCAGAAACGAAGGCTACGAGCCTCATTTACGTGAAAAATTTAGATAGTTTTATTCTTGGTAGATATCCCTAAAACTTATCCACAAAAAACAATATTCTATTATGTCAATAATAGTAGTGTTATGGTTTCATTGCATCGTTGATTACAATGAAATCAACAAGTATCGGTTTTAAATAAGAAAGAGAGAAGGAAAACGTTCATAGGTTTCCATTTGAAGAATCATATATATACCTGCAATATAATTCTACTGTACATGTGTATCTCACTGAACTCCTCCTAAACGGCTGGACCGATAAATGATTTTTTTTGTATGCGTTTGGGTGGGACCCTGGATGGTTTGGATTCACAAATCTGCCCGGCAGTTGGCGCTGAAATCGGCACAGCAACGCGTGGCCGGGTCAGCCAGTATATAATATAAAACCGAAAGGACTGAATACGAATTCTCAGAAAGTACAAGTGCTAAGAGTCTCATGTATTACATGGCAGGTTCTCGTAGAGCATAGGTGCTCAGTAAGACGGGATTTTGCGAAATTCAACCACTAAGGGGGTAAAACGGGGTGGCAAAGATTGTATGAAACTTCCATAATGTTAATAGTAGGGTTACCAAATTATTAGAAAATACTATTTATTTGTTTTATGTATGTTTTGGTACAACTCCATCATATATAGACAGATTTTCAAAATTATTTTTTTGTTTGAAAAGAGTTATCCGGAAGGATTCATTTAGATGTTCGAAATGGATGAACGGTTTTAATGGGATTCGGTACATACTGATGCAATGTACGATTGCTGTAGGATCGAGTGGGCAAGTTTCTCATAGAGGCACACATCTATATTAACACGCGAACGAAGTCGCGGGTAAGGGCTAGTTATAAAAACAATACTTACAGCAACTCTGCTGACTTTCCGAGGATGTAGAGGTGGTCCTCTCGTCTCCGAAGTCTAGTTGGGCGTTGCCGGTTTAAGAATACCACCTAGAAATGGCAATCAAATTGAAAAACGAAACCAAATACGAGTCGGCTTTGCACACCGAGGGTCACAAACTTGTGGGTGTATGAAAAGTCCATCACGCAAATGATGTCTTGATATTCACCTCATATGTTCGGAAAAGTTTGATTTCTGCGTAGAAAATTGCGTTTTATCCGCTAGCGTGGAAAAGTGTTTTAAAATTAGAACCTTTCTTTTCAAAGAAAATACCCATGGTACGATCCGAATTTTCATAATAGTCTTTATAAGTGACATTTAATTCTTATTTAAATGAATACTATAATACTCCGTTTTGGTTATATTAAATTATATATATAATAATAATATTTACAATATACAATTTGTTAAGTATAAGTGTGTGGTTATAGTTAAATGTATGATGGGTTAGGAAAAGATTTCGTATCGCACCCGAAAAAGAATTGTCAAAGTTATCTCTGGTATTAGTTATTTCACACTGAATTGAAACATATTTAAAAGTATTTCCAGATGCGTTATCAAATTTTGTTAAATCAAAAAGGATAAATATCAAAAATTTCCAACGGCAACGGAGATTACCTATTTACCATTTTATTTAAGCTGTTTTTCTTGCAACTAATAATTTTCCTCGATGTAGTGAGGTGAAAAATTGTGTGTTTCGCTCGGCAGAAAAGTTTTTAAGAAGAAAGATCTTGGATTGAACCACCCAGCCTTGCACAACAAATAACTATTGTTTTAATTGTGGTCACATAGTGTTCTTTTATAAAATATAGATAAATACACATTTCCTACATTCACACCAATTAACCTAACCCAAAGTAAGCTCTTTCTTCTTATTGTTATGGATACTAGGGTAACGGATAAACATATATCATACATTGTGAATGAAACCAATTTTTGTTGGACACTGACTTTATTTTGAACTTTTGTTTTATGAATATAAACTATGACATTGATATTTATGATATGTAAAAGTATGAATATAGAACATACTAAAAAGGTATAAAACATGGTATAATACAAAAAGGTATTGTAAGTACATATATATATATAAGTTGGTCGTAACATGGCCCCCGGCGGTGTGGACACCTAGTCACTTAGGATACGACCAACGGTGCGAGTTTCCTTACAGGGCGACGCAGGACACCCCCTTTAGTTATTACATCGACTACCCTTACTATTTGATCCTTGCCTGGGTATGTGGCCACAATACGGCCACGTGGCCAGCAAAGCCTGGGCAGAGTCCCGTCCACAATCATCACCAAGTCTCCAATCTTCATATTCGAAGACACTGAAGGTGAAGAGCACAGAGAAGGCACCAAAGTAGGGAGATATTCATGTGTAAAACGCTGCCAGAAATGGTCGGCCAGACGCTGTGCTTTCCTCCACTGTGCTCGGCTGGATAGATCAGAGTCATCGAAAGTACGGGTTTGCAGGTCATTTGAAGAGGTCCCAATCAGAAACGTAAATGGTGTAAGAGCAGCCTCCGCGTCGGGGTCTTGGGACACATGTGTTAATGGCCTAGAGTTGACAATCGCCTCCGCTTCTAGGAGTGATGTTCGGAATGTCTCCTCCCTGGGTGATCTTTCTTTGAGGGTTGCGGATAAGGCGGTTTTGACGTTCCGCACCAATCTCTCCCAGCTTCCCCCCATAAAGGGAGCCGACGGCGGGATGAACTTCCACCGGATTTGTCTGGCGGATGTGAACTCGTAGACATCTGCTATGATCTTGGAGGCTCCAACAAACGCCGTCCCGTTGTCAGAATAAATACAGGATGGGTTTCCATGACGGGCGATAAAGCGGCGGAGGGCCATTATAGCAGAGTCCGAGGAGAGATTCTCAACTATCTCAAGATGAACGGCTCGTACAGTCAGGCATGTAAAGAGGGCGACCCATCTTTTGGCATGTCTTCGGCCAATCGTTACGCTGAGAGGGCCAAAATAGTCGAGCCCGACGTAAGTAAAAGGGCGCTCGTTGTAAGCCATCCGCACGCCAGGTAGGTCACCGATGGGAGGCGTCACAGGCTTAGCCTTGCACACTCTGCACGTCTGACATCTTGAGGCAATTAGTTTAACAGCAGGTCTCAGGCCGACGATGTAATATCTCTGGCGCAACTCATTGACAACGAGTTCATTGTTGCCATGTGCGTATCGGACGTGGTAGTCGTGGATCAACAGTCTTGTTATCTGGTGCTTCCCATTGAGGACGATTGGACGGGACTCAACTGCATTTGAGGCGGATGTCCGACCATATAAATGAAGCAAGCCATCTTCACTAACAAGCAGGTGCACATTTTTAAGCCTACTGTGGTTGTAAACGGGGCGTCCTGCGTTAACACACTGCAACTCATCAGAAAATGAATCGCGCTGTACGGTTAAAAATAAATGACGCTCTGCCGAGTTCAACTCGTCGACCGATAAGAGCGGTAACTTTCGACTACAACGAAGCGAATTAACAAATAATCTTGAATTTTGAGGTAAAAGTGACCGAAACATTTGAGCTGATTGATGCGCTCGAGCTGTGGCTCTGAGTAGACGAATCCACCTGCTGAATCGTCGATAGTCTGCGACCACCGGCGAAATAGTCGGTAATTCCGCGGAAGCAACGATAAGGTATTCTATTATTCCTGGAACGACTTTGTCTTCGTTGGTGGTCGGTGATTCACCAGGAATCGGTTCGCACGGCCACGTGGCTTCCGGTGAAAGAAGGAAAGCTGGACCAGCGAACCACCGCGAGTCTTTAGAGAACTCTTTCGTGTCGCGCGTAGCATCGTCAGCAACGTTTAAGCCAGTAGGAACATATCTCCAACTCTGTACGTCAGTAAGCTCTGAAATTTCAGCTACACGAAAGGACACAAATGGCTTAAAGTTGCAGGCGTCGCTACGCAACCACTTGAGTACTGTAACTGAATCGGACCAGAGGAAAGTTCTAAGAGGCTTCTTTTCGTGAGCCTCAACAATGTACGTGGCGAAACGAGCGGCAATTAGTGCAGCCTGAAGCTCCAGTCTTGGAACTGTTGCTGGTTTCAGGGGTGCAAGCCTAGCTTTGCCCCCTATTAGCACTAACTTTATTGAGCCGTCCGACAAAACAAAACGCCAGTAGGCGACGCAGGCGTACGCCAGTTCGCTTGCGTCGCAAAAGACGTGAAGCTGACTTTCTATAACTTGCTTGCTCTCAGAATAACACCTAGGGACAGCACTCCCAGATAAGTTCTGAAGCTCTTGGTACCATAATTCATATTTTAGAACTAAACTTTTGGATAATTTTTGATCCCAATCCAAGCCCAATTTCCATGTTTTTTGGAAAAGGATCCGCCCTTTTATTATTAGGGGCGTTATTAAACCTAGCGGATCGTATACCGACATTAGCAAGGACAAAGCAGAACGTTTGGTGAGTGTTGGGGGAAATCTTGGAATAGAATTGAGGAAACATAAAGAGTCATCGCTGACGAGCCAAGTCAAACCCAAAACTTTAATGTGTAAAGGACAAGATAGACCTAACCCTACCTCGGAAGCGTCAGTGGCGCGGGGGTTTTGAGGGCTTAAGGCAAGAGCTTCAGCATGATTAGAGACCCACGATCGCATCTCGAATCATGCTGCCTTGTGAATGTTAACGATTTCCAAAGCTAAACGAGACTCCTCCTCTACACTATCAAGACTTCCGAGGTAATCGTCCATGTAATGGTTTTCTATAATAGACTGAGTAGCTTTTGGATACGTATCCTGATATTCAAGCGCGTTTTTGTTTTTCAAGTAAAGTGCCGTACATGGGCTAGACGTCGCTCCAAAAATCATTGATGACATCCTATATTCCAAAAGAGGTGACTGAGGGTCGTCCCTCCAGAAAAAACGCTGAGCGTCCCGGTCCTCAGGTCGAATTTTGACCTGCGGAAACATCTCCCTAATGTCTGCTGTAAGAGCGATTCTACCTTCCCGAAACCTCATAACTATCGCGAGCAACGGCTGAAGCAAGTCTGGACCCGATAAAAGCATCGAGTTCAGACTCACTCCGTTACATTTTGCGGCCGCGTCGTGTACTACGCGCAATTTCTTTTTGTATGGGTGTACGACGCCGAAATGTGGGAGGTACCAAGTAATGTTACCGGTTGGTAGTCCAGGGCAAAGTTCCGCGTATCCTTTGTCAATCATGCCACGAATGTACTGTTTGTAAGAAGCCGCGTAAGATTTGTCTTTGGCCATTTTCGACTCGAGATTGTAAAATCGGGATAGTGCTTACTGTCTGGAATAGTGCTTATGTTGTTTCGCCATAAGAGACCAGTCTGGAAACTACCAGTGGGTAAGCGCACCGTGGTCTCATCTAGTATCTCTATAGCGCGTTTCTCGCTGGTGAAGTTTCTTTTCTATGCCGATCGAGTCTAATTTGTAGTAATGTTTAACTAAGAAGTCTAACTTGTTATAGGAATCGCTGTCAACTTCAACATGATTGACAAATTCTACCGAACTAGCTCTGCTCCCCATGAAACCAAAAAGCACCCAGCCTAACGGAGTAAGAGAAGCAGCAGGCTCATTTTTCGTACCTTGGCGTATGCTCTGGCATAAAAGAAGATGCCAATTGTCCGTACCAATAAGACACGTTGGTTGCGCGTTGTCGTAAGTTAGAACGTTAGCTAAATCGGACAGGTGACTATATTGCCGCACATCTTCAAAACTAGCAGTTTCTGCACTAAGATTGAGATTAGGGATAGAACGCGCGCAAATTTCAAAGGTATCGGAACCATACCGGCCTCTGACTTTAATGTTAACAAAGGCAACGTCCGACAATTTAGTGAGACCACCGATACAGTGTATCTTTAAAGGCTCCCTTGGACCCTTATCCTCGAGTGCGTTAGCCACGGACCTATCCAACAATGTTGCGGAGCTACCATCATCTAGCAACGCGAACGTATTGACACTACCTTTTTTTCCGGAAAGCGTCACAGGAATAATCTTAAGCAGCGGTTGCCGCCTACTAACAATCGGAGCAGCGTTATGTGCTACAACAGCAGTTTGGTCGTCCGGTCGAATGGAGGTGGAAGGCCCCTGTAGAGCGGACCTAGGCTTGTGGAGTAGTGTGTGATGTCCGCGATTCACTACGCAGCCAACTACTTCACATCTACGCTTACAATTTCTATATTGGTGAGAGCCCTTCCGCAAACATTTGCGACAATGTTTGTTATCCATGACCCACTTCCATCGATCATCTAAACTAAGCGATTTAAAATCTTTACAATCACTTATTTCGTGTGTACCAGTATGACAATATTTACATAAATCGGAACTTTTTGGTTTACTAGGCGAATATGACGACACTACATTCGGAAAAATTTTATCTTTGGTCTTGACAGGCTGGCTCTGACATGACAATGCCAAATTTAGTGTGTAAACACGCTTCGTTTTCTAAAAAATCCGATAAAATTTCTAATTTAAATTTGCCAGAGCCAACTCTTGCCGCCGCATAATCAGCCCATCTAGACCGAAGAAGCGGGGTCAATTTACTAATAATAGAATTGGATAACTATGGCGAAGCAAGATACTCTGGTTGTTTTAATAGGCGAACGAGATCGATGCAATTGCGAACGCGACAAGCAAATATATTTAAGTCATGCGAGTTTTCGAATAGACTGAATTTAGGAAGAGCCCTTATAAGTGAAAGTTGGTGAAGTATGATGACTTCGGGCTGCGCGAATCTAACCTCTATTGCCTTCACGATCTGCTCCGGGTCGTCGGCAGCCACCAAACGAACGTCAACAGCTTCTTTAGCAGCGCCGCTCAGCGCTGCGCCAAGTCTTGCGACGTTTTCGCTGGGAGAGAAGTGCGCCTTGGACTGGTCATAGGACTTTTTGAAAAGAAACCAGTCGGCGACACGCCCATCGAATCTAGAAACGTCGCAAACCTTTACTGTCTTCTTCCCCAGGTCTGCGATTGCGTTGGCCAGCTGAATAAATTGTGTGCCTACATTCTGATCGATCGTTTTATTTTGGTAGCAATTACAATAACTTTCGTTGTTACGTGTGCCTAAGCCTAATAAATGTTGTGTGGTTGGTTCAGCTGACTCAACTGGTGCTGGCTGCGAACAGGCAGGGACCGGCCACTCAATGTCGACCCTATCCGCTGTGGCGGGTGGCGCAGGTCGCGGCGATGGGTGCGGCTTAACGTTTAAAAGCTGTTCCCTGTTAGGCAATACATCAGCGTTATTATGTCTGTTACTTGAAGACTGCACCAACCAATGTTCTACGCGTTGTGAATTAGAGCCCTGTGACCTATTAGACCTTTGTGTGGAGCCGGCTTCTATAGCAGCCAGCTCGGCCTGTAATTCAAGGTCAGCTAAGACTCGCTCACGCTCTGCATGAGCCTTGTCGCGCTCTGCATGAGCCTTGTCGCGCTCTGCATGAGCCTTGTCGCGCTCGGCTTGAGCCTTGTCGCGCTCTGCTTGCGCGCGCTCGTGCTCCGCGTCGACCTCTGCGAGTCGACGAGCATGTTCAGCTTTCGCAGCTAAGATCCGAGCTTTAATAGTGTAGCTGGAACAAGCGGAACGAGCACTTTTAGAAGTAGTGGATGTGGAAGCTACGATACTTATCGCCGGAGAGTGTTCCCGGTGCGTTGTAGTAGACGGGCCTGCCGCCTCGACGGCAATCTTGTCGAAGGCACCGTCTCCCGGAGAATCCGTTCGATCCGCAGCTAGAGCTGGACCTGCCGCGGTGGCGGCCTTACTTTGAGCTCTTGTTAAGGGCATTTTCGAAGATATTTTGCACTTTTCTTCTGACACCATTGTGAATGAAACCAATTTTTGTTGGACACTGACTTTATTTTGAACTTTTGTTTTATGAATATAAACTATGACATTGATATTTATGATATGTAAAAGTATGAATATAGAACATAGTAAAAAGGTATAAAACATGGTATAATACAAAAAGGTATTGTAAGATTGTAAGTATATATAAGTTGGTCGTAACATACATAAATAAGCAATATTCATGGAAATATATAGAAACATCCATGACACAGGTGCATATGCTCGTATTCATCATACAAACATCTGCCCCTTCCGGGATTCGAACCCAGGACCGTCGGTGCGAAAGGCAGGATGGCTACCGTTGCACCAAACGGTCGTCGAAATATAAGTGGGTTCCTCACAACCTATTGTTAGGTGCGCAATTGGACGTATTTCCATGGTAAGGATCCAACCCACAACTTCACTTAAATTGACGTGAGTATACCAATGCCGTAATGTCATATACTTTCACGTCACGCAAATAGAAAATAGCATAAGTAGAAAATGACCCTTCGCTCTGTCATTTTGCTACAGTTTTCGTGACGTGTAAGTATAGTAGTAGAAAAGGCCATTTTGGTATACTTACGTCAATTTAAGTGAAGTTGTGGGTTGCATCCTTACCATGGAAATACGTCCAATTATACAATGCACTATTGATCTTATCTAAATTTTAAGTGTATGAGTTTGCGGCGTTAGCTTTCGAGACGTTAGGGTCGTGGTCGGCTGACATGAAGCGGTTTATGAAGGATAAGTCGAATCGACTAATTCTCTCTTCGGGTGATCAGAGGGCTGGCAGCTATTTCGCGCAGAGAATCAGTTTAGCAATTCAGCGAGGAAATGCTGCCAGTGTTCTGGGTACCGTGCCCCAAATTGGAATTTTGGATGACATATTCTTTTTGTGAATGTGTATATAAATATTTTAGGGTTAATTTTTCACGATAAGTTTTTAGTTTGATATTGTTGTATTTGAAAATAATGTGAAATGATATAAATTTACACTTATCAGTGAAATTTTTTCAGGTCATTAAAATTATTATTAAAATTATAGTTTTAAGTACTGTATCTGAAGGAAGCTCTCTTATGTGGTCAGATACATTATTATAAATCGTAACCGACATCATTAAAGTAGTGTGGGGACTTCAGACTTTAGATACAAGATAATAAAAGGCGGACTGTATATACATAATAGGGTTTACTGGTACTTATAAATTTAATGACAGTCCGTTCGCGATGTGTTACGAAGCCGAAGTGAGGACCGCCTGCACGGCTATGGCCAGATTGGGCTCCCGTCGGGGGTGACGGCCGGAGATAGCCGAGCGAGCCGAATTTGGCTGATGTAGGAACATCCGCGTATACAAATCTGTTTAGATCCCTTTTCAGTCTTGTATTTAAATCGGACGCGTTTTAAAAATATATTTTGTTCTTCCTTACAACATTTGATATTTCTAAGATATACAGTGTTAGTAACGGCAGAAAACCAAGACCTAAGCACACGTTAATTATTGCTTTTTCTATGAAGTTAAAATCAAGACAAGTTACATACATAAAAGTGTCTCACTCACCAAGCAGAGTAAGTCTCAGAGCAGACCGCGCGGTGTGCCTCGTACACCACTAGCGGGCGGTCGAATCGCGGAGGCGGGGACCTCGGTGGGCGGGGCCTTCCGTTGGCGAATATTTATTTAATAAGGCTTACCAACTAAATAAATAAAATATCTGGCTGTATTAAATTTATCGAAACAAAAATATTAAATTAAATAACAGGGGCATCCGAAAGAAGCGAAGTTTTATAGTAGAAGCATTCAAAAAACATGAAAAATATATTGTGTACCAGTATTAAATCTAACGCTCTCGTGTAACGATAATATCTGACGCTTGGCACGGATAAAGTAACTGCGTGGGGAGCTCCTATACGCGAGCGGCCGTATAGAAACTTCGCTTCAATATGAGTATTACTAAATCAAACATACAAAGTCAATAATGATACTTCCGATATCACTGCGTTCGTCACAATTGCTCTATCCTTTTATAAGGCGCTTACTTAAGGATAAAGGATACCCTCAAGCCTTGTGAAGAATGTGACGTCATTGTGGATAACCGTTTGAAGTCGGATCGCATCGCATTCGAATCTTGGTCGCACACAAGGCATCACCGTTATTTTCATCGTCTGCACAATACTTGTAAAATTTTGTAAAAGTAGTAATAAATTGTATTCGCATCACAAGTAGTTTTTGCTACTACATATCAGCACAAACACAAAGGCAGGTTGCTTCCGTTGCACCAAACTGTCCTCAAATTGCCGAACGCAACTACTACTCTATAAAGCAGTTTCTTGATGGCAAAAATCTCGTCTTAAATCAACGTAATGACATTCAGTGCTGAATTTACACATTTGCCGCCCCTACTGATCTCTAAAATTAGATTCACTGTTCACAATAACGTTAATTCCTTTTTTAGGGAATAATTTAGTTTCAAGATTATTTTTACTGCTTTATATATTTTTAAGCTAAGAAAAGCAAAGCTTTGTTTTTACTGTTACTTACTTTTTTCTGTACCAATTTTCTGGGCCAATTTTGCCGCCCCCTAATTTTGCCGTCCTAAGCTTCAGCTTTTTCAGCTTCTATGGTAAATCCGGCACTGATGACATTAATAATAGTGATATTGTGAAATTCCTATTTCTAAAATATCGAAATACTTAATTTTTTTTATTAATTTGACACTAATTAATTAATAAATATTGATTGTTTTATTTTGCGTTTATGTCATTTAATTATTGACTTGCTTTTCTCTTTAATTTCGTGACATTGTATATAAAAAATGTATTAAAAAATTTAAAGTTTATGTATCGTATTTGCATGCCTACAACTACATAGCGAATACTGTCGATTCACAAAATCGATGTAACATTCCGTCCTTGCAACACCGATATTAGCAAATTAATATTCTTATTCTAAATGGACTATTATACAGGTGAATGACAGTGTCGAAATTCTATTCGTTTCTTCATTGAAATCAAACAATTTAAGGTTAATTTTAAATGTATCACCAAATCGCCCCTTAACTGGTATAAACTGTTGAATATATCATTTCAGTCTCTAAAATCTAACTGTAAGACATCGAGTAATACTAAGCATTGCGTAGGAACTTTTTCGTGTCTTTCTCCTAACTAAATTCGTTAGTAAAACAAAAAATATGTAGCTTACTTCCGCAAAACTCAACTTCCGTCGTCCCGCAACTAAATGCAGGCACCGCAGACACCGGCACCTTCACCAACTACTCTATACGTGTTTCGCCCCCACGCGGAGCATCATCAGGAGCTGTTAGACCGTGCCTTTGTTTTCTGCATTTATTTGTTCACACTGCTCGAGTTTTGCGGAAGTAAGCTACATATTTTTTGTTTTACTAATGGATATGGACTTCCGCCAAGTAACGCTATTCTATCAAATACCTAAATTCGTATTGTAATTGTAGCGCTTCCGCTACGTTTGCTGAGGCACGGCCCAGATGATTTTTATGCATTAATCCGGAAAAAGCTCGCTATCGAAGCGCATGCGTAGCCCGAACAGTATCCTGAGCGTACTCGCCGCTATTTAAAGCGTAGGTGAAGCTGCACGCTGAGAGCGTTACGAAAAGTGTGATCGGGCGAGGCGGATGGAACGTTGAGAGGGAGGTATAAGTTAGTAAACATAGAAAGAGAGAGAGTTCCTTAGTTCTCTATGGCTTTTTAGTATCCGAAATAAATGACACAATAATAATAATAATGAATAAATTACCTGAATGCCTATTAGGTGGTGCTTCTTCGTACTGTGAATATGTGGTGGTCGATGCTTACAGCGTCCCCTGTTATCCTGCTTGGAATCATATTCCTCCAATTTGTCTCCGCTACGACCCGCTGAGCACTCTGCAATAAAATAAAAAAATGCTTTAACTTTAGTTCTTCGAATGTCACTTTCGCTCTTTCCCGTTAGATGGCGCTAGTGTCACTTCTAATGTGGCGGCGACTTCTAATTTGTTAGCTTTAGAACTAGAGTAATATTTGATTTCCATTTTATGGTTTTTATATATGACTAGCTGACCCAGCCACGCGTTGCTGTGGCACAGTAATTTTATTTTTCTAAAATAAAAGTTTTTTTTTAAATAAAAGTAGCCTAAGTTACTCCTTATTATATCAGCTACGTGCCAATAAAAGTCCTGTCAAAATCGGTCCAGCCATTTCAGAGATTAGCCGGAACAAACAGACAGACAGACAAAAATTGTAAAAAAATGGTATTTTGGTGTATGTACCCTATATATATTCATATGCGTGTAGTAAAAAACGGTTATTTCAATATTACAAACAGACACTCCAATTTTATTTATATGTATAGATAAATTTTATATTCTCTTAATGAGTCTTGCTAAACCGCACCTTAACTGCTAATGATAAGAGTGGTGATATCTTCAATAATACGTGATGAAGATAACTCTGATGTTTTTATTACGTGTTTCCACAACTATAAAGCGGCTGTTCATTAAAATTCTGGTGCTAAAGAGTAATGCGATCGGTGATGGCAAACAAACTAAATCTATAATCTAAGATCACAGTGGTTGGTGTTTGTCTGTCCGCTCTTTTTCCATTGTATCAATAACGTTACCATAGCAACGCGTTAACCGCAAGTAGTTCGTCTACCGGACGCTAGATGGCGCTAACGGAAAAATATTTAATAATAGAAAAAATTAAAGAATTTTGTCCACCCGTGGGAAGCCGGGACGGGCCGCTAGTATAAATAAATATTTCTTACATTCACACCAATTAGCCTAGCCCAAAGTAAGCTAGGGTAACTAGGGCAATGCATAGACATATATGATACATAGATATGTAAAATTCGTAGATATATATATATATATATATATATATATATAAACAAACACCCATGACTCAAGTACAAATGGTCGTATTCATTATAAAAATATCTGCCCCTTCCGGGATTCGAACCCAGGACTGTCGGTGAGAAAGGCAGGATCGCTACCGTTGCACCAAACGGTCGTCAATTATATTTATATATATACTAGGTCTGCAATGCTGCTGCTGTTTGCAAATACTGAGCGAAGCGCTACCTTACCTAACCTCACCTAAATTGCATCAATGTAGTATCAGTGGTTTGGCTGTGATCAGCTTTTGAATTTTTCTTTCGGTGATTATTCCTCCATGGTTAAGTCTATATTTTTTACATAGCCTATGTCCGTCAGGTTATGATCATGTATGTTCATGCCAAAATTCGTTCGAATCGGTTGAATCGTTAAGTAGCAGGAGGGAGACAAGCGAAATTTGTGAGTTGCCTAAAAGAGAGCTTCGCTCAATTATATTTAAATATTTTAGGATATAGTTACTGGTTAGCAACCATGTTCGATGGATAATATATTTAAGTAAAAATAATAAATAACATAAAACAGTTTTATAGAAATAAAATTGATTATTATAGTTGGTTCCATCTTAATTGATTGTAAAATAATTATAGAAATTATACTTACAATGTTGAAGGTAGTTAACGTTCAACATTGGTGGAACAATACTAGCTCACAGTGGAAGTAGAAATCCATTTGTGAATTTCATTTGTCTCAGTAGCTCAGAAAGTGAAAGGTCGTGGGTTCGAATTCTAACTGAGCGCTCAGAGACGTGGTTTTTTTTTAAGTATTTAAAATCATTGAAATAGTTTTCTTAAACAAATAAATATTTGATTAAATGAAATTTTATGGTTTAATTGAGGTCGCTAAGATGCAGATGATTTCAAATATGTGCTTTGTGAACAAATGTTGGAAACATAAGTGCAACAATCTTTAACTTCTGAAACAAATTAACCCATTGTAACAATACCATACGTAGTATTAAGAGACCGGTGTCTCAGTAACCACTGTCTGATTGACATGTTTGCTTCATGGAAAGTTATAAAAAAGATAACTTACCATGTTCACATATCTCTCCTGCATCTGTAGAACTATGAGCAAAAGATGAAAGAGCAATAGACCTCTTAGCAGGCGTCTCAGATATAGTTTCTGTAAACATAAAATGCCTTATCAATCGATAAATCAATTTATTTGCAACTATATATTAGAAACAAATGCCTATTTTTTCTTGCAAATAAATTCTCTAATGTAATCCGTTACATTAGATCACTTAGAATCTAAGTGATCTAATGTAACGGATGATCTAAATCTTAGATCAATAGCATATTCTGTCAATAAATTCGAGGTGCAAATGATTATTATGGAATTACCAATAAAGATACATATTATGAAATGTCATAATCATCACAAAAATTAGAATGAAATAAGTTGTATTAATTAAATTTTTCATTTTTAATAATATCCTTAATTTATCTTTAAATAGCGTTAAACTTGTCAATTCAGATAGGAGTTTGTTGAAAATCCCAATGGTCATGCAAATGCAATTTTTTAAAATATTGACTTAAAGGAAACCGCCCACCACCTAAGGAATGTTTCCTGGTGATCTAACCAGGAAACTCTGGGTCCTAACCACTGGAGGTCATACTCATGAGGATAGTCAACAATAATAATAATATTTCTTACATTCACCCCAATTAGCCCAGCCCAAAGTAAGCACTGTAAGGCTTGTGTTATGGATACTTGGGTAATAGATAGACATACATAACATGGCACATAGATACATATTCTAAGAAATATATATAATCATGACATAGGTACAAATGCTTTTATTCATCACACAAACATCTGCCTCTTCCAGGACTCGAACCCAGGACCGTCAGTGCGAAAAGCAGCATTAAACCGATGCACCAAATAGTTGCCAAATAATAACAATTTAATATTGAATTGTATTCACCATTATACTGGTCTTCAGAAAGCATGATAACAACAAGTAACTAAAATTTACCTTAGATGTATTTGACAAATTTGGAATCTATCCCAAAAGGTCTTCTTTCGGTATGTGTGAACCTTGGCAATGACAAACCTGAAACATACAATCTAAATGTTACCAAAATGTAATTAATATTCTTCATTAAATCAACAAATGAATTGCATTATTATCCACTGGAGTATGTATTTATTATGTTTCATTCACTATGACATATTTCCATGAGATATATATAATATGCTTGTAAAAAACAACCACATCTCCAACCCTGAGGGCTCGGAGATTTGGTTGTTATTACAAGGCATATTTTATATCTCATCATAATAAACACTTTTTCATTGTATTTTATTCATATAAAAACTATAAAGGTATTAACACGATTATTTTAAAGCAAACTTATAGATTATCTTTAAATTTTGGTCTGATTAACCCGTAGTCACAAGTTGGCTGGTGGAATACCAGCATCGGTCACCTCAATTAAATTTGATTAATAAATTGTGTTGTTACACAGAGATGGCACAAAATAAAAGAGATATTTTTGCAATAAAAACAATAATGATTATATCTTTAAGAGTCAGTACATAGCTCAAAATTTTTTATAGTATACTAGCTGTTTCCTGTGTCTTTGAACGCATGGATTAGAGGGCCACCATTATGACGTATGGGAATAAAAAATAGGCTATGATTTATTTTCAGATATGACAAATATGGACAAAAAGTATAATAAAAATTGATCAAGCCCTTTTAGAGGAGTTCGATAACAAACACTGTGACACAATTTTTTTATAAACTAGATAATGATTTAAATTTTATAGACAAAATTACAGTAATCTCTTTATTAAGTAATTTGAGATTTTAAACTAATTACAACAATAGATTTCTTCTCTTAGAATAATAAACTCTTTACTTTTAACATTTTCTGATACATACATTTCTTTATAAAATCTTAATAATTTCATTTATTTTTTGCATTTTTCAATGCTATATTATAAGAGAATATTATTAAAATAGAAAAATTCTAGAAAAAGTGTACCGTCTGAGAATTCACTTGTGAACCAAGTTGATTTTTTCTAGTTTTTTTATCTATATCTTGATAATTCTCGTTAAAATAAAACTACAAAATAACTGACTTGCCCAGTTTTTCTACTTTGCTGAGTAGATTGTTCCTGGTTCCGGCACAGTCATTACTCCTCCAAGGGCCTATGGTATTTCCGGCGATATTTGATGATATGGTCATTATCGAGGTTCAGAATTTCTCCACCAACAGAGAGCCAAGTATTAAAACGTTCCTTGTCATAAGAGGGATTCGGAAATTTATGTAAAATTTCTAGGGAACCTGAAAAAGAAAAAGCCGATTAAGTTAGTCAAATAAGTGATTCATAATCATTACCATAAGATAAGTATAAGAAGTAAACAGAAATACAAAATGCACCTGCGCTATTGGAACATCCAACAACCATCAGGAATAGACTTTAAAATCAGTCTTTTCTAAGTTCTATTTTGGCTTATGTTCGGCAAATGCACTGAATTAACACGGCCGGCGGAACAGAAGGTTAACTCAACGGACTTATGGAGAAAAAGGATTTTGTTACTGATAATAACCTAAATAAACACACACAAAACGCCGACACAAATACACAGCCATTTTTTTTTTTTTTATAAGGGGTTTTGGCTTGGTTACAAAGACCTTTGAGCCATATCTTCATATTAGGTCCATTCTTGTTTAAAGAGTTGATTTATGAATGATATGAATGATAGATGATCAATGGATGATGAATGAAAAGTGAAATACCTTAACCTAGGTGTCAGTAAAGATGTGGGGCTTTACTGAAAATTTCTCGTGGACTTCTTGAGAGAGCGAAAAGACACCATCCATTGTTTTGTTTCACTTGCAAACACTCGTGCATATACAGAAATACTTAGTGGTTAATAACCCACCATTATTACACACTAATATCAACCACAACACAAATTTTAACAAGAAAAACAAGACCACCATAGTGACGCTTCCCGCTCCCGCCAAAAAGTCAATACACAATTACACAGCCAGCCCAGCTAGCAAGAGTATGTATTTTTTTTTTTATTAATTTTTCATGACCATGGACAAGAGTATGTAATCAAGCTAGTGCTGCCAGTCTATATACAATATTAATCTACGGATGCCAGCTGAGAATTTATAAAAATATTACTTTCGATGTTGAAGGTGAAACTATCAACATTGCTGGAACGATACTACCTCATAGTAGAAGATTTATTCATTGAAAAATTGGGGCTGAAACTTGAATAATATGACAATTAGTTCTAATAACAGCCGCATAAAGTACGTGGCACCATGTGATTTTGATGATGAGCTGCCTACCCTCGCATCAATCGTTTAACAGAAATTGTTCATAATATATGACTACTCACTAGTACGTAATAAAATTAACTGGTTCTGTCCATACTTAGCGTTTTACACAACTGAAAGAGGTATGAGTTAATTATTGATGATACGTTTTATTATTTCATTGTACACATGAAATTAATTTTCTCATCGTCTTTTGTTTTTTTTTTTTGATATTGTGTGTTTCTATGAAACATTAGACGATGTACATGTAATCGCAGGTCGCACAATTATTTTCAAATAGGGTTTTTTTTATTTTATCTTTAACTTAAGTTTTATTGACATATTAATAAATTAAAATTAAAATTATTGTTTATATTTCGTATCAAATTATTTCACGTCGTTTAACTCATGGCATGCCTGGTGGCTAAAAGTTACACGCTGTGCCTGGTGGGTCTGACAGACCTAGATTTTCAACTTGTTTTATTTTCCATTAATTTTATTATGTTGGGTATTTTAATGCTTTAACTAATACGTCCAAAGAGTGGACAAGAGATAAAAACAACGGGTTGCACTCCGGGAGTGCCGACAGAAGTGGAAACATGAACATTAACGTTGTGCATTTTTGATATTTTGGAATGGTTAGGGAATAATTTCGCACGAATTGCTTTAATTATCAGTATAAAACTACTATCATTTATGTGGTAAATTACGATATTCATTTATTGTGCTATCGTACACAAACATGATAACACACATACACTTACACTCGCGCAAGCGCCCTGCGCCGCTTAAACGGAACAACAGGAGCATGTATACATTTTTACCGCGCGGTAGAAAGAGAGGGGGATATTACTTCTTCTCTTACGCTGCGCCAGCGGTCTACTCTACCTCCGTCTTACGAATTTTAAATCAGTCGCGAGTATAACATTTTTCTACCCATCTTAAAAAGTGCTCAACGCCGCTAACTCCAATAATAAAAATCATATTACAAATTAAACTAAACTCACATTTCACTCACGCTTAAACTCACAAGCAATCTTAAACAGACCTGATGAAATGTAAGGTACTTACTTAGATTTACACTTAACAATAAAATAATTTGTCTTTATCACCTGCATAATCACTTTTCAGGGCTTTCCAGGCGTATGTAAGCGTGGTGGGGTCTGTGAGAATCGCGCGCGCTTTGTGCATGTCTTTCTATCCCACCCAGTTCGTTGCGGCCTGAGGAAGCGGACGGAGCAGGGTTCCGCGTTTAAGAACAGTCAGCTATTGTGTACGGTGAAGCGCACAATTCAAATTTGAATGAATAACAATCATGCGTTGGTGTGGGTCTAACAGACCCAACCAGGTGTGTTGAGAGTTAAAAGATAAGTCGTTCGAAACTTCTATACAATTAGAAAATTCCAATTTTTTTTATTTAAGTATTAAACTGCGAGATTTTGTATCAAAGGAATTAATTTTTATTTATTTATTATTATGATTATATTATCTAGTACTACTACCTGCAAAATCGAATATTGTTACCTAGGGTGTATGTTGTTCTGATTATAGGTACTCACTTATCTATACACATAAATAAAGTTGATTTGTCAACTTATAATGTCAAAATATAAAAGTATATACGGCAGAGGGACTTATCTTAATATATATAAATTACGTGTCACGTTGTTTGTCCGCGATGGACTCCTAAACTACTTAACCGATTTTGATCAAACTTCGTTCGTAGAATAGGTTTTATTTTAATTTATAACAGAGCAATGCGTGGTTGGGTCAGCTTTATCTACACTAATATTATAAAGAGGAAAGATTTGTATTTTTGTACGTTTGCAATGAATAAACTCAAAAACTACTAAGCCGATTTCAAATATTCTTTCACCATTAGTACTATCTTATATATAAAATTCTCGTGTCACAGTTTTCGTTCTCATAGTCCTCCGAAACGGCTTGACCGATTCTCATTAAAATTTTGTGAGCGTATTGAGAAGGTCTGAGAATCGGGCAACATCTACTTTTCATCCCCCTAAATGTTAGGGGTAGTCCACCCCTAATTTTTTTTTTATTTTTTAGACAAAATTTTTATTTTCTATTTTTTTATGATACAACATACAAAAATACATACAACCCTAAATTTTCACCCCTCTACCATAAACCCCTATTTTTTATTAATTAATTAAAAACTTTTCCTAGAAATAATATACATGGCAAAACAACGTTTGCCGGGTTAGCTAGTATA
Source organism: Calamotropha paludella (assembly GCA_927399485.1). Lineage (NCBI taxonomy): Eukaryota > Metazoa > Arthropoda > Insecta > Lepidoptera > Crambidae > Calamotropha > Calamotropha paludella. The sequence goes on along the minus strand of OV656820.1, from coordinate 23,586,872 downwards.
AAATAAATTATTGATATTGTCTCTATCCGATTGTTCCGGCTAATTTCCGTTGGACCGATTTTGATTGCAAATTCTGGAACATATTCAATGTTATTAAAATTGCTTATATTTACTAGAAAAAATTAAGTTCTATCGGTCACAAGGCGAGACTCAAACCCACAACGTGTCGTGATCCAATTAAACATGGATGTTTGGGACTATTTATCTTTTTCTTTCTTCTCTATGGCTATATTTTTTTAAACACAAAAAAATAATGTAAAATAAAATAATTAAATTGTACAAGTGACACTGCTGTCAATTTTATTAGTGTAAATATGTATCAATAGATGGCGCCAACATTCATTTTAGATCACGCTCTACTTTTATGTTAGAGTTTACATAAGGTCAATGTGTTTACAAAAATATATGAGAACAAATTAAGAACATACAGTCTACTTAGTTTTATTTACATAGTTCAGGTTTATTCATTGGTCCTTAACGAGCCGCATATAAAGGTTATTTTTGAAGTGCACAGTGGTAAATTACTACTGAACCCGTACTCGCAGTGGATCGCTGCAACAAACAGAGCACGTGGAAGGATACGCGACACCCGTTGAGTGGCTGGACGACGAGCTGTAAGAAAGAGACAGCAAGAAACGCCGCGGTTGGAGTACTGAAGGTTCTTCTGGAGCAATCTAAAACGGATACGGAATACGTCACTACCATAGATAAAGAGGTTATTTGTGCAATCTGTGTGAGTGAAGTGTAAACCGTAAGTATTGGGTTGGGGAATAAGTTCGTTCGGTTTTTTCAAAGTGCTTTCTTTTAACAAAAACCAATAATTATAACAATAAATTGATCAATAATGTATTCGCCGTTACTGTTTACAACCTCCTCCCACCTCTCGACTAATTTGTTGATGCCGTTCCGCCAAAAATCGTCCGGTCTGGTGTCGAAGAAGTTGATGAGCCAGTTTTTGAGGTCCTCTTCGCCGTCGAAGATAACACCCCTCATTTGATTCGACAAGGAATGGAAAAGCTGATAATCTGTTGGCGCAAGGTTCGAAAAGTACGGTGGATGCTGAAGAACCTCCCATTCGAGCTTTTTTGCGAGTGCGGTTTTGACGACTTGTGCAACATGGGGTCTGGCGTTGTCGTGGAGCAAGATGACTTGGCCTTGTCGGTCAGGTCTTTTCAGTCGCATAGCCTCATTTACACGGCGTAGAGCTCCTTGTTGACTGTTGCGTTCCGTTCAAGCATTTCCCCGTGTATCGCACCTCAAGGCGATGAGGACATCGAATTCTGCAGGTCGTCCACTGCGAGGCATGTCTTCGAGATCAAAGTCACCATTTTTGAACTTTGCAAATCATTTCTGTGCTGCGCGCTCACCTATGACACCTTCTCCATACACGTTGCATATGTCACGAGCGGCTTCAGCTGCTTTTTGACCCCGATGAAAAGCGAAGAAACGTAGATGTCGAAAATGCTGATTTTTGTCACCTGGGTATTCCATTTCGAAGCCCAGAAAATAGGAAAAACTAAAAATATTCGAAAAACAAATAACACAGTTCTGTAGAGCAGAAAAGGCACTGTCTAATGAATACAAACACTTTGCTCAACAACAAACAAATACTTTAAATAATCCTCTTCGAAAAAAACCGAACGAACTTATTCCCCAACCTAATACTTTGACATTTATTAAATAAGCAAATTTCAACTTTATTTCAAGGAACTTTCTAACTTTAAAATTTCTCAAGAAAAAGTGAACAAGAGCAATTTGGGACTTAGAATTATTTCATAGTAGATTTTAGAACATAGAATAATTTTGATAATATAGCTTAGGACTTAGAATTTTAAGGCAAAAAACGTAGGTACGGGGAATCCATGCCCGATTTTCCCCAGAATTGTTAAACACTTGTAAAATTTTCGTGAACAAATATTTTTTAAGTTAAACTAACTTTTAAGTTTAGTTCTTTCAATTTGAACTTTAATTTGTGTCTTGTGATTATTTAAAAGATATGTCAGCTATGGAATCTTTAATTAATTATCAAGATGATTTATCTACAAGAATATCTAAAGCTAAAATTAATTTTAAAAAATCGCCGAAAGAGCGCTTAACTAGACATTACATAGATAACAGACTTGATGCATTGAAAGAGATGTGGGCTGAATTTAGACAAGGTCATAAAGAATTATTACAACAATCAGATCCTAAATTATTAAATATAGCAACTTATGTAGTAAATGATGTGTATGATAAAACAGAAGAAGTGTTTTTAGACTATCAATGTGAATTAAAGAAATGTCTTTCAAATATACCGAAAGAGTTAGTAGATACTAAGCCGAGTTATCCTTCCCAATCCCAGGTAAAGTTACCTGAAATTCATATTCCAAAGTTTTCAGGCAAATATACAGAATGGATTACTTTTAGAGATTTATTTATGTCCATGATACACAAAAACCAATCTCTCGATAATGTACAACGTCTGCAATATTTGAAAGGGTATTTGACGGGAGAAGCGGAGCAACTTATTAGGTACACACCTGTATCCGATGCTAATTACGAACAATGTTGGAAACTTCTAGAGCAAAGATACAGTAATAAGAAATATCTAGCACATAATATTTTGAAACGGTTTTTAAGTCAAAGGAACGCTACTACTGTATCAGCAAGTGTATTGAAAGAATTTATTGATACTACTTCTGATTGTTTAAGTGCCTTAACTAATTTAGGTATAGATGTATCTACATGGGACATTATCATAATACATTTATTAAGTTTGAAACTAGACCCCGAAACACGTAAGGAATGGGAGTTGCACATTGCAAAAACTGTCGCTTCAGACTGCTTGCCTACATATAGTCAATTAAAAGATTTCTTGTATGACAGATTTCGTGCTTTGGAATGTATTGAACCTAAGTATGTCAGTAAACAGTCAACGTCCAATGCACATGCAAGTCGGAATGTAAGTCATACTAAGGTTTTACACGCTACTAATATTCGTAAAATGTCTTGTGAATTTTGTGGCGAGGAGCATAAATTATGTTTTTGTAAAGAGTTTGTGCATTTAGGTTATAAAGATCGACACGATTTTGTGATGAAAAATAAAATATGTTATAACTGTTTAGGCAGCAACCACAGTGTAAAATTTTGCCAAACACCCATTAACTGTAGAGTTTGTAAAAAACGTCATCATTCCTTGCTTCACCCAAGGGATGTATCTACTTTAACTGTTGGTTCAGGGGTTGGAGGTCAAGCAGTTGAAGATGTTACAGGTAAGGTAAATAAGATGAACAGTCCACAACAGGATTTACCGTCGATTGCAACTGCAAATCATATGGCTTTTTGTGCTAAAGGTAAAGGCAGCCATATATTATTGGCAACGGCATTAGTTGAACTTAAAGCTAAAACAGGTCAATATCATGTGTTTAGGGCGTTGTTAGATCAAGGCTCTCAAGCGTCGTTCGTGACCGAAGCCACAGTACAGGGTCTGGGATTAAAGAAAATTACTGTGACCAATGTGATATCTGGTTTGGGTGGTGAGAACTCTCCTGTTTTGTCAAGATCTATGGTATTGCTTACACTAAAATCTAAACTAGATCCGAGTTTTGAAATTGAGGTGAAGGCGTTTGTACTTAATAATATCACTTCATACTTACCTGGGCAGAAAGTGTCTTTGCAAAGTTGGGTTGATTTATCTCAGGTTTATTTGGCTGATCCGCAATTCGACGTACCAAACAAAATTGACATTTTACTGGGAGCAGATGTGTATAGTCAGGTATTAAAAGAAGGTGTTTTACGGGGACCTATGGGTTCACCAGTGGCACAGTGCACCACACTCGGGTGGATAATATCTGGACCAGTAAATACTACTATAGATGAAAATCGTGTTACGGTATTGCATACTTGTGTGGAGGAATTTGAGTTAAAACGCTTTTGGGAGTTAGAATCTGAAACTTTATTGACATCAAAAATGCTAACATCTGAAGAACAAAGATGTGAAGACATCTTCTCAACAACCACTCGTCGTAGTGCAGATGGAAGATACGTTGTAAAATTGCCATTCCGCGAAGAGGTACCTTCCTGTAAATATGGAGATTCACGTGAAATAGCGATTAGAAGATTTAGAAATTTAGAAAGAAAATTTACATCAAATGCCATGCTAAAGGAAAGGTATACAGAGGTAATAAATGAATATTTACAACTGAATCACATGCAATTAGTACAGGAACCCGATGAAACTAAAGAACAATCTGTATACTTACCTCATCATGCAGTTGTAAGGGAGGACAGGTCTACCACTAAAGTAAGGGTGGTGTTTGATGCGTCCTGCAAAAATAAAAATGGTGTTTCATTAAATGATACTTTGATGGTAGGGCCTAAATTACAACCAGACTTGCGACACATAATTTTAAACTGGAGGAGATATCCTGTTTGTATGGTTGCCGATATAGTTAAAATGTATCGCATGGTAAGAGTAGCAGATGAAGATTGTGATTATCAACGCATAGTTTGGAGAAATAATCCAGAAGAAGAAATAAAAGATTATAAATTACTTACCGTTACCTTCGGTACGGCTTCTGCTACATACTTAGCTGTAAAGGCTCTTAATCAAGTCGCCATAGATGACAAAGAAAAATATTCGTTGGCTGCTGAAAGAGTAGCAAAAGAGTTTTACGTGGATGACCTTATGAGTGGATGTCAAACAGTAGAAGAGGGAATGGAGCTAATTAAGGAAATGAATGAACTTTTAAAGGGAGGTGGATTTATGCTACAAAAATGGTCTAGTAATAAAGAAGAGTTACTAAGGGTATTGGATAAAAAGGAAATAGAAGGGAAAGAAGAAAAGGAGAATAGGAGTTTTGAACTAAAGTTAAATGATGTAATAAAAATATTAGGCCTCAACTGGAACAGAATCTATGATGATTTTTAGTACTCGGTGAATTTATCGCCGCCGTCTTCCGCACCTGTAACAAAAAGAAAGATTATATCGGAGATATCTCGTCTGTTCGATCCGTTAGGATGGATAGCACCTTGCATTGTAACAGCAAAGATATTTATACAGCGATTGTGGATAGGAGGAACAGGATGGGATGAAGAACCTCCAAAGGATATAGTAAATGACTGGAATACTTACCGTAACGAGTTAACACATTTAGTTGAATTTCGGATTCCAAGGTGGCTATTCACTCAATCTGACGATATTGTTGTAGAGCTCCATGGATTCTCAGATGCATCTAACGTCGCGTACGCGGCTGTCGTGTACCTACGCGTCATAAATGCGTCAGGTGAGATTCATGTCGGACTAGTTAGTGCCAAAACAAGAGTTGCCCCGGTGAAGCAAGTGAGCATACCGCGTTTAGAACTGTGTGGGGCTGTTTTGGTGGCTAAGTTGTTAGTAGAGATTGCTGAGGTAATGAACATTCCAAAAAATAGTATTAAAGCATGGACAGATTCTACAATAGTACTTGCCTGGTTGAGTAAACATGCTAGTAATTGGAAAACATTTGTGGCTCATAGAGTGGCGGAGATTCATACAACTCTAGAATCTGCTCAGTGGTCTCATGTATCGACTAAGAACAACCCTGCAGATTGTGCATCTCGTGGTGTTAGACCGGCAGATTTGGCTCAATTAGATATATGGAAATTTGGTCCAAAGTTTTTAAAAGAACAACATATCACCTATACCAAATTGAAGAACAATGACACGCAGGAAGAAAAATCCTTGAAGATTCATGTAGGTACGATAGATCAATATATTTTAGAAAAATATTCTTCACTCAAAAAGTTAGTTCGAGTCGTAGCCTATTGTAGAAAGTTTATAACTAGGAGGAACGCAACTTTACAAAATAGTAATTGTTTAAGTTCATTTGAATTAGATGAAGCATTAAATACTTGTATAAAGCTAGCTCAAGGTGCAGAATATGGACAAGAAATAAAGGAATTAAGATCATTTGGACAAATTAGATCAAAACACTCTAGGATTTTATCTTTAACTCCATTTCTAGACGAAAAAGGTTTGCTGAGGGTGGGTGGCAGAATTTCAAAGTCGCAAGAAAACGAAATGTTCAAACATCCAATCATACTGCCACATCAATCAGCCTTGTCGAGACTGATAATTTCTGATGCTCACCAGAAAACTTTACATGGTGACGTGCGGTTAATGTTGAATTACATACGATCAGCCTATTGGATTGTTGCCAGTAAAAACTTGATCAAGCAACACATCCGCAAATGTATCCCTTGCGTTCGCCACAAGGCTAAAGTACAGACCCAACTTATGGGATCTTTGCCTTCAGTGAGGGTCACACCAGCCAGGGCTTTTGATAACAGTGGTGTGGACTACGCAGGACCTATAATGTTGAGGACATCAAAGGGTAGAGGGCACAAGGCATATAAGGGCTATATTTGCTTATTTGTATGTATGGTCACAAAGGCCGTTCATATCGACGTTGTTAGTGACCTAACATCAAGAGGTTTTTTAGAGGCGTTCAAGCGTTTTGTAGCAAGGCGTGGCCATTGTTCTAACTTATACAGTGATAATGGCACAAATTTTGTGGGCGCTTCGAAGGAGCTACGAGACATTTTTAACGCCAAAAAATCAAGTATGGTTCCGGAAGTTGTTGATGCTCTCGCTATGCAAGGAACAAATTGGCATTTTATACCACCTCGGGCACCCAATTTTGGTGGGCTATGGGAGGGAGGCATAAAATCTACGAAATATCATATAAGACGTGTGATTGGAGAGTCCACGTTAACTTATGAAGAGATGTCGACACTATTGGCTCAAATAGAGGCTTGTTTAAATTCACGGCCATTAACGATGATCTATAATGACCCGGAAGAACCTACTCCCATTACTCCAGGACACTTCTTAATAGGAGAACCTTTAGTGACAGTGCCAGAAGTAAATTACGAAAATTCGCATTTAAATTCTTTAAGACAATGGCAGGTAACACAAGCAAGGCTTCAAAGTTTTTGGCGACGTTGGTCAAATGAATATTTAACACATCTCATGCATCGATATAAATGGGCTCATCAAATGCCTGAGCCAGCACTTGGGGACATTGTTTTAGTGAAGGAGGATGATTTGCCTCCAAGTAGGTGGTTGTTTGGCAAAGTTCTTGATAAATATCCCGGAACTGATGGGATAACTAGAGTAGTATTGTTAAAATGTAAAAATTCCACAATAAAACGTCCTACATCTAAAATTTGTGTTTTGCCAGTTAATAATTAGTTGTTGTTTAATGTTAAAAATGATTGTTTGTTTCATAAGGTTAGTTATTTTATTATGTTAAGGGTAGGTTATATTTTAGAGTATTGTTTTAGTTATATTAGTGTCGTCATGGTGGGCGGTTGAAAAGGACATTCTGTCCTTGGTGGGCGGAATGTACAAGTGACACTGCTGTCAATTTTATTAGTGTAAATATGTATCAATAGATGGCGCCAACATTCATTTTAGATCACGCTCTACTTTTATGTTAGAGTTTACATAAGGTCAATGTGTTTACAAAAATATATGAGAACAAATTAAGAACATACAGACTACTTAGTTTTATTTACATAGTTCAGGTTTATTCATAAATAAAACTTCATCTGTCAATACAGAAAAACCATTTTCTTTTTTCCCACCGTTTAATATAAAAACTCAGGTGTTTTTTATCTCCAAAGGGATATTGTTCAACCACAACGTTAGTAATGGCGACCGTGAGTGATTTAAAAATGAACCGGAAAATAGCACGTATGCAATTTACGATTGCTGCGAAAAAATTAGAGGAGACCATTGCTCATGAGGAACCAGGTCCCCAGTTAAAAGGTATGCTTGATACATTTAAAACCATCGCTGATAAGCTATTCAATGTTGCTGTATCGTCTAAGTTACCAGAGGAAGAAATATTAATTCTATTAGATATTGAGGAAACCACAGAACGTGAGATACACTTTAATACCCTCAAAGCCAAATGTGAGTCCATTTTACGCAGTTATGATAACAAGGACAACATTTTTAACACCCTTTAGAGCTTAAGCAGTGCAATTACTTCATGTTTTGTGTACTACTCAGTGCTGGATTTATACATTTGTCGCCCCAAAGCTATAAAATTTTTGCCGCCCCTACTTACCTCTTAAATTAGATGCACTGTTCACAATAACGTTAATTCCTTTTTTAAATAACGTTAATTCCTCTATTTGAATTAAATATCTTTTCACAAAACGTAACGTATTTTTTTTGCGTGATTTGGCATCAGCGAAATCATCGATGATGATAGAAATCACATTCATTAATACCGACTCTATGGATAAAAGTGCTAAAGAATTTCTGCCCCGCCACGCCTTACTTTTTTTCTGTACCAATTTTCTGGACCAATTTTGCCACCCCCTAATTTTGCCGCCCTAAGCTTCAGCTTTTTCAGTTTCTATGGTAAATCCGGCACTGGTACTACTATCTACAACATAGAACGTAATAATAAAAGTATCCAACAGTCGATAAGGAAGAAACTAACATGTGATTAGTATAGTTGAGGGTTCGAGTCCACTCTGACGCTGTAATGCTAGATGTAATAATCTCACAGTTAAATGCATTAGTAACAAAATATATACGAAGGTTTAATTTTAATGAGTATTTAATTTTTCATTTTGTTTATTAGAAAGCACCTAGCCATTAGTCAGTTGTTTTATCGTAAAATAGTTCAATAATAATTGAAAAAAAAAACTACGTATTACTATGACACATATATTCCAGTATGAGAATCACAGTGTAAGTATAAAAAATATTTCAGATTGTAAAATAACAAGTTTTCGAGGTCTTTTTACCATTAATTTAATAATTAAGTACATTATGAAAGTTGTACAATACTAACTTATTTACACTTATACCTAATTTAGTACAGAAAAAAACATGACTTTCGTCTACAAATTAAACAAAAGTAATGTAATTATTTTTATTTTTTTGTATTCACAATGCCTTCACTTGTTTTACAACCATACTTTAAATCTTATAAAACTAGACTATTTAACTGTCTAAATACTATCATTCATTTTATTTATACACATTTTTAATATATATTTTACAATTAATTATCTTTAGTGCAAAGATTCGTATGTAGGTACCCAAAAAAAAGAAATTGTTACAACATATCTAACTAGGTACTTGAATATTGGTGATATTAATTATTTTTAGTTTAACTTTGTATATATAGGTAAAGTTTTGAAGCCGGTTTATGTTTGTGAAGTGAAAACTTCTTCAGCATCGTTGTGATTTGAAAGTCGATGAAATGAAAAAGCGACCGTAGAAAGAGACAGACACATAAATTCATAATATTTAACGTAGGAGAAAATGAGATAGGAAGCATTATACAGTGTTTCATTAATTCGTGGTATGTACTTTAGTTACCATAAGCTTCTTGTATCATTTATCGAAAATGTAAGCTCTGAGTTTGAATAAATCTGTGTAATATACCTACGAATAAAATGTAAAATAATTATCTAACTTTGTACTATGATCATTACTAAAACCTACAATTATTCTCTTGCCGAAATTTTACATTCGTCTCATTATCTTGAAAACAAAATTTTTGAAGGTTTCACTTCTACCACGTGTGAATTGCATACATTATTTTTTTCAATTATTTTTCAGTGACATTATTGGCTAAGATACACTCCTTTATGCCTCAACGAGATATTTTTAAAACATTGTGTGAATAAAATACAGAAAAATGTTTAGACTATGAAAACATCTGATAAATGGTGTAGGCCGATTCGTTGGTTGCTGGGCATTACATAGTTTGTAATGACGTGAATTTGAATTCTACATGGGTACATTTTTTTCTATAAATTTAAAATTATATTATTGTTTATAGCTTATACAAATATTTATAAAGATTATTGCATTACAATATTAAATCTTTTAATGATCTGCATACATGGTATGCAGTACTTGACAATACAATTAAAATATCACAAATCTATATACAAAAACAATCCCTGTCACAGTTTTAAACCTCGACGAACTCCGAAAATACTCAACTGATTTTGATGATTTTTCTTTCATTTTGCTGGGTTTCTTCCGACTTAGGACATAGGATAGGTTTCATTTGGCCGGGTCAGCTAGTACTTATATAGAAAAGCAATGCAAAATAGTAATTACGATTATGTGAAGATTAATGATTTTTCGTTGCATATGTCTTCATCCATCGACTTAAGAGCACTTTTAGCCTGCTACTGGTTTTTAAAAAGTAAGATCGTTTGACGGTATCCAATTTGGTAATGAATATAAGTTTTACGAGTCCTCTCTTATATAAGACTAGCTGACACAGTAGGGACAGTAATTTTAATTAAAAAGTAGCCAAGTTACTCCTTATTACATCAGCTACCTGCCAATAAAAGTCCCATCAAAATCGGTCCAGCCATTTCAGAGATTAGCCGGAACAAACAGACAGACAGACAGACAAAAATTGTAAAAAAAATGTTATTTTGGTGTATGTACCGTACATATATTCACATGCATATAGTTAAAAACGGTTATTTCAACATTAAAAACAGACACTCCAATTTTATTTATATGTATAGATGAAGAGTCACTGCGTGATGACTACAGGGGTAAGTATCGCCAGCGTTTCTTTATTTGTCATAAAATAATCACATAACTACGAATTGAATATTGTTATAATTCATTCATAGGCTATTTTAAATAGTATCTGGGGTTGTCAACGAAGACGTCGAAATCTGGGTAAGCCGCAAGGAGTACGATTAGTGCCCGATGCATGTGGGAAAGCGGGGAATGCGCGCGCGCCACACTTTTGTGCAGAATAATCTGAAACTAATAGAAAAAAAAGGTTATTTTGTAATAAAGCTTCAGATTATGACATGGAATTAGATTAAAATTTCCTTTATTTCCACTAATTTTGTTCATAAAAAAACAATTAATAAAAATTAGAATGAAACGAATAATAACTGTAAATCATCTATACATATAAATAAAATTGGAGTGTCTGTTTTTAATATTGAAATACCCGTTTTTTACTACATGCATATGAATATATATACGGTACATACACCAAAATAACATTTTTTTTTCAATTTTTGTCTGTCTGTCCGTCTGTCTGTCTGTCTGTTTGTTCCGGCTAATCTCTGGAACGGCTGGACCGATTTTGATGGGACTTTTATTGGCAGGTAGCTGATGTAATAAGGAGTAACTTAGGCTACTTTTATTTTAGAAAAATAATGTTGCAATATTCCACGCGGACGAAGTCGCGGGCGGCCGCTAGTTATATATATAATTCTACTACTGTACGTGTGTATGTCACTGAAGTCCTAAACGGCTGGACCGATTTGAATTTTTTTTTTGTATGCGTTTGTGTGGTGTCGTGGATGGTTTAGATTCACAAATCAGCCTGGCAGATGGCGTTGCAGTCGGCACAGCAACGCGTAGCCGGGTCAGCTAGTTATTTTATATATTTTTGTATTTTTCAATTCTATCTTATATAATAAATTATTATTAATAGAAAAATACTAGAAAAATCGACTTGTAAAATTGTTTCTTTTGAATTCGAGAGGATTGATGAGACAATGTTGGCGTACAGCGTCAAAAGAGTGTTCACAAGGCTCGGTACTCAATTAGGAGAGCATTGATTTTATATGACGTCATACGTCAAGTAAACAGTGATCCGTATTCTTATATTCGTAAAAATAGTAAATAATTATTAGGAGTATTATCATTAGTTCAAAAGTGAAGACAGTGATCAAAATATTGTGTACAAATGTTATCTCAAATAAATATCAAGTATTTTGCTTAAAATTAACAGTGAGAAATTAAAATAAAAATACGTAATATAAACAGTTAATACCTAACAAGTGACAATTTAACGTATGAAAAACAAGTTAATAAACAGTGTACCATGATGAAATAATAAAATAAAACATTAATTTGTGCTATTCAGTGTTTTTTCATATCTTCAATCAAAACAGACAGTTAATTTTATTCAAATTAGAATCAGTGTTAATCAATTTTAAACTCTAATGCATTTGGAATAAAGGAATAAGTATTGGAATAAAGTAATAACGACATCTATCAGATACTGACGTAACTTATTAAAAACAGTTTAATAAGCAATACAAAAGCACAAAGTCACGCCATCTACAACAAACTAATAGTTGAAAACTACAAACACATAATATGTACTGCATTTTCGTCATCGTTTCACTAACGAAAGTGGCTCCTCGGCTTGTGTGATGGACTGAGAATCGGCGTGCACGACGTTCGGAAGTTCGATCCTTGTGATTCTCAACTTTTGGTATTTTTATTATAAACTAGCGGCCGCCCGCGACTTCGTCCGCGTGGAATATTGCAACATTATTTTTCTAAAATAAAAGTAGCCTAAGTTACTCCTTATTACATCAGCTACCTGCCAATAAAAGTCCCATCAAAATCGGTCCAGCCGTTTCAGAGATTAGCCGGAACAAACAGACAGACAAAAATTGAAAAAAAAAATGTTATTTTGGTGTATGTACCGTATATATATTCATATGCATGTAGTAAAAAACGGGTATTTCAATATTAAAAACAGACACTCCAATTTTATTTATATGTATAGATTAAAATGACCGACAACATTACTTATAGAAAACTTAGACGAAGCAGTTCACTTCACAATGTTTCTTCCTCTTCGAGTAGTATGTTTGACGCAACAATAATGAGTTTGCCTAATACTTCGTTGAATAATACTGACATGATTCATGACCTTAATGAAAAGGTAAATACCCTGTCAACGGACTTACAAACTGCTCATCAAGAAATCGAAAATTTAAATATTGAGGTAATGCAACTCAAGGCGGAACTACATAAAAGTTTAAAAATAATAGAAACTTTGAAAGTTCTTAATTTAGACGAAGGTCGAAAAATAGCAACACCACGTTCAGGGCGTAAAACTAAACGAAAACCAAACAAAAACTTGACGAAATCGCCTAAAACGTTATCAGAAACCCCAAAGAAAGTATCGACAACAGAAGACGAACGCGCTGTTAAAAATATGAACAATACTTGTATTAATGAAATAAATGAACGTGAATTAAATGAAAATGGACATAAGAACAATGATGAAATGATTATTAAAAGTGACACTACAGATGAAAATTATAGTTACCAATTATTCCCAAACTCGTCAAAGTTAAAAAAATGTGAACTTCAACCAATGAAACATAAATTATGCATTTTAAGTTGTAACAAAACAAATAATATACTGAAACATGCCGAAAATAAATTCAAAAGTGATTTCAAAGTATGTCACTATTTGACACCGTATCGAGACATTACACAGATTTTGATTAGACTGAAAGAGAAATTAGTAAATTTTACACTGTCCGATTATTGTCTTATATTCATTGGTGAGAGTGACTTCACAACCACAAGAAATTTTGTCAAAATAGTGTTACACATTAGGAAGATCATACAAGAAATAAAACATACAAATGTTATTTTGTGCTTGCCAACTTATAAACTTCAATACCACTCAGATTTGTTTAATTGGAGGGTTGAAAATTTTAATAATTTATTGTACCTGGATGTACTAACTCATGAACATGCATATCTTTTCGACACTAATAAAAACTTGGAATATAACTACACGATGTTTGATAGGAAAACCGGAACAATCAACGACAATGGCATGAAAAACGTGTTTGAAGATTTATACAAATATTTGAAGAATCTTATTTACTACATTGACATACCTGCATCAAAAGAAACTGAATTTACAGAAATGACTAGAAGCAATACTTTTTTTCTTGCCTAAAGAGCTTATTATACTACATCAAAATATCGCAAGTATACTAAGCAAATCGGACTTGCTAGCCATTTCTTTACAAGAATTATCAGAAGATAATAAAAATGTAGATGTGTTATGCATAACAGAACATTTTATGATAGCTGGAAGTGAAACATACTTAACATTGCCAAATTTTAATTTAGCAGCTTGCTTCAGCAGAGAAAATGTCAAGAGAGGTGGTGTTTGTATTCTTGTGAGGGATGGAATTGCTTGGAAGGAAGTACCAGCGTACTCTAGGCTTTCTGTATCTAATCGATTTGAATTTTGTGCAGTTGAACTGACGAACTATAATATTTTAATTGTTTGCCTTTACCGTATTCCCAAAAAAGAGAATATTAATGATTTCTTTGATAAATTAAATGAATTGTTATTACTAATAAATAAGAAGAGATATAATAATATTGTATTAGCTGGCGACTTCAATATTGACATACTAAAATGTAACAATGTAACCAAAGAATTTGAGTGTATTTTATTAAATTTTGGTTTGAAATTAGCTATACGTGAACCCACTAGATTAGCTAGTGGAACGTGTCTTGACAATGTCGCACACAACTTTAAAAGTAAATGTACGACTGAAGTGATAGAATTAGCGCTGTCCGATCACACTGTACAGTTGTTTAATTGCCATGTTAATCGTATACCTATCCTTACCAGTTGGAAAAAGAAACGGCGTATATACAGCAAAGAGAATATTACAAAATTCAGATCTTATCTGGAAAGTTTGAGTTTTTCTGAGATTTATCAAATGAATAAAAGTAATGATGCATACAATTATTTCATAGAAAACTTTAAACTTCTATATGAGTTGTGCTTTCCCTTTGAACACGTTACCGTATCTATGAGGACGAAACCTAAGTGGATATCGCGTGGCTTGAAATTATGTTGTAAAAACAAAAGATATCTTTTATGGAAATATAGACATCAACCGACAAAAACAAATAGATTAAAATTTAAAAATTACTCTAAATTATTAAGAAAAATAATCAAATTGACGCAAAAATCACAAAACAGTTACGCTATAAAGACATCTATCTAGTAATAAACCTAAATCTGTGTGGAAAATTGTTAACAATTCAAAATCAAATATACCTAAACAAAACATATCACAAATAAAAATTGACGGTAGTATTATCTCTAATCCGGAGATTATAGCAGAAAGTTTTAATAACTATTTTATAGACAAAGTTGAACCGCTGCAGGAATATGGCAAAAATGTAACCTCCCTAATTCAGCCTAAAAAAGATTCAATGTTTATGATGCCAAGTGTTCCTCTTGATATTTTAAATATTATAAAAGCGTTGAAAAATTCAAATAGTGTTGGTTTTGATGGACTAGCGACTAGTGTAGTAAAAGCTGTCGGTGATGTTATTTCTCCGCACTTATGCTATATTCTCAATCTATGCATTGAAACTGGAGTTTATCCCGAGGATTTGAAAATATCTGTTATAAAGCCGCTATATAAAAAAGGTGATAAAGAATTATTACAGAACTATAGGCCCATCGCATTAAGTTCCATAATGTCCAAAATATTTGAAAAATATATTTACAGAGAATTGTACAATTATTTTGAAAAGAACTGTATATTATGTCCTGAGCAAAAAGGTTTTCGTAGGAATAAGTCTATTAATACAGCCATATTAGACTTCTTATCAGTAGTGCTAAGAAATGTTGATAAACGTAATCCTGTCTGCTCGGTATTTTGTGATATGATGCAGGCATTTGATTATGTCGATCATAAAGTATTATTGCAAAAACTTAACGCATATGGTATAAGGGGAAACATATTAAACCTTATCGATTCGTATCTGTCCAATAGAAAACAGTGTACTTCTATAACATGTGTAAATATTACATCGCGTCGGGAGGAGACCTCAGAGTATACTCTGAGGAGGAGACACACTATTCGAAAGAGCGGATGTTAACTTATGGTGTTCCTCAAGGTAGTGTTTTGGGGCCACTATTCTTTATTATCTATATTAACGATCTGCCAAAGTGTATTAATAGACCACTAACACTTTTCGCTGATGATAGTACATTGACAGTAGCATGTGAAAATAGTGAAATTTACGAATATGACATTAATGAATCGTTGACATCTATTATAAATTGGTTAATTAATAATAATTTAAAAATTAATTTAAATAAGACAAATGTAATGCATTTCAATCAAAGACAAGCTAAGGTTCGCGATATTAATGTAAACTATAACAATATAGATATTTCTAAAGTTGATAATACTAAATTTCTTGGCATTAGAATCGACAGTCAACTGAACTGGAAAGCGCATATAGAAGAATTAACTAAAAAGATTTGTAGCTCTGCCTATGCTCTATTTAAGCTCTCTCCAGTTCTTAAAAGAGACGCTTTAATTATGGCATACCATGGTCTTGTTGCTTCTTATTTACGGTACGGAATTATATTTTGGGGAAATTCCACTGATAGGGAGTCGATTTTCAAGGCACAAAAACGTTGTATTAGAGCCATGTTCAATTTGAGAGTAACTGATAGCTGCCGGCCATATTTCATTAAATATAATATTCTATCACTTCCGTCCATCTATATTTATGAAGTAGCAATATTTGTAAAATCAAATCCGTCTTTGTTCCCAAAACTATCGGATTTTATCAAACGAAACAGACGAGATAATGACAGACTGCACTTAGAAAGGTTTAGAACCACTCTTCTAATTAAAAGCATACTGTTTATGGGTCCGACAATTTTTAATAAGATACCGAACACAATAAGGAATCTCAACATTCATTTGTTTAAAAATGAATTTAAATCATTTCTGTTGAGTAAATGTTATTATAGTACTGACGATTTCTTGAATGATAAATTTTAGCTTTTGAACTTTTAAAAAATTTAAGACATTTAAGAATAGGGAGTAGTTATTCTTGTTATACATCGTGACAATTATTTTAATTTGGTTGATATATATACCTATTTTGATCCTAGGGTTAAGTCTTGATGTTGAGAATTATGTAATTATGTGATCTGACAATATTGTATTTGCATGCTATTTGATTATTAGCTGAATGGGCCGAACATTGTATTAGTTATAAGAGCTCTAGTTTTACCTAGTTCAAGGCAAATAAAGGTTATTATTATTATTATTATTATTGGTCCGGAAATCCAAAGATTGCGGGTTCGGTTCCCGCCTGAGAATTCACTTGTGAGCAGAGTCAAAATATAAATTTTGTAAAAGTGAGAGAGAAAAAATATAAATAAAGATAGCAGAACAAATAATAATATGGTACTACGGAGCTGGTCTGATGATGGAACAGGGAAGTGGCTGATGGGTGGTATTTCTTTAGTTGCTTTTATTTTAAATTTAATATAATTTTTATTTAATCAAGTCAAATTATTATTATTTTTTTAATTCTAGTTTTTTATAATAATTATCTATACATATTAATAAAATTGGAGTGTCTGTTTGTAATATTGACATTACCGTTTTTTACTACATGCATATGAATATATATACGGTATATACACTAAAATAACATTTTTTACAATTTTTGTCTGTCTGTTTGTTTCAGCTAATCTCTGAAATGGCTGGACGCATTTCGATGAGACCTTTTTTGGCAGGTAGCTGATGTAATAAGGAGTAACTTAGGCAACTTTTGTTTTAGACAAAATAATGTTGCAATATTCCACGCGGACGAAGTCGCGGGCGGCCGCTAGTTGTATAATATAAATGCACGACTTTTTTAAACATGCTGTTTGCACATGTTTGAAGTTGCAGCCTCCCATGTTGTTTTGTTCTTGTAATGTGTATAAATGTTATTGCTGTAAATCTGTATTGTGTGACAAATAAAATAAAGAGACATTCCCACCAATTAGCCTAACCCAAAATAAGCATTACGAGGCTTACAAGGCTTACTAGGGTAACGCATACACATACATAATATGATACATAGAAATGTAATATTTATGTAGATACTAGCTGACCCGGCAAACGTTTTTTTGCCATATCAATCATTAAAGTATTACGCTATCAAAAATAGGGGTTAGTGATAGAAGAGTGAAAATTTAGGGTTGTACGTATTTTTGTATGATGTATCATAAAAAAAAAATGTAAAAAAATAAATAAAAAAACAACATTTAGGGGGATGAAAAATAGATGTTTTCCGATTATACGCTATGTACGCTAAGATTCACGAAAATCGGTCGAGCCGTTTCGGAGTAGTTCAATTACGCACACCGTGACACGAGAATTTTATATATTAGATATATTAGTAACCGTTATTGAGGTATATATGCTCGTATTTATCACTAAAACATCTGCCCCTTCCGGGATTGGAACCCAGTACAATCGGTGCGAAAGGCAGAATCGCTACCGTTGCACCAACAGTCATCAAATTCAATTAAATACGGATCAAACCGTGTTATTAAGTTTTAAAACTTTAATTTTTCTACAATTAGTTATATCTGTTGAAGAACCTCTTTATTAATGCAATTCTGTTTATATGCAAGTTGATATTCTTGTCTACAATACAACAGTGAAATCTGTGCTCTTGCTTTGTTTCATTTATCTCAATGTTTCAATTTTATAATCATTGAATGTTTATAAAATGATTTTATTGTTTTGCAATTGTATTTGTCACTGAAACTTTCATTATTGAGATGATCAGGGTAAATTCTGAGAAAAATCACCGACAAATGGCTACCCTCCCTTTTTAATATTGTTGGAGACAGTGCTCGAGCCGCGATCCGTTTTACGTTTCGCCCCTTACGAGATGATAGTAATTTCATCATTATCAAATGCTTTATATGATAAACGATTTAAATAATATAAATAATGTATTTTATATTCCTGATGGATTCTAACAAAATTTTAGTCATAATATTTTCGATATTACTGAGCTATTGGCTGTATATTTCATTATTCCAACGCTCTTCTGGCTGTGCCATTTTTCATTGCCTTCGAAGGTTACCCTAAAATTATTTTGTGAGAGAACCTTCCAGAACCAAAGAAAACAGACTGTAAAACCTTATCCGTGTCCATTTTGTGCCATTTATCATCTCAGCACGGCTTGAAGCACATTATCATAGTTTAATTCAAAATAATTTTGAAAAATACAATAGTGAATCCTGTTTTATTGGGTGAGTGTTGTAGTATTAATTGCTGTTTTATTATTTACATCATTTTAAATTATTAAACTAATGTGATGCATTTTAAGAAGAATTGTTTTTCTGATTAATTGCCGGTATACCGTAAAATTAGTCGGTTTTTACAACCTAAAATTTTTTGTTCTAATTTATTAATCCCACTTAGATATTGGTAAATTTTTGTTATTAAACAGTTTTACTGTTATATGTGCATACAATTTGTTTCTAGTCAAAATATTAAAGGATTCCATCGTGTTGGAAAGCAACTTATGACCACATGGACGAAATACAATTCATGTTTAATTCGTTATTATTTTTTGTTATCAATTTTCTTTTGTTAGTTTTAATATCGGCCATTGATATTTAACTGAATTTATTTCGGTTCCAATATCTTTTAATGATTCGATTGAAGTATATTTTTTGGTGATATCGAATCGATTATTTACGTTAAACGAACATCGTTAAGCCAGGAAAGTGTCATCCCATCAAAAACAATACTTGTCAAAAAAACCAAGTCTCGTAACTCAGTTGTTCTACGGTAAAAAGTTGTGAGATCCATGTAATGCCAAGTCGGTTATTAATTTATTCAGTCCCTATTGACTCGGCCATCGCATGAAAACACGTGTAAATTAAATTATTTAGTGCTATGGCCGAGTCAATATATTTATATAAAACAATAAAGATTTTTAATATTGATATGCGTCACTATAAGATGCTGTTAATTATTACGTAACAACTTAATGCTTCGAGTACGGAGATTCCAGACACAATTGATTTTCAATTGTTATGGACCACGATCGTGGTCTTAGGGACTGGACGTATTAAGACAGAAATTCGCTTAAGTAGGGACTGAATATTTTAATAACCGACTTGGTATTACATGGATCTCACAACTTTTTACCGTAGAACAACTTAGTTGCGAGACTTGGTTTTTTTGACAAGTATTGTTTTTGATGGGATATAAATTTCTATGTATTATATATGTATGTCTATCCGTTACCCTAGTATCCATAACAGAAGCCTTATAGTGCTTACTTTGTGCTAAGCTAATTGGTGTGAGTGTAAAAAATATTTATTTATTTATATACCAAATATTAAAATCTTTGCCATACTTATAGAAGGACAAGGTCATAAACGAGTATTAATCTTAAAATTTGTACAAAAAATGAATGTAAAGATAAAGATTCATATAGTAGAATAGGTAAGTAAGGTTTTACACAATTGCTCATTCTCTAATTAAGAAATGGTGTAATAAAATCTTAGAGGCTGAATCTCGCCCACTTATCGTCACGAAACTTGGCATGTACCTATATGTATTAGAAGACAGTAATGGTACTACCGCGCTGGTCTGATGATGGAGGTTGAATCGAATCGAGTTTGGGCTTATCAGATTCATCGTAGCAACAGTGCAATTATGTTCAGAAATAAGTACGGAACTATTATTCTGAAGCTATTTATTGGTCGTTGTCAGTCCGACAATTTCATATAGCGCCATCTAGTAAACAAGTGATTCAAAAATAGAAATACTTTTAAAAAACAATCTTTCATTATTACTTGTTAATAAGACAAACTAAAAAGTTAAAAATTCATTATTGGATCGAAGTTCCTTATGGGGCGTTGTGGAAGAGTACCCTAGCCGGGAAAAAACGTCTGTGGCGTTAAACAAAAAGCGTAAGATTATTATGTGTAGTTTATGTGGGATGGCTATACATACAGTGTCTAATGTATAGTCTACGTGATGACTGTTATTATATAATTTTATAATTGTAAATAAAACTAGGTCTGCAATACATGCTGCTGTTTGCAAATACTGATAATGCATATACTTAAGTAGCAGGAGGGAGACAAGCGAAATTTGTGAGTTGTCTAAAAGAGAGCTTCGCTCAATAAAGGTGTTAAGATAATTCTGTAAAGTTATTTTCTTTACTTTTTATCGATAAAAAATCATATTAAAAAATGTATACCCGAATAATTATTTTCTTTATATCTCGAATAGAACTTAAAATCAATTGGAGCAGACCGAGCGAAGCGAGCGTAGCTCCCATGGATCAGCTTCAATGACGCGATGTCTGTTACGCCATAACTTCCCGAGTTCTTAACCGATTTTCATAATTTTTGTATGGAATCGAATCAACACATTTAAGACCAGATTGTGACGGAGCCCGAATTTTGAAAGGAGCCTTTCTTTCTTCCATATAAGTTAGGCTAAATATGTACCTAAGATTCAAAGATACCAAAAAATAGCTAAAAAATTGTATATTCCGAAAAAAATACTTATTTATTTTTAAATACATTTGTACCACTAAAAAAATCATTCAAAAATATACATTACTTGCAACAAATGTTTTTTTTTAGCTGGCAAGCACAATTGTTTTGAGTTTGAAGCGTTTTGTAGCTTAAAGTTATATAAACATTTTTCGATATTTAGTCTTAAATATAAAATGTATACAAGTTTATCAGCAACACTGCTTTATGAATTTTTCTGTTTTTAATATATACAGTAGGATCAAGAGCGGAAATAGATATTTCTTGCTATTGCGAATCATTCTAAGCGTTTAGTTATTTTATCAGCCTACGGACTTACTAAAATACCGTGTTCCAGAGCCGCGAGAAACTTGTTAAAATCTAATTGACTGTCACACACAAGTGCCACATTAGCGTTTCGTTCTACGCAGTTGTGATTTTGTGTATAATTTATTGTGTTTTATTATCTTTATAAAAATCTAATTTATGGGTATATTATATATGAAATAAGTGTTTGTACATTATTATGTATATTTTCAAATAACTTGTACCAAGTTACATTTTTCGCCCGAAAAGAAAGGTCTCCTTTACAAAAATAAAAAAGTTATGAACAAAAAACATTGGTTTTATGAGATTTTCCATTGGAAAAAGTGCGCCTATTTACAAGTTTTCTTTCCAATGGAATTTTAAAATTTACTTAACTTTAGTGAATTTTTTTTTAGTATAACGTTCCGCTCCAATATATGGTGCTAGGCTAGCGAAGATTTATGCTTAGCAGCTGCATCGCCTTGTATTTTTATAATAAGGAACTTCTTCCCTATCCGGTGTCCCACGACAACACACGACTTTCGTTCCAACATGAGATTAGTTCATGTCATCATAATATTGCATTGTCACGCGATATACATATGCGAAAGGAGACCTTTCTTTTCGGGCCAAAAATGTACCTTGGTACAAGTTATTTGAAAATATTCATAATAATGTACAAACACTTATTTCATATATAATATACCCATAAATTAGATTTTTATGAAGTTAATAAAACACAATAAATTATATACTTAATCACAACTGCGTAGAACGAAACGCTAATGTGGCACTTGTGTGTGACAGTCGGTTAGATTTTAACAAGTTTTTCGCGGCTCTGGAACACGGTATTTTAGTAAGTCCGTAGGCTGATAAAATAACTAAACGCTTAGAATGATTCGCAATAGCAAGAAATATCTATTTCCGCTCTTGATCCTACTGTATATATCAAAAACAGAAAAATTCATAAAGCAGTGTTGCTGATAAACTTGTATACATTTTATATTTAAGACTAAATATCGAAAAATGTTTATATAACTTTAAGCTACAAAACGCTTCAAACTCAAAACAATTGTGTTTGCCAGCTAAAAAAAACATTTGTTGCAAGTAATGTATATTTTTGAATGATTTTATTTAGTGGTACAAATGTATTTAAAAATAAATAAGTATTTTTTTCGGAATATAGAATTTTTTAGCTATTTTTTGGTATCTTTGAATCTTAGGTACATATTTAGCCTTACTTATATGGAAAAAAGAAAGGCTCCTTTCAGCTCAGTCGGAAACCGGGAAGTGGGTCAAATTCACGTTTCAAGATTTCATTACAGACACCGGGACAGGTGAAAGTAAATAAAAGCTTGTAATTTACAATGTAACTGCACTTGTTTGACATTTATAATAATATTTGACATTTGTATAGTTTAAAATAAATTATTTTTTAATAAACAATACTTACAGGGTTTAGAAGTTGATTGAATATTTAAAATTTAAAAATATTTGCGTCGAAAAAATCGGCAGCCATGTTGTTATCTCAAAATTCTTGGCATATAAATTATTTAATATTTTTTTAAGGAATGGGTACAAAGTGTTCGCTTCACATTAATGTGTAGATTTCTATACACATTTCTTATATGTATCTTATACTAGCGGCCCGTCCCGGCTTCGCACGGGTGGACAAAATTCTTTAAATTTGCACTCAGCAATAATTGACACTCAGCAATAATGTGCCTTTCTAATGGTGAAAGAATTTTTAAAATCGGTTCAGTAGATCCCGAGATTACCCCTTACAATTTAACAAATATACAAACACACAAACTTTACTTCTTTTTAATATTAGTATAGATGAATGACATGTCTATCCGTTACCCTAGTATCCATAACACAAGCCTTAAAGTGCTTACTTTGGGCTAGGCTAATTGGTGTGAATTTAAGAGACATTATGATTGTCATTGCAGTAAAGAGGCCAGATTAGCGAGTGACGTACCTGCTACAGTTGACATTTCGTGTGCTGTCTGCGAAGGGACGTTCTGTTCGTGAAGGATGTCGAAAAGAAGAGGTCTCCTACCACGAACGACTGCGTTATTCATTCAGGCCCTGCCAGAATATCAGCGCTGCTGCGGCGGAGCTATTCGGCCTATGCTGGGTCCTAGTTGATTTTTGGTAACACTTATTATTAATTTATATTAACCACAATTTTTTTTGTTTATAAAAGTAACACTTCTTGACTTGGGGAGTAAGTTGTTGGATGAGTGACGAGAGCGTCACGAAAAGTGTGAAGAACGAAAGTGAAGAGGGAGAAACAAGTTAGTGAAGATGGAAAGAGAGAGTTACGTTTCGTATATAACTGTAGGGGCAAGAGAGAGATGCGATTACACGTTTTCTGTCTCTCTTTCTCTCATACCCAGTTACGTTTCGTATATCTAATATACAATTTGTTAATTTTACACTTGATCAAACGAAATGTGCGGATACTAGATAAAAAATTATCGACAAAAAATAGAAAAAAATATTTTTTAAGCAAGCGATTTCTAAAATCTTTGCACTTTAATTTATTTTTTAATAAAATTCCCATCTTTCGATTTTAAATTATTTTCTCTTTAAGTAAACGGTGTATTTTTTTCAAAGTAGTCTTATTTGAAAGCTAGAAAGACAAAAATTAAAAAAACCTACGGAATCGTGCAGTAAATTAGTTAAAAAAAATAATAAGATATTTTTTTTGTGAAAAAATAATTTTTATTTTAATTTTTCATTTGTTATTTTAAAACAAGCACATTGACGTAACTTTCTTAGCATGTTTTATTAAACTTAATGATTTACTCTACAAGTTCTCGAAAATAACATGGGTTCTATCTCTTTTCCTTGTTAAAGATAATTACTATTTAAATAAGGTAAGTAATCTCAGCACGAAAATCAATCTTGATCTAATAATGATTTAATTGACATATGTTATGGAATAAAACAAAAAATAACAGTAGGAAATTAAAATGATTTAATTTATTACATTTTCAAAATGACCACCATTCTTATCCATACAAACAGTTGCACGTATGCACGTAATGCTACACTAGGTACTGTTTTTTTTAATACAGTACGATTATCTTTTATTTGACTAGCCGCAGCCATCATCTTTTGTAAACTCTTCTCGTGTACTGATTGGAGTGCTGTATACAATCTGCTTCATATGACCCCACAAATAAAAATCTAGGGGGGGCAGATCAGGGCTTCGTGCCGGCCACATTACTGGTCCGCCTCGTCCAATCCATCTATCTCCGTATCGTTCGTTTAAATAATTACGCACGACTGTGCTGAAGTGAGCTGGAGCATCGTCATGTTGAAACCACATCCTCCTCCTTTTTTGTAAATACACATCACTCTTTAGATCAGGTAGCTCTTCTTGTAAAAATTATAGGTAAACTGGGCCTGTCAACCTTGACAGAAGGATAAAGGGTCCGATTAAATAATCTTCTATCATTCCAGCCCAAACGTTTATCGAAAATTCTACTTGAAAGGATGCAATCCGAATTGCTAACGGATTTTCTTCTTGCGGCATCCACTAGTGTAGGTTTCGAATATTTGTAACCCCAGTCCGGTTAAAGTTTGCCTCGTCGGTCCACAAAATACGATCACAGAAGTTGCGGACTAAACGTCTTTGCCACGATAGCCACGAACAGAAAACACTTCTTCCGTTGTAATCTGGCTCGTGAAAATTCTGCACTCTTCGAAAATAGAAGGGGTACAAACATTCTTTTTTCAAAATTTAATTAATCCCCAATGGGAGAGCTATTCGTCGAGTACTAATTGTGGGATCTTGGTACACCAAACGCAATACTTGTTCATCCACATCTACAGGTATAACAGGAGCACGTTCTCGACGTGGGCGACGTAGTCAATTTTCACAAAATTCGCTATGCACTGCTATGAAAACCCAGTAGTCAACGGCAGGTCTTGTCGGGAATCGCTGATGATACTTTCGAGCGGCGGCGCGAGCATTGTCAATTGTTAACAAATTTACTGCACGAAATCGTAAGTTTTTTTAAATTTTTGTTGCTAATTAGTCTTTCTAGCTTTCAAATAAGACTACTTTGAAAAAAATACACCGTTTACTTAAAGAGAAAATAATTTAAAACCTAAAAGATGGGAATTTTAATAAAAAATAAATTTAAGTGCATTTATTTTAGAAATTGCTTGCTTAAAAAATATTTTTTTATATTTTTTGTCGATATTTTTTTATCTAGTATCCGCACATTTCGTTTGATCAAGTGTAAAATTAACAAATTGTATATCTGCATATACAATTTGTTAATTTTACGGAGCTAAAGAAGTTTTACTTCAGTCGGGTGGTCTAAAGCACACTCGTATTTTTAAGTAATTTGACGGTACATAACATATATTAGTGAGCAATGGTGGGCTTATCTCTAAAATAGATCTCTTGCAGCCAACCAAGCGTTTATGGATGACTTAACAAGTAAGCGGGACAACTTAAGAGTGCAGATCATATAATATTCATAAAATAAAAAACTTATAATTTAAATAAAAATGAAAATTGTAATTTATTGGAGCGGAGCTAGCGAAGCTCCCATGGATCAGTTTCAATGACCAAATGTATGTGACGCCATAACTTTATGAGTTCTTAGCCGATTTTCGTATTTTTTGTAATGAGTCTAACCAACAGGTTGAGGACTAGATCGTGACGGAGCCCGAATTGAATTGAAATTCACAAAAATAAAAAAGTTATGACCAAAAAACATTGGCTCTATGGTTGAGCAAACTTCAGCATATATACACCGAACTCACTAGAGCTTATATCTATGAAACCACCAATCCACTCCGCTCCAATATATAGTGCTGGCGATGCTTTATGCTTAGCGACTGCGTCGACCTTATTATTATTTTTAATGTTATACCAGTATTTGTGTTACCTTATATCAATGAATTCTTTCTTTCTTTCCACAGCCACGACCGCAGATGTGGAGAAACCACAGCCACCCACCTAGCCTTCTACGATGGTACGACTTCTGATGTTTCTCCAGCATAACCTGAAAGCGTACAGGTTAGTTGAGGTACAAACACATAAAACATCCCTCCATGCTACGCGTCTAATCCTCTTTCTATTCGTTTGAACTTTAATGTTAAGAACTGGTCAAGGGTGTGTTGGGCCACGCGAACTATATGCGCACTAGATGCCCGTCACAATATGCGGACTTAGGAAGATTTTAAATCTAATCCATCAAACCCATACTTCTGAATCATTGGGAGAATGCTTTGAGTGAAGTTCTGCCGTGAAGCTGCGCTAGCTGCCATCTAAAATATTACGTATATATAATTCCAGGATACTAATAAAGAAATTACTTAAAGTAATTAGTTTTACATTGGTCACATTAAATTTTATTAACTATAGTAAAGAAATAGTTAAGTTAAAATTATTGAGTCGAAAGGAAGATTTTTGTAAGGTAAGTACTATTGCATATATTAATCCCATCAAAAACAATACTTGTCAAAAAAACCAAGTCTCGCAACTCAGTTGTTCTACGGTAAAAAGTTGTGAGATCCATGTAATACCAAGTGTAATGAAAACACGTATAAATTAAATTATTTAGAGCGATGGCCGAGTCAATATATTTATATAAAACAATAAAGATTTTTAATATTTATATGCGTCACTATAAGATGCTTTTAATTATTACGTAACAACTGCAGCAGTAAATTATTCTCTAAAAAAATTGTGAACATCAATATTATACAGTAAAAGCGATGTAAATGGAAAAGCTATAATATATATAATAAGTGTAATATAATATAAACACAAGTTTGCGAGTTGATAGACAGCTTTCATTTCAACAGTGGACTTTATTAACAAGTCGAATTAACATAGTAAAAGCGCCATCTAGTGCCGATTAGACAATTCAGGTATCTACTGAACATTAAATCCAAAGCTACTGTGCAGAGTGCTTTTTGATTATGTTATATAATGCGACTGCATCGCCTAGTTTCATCACAACGTAAATAATATTCAGAGACACCACTTAGTACAAGAAAATGGTATCACCCTAATACTGGCTATTCAACTGGCTATTATTCTTTCCTTCGATTTTACGATAGATGGCACTAGTGATAACACAAATAACACGATACGTACTGCCATCTAGTGAGACGCTAAGGATACGGTTGTCGCTTGTTGTTTGTAGATGGCGCTTCATTGCATAACCTACTCACGGACGCTGGTCAGGGTGCATAATCAATCGAGGTTTCGTATGTCAGTAAAAGTACAGTAAAATCGCGGTCGCGGGGTTTAACGTTCCAAAAATATGCGTACTTACGTACGTAATTGTATTTATGCGTACAAATAAATGTAACTTGATCAATTCAATTGTGATTTCCATTTACCTCCTTCTCTATATCCATACAAAATATCTATCAAACAAATAAAATTAAAATTTTCTTTTGAAAAATGCAACCATTCCATCAGTATTTTCTTATGACGTTGTCACGTTCAACTATCGTCAGTGAACCGACTTTACAGACAACCGATTTTTTTGTTACAAAAATAGGTACAAACAGCAACAGCCTTAACTGCCCCTGTCACGTGACTACCAACTTTTTGAAAGAAAGTGAGAATAGATGTATGACGTCTTCATAAATGTCATTTTTATTTTAGATGTGTGTGTATCGTTACAAAGTTTTGATATGAACCATAATAACTGAAACTAATACTTTTTTCTAAGACCCTAATGAGTTTCGCATCAAAAAGGTGGGATTGTTTCAATTCAATAATAAGAGTAATGTCAGAACAAGCATTGTCAAATTTTTCCGGTCGCTCGTTTGGAATTATTGGTTTTATCTTTTTGTTTTAGTTCTTTCCTTTCTTTTTATTTAATTTCTTTAAAAAAATGCCGGCCCGACTATCTTTGAGAGGGTCAGTATTGTAACTTTAAGACTAACTGGTATGGGAGTTGTGGAGATCTCGCGGCAGTTAGGTATTCATGTAATAGTACATTACGATATTAGTGCGTTATGATTGTGTTTGATGTTTTATATGATGATATGATGTTTTATAACACATTTGCGAGGAAACAGAAAAAAAACATTTTATATTTTTAATTATTGCAACATTTAATGAAATTACAATTATTAAAATGATACTTATAAATAAATATTTCTTACATTCACACCAATTAGCCTAGCCCAAAGTAGCACAGTAGGGCTTGTGTTATGAATACTAGGCTAAAGGATAGACATACAATTATATGATACATAGATATGTAATATTCATAGAAATATATGTAAACACCCATGACTTAGATACAAATGCTCGTATTCATCATACAAACATCTGCCCCTTCCGGGATTCGAACCCAGGACCGTCGGTGCGAAAGGCAGGATCGCTAACGTTGCACCAAACGGTCGTCCAAATTTTTTAATTATGTTATTATTATTAAATAAACTCAATCTGTGAATGTACACTGTTGCTTTCCCGCGATTTTAACGAGCGGGGATTAGTTCGAAATTTGAATAGCAACAGCGAGCGAAATGGCAAATAATGCTGTTATGGAATTTGTATGGACTATACCTTAACTATTTGCTTTGATAACACACGCGTTTGTTATGACCCGCTTTACATATTTAAAACCGGTGGAATTACATCAGCTTTACGAGCAAAGGTGTTGTAAATAAATTTTACATCACCCAAAACACTTTCCGTACACAGAAATAACGTTTGTAGACACCAGCTGTTTCTATTTGTAGAGAAGGTCGGTAAGCCAGTGGATCCAGCGGTTCGAAGAAGGTGGTGACGAGGCTTTTCGAGACCGTCCTCGCGGGGCAAGAGCCCGGGTGACTACGGAGGCGGAGGATGCGACCATTATAGCCACCCACTCTCAAGATCCCTTCCACCGCACTCGCGATTCAGCGGTTCAGTACCGTGTATGTTTGATACGGTCAAAATGTGATGTATTTTAAATTTTAGTATGAAATACGACGGATTCTTCAGAATATTCATTATTTATCTTTAATTGCAGATATCAATGCAGACAGTGCGGCATAGGCTAAATGAAGGTGGCCTACACCATCACATACGAGGGCTGCACTAAAAGTATCGGGAATCGAATATTTCCACTGTTCCTGTCATATTAAAATCTTTTTAATTGAAAACTCCTTGGTTTCAAAAATCGAATACCATTTATTTATTAAAAAAAAAGATTGTCGGTCTAGTCACATGGTCTTGTCAAACTTGTTTAGTCGTTGAGAAAATGGAATTGACTCGAGAAAAATCAAGAGCGATGATTTATTATGACTTTCGAAGTAGTTGAACACAAAAGCAGTGTGTTGATCGGATGCTTTCTGCATTTGGTGATGAAGCCCCATCCAAAACCACAATTTATCGCTGGTTTGCTGAATTTTAACGTGGACGTGTCAAGCTCAGTGATGTTCCCCGTCAAGGTCGTTCAAAAACTGCGGTCACCCAAGAAAACGTTTATGCTGTGCGAAAGCTGATTAAGGACATACCGCGAAATTCAGGCAACTTTAGACATTGGCTCATGCCAATGTCTAATACAAATAATCTTGCATGAATAATTAGGTGTAAAAAAGTTGTTTTCCCGATGGATACCGCATTCGCTCTGTGAAGAGTAAAAAGCGGCTCGCGTTACTTGGTGCGTCAGAACTCTCGAAAGATTCCACGCAGGATCCTCAAATGCTGTATACAAAATCGTATCAAGTGACGAATACGCGTACGAACCCGAAACAAAAAACCAGTCACGAGTTTGGGTGTTCGAAAATGAGTTAAAGCCAACAAAAATTATTCGTTAACGGAGTGTTGCAAAAAAAATGGTGACCACGTTTGTCTCCAAAACCGGCCATGTTGTGACTATTCCTCTTGAGGGACAAAGAACGGTTAATGCAGAATGGTATGCTAGCATTTGTTTGCCACAGGTCTTATCTGAACTCCATAAAGAGAACTGCAACCGCCGCATCATCCTCCATCACGACAATACGAGTTCTCACACCGCGCACAGAACAAAAGAGTTTTTGGAGCAAGAAAACATAGAATTATTAGACCATCTGCCGTACAACCCCGACCCAAACCCTAATGATTACTATACTTTCCCTAAAATAAAGAATAAATTGCGTGGTCAGATTTTCCTCACCTGAAGAAGCTGTGGACGCCTACAAAACGGCCATTTTGGAGACCCCAACTTCCGAATGGAATGGTTGCTTCAAAGATTGGTTCCATCGTATGGAAAAATGTGTCAAATTTCGCGGAGAATACTTCGAAAAGCAATAAATACATTTTTAAATAGTAAAGATGTGTCACTTACTTGATTCCTAAAATTTTAAGTGCCGCCCTCGTACCAGCCTGAAAATTGCCACTTACACAACATCAGTTTTTTGTTACTGTTGGTCCCAGTTATCTTCGTATGATAGCGATTTTTTAAATGCAGAAGGCACAAACGGTTGGTTCTCCATAACAATGTTTGAACATTGTTATGAAGTGGTAATAATATATTTTACTGAAAAGCGTATTGGTTTTTAAAATTACCAGGGCTACGATATTATCCGTCCAATCAAAATTATAATATTAAAGACAAAAGGCGATTTTATCTTCTTTGTGCTTTTGTGTAAGTAAGGTTTTTAAAGTTTATAATTATATATTGCTACATAAAAAGTGTTGGTTTTTTATTTTACTTTTAGTCAGACTGGCGAACAAATTATTTACGCGCTTTGCGCTCTAACATTATAGCAAAAGAATAGGTATATTTAATAAAATATTATTTCATATTGCACTACAAAAATTGCAATTTTTTACTTTCTTCCTTAACCTTAAAACCATTCTAATCTTTGCATTTCGAACAACGAGGTTTTTGAACAGAAAAAGACACTGTCACAGATATAAAATTCGAGTAGAATTGAATAGATTACCGCATGTCTGAAAAATTATTACTTCATATTTTAAATAACAGAAATGATAAAGTTTTGGGAACGGAGGAAACCATATGCGTGGTGAATAAGAGCTAAGGACAAACTACATGAGGCCGAGTTTGGCAATTATCCTACTAAAATAATCAGAAAAGATTTTGAGTTAGAGTCCCGGTTAGGACAAATGTTTGTGTAATAAAAGATCACAATAATTATGCGCTATTTCGATTTATTTATTTGTTAAGTTAGTATATGTTTTATTTGAGTAACATAATGTTAATATTAAATTTTTATAATGCAACCTTTCTAAGTCTATGGATGCAGGATAAGTAAAATTAAATTTTATCATATATTTCATCCAAAAGCATGCGACGTTGCCGTTGCTCTTTTGGAAGAGCGGCAACAACTGAAAGCACGTCATCAGGCATGTCAAGACTCTGCGTCAAGCAGTGACAGTTCTCTGGCGCCAAGAGACACACACCACACACACAAAGATATTATGTCATAAAAACTTTAGTTTTTGTTATGACGTTGTCATGAGAAAAATAATTTCATCTCTTTCTACCTTTCTGTCTGTTGGGTCTTGAAGGGGCAGTTAAGAGTGTTGCTGTTTGTAAAAACAAACGGGAATCGAACCCGCAACCTTTGGAAATCCGGTCCAATGCTCCAATTCTCTAGTCCAATGCTTTGGGAGAGCATTGGACCGGATTTCCAAAGGTTGCGGGTTCGATTCCCGCCTGAGATTCACTTGTGACCCGAGTCGATTTTTTCTAGTATTTTTCTATTATAATAATTTAAAAACCTTACTTACACAAAAGCACAAAGAAGATAGAATCGCCTTTTGTCTTCAATATTATAATT
Source organism: Calamotropha paludella (assembly GCA_927399485.1). Taxonomy (NCBI): domain Eukaryota; kingdom Metazoa; phylum Arthropoda; class Insecta; order Lepidoptera; family Crambidae; genus Calamotropha; species Calamotropha paludella. The sequence continues at coordinate 23,554,638 of OV656820.1, read as the reverse complement.
TTGATTGGACGGATAATATCGTAGTCCTGGTAATTTTAAAAACCAATACGCTTCTCAGTAAAAATATATTATTACCACTTCATAACAATGTTTGAAACATTATTATGAAGAACCAACCGTTTGTGCGTTCTGCCTTTTAAAAATCGCTATCATACGAAGATAACTGGCACCAACAGTAATAAAAAACTGATGTTGTGTAAGTGACAATTTTCGGGCTGGTACGAGGGCGGCACTGAAAATTTTGGGAATCAAGGAAGTGACACAATTTTACCACGTTTTTCTTATCTCACTTTTCTTATTTGTTTGTCTGTCCGGGCAAAATCTTGCAACTTAAATTTGAGGCACTTTCCGATAAGCTAGAAAGCTGAAACTTTCAGGATAGTTCAGAACCCGATGACAATGCACTCTAAAGCAACTTTCAACTTTCCAGATGCACTTTCAGGTCCACTTTCGGCAACTTTCACTTTTGTATGGGGCTTATCCGATTGTTGCGTAACACATGGTTACTTCGTTGAGTTAATAATTAAAAAGAATAAAATAATTATACTAGATTTAAAAAATCTAAAAATCCCACGTTTTTCAATGTCCTAAAAAGAATAAAATAACCCTGCGGGGCAAAGCGAGGGGCCACTCAAAACGTGGGGGCGCATCTTTACAATAATCGGCATCAATGCATGTCATTCATCTCTTTAAAATCTCCTCTTAGTAATATGCGCCCCCACGTTTTGAGTGGCCCCTCGCTTTGCCCCGCAGGGTTATTTTATTCTTTTTAGGACATTGAAAAACGTGGGATTTTTAGATTTTTTAAATCTAGTATAATTTACTATTTAAAAATGTACAACCATTCCATTCGGAAGTTGGAGTCTCCAAAATGGCTGTTTTGTAGGCGTCCACAGCTTCTTCAGGTGATGAAAATCTCTGACCACGCAATTTATTCTTTATTTTAGGGTAAGTATAGTAATCATTAGGGTTAAGGTCGGGGTTGTACGGCAGATTGTCTAATAATTCTATGTTTTCTTGCTCCAAAAACTCTTTTGTTCTGTGCGCGGTGCGAGAACTCGCATTGTCGTGATGGAGGATGATGCGGCGGTTGCAGTTCTCTTTACGGAGTTCAGAAAAGACCTGTGGCAAACAAACGCTAGCATACCATTCTGCATTAACCTTTCTTTGTCCCTCAAGAGGAATAGTCACAACATGGCCGGTTTTGGAGACAAACGTGATCACCATTTTTTGGAACACTCCGTGAACGAACAATTTTTGTTGGCTTTAACTCATTTTCGAACACCTAAACTCGTGACTGGTTTTTTGTTTCGGGTACGTACGCGTATATCCAGTATTCGTCACCTGATACGATGTTGTATACAGCATTTGAGGATCCTTCGTGGAATCTTTCGAGTGTTCTGACGCACCAAGTAACGCGAGCCGCTTTTTGGTCTTCACAGAGCGAATGCGGTATCCATCGGGAAAACAACTTTTTTACACCTAATTGTTCATGCAAGATTATTTGTATTTGACTCATGCCAATGTCTAAAGTTGCCTGAATTTCGCGGTATGTCACATGTCGATCTTCCTCAATCAGTTTACGCACAGCATCAAGGTTTTCTTGGGTGACTGTAGTTTTTGGACGACCTTGACGGGGAACATCACTGAGCTTGACACGTCCACGTTAAAATTCAGCAAACCAGCGATAAATTGTGGTTTTGGATGGGGCTTCATCACCAAATGCAGAAAGCATCCGATCAACACACTGTTTTTGTGTTAAACCACGTCAAAAGTTTAATAAATCATCGCTCTTGATTTTTCTCGAGTCGATTCCATTTTCTCAACGACTAAGTTTGACAAGACCTTGTGACAAGACCGAGAATCTTTTTTTTAAATAAATAAATGGTATTTGATTTTTGAAACCAAGGAGTTTTCAATTAAAAAGATTTTAATATGACAGGAACAGTGGAAATATTCCATTCCCGATACTTTTAGTGCAGCCCTCGTATGTGATGGTGTGGGCCACCTTCATTTAGCCTACGCTGCACTGTCTGCATTGATGTCTAGCGACCGGAAAAATTTGACAATGATTGTTCTGACATTACATTACTACTTATTATTGAATTGAAACAATCCCACCTTTTTGATGCGAAACTCATTAGGGTCTTAGAAAAAAGTATTAGTTTCAGTTATTATGTAACTTTGTAACGTTACACACACATCTACAATAAAAATGACATTTATGAAGACGTCATACATCTATTCTCACTTTCTTTCAAAAAGTTGGTAGTCACGTGACAGGGGCAGTTAAGGTTGTTGCTGTTTGTACATACCTGTTAACTGATTTATGCCCACGACTTTGTACTATGCTTTTATTTTCTGATCGAATGCAATTTGTTTTTCAAGATGCGATCAATTGATTAAGTTGATTTGTATGAGAAATTACTTTTTCGCGGGGTCACAGACCCATGACACCGCATTGCCTCAGCAGGGGCTTGCCCAACGTGCTGAGAGCCATAGCCAAAGATTATACCTCACCGGGCCCATCTCGGCCACTTGTAAAATTATTAAAGTTTTCGCCACTAGTATTTTTTCCAGCGATGTAGAAAAGCACATTAAGCCTTGTTCATGCGCAAATTGTAAAAACTTTACAACTTATTTTTACTGAAAATAGTGATCTGGGAATTGAACTCTAGCCTTTATTAGGGTATAAATAATCGATTTATGCAAAAAACTTAAGGTGTAAATTTTTTTGCTTCCATAAAACATTGTGCATAGATACCTCCTATTGGAGATTTCGTCCAACTTCAAAAGGAAAACTTTAATAAAAAAGAGAATGTAAAAGCTGAATTTATTGGAAACATTCAACTTTTAAACGAGCTCACCAACTGAGCCTAAATGATGTCTCAGTCTTATTTACGTCGTAAGAAGAGAATGGCATGCTTCTTTCAAATAGTTTCGACGAATGTGGACAAGCCGCGCGCCAAGCGTATTCCGGTTATTCGCCATCTAGCGTCACAATTGCAAAACACTACGTAAGCTGAAATGTAGTCACATGTAGCCTATACTTTCATATTGTCAATTGATTTATTTATGGTATTTCTTATCTTCAAATTAAGGAGTCGAATTAAGGTTGATGTGAACTAGTGTATATAAAATATGCTAGTCTTTATTTTAATCTTAATATTTCTACTTAATTCGGCTTATTTCTAAACATGTGAAATGTTATAATTTAGAAATGCTAATAGTAGTGCCATCTGTTGCTGTTTTTTAGTATTAAAAATAGTTTGTATGGATTGGTATTGTCCCCGGAAAATAAGTTGAACATGATTTTGAAATCACGTGACATGCGCATAGTGATGTGCCGGATATCCGTATCCGTATCCGCGGATATCCGAGGCAGAAGAAAGATCCGTATCCGTGTCCGTATCCGGCGGATACTTTTTGGCGGATCATTTACGGATCTATTTATCTTGTTAATTTAAAATTTATAAATAAAATTCTTTAAGACGAAGGGTCAGGCGCACTAGCGACGCCAGTTGCCGAGATTCTGACGGTCGATAATTATTTAAATTAGATCCGGTTTAGTAGCTAACAATTTAAAGCAATCGGCGTCGCTAGTGCGCCTTACACTTCGCCTTAAATAGGTGATTAAATTAGTGAAGAGTCATACCAGATATCTGATGTGAAGGAAACTTTCTCAAAATCTTGTAACATGTCTTTTATTTTTATTGACTCTTTATCGTAAAGCTCAATACAAACAAGGTCCGTAAAATACTTTCTACCTTTTAAAACATAATTTAGAACAATCGGCGGAACCGTAATTCTTCTACGTATTGAAAAGGTAGATCCGATAAAACTAACATTTCAGTAATCAAATAGTCTATTTTTATTGATTTGGGGTTTATATTATCCCACATTTTAGCTTTTTCCATGTTTTCTTTAAAAAGCTTGTTAAATTCTCTTTTTACCAGATATTCCCAGCCGTGATATTTCGTCGATACTCTTCTTAGCAGTCTTCTTAAAGAATAAAAAATCATTCTTGAGGATTTTTTCTTTGTAAATGATTTTTAAAGGAAGTTGTGCCTTTACCCTTACGAGAATACTTTCCGTCACTTTGCAAATATTTGGAATTATTTATTTTTTTTGGAATTATTTTTTGATAATAAATCATGAACATTTATTATCAAAAAATAATTCCAAATTACACTACTAAACTTCTTTGTAGACATTTTTTTTAGACTCATGTGCCAATACCAGCCCAATAATTGCCCAGTGCCACATTAAACTAAAACAAAACAAAAGAAAGACCCGCCGAGCAATGCAAGTCGAAACTTCTCATGTCTCAAATCAAGATTGCGCGCACGGACACCGATTGTGCAAGAAAGTTAAGATCCGTATCCGTATCTGCGGATCTTGATACCAAATATCCGTATTTAGATCCGTATCCGCGGATCTACATTTTTGACGATCCGGCACAACACTACATGCGCAGTAGTGAATAATGTACCTAAACTTGCTACTGCGCATGTCACTTGATTTCAAAATCATGTTCAACTTATTTGCCGGAGACCATACCCCATGCCTAGTACTAAAGAACGTACTTTAATAAGTTGATTTATATAATTATAGAATTCTTACCATTACTTAACCTGTAACTATATGAATCCGTGTAATTGTAATGCAATTGTTTGTATATTGTATATCACATGCCGTTGTCGCCTCTAATTAAGGTTTCACTTGATCAAGTAATTTAATTATGTTTGTAATTGTTTTGTGATTGTAATAGTGCAACCTTGTTGGTGATCCGTTTAATAAATAAATAACTAAATTAACGTAACCACAATATCGAAGACGAGGAAGTCTTTTCGCTTCGTACCATTGCCTGAGCGCTGTTTAATAGTGATGTGCCGAGTCGTTGTTTTATAGGATCGAGTCGACTCGAGTCAGTTTGTACGGTATTCGAATCATGACTCGATTCCGCGATTCGAGTCCAGTACTCGAGTTCTATATTTGGTATTCGAATGCTGACTCGAGTCCTGGACTCGAGTCTAGAACCTTAGTCTGGAAATTCGAGTCCAGAACTCGAGTCTGTTACCGATTTAAGTACAAAAGGAAAAATTGGAAATGAGTAAACTTCAAACAGTATCTAGGTTTAGCATAATAATACTACGAACATTTTAATGAAAAATATTTTTAAACAAAACAAATAAACATAGAATACTAAGGAGATATCTAGGAACCAGAAAATTTCTGTTAATGAGATCAAGTTCTATTTGTTACCATGTTACCACGTTTTTCTTATCTCACTTTTCTTATTTGTTTGTCTGTCCGGGCAAAATCTTGCAACTTAAATTTGAGGCACTTTCCGATAAGCTAGAAAGCTGAAACTTTCAGGATAGTTCAGAACCCGATGACAATGCACTCTAAAGCAACTTTCAACTTTCCAGATGCACTTTCAGGTCCACTTTCGGCAACTTTCACTTTTGTATGGGGCTTATCCGATTGTTGCGTAACACATGGTTACTTCGTTGAGTTAATAATAAAAAAGAATAAAATAATTATACTAGATTTAAAAAATCTAAAAATCCCACGTTTTTCAATGTCCTAAAAAGAATAAAATAACCCTGCGGGGCAAAGCGAGGGGCCACTCAAAACGTGGGGGCGCATCTTTACAATAATCGGCATCAATGCATGTCATTCATCTCTTTAAAATCTCCTCTTAGTAATATGCGCCCGCACGTTTTGAGTGGCCCCTCGCTTTGCCCCGCAGGGTTATTTTATTCTTTTTAGGACATTGAAAAACGTGGGATTTTTAGATTTTTTATTTTATGAATAAAAAGAGATCATTTTAGAAGCTAGGTATTTAAAAACTTCGGGTACTTGTTCTATTAGGTATTTAGCATGTTCTTTTATTTTAGGTGTCACTTCGGCGGTTCACACACTAGAGATGCCTATCTTAGCGGTGTAATTTGCTTCTCCGCGCAGATTTTCAATACAAGTTGACCCTACTTCTTCACGCCCCGCGCTCCCGCGCAGTATCTGCGCGCGGGGCGCCTTGCCGCGCGTTCTCGCGTCGGCAGTGTGTTGTCATAGGCGTGTTTTCTATATTAATTGAGATTCTTGCATACAATAATAAAATCTGCGGCCACGCGCTACGCGACGGGGCGCGGTGCAGTGTGTTAACCGCCTTCATTGCTTAAGTAAATAGAAATCGAGTACGAGCGAGTCAAGCTATCTCGAATACTAGACTCGAGTCACTTGGACTCGCATAATAGTTTCGAGACACCGAGTACAAAATCGATTCTTCCTGACTCGAGTACCGGAATCGAGTCCGGCGTACTCGAGTCAAAATAAATTAGTATTCGAATATTCGCATATGCGAGTCCAAAGCAGGAATCGAGTCTGACTCGAGTCAAGCCGTACTCGGCACATCGCTACTGTTTAAGCTTTCTTCACCTAAAATGTAGCACCGTACCATTTCGTTAGGTCTCGCAAACCAAAAACAATAAACTTGCGCAGAAATGGAATAATTTACCTAAACTTGTTACGTGATATTTCAAAACCAGGTTCAACTTATATGCCGGGGACTATACTCGCAGCGCATATTATGCGTCGCGCGCGGGAGGTTCCCGGGTGACTAATTTCATTGCGCTGTCACGCCCCGCGGACCCCAACCCGCTGTTTCATTCAAAACTTTTCGGGCGATATTTGAACTATATTTTTTTATATTTAACCAGCTGCTGTCATAATTCGATCGGATAATTTTTTCTATTAATTTTTTTTCATAAATGAAATGTTGCAATAATATCTAACGCCTAAAAAAAACACAACGGGTTGCACTCCGGGAGTGCCGGCAGAAGTGAAAACATGTACTTTGAGTTGTGCATTTTTGATATTTTATGATGGTTAGGGAATAATTTGGCACGAGTTGCTTTGATTATCAGTAAGTATAAAAGTACTATAATTTATGTGGTAAAATACAATATTCATTTATTGTATTTATTGTAATATATATCTTACACAAACATGATAACAACATGACAAAGACACAAGCACACTCGCGCAAGCGCCCTGCCCTCCGTCTTAGGAATTTTCGATCAGGTCACGTGTCCTGACGCGAGTTTAACATATTTTACACATCCCAAGAAGTCGAAGAACAACGCCGCCGCCGCTAAAGAAGTTTTCGCTACAAAACTTTAGTGTAAAAGATGTCGACCTATGTTATGCTATTTTGCGCTATGCACTGTACGCGGCGCCGCCGCCGGCGCCGTTTCTATAAGCGATTCCTACGGGTTGTCAGAACAGGATGAAAGTTGTAGTTGTAGTTTCAAATAATACCCATGACCATAGAATGTTCTTCAATCTTTTTAACTTGACTAAGCGTCACGGTTGTGTTGTATAGTTTGAACGACCAGTTTTATAAAACTTTGTAGATCGACGGGTATATTGCACACTTCATAATGCAAAGTATGCATATATTCGTTGATCGATCTATCCTTATGACACAATTAGCGGCTGGCAGAGTGCTGATCGCTGATTGTGGATGAATTGGCGATTTAGTAGGCCATAACTAATAGACGCAAGAGTTCTATTGGCTTGATGAGTCGTTCAGATTATATTAAGTCTGTGTGACTTTCATAGATCGCGCACGATCCAGCAGCTGCGGCGTACCTGTAATCGTGTTCTGAATTGTCTTCATTCGATGCTGGGTCTGTGAGTACCAACCAAGGATGTCACGGGGAATCAGGGTTCGATTCCGGTGAGGGAGCAGGAGCCTTAGAGTTGGGTTACTACATTCAAAGACATCAGGTTCGCAAATTGCCCACTCCCAGCACGGGGAAGGCAGTGATGAAAATAACGATACGGTTTTAGTACGAGGCTTCGTAACTGAAAATTGTGAATGAGTCTTCTTTAATTTGCCAAATGAATTTAAAAGTAAGTTTTGATGTCACCAGCTTACTTTGATTCCGTTTTCAATTAAGCATTACAAAGGTTGTTGTGGTTAAAAAGCTGTTTCATTCAGGACAGCAGCTGCCGCCGTCTATTTAAACGCACGCAACCGGAAAAGCGAATGATTATCGAGCTTGAATCCGAGGGATACCTTTACCTATTTAAAATTTTTAAGAGATCTGATGAGAGAGTGTGAAGTGGGTGTATCATCAACAAAAATCAAAACGCAGAACTGACGCCGTGGGATTGTGATCATCCATATGAAATGTGTGAGCCCCGAGAGCCGAGAGGTTCTAAACAATGTGACTTTACTAGTCGCGCTTTACATCTTCGTAAGGTTGTGACGCCGAAACCCATTTGAATCGCAGAGATCGACGCAGTTTGATACGTGCGTCATGGCTTTGGGATTTGAATAAAGCTCAGTTCGATGTCGAGGCTTTGAAAAGTCTGTAGAAGGCAGGCTACTTCGTCCCTGACGGGGTGGTGTTGATCTCGTCAAACCACGAGTCATTCGTGTTGCAATTTGGCGAGTCTCAGGCCCTACGTCAGGTGAATTCGTCCGAGGACGATTCGATTTCATTTCATTTTTTTTCATTCATTTTTATACTTTTGTGACGTGAACGATTATTCACGACGTTAACACATTAACGATTGATCAACCATGAATGAGAAATAATAAACCAAATTAAATACTTTCATTTTGGAGTGATTAAATTCATCAAAAGTCTGTGTCTTAAGTTATTCAAGGTGAAAGGTAAAAAATAAGCGTGTAAAACTGATAACTTAGCCATATTATTATCTAATAACACTCTGAGACGTGAACGATCATTTATTTGTTTCAAACCTCTGACACAGTAAATACAGAACAGTAGGTTATCTAAGGCCGCCCGCCGAGTTATTAGCCTACTCTTGCGTTGATCCCCAGGGTCGTCGCTTTTACTTTTAGTTAATATTTTCGAACAAGCAGCACTTGATCTAAATTTATGTAATAAAAAGCATATTATGATTGAGTATTTATTTGCGAAATCGTTATTGAGGCACCCGTAAACACTACAATATTTTTTCCCCTTTTTGAAGTCATGATACTCGTAATAATTAATATTATGGTAAGTGGCCGGCGAGAGTTGACGATCGCGAGCGGTCATGTGACGTACGCGCATGCTCACAGTCGCGCGGCACAGCCCGTACTGCCGCCACCTTATTCCCCCATATATTATGCTAGCGTGTGCGTGAAATCGCGTGCCGACACGGCGCGCGGCGCGCACGCAAACATTCAAACCGAGAGCGGCACGATTGTATGAAGATGTTTTACTGTTCTTTACTGTGCCTCTGAGATGTGAACGATCTTCTATATGTGTGTGTGAAGTGGCTAATTTTGGATAAGAAACTATTATGATAAATTATTATAATAGAAAAATACTAGAAAAAATCCACTCAGCTCACAAGTGAATTCTTAATTCCCGCCTGAGAATTCACTTGTGACCCGAGTAGATTTTTTTTAGTATTTTTCTATAATAATAATTTATCATTTTTCTCTTATAATAACATTGAAAATTACATAAAAAATATAAAAATGATTATGCTATTATGATGTTGGGTAAATGTTCTACGATGATGTAAACAATAGGATGCGCGGAAAAATCTATAACACGTATGTCACCGAGAATTGTCTCATTGCCACTGTTACAAAAGCGTTCAATTACATATATACAGCGTTAGCATAAAATTACCAATTATGAACTTAATACATATTGTAGGAGTTCACTCCTACCATATGTATACATATATAAATTCATTAATAAGGGTGTTTTATTTTAATTTATATGTACAAGCCATAATATACAAGGTGTGCAATGCTGCTGCTGTTTGCAAATACTGAGCGAATCATTACCTTACCTAACCTCACCTAAATTTCATCAATGTAGTCTAAGCGGTTTGGCTGTGATCAGCTTTTGAATTTTTCTTTCGGTGATTTTTCCTCCATGGTAAAGTCTATATTTTTTTTTCCATGGCCTATGTCCGTCGGGTTATAATCATGTATATTCATGCCAAAATTCGTTCGAATCAGTTGAACCGTTAAGTAGCAGGAGGGAGACAAGCGAAATTTGTGAGTTGCCTAAAAGAGAGCTTCGCTCAATAATATTTATAATAAATGAAATGAATTAAATAAAAATAAAATGTATTGAAATATATCTATAAATTGTATTAAGAGATGGCGGTGTACTCCGCTCACTCGCGGTGGCCAAAAATGTTTATGATAGAAAAAGAATTTATTAAAAGAAATTGGTTCCATATTTAAATTATTTGGCTGTTTCTTTTAGCACATATTACCTCACCCAAAAAGTATTTATTCAAGTTTTGAGTTTGCACACTATACACTTTATAATTCGTTCAAATTTCAAGCAAAGCTAGTCAAGCTAATATTTTATTTTGCTGCTCATTTTAATTAAAAGTTTATCAAAACTCTGCAGCTCAAAAGATGCGTTACGATTGAAAAAATGTTATCTTTACTCAAATTTAGTAATTCTTATTACGTTCAAAGTAATCGGGATATCATTTGATCATCCACTCTTGACAAATATTTGTTGGTTCAGCGCGTTGCTATTATATTGAATCAGGCGTAACTTTCAAGCTGTACATTTATGTCGCGTCACCTTCATTTTCCTGTTAATGTTCTTACTGTAACGACCACACAATAAAAAAAATTTTGGAAATAAATTTACGGGATTTTAATCTGCACCATTTATGTTCCAAAACACGAACTTAATGCTATACAGGCAAATCATGGTCATAATGTAGGTAGTTAGGTAAGATATTATATTCTCCTTTGGGGTAACTCATGTCACTCAAACCTAGCACGGCCTTGAGCTATATTTATTTTTGTTTTATTAACTATATTTGTTTGGCATATGCCCAACCCCCTGTAGGCAATATATGTTAATAATATAATATGTAATTAATAATATATAATATTTCTTACACTCACATCAATTAGCCTAGCCCAAAGTAAGCACTTTAAGACTTGTGTTATAGATATGTAGGCTAACGGATAAACTATTAAAAAATCGTATAAATAATGTCATGATATTGACTTACAAATCAATATAATTCAGGATTACTTATAATATACGACGGCATTTATACTTTGTGTTCACATCTCCCAGTTTGATAAATAAAGTGGACGTTAATGTTGGAAGTTTACTTGAACTTACAAAATAAGATGACACTTAAACTATAAAATACGCGTGTAAAAAACAACTACGCCTCCGAGCCCTCAGATGGGATTCAAACCCACGACCTTTCGCTATCCGGGCGACTGCTCTGACCGCTGAGCTTACGAGACGCTGGCAAAAGTGTTGAATTTGTTCGCTAATCGATTGTTTAATATTTGTAAAACTATTACTTTCGATGTTGAAGGTAGTTAGCGTTCAACATTGGAGAAACGATACTAGCTAACAGCAGAAGTTGTAAAATTCGACACATTTGCCAGCGTCTCGGTAGATCAGCGGTCAGAGCAGTCGCTCGGGTAGCGAAAGGTCGTGGGTTCGAATCCCATCTGAGGGCTCGGAGGCGTAGTTGTTTTTTACTCACGTATTTTATATCTTATAGAAATATTGCATTGTGAATGCAAAAAATTAAATTAAAAACATAATGACACTTAAACGTTTACCGTTACCATTAATTATACTGGCAAATAATCTAAATGAAAAAAACAACGGTTTGCACTCCGGCAGTGCCGGCAGAGAAAACATGAACATTAATGTTGTGCATTTTTTAATTTGGAATGGTTAGGAAATAATTTCGCACGAGTTGCTTTAATTATCAGTATATAGGTACTATCATTTATTATAAATAAATAAATTTATATTTAAAAATTAATTGATGCTTGATTTTAATTAATATCCTTGTACTAATATAGGATATTATTTAATTATTGTTACTATCACGATATGGGTTATTCCCGAAATATTTTTTTTATATTTTTTACGAAAAATACCAAACATAAAACATTATAAACGAGTTATAATATTTAAAAAAACATATCTTAAATATATGTGTAAAATAATGTAACAAAACGTTAAATTAATATCGATAGAGAAGCCGCAGCACTATGCTGTCTCGAATGAAATGTTCGAAATTGTACGATTCGATAATTAGTTCCAATTACGGCCGCATAAAGTACGTGGCGCCACATGTTTTGTATGTTTTGCTGCCTACCCTCACATCGTTCGCTTCACTGAAATTATCATATATATAACTACCCACTAATAGTTAAGAAAAATAACTTGATTTAACTTGGAGAGGAATGGTGTAATTTGTACAGAACAAATTAATTTCAGACGATTTACATTTTTTCGAAGATAGCACAATTTCAAGCGACCCTGCCTTTGCACCGACAGGCCTGGGTTCGGGTACCCTGTGGAGCAAATGTTAGTGTAATCAAACAGAAATTACCAAAATTATTTCTTACAAAAATCTCCTAGAAATGGCTATCCCCGGCTAATGGTTACAGTCTCTTTTTAACACGTTTTTATTAGTTTCACCTGTATGTTTGTATGTATGTAACTGACTCGTTTGGGATCGATTTTGCCCAACTTTAAGCGATCATATTTAGTTCTTACACTTCCGCGCACATTACACATTAGAATAAAACACTTTTTTACGGATTTTTGCGCATGTTTTATTTTATATTTAATCCTGACAGATTACAGGATGGTGGAGGTGATCACAGGATGATAGGATCACGGCTCCTGTAAAGGAGTCGAAACGTCAGGATTAAATTTAAAATAAAACATGCGCAAAAATCCGTAAAAAAGTGTTTTTTCCAATGTTTAAGCAATCAGACTTACTTTAAACGTTGGAGACTTATCAACGATCGACGACAATACAATATTTTGATAAGCTTATCTCATTATCCTAATTAGGATCGCCAGGATAAATATACTTCCCCTGGAACCCAAAAGTTTTGGTTTCCCGGAAGCTGCGCACCGAATCCATCTTTAGTCAGAACTTTGCTTTGCATGTATTATCTCTAAAATAACTACAGTTATCCAAGTAAAGGTGGGTACGATCTAAGAAAACTTAACTGATTTAATGAATCATTTGCGGTTTCATCTTAATATGACGTGTACTGAAATAAGCATGGCTTACACACACCGAAATAAAATATATTTTTGTTTATATTTTTAAATATATTTAAATATATGTAACAATATATTTAGAATATATTTGAAAATATATGAGTTTTGCCCGAAAATATATCTTAAAATATATCTGAGAAAATATATCTAGAAATATATTTCATAATTTAAATTGAATGTAAACTATTACATATTAAAAACGGTTTCATAGCAAATCGAACTAAAAATTAGAAAATAACTTTTAATTTATATTTTATTCGACTGTTATAAAAAGTATACTAACTCAATGTTTAAATAATTTTCAAAAATTCTAAAATAAAAATAAAGTAATGAAAAGAAAATTAATTTCATAGTAAAAAAGCGTGGGGTGCTCTATATTAACTGTTGTAAAATAAGTAGTTATTTGTAAACATAAAGTTAGTATAAAAATTTGATATAAAAAGCACCCCACGCTTTTTTACTATGAAATTAATTTTCTTTTCATTACTTTATTTTTATTTTAGAATTTTTGAAAATTATTTAAACATTGAGTTAGTATACTTTTTATAACAGTCGAATAAAATATAAATTAAAAGTTATTTTCTAATTTTTAGTTCGATTTGCTATTAAAGAGTGTTTTTTCATTAATATTGTTAACCCAGGCCGCGATCCTTTTTACGTGGCGTCCTTTTTGAGCTTTTTTCTGCTTTATTCAATAAATATAATAAATATAAATAAATATTTCTTAGATACACACCAATGAGCCTAGCCCAAATAAAGCACTGTAAGGCTTGTGTTATGTATACTACGGTAACGGATAGACACACATATATGATACCGATGATGTAATATCATAGAAATATTCGCTTTTTTACTTCACTGGAAGGAGATTCTGTACCAGGGTCGTCTGCTTAGGTACCTCCGTCTTACCTATTTCTGCCGCAAAGCAGCAGTGCTTGCATTGCTGTGTTCCGGTTTGAAAGGTAAGATATGGCAGTGAAATTACTGGGTACAGTGACTTTACATCTTGTGTCACAAGTTGGCAACGTACACTGTGGTTCTTGTGAGGGTTGCAGTTTGCTGCGAATCTCACAAGAGCCACATGTATTATAGGTGACTGTTACCACTTACCATCAGGTGGGCAGTTTGCTTGTTTGCCAATTTTCTGCAATAAAAAAAAAAAAAAAAAAAATATATATATATATATATATATATATATATATATATATATACGAATATATATATATAGGAATACGTTTAATGCCACGGTGGCGATACCTTTAGCACCGATGGTCCTGGGTATGAGTCCCGACAGGGGCAGATGTTGGTGTGATGAATACTAACATTTGTACCTGAATCATGGGTATTAAAATATATTTCATTCCAAATCCATTCACGATTATTACGTATCATATGTGGTATCCATAACAAAAGCTTATCTTGAACTAGACTAGTAGGTGAATATGTAAAAATATATAATTATTATTATGTATTTTATATTTCTAAGAGTTTGTAATAAAGTTTTATAGACATTATATTTTGCAATACTATTGAGCGATTTACTGTGTGTCTCATTATCCTAACTCTCTTCTGAAAACCCCACTAGCTGTGTCATTTTTTATTCTCTTCGAAGGTAACTCTAAAATTATTTTGTGAGAGAACCTTCCAGAACCGCACTTTAAAGCCTTGTCCGTTTCCATTTTGCGCCATTTGTCATCTCAGCACGGCTCGAAGCACACTATCATAGTTCAACTCAAAATAATTTTGAAAAATACAATAGTGAATCCTCTTTTATTGGGTAAGTGTTGTAGTATTAATTACTGTTTTATTATTTCGTTTTAAATTATTAAAGTATTGTGATGCATTTTAAGAAGAATCGTTTTCTGATTAGGTAATTGCCGGTATACCGTCAAATTAGTTGGTTATTACAACCTAAATTTTTTTGTTGTAATTTATAAATCCGACTTTGATATTGGAAGATCATTGTTATAAAACAATATGGCTGTTTTAGGTGCATTAAAGAATTACATCAAAGTGAAAAGGACCTTATGGCCACGTGGACAAAATACAATTAACATTTTATATTTTAATATTGCACATGTTTTAGTTCTTATAAGTAGTTTTAATATGATAAATGAAATTAGGAAAACACGCTTAATTTAATGATTATAGTGAAATAATTACCAATCGTGAGATTTATTTCTCTGACATAAATTCATTAACAGAGTAGAACGGTTCTTGGTTGAAATTTGTTTTTACATTTTTGTTTGAACGAATTTATATTTGATTTTTCTCTTATTGACATTGTGATATTGTGATTAAAAATTAAGATGGATTTCTTTAAACATTTTAAATTAAGGTTCTGGGGCATCAAATAATATTTATGTCGAGGGTATTTATTAAATTAAAAATATGATTTTCTCTTGTTAGTTTTAATATCGGCCATCAATGATTATCTGAGATGGACTGTAAGCCACAAGACCTATTTTCGGTTCTATATGAATTTGATTTTGTCTGTTTTACATTTATTTCAGACCCACAGTTGTTATAATAATTTAATTGCAGCACATTTTTTGGTGATAGCAAATTGATTGGAGCATCGCTTTCGCTCCCTTTTATAGAATCATCTCATAATTATAACTATTTCAAAGGAGTGAAACTCCCTACGTGCGTCTGTATTTCCGAGTACTTATAACCCTTCCGTTTTCAGAGCCAGGGTGAATAGGCACCTTCTAGGTTAGCTCGCTCCACCGTTGATCCTGTCTTGAAACCTCGGGCTTGATTGGGACCAAGAGCAAACCCATTCAAAAATAAATTGTCCGTGTTTTGCATTTCCATTAGTAGAAGCAGCTATTGTAAAGCTTTTAACTTCTAAGCCTCACACTGGATGATATGAAAATAATAAATAAAAATGCATTTATTCAAGTAATCTTATAACAATATTTGGCTGAGTCATTCCCTGTAAGTAATCAAAAGATACTTGTGTTGGGATTGACCCGCTACTTCCTTTGTGGACAACAGATCACAAATATAATAACAATATAATAACAAAATAAAATTTAGAAACTGAATTTCATTATATTTAAAGAAGAAATTCAAGTTATGCATTTCAAGTTATTCTTGGCAGAATGTAACTGTTAGAATGATTTGTTTAGATGTATTTGGTTAGTGTGTGTGTGTGTGTGTTCGCCCGCGTGGGTGTGTGTGTAGTTAGACAATTCTAATTAAAAGAGTTTCGACTTCATCATAAGTAAGTGTCCCTAACCATAGCGTTACACATTTTCTGCACTTATATAGATACATAGGATATATTGATATATTGGATATTATGATGAAACTTAATACATATTTTTTCTGAATTCCAGGTTTTTTTACTGGACACTTTCACCACTAACTCGTGCCGTATTCCCACCTAACGCGGCGTTGAAAGTCATCGGCACCGAAATTGTGGTCAGCGGCACCCTCACATCACCACATCACCTTAAAGTAAGTTCCACCATCCTCCTACGGGATATTGCAAAGTGACTCCCTGATAGATCCATCTCAGAGATCTATATTTTATTTCTCAGCTCAGTTATTTTACATTAAATTAGTATATTATAACTACCTATTCGATATTTAGGAACTATTTGGTTCTTATGTAACTTAGTTGACAACGGAATTCATACTCAACGACATTTAATTTTAAAAAGAATATTGTAGATTAAAATGAAATCTACCATATATCCTAAGAAGGAAAAATGCAAAAAAATGAAAAAAGAATCCTCAGAATCGGTTAAGTAGTTTCGAACACTGCGACACGGAATATTTTTTTATATATATATAGACTAGCTAACCCGACCACGCGTTGCTGTGACACAGTTATGATAATTGAGTATATTTTTTTTATTATGAACTAAAATTAATGAAAAATTAACTCCATGTAATAAGTCAGAACAAATCCAGCAAAATGAAAATTATTAAAATAGGTTGAGTAATTACGAAGTTCATCGCAGTCAAACACCGTGACAGAGAATTTTTATAAATCTACACTAATATTATAAAGAGGAAAGATTTGTATTTTTGTATGTTTGCAATGAATAAACTCAAAAACTACTTAGCCGATTTCAAAAATTCTTTCACCATTGGAAAGCTACATTCACGCTGAGTAACATAGGCTATATTTAATGCTAGAAACAATTTAAAGAATTTTGTCCACCTGTGCGAAGCCGGGACGGGCCGCTAGTCTTATATATAAAATTCTCGTGTCACGGTTTTCGTTCCCATACTCCTCCGAAACGGCTTGACCGATTCCCATGAAATTTTGTGAGCGTATTGAGTAGGTCTGAGAATCGGCCAACATCTATTTTTCATCCCCCTAAATGTTAGAAGTAGTCCACCCCTAAATTTTTATTTTTATTTTTTAGACACAATTTTTAGTTTCTATTTTTTTATGATACAACATACAAAAATACATACAACCCTAAATTTTCACCCCTCTACTATCAACCCCTATTTTTTATTAATTAATTAAAAACTTTTCCTAGAAATAATATACATGGCAAAACAACGTTTGCCGGGTTAGCTAGTTTTATATATAAAAATCTCTTATCACGATGTATGTTCAGGATATACTCTGAAACTAGTGAACCGATTTTGATCAAACTTCGTAACTATCTGTTATTTGATCATACTTAAAAGATAGTATAATTTTATTTCAATTATTGACCTCAATATTTGATTTTGCAAACTAAATATTTATTATACGACAACAATGTGTATTTATGGGTTAGTTCGATAAATTATTAATAGATGGCTCTGTAGGTTAATTTATAACGAGTATATTGGTTTGTGCCTTATTTCATCGACCTGATGCTTTACCTATCACTTTCGAATTTTGAGAGATCGTTTAATTCTCAATCCCATACAATTTAAAATCACCTACATTATTTTCAGCTTTATTAGTAAATATTAAACTGATTGTATCAAAATAATGAGTAAAAGAAACAACGGGTTGCACTCCGGGAGTGCCGGCAGAAGTAAAAAATTAACGTTGAGCATTTTTGATATTTTGGAATCGTTAGGCAATAATTTCACACGAATTGCTTTAATTTTTAAGTATAAAAGTACTATCATTATGTAGTATAATACAATATTCATTTACTGCGCTAAGCTTTCCAACAACCCACTTTCCATGTTATGGTATAATTTCTTGATAAGTGCACGTAAAATAACTGCGTAAGAAAATAAATTCATTCGCCTATGCGTTAGCATTAGGATCAGAAGTAAACTGTTACGGCTGCGCCTACAAGCAATCTTAATTTTGTTAGTTTAGCGTGTTGCTATTATATTAAATCAGGCGTAACTTTCAAGCTGTACATTTGTCGCGGTCACATTCATTTTGCTGTTAATGTTCTTACTGTACGACCACACAATAAATTTTGAGAAGAAATTTACGGGCTTTTGTGTTCTAAATTATGTTCCAAATTACTGACTTATAGCTATTGAGGCAAATCATGGTCGTAATGTAGGTATTTTGGTAAGATATCATATTCTTCTTTGGGGTAACTAACTATGTCTCTCAAAGTTAGCATGGCCTTGATTTATTTTTGTTTTATTAACTATATTTGTTTGTCATATGCCCAACGTCCTGTAGGCCATTATTTAAACAGTAAATATTATTAATATAATATGTAATCAATAATATATAATTTCTTACATTCACACCAATTAGCCTAGCCCAAAGTAAGCACTGTAAGACTTGTGTTATGAATAAGTAGGTACTAGGCTATCGGATAGACATGTTCATACATAAATTAATAATATTAATATAAATACTCTCTCTGGTACAAATGCTCGTTATCATCACACATACGTCTCTCCCTTCTGGGACCAAACGGTAAAACCAAATTTGGTCTACCGCTGCACCAAACGGTAGACCAAATTGACAGTACCATACATGTTTACTTATGAGTTAAGTGTATATTATTTTTATTCTTCTTTATTTGGAAAGCAAACGGTAATGTACAAACAATAATTTTAAGGCTACCATCCTTTCTTGGTTGCTATTCGTACCTGTCGTACCAAGCGCTTTTCAACATCCTTCAGAATGCGCACAGCAAAGGAGTGGTATTCCCTCCCTGCGTCTGTATTTCCGAGAACTTATAACTCGTCCATTTTCAAAGCCAGGGTGAATGGGCACCTTCTGGGCTAGCTCGTTCCATCGTGGGTTCTGTCTTGGCCCCGGGCTAGATTGGGACCAAGAGCTAACCCATCCTATATAAATAAAAAAATAAATAATAACATTTTTCTTAAACAGACATAGTCAGGTCCACAATATTTTCCCTTTAAAAGTACATGTTAAATCTGGGGGCACGGCAGTGCCCCCACCAAGTCAAGCAAAAAAGCGGCACGGACGTACCATCCTTTTCTCGAAGCAATTCAGGCCATTTTCGACCCCCTGTAACTTCGTTGTGGATAAAACTAGAAGACTGAATTTTCAGTAACCATGCAGGCATTGTAAAGACACGGTATATTTCAAATTTTATTCAATTTGAACCAGTAGTTTAAGAATTATAACGGGTCTAATTTCTTTATTTTGTCACTCACTGACTCACCGATCATCAAAATTCTAAGACACTTCTAGCAGACCTAGAAGCTTCAAATTTGGAATATAAATAGTGTTTGGTGTATGAATCAAGGAAAAACTAAAAAAAAAATACAAAAAGCAATGAAATCCCATCAAAAACAATACTTGTCAAAAAACCAAGTCTCGCAACTGAGTTGTTCTACGGTAAAAAGTTGTGAGATCCATGTAATACCAAGTCGGTATATTTATATAAAACTATAAAGATTTTTAATATTGATATGCGTCACTATAAGATGCTGTTAATTATTACGTAACAGTACGAAGATTCCAGACACAATTGATTTTCCATTGTTATGGACCACGATCGTGGTCTTAGGGACTGGACGTATTAAGACAGAAATTCGCTTAAGTAGGGACTGAATAAATTAATAACCGACTTGGTATTACATGGATCTCACAACTTTTTACCGTAGAACAACTGAGTTGCGAGACTTGGTTTTTTTGACAAGTATTGATTTTGATGGGATATTGTTTACAAATATTAATGTAAAAATGTCAATATCAGTATATAGTTATACGTCTTGAGTGACTGGTAAAAATCTTGGATGATTCGTAACAATCTTAATATATAAATTACGTGTCACGTTGTTTGTCCGCGATGGACTCCTAAACTACTTAACCGATTTTGATCAAACTTCGTAACTATCTGTTATTTGATCTAACTTAAATGATAGGATAGGTTTTATTTTAATTTATAACACAGCAACGCGTGGCTGGGTCAGCTAGTGTATTATAACATTAATTTTTTTTACTCAATGAAATACAAATTGTAACTAGTGAAAATTAAAATTTTGACTAAGTGGTGTTTAGTTCTTACACTTCCGAGCAAATTACACGTTTTTCAGTTTTTTTTACGGATTTTGTGCATAATTGATTTTATATTTAATCCGGACGTTTCGACTCCTTTACATACGCCGTGATCACAGGATAATCCCGTTCGTTATTCAAATGTGTAAAAATAGTATTTGCTAAAACTAATCCTCATTTATTCATAAGCAAAAAGAATTTCAATTCTAATTTCAATATAAGGGTATTGTCCCCGGCAAATAAGTTGAGCATGATTTTGAAATTACGTGACATGCGCAGTAGTGAATAATGTACCTAAACTTGCTACTGCGCATGTCACGTGATTTCAAAATCATGTTCAACTTATTTGCCGGAGACTATATTTACCTTATAAACCAGTTCTTCCTCTAAACAACAACTCTGTATTGACATTAATAATAAACGCATATTTTTTTTTAAACTATTACTTTCGATGTTGAAGAAAGCTAACTTTAAACATTGGTGGAACAATACTTGCTCATAGTAGAAGCTGAAATACGTTTGTAAATTTTGACGCGTCTGCCAGCGTCTTGGTAGCTCAGCGGTAAGAGCACTCGCCCGAATAGCGAAAGGTCGTGGGTTCGAACCCCACCTAAGGGGTTGGAGGCGTGGTTTTTTTACAGGATAGACTATTAAACATCTTAACCGATTTTAATGATTTTTGGAACGAAGTTCCTTATGGGGCGTTGTGGAGGGGTACCCTAGCCGGGAAAAAAACGTCCGTAGCGGTAAACAAAAAGCGTAAAATTTTTATGTACAGTCTGTAGGCAACTTTCCTACATATATTTTCATTTAAATTTATTTATAATATTAACATTTATTTATTCTTAAAACTGTCTTCCTTAACATAAACTTACCATTAAATATTTATTTACACTTTACACTTATAATATATTTACACAAAACTAATTACATAAACATTAATCAAATTAAATATCTATTATATTTTATATTTACATACACACATTTTTAAACTAGTATACCAGATTGGACAGGTTCTTTTGTTCTCGGCCGCTAATATTTACCTCAGCCGGGAGCAGCTAGATGCGTTCGCGCACGTAGGCCAGTCGAGAGTCGAGACCATACCACGACGCGGAACGCTTGCTTGTTGTTATTGTGCGCATCTCGACATACCGCCGCTTTAAATATTATTGTATACTAGCTGACCCAGCCACGCGTTGCTGTGGCAGTAATATTATTTTTCTAAAATAAAAGATTTTTTCTAAAATTTTTAGAAAAAAATATAAAATTTATTTAATAAAAGTAGCCTAAGTTACTCCTTATTACATCAGCTACCTGCCATTAAAAGTCCCGTCAAAATTGGTCCAGCCATTTCAGAGATTAGCCGGAACAAACAGACAGACAAAAATTGTAAAACATGTTAATTTGGTGTATGTACCGTATATATATTCATATGCATGTAGTAAAAAACGGTTATTTCAATATTACAAACAGACACTCCAATTTTATTTATACATATGTATAGATTATTTTCTGCTTTATTATTATAATTGTGCCTTATTTCTATTTTCTATCGAACTATCTTTATATATCGCTTGTGTTGTGAATTCTTCTCTCCTTCTGTGCTGTTGTGTAAACTGTGTGTGTGGAATAATTATATATGTCGATACCGTAAGTTTCTCTATTATTTTATTTTCCTACGAACTTACACAAGATAGACATTAAAATAGTGGAATTGACAATTTATTTTACCTACTAAGTCTATGTGGGATGGCTATACAGTGTCTAATGTATAGTCTACCTGATGTCTGTTATATATATTTTTATAAATCATCTATACATATACATAAAATTGGAGTGTCTGCTTGTAATATTGAAATAATCGTTTTACATGCATAGGAATATATATAAGGTACATACACCAAAATAACAGTTTTTACAATTTTTGTCTGTCTGTCTGTTTGTTACGGCTAATCTCTGAAAAGGCTGAACCGATTTTGACGGGACTTTTATTGGCAGGTAGCTGATGTTATAAGGAGTAACTTAGGCTACTTTTATTTTAGAAAAATTCTTTAAAATTACTGTGCCACAGCATCGCGTGGCTGGGTCAGCTAGTTGTAAATAAAATATAGGTGTTAAGATAATTTTGTTAAGTAGCTTCTTTCCTATCCGGTGTCCCACGACACGGACTTTTTGTTCAGTTGGCTAGATTTTTTCCAAATTAGGACATAGAATAGGTTTCGTTTTAATTCATGATCAAATAATGTCTTTTTTAAAACTGAGCCACAGCGATGTGTGGCCTGTCAGCTAGCATAATCTATACATATAAATAAAATTGGAGTGTCTGTTTGTAATACGGTACATACACCAAAATAACATGTTTTACAATTTTTGTCTGTCCGACTGTTTTTTCCGGCTAATCTCTGAAATGGCTGGAACGATTTTGACGGGACTTTTATTGGCAGGTAGCTGATGTAATAAGGAGTAACTTAGGTTACTTTTATTTTGGAAAAAAACATTTATTTTAGAAAAATAATATTACTGCCACAGCAACGCGTGGCTGGGTCAGTTAGTATAAATTAAAACAGAGAGATTCGTGTCAATTCTCATTTTCTGATTAAATAATACCCCTCAATCATATATTACATTTACATTATGTATATACATATGACACACTGTTGATTTAGTTGTTTTAAATTGTTTTTCAAATGTTAAATAAAATAAACTCATTATATTGGATAGAAAATAAATTTCTCAGATGTATAGTTTAGTCTAAAAGTTTATTTTTACCCGATGAATTTGGTCCAGTCATCCATGGGGAGTGCATGTAAATATAACCGGCCAAGTGCTAGTCGGACTCGCGCACGGAGGGTTCCGTACAAACCTGTAGGTAAATAAAAGTCAATTATTAAAAATATTTTTTTATATGATGTAACTAAAAATTTACGGTTTTCGCAATTTTTCCTTTATCTGTGCTATAAGACGTTGGTTGCTTCATACCAAATTTCAAGATTCTGTGTTCACGGGAAGTACCCTGTAGGTTTTGATTCGCTTGAGTGTCGAAAATTTGCGGCATAAACGGCTGTTGATTGTGTTGGCTTAGAAGTTTGATTTTTTTCACATCTCCAAGGGACAGTAGACCTGAGTATTTGATATAATAGTGCAGTCATTGAAGCATTATTGCTCCGATTTTTTTAACTGTGAACCGAATTGCATACAATTTTGGAATTAGGTTCATCTTACCCTTAACTTCAAAAGTGAAAATGATTTGAACTCCGCAACCACGCTGGGCGTGGTTGCCACCCCTTCTCGGAGGTGAATTTTTTTTTTGCAAAATAACCTCGGATATCGATAGAAGGCCTTATTTTAAGCAAAAAATCATTTATAAAGTTTTTCAAAAAATCCAATAGTTTTCAAGTTATTGGCAATTGAAAATCGCAATTTTTTCACGTTTTTCATCGGTTTTTTGCAAATAACTCCAAAAATATACGTTCTATCGAAAATTTTATAAAGAACAAAATTGTAGCAGGTAAAACAATGAACAATTTGGTTTTTTATAAAGTATTCTAAGTGCAATATTAAGCTAGATATTAAAGATCAAAGCCGTTTTTTATTTTGTCTGAAATTTAATCGATGTGGTCAATGCCATCTAGCAGCGAGCAGATGCATTTTATGCATTCTAATACAAAAGGGTTTTGTAGTGCTTGAAATAGGCTTGAAATAGGCTTTAAAATGAGCACTATTAAAAGTCTTTTGCACGTAAAATAAGTGAGCTGTATTGCAAATAAGGGGAGCATCTAATGTTTTTTCTTTTAAATCAATGGGTTTCATAAGTGCCATTTCCACCAAAATTAAAAGTAATCGTATTCCGCCTAGAATTAACTTTATTATGAAGAGTTTGATAGATAGTATTAGTTTGGCTGCTTCAGGACACATATTTTTCAAAAAAGACACGAATAAAAAAAAAGCAAAATATCAATTTTTTTAAAAACCTACTTTTTTTTCATAATATCTCAAAAATGACGACAGATACGTATAAAAGTGTGGGGATTAAAAATTTAGGTATTTTTCTGACAAACAATTTGGTTTTTTTGTTTTTTCTGTCAAACAAAAATTGACGGAGATATGATTGTTTTAAGAGCGCGTGGCAGCGCAATCACAGCCTCTCTTAAGCCCTTTAACCCTTCACCGTTTTAGAAAAAGGTTTTTTACTATATATTGCGAAGAAGGATGTTGTAGCTCTCTTAATTACCTTTACAATGGTTTTTTATAAATTGTGATAGCATGAAAATTGAACGAGTTATGGTCCAAAAACTTATCATATTTTGCAATGTGAAAGTACGCAGTATAATAGAGACCCACAACTATTGTAATCACTGTGTAGCTCAATTGGGAGAGCATTGGACCGGATTTCCAAAGGTTGCGGGTTCGATTCCCGCCTGAGAATTTACTTGTGACCCGAGTCGATTTTTTCTAGTATTTTTCTATTATAATAATTTATCTTATAAGATCGCATTGAAAATGCATAAAAAATATATAAAACTATAGTAATGTGTATATATATATATATATATACATAATATGGCTCATATATTTTGGAAACGTAGGCATGAATATATACCAACGTTCTTATATGTATATATAACACATTTGAGTTAAGAGGCCAACGAAAAAGCCATGTGATCAGCTGTGCGTGCACCGTTGTAATGTGACCAGTATATTTCCGTCTGCAAAGGAATGAGCACATGTTTAATATAATATTTTAACTAGACACCCAATTTCAATACATTTTGTTTAATAAAAAAATGTAAGTTGATAAAAAACCTATTTTTTTTTATAATATTGTTACGAACACACAAAGCACGAAGAAACTAGCGCGGAACTATATAGAAGTATAGTCTCGAAGACCGGCTACATGCGCGAACTTTCTAGAGTCATCCAACCCGGTCGATCACGGTCGCGCGAGTCGGGTACGTTCGAGTAAGGAACTCTCTGGAATGGTCTGGGGCTCGTCTCGGCCCATATAAATAGCCGCAGAGAGGCGAGCGAGTCAGCAGTTCAGTTTGAGCTACCTTCGAGGCTTCGAGGTGAAAACCAGGGATCAAGAGTGATACTAGTGAAACCTACGACTTGGCTACGACCTATGACATCGTTAGTGCTTTGCTTAGTGTTTGGACCTAGTGCTTTGTGTTGGACCTAGTGCTAGTGAATAAAGTCTTCAAAAGAGTCAGCAGGTCTTTCTCTCCAAATACATCGAACCCTAGCACGCAACAATATCTTATTAAAATTGTGCCATAAAATTAGATTATCCAAAAATCTAATGAAAATATATTCTATAATTATTATAGAGAATATAAAATATTACTTACTGTAGACTTACATCTTTTGATGTCATACCAAAGTATTTTATTGTGATTTTTTCAATTTAGGGGTTGTTTGCAAGGGTTGTAAGATTTTCAAGGGGTTGAATATGATTTTAATATGAGGTAATCATGTTAGAAAATACTTTACAATTTCACCACTTACTATTAGACATGTTTTCTAGCGATAAAATGGATCAATGTCAATTTTTCCATTAAGGGGTTGTTTAGACCAGGGATGTTGCGAATATTCGCATCCGCATCCGCATATGCGGAACATCCGCATCGATTTAGACATCCGCATCTGCATCCGCATCCGCATAAATCGATGCGGAGCTGATGCGGATGCGGATGCCACAAGAAAGAAAGGGGAGAGGCCGGCGAGTGGCGCGTGTCGACCGAGTAAAAGATTAAAGATGATACGTGGATACCACTGAAAATGTTTGGAACTGACCAGTTAGAAACATTGCTAATGAAAACTTTTTCAATTTCAATTTTAGAACTTTTTCGTAACCTAATGTAGTATATTGTATTCATTTATCATTTGTTTTTGGGAATTGGCGGCAAATCTAAAACTCTTGTTACAAGGGAAAATGAACCTTACGCGAAAAAAATTTCGGTCAATGATTTATAATGACTTTCGTTGTGGGCTTACTCAACAACAAAGCTATGATAGGCTGCGATTAGCATTTCCTAATGAAGCCCCATCTCGTGTATCTCGTGAATCCCCCACTATTTACAATTAGTTTACCGAGTTTAAGCGTGGACGTAGCAATCTCAAAGCCTAGGCATTGGTATGAGTCAAGTTCAAAAAATATTACACGAACATTTAGGCGTCCGGAAGCTTTGTACCATACTTTAACCAACGACCAGAAACACCTTCGCATGGACTGGTGTCGCCAAATATTAGATAAGTTCAACGGCGGTGACTCAAATGCTGTATTTGACATCGTCACAAGTGATGAAATCTGGATATATTGCTACGAACCCAAAACCAAAAGACAATCAGCTCAGTGGGTGTTTCCTTTCAAGGATCGGCCAGCTAAGGTAAAGAAAGGAAGAAGTCAAGGAAAAAAGATGATTGCTTCATTCTTTGGTCGGAATGATCATTTCGCGACAGTTGTGCTAGAAGATGGAAGGACAGTTACTGCAGACTGGTATGTCAATCGTTGTTTGCCTGTTGTCTTTGAAAAATATCGACAGCAGCGCCTTCGAAGCAGGATCCTACTTCACCACGACAATGCTTCAGCGCACTCCGCAGAACGGACTGTTGAATATTTGGCAAGTGTCGAGATAATGAGTTATCCGCCATCTGATCTGGCGCCCTGCGACTTTTATTTATTCCCAAGAACTAAAGATAAAATTCGCTTTACGAGCCCTGAAGATGCGGTGAAAGCGTACGAAAATGCCATAGAAGAGACCCCTAAGGAAGAATGGGCCCACTGCTTTCTCAGTGGTTCCATCGAATGCGACGATGTGTAGAGAGATTACTTCGAAAAACAATAAAAGTATTGGCAACTTTCTACATTAAGCCGTTTTTCATTTTCTAAACATTTTCAGTGTTACCTAGGTATATTGAAGATTAACAGAAACATGGAAGACATCTTGGTTTCTCGAACAATATGACAGATTTCATGGAAACAGAACGGAACGACTAGAGACCTCAGGTTACAGGATGTCAGTCCTGTTTAATTAGTTATCTCGATTATGCTCGATTTATCAAGTGATGTTGAGGAGAGTCAGGAAACACCAGAAATTGTCAGCCCTGACACAATTCACAAGAAGGAGTTACTTACTTTCCGTAATAAAAAGTGAATTAATTTAAATAAGAGTCCTCTTAAATGGTGAAGTGTTAATCAAAGTGAGTTTAAACTGTTACCTAAAAAAGCACGCAAATTCTTATCAGCGCCACCAGCCAGTGTTCCAAGTGAATAGTTATTTAGTAGCACAGGATTAATACACGAACCCTTGCGAAACAGACTGGAGTCCGAAAAAGGCGGCCATTCTACTTTTCATTAAATATAATGCTCCATGTTTAAATTTAATTACTAAAACAAGTAATCAGTAATGGTAATTCACTTATTATTAAACTACCAGACCCGGCCATGCAATATATTTTTTTATTAAAAATCAGCAATAGCCCGTTCGCGCGTTCTGAGCCCGCCCGATAGGCAGCATTGATTCGTTGGTGGGAGAAGTGGTGAGAGTTGCGTGCGGTACTGGACAGTACTTGGACATGGCAATATCAATTTATTTTTCTAAAATAAAATATTAAAAAAAAAAAAAGAAAAAAAAAGCCTATGTTAGTCCTTATTACATCAGCTACCTGCCAATAAAAGTCCCGTCAAAACCGATCCAGCCATTTTAGAGTTTAGCCCGAACACACTGACAGACAGACAGACAAAAATTGTAAAACATGTTATTTTGGTGTATGTATGTAAAAAACGGTTATTTCAATATTACAAACCGACACTCGAATTTTATTATTAATTTATACATAAAGAAAGGATAAATATTACTGCTTTTTACCCTACCAAACCAAAACTTAGGTTTTTTGTACAGTTCCGCATCCGCATCCGCTTCCACGGATGTGAGCCTCTTAAAATCCGCATCCGCATCCGCGGATGTGAAAAAAAATGCATCCGCAACATCCCTAGTTTAGACCCCTTAAAAGTAATAGGCGGAGCTCAGATCATTTTCACTTTTGAAGTTCAGGGTAAGACGAGCATAATTACAAAATTCGATGCAAATCGGTTCACAGTAAAAAAAATCAGAGGTAAGACCCTATTTTTCGCTTCAATGACTGCACTATAAATTCCAGCTTGATACCACCACGCGTTCCTGAGAAAAAGGGTCTTAACAGACCGACAGACGGACGGACGGACGAACAAAAAAGTGATCCCAAAAGGGTTCCGTTTTTTCCTTTCGAGAAACGGAACCCTAAAACTGAAAATCTCTACCTTGATGTTCTTTAAAGTGACCAGGCCCAACTATGGCTATTCAACCTCCATATTAAAAGTAACCGTAAAATAACATTTATTTTGTATTTCCTTACGACGCCAAACAGCCATGTGGCTGTTACAGTATGAAGCCGATTCTCAGAAAGCTATTCAAATAAATAAAGAAATATTTCCTTACACCTGGCCTACACTTTTTATATACTTGTATAAAATTAAAAATGTAATTCTAATATTGATGTAATTTTCCGTTTGGAATGTAGCAAAAGATTTATTACCACGCCATATTGAAACTGTACTGTGAACTTTAGTAATACAAAGAATCACACCTTAGGTTAAATAAGTGAAACTCGGGAAGAAATCACAAATAGGAGTTCGGCAAAAGCTTCAGTCGCTTGGCCGACGCCCGTGCGTGTCTGTCTCGTAATTCAATAGGTACCTACAGTGAGAGCGTTACCGTCTCGGCTATTCGCCGTACATTCTTTGCAACAGAATTTCATTTATTATATGATATTGTGCACATTATGTGCCAGCGTGACATTTTTAGGGGCCTCATAAGCTACTTTTAGTTATGCTGGCGGCATTCGAGTCATGTACCTACCTACATAGCCTAGGTCAAAATAATAATATTTATTCGTTAATTTCAGCAAAAGGATTTATGCATTGATTCTACCATTATATAAAGAGATAGTATATGTTTGACAGTAACTCATCACCTACCTCTAGTCAAATATTTTGTATTTTTTTTATCTTACGTGAAATGTAAATAATCATTGAAACTTTTGAAATCTTTGAAAAAATTTGAGGTATTCTTTTAATGCAAAGCCTGGCCAGACCCTTGGTAACTTGATGAAGTTTTCGATTTAAGAAATCAAATTCTGTGTAATTTAGTTAGTCTAGCCCAAAGTACCTAAGCACTCTAAAGCTTGTGTTATAGATACTAGGGTAACGGATAGACATACATATATGATACATTGATATGTAATATTCATAGAAATATATATAAACACCCATGACTCAGGTACAAATGATAGTATTCATCATTCAAACATCTGCCGCTTCCGGGATTCGAATCCAGGACCGTCGGTGCGAAAGGCAGGATCGCTACCGTTGCACCAAACGGTCACCGGTATTTTACTGAATTCACTGCATTGCCTTGCATATTATAAGCGATCTTTTTAAAACTTTAATGAATTTACTTATAATAGGAAAGCTGGTGGTTATTATTTACGTCGGATATTTATAATCTAACTTTTCCTATGAAATAACAAGCTGACCCAGCCATGCGCTGATGTGGGCCAGTTATTATAATTTGCAGATTTATTTGTTATGAATAAAATAAAACATATCCTATGTACTAATTTGAACAAATCCATAAAAATGAACAAAAAATCATCAAAATCGATCGAATAGTTCCGGAGAGTGACAGGAATTTTTATATATGTTACCGGAAATGTATAAAATCAAGGAATTGTATACAAATCCTAGGAAATGTGTACAATTCCGATATTATTTAGGAAATATATAAAATATTGCTTGAAAAACTATTTAATGCATAGATATCCTAGGAAATGTGTTCCTCGGAATTATATATAATTCCAATTCCAATATCGTATTAGGAAATTTATACAATAAATGCTTTCTGTAATAAAAACAAGTTGTTAAAATGAGAATAATAATTTTTATTGCAGCACTCATTGAGACAATCAGGTAACAGTCATACCGTAAAATATAATATGTTCATATTATCTTACTAATTAATGCTTCAAAAATTAACTATCTATTAACTCTTAAAGTATCACAAATTAATTAGCTGTAAAGCCTTGACGATACCTCAATTGCATTTGAGCCCTAATAGCGACCACTAGTAAGGATTTTCAGAATTTTGACATAAAAAAACAAAACCCTCTAAAAACCATAATATTTAGTAAAGTTATTCTGAAAATCTACAAGATTTATCCAATACGGTGGTTATCCGTGGCATAAGGGGCCATTCATTTATTACGTAAGGCTAATTTTGCTAGTTTTTGACCCCCTCCCCCCTATTATAAGTCTTCACGCATCAAGCTTCTGTCATCTCAAGCAACGACATCACTGCGTTCGTCACAATTGCTCTATCCTTTTATAAGGCGCTTACTTAAGGATAAAGGATACCCTCAAGCCTTGTGAAGATTATGACGTCATCGTGGATAACCGTTCGAAGTCGTCGCATCGTCGCACACAAGGCACCACCGCAATTTTCATCGTCTCTAAATTATTCATAAAATTTTGTAAAAGTAGTAATAAATTGTATTCGCATCACAAGCAGTTTTTACTACTACACATCAGCACAAACAATAAGAAAAAATAAGAATAGGCCGACCCCCTCCCCCCTGTTTAATATTTATTACGTTAGAATCTAAAGGCAAAAATGAATACACGTTTGGTTTGTTTTAATGTTTATTTTTGAAAGTTACAAAGGTACTAATAATTTTTATTTTTTTGGTAGAATAAACTTTGATTTTAATCATTCATCTTTACCTTCATAAGATTTTCAGTCCAGGGGCTTAAAACCCATTAGGAATTCGAATCTCTAATAATAGGTCTTGCGTCTAGTTGGTTATTCTACGTTGTTATGGTACGACGTCGTCAACGTTCACCCATTCCACATTAGCTCCTATGCGACACAAAACTTTGCCTCACCTTGAATATATGGCTAAAGCTTTTTCTTTTTCAATATTTAAAATACCTACGGCCATGAAGGATTTGGGTTCACTATCCATTTGCATAAATATTTCAAACATAATATATGTTGACATATGGTCATTCGTACTAATGATATTTACGCATAACATTATTATTCATAACCAGTGATGTATAAGATACCCTATACACAGTATCTGAAATACTAGATGCAAGATACTTTAAAAAAAAGTATTTCAGATACCAGATACAAATAATTTTCTAAAAAGGTATCTGAAATACTAGATACAAAATACCTATCTTTCAAATACTTTTTAAAGATAAAATACTTTTGCAAGAAAACAACATTTAGTTGAATTTAAGTTTATTTGTTCGAGAAAACAATTGTCGAATAGATCGCGTTGATAACAAGGATCAGGCAAATGTGACAAGACAAAATATGAAGGTATTAAAATTGAGACTTTTTATGTTTTAGTTGAGATTAGAGTAAAAGTAATACCTCAAACATATTGTCGCTCATCTTCCTTCGTCATTATCATGCCCCGAAAGGAGAAGAGTCGTTCCACAGGGGCAGAGCTGGGCAATTAGGTTTTATATTTTAGAAATATTTTTTTAATTGTAGGATAAGTATTTAAGCTCTTAAAGTTTGCATATTTAGTGTTGAGGAACTGGAGTGTCTCTAAATCACTGGTGCTGCTTCTGTTTTCGCCGCTAGCAAAAGAGGAATTGGAGTCCTCTAGAAAAATATAATAAAAGCAATTTTTAACTTTTTTTGTATCACCTTCAAAGTTTTTTAAAGCTTCCGATTTTAGTTGATGTTTTTCAAGATCTCCAAATGCATGTGAAACATGTTCATTTTCAACTACCTCTGAATCAGACTTTCCAAATACTTTTCCTCAAAAGCCTTAACCATATTTGAGCCGTTGTCTGTAACCGTTTTAACAATTTTTCATAGTTTCAGATTATAGTCTGAATGTATATCAGCTATCTTTTTTTTTTTTATTAAGGATGGGTTAGCTCTTGATCCCAATCAAGCCCGGGTGCCAAAACAGAATGCACGATGGAACGAGCTAACCCAGAAGGTGCGTATTCACCCTGGCTTTGACAATAGACTTCGCGCTAGAACGATCCACCCGGCCACACTTAAAGCGGTAACGCGAATATTCGCCGTAGCCCGCTAATGTAGCCGCAGCAATAGGGTATGTTCAACTATCATTTACTTAACAATAATTGGTTTTGTAACAACTGGTCCTGACTGTGACCGATCCTGACCGTGACTCTATTGCATACAAAATTTTATTCCGCTACCCTTGCCACCGTGACCGGTCCTGACCGTGACCGTGACCGGTCCTGGCCGTGACCGTGACCGTGACCGGTCACGCTTGGGGTCTTCTCTTTTAATCTATTTCTAAAAACCAAGATGTAACATTTATAGGCTAAGTTCTAAGTTTTACTTACACTTAATTTTAATTCTATTGCATACAAAATTTTATTCCGCTACCCTTACCACCGTGACCGGTCCAGGCCGTGGCCGAAGCCGTGGCCGGTCGCGCTTGGGGTCTTCTCTTTTAATCTGTTTCTTAATTCCAAGATGTGGCTTTTATGGGCTGGGTTCTGGGTTTTACTTGCACTTGATTTTAATTCTATTGCTTACAAATTTTATTCCGCTACTTTTGCCACCGTGACCGGTCCTGACCGTGACCGTGACCGGTCCTGGCCTTGGCCGTGGCCGTGACCATAACCGTGACCGTGACTGTGTCCGTGACCGTGACCGTGACCGTGACCGTTACCTTTACCTTTACCGTGACCGTGACCGGTCACGCTTGGGGTCGTCATGTCTAATCTTTTTCTACATTCCAAGATGTAACTTTTTTTGGCTAAGTTCTAAGTTTTACTTACACTTAATTTTAATTCTGTTGCATACCAAATTTTATTCCGCTACCCTTGCCACCGTGACCGGTCCTGGCCGGGACTTTTATAGGCTAAGTTCTAAGTTTTACTTACACTCAATTTTAATTCTATTACTTACAAAATTTAATTCCGCTACACTTACCACCGTGACTAGTCCTGACCGTGACCGGTATCTTTACCGGTCACGCTTGGTGTTTTCCTATCCAATTTATTTGTAAGTTCGTCGTTGTAACTTTCATAGGCTAAATTTTTTACTAATTCTATTGCACATAGAATTTCATTCCTTACTTTATATATAGATTTGTTCTTATTTTAACTAAATTTATCCCTAAGTTCATTGTTGTATCTTTCATAGGCTAAGTTTTACTTACACATGATTTTGATTCTTTTGTACATTGGGGTTTATTTATCTTGCTACCTCTCGCTCTCTCGCTCTTTACTCTCAAACTAGAATCCTCATCAGGCATGGAAGGGAAAGAACTTGACCGCCCCAGATGTGGTAGTCCTCGCTGCCTACGGGATCGGGAGATGCTAAGACTAAGTATGCACTCCAGGCTGACAAAACAATTACTCCAACTTAAGGAAACACACACCCAAGCGGCCACAGAGCTGGAGCTCCTGTTATCTAACTTGAACCCTCCCACCCCCAGCTATTTCTTACCCTCCCAACTGATCAACCAGAGGCAGTTCTCTATAGGATCTGCTGCTACTGATTCGTCCCATAAAAACCCACTCAAACCAGATCGCTTCCCTTTACCTTCACCCCCTCGACTTCCCATTCCGTCCATCCATTCGCCTCCCACTCCCGCAGCCTCTGCAACGGCTCCGGACACGGTTACGGCTACAGCCACGCCCGTCACCGCATCCTTTACTCATCCGGCTGCAACTTGGTCCTTCCGTCCTCTAAAAAACGGGGTATACTTTAAGCAGTGCGTACTGTGTGGTAAGTCACTGCCATCCCAAGTCAAGCGCCACTTCCTAAGGCACCATACCGGCTACAACTTCAACACGCATGAGGATGACTACCCAAAAAACTTTTACTTTTACACCAGAGAGCTGCTTCAGAGATGTCCACAAGAGAGC
The DNA here is from genome assembly GCA_927399485.1 of Calamotropha paludella. Lineage (NCBI taxonomy): Eukaryota > Metazoa > Arthropoda > Insecta > Lepidoptera > Crambidae > Calamotropha > Calamotropha paludella. Next base: position 23,520,176 of record OV656820.1, on the reverse strand, counting down.
AGAGGCAAGAGACCCCTCTAGATTGGTGAGTTCGATTGCTGGAGTTGCATGGGACTTCGTCATGGGTATTCAAGATTAGGTACTTACCTGTAACGTTCTTAGGCTAAGTTTTACCAACCCAGTATTAATTCCATCACAAAAAAAAAAAACATTCATTCACATGTATTTTTCTCTAACAATACGTTTTTAACTCTATATGTTCAATTTATGTTCAACTAATTTTGTATATTTGTGCTAAATGATAAGGGCCCTATACCTTCATTATTTCTTTTTTTTCCTGTTCTTTTTCCTTTCCATTCTTTTTCACCTCGTACTTCTTTGTACTACTTCTTTCACCTCTTTTCTACCTCCTTTCTACACCTTTTCTCCCGCTTTTCCTCAACCATCCCTCCTTTCCCCTGGTCTTGTAACTGATCAGACCTTGGGTGCAGAGAGGTATTACGTAACCAAATAATGTATCTCGATTTTTTTCTTGTACCATTTGCATTGTTCTTTTTTTTTCCACAATAAATACCCACCATTTTCCAATGATGATAAGACGCGGTTCCTGGAGTATGATACTCCAACTAGGACCCCCGTCCGCTGAGGAAAAAAAAAATAAAAAAAACAAACCAAACCAAACCCATGGTGGTACCCATTTTTGATTCCTTATTCCCTAAGGCACCTTTTGAGCATATTTTCCACATTTTCCTTACTTTGTTTTGTAGAACTTGTTAAATTCTAACTTTTATTTACATAAGTACAACTTTCCCATATCTCTCATACTTGCCCCAAAACAAATTCCCAAAATTCTCTTAAAAAAACATAATAACCATCACCCATTTTTAACAAAATAGAAAACCTTATATTTTCTAAACTACCAGAGATAACTTCAATCTTTTTTGACCAACAGCTAATACTCTACCAGCATTACAACATATTATTGCACCAAGCAATTCTATTTATAAGCAAAGTTTTTAATAAACTTTCCAGTATTTTTTATTATTCAGGCTTAACACATTTCATATTTTCATCAAAATTATGCTAAGTGCCAAAACCTATTACCACTCATTCGCCGAGTAAAAAGCTGTTATTTTTGTGTATTTCACACGATAGGATAAAAATGTATGATTAATAGTTTTATATTTTTGTGAAAAATTTCACAAGTCTTAGCCGCCCTGCACACACTTTGCTTTACTCCAACAAAATAATTAATTAAAAATCTAAACAAAATACACTTACATAAAGTTTGAAAACAATCACTTTACTTCAGTGTAGGCGATTTCTCTCTAAACAGTTTTGCACGTTTATGAATATTGTCTTTTATTGTATTACTTGTTTTTTTTTCATTTTGTCACTTCGTTAAATGCACGGATCATATTTATTTTTAAGTTCTCGAGGCATTGGGCCTCCTTCACATAAACCCGCCGTTAAATTTCGCCCTCGATTTCAATTGCAAGTGTGAACACATTTCGTTAGGTAGATAATTATGCGACGTAAATGCGTGAACGCAACATTATACATCACGGTCCCCGGGTGACTGATATCATTGGGCAATTGTCGTTACTGCGCGCTCAGCTCGGTGGGGCGCTTCGAGCGGTCGTTCAACTGTAGGTTTCTATATTTTTCCAGTAACCAGCTGTTGTAATAATTTTAGAGCTGTAAAAGTAACGAAAAAAAGCGTACCCGTATGTATTCGTTACTATGACAATTAGTACTCGTTACTATCGTATCGTTACTCGTTACTTCAGTTACCTTATAGCATGCTATGTTATGTATATTAGGCCAACGGACTGCGTACGCGTACAGTATGACGTCGCGGCGTCGCAACATTCGTGATTTGTAGAAAACATACTTTTACATTGCATACCAAGCTGCTAAAGATATTTTTTTTCACTTTTCTGTATTTTGAACCAGACTTTTGGTAATTAACAGCTTTTGTTAACCAAGAAACAATTAAATCTCATTAGAGCTCATTCAGACACATCTCTTTTTAGATAAGAACAAAAAAACCGTGCAAATACGCGATAATTAAAAAAACACATTTCTAATTTGTAAAAAGTACTTTGCTTGTTTCTGTTACAATCTCAAGCTTTGTATACACATAATTTAATAAAGAGTTAAAAACTTGGACTACGAATTTCCAAATTATACTTAATAAACAAACATCGTTCTTCGTAACCTACGTTTATAAATTCGCTAAATAAGCGCGCGCATACGTAAAACATACGATCAGCAAAGTTTAACTATACGCATCAACGGTACTTGTGTAAACTGAAATAGTATAGGTACTTATAATACGAAACATGCGAGTAACGAAATGCATTCGTGTGTAACGTTTTGTTACTCGGTACTAGACGGCGCACCCGTTACTCAGTAACGAAAACATACGGTATGTTACAGCATTAAATAATTCGCTCGGACAAATATTTTACCTACGTGTTTTCATAAATGTAGTGTTTGAATGATATCTTATGCCTAGAAAAAAATTTGAATGGTGTTTATAAAATAACCTTGTATATATGAAGTTGCGGTATCTTTTAAGCAGAATCACCACAGTTTTTCTACATTTGCAGAGCAGAATTCACCTAAAAGCCATAGACGGGGACGTGGGAAAAAAAATGTGCGCACTTACACAAAAATAAACTGCGCTCTTTAGCAATAGTTTCTTTGGTATGGCAACTCAAATATTTAATAAAATCCCCAATACTATAAGGATCTTACTAATTAAGCTATTTAAAAAGCGCTTAAGGACGCTGCCAATTGACAAAACATATTATTTTATTTTATTCGGAATACCAACAGCGTATCTTATAAAACGAATTTATTCTTTGAAGAAACTTTGAATAGACTAAGCTATAAACAGGTACTCAGTCACAACAAGTACACAGTTACACAACGGTAGACTTCCTTAGCGACACTTCCTTAAATGAAATGGATATGACGTCATAATAATTAATTTACATGATATGATATATCAACTTATGAAATATTTTAGCATAATTTAATTAAATAATTATCCAAAATTACGTATGACAACTTAAATAATAATTAAAAAATTGACATTAACATATTTTTACATTGTATACCTGCTTTTTCTGTTTTTTTATTATTATTATTATTTGTAATACTGATTGTTTATTTAACAAAATTTTAGCATGTCATTATTGTATACCTTGTAAAAGGTGGAAATGTAGTGAGACATTTTAAACCCCACTACAATCTTTGCGTAACAAATGACCTAAATTTCAAAATAAAAACATTTAATTGATTGATTGCATGATTGATTTGATAATTGCAATCAACACAAATTAAGTTAGAATCTACACGGATTAATACGATAGATAGCGATTCGTCGCAGACGTGGTGCGCTGGCCGCGGTTCGTACTACAGTGAGTGAAGTTTTGAGATGGCCTCCCCTCTACCATCGTCACGACGCTCCACTAGACTGACATTGACAGCTCACGTCACTCTCCACACTGACATTTCTGTGAGTCGCCGTCAAGTATAATTAAAAATTCAGTAATATTACAACGAACAAACAACAAAGTCAACACACCACACGTGACGTTTTATTTTGTTAATTTACGTTATTTGCAAAAAGCAAAGGACTAATGCTCATACAGGCTAGTCTTATATTATATCAGATTAATTAAAACTAATATTTTAAGCCTTCGGTGATTGATTATAAAAAAATGCTAAACATTTGTAGTTTTTTAGAGTTGAGAATTAATATTGTTTATTTCGTTTTATACAAATAAATTTATGAGTAGATTTATCATCTACATTTTTTTTGTAAAACCGAACATTTGTCATGTGGAACAGTAATATGAAGTCAACTAGGTTTTGCCCGCGGCTTCGCTCGCGTTAAATTCGGGGTAGCACTGTTCCCCTTTCCTGAACACAGAAGAGAACTCGGAACAGAATTTTACACGTTACTTATTTTATTTTATTCCTTAACAGTCCAGGAATAATTATAAATCTAAAACTAATACTAAGCTATTATTATAAACTAAACGAATTAATCCAATCCGAAAAATAACAACGGTAAAACCGAGTCCGAATATGTTTTCGGAAATCGGAAAACCAAACCAAGACAACAATATCAAATCGCAAAGCTTAACAGGAATAGCCAAAAATCGAAAGTAATTAAATCAATAGTCAAATAACAGAGTATAGGTACCGTGTGCACTAAAACCAAAGTGTAGTTTATTCATAATAGGTTTTGCCCTTATACTTTTACATGTAGACAAACATAGCGCGTTGTAAAAACGAACACTGCCATCTGTTATTAATTTTTGAACTAAACAATTAAACCTGTCGTGAACATAATCTATACTAATATTATAAAGAAGTAAAGTTTGTGTGTTTGTATATTTGTTAAATTGTAAGGGGTAATCTCGGGATCTACTGAACCGATTTTAAAAATTCTTTCACCAATAGAAAGGCACATTATTGCTGAGTGTCATAGGCTATATTGAATGCAAGAAAAAAATTAAAGAATTTTGTCCACCCGTGCGAAGCCGAGACGGGCCGCTAGTATACAATAAACATATCAGCGCCATCTATCGGAATCCATGAGTTACACTTATTTATGTTTGTAATGTTTATTTTCTCAAAAGCTGATTGATTTATGGTAAGATTTAATGTTTTTAATATTGTTTTATTTAATTCGTTTTAATTAAATTATTTTATTATTCGTTTGTATTAAAGAACCTGTTCTAATTTTGCGGAGTCTCACACACATTTCCATCCCCTATTTTAGGGGCTGGGGGAGGATTTCTAAAAAATGGCAGGTATTTTCGTTAGTAACAAAGAGTCTGTGTGCCGATTTTAGCTTCCTGCCTTGAAAACTGCGAAAGGTCTCATATAAAATTTCACCCCCTCTTATAAGGGGTTGGGTGCAGATTTAAAAAAAAAATGATGGGCCATTTTTTTGGTAGTCATAAATAGTCAGCATACCAATTTTTAGCTATCTACCTTGAAAATAGCGGAATGCTCCATACAAACTTCCACTCCCCATTTTTGGGAAGTGGGGGGTTAGAAAGGGGCATAAAGTAGCCTATGTTACTCTCCATCCCTTCAACTATCTCCACTTAAAAAATCAATTCAATCCGTCGCTCCGTTTTGCCGTGAAAGAAAGACAAACAGACAGACACACTTTTCCATTTATAATATTAGTATGAATTTCATACATTTTAGGATTTGATTACTTTACGCAACTTTCAACAATAAACACGGAACAATAAATAAATGAATATTTGAGTGTTACGGGCTAGTGCGAAATTAATATACATGTCAAGGGGTTCATAGCCATAGGCGCGAGCGCAGAAGGCGTGAGACCGGGCGCCAGAAGGGGAGGGGATGTCCGAGTAGTCGGCATCCCCGAAGGTAGGGAGCGTTTCCTCTTCCCTCTCAGCTGAGAGGGAGACGGGATGCGCTCAGGTTCGGAAGTGCGGCTGCGGGAGTCCCCCGGGAACTCTTTTCCTGGAGGACACCCGCAGGCGCAAAGGTCCCATGACGGTTGGACGTGGAGGGAGGTTTTCCCCCATCTCCACCCTTGGAGGCCAGCGGGTGCCGGGTTTGGGAGACCGGCGCCTGCATTGCACTGGTCTTCAGGCGATGCGGAGCACTCAGGGTGTCACGGGGTGCTCCGCAGCTCCGTCCTCCGCGGAGCAAAGGAGGGTCCGCCTAGGGCGGACGCACACTGGTGGGGATCGTGGAAAGCATCCGAATACGATACCACATGATCCCCACCAAGGTGTTGTGGGACACCGCGGTGGTTTAGTGGGTAGGCCCCTGCGCACCAACCTGACGAGTTTTTATCGTCAGGTAGGTCCGCAGGGGAGAGTCCCACATAACGTCTGCATCGTTCTCCCAAACGGCGGCGTATGCGCAAGGCATACCCCGCGATAAAAAAAAAAAAAAAAAAAAAAAAAAGGGGTTCATAGCCATGTCCTTTGTAAAATTCTTAGTAAAACTTAGGACTCAAGCAGTAAAATATGAATTTGATAAATGAGAAGATCAGTTAAAGTATCATATAACTGAAAAGTGCCTATTAGTTGATTTGGGAAAGAAAATTTTAACGATAGGAGAAATGGTAACGTTAGACAAAACAGTAACGGAAACAAATACGTTAGAAGTTGTAACACACCAAATAAAGAGACAGGACAATTATTATGGAGGAACATGGAAAGCTGTTCAGGAATTAAACTAGGAACTGCGATTTTAATCAAGAGTAAATTAGTTTATAAAAAGCCTGTAATTAAGATTAGTTATATTCAATGTTTAATAAAGTTTTGATAAGGTAGAGATGTAGTGTTTGTGTATAGGATTATAATCATATACTCGTTCTATTACACTGTCTCGTGCTCATTGTCTGGTGGGGCGCGCGGGAGTTACCGCATGAGCCACGGGCGAGAGCGGACGTGCGACTGCACACACAGTGCGTTGCCGAGCCAGTGATACTGTGTGGTAACGAGTACGTTACTTTCACGTCCAGTTCACGCAATGCTTTTTTCACTTCGGTTTGTCTAAAATGGATGTCAGACGTTAAAGTCCCACAACTTGACAAATCGGAAGGTACAGCATTGCCAGGATCCAAATTCGAGCATTTGGCAAATAATTTAGCGGATAAATCAGCCTCTTCCTTGCAAAGGACAAGGAGCACCTTGCTTTGCAGCAGGAAAATAAGAGCCTCCGCGTGGAACTAGAAGGGATTAAAGAGGAGGTGAGGAAAATAAGAAAGGCTATGCATATGATGCGGAAGACGGCTGAATCTGCACCTCTGGGACCCGGATTCACCAAACAGAACATTATAGGCCTAGTAGAAGAGATGGTTGGCCAGATGTTCGGGGACAGGCTGAAAGGACCCAACCCTCGTCCAATGACGACACAAAGATTTGCAGTACAGTAGATTCCTCCCACGCCGGAAATAGCAAAATTCAAGGTAGCCTTGAAAAACATAGAGAAGTGTGGGGAAAAAAAGAAGAAAGAATGGCGAAACGCCTGACTGTAGAGACGGACCGGGTAATCACTGCGGATCCGAAGGCTTCCCTAGCTAAAAAAAGCCGAAAAAAGGAGGGCAAGGTTAAACCCTCCCAAATCGTCAGCCGTCACTATAACTAAGAGGCCAGAAGCGGCAGAGTCAAACTCTGCCGCTTCTGGCAATTAAAACTAATTTCTCTAGACTTCATCCATTTTTCTCTAGATTTCATCCGTTTTAAGATACAAATGGTGTCCTTCGCGTTGGTGGTTGCCTTCAATTGCTGAAAAGATTTCTTATGAAAAAACCCATCCAATAATACTGACTAAGGCCGTTTTTTCAATGAGCTGCCGTGGCTAGCGCATATCTTTTTTACACAGAGCAATTTTTTGCATGTCTTATGAGTTTGTATCGATCACATCTGTAACGATTCAAGAGTGAGACTGAATTTATGCAGGTATTCAAAGTTAGAACTTTGAACACTTTAACTTTTTTTGAACACTTACTTAGATGCATAGTCAGGCTGCGTTTGATTCGCAAGAATAAGGCGTTTGTATCGATGGCATATAAAGCAAAGGCTGTAGGGCATCTAAATTTACATATCTTGTTTATTAAGAGCACCTGTTTCTCTTCCATACTGGAGCTAAATTAGTTCTTAGCTCCCTATCGTAAAGGTTTTGGCTAATTAGTGGAATACGAGAAGTCATGTTGTCTAAAATTAAACAAGATTTGTGGAAGATCTGGTCAAGGGATTATCTTACTCAGTTACTAAGTTTCCACATTTGATTTTGCGCGAGTTGTAACAATGTTCATATAAATTCAGCGATAACATGAATCATCAAATTGGCGGGACCAATGTTTTAATCACATTACTTTAATTTGGCACTTACAACTGTGTTGAATACTGAGTATATACAAGTACATATGTAGTACTAAGTTTTCGGGTGTGAATTGCCTGCCTCTGAGTAGAGCTTTCAGAAGGTCCCGCCACTTTGACGTCAAATTGGCGGGATCAGGGAGATCTTTACATACTTCATTTACCTTTAGAGGTACAAATGTCTCGTTCGGGGTACAAATAGAACATATGTAGCACAAACATTTTAATGTGATACATTTCAATTTGGGGACTTGATCCCGCCATCTTGACGCTCACTACAAAGTAGACCTAAATTGAAACAATCACGTCCTAATTTAAAAGAAGGAGATTGAGTAACTTTCCGCTGTGATTATTCTACACCTTTATACTGGTCTATGGCGAGGATTATTAAGACTGTCTCTGGTCCAAATGGAAAGGTAAGGGTGGCTCATATAAAATGTCTAGTCAAATTGATGTGTATCTACAGTCTGTTGCATGCTATGCTATGTATGTATACTTCCAATTATATAAAAAAGTGTTACTTTAAGCTCAAATTAAATTAATTCAACTATGTTTAATAATAATTATGGAACATTAATTATTTTGAATTTTCATTTGGCCATTAAAACTCTTTGTTCCTGGGGTGGTAAAATCGTGCTGTGTTTGTATAACAGTGTAATATAGTCGTAATTTACCCTTGTACCGTAACTTACCGTTACGCTCTGCAACATGACGTATGTCGCTGATGACCTACATTAGTTTAGTTAAATAAGATGTAATTAATTATAATCGCTCTCTTGTGTTGTAACATCTGACAATACAACATGTTACCACGAACAACTGGTTTCACTTAACATGTACCCAAGTCCCATCTACTTCACCTCCTTTTTGATGGCGACCCTGCATTTGAAGAATTTGGAGTCCTACTCAAGAAAGAAAATATTTTAAGAAGAAAATGAAAATTAATTCAGAGAAGAAACACAGTTCCTGAAATGACATCATAGAAGAGCACCTAAAACTTATAGAAGAATACCTAAACATCATAGAAGAATACTGAAATGTTATAGAAGAATGTGGCTACAAAGGAAGAAAGAAGCGTACGGGTCAAGGATGGTGTCCAGGGTATAGCCCGGCCCAGTTGGAGCGGAGTCCAGGGATAATCCCGGCCCACGGAGTCCAGGGTATAGCCCGGCCCACTCATCGAGCAGCAGCCTGTGCCTGCCAACGTGCCACATGCTGCCGCCTGCGCTCTACATTCAGCTGCCTACGTGGTTTCACTTAACATATACCCAAGTCCCATCAACTTCACCACCTTTTGAGCAGTAATTAATAAATTTAATTAACCCCGTATTATAAAGTTATCACTGCGTCTTTGTTCTTCAATAATTGAACAAAGCATCTATCCATATAGTTGATAAAAAGTAAAAATAATAAGTGGCTGAGAATGGATGTGGCGAGAACCACACTTTGACTGCGTCCAGCCGACCCTCACGCTGTATGCTTTTTTTTTCGAAACTGAAAAGTATGCTTGACAGCTAAGTCTTTTTCGAGGTGAATCGTTTCTCGAGTACCGAGCAATCTCTCGTTTTAAATCTTTTTTTGTAGATAGGAATGACGGTTGCAGTTTTCCAAATTTAATATTAATTACTGTTTTCTTTTTGGTAGACGTAGTTTATAGGAATTTGTTCCAGGAAGTAGGTTCCTTCCGAGGCGAATTCAAGTTACAAGGCAGATATCATCAATTTAAGGGAACACGGGACAGGTACGTCGGTAATTTTATTTATATTGTGTTTAGGAAAATATAGGAAGTAAAACAAGCAAGTCGCAACTCGGCAGCGTTTTATTAAAACGATCTTATTTTTTAAAATTCAACTTTACAACCTTTACAAAAAAAAGTACATATCGCGTCCCATAATAATCTTTCGAAACATACAAAACTACACTCTTCGGCAACATTATTTACAAAGGTACAGGTATATTTACAGGGGGCATCGTCCCGCATCGTCGGCATCGTACACACTAGTATCACACTCTCGGGGCGCTCACACGAGCACGGTGAGTCGCTCGGGCGGCGCGGGCCTCGGCTGCGGCGGCAGCGCCCGCTTGGTGAGCTCCTTGTCGCGCGGCGGCGTGTCGTTGCGCGCGTCCGCGTTCTGCGCCTTGTACAGCGAGTGCGCGCGCGGCAGCTCATCGGGCTCGCGCAGCGGGTTCGCGTAGCGGCGCAGGTTCTCCTCGTTCTGTAGGTTGTTGGACTTTTCCTCGTCGTGGCGGCGCGAGCGCTCGGCGGCCGCTCGTCTCCTTCGCCGCAGCAGCAGCAGCGCGCCCGCTCCGGCCGCGGCCAGTACGAGCACTACTGCCGTTGCAGCCGCTGCAGCTGCTGCCCAGTTGGGCGCTTGGGCGGCGGGCTGCGACGGCGATGCCACGCGCATGCGCATCGCCGCGCCCAGCAGCGGGTGGTGCGCCAGACGCCGCCGCGACACCAGCTCGCTCAGCGCGCGCACCGCCAAGCCCAGCGTGCCCGCGTCGGCGCCCTCCTCGTCGCCCACCCACTGCGACCAACCGATACCACTTAATAAGAATAAGGTACTATGCAAATTTATTGTTGGCTGTGTTCTTTGTGTGACTGTTAATAATATTTGGTTCGTACACCTCCGCGCACATTCCACATTTAAATAAAACAAGTTTTTGCGCATATTTTTTTATATTTAACCCTGACGTTTCGACTCCTTTACAGGCAATGTTCGTCATATATTTTCTTCTACCTTCACAATATTTTAATCAGGTACGTTCCTAACTGTTAACATTTTTATTGTTGCTTTATTCAAATGTGTAATGTGAGCGGAAGTGCAGGAATAAAAAAAAAATGCAACCCAATATGGAGCCGATGTAAATGTGGGAGGTAAGCTGAAAGGGCAACGCACCAGTGCCAGGTCGAGCGCATCATCATCGTCGGCGGCCAAATCGCAGAGCAGTACGAGCGGCGGCGCGGGAGGCTCCTGCGCGGCAAGCGAGGCTGCCAGCGCCCTCCTGAGCGCGGCGCACGCACGCTCTACGTGCGCGCCCCGGGCCAAGCGTTCGCGCGCCAACCGAAGAGAGGCGCGTGCGCAGCCTCGGCCCGGGGCGAGCCGGCTGCCCGGCCAGCAGGCGGCGGGCGCGGGCAGCGCGGGCGGCTCCACGCGCCTGCCCGCCACGCGCCGGCATTCGCCCAAGGGCGCGCACGGACCTCGCAGGCAGAGAGCGGGCGCCGCAGGCACACACACCTAAAGCGATACTCTATTCAGTATTTAGTAATTTAGTGCAACTCTTCGGTATATAAACTATATAACGGTGGCGCCTATTCGTAAGTCTGGTTATCTAATGAAAAAAAGGAGACGGCGGCACAAGGCTCTGCAATTCTGCTGCAAACTCTCTGAAATCTATCCTATAAAATCGGATAGGCTAGCTACTTTCCGTCTATGTTCAAGGCTTTTCAGCTTATTATAAAAAAGATCGTCATTGCTAATGAGTTTTTTGGCCCTCCTCTCAATGGACACAAACGTCTGGAGTTGATATTGGGCGGAACCATCTGTCATCTCGTTTACAAGCTCCGTAAATGGCGACGTAACGAATAAAATACAGTGGCGCCTAGAGACGCCCGAAAGAAGAGAAGCTTTATAGTATAAAGCGTACGCACTAAGCGTTAAAAATAGTGAATGATGTGGATGCATAAAGTAGAAAAAGAAATAGTCACGCTAGCCACGCACACTGACATGAGTGAAAAGCGAGACAGAAGGCCACGCACATTAAGGTGGGGCGGCAGCTGACTCCTATATATATTGTGTAGCTATACTAAATCTGACGCTTTCGCGAAACGGTAAAATATTACGCTTAGTACGGATAGTGTGGCCGCGTGGTGAGCGCCTATATGAGAGCGGCCCGAACGTTCATATAGAAGCGTGGCTTTAAAAATGTGAAGAAAGTACCTCGTCAGTGCGACAGGGTTGCGCGCCCGGCGCCAGGCAGTCAGGCAGGCCGCACCAGAGGCGCGTGCAGGAGGGCGCCCGCGCCGCGCACCTGCAAGCGTTGCAGCCCCACCACCAGGTGCCGTTGTCGGCACCGCACGAATCCGGCCCACCAGGGGTGCCCTCGTCCACGCTCTCCACGCCCAGACCCGCCAAAACTGCACACACGGAAACCAATCTACACTCTGCTCGCTAGTTTTTATTTTGAATGGGTTCGCTCTTGATCCCAATCAAGCCCGGGAGCGAGCGAGCTGCTCAGACAAAATCCACGATGGAACGAGCTAACCCAGAAAAACTTTTTTTCAAAGCCAGGGTGCCTATTCAACCTGGCTTTGAAAATAACAGATGAGGCGGTATGAGTAAATAAATGCAGCTGCATTTCTGTTAAAGCTGACGAGTTTTTTTGCGCCCTTTCTTATTGTCAATTAAAAGACGTATTGAATGGGCGACACGATTCAAAACCATTTATTTTATTAAGTGCGTTCGAATAAAGTAATTTTTATCTCGTCTCGAGCAAAGACTTGAGACTCTTTGAGTTACTTAAAATAGTAACTTCAAATTTTAATACAATAGAATACTTTTTGATAAAGATTTAAAATAAAAAAAAAAATATGTAAATTAAATAATTATTTTCAAAAGTTGCTTTATGTGAGAAAAGTTAAAGTTTTTTTTTAGATTAGGTCACTTTTAAAGGTGCGATATATATTAGCAAGATTGTGTAATATTGATCTCCCTTGGAGGAGCACTCACGTTCGAGGCAGAGGCGCGCGTTCCTGGCGGGCGGCGGTGGGCAGACGCAGCGTGGGCCCCGTTCGGCGACCGCGCAGAGGGCGGGCGGGGGGCAGGCGGGGATGCAGTCCTCGGCGCGGTCAGCGCACGCCGCGCCCGCCCAGCCCGGAGCACACTCGCACGCCCACCGGCCCTCGGCGCTCACACAGCGCCCGTGCGCGCACATAGTGGCGCAGCCGCCTACCTCCGCCGGTCGCTCACAGCGCGCGCCCACCCAACCGGCCGGGCAGGCGCACGCCCACCCGCCCAAGGCGGGCACGCACGACCCTCGTGAGCACGCGCACGAAGCGCTCGGCTGCGCCACCCTGCTGCTGCACGTCTCCCCTGCAATTTTTTCTTTTTTTACATCAACCGTTCAGCTTCCCGCGAATAGTATTTATGTGTAAAAGAAACCGCCGAAATACACGCAAGTACTCGAATAGTCTCGCGAATTATAGAAGACTAGCGGCCCCCCCGGCTTCGCACGGGTGTTTTACAAAAACTTCAAAAATTAAATAATCCTTCCCCAAGTTTTAAAAGTTGTTGTGGGAAATCTCTATCTGGGATTCCATAAAGATAAGCTCTCATATTCATCCGTTATTTTAAATTTTCAATCGAAGTTCATAAGGGAGACGATTTCAAGCATGCTTTGATGATATCTGCTCGCGTACTTCTTTCAGTGATGGGAAGAGTCGGTCGGAAATCTCCAGCAAATACAAAAGCAATTGCGCCCATGGGAGGAGATTAGTTTTTAAGATCTTTTAAGGTTCTGTCCACAGCCTCTATATGTGCTTTAATGTGTCATGGTGCATTCATCCTTCATTCATGAGGAGTCTTGTAGGAATTTACCAAGAGGCCCATTTTTGCGGATAGACCATATCGATTGTTGCTCAAGATTAACGGATAGTGGAAGTTCAATAGTAGAATGAGAAATTTTTCCATCTTGTGGGAGATTTGTGGCGTGGCACTTTATTTTTGAAATTTTCACGGCCGGCATTGACAGGCGGTGGTGAGGTGAGCGAACTTCGAGAGAGACATCACAACGGACGATTGCTGAATTAACAAAGATTGATAAAGTCAAAAATGTTACTTGACTTACATGGTTAATGTAATTGGTGGTTTTGATAATTATGACACTCATGATAACTTTTCAATTGTATGGAATTTGGGAATGGTAAAATTCAAAAAGTAATTTACAGGTACTGATATAGCCTTGAATAAGAAGTCATTTATTTGGATAAGGATTAAAACCCATGTACGAATAATGTGGCCTAGTTTGTGTCTTTGTCATTGATGTCCTCTACAAAACTGTAGTACATCACTTTGCTCCATTGTAAATAATTTCCGCAGCTTACGCGATTAAAAAAAAAAAACAAAAAAAAACTATTTTTGGTTATTTTTTCACACTTTGGGTTACATTTTGAAGTTTTCATATGGATCCCTAACTTTTTGAAAATATTTTACAGCCTATGTTCATCAGGGTTTATGTAGAATTCTAATTGTGTTTTTTTTTTCAAATCAGTCCAGTAGTTTCAGAGCCTATTCATTGTTAACAAACAAATCTTTCCTCTTTATAGTATAGGTATAGCTTAGTAGGTAGGTTTCTGTTTTGTATCATTTTTTAGGGTTTCGTACTTCGAAAGGAAAAAACGGAACTGTTCGTCCGTCCGTCTGTCTCTCTGTCACGACCTTTTTTTCAGGAACGCGTGGAGGTATCAAGCTGGAATTTATATCAAATACTCAGGTCTACTGTCCCTTAGAGCTGTAAAAAAATAAAACTTCTAAGCCTACGCAATCAAAAGATACAGCCGTTTATGCCGCAAATTTTCGACACTCGCAAGGGAATTTAAACCTACAGGGTACTTCCCGTGAACTCAGAATCTTGAAATTTAGTACGAAGCAACGTCTTATAGCACAGATAAAGGAAAAATTGCGACACGGTATTTTTTTAGTTACATCATCATGTACGGAACCCTCGGTGCGCGAGTCCGACTCGCACTTGGCCGGTTTTGTTGTGTTTGCCTATAATTGTTTTTGACTATTATTTTAATTGTAAGCACTTTTGTGTTTAATGTGTACGTTGTGGTGTAAAAATGTTAGCAGGCCTAATAAAAAAAATGAAAAATATGCTGAAATAGTCTTAGTTATATTTCAATGGTCCCAAGTACAGGCTAATATTAATTCTGTTCCTATTCGAACATGTTCGCGCATTCGTGGAGAGGATATTCGAACACGCGCCTTTGTTCACTACATGAATTTGCTTTACTAATTTTAGCTTCGCCTAAATAAAGTTTGATAGAATGAAACATAACTAAGCGGAAGTCCATATCCGTTTAAAAAAATATCTAGCTTACAGCCGCAAAAAACAAACAAAATGGATGCGTTTTGCTATTTCGAAGTTATCTCGTGCTCCATATTATACGGCCTAAAAACTCGTGATGATGCTCCGTATGGGGGCGAAACACGTGTAGAGTAATTGGTGAATATGCAAGGTGTGTCGCTGTGGCGGTGTTTTTATTTGCGGAAGTAAGCTGGACGTTTTAGTTTATTTTAAGGGATTAAGTTGATATTTATTTGCGACAATAAAGTACTCGAGCATTTTTTCTGCCTGGTCTAAATTGAACCTTACTTCTCGGTTTACTTATATATACAAAGCATGCTTTGTTGCTTTACGATCACACTTCAACCGCCAACCTTTTTAAAATCAATGGTATTATTAATATTAGATTTTATAATTATTGTCTTTGCCTTTATGCCTTCTTTTTTAAACAATACAAGCTAATATAGGTTATGTTGGAGTTAACTTTTAACATGCATAACATATTGATAAACGTGTCTTTTTATGATGATAGTTACTAATTTGTTTAATTATAATTACAATAAGTATTCTTTAAACCAACTTTTTTAATCGCATTTGAAAAATATCGAAATGACTCTGTATGAACTCACCGGTCCATCCCTCGGGGCATACGCAGGTAAAGGTTGTGGGACCATTGACACATGTCGCGTTGTTTCGGCATGGATTGGACGCACATTCATCGATTTCTGTAACACATTTATCAAAATATTAATTCTCACTTTAAAATTTAATGTACATTGTGATAATACTAACTAATTAGAAATTTAAGGTGTAATTCGAACTAGTCAATAATTGGTACGATTTTCACCAGGCTCTTTTAATTGTTGCAATTAATAAGAGTACGAGTACATGTGATTATCTTTATTTAAGTTCCACGATATAATTTACTATGAAAAATCTTCTGCTAAAAAATAACGTTTCAATGTTCCTTAAAAGCTCACATAGACAATCTATCGATGCGAGAATATGCTTTTCGAAAATGTTTGAGGAGTGATATAGTGGGTAGAGCAGACTCACGTTCCCTGGCGGCGCGCTGCGTGCAGTTCTTGCCGGCCCAGCCGGGAGCGCAGTGGCAGTAGTAGTCGCTCTGCGCCGTGTAGCACGCCGCCCCGTTGGCACACGGCGACTCCAGGCAGTGGTCGCGGTCGTCCTGCCACAAAACGCCACGGTGAAAGCGACATAACTCCAAACGTACGTGTGGTCAAACAACACAATTTCTATACTTCTAGTCCAGAAGCCGATTTACAGATCATATCTACTTAAATAGTAACGAAACTACAATTACAAAGTATAGAAATAGAAGAAGAATAAGCAGAAACTCACCGAGCAGTATCGTCCGAAACAGGAGGTCAGCTAAAAGCAGAAGTGGTGTTAGTGATTGTTAATGCGAATGCGCCTGGGTCGGGCACCTGAACGTACAACGAAAAATTAAAGAATGTAAGAAGTAGCGAGTGAAAAATTAGTATTGTGCTAGCGGCACGTGACATGGAGGTGGAGGCTCACTTCGCAGTCGGTGCCAGAGAAGCCGACGGGGCAGATGCAGCGGTAGGCGTCCAGCAGGTCGACGCACTCGCCCCCGTTGCGACAGGGCCGCGACGCGCAGTCGTCCACATCACGCGCGCACGTGCGGCCCGCGTAGCCCGCGGCGCACGCGCAGTGGAAATCGTCCACCAAGTCGATGCAGGTGGCCCCGTTGAGGCACTGGCCCGTGCAGTCGTCCACGTTGACCTCGCAGTCGCGGCCCGTCCAGCCCGCCAGGCAGGTACAGCTGTACCCGCCCAGGGTGTTGTTGCATGCTGCGGCGTTCACGCACGGGCCGAGCGCGCCCTCTGTCGCGCCGGGCTCCGAGCACTCGTCCACGTCTGTCAAGGAGATGCGGCAAACTCGTTAGGTTAAGCCACTGAATCTCTCTCAAAGAGTTCTATACATAGAGTAGACAAGCAATGTATAGCGCGAGACTCCCACTGTCTCCCCTTCTCCACCGAAATTTTTACTTTCACGGAGTTGTGAAAATGAAATAAAACTTAATATAAAAAATTAAAAAAGCTTTACACTTTTGTATTTGAGTATAATTAAGTAAATATGATGCGCGCACGCCGTCGGTATACAGTCGGAGGAGAAATAAAGAGGTAATCGTGCGAGCGAGAGAACACACTATTGTGCAAGAAGCACAGATGATCCGCCAAGTATCGCGCTATAGGGTGATTAGTGTACTCTATATAGAGAACTCTTTGATCTCTCTACTTTGAAAGCGATTTGGGCCGAATAGGGCGACTCACCATCGGCGCAGGTGGGCCCGGTCCAGCCGGCGGTGCAGTCGCAGAGGAAGCCGCGCAGCCGGTCGCGGCAGAGGGCGCCGTGGTGGCAGGGCGCGCTCGCGCAGTCGTCAACGTCCACGTCGCAAGCGGCGCCGGTCCAGCCGGGCTCGCAAGCGCACGCGTAGCCGCGCGGTGCGGAGGCCAACGCGCACGCGCCGTGGCCGCAGGGCTGAGGCGCGCACGGGTTGTCCACGCGCTCGCAGTCCACGCCCGAAAAGCCCTCGGCGCACGTGCACAGGTACTGGTCCGGCGCCGTGTTCTCGCACGTGCCACCGTGCTGGCACGGCTCGTGGGTGCCGCAGTAGTTCAGATCTGCAGGCAGTTGATAAATGACTAATGATGACCGACTCAATTTTCAGATAATTATTACTTCAGGTAATGCGCTTACCGAGTGATAAAAAACTCAAGGCTTATATCAAATGAAAATTTACAACAGTCTCCAGACAATTTTTTTTAAGAATGGGTTCCCAATCAAGCCCGGTGGCCAAGGCAGAATCTACTATGACACGAGCTAAACCAGAAGGTTAGATACATTCACCCTGGCCTGGAAACGGATGGGTTATAAGTACTCGGAAATATAGACGCAGGGAGGGAGTTCCACTTCTCTTGTGTGCGCATTATGAAAGATGTTTAAAAGCGCTTGGTGCGACAGGCAGGAATAGCAACCAATAAATGGTAGCCGGCAGTGCTAAATGTTTTAATTTTTTCAGGTTAGTAGTAGGTAAGGAAGGATTTTTTTTTATCATAAGTGACCTTGATCGCAAAGGATCCCGCCCCAGTTTGTGTCGCAGGTGCAGTCCCAGGGCGAGCCATTGCAGAAGCCGTGCTTGCAGCCCGGGTACGGCTGGCACTGGGAGCACAGCTCACCGCGCCATCCCGGCCGACATCTGTCACGATACATCGATATTAGGTAAGTGGAAATACTATACGTGTGTATTAGCTGACAAATAAAAAGCGCGCAATCTTATAATATGGAAAAAAGCTTAAAGAAATTTCTGAGTTTCCTGGTAAATCTGGTCAGGTTTGCTAGAAGAACGTTGGTTCTAATGTTGTCTAAGGAGAAATTTTATATATGATATCTATAATTTTTTGATACTTACATGCATTCACCAGGATTGTCACAACGTCCGTGTGTAGGATGGCAGCCTTCTTTACATACAGCTGCAACAATAAATGTTTAGGTGTTGGATTTGACTCGAATGATCTTAATTCTTATAACACTTCGTTTAACAAATTTTCCAAAACAAACAATGTAAGGAGACTTTCAATGTAAAATTATAACAGGTAACCGTGGTTAGCTAAATACTTAATGAAGTGAAAAGAATTTAAAAACCTGGTTTAAAGCAGACATATTGACGGATTGGCTCTGATTTATGAATATTGGGAACTGTTCCTACACTGAATGTTGCACTGTGAATCCCTATTAAAGGATACGCCAATGCGGTGCCATAAAAACAATAATAATGTTGAGCGTGCACGGACATGCTACCCGATTCGGAACAGAAGAGAAGGGCAAAATCAGTCAGGCGATGAAAGCTTGTCTATTTAATTCTTACACTTCCGCGCCCATTACACATTTCAATACAACGACTAATTTTGGGTTTTTCCCGCATAATTTATGTGTGATCTTGACGACTCCTTTACACGAGCCGTGATCACAGGATGACCAAGGCAATCATCATGTGCAGGAGACGAAACGTCAGGATTATGTATAAATTATGCGCAAAAAAAATCCTAACCAAATTATTTTGATTAAAAGCCTTGTCTAGTTTGCGTGCAACAGTTAAGATCACGATACGATCCTCTGAACAAATTGAGAGGTGGCCACGCGTTGAATGGGTAAATGCAGAATAGGCTGAGGATGTAATTAAATATATCCTTTTTAGTATTTAGCTAATTGCAGTGCCCTAGCAGGGTCATGTTTGTGTCTATCTTTTATTGTTTTTCAAGATCTACGTAACAACATGATGGAGTAAAGAACTTTCAACTTAGGAGTTGGCTCACGTTTCTCGCAGTTGTCGCCTTGCCAGCCGGGCAGGCATTGCTTGGCGCCGAGCGCGGAGCAGGCGTAGTGACCGAACTTGTCGTCGCGCGGGCGGCAGAAGGTGGTGCACGTAGCGTTGTGGTAGTTGGGCAGGCAGAGCACACGCACTCGGTACGCCACCGCCGCCGCCGCGCCCGCGTGTCGCAGGGCGTGCCACTCGGCGCCCGGCTCCACGATGCCCGACCACCACGCCTCCTCGATCAGACCCGCCTCTGCAACGGGACAGGCTGCACTAGGCTGGCGCTCTTTCGATACTGGGCTTTGTTTTCATTAAAAGGGAAATCGTTCTTCTTGTTTGATAAAAGACGTTTTTTTGCGGGGGAAGGTACCGAAGGACGGAAGTAGAACGAGACGATGATTGCGAGCGAAATGAGATGAGACCGAGCACCACACCATGGGATAGCCAAACTAGAGACCGCGGAAACGCCCGAGCCCCTCCAAGGGTGTATATCAGGTCCTCTCGTCTGGGCGCCAACCGGCACGATGGCGCACCCCAGGATTTTTGAGTGACTGCCCCACCATCTCTGGCACTGCTCTCCTAATTTGGATAGGATCGGTTACGACCGTTTGGTAGTGCTGAGCGGATAGTAACAATTAACAAAAAACTTATTAAGTATATGTCCATTTCATAAAGATTTATAGACTAATAGCTGGCAATTATCTCTCATTACATACAGTAATCTCAAAACACAGACCTCTCTCCTTATTTCAAAATATATTTTGGACAGGTTCTTAGATTTGCGTATTATTGTATCATCTTTGCCAAATATGTATGTTAAAATAAATTGATCAATTGATTTATTGAGTTAAAAACGTTATCCGTATAGTAATTATAAACGTGTCTCTTAATATTTTAATACATTATTAAACCACTAACCTGGGTCGGGGTAATCACTATCGTCGTAAGCTTGGAGTATCAGCGTAAAGGAGCGCTGTAACAGAAGTATTTTATTTTTTTATAATTATAAAATATTAATTGCGGCAATAATGTCAGTGCAAGTAAAAATCTTCTAGGTAAGCCCGTCGATCAGATCGCATCACTGCTTACCATCAGACGAGATAGCGGTCCAGTGCATACCTATTTATTACAAGCTGACTCTGCTACTCGTTGCTGTTTTATCAATTAAAATTAAACCTATCCTAGAGTGGGAACAAATCAATCAAAATGAAAAAAAAAACATATTTAGTTCTTACACTTCCGCGCACATTACACATTAGAATAAAACACTTTACGGATTTTTCTTCTTTTCAGGAGAAAATACATGAAAACCATCATCTTAGTCTTCCTGTGATCACGGCTCCTGTAAAGGAGTCGTACGTCACTATCACACACACACGTCACTATTAAATATAAAATAAATCATGTGCAAAAATCCGTAAAGTGTTTTATTAATTTTATTTCATTAAAATCGGTTGAGTAGTTTTTGAGTTCATCGCGGTCAAGAATTATGACAGGGACTTTTTATATAAATAGATAATATGGAGTGATAGGAGTCTGCGTACTGACCGTCCAACGAAAGGAGAAGTTGAGTGCTAACGTGTAGAGCGGCTCGGCGAGCGTGAAGGAGTCGGTGCCGAGCACCTGCGAGGAGGCGCGCCCGAACGAGCACGCGCCCGGCGCCGCCGCCGACTGGTACTCCTACGCACAGGACTCGCTGTCACTAACTACTCGGCACTTGGATCCCACCCACGATATGTATACAAGAGTTCTTGCCTCTGACGTTAACGTTTGAGGAGTTCCCTCACACGGAGACCACTTCAGTTGGAGCACTAATTTCACCACATTATTCTATGCATTTTCATAGTACCCATGTGTGTTGAATAAAGAGACAGTAAAAGCTTGTCGGAAATATTAAATCATCTCATGGAACAGTGCCGAGTAAATTAAGAGAGAGACAACACTTATTTTCGTAGTACGTAGTCGAATTGTGTCATTTGTGTTAGCGATTTGGAAATTTCTAATAAAAGTTTATATGTAGTTGCAAATAAAACTATAGAGACTAAGTTACTATTTTAAATGGCAGATATTTAGATCACTGGCAATCTATTGCGGTATTGTGTAGCACCAGAAAAATAACGCACCCTATTTTATTTTTTGTTTCTTTTTAAGCTTTTTCGTTGTTTCTTTTCTATTTAGGTAAAGTGTAACACCGTTTTTGTTCACCGCTTAGGCCCCTGCAGTATATTTGGGTTGTGGCAGCAGCCTCAGTGTCGTTGTAACAATTTGCCGAGGCTGGAGCCTAGTTTCACACTTTTTCAAATTATTTTTTTTTATTTGCAGAATATAGGTAGGTTAACAATAATTGATATTGATTAACAAGATCTGAGCGCTGTATTTTAACCCAAGGGATGTGAAGAATTGAAGAACATAGAAGAATTAAAAGAAACAAACGTTAAAAATTTATTTTACTTAACCCAATTGAGTATAATGCTAGAAAATATTTTTGTTTAATTCCATTCGTCGTGCTAAGAGAGTGTAAAAGTGGCTTTAGTACGCTCACAGAAGAGTACACTTAACCGACGAGCTTGTATGAAAAGGCTGATGTGAGTTGAAGAAGCAAGAGATGTATGTCGGGATCGTGGTAAGTGGAAATCTGTTGTCTCTGCCTAAATCTGCGGGAAAATGCAATTTTATGTAAAATATGTATGTATGTAGACAAGAGAGGTACCTTGAGGCAGAGCTCGAAGCGCGTGCGGCAGGGCTGGGCGCAGGACGCCCCCTTGGCCGCTGCCCCCGCGCCCCCGCAGCACGCCCCCGACGCCAGCTCCAGCCGATAATTTGAGAACTCGAGTATCTGCAGCTCGAACACGCCCGCCCCCGCCGCACACTGCACAAACAGGCTCGTGTTACTATAACATGAAATCGAGCCACTGTTTAGTGGAACGGTAGCGATCATGCTTTTTGCACCGATGGTCTTGGGTGCGAGTCCCGGAAGGGGCAAATGTTTATGTGATGTATACGAGCATTTTTATAATATATGTATGTCTATCCGTTACCCTAGTATCCATAACATAAGCCTTACAATGCTTACTTTTGGGCTAAGCTAATTGGTGTGAATGTAAGAAATATTATTATTATTGAAATAAAATAATAAACTCTGGAAAGCTCACTTAATTATTTAATCCTAATCTAAACTGAGCTTTTACTATGGTATGGTACTGAAAAGAATACATAAATAAATATAAAAACGACCATGACTCGGGAACAAATGCTTATGTCTATCACAGAAACATACTACCGGGATTCGAACCCGGGACCTTTGGCGCAGAAGGTAGGATCGCTACTGTTGCACCAAGCGGATGTCATAAATAATCAAAGGCCAAGGGAAAGCTTAATTAACTATAGTGAGCAATACGTATTGTCATCGACATTCCGTTTGGTGTTCAGCAATTAAAAAGCATCAACTCCTTACAGCTACTCCTACTTAAGAGCGTATACTAGAGTAAATCGTCTATCGTAGATCACAACATAGACAGCAGCTTATATCTCATAATGGTCTTCTACAACGTTATTAAGCCCTCCATTTTTAGAGCTTTCCAAGATTCGAGACTGGTGATTCGTTGTGCCTATATTTATTGCTACATCTTCCTTTGGGTGGCTATTGCCTTGTTCGCTGTATCTTTTAACAACTTTGAGTTGTTATCTGTTGGGACATAGTCAAATTTAAAAAAACGGTGGCGTTTAGGACGCTCGAAAGAAGCAAAGCTTTATAATATAAAGCGTAGGAATGAAGCGTTAAAAAAACTACAATCTACACGGTTTATTTATAATCGACAGAAAGGATAAACGAAACAACTGATCGCAACGGATATTCAAAAGTGAGTGGCGTGGATGCATAGAATGGATAAAATAAAAGAATTTCATTTATATAAAAAAATTAACAATTAGAAAATATAAGACAACAATTATCTTAGTCATCTTGTGATCACAACTCCTGTAAAGGAATCGAAACATCAGGATTAAATATAAAATAAATTATGCGCAAAATCCATAAAAAAGATTTTTATTCCATTCAGTGCCGGATTAAGCCAATCGGGGGCTCTAGGCCATATTGATATTGGGGCCCTCTTTTTGTGATAAATGTAAAATTTAACGTAATTTTTGCATTTTGGAAGATTTATACAACAAATTTAAAGCACTGCAAAAATTTTTAAACTCAATAAAATGAACGAAATATTTTTTTCTTATAATCATATATTCTTTGATTTTAAATAACAGTAGAGTTATAACATAATCTTTGGGCATCTCTATAAAAGATAAAAGCGGCGCTTGTCTTTAAAAAACTTTTTTCATAAATTTCTTATCAACAAACTCATCAATGATTTCTTCAAAATCAATTTGTCGAAGAATATCCGATTCAATAGACATCAGACTCAGCATGTCTAATCGTTCTTGATGCATAACACTTCATCTTCTCACGGTACTCATTTTCTGTCAAACTAAAATCAGCTAAAAATGAAAATCTCTCAGACACCTCTAAGTACACTTTGCTCCGTCCGTTAATTTCAATCTTTAGAGTGTCGACAATGACAATGACCGTTTACACGAAAATTGTCTCGCGAACTTAATTGTACCTCTTGAGCATCGCCGTCGTTTGGCTGTCTTTTCCTTCGTCGATTTCGCGCTGCAACATTCGCATAATCTAAGCCAGGTAAAATTGATCGGGCTTTGTCCTGATACACCACAAACTTATCTCTCATCTCATCCAGCGAATTTTTCAGCGACGAGTACATTAACGCGCAGGTTTTAAGATCAGTTTGTTCCGACTGCAATGCTTTGCTTGTTGCCCGAAAAGAGTTTAAAATCTCACTCCACAGAACAAGCATGAAAACAAATTCGATGGTTTGAATTTTATTCGTGATACATTCAGCTTCGTGTCTACACTCACTTTTTTGTGTTACATCGTCGGCAATTTCATATAATGCTTCTACGATTTCGTTGAAAGATTTGAGAATTGCCTCAGTGGCATTCGCATGAGCTTCCCAACGAGTTTGGGACAACGATTTCAGTACCGTTTCGTTTCCGATATGTGTTCTTAAGATATCCCGCCGGCGGGTTGAGCTTGAAAAAAACGTATACAATAATTGCAAAAGTTTACCGCGAATAAGCAGCACTTCACAGCACTTTCTCCAACTAAGTTGAGCGAATGAGCTGCACAAGGGATATAAATCGCGAATTTGTTGATATTTGACAGGATGCAAATTATCCTGTCAAATATCAGGGTATAAAATTATGCCAAATTTTCATGGGGCCCTTGCTCGTTGGGGCCCCAGGCCATGGCCTAGTCCGGCCTATAGGGTAATCCAGCACTGATTCCATTTGAAGTTTAATTAACACTCTTTATCAAATAGGCTTATAAAACTATACATATTTATGCCACTTTGAATCTTATAAAGAGACAAATCAAATTTTATACAATTTATGCGTGAAAAAGAGATAGAAAATCTCTTTTTCTTTAAATTCTAGAGAACTCTTTGGTGACGGTACAAAATCTGACGTTCTCGTGTAATGGTGAAATCTGACGATTATGGAAGGAGTGACTGCGCAGACTGCTGAAGTCCGAACGTCAGTATAAAACTTCGCTTCAAAAAATCGAATTCAGTTATAGAGACACCGTAAAGATTTCGTAGACGTCACACAGTTTAATAGAGTAGTTGCGGAACAGGTCCCGGTTACCGACAATCCATTACGGACGACGCACCGTCTGGTTACGGTGAAATAATTGGTGTGATCGTTGACGCGACGCTACAGTTTTTCATGCTGTTATGTTGTGAGCCAACATGGAAGGGTCAGTCAGACCTGTCAGAGGCTAATCAACGATGTTATGATCAAAAAGGTAGCTCCATGTTTACAGTTTTAAGCTTAGCTCGACAAGTTTTATTATACGAAAGTCCACATATGAGAAAAATTCAATTAAAATAACTTTATTCAAATGCACTTAAATAAGTTGTTTTGAATCGTCCAACATTTTTACCTACCACCCATGCAGGATGTCTAAACTGACAAGAAAAATGGGCGCAAGAAACAACATTTACATTATTATACGTCGGCATCATACATAATCCACAAAAAAACCAAAGTTATTCTGTTATCACAATAATAATAGTGTTATGGTTTCATTATGTCGTTGATTACAACAAAGTCAACAAGTATCTATTTTAAGTGAGTATCGCTAAACTATATACAGAGAATAAACGAATTATATATTTATAAACAAGTTATAAATATAAATTTATATAAACATACGATACGATGAACGGACGGTTTATAATATTGATAGTTAAAAAAATACAAAACTATCTTCTTAATAAAACAACTTTTTTTTTTGCGTATGATTTATTTTATATGTCATCTTGAAGTTTCGACTCCTTTACACGAGCAGTGATCACAGGATGACTGAGGATGGTAAAGGCTGACGAAACGTCAGGATTAAATATAAAATAAATAATGAGCAAAATCCGTAAAAAAAATGTTTTATTCAAATGTTTAATGTGCGCGGAAGTGTAAGGACTAAATATCTTTTTAATAGTAAGTGTGGATTAATAAAATATAAGCAAACTCAGGCTATAAGTTCCATCAATAGAAACTATCAGTAATCGGACTTGTAAAACGTGATATGACGGTGCTTCACTTGAGATATAATGAGTTTTCGTCGTTGATTGTAGATAATCGCTAAGTCCCAGTTAGGGGCACGCTTGTTCTTGCCATCAGCGATCGGCGAATTAAAACTGCATCGATGCGACTTGGCAACTCTGTTGTTATAACGGCATATAAAAATACGTGATTTACAGTGACAACAGAGGTGTTACATTTTTTTAATGGGTTCGCTCTTGATCCCAATAAAGCCCGGGGGCCAAGACAAAATCCACGACGGAACGAGCTAACCCAGAAAGTGCCTATTCACCCTGGCTTCGAAATCGGACGGGTTAGAAGTACTCGGAAATACAGCCGCAGGGAGAACCTCTTTACTATAAGTATACGCTACAATAAGGTGCACCATGTCCTTTAAATATTTGGTCTTCTCTTTGAAATTATACATTATTTGAAATTACACACTTTGAAATTATACATTAACGAAGGCCCATTCACTAAGTACCCCTTACAAAAGTTGTTATGCAGTCGCAGTGTGAGGGAGCTTATCACTTTAACGTCCATCGAACCCCTACTCGAGGGGGCTCAATTAAACCTAAACGTCTTTCGACCAGTGCAGTTAGAATAGAACTTTTTTTATCTTTACATTGCAGATATAGTTTCCAACTTGACCGATATTACGCTATTATAATGGCGCACCACGTCAAAGGTAGTAAATTTAAAAAAAAAAAAAATTTGAAGATTTAGTTTTGTAAATTCTCAGATTGTTTATTTTAAAGTTACGGGAATGGTCTGAAAATATATAAAATATAATAAGCGGGCCTCTAACTACCATTTTTACGCGATACAACGTGCAAATGTTACACACAAGATAGTGTTTTAAAATGCTACTCGATCATTTGAGTGTTCTCAATATACGTACCGATATAAAAAAATAAAAAAATAGTTTAATTTTTACACGTCCGCCCACATTCCACATTTAAATAAAATAACTTTTTAAGGATTTCGCGCATATTTTTTTTATTTCAATTTGATTTATATAACAAAAAATAACAATTAGGATTGTGTCCAATTAAAATATTTCGAAGGTAGAAGAAAATATATGACGACCATTGCTTTAGTCATGCTTTGATTACGGCTGCAGTAAAGGAGTCGAAACGTCAGAGATTAAATATATAATAAATTATGCGTGCACGGTCATTTAACCGCACAATAGCATCAATTTGTCAATCAGCACTTTTGTAAATGAAATATTTAATTATAATTTATAGTTTGCTTTCCGTCACCGATCGCATTACTCATTATCACCACCATTTTAAATTACAGCCGCTTTTATAACAGTGGAAACACGTAATAAAACATAACAGTTATCTTCATCTCGTATTATTGAAGATGTAGCAACCCTTATCATTAGCAGTTAAGATGTGTGGGTTTAGCAAAGACTCATACAATGCGCAAAATCCGTAAAAAAGTTGTTTCTTTCAAAATTGTTTTAGAACTGCAGCTACGATTGATGAACAAAAGGTGGGTAGGTGAAGCGTGCAAAGTAGGCCGGCTCGCCACAACACAGCCGCGGTGGGGCGGGGCGAAGGGAGCGGAGGGGGCGGGGCCTCGTTCGGCACGCCCCGCCCCGCCCACCGACGCACGCGCACGCCGCGGCCAATGACCCCTTTAATACAAACACGTCACATGCTGTTTTTTCTGCTTAATCGAACATTTTGTTGGCGTCAATAACATTTCGTGGACTGCACCTGCGCCGCACTGATTTAGAAATATGTGGACGATTATTTAATATCTATAGACTTATTTCTTATAGAATTATCTTTGGTATATATTAGAATCTAGCAGTTAAACTTTTGAACAACACTCGATAAAACGAAAGTTTAAAATATACATATAATTAACTACATCTTTTGATTGCGAATTGTGTTTCACTTTCACAAATATTTAAACGTATGAATGTTTTAATTAAATTAGATTATAAATAAAGACGAAAAATTAATTTCAATAAAGTATCATTGCGGTAAAAAATTGAGCTGTTGCTATCCTTTTGGATAAGTATGAGTAAACTATGTATGAAACCTAGTGTTTTTTCTACTATTAAGTTTAATGGCTTAAAAAATGTAAAAACATTAAAAACCACTTTATTTTTGTTTGAATTTATTTTCGTGACTTTGTATGTTTGCAGAATATTTACCGTATTAATAAAATAAAAATATCTATGTCGCTTCCTTCCGCAAATACGAGTAAAATAAATGCATAAACCGCAGACACCTACGCACGTTGCAACTTCACCAACTACTCTACTCGTGTTTCGCCCCCACACGGAGCATTATCAGGAGCTGATAGACTGTGCAATATCGGACAATAAGTATTTTTTATAGTACAGTAAAATTGGACTACAAGTAACTTAACTATTACTTTTAGGATACTTACCTTTAGTATTTAGTTCCTACACTTCCGTTACACACATTACACAAAAATTAACAACTCATTTAGGGTTTTTGCGCATAATTTATATCGAATCCTGTTACGACTCCTTTAAATAAGTTTATTTAAATATTACCTTATGTTATTATTTATTATAAGCACATATTTAAATCATCTCTATTTGAAAAAGCAACGAAGAAAATAAATTCATATTAGCTAAAAAAACAGAAAAATATTATCATAGACTAAGACTTCACTTTTGCATGTGCACGATTGCTCGCTATCTGTATTATCCTATTCAGAAAAGTTTCACGTATTAACAGAGCGATTGTGGCTAGTAATACTGCACAACTGGATATCGAGGTCTTTACTTCCCTTCCTCAATTGCATAAGTATTTTGCTTGTTATTATTATAATACCATTTATTTCGGATACTTAAAATCCATAGATACAATTAAAAATAAAACTTTCCTCTTCATTAAGGTTTTAGGAATAGTATTCCGTTTGTCACTTATAAACAATTTTTTAATGGTCACCTTTATGATATTGCTCATGACAATGTCTTCTATTTGTACTTGATATATGTTTACATTAACCCTTATGTCGACGAGGAAGCAACGTCAATGTTTTGAGGACAACTTTATTAACACAGCAACCTATCTACATAACAATCACTAACAAACGACAAGAAGAGATTGACTTTTTCCCTACCACGGTACAAAACACACATGTGAAATACTTGTTACAAAAATTTCAATTAATATTTTGCTGTTATTCGTAAAATTTTATTACATTTTATCAGAGAGCGCAGCATCCAATCGATGACGTTGATTGAGTTAAATATAAGATTAAAAATTAATGTTGACTTTCTCCATACAATGGTATTGTTAAGGGGCTTGAAGACGCCAGTTGTTATCGCGTTTGATAACAATTATTATTATTAGGTATGATAACATGTTCGAGTATGTATTTCCTTTGAAAAAGTGATTTGTTTTTTGTTTACTTTAGTACCGAAATTCGGCTAAATCACGCTCTCGTTTACTGACAGGCGTCGATAGGGACTCGAGTCCATAGAATTTTGTTTGGCGAATGAATATTGGCGGGTAATGGCTATATGGTAATGGAAATAGATAATGCATTTTGTGTTTTTCTTCAAACATTTGTGGAGGGTAATCTCTGTTATCAACGAATATACAATTTATTAAAAAATATGCTATACATTGTTTATACATTATGCTTACGGCGCAACAAAGACTATTACAGCATCAGTGAATATTTATAAATGAAAAAGACAAAATGTGTGAAGTTCATTTTTTTTTCTTCAATGCTTTTACTGCTAAAATAATTCTTTGTTATTATATCTAAGTAGATTATTACTAGAAAATAATGAAATTGCCTAATGCGTCAGGCGGGACTCGAATTCACGTCCCCTGGCTATCCAGACGATGTCGTTGCTTTCAATTGGAAGAGCACACTTCCATATACATATGGTAGAGCTTTTTCTAGAAATAAATCCTTAACTACGCTGCATATTCAAGTTTAGGAATAATAATTATAGTCTTTTAATTCTCTTTGATAATTTCGTTGCTTGTCCATAACGCAGAAATAGCTGATTTGTATGCTAGAAAAAATACTTGATTAACGAATAAAAAAAACTATATGTCTATTAAAGAATTTCCAAGAACAACACTTTTAAATTAATACGAATGAATTCGTGAGGCGAAGCCGCCAATTATAAGAAAACATTGTAAATACCAGATTGAATTTGTAATAAATAGCAAATTGCTCACAAATTAATTGTTACCCCGTTGCACGACTTCTATAATGAGAATAGCTCTTGGTAGAATGGGTTTAAATTTCGAATGGAAGGAAACGAATCGAACAAATGCATGCATAAATAGTGCATTACAATAAAGAACTCACAGAAATAACTAACAAATCAACACCGGGCTTAATGAAAGCAAAACAAGTTATTTTTATTAACAATTGTAATAATAATCTCTACATTTTACATAAATTTGTTTAACTAGTAATTAAATACAGAAAATTATTGAAAAGCAATTCGAATAGTTTACAAATTATGTTATATATTTTTGTTGCTTTATAAGCAAAACAAAAATATTTCATATAATCCTGGAATGTTGTTATTGCTATGTAGACCGTGAATAATTAACCAACTTACGTAAAACTATCGAAAAAATAAAGTGAAATTTATTATTGGCTTCATATTAAAACTTAATAATTATGAATTCAACTAAATTCATAAAACGTTTGTTAACAACATCTAGGAACGTATGCTCTAACTTAAGGTGTTAAATTTAAAGTTTATTGATAGAAATAATATTTTATCATCGTCTTTGCATTTAGATAACAAAAAAATGATATTATGTTGTTGTGTATTATTAACTGATTTAGAATGTTGCCTTTATTGAGTATCTCAGATGCCTTTGCAGATCTTTTTGTGAGTTTTGAAGTTTTTTATTTAAATAATAGCTTATTGAACCGATGATTTTAGGAATTGTTTCAGTATTTAGTAAACAAGATAATGGTAAAACCAAATCGTAATAGGTATTAATATTGTTATAATTTTGATAGAATGGTAGGTAGTCTATGTTTTTTATGTGATAAAACAACTTCTTTAACAAAAAGACAATGTTTAACAAAAAATTGTTTGTGTTTTAAAACTCTTCTGATCAAAACAAATGAAAGCTTATTTCGATTTAACCCGGTTTATGATATTTATGAGTGACAAAATTATCTTAATTTTTGGCTAAAATCACCTGTTCTTAAACTGTAACATCATCATGCGTTTTTTAAAGTTGTTTTTATCCTTAGCCTGTCGTTGTAATATTTAAGTTTACTTTTTAAAACAGACACTTTGTCGTATTCAACGATGTAATAGAAGCGTGATGATGGACGACGTATAATATTGTAAATGTCGTTACTTCTGTTAAAGCTGACGAGTTTCATGCGACGAGTCACCCCTAAATGGGTGGTAGATAAAATGTTGAAAGATTCAAAAGAACTTATTTCTTATAATATTATAATAAGATACTTGTAAGATCCTGTGCCTGTGATAAAAATTGATATACTCATGAATTGGTAATGTTTATGGCATGCAAAAGCAATGTTTTGATTTTAACATACTTTAGTAATACCGCTGACATCACACTGACAACACGTGCTCCAGTTTTGTGCGGTGACAACGGTAGATTTAAATTTTGGTCACTAAAATTATGCGTTACAATTTACCTACATGTTTTAAGGGGCTACTCGATGAGACTGGATAGATAAATGTTTATTGGATTAAGTATCGCAAGCATGTAGCCTTCACATGCCAGAGTATTTTTTGAGGGATTTTTTGATGGACAAAGCAACTTGTCTCAGGAATCAGGCGGGACATAAACCCACATCGTCTCACTACACGGGCGCGTACTATTCCTATTTTGCTACCGAGGCCTTAACAAAAAGGTCTGTCTGTTTTTGTTTTTGAGTGTGTTTATTAGGTGAATATCAGCGCTAAGTTCTCATGTTCTGTTAACTTCTAAGTTAATAAATATCTTTAATATATTATAAAATGGACATAGAAAAAATTGCTTTAATAGAAAAAATAACAAAAATATATATAAATATATATATTACATATTAGTAGTCTTAACAGAGGCATATTGTTTATGCGATCCAGTCCGGGATATGATTTTTAAAAGAGTGATGTTTTGGAGTGCGTACCGCTAAAGAGTGTAACTCTTTGCCTGACTCTGTGTTTCCTGATAAATACAATTTAGGACACATCCTAGATCGTATCATCTCTTACTATCAGGCGAGAAAGCGATCAAGTGCTTACCTATTTATAATAAAAAAAAACTAATCTGTATGATTTTATAGCTTCCAGTGTTATAAGTAATAAAACTGGATCACACAAAAGTCTGTCATAAGGCTGACATAATTATGTAGTTCATGAAGAAACGGCTGTATAACACGTGAGAACTATATTGCACGTATCTTTCGCTCCGAAGTGATGGTATCAAGTGGGCATTACTTTATCAAAACCAATAAAGCTCTGTCATTTAGATTCTCAAATAACACGTAACATCAACCTCATCAATCTACAGTAAGAAACAAGTCACATATAAATAAATAATATCATTACAAACAAACTTTGACTTGAGTTTAATGAAATTTAATTTTAATTGTTGAAGCTGATGTGGAGAGCTCGTTGATGTCTTTTGTTTGAAACAATACCAAATGCCAAACATTAAGTTGACTTACTTTAAAAAGGATAGATAAATTAGATAAAATGCTTTTTACTGAATATTTACAACGCATTCTTTGTTAGTCAACAATTATGCTTTTGCTCTACAAGTCCTACGTGGATAGACCTGGTACCGATAAGGAATCAAAAAATTCAGTAACACGCAAAGATGTGTTACTGATTTTTTTGGTTTAAGAAAACATTTGTGAAAACCACACAAATTTGTTATTTCTGCGTTCTTGTAAAGCAAAGAAATGTTTAAAATCCGTTATGTATTTTGACACAGATAAATTATAAAAGTTTTGTAAAGATCTCCCTGTCGAGGGTCGCTATATTGCGGGGTCTCCTAAAAAATGGGGGCTGTTTTTTTCATATTTATTTCGTTTAGTATTAGCTGTCAACGGATTTGATACTGTAACATACGATTGTTTCGACGTCACTTTGAGGTCCCGAGTTTGAACCTCGACCGAAATGTAGAAAATTCGAATGTAGAAAATGAACTTTTCTCTATTGTCTCGGGACTGGGTGTTACGGTACCGTCTTTGTTTCTGAATTCCGGAACACAAGTGCTTAAGCTACTTAATTGGGTTCAGAAAGAAGTATATGATGTTGTCTAATAATCATAATATTGTCAAATATGCAGTATATTTTCGAATTACAGTATCGACATTTCTTTTGAAGTTTATTAATTTCCGACGAAAATAAGTACACTTTTATTGAGTTTAGTATTTTATTTAGTCGCAATAATTATGATACAGAGGGGGCGACTTAATACCATATTGCTATTCGCTTAAACATTAAATTCAAAGTTTAAAATAATTAGTAAACGATTAGATTACATGTCGCAGCTTGTCAATTCGATACAATAAATCAATGTCATCGATTGGCATACGCTTGCAGCATGTAATTCAAACCAATTTTGATTATTTATAAACTCTAAAGTTATCGCCAGCGTTCAAACGAATGGAAAGATTGCTACTTGTCTTGAGGGCAGCTTCCTCAACATAAAAATGGTAATTACAGAAAAACCACAAGTGAAAATAGATGGAATGCCATGATAAACGCGGCAAACTATATGAGATTTGAGAACAGGACAAACAGAAGCGGTTATAAGCAGATCATAAAAAAACAACGTTCTTTTTCTTTTCAATGGGTTCTCTCCTGATCCCAATCAAGTCAGGCGGCCAAGACAGGATCTTCGATGGAGCGAGGTAACCCACAAGGTGCCTATTCGCCCTGGCTTTAAAACGGACGGGATTTAAGTACTCGGAAATACAGACGCAGGGAGAGAGTTTCACTCCTTTGCTGTGCGCATTATGAAAGATGTTGAGAAGCGTTTGGTGCGACAGATAGGAATGTTTTGGGAATGCGATAAGATGTCTATTCATTGAAATGATCTAATAAAGTAAAGATGGAACTGGTTCAGTTCAAAACCCATCTACACGTATTCCGCCGAATGGATTAGCTGGGTCAGTTTCGGGTGCGTTATCTCAAAATGAAAAATGAAGTTATAAGGGATCACTCCTTTATCGGTTTGTCTGTGTGTCAAAACTGTTGATATTTAAGAATGCGTGCAGGTATCGAACCTTAAATTTATATCGAATGGGTCTACGATCTTTAGAGGTATAAAAAGTTAAGACTCTAAGCTAACTCAATCCAAAAAAATATAATAAATAAACAAAGAATTCCGGACAACTTACAACAATTATTTTGTCCTAAATTAAGTTGAGCTTGTATGTTTTAGGTATTAAATAATGTATAGAATACATATATAAGTATATAAACGATTATGACTTGGGAACAAATGCTTATATTCATCACACAAATATATGCCACTACTAGAGTTCGAACCCGCGACTTTTGGCGCAGAAGGTAGGATTGCTACCGTTGCACCAAGCGGCATGCCGTATGTATTAACAAATTTAAATAACCCAAAACTAAAACTTTTGTCGACGTAAATATCAAAGACATTTCAGGATGCAGTTCACAGCATAACTGATTATTGATACTTGTAATTAAACCATATGAAAAGGCTCAGCGAATTCATACTTGCATTTGCAATTCAAGAATTGACTTTGTCAAATTCATGCAATATTAATGTGGTTTTTAAATTTAGCTGTGATTTTTTTTTGTGAATCAAATATGAACTTTAGTTTCATTAATAATTTCAATTAAGAAATCTAGGAAATATCGACACGGTTCACAAGTAAATTTTTGAGCGGGACTCGAACCCGCAACCTATGGCTACCAAGCTTTGTGAATACCCGTCGAAATTTTCTAGCACTAATCTAGTTTTTTCTATTAAATTAATTTTTCTTATACAATAAAATTGAAAAATGCAAAAAAAAAGACATAGAAATCATAAAACCTTTAGTACTTTTATTAATTTTGGGAAAAATATACTGTTATAGGTTTTGGGTGATACATATATAAAATATAATTGTTTTCCTCGCTCGGCATTAGATTCAAACTTGCACTTATTTTTATAGCACAACTAGCAGACCCGGCCACGCGTTGCTGTGTCATAAATTAAAATGAAGCCTATCTTAGGCTCTAAGTCAGAACAAATTCAGCAAAATAAAAAAATATCATCGAAATCAGTTGAGTAGTTTCGGAGTTCATCGCAGTCAAACACTGTGACAGGGAATTTTAAAGATAGAATAATTTTAAACTTAAGCTCTTAAGTTTTCAGTTTAAAAGTGTCGTGGTGATGTAAAGTTAATTTAGTTATTCTTTCTACAAACTGCTTTTTACCAATTATAGCTAGAATTCTTAAAAGTAACAAAAAATATATTAGGATTTGAGCTTAGGAATTTCATTATGGTTGAACTGCATTCTTGTAATGGGTCCCCGTATCAAGTCGGAAAATGCATATATTATATATATAATGCTGTTCCCTTAACTCGTGTAGGTACGATACTTTTTAAATGATTGAAATCGGTCCATTGGTTGCAAAGATATTACACATTTTGTACAAGCCAACCGTGGGGCGGCCGAATAGCTTATGTGACGTCACGATTACCTTTTCGCCCGCGAGCGCGCTCTGCGCCATTCATTTATTAAGATTCCCTCGATCTGCGTGGATCGTGTTGTGGTTTTGCGATTTTTAAGTGAAAATATGCCGCATTATAAGTACTGTATAGTACCGAAATGTACTTATACTTCAATTAGTACACCTGAAAGACTATTTTTCAATGTGCCAAATGACCCGAAAGTGCGCAAAAAATGGTGTACTGTCATGAAGAGGGATGACAAAATTCCGCTTTCGTGCCAAGCTTTAAGATTTTGATGCGAGGATCATTTTGATGGAAGTATATACCATATACCAACTTTTATCACCATTACTCGTGTGGTAAACAGGTAGGTAGGTAACTTAGTAAAATTGGCTACGAATGTTAAAAAAAATACAGGGTCGTACTATGTATATTTCAATGAAAATATAATGAGTAAATAAATGATAAAAAGTGTAAGAAGTGAAGTTTCTAATAACTCTTCCTCTGTGGTCGGGTAAAAACCAGGGTTGTACTCAGGTCTAACTACAATAAATATGCCGTTCCCGGGAATAATCCCCGAAGTTCCTCGGAACATATGGGATAATTCCGGGAACATAGGGAAATATTCCCGCCTTGGGGAATATATATCTATCTATACATGTAATAAAACTGTAGACAAAGTGAATTCTGTACATTGAATATTTTTTTGAATAATCGCTTTAGAAGGGCTCCATACACGCAATAGAAACCGAAAATATTGTTTTTGAATTTCTTGACTGTCTGTCTGTTGTACGCTTTCCATGCGAAAACAGACGTATTTAAATAAAACTTTTTGCATTCGAGTGTCCGTCTGCCTCTTCAACATAATTTTGTACAATAATCACGCCTCGACCCCAAGGAACTAGGAAGACCACAAGTGAAGTTTGTATGAAGAAGTAAGTTTTCTTGCTGCTATCATATATAAATATGAATTTATTATATTTTAAGGTGGAAGCTGATATGAAGAACTACGTCAAGTATAAAAGCTTGTGGGAGGAATGCTTAGATTGAAGAAGGGTATTGCCTCATAAGTTTGATTGCCAAAAACCTTAAAAAACATAGCTGAGAGACCTGGGTTTAAAAAAAGGCAAGAGAAGAGAGAGAATATTTTGAGATTGAAGATGATTCAAAGAATGATCCACTTTCTATACCAGAAAATGTAAATGAGTTGCCAGAATATCATCAAACTGGCCAGAAAACCAAAGGTGTACAGATAAATATCAAAGAAGCAATGAGATTGAAATGAAATTAATAATTAATCAATTCGTTACCTACTAACAATACTAGGACTTAACATAGCGATTTCGTTTATTCATAGCTCAAAATTACGTGTCCAAAGAACGTAGGTACATTCCTGTCAAATGAAGTATTTAAGTCTAATTTTATTTATTGTATACATAATATTTTTCTTTAAACAGTCAAGTTTCTACATACACATCTAAATAACAATGTTAAAATAACGGCGTAGGTAGTTACAACAACAAACACAACTGCCCTGGCTGACTAACCTAAACCTTTTGGGTATTTTATAGGCTAGTCCAAGTACGTGTACCTACCTACTTATTATCTTGCAGTTCTAATTAGGTTGATAATAAGATTTGCCTACCTCTGAGTTTCCAACCACGAATTTCAGAGCTTGTCTAGTTTAAATGATTACTAAGATAATCAAATACCATGAAGGTATCCACTTAAGTTAGATTATCGGATTGCGCTTGCTCAAAACCGATATCTACCTTATTTCACTCATTTGTTATATTATAATAACAACCTTCTAATAATAAACAAATAAAATTACTTATTAATCGATTGGGTATAAACTGGTGACGTTAAGCTCCCTGTTGGACGAGTATCGCAAACAGAATAAAACCGCGCGGACGGGGCGCGCAGTGTTTCGGCGGCAAGCGCTGGGTCATTGTGACGTCATCGCATGCGTTCGCGCGTTCTGTGAACCTCGTTCGGTATTTTGCTCATAACTTTGTGAGTTTTGATCGTAGAACAAAAATTTTTGCACTTTATGTTTTAGTTTCTCAGTGTCTATAAAACTGCATTCATAACATAAAACATGACTGGTCCCCATTGGGATATTATAAAGATCATCCCCGTAGCGAAATCGTTTTTCAATCATGTGTGGGTATATTAGGTTTTTTGTTTTTTAGGGGGATATGAGGAAGAATGATTTATTTGTGAGAACGATGACCATAATATTATTTTCATTGAAATAATTCAGTCCATTTATGAGAACGCTTTTACAACAGAATATAATTAAATAATTGCTGATTGACTATGATAATACATCTTTTATAATGCGCACAGCAAAGCAGTGGAACTCCCTCCCTGCGTTTCTGAGTACTTATAACTCGTCCGTTTTTAAAGCTAGGGTGAATATGCACCTTCTGGGTTAGCTCGTTCCATCGTGGATCCTGTCTGGCCCCCGCACTTGATTAGGATCTAGAGCGAACCCACTCAGAATAAAAAGAAAACATACATATCACTTATATTACCCTTTCCAATTTCGACACTGAAATAAAACTTCATTTACTTCGTTTGTTTTAACAATTAACGTATTGACTTTATATGCTATTATGTTTAACGTCACTACGCAATGGAAAACACTCTGCATTGTTTTAGGCAAAGCTACAAATAATAATGACTTAAATGTTATTGTTTTTTATTGATGATCTATTCATTGTGATGTTCTGATGCCGTCATTTTAAACAGCCCCTTAATATTGGAATATAAACCTCTTTTACTAGCTTTATTAATTTTATTAACTTTACTTTTTTCACATAATTATACAAACTTTCCACAGGAATAGGGAAAAATAGGAATGACAAGAAGATTTTAACTTAAAAACTTTAATGTAATCAATAATTTGTTAATGAAAATAAGTTATTTAATTGTAGTTTGTTATCTGTCAGTAAAATTAGAAGAGAATATTTTGTATCGCGCTACTAGATGCACGAGAGCAGCAATTTCGGTCGAACTTTATTAATATGCACAAAACTAGTTTATGTTCCGGTGAATTAAATTTTAGAGCGCATACATTAAGTCTATATCGTTAATTACCTATCGAAAGTAATGATAGAGGGTCTTCAAACTTGGATGCTGTTGCCAAGAGAAATATCTATTTGATTCTATTTCGTGGCATGGGATTCGCGGAATATTCGTGTCACGATTAGATATTTAATCAAATAAGACGAATGCTGTATGATAAAGCATTTTCAGTCTTTTTGACGATTTAAATCCAACTATAAGAGCACGAAAATATAATTACTGAAAACAGTGCACTTTGATAGAAAGAAAAAGAACATGGATAGAAAATTTCAACGATACGTGATGAAGTATCTTTATATTTGAACACAATTCCTCACCCAGGTTAAGCCCAAGTCATTGGTGATATTTGATAATATTATCTTTATCAAAAAAAAAGCAAAAGAGTCACAGTACTAAATATAAGTTAAAAGCAGCAATCCTCATTAATTTTACCGTGAATTATTTAGATAAGAAGTATTTATTTCACTCGAAGAGATTACCCCGATATCGACATAATATTAATGGGGACTGCATACTTTATGAGGCCTAATACGTTTAATATAGACGCCAAACGAGAACCGATGAAATATTTGAAAAGTCTCCGTCTGCATGATATTAAATTATTAGCCGTAAAATTCGTTAACGATGAAACGGCGGGATATAACGATGATGACGCGCCGCTTTGGAAACATTTTTTGTTCAAACGAGTCTTTCGTTGGCCCGTAATAACGATGACTCAACGGAATAAGGATTAATCTTCTAATCTGTCGTTGTATCGGGTCTAAAGGCTTTTGTAATAGCGAATGATTTAAACGCAATTGCACGAACACAAACAAATAACAATGCACAATGATATTTTTAAATTGGGCGACTGTGGCGTTCTATCTCTTCCATTGAACCGAAGCACTTATTAGATTACATCTCAAAGTTAACTAATGTAAATCAGGTGCGGGCTATTCTTGTTTCAACGGGGCTCGTTATTGTGTCCGGTTTCCCAAGTTCAATAATAAAGACGGATAACAAAAAGGCGTTATTTATTGGAGTTATTGGAGATGTTCATTGAATGCGCTTATTGAATAGATTAGCAGTAAATTTCTTTATGATTATTTATCACCTAAAAATCACTTTAACTACTTTTCTTTTGATGTATTTGAGAGATAAATGAAGATGTTTTAAACAGACTTTTACAGAAGACAGCGATAAAAAACTATTATCTTAGAATGCCTTAAATTTGTTCTTAAGATATTGAACTTTACCCAACGTTTAGTTCTTCGATAGTGTCAACATTGCCTTTCATCACTTTCCTTATGATGTAATTATAACTCATACTTCGCGTTGCCTGATCGTCAATTGTACAATGTTGATTATTGACAATTAGACGCAAGATGAGTGCAGTATCAATTTCAAGCAAACACTTACAAAAATTACGGTAGATAATTAGTAGAATTAACCTTGATTCGATTTAAACAGAATGATTACGGGTCTCGCCCGGAGCGTCGCACGCGCACGCGCCGTCTAGCCCCTACATCTGTCCCATCACGTTTGTACGGTCGTGGGTAATTACGGCTTGCACGAGTTGACACTTTTTATGAAGAAAACGACTCAGGCGATGAATATTAATTGAGTGGTTGCGCTGATATAGTTATTTTGACGCCTTGTTGGCTCTCGGCGCATCACTACTAGTATGCTAAAATATGCAACGAAACATGATGAACGTTTTTAGTAAAATAAAGCTTATGTTAAGTTCGTTGGGATAATATCTTTATAATATTTCTACTTCCTACATTTATTTCAAAATTAATTTATTTGTGCTGAAGTTTGATAAATATAAATACGTAGATAATATTTCCACTAGTGGTATTTTTTTTTAATTTTCGTGTATTGTTTTGGCCTAGTTCACTTTTTCGTTTTTAATGTTTAGTTTACTGAGGGAACTTTTAGTTCCTAGATTTACATATAAATAAATTTAAAAATCGTAAAAGCGATTTAGTTAACCCATTCGCTAACATTTTTTATTCAAATAATAATACGTTCAAATCTAATCTCGAGTTAAGGCTGAATTGTTATTTAGTTTCCGATGATCTCAATATATTTATTGCCTGAATGAATGAATGAATGAAATTGTTTATTTACTTGGAACATAGTTTCTGAAGGTTGGTAATTCAGAATACACAGATCAATATGTCCCGGCCTTGGTGGAGCATGTAAATATTAAAAATATGTCCAATTAAAATACAATTGTTATTGATTCACAAATTAATTAGATATTAAAGCAACGATTGCATTCGGTCGGCTTGAATTGGACGGGTTTGATAAGAATTTTTGGTTTGGCTTTTTAGTATCCTCCGTAAGTGGTATTGTGGGAGAGCGTGGTGATCCTATCGCGGCGCGCATGAATAATGCATTACCTTCAAGCGCGATGTAACAATAAAATCATGGCTTTTATGGAAACTTTCCCAGAGCACATCTTTTTCGTGAATTTGTATGTCTCTGTGGTCTGTTTCGATGTTGTTGTTATTACCAATTCAATTATTGTATTGTATTTATTATACAGCTTTAGAAACAGTTTCATTTTGTCTTTTAGTTTGTTTATTGAACGCATACGAATGTTTTTTTAGTTCTTACTATTGTGCCATTTATTTCTTGCTTTATAAGGTTTTATGCATTTTTTATGTGAACTTTTCCAACAAAATTAGGGGTTTAAAGATTTACCAACTCTGTTATTTCAAATTAATCATTTAAGGTTACGAGCCAGAGAGAGACGAGCAGATTTCGCCCGACCGCCTGTCCCAGCGTCTCCATGAGCTAAGGAACGCGTTTTTCTCAGAAGCGCCTAATTGTCACCGGGCGCACGTAGTGGCGCGGACGCGGGCGCCGCGAGGTCACGTACCGCAGATCCTACTGCTCGAA
The DNA here is from genome assembly GCA_927399485.1 of Calamotropha paludella. NCBI lineage: Eukaryota > Metazoa > Arthropoda > Insecta > Lepidoptera > Crambidae > Calamotropha > Calamotropha paludella. The sequence continues at coordinate 23,478,617 of OV656820.1, read as the reverse complement.
TTCCAGCCTCAGAGAGCTTCGCTGGCAAAACACCGATAATTTTGGACTGATCAAAAAATCTTGTAGGATTTAAGATTGGAACAGGTGGATAATATAATATTCGCACTATTTTACATCCTAGGACAACGTCCTACAATGGATTCCTCTGGCAGAAGCAAGAAAAATACGAGTCTCCACACCTATTTTGTGAAATACCTATGATCAGATCGTGGATGTCCTACCCTATCTGAGCCCCGAGAATTATCGCAAAATTGGCACAACTATCACCACTGGGACAACAGTTTGAACATGATCGGTGGTCACGTCCTACCCTATCTGAGCCGAGAAATGTCGCAAATTTAGGCACAACTATCACCACTGTTTGAACGTGGTAGCGCAAAGCTATCCCGTTGGACGTACGCGCAGTAGGCAGGCGAGGGCGAGAGCGAGCAGCGGGGCCGTGGGGCGGCCCGGGGCGCGCATCGGGTCAGCGACGCGCCCGCATGCCGCCGGCCGACCGCCTCGGCGCACCACCGCTCGGCTGCACCGCACACTCACACATACACGCACGGCACTGGTTGCACTGACACTACGCGACTGGCGCGTGCGTTCGCCGCGGGGCTCGCTGTGCGACTGCCGGCGGCGGCCACTCCGCCCCTCCCCTCTCCTCTCGGCTGCAGCTTGCACCGGCGCGGGCGCAGGGGCTAAGGGGCGCTCCTATCGCGAATCCGCGGCTCCGCGGGCTCCTGCTCCGGGCAATGGGAAATATTCCAATCGCTCCCCGGGGTACCTATGCAAATGTGAGTTTTTGTCACTATTTCACATAAGTTTTTATGACACAAAAACAAAATGCCTTAAAGATGTATCCAGCAAAGGCCTTTAGTACCTTTTATGCGCCTTTTCTGTTATAAATTTAGCGAAAGAAAATTATTTAATGATAATAACATTTTTTCAATCACACCAATTAGCCTAGCCCAAAGTAAGAACTGTATGACTCCAGATATGGATAAATATACATATATCATAAATAGATTTTTAATATTTATGAAATATATATTACATTTCATTTCATCGTACAAACTTCTGCCTCATCGGGGACTCAAACGCAGGATCGTCAGTGCGAAAGCTGAATCGTTACCGTTGCAGCAAAAGGTCGTCAAATAGGTGCTGTTTTTCTATTATTACTGTTTTGCCGTTCGAAAACTACTATCTAAACATGTCAGTAGACCTTTAATAAGCTTGATATTCATATCCCACATTTTTGATGACAAAGAAAAAAACATTTACAGATCTGGACTAGACTAGCAATAACCAATAATATTATTTATGGATATTATTTTGTTAGTACAATAAAGAGGAAAATAAGGATGATAATAAAATCGCAACTAATAACTTAATATAAACTTTTAAAATGATGAAACAAACGAACTAGCAAAGAAGCAAAATCAGCTCTCAGTCTCCATAATGTTAACTGTAGTGAAATATGGATTACTAGCTTTCCGCCCGCGGCTTCGCCCGCGTGGAATTCGGTTATATTGCGGTATAAAGCACAACTATAAGAAAACTTCTCATTCCCAAGGAAAAATCTAAGAAGCGCAATGTAACGCTGGATACAATTAGTTGTTAAACCAAAACTGAATGGTACACTATATTATATGTTTTCCCTTGTGGAGCAATAACATGCAGTTTTTGGGCACTGGAAACCCGGGAACACGCTACATAGAGCTGACCATGCGAAAAACAATGTTTTTCCAAGCTATCATTCCACTTCTTATGTATTTTAAAAAACACATCGTTACCATGTTTTAAAAAACACCCAGCGCCATCTATCGCATACCTCAAGAACTAAATAACGTAACTAATACTTATACCAATTAGTAATTCGTTGACTTTAGTTATTTCAGGATAAGTAGATGTAAAAAAAAATTTAGACGATAAAACGAATTGTATGTCATCCCTCGGGAATTCCTCATTTTCGGGGATTCATTATCGTATCATTTAGCTTCTAAATTTACATGTTTATATTCGTTTGCAATATTTTACCTTGCTTTAAACGACACACAGCGCCATCTACAATCCATCCATCAAGCAAACAATATTTTTGTTTTTCCTCGGGAATATCAATTTTTTCCAGGATAAAAAGTACCCTATTATTTAATCCGGACTTTTACCTTTACGTCTGCAAAATTTCAAAGCAATCGGTTCAGTAGTTACGGCGTGAAAGCGGAACAAACAAACAAACAAACAAACAAACAAACTCACTTTCCCATTTATAATATTAGTAAGGATATCGGAATGGTAGAGCTGTCACAACAGTCGATCACGTCGCTACATCACATTGCCAACGCGCGTCGTGTTTGTTCACGTAAGTAAATATCGACCGATGGGTTGTGATGTATACAAATGTATTAGAATAACAAATAGACTTTTAACGAATTGTCGCGAAATGTACACGAGCCACAGGTTATGCGGAAACAAGAATTCGTGGCCACGTGTGAAAGTAACAGACAATTCATTGAGAGTCAACAGAGACACTCGAAAGTTTACCATCAGTCAAAAACAAAAGAATTTATTGTATATTAACTGTACTATTGACCACTAGGGTCCAACAGATGTAGATATAATAATAATATTTGTTACAATCACAACAACTAGCCTAGCCTAAATTAGGCACTACAAAGGCTTGTGTGATGGATACTAGAGTAACGGAATGACACACATATATGATACGTAAACAGTAAATTTATAGAAATATATACATATATACTCATGACTCAGGTACAAATGCTTGTATTCATCACACAAACAGCTGCCCCTTCTGGGACTCAAACCCTGGACCGTCGTCGGTGCGAAAGGTAGAATCACATCCATTGTACCAAACGGTGATTTAAATCGAAGGAAAGGGAAAATCTGTGACCTTCATATATCATTAATAATGCTGACATCAAAGCTCATCAATAGCTTTTATTCAAGAAAAAAGAAAATCTGTTCGATGATTGAACTGTTTTATTTATAGATATATTTTTCACTCTCAATATCGTCGAAAGATTATGAAACATGGTAAGTTATAATATGTAAACAATACTGCATCTAATCGTTTACCCAATCGTTTTCACGCTGCTATCAATTTATTTCTATCAATGAATCCGGTTGATTCGAAAACACCTCGATAGTAAAATTGTCAGTCTAATAATATTCCCTGATATTGAGCATATGTTATTTATGAATATAAATTTGCTTTGTTTATAAAATAAACAAAGCAAAAATTAGATATAATCTAACACGTGGGACCAATGCGGATTTATAGGTGCTAACGGCTGTAGATAAAGTTTGAACTAAATACACGCGCCTTTCGAAGCAGGAGAGAGCTGGAGAAAATAATTTTTGGTCACCGATCCAATGACACGTTTTTGTTAAAGATGCTCAACCTCCTCAATAAAAAGAGGCACGAGTTTTACTCTTCTGTTTGTGAGATTTATATTAATTTTATTCATTGGAGGAGTAAAAGTGACTTCTTATACACGGTTACTTCGGCATAAATGTTTAAGTAAATACGATACTCTGAGACATCACAGTAATAAAATAAAATAAAATAACCACTTATAGCTATTTCATAGTTTAAGCCATTTAAGTCAAATTGATTCTAAGTAGGTATTAATTACAAAATTAATGATATTTTGATGCGCAGTGCGTGGCCCAATGTGGAATGTACAAATATTTATCTCCCGTGAGGTTGTAGTTTGGCATCCTAACGGTCGCCCTTAGGGTTATCACTTCGCCAGCCACACGTATTTTAGGGAAATAATTTATTTCAATTCTTGTTAGAAGTTTAATCTATTTTTTAACTTCCATACGATAATCTTCTAATAGTATAGTAGAGTACTAATAGGATAATAGTAGAGTCACTGTTGTAATTGAAGCATAAAGAAGTTGACATAAAAATTATTTTAATCTTTGTTTGAAACACTAATAAAAAAATAAAAAGTGTTTCCTGTAAATGAAATTCGATGAGGTTGGACAAAAAGATGTGGGTTTGTATTTCCACGTGCGGAGAATATTTTTATCACAATATAGTGTATTAAAACATGTTGCATTTTTATGTTAGGTTAAATAAATAAACTACTCTTTCTATATTTGATTACTTTAGATTCATTGATGGTATGTAGTGAAAACAAGGTTTTTATGGTAAAATATTGGCAAGAATATCGTTTACGTCGTGAGTTTTGATTTTAATTTTAAAATATCACGAAAATTGTCGTTGGACATCCCTACCGAGCCTTGTCGCGCCGGATGCGTGGGACATTTTAGATGTCACTGTTTTGGGTTTCGCATGCCAACTTACGTTGTGTTTTGGGTGAAAATAGAAAACCAGTGTTTTACTATGTACTCACAGAGTGAGTACGTTGACATTTGATATGTTTGTTAACTGGTAAAAAAAAAATTAAACTTATTTTTTATTTGGAATTTGTTATAATTTGATATTTCGTTAAGACCAATAACAGTCCCACTTAGAAGCCTAGTGCTTAGAAAACGAGTTCCAGTTCTAAAAAGAGTTATCTAACAACATTCCTAACTTTAATATTTTTGGTATTCAATGAACGTTTGCGACTATTCATTGTTTTTGTCGAGAATAGCTTATATTACAGCACTACAATTGTTATTTAGTAATTACCCGCTAAACCGGGTCATGCCGCTCTGATTCTCACTCTCATATTATCTATCAGGGAAGTATCCGCAGCTGTTGAAGGTTGTTACAACAGATGAAGAAGAAATGAAGGCTGACAATATACAACCATATAAAATAGAATATAAAAAAAAGTTTGGTACCGTTTTGTAGCGAATGTCGTAACTGTTTAGCTGTGAGAGAGAAAAATGGTTAACATGAGGGAGTCGCTTGTGAAAGTATGGTAGAAAGAAGCGACAATGAAGTGAGCAGATGTCACGTAGGAGCGCAGTTGCCCTCGGCAGGTCAGCTCCGTTTCTCACGCGTGCGCAGGCGCAGTAACGAGCGCCATTGTCACCCAATCAGAGGCTGACGCGCATTGTCCCTGGGAGATTGTGTTTTTGGGCCATACACTAGGTAGGTGAAGCACTATTGTACAACATTATTGGGCACGGAATCTCTGCTGGATCCGTGATCTGGGCATATTAATAAACAAGCTAATGATGACGTGACGGGATGGAAGGTGACCTTTTCTTACAGATGCAGTTTGTGGACGAACGAACGATACGACCATTACAACGTTCAGTAGTTCTTGCGCAATACGCAATAGGAATTTCTTAATTTGTATAATTTTCGTTTAGTTTCTAGAGGTAAGTAAGAATTCCTTTTGCAGCTTCAAAGAAATCTGCATGCACCTGTCGAGATTGGTAGTGCTGTCGTATTCGCGATGACCAGTAACAAGCCAGAACGCGCCTGGACAGGCCGGGAGAACCTGCGGCATACATTTGTCAGGGGATGTCGCGGGACATGTTCCTGGCTTTAATTGATGGCATGTAGGAAGCTGATCTGTGTGTGTGGGGCATGAGGGGAGGGGGGGGGGGGGGGACGCAGATAAATGGGCGGAAGCGACGAGATGCTATCCGCGCATCCGTCGTGCGGACGACGACAGCCGATGCTAACATACTTGCAATACGTATAGTATAGCTACCGAGTTCTTGGAGAATTTAGTCTTGCAACTTACGGAATATTACTAAGTTCATCAATATTGAATTGAATTAAAATTATGACGTTTCAGGGACTTTACCAGCGTGTCAGGGTCTACTGTCATTAGAGATGGAATTCAGTGTCGCTGTGATAAAATTATAGGTACTTCTTCTAAGGTAGAGTCCTTGTTGCAAATTTAGTAGAGTCTTATACGTCATATGATTTACACAAGTGCGTGAAATGAAGGTATGTTCTCCTGTTATATACGAGTACACAGACTACAGTTTCTAATGAAAACGTGAACAATGCGATATAATTAACACGATTTCCAATTTGAAATTTTTTATGAGATTATAGTTTACAAAGGACATTTTGACTCATAGAATTATTAAATCGCCGGAGGGCGTAATAAACGCATTATTAATATTTAGGTGTCACTCAGAGGCGATAAATAATGCGTAAAACGAGACAACTTCACAAATTGTCGCCTCGAGATGCGCGTGCGCACCCACACTATTATCCGCCTTATTGTTATTATAATTAGGTGGATATCACGTTAGTGGTGTGGATTTATACGTATATTGTTATATTATTACAAGTGGGCCTGGGATTACATCTCAGAGCAACGAAAGGCCGCTCTTTGTCAGCGGACGATTCGGGGTCCGCATATTAAGTGGGCATTAACGGAGCGGCAGGCCGTCTGCTACACCGAGACGAATCACCGTGTATGACCTAGATAGCGTACAGGTTGATTGCTATTTGATACTTCACGTTTTACTAACTGGCCATTAATAGTAAACCATCACTAATATTTTATATTTTGCATCAGTAACAAAGCTTGCAATTATGATAATGTGACATTTTATGTATGAATTGGTACACTTATAAATAAAGTAAGCATATGTTGCAATCATAAATTTTAAGGAGATTTTATTGAAGAAAAACTTCTTAACGCACGCTTGACTTGGGGAGTAAGCTGGTGAAAGCGTGACGAGTGCATTATGAAAAGTGTGATTTGGCGAGGCGAACGGAAGTTGAGAGGGAGATATAAGTAAGTGAACATAGAAAGTGAGAGAGTTGCGAGCACACATTGTCTTTCTCTAATAGCCAGTTATGTTTCGTATATCGATGGAGCTAAAAAAGTTTTACTTCAGTCGTTTTTTTATTTTTTGGATTTATAAGAGGAGTTATGAGTTAATTGATATCCACAATAAAATAATAGGTGTCGCAACAAAAGAAATTATAATTGCATATAGCCCTGACTTTTTTCGGATTGAAGTTAATGTTGTCATCTGAAATATAAAGGAATTTTTGAAATAAATCCAATGACAACGGAGATTACCGTCCACATATAAACATTTCTACGAAATCACCTCTATAATATCACCATAGTAATTTCACGTGAATAGTGTCTATTTAAATAGCTGTATTGATTATAGCTCTACCAGACAGGATCCGCCCGGTTGGACTCTACAATATACATGTGTAGTTTTTACGACTGCTCTCCTATTTGATATATCAATGCCATCGCTCTATCATCTGTGGCGCTATACTTGTACAGTGCATTATCCGTCTTCGCGGATATTTCTCACGCCAATATGCTTAATTATATACCACATTGGATAGGTTCCTGCGAAGTGAATAACGCATCAGCTAGAGTTTGTAATCGACCAATATTTATTTCTTTGTGACTCATTAATAAACTTCCGTTTGAAATTGAGTCGTCATTCAGCATCGGTGGAAAGTTTAGCAATAATAGTGGGTTACATTTTATTTACTTAATTTTTTTGCATTCACAATGGCATTTTTCTATGAGATTTAAAACATCCGAGCCGTCAGGTAGGATTCGAACCTAAGACCGTTCACTACCCGGGTGAGCTCTCTGACCGCTGAGATACCGAGACGCTGGCGGAAGCATCGAAATTTTCAAACATATTTCAACTTCCACTATGAGCTAGTTTTGAAGTAGGTAACATCGATAACCACCCGACAAACCGTAAACAGGATGTTCTAGAAATTTAAAATTATTCAAACCGTATTTGACTTTGACGAGGCACATCATTCTTTATCACAATGAAATAGTTTGGTTATTAGCTACGGGGATAGTTGAAGAAATGCTCATAAGATGCGATCTTTAGTTGACACTAGCGGCCCGTCCCGGCTTCGCACGGGTGGACAAAATTCTTTAAATTTTTTCTATTATTAAATATTTTTCCGTCAGCGCCACCTAGCGTCCGGTAGACGAACTACTTGCGGTTAACACGTTACTATGGTAACGTTTTTGATACAATGGAAAAAGAGGGAAAAAGAGCGGACAAACAAACACACAAACCACTGTGATTTTTAATTATAGATTCATCCGCCTAATCAATAAACACAGACAATATACAATGTTTTGTTGTCTCCTTGCACCCACTACAGCGACCGCTTGCGCAGGCGCCGCGACAGATTTTATAGATGTCCGAATAATGAACAGCAAGTAGCATGTTTAGGTGATGTAACTACCTTTTCGAACCGATTAAAGGGCATTAGATAACATGTAGGTACATATATAAAATCACGTCCTTTTCACAAAGATTACAAATATTTCCGTTTCTTTAACTCTCATCAGACTTTTCATAATTCACTCGATTTCCTGCATTCACTCGTCTTTCAATATCATTTTTATATTTTTCATTCCTTATAATAATAATATGTGTACTAAATGAGAGTTACGGTTTAGAATCTTCCAGTCTCAACGATTTTTATGATGACTGGCTTGCAAATTGATATAAGAATAGCTAGAAAAAAAGTACCTATATAGAGTGTCTTCTCACCTTAATTTTAACTTCGTTAAATTAGTTTAGTTTAATGAAGTTCCTTTGTGAATTTGACCTTTTTTACATTCACACCAATTAGCCTAGGCCAAAGTGAGCACTGTAATGCTTGTGTTGTGGATATTAAGGTAACGGATAGACATACATATATTATACATAAATATGTAATATTTATAGAAGTATGCCGGTATTCATCACACAAACATCTGCCCCATGCGGGATTCGAACCCAGGACCGTCGGTGCGAAAAGCAGGATCGCTACTGTTGCAACAAACGGTCGTAGCTTATTGTGTTGCTTATTTTTATACCTGCGTTGTTTTGTACTATTTTCTACAGCTTTATCTGACATAGGATTCGAACCTACATCTTTCTGACAATACGTTCCAGACGCCGAAACCGCTGAGCTACTGAGAATACTCTTTTATTTTAATAACGAGATATTAATCTTTCTAGAAAGTAACTAATAAATAACTAATAAATTGAAAGCTAATATTTATTGGTTTATTGGTGTTTAATAAGTATGAGCAAGAAAAGCTACCAAAGAATCTCCTTGAAAAATGTTCAATTCTCTTCGTTCACAGTAAAAAGGTAGCTACAACTATTAACACCCGCCTGTGTTTTAATGTCTCCATCCTCGTGTTCTGCTAACCAAATAAGCGCGCGTTGAATGCGCATTAAGAGCCCCTTTAGGTAAGCCGGGGACAAAAACCGGCCGCCCCGGCGCATGGACAGCGGCCGGGATACAATTAGGCAGACTTTAGCCATCTACATTAATATATGTAGAAGAGGCACTGGAAAATTTACATATTATAAATTATTTTAATAGAAAAACTATTGTAGTACTATACACTAAATATATAAAAATCATAAAATGTACATATCATTTGATGTCGCATAATGTCGAGATTTTAAGTCACTTTCCATGACACGTAAACATTGGAAGATTTTCAGAAACAAATTCAGCCATTCTGAGAACTGAGTATATTAATAAATTGAAGGCTTAGATAGGGAAGTGAAGTGAAACATTCAAAGCTGTGGTTTCAGCATCGAATAAGATTAAAACAGAAAGCACGAGAACAACAGGTAATGTGCGATCAGAGAAAGCGAAACACTGCGGCTGCTGTTATTTACTGGCGTGTAGGCAATAACATGTTCCGTGGGTGCGCAGGAGTACGTGATTGAGCCTGCCGTGAACCCGGCGGGGCGTGGAGTGGGGAGGGGGGGAGGGAAAGAGGCTGGTTTAATTAAAATACCGCGGCGCGCGGCGACCTGCGCCCGCGCCTCGCGCCCCTACCGGCCGACGGGCGGACTAATTTAATTATTTCGATCGTGCGTGACAAATACCCACCCGCGGGTAAAAAAAGAACCACCAAATATACGATGGCGACTCTAAATACGAACTGTGTTCGAATGGTTCATCCGGCTCGAAGGACCAATGTTAATTTCTATGTAAACGCGGCCAAATTTGGGTAAATAACGGCACGCATCGTAGCAGGTGCATCGGGCGACCTCCCCGGCGGGCGAAAGCGGGAGGGGGGTGGCGCGGGCCGAGGGGGGCGGTACTTCGCCCCACAGCCGCGGGGGATCATGACTCCGGACAACATCCTCTCCGTAACAATGCCGATACACTTACACGGGCCGTCAGTTGCATAAACTGCAACTTGCAGATTGAATGCACCATACAAATCACGACGCTGTGATTCATCGATTTTTACGCTTTACCGAGCCAATATTACCATTATCCTCTATGATAAACTGACTTTTATCCCACGTTTAATCTTTTTGCTTTCAATGAATAATACAGAGATACTATTGACCGCGTAACTGATCCTTTTGTTATGAAATAATAGTAACCTCCAAAATAAAATAACTAGCAAGTTAAGCGTGAGAATTTGTTTATATATGTATTTTATTCGGCAAAATACATAAAGACATGATTATTCATCTCGTGATACCCTAAAGACACCACAACAAGTCAGAAGACTGATCGCACTACGTTATAATAATTTCCTCGATCCTTAATAGCATATTCGAATTGTAAACATTAGAGCAACCTAAGATTTTTAAACTAAAGTAATCGTTTATTGTAAAGAAAGCCTCACATTCCAAACCTCGTAGTTGCTAAACCAGAATTTAATATGTTACATTTTTTTACATGACTGCAGCATGTTTTGCTATATATTTAGATATATACTAGTTTGCAACAATGAGTCTTGACGACTGTGATAACCATTTACTGATATGTATAAAGTAAATAATAGACAATGATCATTTCCAATCGCCAGACAACCATAAACTCCAAAAAAAGGAGACAAGAAGAAAAACAAAGCCATCCACATGTTATGTTAAGTGATGGATGATGGTGATAGGTAAACAGCCGGTGTATGGTATGTTGGACAAATTGAGCGAGCGCGCCGGACAAGTGCCGCGCGCACACAGGCAACGCGCGAGTGCGCACACGCACGCGTGCACGCACACACGCGCACGCGGGTTCCCGTTCCTTCCGCTCGCCTCGATAGCCCATTTCTCGTGAAGTACACAGGTGGCTGCTTCGCTTTTGTTATTGGGATGAAATATATAACTTTTATTTTTATTTTGCATGGGTTCGTTCTTGATCCCAATCAAGCCTGGAGGTCGAGACAGGATCCACGAGGAACGAGCTAACCCAGAAGGTGCCTATTTATCCTGGCTTATAACGGACGGATTATAAGTACTCGGAAAAACAAGCAGGGAGGGAGTTCCACTTCTTTGCTGTTCGCATTATAAAAGATGTTTTAAAGCGCTTGGTGCGACAGGTAGGAGTAGCAACCAAGAAAGGGTGGTAGCCCTGTATCACATAATAAGTAAAGAAATAAGAAATTATGCTCACTCATGGACATACCTGAGAAATATCCGGAGGGGCCTGTTCTTATAAAAGTGACTATTGTCCGTTTGTAATGTTTCGAATAGGCTTTTTTATTGTTAAATCAACCAGTATTTTTATCTACCAACGGTTCAAAACGACTTACAGTGGTGCTTTGAAACTCGTCGGTTCATAACAAGAATAATGACATTTAATAAAATACATTCCGTTACATCTTTGATGACAATAAAATGTTAGCAGAGTGAACCCATCTTACTAATACTAAAATACAGCCATCGTAAGTTTACGATTGAAGCGCCGAGTAAATCCTGAATAAACAATCTATAATATATAATATGATCGATTTGAGATTCTAGTTTTTATTCAAATATTGATTTAAAACATGCTTATATTTTTGTGTATTATTATTTCCAATTTAAATAAATAATAGTATTATGATATTTATAAAGTTTTCTTGTATAATAAATAATTATAATAAGTTGATTTTCTATTAAAATAATTTATCAAATTGAAGTATTTTACAAATAATAAATCTCATATCTCAATAAGTAATTTTCCATACATTGCCTTCGATTATGTTTTCTCGGACAAAACGAGTTTACGTGGCGCACCAGTGGTAACTTAATGACTGGTGTAACATTAACAACTTAGATGCATTTATTATTAAGGTTAGTTCCACTAGTGCCCATTGGGTGGGCCTCTTTTGCACCCTTAAACATTTCAAGCACTGAACCGAGTTCTTAAAAGCAGTATTACCTAGGGATAGCCATAAAATACGTCACATGAATTTGAGGACTTCTTAACCCCTGCCTTCTTGTCACAGGTTGTCACATTTTTAGAAACCCCTCCCCCTGAAGTGCCGTCACACAGTTTTTAATTTTCTTAATTTCAAGTGCTAGAGTATTAACAAATGTAGATCGAATTCGTGATTTTTTTGAGTTTTTTATTCACGTAGTATGAATATCGCGTTTTATTAATTTACATTTTAACATGTGACGTAACAAATCTTTTGACCCTCCCTGCTCCTTGTCACAGAATGTCACATTCCGATGATACCCTCCTCCCCTTTAATGTGTGACGTAATCTATGGATGATCAAGCAGCCACGTCTTAAAACCTCAGGATTATCTTAAAATGACAAGTTTTATAGAATTAATTGTAGTTTTTGAAAGAGAAAACGAGGAGCTTTTTGTAAATGGTATTTGACTGCTAAATAATTTTCAGATGGGTGATCATAAATCAACAATCAACAATATGATACATTGATATGTAATATTCATAGAAGTATATAAACACCCATGACTTAGTACAGTTGCATCAAACGGTCGTTATTACCATAAAAATTCTACCATCAAGTACCATAAAAACCTACCTACAAACGAAGTGAGACGGGGTGAACGTTTGCGAAGATGAGTTAAACGGTGATGGGTGCGGGATGAGCCGCTTCGATCCGGGACCGGTTTAATGAGCTGCAGCCCACCCCTCGGCCCCCCACCCCCTCGGCCGGTGCAATCTCAGCTCACACGCACGGACACCCGTTTATTTTTAGCCAACAGGTTGCACCGGCGCGGCTGCGAGCCAGAAACATTGTTCTACCAGTAGTCTCACCAACAGATGTCGCTCCGGTCTATTTGTTTATCGATAACACAAGTTATAGTTATACAGTTACATAACATCGTATTATTATTAATTTTTTGCATTCACAATGCCGGATAGCGGAAGGTCGTGGGTTCGAATCTCACCTGAGGACTCGGAGGCGTGGTTGTTTTTTACAGGTGTATTTTATGTCTTATAGATCATTTAATATGTCAAGATTCCTAATAATCCATTATTAATTGGATAAACGCATTCGTAATGCTTGAAATCTTGATTAGAGTCTTATTAGCTTAATTATACAGTACTGACAAGATAATTTGCCAAAAGTTTTTCTTTTTCTTGTAAAAAAGAAAAGGACCGGGAAGGATTTTCTATTCGTCTGCGATTTCTTAGTATAGATCTAAAAAAACACGAAAATAATTCACACTCATATAACTCTATATCCATCGCTTTGTTTTGACCATTCAATCTATAAAAGCTATTTATTTTTTCATTTGAATCGTTTTAAAATGGCCTTGTTCTCTGGAAAAGTGGAAAATAGCGGTTCTCGTTTTTAACATCATGCCTTTTTATTTGGCAGAATTTTGTTGCACAGGAAGTCACTTGGCATACTAATCAAAAGGCATAAATTGAAATACATTGTAAGTTTGGTTAGGTATTTTTTTATTCATTACCATCCAGCAAGCTATTTCAAATTATGCCAAATGATTACTATGCGTTCTCAAAATTATGCATTTTAAATTGCTGTGAAAAAAGGTACACCCCTTTTGTAACTAAATTTTTAGTTGTAATTTTTATTTGTTTATATCATGATGAACATGAAAATTTATCTTATATATATAGGTACATCTACTAATATAACAAATCCACGAAAAACCTTAATAAGTGCGCCACTTAAAGATTACCTGCGTGCGAACAAGTGACTACTGGTGAAGTATAAGTGGTAATTTGGGAGACAGACCGGTCGGTGCTCGGTACGAACCAAGTGTTCTGGACCAACAGTCCTTGATTTAATTCAGGGTTTCGCATTAGTGTGTGTATACTTTTATGTATTTATCCGTTATTTAATAAGTATCCATAAAACTCTTTAGTTTTTGACTAAATAATTAGAGTATCTAAGACTGGATTGAAGAATAAAAAAATTAAAATTATTTGGCGTAGTTACCCGTGTGACGATCACTGGCAATTACCAACCCAATGTCAATCTTATTACGAACATCAATGTTTCCGAGCCGTTCACAGATCTCGTACCCTCGAGTCGATTGTCAAGCATTGAAAAGCCACATATCGGTTTGAAACTGTGACACAAATCTGACCAGAACAGTCTGGTTGTGTTTTTATTATATTTAAATTCCGTTTCATTTCCTCCGTTGATGTTATTAAAGATTATCTTAATCGCATTAGCCCACGACGGGCTTATCTAATGCTTAATTACTGTGAAAGGACTTCTGAGAACACGCTCCGTCCTGCGTCGGCGGCTCGAGCTCCTCCACCGACGAGACGATAAAAATGCAGCCACAACGTTATGGTGACGAAAAAAGGAACTTTGCTTGAACGGCATATGTGTCACTGACCGTATTTCTATTTTCATACCTTTTTGGTTAAATTAGACTTTTTTGCATTTAGAGTAGGGTATGTTATCTTTAGTTATCAATCATTAACTTGATGATGTGGATGAAAACAACATGAGGACTATCACTACATAGTATAAAACAAAGTCGCTTTCTTTGTCCCCATATCCCTATGTATGCTTAAATCTGCTAATTTTTATGCGATTTTTTTTAATAGATAGAGTAATTCAAGAGGAAAGTTTATATGTTATACATATAAACTTTATATATATATGCATAATATAGTTGAGCATTGCATCCGTGCGAAGCCGGGGCGGGTCGCTAGTTGGTAATAAACCATTACATTGGCATAAATGTATGGCTTTTTTGTTTCTGTGATTAGTACATATCTTTGTCCAAACACAAGTCTTATAGTGCTTACTTTGAGCTAGGCTAATTGATGTGAACGTAAGAAATATTATTTTTATTATTATATTATAAAGGGAAAAGATATAAAAGTCATAAAACACTTAAAATTACACTTGACAAGAAATACGACCGATATTAAATTGAGACAGCAGTTGATAACGAGTTTTGCTAACTAACACTGTAGTTGTCAAATACTCTTTGGAGCATATGGCGACGGCAGTTCGGACGACGACAGGCTATTAATCAGCATTACGATTAAGGGGGGCAGCGAGTGGGGGGAGGAGGCAATTGTCGCGGGATTAATTGGTGTCAACTCGCGGATTAAGCGACCGTTCCCCCGCCAGGCGACTGACATAATAGCGCACACAACCTCAAACGTTTCTATCGAATAAGTCGCAGACGGTTTTTTCAAGCCCGGGGCCAAGACAGGATCCACGATGGAACGAGCTCATCGGGAAGGTGCCTATTCACCCTGGCTTTAAAAACAGTTTAAGCACTCGGAAATACAGATGCAGGGAGGGAGTTCGACTCCTTTGCTGTGGACATTATGAAAGATGTTGAGAAGCGCGTTGCTCCCAACGTAATAATTTACCGGCTAGCGAGCGAGCCATTTTCAATTATGTCCGAACTTCGTTTGTCGCGCAACACTTTTTATGTATTTGCTAAACCCAGTCTAGACGGAGCTTAGTCTAATCCTATTGAGAGCTGGTTCAGTCTAGGTTAGAAACCACTTTAAGCTTAATTGTGCTGTCGAAACACGTCAAACGAATAATAATTATGTCATTGAAATGATAAGGATTGGTTCGTTCGAATTAATTCTGCAGCTACTAGAGTAGGCAGTATGTTTTATTTTGCTCTTTTTCCTATCTAAACTTGCCGGCCAATATTTACTAGTGAGTTAAGGCCACACAAAAGATTAATAAATATCCGAAATAATAAAAAATGAAAATAACACAGTTAAATATAAGTGTATTAAAATATTTTTTGCTTAAAAATGTTTTTATAAAAAGCAAACGTTTTTTGATCAAAAATAGCTCTTAAATTTATTTGTCTCCTTTTTTGGTTTGCTTAAATACTTATCTTAATTTAAGATTCAATTTTTTTCTGTTCTTATTCTATACTTCTATTTGTATTATTATTCTTACTAAATTTATTACGATGTTGGGATCCTAACAGGGTTCATGTTCGGTTCTGTTATTTTTGTAATTCCATCTATGCACAACACCACACGAGTGCAAATAAAACTTTTGAATTTGAAAATTTAATTTTTCTATAACGTACGATCATAGATACTTCATGTTCGTTCCCGATTTTAGGAAATAGGTAACATTGTTTGCGCTTGGTCGTTCCCGGGGCGCGTCGTAGCAAGCACTACTGGTGGGTTGTCCCACACGCTCGCCCACGCTCCCGCTCCCGAAGTGCAAAGTGGCTCATTGTTTGTCCAAACCGCATTATGAAAACGACGCTCAAATTAACGTACCCCCGAGATTGTTGTTATAAAAACTGGTCTCCCAAAAACAAGAGTGGCCAGGTGTGCCCTCGCTGTTTGCCGAGCACTCTCCCCGTGTTTGCGGACCGCCGACAAATATTATTGGATGATGATACGCCATTTACGCATGTCGCCATTATCGACGAAATCGATCCGAGAACAGCCTCGAATAAGATCAACACTCGTGAGAGCCGTGAGACCGGCGGCGACCTCGATGCATGTTAATTTTCGAGAATTTGTCTTGGCATCGCGTGCGGTTGAGACAAATTTAAATTATCAAATACTTCCTCAATTTGGGAATGAGGGAGCTGTGGTTCAAACTGACAGTGCGTAGGACCTCATCCTTGTCGATTTTCTATTAATCATGATTTTGCAATTCCATTATTGGTCGGTATTACTGAATATATCGAGTTTTTATGGAAGTTATCACTAATATAGATGTAGAAATGGAAAAAAGCAAAACAATCTTAGAATTCCGTGTCATAAACAAAATTTTGGAATTTTGAATGGGTGGGTAAATATTTTGTTATGATCATTAAGTTGGATAGTTAGGTGTCTAGGAGCATAGTTTCTACTAACTGGACATTTGCTTCTATATTACATTGCCTGCTATTGTTTTTGCTCTCTTATAGTCCTCTTTATCCAACGATTGTCCGGCATCATAATACATATCAGATTTTATATCCCTTTATGTATTGTATTGAAAATAATAGTTAACATCTAATTTAGTTTGTTTTGCTAAGGACTGCGATAACTGGCCAGCTATTATATATTTCAACCAATACTCCCAAGCTTTGTTTGATAGCTAATCACCAAGATGGTCCGTATCACGCGCTCGCGTCTTTAAATTAAGCTCATAGAATTTGCTCTTCCGACTTCGGACGCATCCTGATGCAGGGGTCTACCTTTTTTCGCAGAAATTAAAAATTTCTAATTTTAAAACGCGTACTAATTATTTGGCATAATTTGAAATAGCTTGCTGGCTGGTAATGAATAAAAAATAACTAACCTAACCTGTAATATATGTCAATTTATGTCTTTTCATTAGTATGCCAAGTGACTTTATGTCAATTGAAATTATTCTTAAAGACTTGACTGCTCGCCTGTCTGAGGCAGCGGGTGACCGGAGAAGTGGCAATTTCTTCGCTCAGCGCATGAGCTTGGCTATTCAAAAGGGCAATGCTGCCAGTCTTTTGGGTACTTTGCCTCGAATAGGCGATTTAGTTGAAATATTATAAGAAGAAAAAGTAAAAAGAAATGTAAAAAAAAGAAGTGTCAATTTAGCCAACATACTTAGTCTTTTTAGGTATGATGAATAAATTTGATACATACATTTAATATTTATAGAAATATATATAAAAAAAAATTGAAATTATGCCTCATAAATGGCTCCCCCGATGCGGTGTTCATCCAGCCAACAAAAATGAGGCGTTCCCACAGGTGGTAGTGGCATCTAATCGGCGGACATTGCGCGCGCTCTGCGCCGACAAAAAGCCGAGAGCTTCCCGTGCGAGTTCCTCGATGGCTCATTTTAACATACAATTCGCTATCGCGTCATTAATCCGATGGGCTATTAAATCCAGACGGCGCAGCGAAGCCGGTCTCCGAATGTGATATACTAAACGTAAGTACGTTGACCGAGAATCGCCTCACTCTTTTTATAATTGTTCAAGTAAGTTCGCCACTCAGTTGGAAGCAGACATCGATACTAACGAGTGCTTCGATAGATAATAAGCTGTATTTCCCGTTATTAACCGTAACAAACACAAATTGCTGATTTTCAGCTACAACCACGAGCGACCAACAAATACGATGACCAGATCAGTGTGTGTGATATTTAAAACATATAAAATAGCAGCTCAATAATAACGAGCTAAATAATGAAATGTAACACAACGGAGCACATTTAGTGTGTAACATATTTTATATATTTAATAAACGTTTGTATATGTCGAAGCCAATTCTATTACAAATAAATAGATATTATTAGGGACATTAAAGGATAACACCATTAAAAGTAATAAATTACGGAAGATATAATTTAATTCAAATGTATATTGATTTGAATTTATAGATGAAAGGAACTTTTTAAATACTGGAAGTTTTTTACTGCGTTAGTACTGCGTCTAGTTGTACACAAAAAATAGAAGGAGCCCGTTGAGTAGTAACATGTAAACTGCCACCAAATAATGACGGGACAGAATCCCGCGCTGGTGAGGAGCGTCGGCAGCAGGCCCCACGTGTTCGTCGATGGCTTGTCAAACATCATGAGAGCTCTCGAGTGGCCACAAATCATCGCAACTAGCGACGCATTCTACTCGAGACGCGCTCTTGTGATTCCAGACAATTTACGGCGTTCTATCGGCTATCTTCACTCGTGTTCGTAACCAATTGAACACACAGCATTCCTTGTCACGTAAATCACAACAATTTCAATAAAAAGCAATACTAAATTAATATTAGACATCATCACAAACATGGTGAGCCCAAACAAAGCAGCTGGAGCACTCGTGGAATGGAATTCAGAAACAATACATCCAAACCCTCGTAAAGTTCGATTTCTACATTGGCCCGACCGGGAATGCAAGCCACTCGACCACGGAAGTCATTCATAAACAACACCACAAAGGTAATACTTATTTATAACCTTTGTTTTTGGTGTAAAATGTTTTGAACATCCAATGTTTAACCAGAAAAATGTAAAGTGGTCTCGATCTTCTATCGTACTTGATCTGATTACATCACTTGTCCAGAGATGACGACACGTTGTAATGTAAACGTCGTTAACGCACTTGCTACCGATGCTCCTTTATTGTCCAATCTCGATTCGAAACAGGATCCGAGAGTCGAGTGGCTGGTTGTGCGATCCATCAGATACGCGACTTGGTGACGTCACTGTCACTGGGACCCCGCGTCACGACATCCTTCAATGACGCAATGACTATTTGTGTGTGGAATCGAATCAACATATTTAGGACTAGATCTGACGAAGCCCGAATTTTAAATTTGCAAAAATAGAAAAGTTATGACCAATAATATTGGCTCTATGGGATTTCCCATTGAAACAAACAGCGCCCGCTTTTTTAAAGTTTTCATTCTTATGGAAATTTATAATTTACTAAATAATATTTTTTATTATTTTTTTAGTATTACGTTCCATTTCAATATATTGTGCCAGCGAAGCTTTATGCTTAGCGAGTGCATCGACTTACTTTTATATCCATTTAAATTTAATTTTATCTTTTTTTGTATTCATCTTTGCTGACATACCTACTTTATTTTATTATTCAATGAATGAATTTAATTTTTCACTGTTTTGACATTTAATTTGATTTAAACTTTTATTTTATTTAAAATAATAATATTAGAATGAATGTAGATGCAGTAATGGTATTGGATTATAATTAAAAGGTTTGCATTTCAAAATTTGACGAAACACACTTGTACTTTTTATACACTGTCACAGCTTTTTTCGTGTTTTACAGCAAATAAATAATTTTATTTCCCCTTCCCCCCCCCCCAGTTGCACTAGCCCACAACAGCGGCGGAAATTGTTAATCCCTTCGCACGATAAGTTTTTGCCGCACAATGCGGACATGAGGCCCGACACGATTAATGTTCAATTTTCTCCCTTAACTTCTTGACCATAAGATGAGCTTAGCAGTAACATACTGCAATAAGAAACATTAGCGCGTTTCCTATGAAATGCTATTGCACAAGAATGCTGCCGCAAAACATTAATATATCTCGAGCAGCAGTTAAAGCATTCGTCATTGTAAACTTATATTTCATATCAATCCAATTCAATACATAGGCTGCGTATTTTTTGCTTGGACAGGTATTTTATCATCAGCTCGGCCGGAACACATCCAATGCTGGACGGAAGCCTACCCTAGGCATTGAATTTTTTCAGCTAACACATATTGCCTAACGTTGTATCAGCAATTTAAGCTGTTAGGCGAAATATGTATCAACTCTACCTGTTGTATAAATATGTTCACTGTTACTTGCTCGGATGGAATATATATATTTATATATTTTTTTAGCGCTTTCAACGGTTTTGGATTTTTGTATTTGAATTTTACTCCAGTTAGATTAATAAAAATTGTTATTAAAAGTCAAAAATTAGTTTCTGTGAATTTGAATTTATTATTTTTCTTAATTAACCACAACTTAAGATATAGTAAAGCGTTATTAATTGGCTACGACGATCTAAGTAATAATTGTTAAACTTACTTAGTGGATACTACCGTCACTGCTAGACTTTATTATTTGTAAATGCGGAGAGACCTGTCACTAGCCTTACTAGCCTTACCTTCATTGAGTATGTAAACATCATATACCTAATATCTCCTCCTATATTGCTGGCCCCCTTAAGCGCCAGCGTTGGCGAGCAAGAGAGACAGTCGTTTATACTTGACGAGTTATGCGCATGCGTTGCCACAGTAGTATTAAGCATATGGTAAACACAAAATATTCATTGCAACCTCTGTTGGTTTCCTTAATGAATAAATAAATGAAATGGCGGAAATGTAGCGCAGGTTCCGTCAACCAATCAGCGTCCACCCGACTTCGCATGCGTGGCATAGACGGTTAATTACAGAGTTGCGTAATTAAACGATGCCATCTCGACGGCGGACGACAGAGAACGACAGAGGACGGCCTACATCGACGTCTGCTGATCTATGCAAATGCATTCCATTATTAAGGGACGCACTGGGGCTCCCACCCTTTCTTGGTTGCCATTCCTACCTGTCGCACCAATCGCTTCTCAACACCCTTCATAATGCGCACAGCAAAGGAGTGGAATTCCCTCCTTGCATTTGTATTTCCGAGTACTTATAACCCATCCGTTTTCAAGGCCAGGGTAGAATGATTTCGCTCGTCCCATCGTGGATCCTGTCTTGGCCCCCGAGCTTGATTGGGATCAAGAGCGAACCCATTCTAAATAAAAAAAGGGTAGCGTATGATGTTCAATGCAGATGAGACAACATATGGATAACTTTTAAATACGTAGTTTATTAATGAGGGTTAATTTTAGCACCTTAAAACTTTCTTGAAATCAGTCGTAATTTTTAACTAAATTATACTAGGCGATGCAGTCGCTAAGCATAAAGTTACGCTAGCACCATAATTTGGAGCGGAACGTAATACTTCAAATGAAAAAAAAAAATCTATGGGAATTTTTGCGAATTTCAAAATACGGGCTCCGTCACCATCTGGTCCTAAGCCTGTTGATTTGATTCACCATAAAAAATATGAAAATCGGTTAAGAACTCTGGAAGTTATGGCGTAACAGACATTGCGCTATTGAAGCTGATCCATGGAAGCTTCGCTTCGCTCCGCTCCAATAAGACATAAAAACGTAAACGCTGGCAGATGCGTCGAAATTTACAAACGTATTTCAACTTCTACTATGAGCTAGTATCGAAAGTAACCTAAAACCTTCAACATCGAAAGTAATATTCTAACAAAAAATTAAACATTCGATTAGGATGACAAAAAATACGTTGTTATAGCTGGTTCCATTGAATTCGGGCGTCTACTTTCTTTCAATAAAGAATCCTATTTGAGGCGAACCTTTGCTATGTTTATTAATTAAATAGCATTGCCAAACAATAAATAATGTCAATTAAAAGAAACGCTTGGTATAGAAGAATTATAAAGTTCCCTACGGAGTTTTTCGCATATTCAACTTCTATACGTAGCTTAAAAATATAGGCAAGTGCAGCTTCATGTCGGCCACACACGGAGTGAACATTCTCAGGTTATATTAGCACACGCCGGCGCCGTGCTTAATATTTTCAGTAGGACCGTGATGTAATGCAAATTGTGTTGCCAGTTCAATAGCTGATTACCATATGCTTTTGTTTGGCAATTATTTTAAAACATCTTTATGATATGCGCCTCGCATACAGAGGTCTTAATATTTTGTGCGATCGTTTGGTGCAACGGTAGCGATTCTGCCTATCGCACCGACGGTCCTGGGTTCGAGTCCCGGATGGGGCAAAGGTTTGTGGGATTAATACGAGCAATTTTACCTGAGTTATGGGTATTTTATATGTATTTCTATGAATATTATATATCTATGTATCACATATGTATGTCTATCCGTTACCCTGGTATCTATAACACAAGCCGTATAGTGCTTAATTAGGGCTAGGCTAATTGGATCGGTGTGTATGTGAGAATTATTGTTATTATTATTGTGCAATAATAGTAGTTTATGATACTGTTGCATAATAAGGGTTCTTATAACATGAGTGTGTTTTAAAAAAACGAGCCGTAGGCGAGTTTTTTTATAGTATCACACGAGTGTTATAAGACCAAGTTATGTACAGTGTCATACACTACTTTATCTACTCTCATACTATAATATGTAAAACAATATTGCAAATAAAACGCTGAATATAACAACAAATTTATTTAAATGTCAAATGTTGGCGCCAAGGTGCAAACATCAATTGCGCATGCGTGTTGCGTCGGTCGTCGAGGACTCGTTCATTGAAACCTTTTTAAAGTAGAGGTTCAACCTCCTTGGTCCAGCTGGAGGTTGTATAGGTGTATCGTTATGATAAAAAAGTTATATTATGTTACAGGTGTCCATACAAGACCTGTATCGTAATGAAACTTTTTTTTTATTATTTTTGGCCTGTACGTAATGTTTGTCATAAGCATTTTGTTTTCAGTTTTAGAATCTTTGTATTATAGTATTAGAGTAGATAAAAGTTTTATTGTAATTGGCTTAACAACCGCTTATGTTAAAACTTTCATATTGAAGAAAGCAGCCGTCGACATCATCCACTAACGTGAGACGTTGCTCATGTCACATCGCCGATTTCCCTCATTTGTAGCGAGACGTAAGCGTTCTAACTGCTGGTACAGTCGCCATCGCCACATCGAAAGGGTTAGACAATACAGAAACCATGTTCACATCGCTCATATTGATCTTTGATAACTATTTTCCAACATATTCTATTGTGATGTCGATGTGTAAATATTCGATTATAAGTTTTATTACAAAAATTAATAAGAATTCTGTAAACAATAATTTCATAATTACCAAGTCATATTTTAAAACATGTTTTAAAACATTTAAAACCGTAGGAATAACATAGATTACAATTACCAGACCTAAAAGTCTATAACTAACAAAATAATAATAATGAAACATAATAAGAAGCACACGTGGTAGAAGTGAAACCTTCAAAAATAATACGTACACGTATACAAAATACCATGGTTGTTGTGATGCCTTCTCTCAAGCTTTGTACTACGCATGCGCACACAAAAACGTATTTACACACGTACATAATGCTTCCTATGTCATGTTCTCCTACGTTAATCTTATGAATTTATGTGTCTGTCTCTTTTATTGTCGACTTTTCGTTTCATCGACTTTCAAATCACAACGGTGCTAAAGAAGTTTTCACTTCAAAAATAAAAACTATAATATAATTCTTTTGATGGCCAGTGTGTGTGAATTTAGTGAAACCACATACTCATAAAACTTGATAATAATTCTTCCGCCGTGAAAGCCATATTTAAAGGAAGTTTCAATAAAGAACAACATTCTATTTGTAGAAAGTTTTTCATAATCATCTGTCAGAAAATACACATTCGATTATTCATTTGAATTTAAGTAAATTGTTATTGTAATAAATATTCTTTTACTTTATCTGAAGATGACACAATCCCCATACTTTTCTACATAAAGGTCGATAAAGTCGCTAAGCATAAAGCTTTACTAGCACCATATATTACAGCGGAAAGCGTTTCTGTTTCAATGGGAAATCCCATAGAGTCAATGGTTTTTGGTCATAACTTTTTATTTTTGCGAATTTCAAAATTAGTCCTAAACCAGTTGGTTCGATTCATTACAAAAATACGAAATAGTTATGTCGTCACATACATTGCGTCATTGAAGATGATCCATGGGAGCTTCGCTCGCTCCACTTCAATAAAACGATCCAAAAAATGTCAATAGTTTTTATATAACCCACAGCCGATGGACTTCAAATTTAAAAATAAGTGTTTAATATGTATATAAACAACTGTTTTGACGGAATATTTTTTAGTTTAAAGAAAACCTTTGTGGTATGACCATCGTTGTCAAGGATCAATTAAATTGAAATAAAATAAGAAAATTGTATGATCCGTGTGTCACGTTGATGAGTTGTTGAGTAGCTGCGCGTACGGGACCGAGGCGGCCCGTTATCGGCGAGATGATTCACCGCCACAGATGTAGATCTGTACGCGTTCGGGGAGACTGTGACTTGAATTAGCCAAATCACTGTCGATGTGGTAGATATCGGATAATTTGCCTAAAATTCGGGATAATAAGACTAAGCTAAAAATATATAAATAATGGTCGCTGATCATATCCGGCTCGAAAGACCATGAAAGAATGTTAACATAATATATTTCATAAAAAATAACAACAACCTCTTAATCTGGTTACCTAGCAACCGTTTAACCATTTACTCTTAAGCCGGAATTACATTATTGTGTCGGGGTCTGTCGTGGCGCCTTCTGGTGGCGTCTGGCGCGTATCTAAAGTATCAATTTTGTATGTGTAGAATTACATTATTCTCGTGTGGAATGTCGTGACGCTCTCTGGCGCGTTAACGATCTAGCGATTTAGATCGGAGACACAACGGTGGAGGGGATATGTCGCGACACAACACACGAGAATAGTACGCTCGGCTATCTGTCGTGGCGTTCGTTCTCCACCACTTTCTAATTCTTTAACGAGACATGTAATTCTCCTCTACTGCTTCTTAATCTGTTTACTGGATGTAGCCAAAACCTTCTCCTTCTTCTTTCTCTTTGAACTGATTGCATTAGAAACATAAATGAAAGATCTTCATCAAAATCACTGTCAGAGCTCGAAGAAAACATTTTACTGACCCAAACACACGAAAGACTACTGGGAAACTGAACGAAAATTGCGCCAGAGCAGTCCACAACACGCCTCATAAATGTAAACGGTCGCCGCCATAACACAACGCGCCACGACACACCCCGACACAATAATGTAATTCCGGCTTTACACTAATTTGATTTTACTTGATCTTTGCGGATTCATTTATGTTGCTAATTGTTTTGTTATATTTTTTTATTTGAATTTACAGTGTTAAAAGTTTTTCGAAAAATTAAAAATGAAAACTTTTTCCCTATGGGAGGGAGAGAACTGGTGCTCCGAGATACAAGCATTTCTGTTTATTTCAGGCACCAATCTCTCGCAATATGATTACTATGTCACTTTTATAACAAGTTAAAAACAATACATATATTTTTCAGATTGTGAAAAAATATTATTCATTATAATTATTTATTAACTTTAAGTAGAATTTCCATGATATTAAATATTGGATTTATATAAATATATCTTGATCACAATATTTAATTTTTAACTTTCGCTTCCACTTATTGCAGTGAATTACTTTTAAAGACCCGTAATCGTGTTTCTGTCATGTTTAACTTTATCATTAGTACTTTAGGTTCTATTGGTATTTTTTGCACAAAATTTATGATTAATATTCGTTTTACGACTCACTCACTAATTATAGTATTGTTCAACATTTTTGTATTTCTGTCTGTATGTTCTTCAGTTATTAGGTATTAGTTAAGGACAAGTTGATCGATTTTAATAAAATTTAGTTTATGGTATGAACATGCGATCGCGCAAATTAAAGGCTTTAAATTATATCAGTAACTACAGTCAACTCTCGATTATCCGCGGAATTGAGTGGCTGAGGGACCGCGGATAGTGAAAATAGCGGATAATCCGCAAAACGGACGAAAATGGGAGGTAAACACAACAAAATAGTTCCAATATACATAAAAGATTGATTTATTGCACCGTTTTTAACATAAACATTTTAAATACAGTAGGTACAGTTTAAAGAGTAAACAGTTCACTATTTAAAAAAAATTAACTTAATTAATTACCATATTGTTAGCGGGTTAGTGACCTTTCCTAACCGCTACGTCAACTCATATTGTTACCTTTTTTTTTTTGCCCACGCGGATAATCCGCTTGGCGGATTAACCGCGCGCGGATAATCGAGAGTTTACTGTATTATTATAAATACGAAAGTGAGTTTGCTTTTTACACTTTCACGCCTTAACTACTCGATCGATCATCATGAAATTTTGTATACACTTTGCCAGGGGTACAGAAAAGTACATAGGGTACCTTTTGGCCAGAAAAAAGTACTGTTCCCGAGGGATAGAAATATAATATTTAATCGGTAGTCTATATTGACGGGAGCAAAGCCGCGGGCAAAAGCTCTTATACATATATCACAAGATAATCGATTCCTCGACAAATCGTAATGAGATAATTAAAAAAAAAGTCCTTACAAGTTATAAATGTAAAATTTATTCGTATTTTATCAAAGAGAGATACGATATTGACACGTAGTTATATAACTAAGCCTCCCCAATAAGTCGTATTAGTATAGTTTGATTTTTTTTCTTTATTAAAGTTTTTATAAATGAAACTGACGAAGTTCCATTTCTTTTGAATATCTTCTTAATTTACTATGATGTCTTATTTTCAGAGAGCACTGAAAATAACTAGACTAATACTGGTTTAATAGAAAAATACTAGAAAAAATCGACTCAGGTCACAAGTGAATCTCAGGCGGGAATCGAACCCGCAACCTTTGGAAATCCGGTCCAATGCTCTCCCAATTGAGCTACCGAACCTTGCGAACACTCGTCGAAATTTTCTAGTACATTCCTGATTTTACGCTGTAGGCCAGCGTTGTTTCATCAATGAGAGGAACATCCTCTCGTATTCGAAAGAAACATTTTTACAAATGTTTGGTCAATCGATTAAGATGAAACAGCCATGTTAGATTTATAATTTTTATATAATTTATGCATTTTCAATGCGATCTTATAAGGGAGAGCATTGGACCGGATTTCCAAAGGTTCCGGGTTCGATTCCCGCCTGAGATTCACTTGTGACCCGAGTTGATTTTTTCTAGTATTTTTCTATTATAATAATTTATCTTATAAGATCGCATTGAAAATGCATAAAATATATAAAAAAATTATAAATCTAATACTGGTTTGTTTTCAATCATTCATTGAACTGATTTATTTGCTACAAGCACATACAAACAGGCTAAATAAGTAAAGTATGATGTCTTATTTTCAGGAAATTACTGAATTCTTCAGTCGTGTCTAAAGCACACTGTTTTTTTTATTATTATTTATTATATATGCACTGTCACACAATCCTAACCGTATCTACTCGTGGCCCACTTCAGCGGCCAACATTCGAACGGATCGCGTCATTACTGCATCGGTCACGCGCCTCCCGCTCATCCAAATTGGCCGCTCTCCCTCACGTCCGCGTCTCGTAGGCAGTACGTTATTTGCAACTATTCTTAATTCACGCGAAATCGTCACTGAGCTCTCGAATGCGCGTTAGAAACCGTTTGACAGATGGCCACGAGAGGCCACCAGTTGTTTACAGTAGTTTTTTTTGACTATGCGTCGAGTGGCAGCCCTACAGGGGTGCGTGTGCGCACAATGACGCTCTCGTTACGATGATACACGGCTTATGGGCTAACGTCATTAGTTGGTGCCACAAACACCGAATATGCACATTGACTCAAATGGGCCGCAATCTGTGCAACTACTTTTGAACAATACTATTATAATACTCGTCAAAAATAATATTTCTTTGTGTTACGAATATAAAACTATATTATACATTAGCTGACCCGGCTATTATAAATTAAAATGAAACCTATTCTATGTCCTAAGTCGGAACAAATCCAGCAAAATACACAAAAATCATGAAAATCAGTTGAGTAGTTTTGGAGTTCATTGCTATATATATATATTGACTATATATATAGATATACTAAACTAACTATACTTCGAAAGTATGAATACCTATATTAAAGGTTTAATCTCAAAATATGTTTAAGAATATTAATAAATAATAAAGTCCCAGTTACGCTTGTTTATCATTGTTATAAGAAAAAACAGTGACGTGTTGTATTGCAATCATTATAAACGTAGGCACTTAAATATAATTACACAAAAAATACAAATCAAAACGATACGTACATAATAAAAATCTACTTAAAAGATACCTAGATAGATTGGTCCCGGAAGACAATATTTTATCAAATGCAAGATATAATATATAAGCTTATTATAATTTTTCGTTATTTTCATTTCGGTCAATTTATTATTATTACTATTTGAGTTGGCATCTAAAATACATTGCAGGGCGCATTAAAAATTTAGCAAACTGAATTCCAAGATTGTAGTGTTTGGTTTTCACTGAATCCCAATTTTGCTTTTTAGTATAATTTAAATTGAAGACTTTTTGGTGTTCAAATTATCGCTGAACAATACCAGCATGACAAGCTTTTGGCATAGTAAATAGGTAAGCGCTTGACCGCTAAATCACATGATGGTAAGCGACGATGCGATCTAGGATGTGACGCGCTTGCCTAGAAGATTTTTTCACTAGTGACTTGAAGAATCCTAAATTGTATTTGTCAGGAAACACTTGCACACACACTCAAGTTTGACAATTCCTGACATTTGGAGGTCAGTCAGTGTACAGTATTTCACTTTAATGTGTACACATATGTTTTAATTATGCATGTTATAGCGCGCAATTTTCCTGTTTTATTAGTTCGTTCAGCAATTAAGTGGCTCGTCGTATCTAACGAATTGACTATCCAAGCCCGTCGTTTGAATAATTTCATGGTAATAAATATTATAAGTAACATAAATACCCAGTCCCCACTATGCCAAATGCATATGACCTTCGACGCTTTCTCGGTTGCAAATTCTGGACTGGACCTCTCGCATATCTGATAACGTATGAACTTTCAGAAGTTGATTGACAATTTTATAAGATTTCAAGCAATTTAATTACTCAGAATTTAATCTAGTGTATTATTTATGTATGAATTAATAACGTAATTGTTTTAAACTCGTGTCATTTTTATAAATAGATTAATTAAATACTAGATATGTAAGAGAAAAATCTTTGTTGTCAGGTAAAAATCCCTTGAAGGTAGTCATCACAATCTGGCCAAATGTGACGATACATCATCCTCACCCAAATAGGCCACAAATGGACTTTTAGGATTTTTTCCACGTGTTTTAGTTAGATAAAGAGCCGTTTTATAAGCACCAGCTCTGTGCAAATCTCTAAAGATATTTCAGCCCACACCGGTACAGATCCACCAGCATAGGGCACTTTCTCTTCGATGCATGCTTGCTTAAATCGTTCCCTGGTCTTCTATTCGTCTGAGAATATACCTTTGGAATTATATTCAACACTCCATTTTAAACAGTTCAGGGTATATCTTTATTTCTAAATACGATGACCTCGCTCCAGCTTAGGGCCATTTGCAGGTCTAAATGGTTTTAAATTACCTTCAGCGAGTCGTCATCTTGCAGTTCCTACGTTTGGGTTACTTTTCCATTAGCGTCAAAGTTCCTGTAAGAAAGTGCTTACAGGTAAGTGAAAGTTTTTGTGCTGTGTAATACCTGGCTCTACCTGTTCCTGGTCTGCGGAGGTCAGAGCTGATTTACTCGTAACTTTGGAGGATTTGTTGTAATGTTGACAGCGATATACCGATTATCTTTGCAGAAGGCAGTATCAACGTGAAATTTTTGGTGCATTCTTCAGGTGTTATGTAAGCGGCATTATAACAGCTGCAACAATGAATATAAAAAACTGAGAACGTCGGTTACATAACTCTTTATTTGATGGAATAGAAATGAAAGCAAGAACATATGTAGTGAATTAATAATTTTGTATACAAGTCTTTTTTATGGCATAACATTATATGAACCTAGATCTTATTTTCATTTAAGGAGTTTTTAAGTGTCTAGGAAACAATTTATATTAACTAAGTTAGCATTCTTTATTATTAGTTAAATTATATCCGGATTCATTGGTTTCAAGTAAAAATTGAAAAGCTGCTATATTAAAGACATTATTGGAAGGTAGACAGAACGTCTTTCGGCTCATCTAGTTTTCAATGACCATGTTCTAACATTTGTTTTCATTGCTAGACTTTTTTGATTGGCTCAAAATGTTCCATAGCACCAAACGTCCGCATCACGTCCAGCGTGGACGTGACCAGCCGTCGGCAATTACCTCGTGCGAGTGATTTGCACGCGGACTGTATTCGTGTAGGAATAACTTCACACGCCGATTGAGCGGGAGAAATGTGGGCAACTTTGTAGGTGCGAACCGATGGGATAATGGGAGTTACGGCCTACCGAGGGGATATCTCGTGGCGACGCCAGTGGCGCCCTCTTGCTTGGCGGAAACAGTGAGATCTTATTTAAACGGGCGTTTAAATGTAAATATCTGTGCAGGCGACGCGCGTTAACGGCTCGCGCAGCCGTTTAATTGCAAGTTTAGCTTAGAGTGAGCACCTGATTCACTATTTATAGTATATCTGATGTCGTTATAGAATAGACTCTATAAATGGCCAGTATTGTTTGTTTACGATGTTAAATTGAAAACAAAATACGAATTTATGTGCCGCCGTGTCGATTTTTTCTAGTATTTTGCTAATTATCATATTTATAAGATAAAAATTATAAAAGTTCATGACTGCCCTGTTTGTGTCCTAATATTTTCACTGGAGATATGCGATGTAGCTTAATGGTGCGAGAGGAAAAGATGTAGGTACCAACAATTACGCGTCATTAGAAAAATTTAGTTAGTTTGATTTTGGACATGTAGCATACGAAATAAAATTACATTTATAATAAATGTATATATTAATATTAGTAACAATTTGTATTAAGAAATGGCGCTGTACTCCGCTGAATCGCGGTAGCTACAAAAGTATATTTGTGAATGTTTAACCGAATATATAATTTGTAAAAAAAATAAAAGAAATTGATTCCATTTTCAAACTATTAGGCAGTTTCTTTAAGCATTCATTACCTAACCCAAAAAGTTTTTAATGAAGCTTAGAGTTTACACAACCTTATTTAAGGCACATATCAAGCAAAATTTGAAGTTAATTATTATTTTATTTTAAAAATATCTCTCCCGGATAATGATTTAAATCCTTATGCAGGAGCTTATTGTATTAGTTTAAATTTATTCCCCGATTGAGTTGGAAAGTTACTTTTACTGATACTAAGGCAGCAGTTCTATCTTTCGATCCGCGAAAGAATAACGGAACAGAGACTATATTTGAACCATGTTGAAATACTACACTTTTAAATTAATAGGAAATAATTAAAATTAAAGGCCTCTTAGTTGTATCCACCCTCTGGACTACGTTCTTCGTTTAATTATATATTCCATTCTTACACTTTTATTTATTAAATTATTATTTTAAAAATGAAATTTTGATTACTGAAGTAATACGCTTTTTCCGTTTGAAATGTATTTCATGGAAACAAATGAAGAGGTTTTATGAAGGCCGATACCAACCAGCCATGTGACAACATTTATTCCAAATGAAGAGGCTGACACTAATCTCAAAAGAATAGTTGGTATATTTTCTATTAGATTTTTTTAAATAAAAAAAATCTCCCTTTTAAGTCATTATTTAAAAAAAATACAGTTATGAAGTCGGCTCAATTTTTATTTTAAATTACTTTTTTAATTATTTAGTTCACACTTAGCAGAGCTGGTGGACATTAAACAATGGATATAGTGCAAAATATTAATAGAAAGCATGAATAACTCTTCTTAATAAAGCGTAGCCTACATTCTCGCTCTACACATTTGTTGTTTCCTCTGCGCAAATCTCTGCACAAAGTGTTTGTCACAACATAAATTAGCGCAAACTTCTGGCTCTATTCATGGAGCAATATCATTGACTTTAGTGTCTATTGTGGGTACGAAAAAGGAGCGGTCTCTTTTACAACGGGCGGAGAGTTCATTGTAAGAATATGCAATCGTCAGATTTTACTTTTCAATGATGTTTTAAAGACAAGACTGTAGTTTAATTTCTTTTTGCTAAAAACAAACAAATTGTTTATTTGCAAAAACATGTAGTATAACAAAGATCTTAAGCATGAAATGTCAACAACATTTGTGGAAATTAATTATTATCTAAACAAAACTTAAAACTGTGACGTTCTTCTATTTTAGTAACGAAGTTCCTTATTTTTTCTGTTATTTAACAGTAAATATTAATGTCCGCACTAATGGGACATTCATTAAAACACTTTAGATAGGTAGAATGTCTCTCATCTACGTAGCAGGTGCGACTGCCGATTCAATGGCTTCTCAAGCATAGAGAATGTCCAGACAATCATTTTTATTTCATCTCCAAAGACTTCAAAGATCAACCATAGCAAAAATAGTTTTTAGGATTCCGTACTCAAAAGTATAAAACGGGGCCCTATTACTAAGACGCCGCTGTCACTCCGGCCGTCCGTCTTTTACCAAGCTGAATACCATAAGCGTGATAGATAGGCTGTTGAAATTTGTTTGTATTTCTGTTGCCGTTATAAAAACAAATACAAAAAAAACAGAAAAAAATAATTATTGAAGGGGATTTTCATACAACAAACGTGATTTTTTATTTCCGTGAGGAACTTAACTAAAAGTTTGTACGGAACCCTCTGTGTGCGAGTTCGCCTCGCACTTGGCCGGTTTTTACAACAGCAAACTATACGCGCCAGCCGTTGAACCATAAAGCGTCACTTGTGAAGTAAAAGTAAATAAAAGTTGTTTGTTTTTTATCTGGGATCGAATCCCGAACATCTATTACGTTGTAGGCACTCTGTCACGGATGAAGTCAGCCCCCTGTCACTGTAATTAAAGCGCTATAAAGTGCCTTTACTGTGGATCCTTGTCATGTTTATGGAGTTTCACTAATTGTTAATATGATGCATGGAAGCCGGCGAAGAGTTGAGACCGGGAATAAGGAGCGGGTGCCGTGACCGATGCGGAGTTGATGGTGGCGGGTTATCTGCTTCGGAGCGGGGTTCGACTATTGATCATTTGGCTATATATCTTTCATAGATGTTTATTAAACGTTTGCCTGAATATAGCTTTCCAATTGAAACTGGCATAAACACTGTAATAGCGCGATTCATGAGGGTTTAGCGACATCTAGCGGTAAATTGTGGAACGAAATATTTAATTTCATATATTACTACAACTGCTGATTTCATTTTCATTTTGCTAGATTTGTTCCAACTGAGGACGTAGGATAGGTTTAATTTTAATTTATAACACAGCGACGGGTGGCCTTATAGCTAGTATATTTTTATACTTGAAAACAAACTCAAAATGTTTGAATTAAACAGTTTTAATATCAGGATAATTGTTTATGATACAGAACTATCATTGGTAAAGCTGACTCGCTCAAAGAAGACGTCATAATAAGGAGATTTTGTCTTTTTGTCATATCTGTAGGAGGATAAATCTTAAAAAAAGTTGGATATCACAAATTAATCTCGAAACGAGTGTTATCTAATCGGACGCCACGAAAAATTGTCACCTCGAGTCGCTCATTAAATCTAATCGTGAGGGTGTGATTAAGAGGCCCGGAGGATTAATTTATAAGGCTCTCGGACCTCTGGAGGTAATGAGGTAGGAATGCGCCACAGGATTGCGGGGAACAAAAACAAATAGTGTGCGCGGGCGCAGGTAGAACGCTGCCCTCACTTCGGAGACAGGATGACCTAGCACGAATATTATATTACATATATATATATCTTTATCAATCTATATATATAAATAAAAAAACGAGTGTGCTTTAGACCACACGACAGAAGTAAAATGTAACTGGCTATGAGAAAAAGAGAGACACAAAATGTGTGCTCGCATCTCTCTCTCTTGCCCCTACAGTACGAAATGTAACTCTCTCCTTCTGTATTTACTAACATATTTCTCCCTTTCAACTTCTGTTCGCCTCGCCCGATCACACTTGTCGTAACGATCTCGTCAAGGACTACAAACTGGAGGGAGACTCTGTACCAGGGTCGTCTGCTTAGGTACCTCCGTCTTACCTATTTCTGCCGCAAAGCAGTAGTGCTTGCATTGCTGTGTTCCGGTTTGAAGGGTAAGATATGGCAATGAAATTACTGGGTACAGTGACTTTACATCTTGTGTCACAAGTTGGCAACGTACACTGTGGTTCTTGTGGGGGTTGCAGTTTTGCTGCGAATCTCACAAGAGCCACATGTATTATAGGTGACTGTTAGCACTTACCATCAGGTGGGCAGTTTGCTTGTTTGCCAACTATCAGCAATAAAAAAAAAGCGTGCGTAAAGAAGTTTTACTTCAAAATTACGCGTCACAGTGTTTGATCGCAATGAACTCCGAAACTATTCGACTGATTTTGATGATAATTTTTCATTTTGCTGGATTTGTGTTAACTTAAGACATAGAATAGATTTCATTTTATTCATTTAATCAAAAACACAGCGACGGGTGGCTGGGTCAGCTGGTATGTTCAATTTTGTGTTATTTTTTGTATTCACAATACTATATTTCTATAAGACATAGCATTGTCGTTGTTTTTTTTGTATCTTGTAGAAATATAGCATTGTGAACCATCTTATTATAATCTAATGTTTAATATTTGTAAACTATTTGATGGAACGATACTAGCTCATAGTAGAAGTGAAACGTTTGTAAATTGCGACGCGCCAGCCAGCGTCTCAGTAGCTCAGCGGTCAGAGCACTCACCCGGATACCGAAAGGTTCGAATCCCATCCGAGAGCTCGAAGGCGTGGTTATTATTTACAGGCGTATTTTCTATCTTTATTAATACATTGTCATATTTTTCATTGTAACTTGTTCTGAACCCAAGTAGCTAAAGCACTTGTATTAGGAAATTCAGGAAAACCCGAACCAATGTACCAAGTTCTTTTTGCAAGCGTCTTGTCTTATGCGAGCCACTTAACCATGGAGGCCGCAGTTGCTTTCTTTTTCTATACATAAACGAATTAGATGGTATTACGGTAATAACATTAAGGATCTAAAATTCCTATAAACGTCAATTATTAAGTTTTATTACATTCAATTTTAAAACCGGTTGCAGATTAACAACTAGTACAAAGCTTATGAAACATTTAACAGACAATTAAGTTCTTATTACAGTATGGCGAAATGGAGTTTATTTATATTATAAACCGATTAGGTATTTAATTGATTCAACCTTTAACTATCCGCAAGCCGCCAATGGCTACGGCGAAGGGAATCCGCCGTTATGCCGTAATCGGAAAATTAAACAATTTATTTGGTAATTTTATTGGTCTATATTTTTAATATAATAAATAATAAAGGTGATTACATATATTAAATTTCAATTGTGAGTTTTTAAATGGATATATTTGGATTTATTTTTCTCTTCTTCTTCTTCTTCAGCCTTTCGTCACTCAATGCTGAGTGTAGGCATCCTGCATTGCGCGCCATTCTTCCCTGTTCTAGGCCTTCTTTTGCCAGAACTTTCCGGCAATTTAGATCAGATTGTCGGTCCAACTCATGGGCTATCTGCCCGCACTCCGATGACCAGTTCTTGGCCTCTATTCGAGCACCTTCGTCCCCCATCTTCCATCCGTTCTACGCGCTATGTATCCCGCCCATTTCCACTTTCTCTTGGCGATTTCTACGACTATGTCGGTAAGTTTTTATTTGGACTTAAACTGAATCTATTGGACCACTATACTAAATATAAATAAATGTGAGACAATATCACGTACATTACTCTGAACCAAAGTTAAGTAGCTAAATCACTTGTGTTATGGAATTCAGAAACGACGACGGTACCACAACACCCAGACCCGAGCCAATATAGAAAAGGTCGTTTCCTACATTGGCCCGGCTGAGAATCGAACCCGGGACCTCAGAGTGGCGTTACCATGACAACCGGTATGCGAACAACTCGAACACGGAGGTCGTCATAATTGGTATAAAATATAATTCGTTTCCTTTTAATTATCCTATTCAGTATTATTTTTACATAATCTGTGAAAGCGAGGCCAATAAAGTAATTAATATTAGTAAGACTCTTAAATCACCACTACCCATCCCGTTAACTTAATCGAAACGTAGAATTAAATATAAATATGGAAAATAATCTTCAACGAGTGGACTTGACTTAAATTAAATAAAAAATTGGTTGTCTGTAAGGTCAGTTTTTACGTGATGGCGTCACAAGTAAACAGTGATGAAAAATTGCATACTTTTATGAATTGAATTATTATTACATAATTATCATTATTTTGTATAATACACAGAAGGAGTTAATTGAAAAAAAATTTTTTTTCGACAAATTAACATTTTTTTGTAATTTTGTAATTAACAATGGAAACCACATTAACTTTTCACGTCATGAAGTGGAATAGAGATAGATGCGCCACAAGTCGAACGCCTAGTCCGATCGTGCCTCTCTATCGTTTGTTCCGCGCCCTCGCTTGCACGCTCGGCTAAGGCGGAACGTTACATTTTTTCGTGCGTGCAGCCGACGTTCATCGATTTATAAGACGTTGTCGCGTCAAAAATAATAATAAAAACTAATATGAAGTGATAGAGGAAATAGGTTTTATAAAACAATTGTGTCATGTAAGCGATTGTTCAAGGTAATAATATTTAATAATAATAATATTTATTGCATTCACAGCAATAGTCCAAAGAAAGCATTATAAAGCTCGTGTTAATAAATAGATATGTAATATTTATAGAAATATATATTAACACTCATGGCTCCGGTACAAATGCTCGTATTTATCACACAAACATCTGCCTTTTCCAGGACTCGAAACCAGGACCATATCGGTGCGAAAGACCAAACGGTAGTTTTCTAACGTAATTCTAAAGATTATTATCGATTTTTTTATTTATTTATTTTTATTTTGCTAATTTTAACTGTCATTAACATAGTGTTAATAAATATGAGTTAAAATATTGGATTTCAATTTATAATGAAATAATAAGTTGTTAAAGCTATGTTTAATCTGCCATAAACATACATTTTTTAAGTAAAGATCACCGTTACTTATACTTCATATAATAAAATATTAAGTCTTTTAGTCTACAGCTGGTGGACAGCCCTACAGGCGAGTCTCAGGAGCCAGAATCCTCAGACGTTTTAATTAAGGGCGACCGGGGGGCGGGGTGAGGGGTGAGCTTATCTCGTCAACTCGGTGGGACCAGATAGAGCGAACCACCCTTTTTTTGTCACCAAAATCTGGTCGCATTATCGGCTCAAACAACTTCAGTTCAAACACTATTGACAGACACAAGCCTTATTACGACAGCAGTAAGGCTGAGATGAGAACGGCGCGCGACGATTATCGAACTTGATTAAACCAGATTGTTTTTTTGTTTAGAAATTTGACTTTAATCATTTAAGCCCATTTAAGAAACGACTACGTGTTAGTACAAATTATTACATTTCGTTAAGATGTCTTTAAATGCAATAGCCAATTGAAGGGCCATTATTGAGTCAATTAAGTTTTTTGAAGAGAAAACTTCTACGACATCGTTGTGATTTGAAAGTCGATGAAACGAAAAAGCGACAGTAAAAAGAGATATACACATAAATTCATAAGATTTAACGTAGGAGAAAATGAGATAGGAAGCATTATGCACGTGTGTTAATGCGTGTTTGTGTGATCATGCGTAGTACAAAGCTTGAGAGAAGGCATCGCAACAACCGTTGTATTTTTTTAAGGTTTCACTTCTACCACGTGTGAATTGCACACATGCTTTTTTTTATCAAATCGCGACTTATATGTTGGATCAGTAAAGTGCTTGTGTTATGGATACTAGGGTTACGGATAGACGTATATATATGATACATATGTTTAGTTATATTTAAAGAAATGAATATAAATAGCCATGTCTTAGGTAAGATATTTACATTTTTGGCCTCGAACATTTCAAGCAATGAAATACTCTATCGTTTATTTTATTATTAATTATGTGCCAAATACATCCGACTTCGATTATTGACGGTTCAAGACTGAATCGTGAATTGAGTCAGATTGTCTTATGTGAACATGATTAGATTTTACCAGACCGAGATCGGGCCTCGAACAAACCGTAATTCGTTCGATGTGGATTCAGTGTGGATTCAGAGTGCATCAAAAATACCTGTTTTGGAAAGTTTTTAATAAGGTTTTATCGTCAAATTCCTGTGATATACATATGAGGCCAAACCAAATCCCCATAAAGTTAGAACAGCCAGGTAGAATGACTCACCCACCTCGCTGACATATTCACTGCGATCGCCTCCCGATGTTATCGCGTGCGAATTCTTAACACATCTGTATATGATAAATTATTATAATAGAAAAATACTAGAATCTGTATATCTGTATATGTTTCTGTGAATTTTGTTACGAATCGAAACCACAAAGGAACAAATAGGTGTTTATTTATTAATGGAAATAAATGAGGTTTTAAATAACAAATGCGGGATTTTTAATCTTATGTCTCATCTTTAAAGTGGGCACGCTGGTGGTGCATTCCACAAGTTGCATGCTTGAACGTCGCATTGGAAAATTACAATATCCTTGTTGACCCGGCCACGCGTCTCTGTGGCTGAGTTATAATAATTTTCATTAAAAATAATTTTGGTTATGAAATAAAGTGACACCTATCCTACGTTCTAAGTCGGAAGAAATCCAGGAAAATGAAAAAAAAAGGTTGTTTAGTTTCAGAGTTCATCGCGGTCAAACACTGTGACACGGAATTTTTATATAAAAATTAATATTTATTTCTAATTAACACGTGCGAGTAATTGCGTTTCAAATAGAAGCTAAATCCAATATGTTATTATATTTTCTTTTCTTTCGTCTTTAAGTTTCAAAATAAAGCGACAATTGGTGTACAGTCTGAGGTTCTCTGAAGTCTCAGTCTCAGGAAACAGTATATGTGACAATGCAATGCACATAGCAAGAAAATCGTTGTGATATAATAGAGAAGCGTGTTTTCGGTTATTATCGAAATTTAAGTCACACAGTAATTTATGATAAAGTATCGTTGCGTCGGTTTCTAAACGGAATCTGAATTAGGAAATTACTCCGTGAGATTTTAAAATGTGACTTTATTACCAGCGTTTGCGGCACCAGGTCCCCCGTGATGAGCAATAAGCTGGTAACGGGGGCCGAGGTTCGAGTCCCGTTGTATGTAGATCGGCGGATTGCGGCGCGTGACGCGCCCCGGCGCAGCGGGCGGCCGAGGAAATTAAGATGCGGCTAACGAACTCGGAAAATGAGCCTTCTCACTTTCGAATTACAGTCGGTTTTTTCGTGTGGTTGAATTACCAGTGTTCGGTGTTTATTTTGACAAATCGCGGGGCGATAGGAGGATAATCCTCGGCGCGAAAATAAATCGAAATGAACCTGTGCCCGCGCCACCGCCGCCATTTTGTAGTTTAATCCCGTGTAAGTGTTATTTATCGTTGTTTATTTATAAGTTTAATTTTTATATTTGAAACTGAAAAAAGTCTCTATATATAGTTAGTATATATTAACATTAATCCCGTAACATCACGATTCAATGAAATTGTGATAAATTACTCGTTTTCGGCATCTATTTTTTTATGGCTTGGATGTTTGTCCTTTAAGCCATGTCTTGATATTCACTAATTTCTATTCTAATAAGATGATGATGAGAGTTGATTTATGAATGACAGAGATTAATGGATGGTGATTGAATAATAAAATAATTCCCTAGATTTCAGTAAAGATGTGGGACTTCACTGAAACCGCTCGTCGACGCCTTGAGAGAGAACGACTTTTCACTTTATATTAAATACTATAACATTTCTTCCATTTACTCCAACTAGCCTAGCCCGAAGTAAGCACAGTAAAGGTTCGTGTTATGGACACTAGGGTAACTAGCTAGCTGACCCAGCCACGCATTTCTTTGTTATAAATGAAGCTTATCCTATGCCCTAAGTTGGAATAAATCAAAATCGGCTGAGTAGTTTCAGAGTTCATCGTGGTCAAACAAAGTGACAGGAAATTTAAATAAATTATAATTATTATAAATGATTTATATAAATTCCCATGACTCAGGTACAAATGCTCGTATTCAACACACAAAAATCTGCTTCTACCTGGACTCGAATCCAGGACCGTCTGTGCTAAAGGCAGGATCGCTACCGTTGCACCAAAAAGCCGTCGTCAAACTTGCAACGAACAGTGGTTAATAATCTACCATTATTAAAAAATCACACAAGTTTTAATAAGAAAACCAAAACTACTAAACGCTTTCCGCTCCTGCCAAAAAGTCCTTTTATATCATTCAATGATTGGACGCGATAGATTAACCCAGAGAGCATGAGATGGAAATAAGTTGTATCAAGAATGTGGCCAGGGATCTCATATTTGTTATTACTATAAAAAAAAAAATATATATATATTGATTGTTCTTAATTACACAAAGGATTATATCGCGAAACTAAGTGGATGTAGTCGCTAAGCATAAAGCTAGCACCATATATTGAAGGGGAGTGTAATACTAAAAGAAAGAAAATAAAATGCAATAATGATTAGTCAATTTTAAAATTCCGTAAGAATAAAAACTTCAAAAAACGCGCGCTTTTTTTAATGGGGAAACCCATAGAGCCAATGTTTTTGGTCATACATTTTTTATTTTTGCAAATTTTAAAATTGCAAATTCGCAAATTGTAAATCTACTTCACGATCTAGCCCTAAACCTGTTGGTTGGATTCATTACAAAAAATACGAAAATCGGCTACGAACTCATAGAGTAAGTACGTCACATACGTTATTGAAGCTGATCTATTGGAGCTTCGTTGGTTCCGCTCCAATTAAATGATAGGAATTCTAAATTTTGACATAATCGTTATTTATAATTATATTTTTCTTTTATAATGTAATTGAGGGCACAATATTTTAAATGTTTAGAGAAGTCAAGAATATTAACGAAATATGATTCTTATGAATTTAAAATGTGAATTTGTCAAATCAACATTAATTCTTCACGGGAAGGAGATAACGGTCCACGTACTCGGTTCCACACAAGTGGGGCAATACTCTGTTAAAGTACTATTGTTTTATCAGTGTACTGGTAAATGTTTTCGGTTCGTTTTGAGCCGGATTTTCCTTGTGTTGTGCGCGGGATCAGCGCGTGCGCATTATCAAGCAACGCTCACTTTTATCATTAGTTTGTTACATGTGCTAGTACACGCCGCGATTAATGAATATTACTATTGTATTCTCGTGCGATTAAATCGAGAGAATTGAAAAACAATGAGTGAAAATCGACACTGAACATTTTAAACCACATTGAAGTTAAACACGCACTTTGATTATGCAGATTGGATGCTACGATAATAATCGTGTAATATAAATTAATACAATTTCAACTACATTTAGGGGATATTTTTTATTAAGTTAAGTTTTAGTATACCTAGAGTTTTCACCGACCATTTTACCTAAATTCGGTTGATGACGTTGCTAACATGCTACCGAATTGGCCTCCACTCAGCATAATACCACAGCATGTGACTGCCATGGCGCTTGTGTTATGTGGAACCCGTTAGAGAGGGACGCATAAAACAATTTACTATTAAACTTTTAAAATATTTAACAATGATGAAGCATTGGTAATTATTTTCAATTATATGAACATTTTTAATAAAGAACAATTGCCTAGGTGTTGGATATCTGCAGTTCAAAAATATGTCGTTTAAAGTTTTACTTAAATTACATACATTACAATTTCCCGGCGTCAGACGTTTGGCAGTGCATAGTTTTCATTATGTAAAACCTGCATTACACAAATTGGTACTGACGTGTGATGCAGCCGACCGGGAGAGCCGCAGATTGGCTCACCATTAGCGCGGCCATTACGCGCTCATTGCCACTAAAAGGATTTACATCTTGGCCATTTCTCCGTTCACCTTCCCACTCCGAGTGCAATTGTACACCACTATCCAAGATTTCTAGTTTTCCCGATGTTTTCACGTCATGTACTCAAGTGCATATTTAGTTCTTACACTTCCGCGCACATTATAAATTTGAATAAATTTTTTTTTACGGATTTTGGCATAATTTATTTTATATTTAATCCTGACGTTTCGACTCCTTTACAGGAGCCGTGATCACTGGCTGACTAAGGCAATGGTTGTCATGTATTTTCTACTACCTTCACAATATTTTAATCGGTCACGTTGGTAATATAAATAAATCAAATTATTTTGATACAGATTTTGATTGAAAAATCAGTAATAATTTGTTTTATTCAGATATTTCTATCACATTTGTTTCTAATTAGAGCGTCCACAATCGGAATTGAATTTGATAAAAATGTACTTAGGGGCCATCCATAACACATCACATGAATTTTAGGACTTTCGAACCCCTTCTCCCGTCCTTGCCACGGGTTGTCACATTTTTAGAACTCCTTCCCCCTGATTTGACGTCACACATTTTAACAATTTTTCATTTTTCAATTGTTAAAATATTAACAAATATAAATCAAGTTCGTAATTTTTTAGAGTGATTTAATCACATATGTATTTTATTTCATAAATGGATGGATGGAGTTATATAACCCCAAAGTTCGTACCTTGACCTGAGGTATCCTCAAGCAATAGACGCCCTTGATTGCTTTTATCTGTAATCAATGTGCCGGCCTTGGTGTCAGCACGTCGTCAATCGCCGATGAAGTAACTCATTGCGCGGAAGTGGGTATCTGCGCTTGCGCAACGACGATAGCGCATCCGGCCCGGCTCTTATCATCGGCCCCCGAACAGCCACTGCAGACCATCTGTACCAACCGCATCTTCATACCTTTTTTTGCACTTTTGCTAGATTTCGTTCAGCTGCGTTCAAAAAAAGGTATTTTGAAATCTTTTTGTATGAATAACTAGCTCCTTTTTGCTGACTTTACAATAAGACTACTTCAATTTACTCCTTATGACATCAGCTATGTGCTAGCGAAACTTCAGTTAAAATCGGGCTAACCGTATTTAGGATAAGTCCCCATTAACAAAAATTGTATATATTTTTTATAAGGTTCATTTAAAATTTTATATATATTAAATTTCATGTCACAGTGATCACATCGCGGTCAAACACATTTTGATGATTTTGGTTTCATGTAACTGGATTTGTTTTAACTAAGGACATAGGATAGGTTTAAATTTTATTTATATCAAAAACAAAAAAGTGCAAATTATAATATTACTTGTAATTTTATATGTTCTAGTAAAAACCTTTTATTTTGACAATACAAACAGACAGACAATAAATTTGTTATATATTTAATAAAGTAATTCAACTTATGGTTTTATTAACATTCTTCTTTTTTTGTTTTTATATTGTCCAAGCATATTACGATTACTCAATAAACTTTTTAACAGTGTTGTGCACGATTGTGATAGGGCGTAGACACGCTCGATGTTCATCATTAGTGTTTTTATCATGTATTTTATATTCTGCCTGGTATTAGTTGCTTTGCCCG
This sequence comes from Calamotropha paludella, assembly GCA_927399485.1. NCBI lineage: Eukaryota > Metazoa > Arthropoda > Insecta > Lepidoptera > Crambidae > Calamotropha > Calamotropha paludella. Next base: position 23,434,810 of record OV656820.1, on the reverse strand, counting down.
ATGTAAAAAATAAAATATTTCTATTTATTTGTATACATGTTGCAGAAAGCTTGAATCGATTCGAAGATATTATATGACCTTATATTAACCGGAATCAATTGCCTATACAGTTGAACAATCCGCAAATAAAAATATTAGTTATATCGAAAAAAAAATCTGATAAAATATAAACTTGGATATATTGTTTACAGCTGCACTTAATTTAACATTGAGAATCTTTTTGCCGTGTTAGGAAAAGTGCGTCAGAAAACGGGACGTCATCTTTCAGTAAATAAACAAATTGGACAGCATTTTATCTTAGCTTTTACCTCTTGTGCTTATTGTGTATCTATAAAAGAAAAGGAGTGAGTGAGAAATCATGTGTAGTGACCTAATGACAAAAGGATTGTGCAATCAGAAAATGAGCTGCCACCGATTTCGAATATATCTTTTGAAAGGGGTATAAGTAATCAGCTTTTCTAATTAATTATTGTTAGTAGTATCATTACAGCAAATCAAAGAACAGAACGTATATACATTATTCAATTCAATTCAAAGAGTTTATTGCAATCGTGTGGTTACAAAGGTGTTGTACAACATAAAACTAGTATCATAACATGAACCCTGTCAGGGCATCGCAACTTGGATTATGTTATTAAACTTAGCTTAATAGAAAAAAAATATTCTAACAACAAAAAACAAGCATTAAAAAACTTCTTAAAAAAATATTTTCATTATAAGATTCCTTAACAAAAAAATAAAATAAAATTATAAATAAGAAGACATGAATTAAAAATTAAAAAACAAAAAACTACGCCAAAGTTTTCAAAACATTTATCTAGTAGGTATTCCTTCAGTAACTATTTAAATGTTTTAATATTTGTAGTGTTTTTTAATTCTGCAGGGATCTTATTAGACTTATAGACTTTAACAGGTATTCCGAAAGGACCAGAATGAATTAAATTAAATTTTGAAGTTATTCACACTTTCAAAACTCATATTATAATAAAACCAAGTTCGCACAAGTGTTACTTAATTGCTTAAACTCAGCTGATAGTTTGAAATTATATTGGCTAATAAGCTTAGAAAAGTAATAAATATTGAGAGAATAAATTTACTACATTATTCGGCCAAATAAATCTAAAAAAAATACATTTTACCACCGCTCAGAATGACATTCATCGTCGACGTCCTCACTCTTGGCAGACAGCTTGGAGACCGCAGTCAAAAACCATGATTAGTAAAACACTTCAGTTCATTTTTTAGTATACGGGAGGTGCATGGCGATTACGTCTAGTAACAATACCCGCTTTTAACCACACGCTTTAGGGTTGGAGCTATTCTAATTTGTCCGACACCACACGGCTATAAAGCTCTACAAAAATATTTTAGAACTTTGACTAAATAGAGGGCCGTTTCGTGCGCGCCCACGCACCCGCGTCTATCCCGGCGAGGCTCGCGCAAAAACCACAGTTGTAAAACGCAACTTCTAACGCCCTACAAAGTATCACAATGGTGGTGACTGTTCCTTCATCACCGCTGTTTTTGCGCGTGCGCAGCGATGGCGCATTGTGCGCCTCGCGCGACGCAAAAACCGCGCTCGTGACGACTTCCCAGTAAATGGTTTTGCGCCTTTTACGATCCTTCAAATAATAATGGAACCTCAATCGTTTAACGGCCGACTCCGGAATAGCTCGGCCGGCCTTTGTGCGGTGCTCAGTTTTTCATGCGGCGTAATGCAATCGCCGCATTCACTTGACACATTATAGCCGGCGAATAAAAAATATACAACCGTATGGGAATTTAGTGTCTACATCTTCACAAAATTGTAAGCTTTTGTTGGAGACGCATAAACATTGTGCGGTAATGAGTGGCGGCTATCTCGATTTAAGCCGCCGTGCGCCATCTAAAACGTTTCGACAATTGATACGGGTACGAGAACAATCCGGAGGAGCTCAGACGCGCTCAGTATCTTAAAAGAAAGGTCCCAAGTCTGTTTATCTGATGCGAGTCTGCGTCTGTCACGAGTGTATTACGAACTAATGCGTGTCACGACCGTGTGGGATCTATCGTGTATCGGCCAGTCCCAAAACCGATCAGGAGTAATGGCCCTCATTTGGCATCGGCCGATCGTAAGTGCGATCCCCGATAGCGGGCGCGGCCTAATGTGCGCGTACAAATGGACGCTTTATCGGCCCAATAATATCTATGTTTGTTGGGCAACATCCAGCTGTACCCTGACATGCGTTTAATTATGTACTTATGTGATCTATTACCGAGTGATCCGTCGGAGAGATTTCACACGCGAAAGAAGGTTATCTCAAGATAGGTGATATATGCGTTATACCTGGCGAGCTGGAGCACGCTCGTTAATATGTCTCATCTGTGGACTAATGGAAACACAATATTTATGGCGGGCGAGGAACGCAATCTGCGCAGTTAATTTATAGAGCACCGTTCTATTGCTGCGCTCGTGTAGTAATTAGAAAATTATTAAATCTTCTATTTGGAGCCAATCGACTGCTACCGTTATAGGGCCCGGTAGCAATTAACACTAGAGACACTGCAGAGAAACGAGCTTTATCATAAGTTAAGTAAAAGTTATGTGTATGTCTAAACTAAAATCAAAAAATTACAGTTTTGTATTAAAAATTGACAAAGATTTACCAATAATGGGAATCAAAACGAGAGAAGCCAATAGTATTGTGCTTCTGGCTAATGATAATAAGAAAAAGACGTAAATATGTCCACTAGAAAAAGAAACTGTATAGATGCGGTGAAAGCTATTCAAAACCACAGAAACCGCTTAACGTGTTCTCCGTAAGTAAAATCAAATGGTAGACGAGTTGATGTAAAAGGTTGATTAACATAAATTAGGAATAGCGGGGGACCGGAAACGCCACCCTGCGGTACACTTACAATTACTTCATAATTCGATTAAACACGCTCCGGTGATTTAGTTTTTATGGTTCTGTTTATTGCAGTGGGTACTACTACAGTTATGAATCGCTTAGTTCACACCAACTGTGACTGACATCTTTTTGGATTTTCTGTATGAGTTGTAGATACATTTTAATATCTTAGTATTTACGTGCTTTTGATTTCCTTTCAAATGATAATATAATAATAATATTTCTTACATTCACATCAATTGGCCTAGGCCAAATTAAGCACTACAAGGCTTGTGTTATGGATACTAGGGTGACGGATATACATACATAAAAGATACATACATATACAATATTTATAGAAACGACTTAGGTACAAATGCTCGTATTCATCATACAAACATCAGCCCCTTCCGGGATTCGAACCCAGGACCGTCGGTGTGAAAGGCAGGATCGCTACCGTTGCACCAAACAGTCGTCTATAAGTGCATACAGTTAGACTTTGTGCAAAAACTGTAGTTTCTGGATCTCAAAATGTTTTTTTATAATTTGAAAATACTGTTGATTTTACAAGATAGTCGCGTAGTAATTATTTATTTTCAAGTTTACTTTATACAATAATTGAATAACTAACAAATCAGCAGTTGATTCCCTTACCAGGGTGGGCCGCCCTGGCGGAAGCGTAAACCGTTTGTACGTAATTGAGAGGACACGGTTTTTTTTGAAAACGTCTCTAAAGATGTCCGAGACATCGAAACGGCAGCCGAAGCTTAATGCGTTTTATTTAGACGATAAGTGGATGATGGCCGGTCTCCATTGTTGGGTGTAATCACGTCGTAGCAAAAACCGGGCGAGGAGCGGGAGCGAGTTATGTCAGAGGAACCAGTCCCCCGCGTTATGTCAGCGGGGAGGGAAGGGGAAAGGGGGGCGGCACCTGTGCGCGGGCGTCGACCCCGCCCCGCCCCGCTCGCCCCGCAACCTGCGCCTCCGTTTAATTTAGTGAACTGACCGCTCTTCGACCCCAGACACTGCAAACGGACCAAACATTTAATATACTCTACCCAAAAAGCGCCAACAGTTCATCAAGACCTCAAAATCACATTAACATGAGCTCACGGCCCAAATATTAAAATATTTTATCGGCCCAGAATACTGTTAAGCGTCAATAACACGAAAGATACGAGTCTGTGCCTCGTATATTATCGGCTGCTTTCTACGCTTGTTTTGTTCATTTTTAATGGGATTTATTTTATTATTGACATAAAACGATCAATGCCGAGTGATGGAGAGCCGTGTCGACGGCGGTTAATTAAACGGCTGCTATTGGTCGCTGTAAATTGAATTTGGCTCCGATGCTGGGGCGTCACGCCGCGCGGATGCGCGTGACCAGGCTTCGAATCTGTAGCTAGCTGCACGAACCGCTACCCGCACACAGCACTTCAGTCACTCGCGTTTTGGGACACGGCTATCCCATTTATCCCGCGGCTGTATTCCGCACCAGAAGTATCTATTACGTGTGCGTAATTTGTGTATTAAAACACTGTATGTAAAATAAATTTCTTTCCACGACCTCAGTGCCTACTATTCATAGGTATTTAAATATATCGGCTAAAATAAGAAGGTGTTATTTATAACCGTCGTATACTTACTCGGGATCATCACATAACAGCACATGAAGACATCGCCCTGGCTCATGAAGGCTCGAGTGAAGAAGATAATTTATATTCACACGTGACTTGAAGACCCCTAAATTTTATTTTAAGGAAAAAACAGAGACCGACTTGATTCGATAGTTAGGAGCACTCCGCAGGCCGCTAATGCGCCGTCGCGGGTACGAGTCTCGGCGCGAAACCTCCTCGGAGCGTGTAATCGAATTTATTAGCGGTGTAAGGCAAGAACCGTCTTTGTGCCGGCGATGGCCCGCGCGCCCCTTAATCCACCGGGAAATTGGGGAGTCCTCCACAGGCGAGCGAGCATGACGCTCACCGTGATTGACAGAAATAAAGGACAGTCAGCCATTTGTAACCGAACGAATAAAACTTTACGACTCTTAATTCAAATCCTTGCATTCCTTGATAATTCCTTAATTGAAAAACTACTAAGTTTGTTGTAGGTGGTTACACTAGCAGATCCCAGAAGGACGCAAGGAGACTTTTCTAATTACATATTTAAGAAATGGATCATCGTGAACCTATAAATATGTTATTTTCCTTTTTCCAAATGGGAATATATACCTTACATATACAAGAGTACTGCAGTAATCTTATGGTGAGACAAACCGACTAGGCCACAGCTAGTTGATTTTAAAAGTGTTAATAAAATTGCGGTTGTGATTTAAACAGTCGTCTTTCTCGATGATCCAGATGCCGTAATCGCTACGCTTTTAAGGCTGTTACCCAAATACATCAAGTATTTCCCATGTTCAGTCAAAGTACTAAATATTGCTAGTGAACTACATCCTTGCATCTGATTTGAAAGACTTTACAAATATTCCAAATAACGGCAACAGAACACCGAATTGATATATCATTTTATTAGTATTTTATCATTATAGTGCAAAACATATTCATCCATTCACAGCGTCGATAATTGTCAATATATGTATTTTAGCATTTTCAAACACTATAATGAAAAATATTTAAACAACAAGTCTTCCCATAGTTTTGAAATATGAAATAGCTCGGCTTAGTAACATCGCTTGATAGGCACACTTGTTGTTTGCTACCAGTTTAGACTTTCAAATGAAGGCCGACAGCAGCTCAAGCTATACACTCTAAAACTCAAACAGTCTCTGTTACAATGACATACGGTAAATACAAATGCCAAAGCGTATAGCCTAACTGTGCCGTCGAATGTACATTCAAATGGTACAATAGGTGTTATATAACGGCTGTTGTGAGAAATGCACGAAAAGCAAAACCATTCCTTTCAAAGAGACTCTGCTCCGAACGCTTGAGAAAGTTACAAAAAATAAATTAGATTATGCATCCAATGGGGCGGCGTATTATCACAACGGACCATTAAATTAGGCAAAAAAGCAGCCGTGACGCAGCAGCAGACGTGACGTCATTGTATAGTTTTTGTTGCACAGAGTCTACAGACTATAGCGGCCTGTTCCGTGCTGATACTGTACCTCTTTCTCAGTATTTAATCTGAGCCTATTTGTTAATGGAACGCAGCGAGGTCTGCAGTAAAAAGTTGAAGAATATCTTTTAAAATGGAGACAACAATCAGATATCCAGTCGCATTAAATTGATAACATTCAAATATTGTACTACATAGTTAGTGCCTACACACGTGTTTGACACTTCATCATATATCATTAATATAATTGAGATTTGCTTCCACTGATTACCTGTTAATTGCGAAAGAGCAAACATAAACAAAACGAAATGTGTAGTTAAACCGAATCTGTCGGAGGAATTTATGGAGGACAAAACCGAAACAGACATCACCAGGAAAACATGCCATGAATTTGTTGAGGGCAAACAAGTATTTCGCTAAGTATAATGTTGACATTTTTAAAATTATACTAAAAGCGACTTGTTTTAAAAAACTGCAGCTCGCGACATTTGAAATATGAATGCTTGAGATGGTCGTGGCACTTGATTGCTTGAGGGGATTGTGAAGTGATATAACTTCAGCCTTTCAGTGAAAACGTTACATTACAAATTAAACGTTATTGGATAAATTGGAATCATCTAATCTTGCAGTGATCATGCCAAATTTCGCACGCAACAAAGCCACGATAAGCCTACATGGGAACCGCTAATTCAACAGAATCCTTATCCGTCAAAAACTCATCAAAATCAGTTTAATCAGATGGGAACCGCTTTTTGGGAAGGTGCCATTATAATGGCGAAACTGCGAGACCGAAATGGCGAAATCCGAATCTATTGCGACGGTAATTGCCAGGGTTTAAGTGCCGATGCCTTGCTGAGCAGCAATAATCATAAATGGCATCGTCACGGGCGTAAAAGGAAGTCGACAATGGATGACAAAAGGGGACTGTCAATTGGAGGTTTCGCTCGCAATTTATGGGAACGAGATATTATCTGGGGACAGCACTGTCAGTGCACGGGCGATTGCATCTTATCTCGGGCTGCGTATTAAAATGTAAATGGGTGCACGTGGACTTAACAAATTGCGGTAAAAAAACTGTTAACAGGTGAGGTGTGCGCGTGCGTGAGCCGGTGAAGCGAGGACAGGCCCACGTATGGTATATTATACCCCGGCCAATAATGTTTATCTTTTTTCCGTTTCGTTTATTTAAGTAGTTGTATTCTTTTTCATTCTTTAGAATTATATAAATTGTTTATACTTTGCATTTTAACACCCTCATTTTTGTAAATTGTATGATTCAACGGTATCAGAAAACTGAAACAGTCATTGCTGATGGCCGTCGATATATGGTCCTCTCCTAGTTATGCCTAGTTGTTCAATGTCTCGGGCAAACTGTTTCTTCAACTCAACATAGTGGAAAAGACATACCACTTTTATGTTGTCACCACAAAGAAAACTGATTGAGTGATGACTCTGCCATTATTACTGTGAAATCCCATCCATTTTCTACAATTACCAAATAAATTTGGTAATTATCAAAAATTACCAAATAATCTATAAGCGAAATTGCGAATCACCAGTTCGATGAATATTGGTAAGTCTGTTGTATTGTTCAAACATAACAAATATAGAGATTGGGACAGGAAATGCTTGGATAGAACGAGATATTACTAAAAGTAATAGAATATGTAACTCTCACAATTATCGGTTATATTTACACACACAATTTGACAGTTCTTTCTGGTAAGTAAAGATATCATTTTTTTATACCAAGGCTTAAAAAAGGTCAAACCACATGCAACACAATACATGTCGTCTGTTGTCTCTGGATCAAGTTCGTTCTCAACTTGACCCACGTACGAGTTTATTGAGAATTGGGAATAAGAAATTGTAAATGTCCACTTTTCACAGAGGAAATTTTTGGAAAATGGTTTTTTTATGGTATTTTAAAATAATAAAAACAGCATCTTTGTTTTTTTATTTAGCTCATTTTGTTATTATATTAAACGTCTTAGCTACATATTGGGTATTATTTTACAATAAAACAATAGTGTTTACGTGTAACTTGTATCATGAAATCCTTGCCATCAATAAAATAGCGCACTAATAATAAAAGTCAGTTCCAGCACATAAAGCTTCGGAACCTATGGGTTTGATTCTCAAGATTGATGAGGTTTTTCATCAAGCTTCTATATCGAAATTGCTTTTGCTTTTTTTCGATGTTTTTTCAAATGTATTGTATTCGTTAAAGAGCCTGTGCACACCGATGACTTTTATAAACTTTAACAAAAATGTAGATATTGTTAAACTGATAATCAGGGCATCCTTTTAAGCCTGTGTCAGGAGGCACTGCTCTACCTTAATATAGATAGTAGTAATGAGTTATTATTAAATTAAAATAATCATAAATTTCGGTCTCGTATATTTAAATCTCGTAATCTCTCGTAAAAATAACTCTTGGCATTTTTCCTGTGACTAATAAAAACCTATGTGAGAATTTGGGTAGAAATCTGACTGAAGAAGTCATGTAAAAAGACATATGTTTGTTGTCTAAATTAGGATTAGGTCAAACAATTAGTCGAAAGCAATAATTTATAAGTAAGCTTGAAGGATATCATTTGCGGCCACCCATCCAGTAATCAATTTGAAGCTCAGCTTTCTTGCGAAACTATTTAATTAGACCGAAATAATCCGCGAATGCCTGCCTAACGATCATCCGACTTTTATTTCGGGTTAATTAGCGGACGTTTCTCACGACCGTTGCACACATAATGGGGTCGCCGGGATTCGGCTTAGGCATTTTAATGAGCTGCGTGGCCCCCGCCCCCCGCGGACCCCCTCCCCGACAGCGCCGAGGATTTATGCGCATGCGCAGATTCGGCAAAAAGGCGTCGGTGGTTGGGTGGGACTTTTCGCGCGCACCGTTAATCGGTGTCGATAACTAAACAATGTATCGAACTACCTATACAATGCTCGATGGTGCATTCAGAATACCTCTGCAAGGGCCTGTCTTTGGATAGGTGACCTATTGGTCACCTATGTACTGACTGGAGCGCCTCAGTGCTTCGGAAGGTACCTTAAGTCGTTCGTTTTGGCTGTTTTTGCAATCGTCAACACCCCCCAGTCCACGCACCCTTTATTCATCAGTAATATAGAAAAAAATATATAATCATATATCAGCATTTCGTCAACCACTGAGTACCATTAAAAGAATTATATTAAATAAGTGTTACAATTCGATTTTTCAGAATACCTACCTCTCTATCCGGTGGAATATGAACCTACGTCAACCTAACCTACGTCTTTTTGGCATGTGCATGGGCAAGTCGGTAACGGCAGACCAAGACGAACTTTCAGGGACCAAATAGAAGATGTCCTAAAAAGGCTCAATTAAAAGTACCCTTAACCGACGAGCTTTTATGAAAAGGGTGAAGAGAGTTACCCTACCCCTGCGGGAAAATAGACGTGATGGTATGTATGTATGTATATATCTTTTAGATAAACTGGGCTACATCGTGACCTATAGCCAGCGCTGCACAGCTCCCACCCGCTACTCTGCCCGTAATGCTGCTATTGTCCACACTTGTGCAATAGCCGTTTATTTACGGTCTACCAAATAGCAGTACTTATTCAAAGAAAACTAACGTTTTTTCATATTCCAAATAGTAATGTATTAGAATTATTTGTGTTGTATTTACGCATAATTTATTTTATATTTAATCTTGACGTTTCGACTCCTTTACAGGAGCCGTGATCACAGGATGACTAACCCAATGGGCGTCATATATTTTCTACTACCTTAGCAATATTTTAATCGGGCACGTTTCTAATCGTTAATTTGTTTATATAAATCAAATTCTTTATTTTGCATTATATTAAGTTATTAAATACGTTTACATTGTATACTCAGTAGTATTAAATTATGCGCTAGTACCGTAAAAAAGTTGTATTATTCAAATGTGTAATATGCGCGGATATGTAAGAACGAAATATAATAATGTATTGTGTAGTTTACGTTATATTTATAGCATTTACGACGACAAATATTATGTAAGTGAAAAAGAGGTTTATTTTAATGCCACGCACAATTGACCAATATTTTATTTTATGGAAAAGTGTACAATCCTAACAGGATCATTGATTTTTTTGATTGAGATTCAGCACCTGTATTCATATCGTTTCAATAATATAATTTTTACTAAAGTAAAATTTTCTTTGGTAAAAATCTAAATATAGGAGAAACCACAATCCGTTAAATTGTGGGCTCATGCCTATACGATGTATTTTAATGATAGTTTGATATACATCTTTGCATTTATGTCCGGCTCGATATGAGTCACTGAATATCGTGTTTTAATATTCGTTGACTTAGATAAGTTCACTATTTTTAAGTTTTTAAATTCGTAAATCACATGGAAAAGTGTTTGATATTTTATAATAATTTTATAGTTCATGAACACAGATTACTACTACTCTAAAATTTTTTTGAAGTATTATTTATTCATTTTGGTGCAACGGTAGCGATTCTCGCACAAGGCGAGATTCACACCAAAGGAGCTGGGTTCGAGTCCTTGAACGGGCAGATGATTGCGTGATGAATACAAGCATTTGTACTTGAGTCATGGATATTTATACTATTATATTGATATATGTATTAACCGTTACCCTAAATTGTCCATAACACAAATCTTATAGTGCTTACTTTGGGCTAAGCTAATTAGTGTGAGTTTAAGAAATAATAGTTTAAGAATAATGATTAGTTGAGTCGCGCCAGTCATGCGCTCGTTGATGTCTTTTGCTCGGTTATTCCAAATCAACTGAGTAGAATGTGTAGTTCTTGAAATAATAATATTAAACGTAATACGTTTATTGTCCATGTGAGGGGCTCGGTTGTAACTTTCTCAAAGAAGGGTCATGCGATGGGTGACAAATTTTATAAAATTTTCTAAGTATTTTTTTTTTATTTGATTTTTGTGAAAAACACTGCGTTTTTATTTTTGAAATAATAACTTCTTGTGGGAGCGTTAACTGCTTCGTTACGTAACGCGTTACGATGCCAATCTGTCTGGCTTCCCTTCCTCTCACGCATACGGCAGCGGTAGGCGGGCTCCTCTTCTCTCACTGAAACCGCAGCGCTAGCCGTATATCGGACAGACGCTTTCCTCTCTCTCTACTCAGTGTTAATGTGCGTTAGACATATACTACTGACAGGGAGCATATAATCTAAAACAAACACCGTTTATGAAAGTGATTACCAAAAATATGAATAAAAATTAAGTAGTAACCTAAGCTTTTCTCAAGTTAAACCATTTCAATATTAAATAGTTCAACTTAGATTTGTTTAAGTTATCACTTCTGTCATATGCTTTTTTTATTTTAACTGTAAAAGAATTTCTTACAATGTAGTATACAATCATTCATTTAATAATTTTGACTTTGATTGCTATAACAAATAGACAAATAATAATTAACGAGCACTTTATTTATAATGACGATTTGATTTTATTTATGTATTTTTTTTATTTTCTACCGGAATTAAAATATTGACATTTATATGATGATGCTTTTAGATTTTAATAAATGTGTCAAAATTATTGTTGCATGCTGATTACTCGGCCAAACAAGGAAACTGAAATAAAATTAGTAACATGTATTTATGACCGTGTTTCCAGCAAAATAATAATAATAAATGTTAAAATCACACCAATTAGCCAAGCCCAAAGTAAGCACTGTAAAGCTTGTGTTATGAATACTTGGGTAACCGATAGACATACATATATGATACATAAATATTTATTAATTTAGAAAAATATATAAATATTCATATAAATAGACTCAAGTTCAAATGTTCGTATTCATCACACAAACATCTACCCCTACCGGAATTCGAACCCAGGACCATCGGTATGAACGGCAGGATAGCTAAAGTTACACCACCGCACCGTTCTATTCTAACTTTTTTTTTTTTTTTTACTTTTCTTAGTTCTATACTAAGCACAGCCTATATGGTGGATACTTTAGAAACAGAATGGATTCGTCACTTATTCAGCTCATAGAAATGTATCGGCGATTCACTAATTTTGTATCTTACGTTATTACAACTTATGTAGCGATAAGTCGGCCGATGACTCGAAAATCAATCGGGAACCGATGCTAACAGAATCAGACCCAAGGTCTTTTGCTATCAGCGGATCGGATACCCGTTGGTGGCATTGTAATCGCCCGATCATCGGCATCACCGATCCCTGGAGGTACCCTTAACCGCCCGAAGCAGACCAATCACCGGGCCGTAGTGGTGACTCCCAAAAAGGGACCAACAAAGCCACTTGGTGAATTGGAGTACAGCGGGGGTTTTAGTGGGTATAACTTCATGAAGGGCGAGTCCCATATAACCCACCGTCCCTTCGAAACACAGGGTCTTTTGACATCTCAGGTACATAGGATGAAACAGTAGCGACGTTCGACTAATCGGCGTTCAATTAGAATATGAAATTTAGACGTTGTGCAAACGCCCCCGGCGTGCTATAGTGTCGTGTAACACTTCAGCAAAGAAAGCAAGGTGTCGTCGGTCAGTCTCCCACGTCGGTTTTACGACCGGGTTTACGGCTCCTCTGATATTTAGCCAAATTAACGAGCCGTACTTTACGGGCGCCGACCGAGTCATTGTTGCGACAGTCCCCACTCCACCCATCCAACTCCCATCATGGGAATGATCGTTTGTTCAAGTTTGATTATGTACTTTGCCCTTTTGATGTAATAAAAACAAGTTGAAAACTGAGAGATGCTCAGCTCTCATTTTTAATTTAGACCTTCACTTATCTAGATATAAGGCGGTGTCTTGGAAGAACCAGGGCAACAGTGCAGAATTTTTTCTGTCAACAAATTATGGTAAATTAAAATCGAAAGTAGTGTTGAGAGGAAATCCCATTTTAAGAGATCATTGGATAACAAGAAGTATAGCGATGATTCGCTGTAAAGAATATTAACAACGCACTTTATTAATATACCCTTAAACCTTCGTTGTAAGTTAAATGCTTGTGTTACGAATGGGTTTACGTCCGTAGTACTTCAACGAGTATCGAACTTGGTCCACTGAGTAAGGGCTGATTCCGATGGGCTCCAACCACCTTATAATATGGAAATTAAACAATACAATGCCATAGTTGATTGCAAATTATATATTATTATAATTCCTATGTAATTATATATTGACTTTTGTGTTTGATTGATACCCTGATTTGTTTTGATTTACAATTAAGTCCGGTTGTGGGTCGGAATCGAGCAGCTGTTAAACTAAATCAAATAATTTGTTAAATGGTAAAAATATTGATAATAAAAATATAGTATATTGCTATATTTGGCCATTAATGAAAAGGCTTCGATATAAGTTCAAGAAATTTGATAAATTAATAATACCTCTTGAATCACGCAGAAAAATACATGATCAAACTTTTCTGTACAAAATTTTGAATAACCAGATTGATTCTCCATTTTTATTAAGTAATATTTTGTTTAAATGTTCTGGAGCTAAACTGCGTTCGTGTGAAACATTTTCGGTATCTCATTGCAAAACCAATTACGGTAAAAATCGCTACATCCTAAGAGCTGCAAGAAATTATAATGTAAATTTCAGTCATATAGATATGTTTAATACCAAACTTGCGACATTCAAAAATGAAATTCTCAAAACTTGTTTCAGTAAGTTAAAACCTTTATTTGTTATTGTTTTTATCGTACAGTTATTACTTTATGTATTATTATTATTAATTATCTCTAGTATAGTCTTGGTAGGTTGAACCTTTTGTCTGTTCAATATGATGTATTAGTTAGTGGTGGAAACTCTTTTGGCTTTTGTACTAAAATGCTGTTTTATTAATCAATGTTCCATGTAACGCTGTATGTTTCCCTAATAAATAAATTAAATTAAATTAAATTAATAACCATTCAGATTTAGTAGTTCATAAAGGTTTATGAATTTAACAATGTCAAGAATCAAAGATAAGAAAATAATTTAATAATAATTAAATAAAAGAAAATAGAAATCGATACATCAAATTAATTTCAACTTATTTTTATACATAAAGTAATACATTTCTTCTTAGAAATTTCGATAAAGTATTTTAAGCTCTTTTATTGAAGCAGAGCTCCCGTTGATCAGCTTTAATGACGCAATGTCTGTTACGCCATGACTTCCTGAGTTCTTAATATTGTTATTGTTTATGTGGAATTGAATTGACACATTTAAGACCAAATTGTGACAGAATTTTGAAATTCGCAAAAATAAAAAACTGATAAAAATTTACTAAATATTATTTAATATTTTTTTTCAGTATTACGTTCCGCTCCAATATATGGTACGAGCGACTGCATCGACCTAGTATATAGTCAGCAAACAGAAGCATCGTAAAACACGCCGGGAACATCCAGTATATGTACGCCTCAATTATAATGGCAAAACATGTTACACTAAACTTTATATGTGTAGTAGAATAGTCATCAATTGTATTTCTACTGATACTTCCACTGGGGAAAAGCTGGATGTATTTGTTTGGCCAATGTTCATATTGAGAAGTAAAAAACGTTTAATTAAATATTTATAATCGTTATAAACGGCGTTTATATTTCACGTGAAGCGGCCCCATAATTGTAACGAGTTTGGGAACCTGTTCGCGCTGCCCCCGAAAATTTTATTACAGCGATCCCAGTTGGAACAACCATCGAAGGCAGCTTTGTTCACGTCAAATGATCTATATGGAACAAGGATGTATTTACAAAAAAGTAGTTTGTGTAATGGAACCATCTGTTCAATTAGTTATAGAACACTAGCTGACCCGGCCACGCGTTGCTCTGCCACAGATATTATGATTTGCATATCTTTTATTATAAATTTAAATGCAAACTCTCCTATGTCCGAAGTTGGAAAAAAACCAGTAAAATGAAAAAAGAAATCAAAATCGCTTGAGTAGTTTCAGAGTTCATTGCGGTGAAACACTGTGTCAGGTAATTTTTATATATAAAGATATAATCTTGACACTTCAACTTCTATCAGGAACCGTGTTCACGGGAGGGCTTAAGTTATAGTCGTCAAAAGTTGTCAATATTCTTTCACCTTTATTTAGTTTGGGGCTTTTATCCGTATGGATACGCCAAATTCAAGATGGCACAGTTTTATTAGGCGTTGAAAACAATTTATGCTATGCAAAGAGAATTACTGTTCACCTTTTGAATTTGGCCAATATTTTGAAAATCAACGCTCAGCTGTTCATAAATAGCGATGTCCTAAAATCACCATCCACCACCCATAGACAACAAAGAGGCCGCAGCATTTTCCAAATTATTGTATTTCATCGTAGTCTGCAATCCAAGCCAAGCGAAGAGATAATGACAATATTGTAGTGTTCTTTTCAAATAAACATCCCAATTAGGAACAAAAAAAACAATTTATATGAAAAAATACAACTTAATGGCTAAGTTTAATTACAAACAGAAAAGATACTATGCCCTTGTTTATGAGTAGTTCCCTGACTACAAAACAACATCATCTTTACGAGCTTTTATCTTATTTTTACAAGTCCTAATGATACCATTTTTCAATATTTTATTCACCCATTTTCAGGGTAAAATGTTTTAAGTAAGAAAACACGGGTTACAATATACCACCATGTTTGGTAAGACATCCGGGAGTGGATGTCTGTCAGCAAGAGATGTTCGATGATGATATGTGAGAAGTGTTCCACATAAACAATATCTTATGATTGAAACTACTTACAACATGTGAGTGAAAGTTACAAACATTCGATTCGGCAACCAGCTACCAATCAATCAACTAGAAATGAAGCTAAAGAGCGGGCATACTCTGTCCAAATATTTTCACCGGCAAACGGTTAACACAAATTTATTTATGTAAAACCGCGTCCACTCTGAATGGACGTCAATCGGTACGTCATGTGTGCGGTGCGGTGGAGGCACAGGTAGAGCGACGGCCGACAGCGAGCGGGTTCACGTCACGCTGAAGTATGCCCACGTTATCTAAGATCGCGAGCCCATCCGGCTAATGGACCGCTAATATAACAATGAGATATTGATTCTTGTTTTATCAAACATGTATATAAATCATAGAACGGACCTACGGTTGAAATGTCGGCTTTAAACTGTATCGAATTCGAACATCACAAAAGAATTTTGGTTTAATTCCTTTTTTTACAGTTAGGAACATCTTCCCATTTTAACAGTTAGGAACGCGCCCGATTAAAACATTGTGAAGGGAGTAAGAAATATATGACAACCATTGCCTTAGTCACCTTGTGATCACGGCTCCTGTAAAAGATTCTAGACGTCAGGGTTAAATATAAATTATGCGCAAAAAACCCTAAATAAGTTGTTTTATTAAAATTAAATGAAAGTGTAAGAAATAAATATGTTACCGAAAGATGTCTACAGGAGTATTAAAAGGAACTGAAAAAGAAATGTTCATAATAAAGAACTATTGTATATGCATTTTTATTGCTTTTCTTTTGTTATTTTATTTTTACCTCTAACGTAATCGGAGCATGTTTGAAAGTACTAATCGATATATCCTTTCATACGATTTTTTTGCTACCTTCACACCTTATTCTTTATTTTTCTTGCATTCATCGTTTTTATCTCTAGTTGGTTTTTATTTCGTATGGTATATTTTCATACCTTACAGGTTAATAAAGGTCGACACGGGTTTATTTATTATTTTTATTAGTTAATGGTGGATAATAAAATGTAAAGTTATTGCGTTAAGGGTCAAATAAAAAAACACATCCTCATTAAGAGAAAGGGTTCATTTAGTTTTGTTGCTCGCACAGGAATCAACGAAGGGTGCCCAGTAATTAGAGCCAAGGTCTATCAAGAGATATAGCACATAAAGGAATGCTAAGCACATAAATTCAACTCCCTAAACCTGTCATCCTATGGCTGTTTAATACATATTAATTTGATATTTGGTGATTGGTTGATGCGCTAACTGAAGTCTTTAATGATGACTGTCACATCGAGGATATGAAATGGGACCCTGCAGAACGGAACTTGCATTTTCTTTATTTATTTATAATGGGTTTGCTCTTGATCGTAATCAGGTCCGGGGGCCAAGACAAGACGAGAAAGAGAGACAACCCAGAAGGTACCTATTCACTCTTGCTTTGAAACCAGACGGATTATAAGTAGGTACTCAGAAATACAGACGCAGGGAGAGAATTCTACTCCTTTGCTGTATGCATTATAAATGATGTTGAAAAGCGCTTGGTGCAACAGGTAGGATCCAAGAAAGGGTGGTAGCTCGCAGTGAATTTTGAATGCACGAAGGAAGAAAGGTGATGGCGGTATGTGCTCATGGAGCTCCTGGGCTTTCACTCTCCAAAGTATAATACGAGTATGTAAAAGACCGATAGCCAGGCAACTTTGCGGCGGTGAGCCAAAGTCTGAAGCTTTCTCACCAATTTTCCGTCACTATGAGCCTCTAAGCTCTGTACAAAGGTTTTGGCTGGATACGTTCCACATATTCTCACTACCACCCTTCTTTCCTCTGGATGAACAAAAAACGTCGATGCGCCGCTGTCGATATGCTTCAAGAAAATATCCCGACCATTTCACCTGTCGAAAATTTAAAGTTGCCCGCTCCGCTTGTCTACGTGTCCGCGGCGCTCGGGTATCCTCGTGTCGATCACTGTTTCGCCTGTCAATCGCTGATGGCTCTCCCGCCCCCTCGCGGTGTACCGAACTGGTACATTACCAGAGATTGATTATTTCATGTGTGCGCAGGCGCTACATATCGATTTGAGACACGTGTTGCACAGTACAGAAGTAGACAGTGCATTCGAGTGTAATTTAATTAATCTTCTATAAACATGATCAATTCCAAAGTAATGCCAAAATTGAAGTTAAATTTTTGAAGCGAAGCTTTTATACGGACGTTTGGTCCGCTCGCATATAGGCGTTCGGCCCGCGGCTTCTTTATGCGTGCTAAGCATCAGATTTTACCGTTACCCGAGAGCGTCAGATTTAGTACGGTTACATGATCTTTATACCTAGGAGCCAGCTGCGTCCCCACCTCGTTTATAATATATAATAATTGTCAGAGTGTGTGACTTTCCATCTCTTTTTCTGCGCTTTGCAAAATACGTTTCTAAGGTATACTATGTATAGTATAAGGGAATGAAATCGATGTGAATTTTACAAAATGTGGGAATTTCAAAATGGAGATAATAGAACATGCAAGTGACTACTACAAAGAAAACAAATACGTAATATATATATGTTTTGAATGGGTTTGCTCTTGATGGAACAAGCTAACCCAAAAGGCGCCTATTCACCCTCGTTTTAAAAACGTTCGTTTTATAAATACGCGGAAATACAGAAGCAGCAAGTTCCACTCCTTTGCTGTGCGCTTTATAATAGTTTGTTGAGAAGCGCTTTGTGCGATAGGTAGGAATAGCAACCAAGAAAGGGTGGTGGTCCATGTGTGTGGATAAATAAACTAAAAACAATAGAAATAAGATGTAAATAAGATTTGTTCGGTGGGAGGGAAAAAGTTAATTTTAATTTATTCTTTAAAACCTGTTCTGTACCAAGAATGAGTTCTTTGTTGGCGAATTTGGAATTGTACAATTCAGATCATAAATATAATTTGATCGGACCTCTGCAACGGTTAATTTCGATCGGAACCTTTTAACTAAACTGTAAACGCCAGAAAATAACTATGGCCGTTTCTACTTTTCTGTTCTCTGTATTAATGTGGCTGATCATGTGGATATAATCAACAATTCTGAATCGGAATGTGTTTTTTGTTTAAACTTTCATAGGTACTTACATTTGTATTCAGAAAAAGTTAGTTTAATACGAATACTTTGACGACCGTTTGGTGCAACGGTAGCGATCCTGCCTTTCGCACCGACGGTCCTGGGTTCAAATCCTGGAAGAGGCAGATGTTTGTGTGATGAATGCGAGCATTTGTACTTGAGTCATATATATTCCTATAAATATGACATATCTATGTATCTTATACGTATGTCTGTCTCGTTACCCTAGTATCCATAACACAAGCCTTACAGTGCTTACTTTGGGCTAGGCTAATTGGTGTGAATGTAAGAAATATTTATTTATTATTATTTAATACGACCGTTTGGTGCAACGGTAGCGATCCTGTCTATCGCTTCGACGGTCCTGGATTCGAATCCCGGAAGGGGCAGATGTGTGTATCATACACGTATCATATAATACGAGTATTTGTACCTGAGTCATGGGTATTCAGTCATCATGGGTATAGCCTATCCGTTACCCTAGTATCCAAAATACAAGCCTTACAGTGTTTACTTTGGGCTAGGCTAATTGGTGTGAATGTAAGAAATATTATTATTAAAATGATTTCTTATTAATTTATAACAATTATCAGCAAGCGATTTAAAATATCAAACAAGAATTTGTTTGATATTATCAATCGCTTACTGATAATTTGTGAAGACGGGTTGCAATTAGCGAGTGTCTGGAATCTAGTTATTCGTTTTGTGTAAAAACAACACAACACAAAAAAGTATCGTTTCGCGATCTGTTACTGGGAGCGTCATGTGTCGTGAACAATTTTGAGTGAATTATAAGTCTACAGAGTGAGGTACCGGGTTCGAATATAACAAAAGAATGTCACAGAGGGAAGACCGTCTGCCTAAATACCCACCCGCAAGAAACTACAATTCTTCCGTGAAGATTCCGCATACATCGTAAAATATCGGACATATAATACCCTTTTTATTTCTAAATTCATTATACAAAATTAAGTTAATATTGCCTTACAGTGAGTAGGAAAAAAAAAGATAAATTCCATAGACAAGGTTAAGATTATATACTGTTTGTACGTAGGTACCCTTTGGTCGGACCCGATCGTATCGTCTCTGGCCTTCCTTAATCCCTGTTATTGGCACTGTGGCTCATGTACCGCGGCTTAGTGAGTCGCTCTCTTGCCCAACGGTAATGCTCTGTGATGGACCTATTTCAACTTTTGTCAAAGCAACTTTGATTATAATGGCTTTCATTCTTACTAAAATTGCTAACAACACTTTAAGATTATTAAGTAGTGATTCACTAGATATAGGACAAGATATGTTTTTCTTTAGATAATTTTTATCATATTCAGTTCTTACACTATCGCGTTGTTCATTCAATGTCAAACAATGTTGAATGATGCCCAAAACACGTTTTTACTATTTTTATTTTATCCTGAAGTTTCAATTCTTTTTCAGGAACCGTTTTCATGTGAAAATTCATTTTAATAAAACTTACCAGTTAAAGAGAATTATCAGCTGTAAAATGATCATTTAAGTACCTGAAGCAAATGTACCAGCTCTGCTTATTTTATGATTTTGACATATATTTAGTATTATTATTACGTCCCAAACATAGTATACAAACATTATAGAAATAGAATGATGGGCGAGTTTCACACCTTGGCTCACCACCGCAAAGTTGCCTGTCTATCGGTCTTCTACAGAATGTATGTACTTTCGAGAGTATGCTCAAGGACTGCATTTGCTCATACCGCCATCTCCCTTTTTCCATCGGACATCCAGACCTCTGCGGGTTACCTTTCTTGGTTGCTATTTCTACTTGTCGCACCAAGCGCTTCTCAACATCTTTCATAATGTGCACAGCAAAAAAGAGTGGCACTCCCTCCCTGCGTCTGTATTTCCGAGTACTTATAACCCGTCCGTTTTCAAAGCCAGGTTGAATAGTTCTATCTTGGCCCCGGCTTGATTGGGATTAAGAGCGAACCTTTTTCTTTGTATTTGTCACCAATCCAAGCCCATTAAAAAAAGAATCCAAAATGTTACTTTGGGTCTTACCCCTATCTTCTGAAATGTAACTCGACAAACTTCTATAGGTAAAGAAAAAATGGCGCCGAACAGAAGCTGCACAGTGGATGGTACCCATACAAGTGGTCGGACATAATTTCTTAGACAAAAACTTATACAACTCAAGAATTACATCTGATATCACAATTTAATCCTTTTAATTTGATCCTTTTAATCCTTGATGTCCTCGTTTCTGTTATCACCCACATCCTTAATACATCTATTAGAACGAGCACCTTTCCTAATTCCTGGAAAGACGCATATGTTATCCCACTTCCCAAAAAATCTAAACCCACGATGCTTACAGACTTCCGACCTATTTCCATCCTTCCTTTTCTCTCCAAAGTCCTGGAAAAGTTGATCCACCGCCAACTTACTGATCACATGGATTCAAATCAGCTCCTCAACCCCTATCAGTCTGGTTTTCGTAAAGGCCATAGTACTTCTACTGCATTAGTTAAGATTACGGATGACATTCGCCGGGGGATGGATAATCAACAGCTCACAGTACTAACATTATTAGATTTTAGTAACGCATTTAACTCTGTTGATTTTGACATTCTTCTTGGTGTTTTACGTTCTCTAAACATATCTCCAGTTGCAACTGATTGGTTTCGAAGTTACCTGCTAGGGCGACGGCAGCGAGTTCGCACTGGAGAATCCTTCTCTGAGTGGAGCGATATCAATGCCGGTGTACCTCAGGGTGGCGTCTTATCTCCACTTCTTTTTTCGATTTTTATTAATTCTATCACACAATCGATTTCTAGTTCCTACCACCTCTACGCAGATGACTTACAAATATATATACAGGCGCCCCTTACAGAGCTACCACACGCAATAGCAGTCACCAATTCAGATTTAGCACAAATCAGCACCTGGAGTAAATCCTTTGGTCTGGCGGTTAATCCAGCTAAAACGCAGTGCATAATAATCGGTAGTCCTCATTACGTTTCGAGGATAGATTTTGGGCAACTTCCCGCAGTGTTTTTTGGCGGTGCTGTTATCCATTACTCGAAAACTGTCAAGAACCTCGGTATTATTTTTGACCAGCATTTGTCCTGGAGACCACAGGTGGATGAATTGCGGAAAAAGGTATTTGCTGCGTACGGCTCGCTTAATCGGCTCCGTAATTTTCTGCCTATTAGGACAAAAACTAATCTAGCACAATCTCTCCTTTTATCAATTATTGACTACGCTGATGTCTGTTACCCTGATCTGTCGGAAGAGTTACTCAATAAACTCGAGCGACTCCAGAATGTCTGTATCAGATTCATTTTCAACCTCCGTAAGTATGACCACGTGTCTCACTTCCGTTCTAAACTGAACTGGCTCCCTATTCGCCGGCGCAGGGACTTACATGTTCTTTCACTCCTTTATTCCATACTTTTTTTGCCATCCTCTCCACCCTACCTAAAAACTTGTTTCTCCTTTCGCTCCTCAACCTCGCAGTGTAGTTTGCGTTCGGCAACCAACCTTTCCCTGGAAGTTCCACGGCCCTCTACCGACTTCTTTTCCTATTCCTTTACTGTTTACGCTGTCCGTTTATGGAACTCACTACCAGAGGTTATCAGAAAGGCTCAAACTCTTGGATCCTTTCGCGACAGAGTTAAAAGTTACTTCCTTTCCTCCAATATTTATTGACTCTATTTTATCTTTATTTCTTTCTTATCTTATTATTATTATTATATGCACCATTACCTTTAAATATATATATTTCCTTTCCTTTTTTTCCTCTCAATATGCGCACCCACTTCATCATTATCCTTTTATATTTATTTATTCTTTTCACCCAAGGTTGCCTGGAAGAGATTGCTGTTTAGCAATAAGGCCGCCTGTCTGTATACTTTTCTTTGTTATTTTTATTTCTCTTTATTCTATCTGTGTGTGCAATAAAGCGTAATTTATTATTATTATTATTATTATTAATTTGAACTGGGAGTATGGGAAAAAAGAACCTCATAACTGTGGTAAAATTCGTCGATGCAGTATGTATCATTATTGATGTATGATTATCGGGAGTACGCTGGTGAATGCGTGACGAGAGCATTACGAAAAGTGTGATTAGGCAAGGCGAACGGAAGTTGGAGGGAGATCTTAGTTAGTGAAGATAGAAAGCGAGAGAGTGGCGTTTCGTATATTACTGTAGGGGCATGAGAAAAAGGTGCACTCATTTTCTTTCTCTCTTTCTCTCATAGCCAGGTACGTTTCGTATATCCAATATATATATATATATATATATATATATATATATATATATATATATATACGTATATAATGATGGAGCTAAAGACGTTTTACTACAGTCGTGTGGTCTAAAGTACACTCGTTTTTTTAATTACTTTAAGTCTTGGTTACCAATAATATGTCCGACTTCTTTATGAGAACGACCCACTGTGCGTCACTAATGTTGATCATTTAAATAAAATGCAATGGTGGCTACACTGTTAGGGCCATTGCGGTGGCAGTCGGGTACTTAAACCGCGTCATTTGCGTGCGTCTGACAGGTAATGGCTGCGTCTGGGAGTTTATGGGCTAATCCATCAGAACTGTATGCTGCATCCTAATGAAACTGCTGGGTCACAAAACGAGATCGCTGTATCTTGTCTTATTATATTGAACAGTTGCATAGTATGACAACCTCCGTGTTTGAGGTTCGGGTACAGGTTTTTGTTGTAACGCCAACCCGTGGTCTTGGGTTCGATGTTGGCCGGGTAACACAAATTTATCTTTATTGGCTCGGGTGTGTGTTTTGGTACTATGGTTGTTTCTGAATTCCATAACGAAAGTGCTTTAGCTACTTATCTTGGTCTGAACAATGTATGTGAATATTTACTATTACTTATAATTTCGATTATTTTGATAATAATGTTAACGACTGGGTAAGGGTTTTAGTAGTCCGATGGTTACGACATCTTTACGGTGAGTCATGGGTACGAGTTCCACCTGTAGTTTTTTATAAAATTATATCATCTTTTGTAGGACATATTGTTTCAGCTACAAACTAAGCCTAAAGGGAAGTACCAGAAGGTACCAGACGATCGCGGTCCATACATTGTAGTAGTCCATGTATGGGATAAATGATAAAAGTTATTTTTTTGTTCAGAAACATGGTGAATTATAAACTTATACAATTAATGTGTTAATTTTGTTCAGCATGATTTGCCAGTGCTTGGAATGCAAATGTTAATTGAGGTTATTAAAGTAAGAGTATTTAGAATGTCAATCAAGTACATATGCTTGTATTCATCATACAAACATTTGCCCCTTTCGGGATTCGAACGCAGGACCATCAATGCGAAAGACAGGATCGTTACCGTTGCACCAAACAGTCATCTAAAAGTAAAGGTCATTAACTCCATGCCTTTTTATCCTTTAAAATTGCTCATTAGGGTATTTTAAGATTTTTTAACATTTCGCTAAAGGCAGTTTAGTTACATGGTGTGGCATCTAATTAAAAAACCTAAAAACGAGCCTCCCGTTCTTTTCAGTCTGAAGTTTGAAACAGCCTGCTTACCGCGAGAATTCAACTATAATTCCAAACAAAATAGACTAACTGTTATAAGTTTAACATTTTTACGTTTATAAAATTCATCTTAGTAAATATAATACTATCTGTTGTAAAATTTTAATGGTTTAAACAAGCGGGTGAGTAATCTAGTATTTTCTCAAAACATTAAAATTCCAACACGCGACTGTAACGGCGATCGAACACACTTAAACTGTATTATAAAATTACGATTACAATCTGTTTAAGGGCTATTCGATGACAGTGACTCACGACGCTGATCTGAGCTCCGAAATATTTTACCACGTTTTACTTAACTTCACTTGTCTGTCTGTTGGTTTGTCGTCAAAATTTGAGATCCTTATTTCGAACTCTTCCTCTTATCCGATTTGGCTGAAATTTTGTATACAGGCTTGTTTCACCTAACAATTTCATATTTAATCAGTTTTACATCCTAAAACCACTTAATTAGGCTTTAATTAAATTAACCTCCACGTGGTGTGTCTGGATATTTGATATATATTACATGTATATATTGAAGAACTAAGTAGGCACAATTCAGATAATTTAAAACTAAAAAGAGTTAAATAAATACTTTATAAAAAAAAAACTTTTAAAAAACCACGTTTTACTACGGGTTATAGATGTACTAAAAAGGAGAAAATAAATTTTTACAAATGGACTAAAAAGATAAAAATAAATTTTTGGTAATAATGAAAATTTACGATACAAATATTCTAAAATTTGTTGAATATTATGTATTGTTCTGAACATTCATACGAAGAATTTGAAAATATTCCAAAAAATTAAAACGTGGTGCGCATTATACTTGAAAAACTATTCAATGCCATCCACAGCATTACTATTGCATTGGTTTAGTTAGGAAGGGATTTAGGAAAGATAATGAAAATCCTTACTAATATTATAAATCGGAAAGTGAGTTTGTTTGTTTGTTTGTTTGTTCCGCTTTCACGCCGTAACTACTGAACCGATTGCTTTGAAATTTTGCAGACGTAAAGATAAAAGTCGGGATTAAATAATAGGTTACTTTTTATCCTGGAAAAAATTGATATTCCCGAGAAAATCTAAAATATTGTTTGCTTGATGGATGGATTGTAGATGGCGCTGTGTGTCGTTTGAAACAACGTAAAATATTGCAAACGAATATAAACATGTAAATTAAGAAGCTAAATGATACGGTAATGAATCCCCTAAAATGAGGAATTCCCGAGGGATGACGTACAATTTGTTTTATCGTCTAAATTGTTTTTTTTAAATATACTTATCCTGAAATCACTAAAGTCAACGAATTACTAATAGGTATAAGTATTAGTTACGTTATTTCGTTCTTGAGGTATGCGATAGTTGGCGCTGGGTGTTTTTTAAAACATGGTAACGATGTGTTTTTTAAAATACATAAGAAGTGGAATGATAGCTTACGCTATTTAGTTCTTGAGGTATGCTATAGATGGCGCGATATGCGATAATGGCGATGGATGCGATGGATGGAGTTCCACGCGGGCGAAGCCGCGGGCGGAAAGCTAGTATTAATATAATATCAATAACGCTGTTGATCTAAATTACGCACCACGTTTTAATTTTTTGGAATATTTTCAAATTCTGCGTATGAATGTTCAGAACAATACATAATATTCAACAAATTCTAGAATATTTGTATCGTAAATTTTCATTATTACCAAAAATTTATTTTTATCTTTTTAGTCCATTTGTAAAAAAATATTTTCTCCTTTTTAGTACATCTATAACCCGTAGTAAAACGTGGTTTTTTAAAAGCTTTTTTTTGCTTTCTGAATTTTGTCGTTTATTCCCTGTATATTATTGCGATTAAGGATACTTACTTAAAACAGATATTTGTTCACTTTGTTGTGATCAACGATGTAATGAAACCATAACGCTACTATTATTGTGATCACATAATAATATTGTTTTTTGTGGTTTATGTATGGTGACGACGTATAATATTGTAAATGCGTTACTTCTGTTAAAGCTGACGAGTTTCTTGCGCCCATTCCTCTTGACAGTTAAACGACTGAATGGGTGGTAAGTAAAAATGTTGGATAATTCGAAACAATTTATTTAAGTGCATTTGATCAAAGATGTGTTAATTTCTTTTGGTGCAATGGTAGCGATCCTACCTTTGGCAGCGACGGTCCTGAGTTTGAATCCCGGAAGGGGCAAATGTTTATGTAATTAATTGCATTTGTGCCTCAGTCGTGGGTATTTATCTATAACACAAGCCTTATAGTGCTTAATTAGGTTTAGGCTTATTGGTGTGAATGTAAGAAATAATAATGATAATATTAACTTAGTTGATATCTATAAGTAAGGTGCAACAGTAGCGATCCTGCCCTTCACGCCTTCAGTTCTGGGTTCGAGTTCGGAAAGGGTAGATGTTTGTATGATGAATACGAGCATTTATCCTAGAGCCATGAATATTATAAAATTCTGTCATATATTATTATATAGTTTAATTATATCGACCATCAAGGATCAACGTAATCACAATACATATAAATAACATTTACGATACATAGATATTACATATCTGTCCTACCTACTGTTACCCTAGTATTCATAATACAAGCCTTTCAGTTGTAATAGGCAGTTTGGATAAGTCTTATTGGTGTGAATTTAAGAAATATTATAATTAACTAACGATAAATACTAGAATTGGTTATCGGATCGACTACCAAAAAAATATTTTACAAAATTTTCCGTGATTTCCAAGGCATACTGGGCACTGGGCCTATTTTGATAAAGCCATTCATTGTTTGTTTGGTTGTTGTTGCCCGTAATGACATCACATGATCTATTTATCTACGACTCAGCCAACAGCCAAGGCTGACTTTGATTTTAATGTAAGCTTTTGTTTATTTTTTTAGTTTCAACGGAGTAAAACTGTTATAATTAATTTCTGTGATTCTGCATGTCTTGAAGTTGATGCGACATTTATTGACTACTACTATATTATGCATGTATTATACATATAAACCTTCTTCTTGAATCACTCTACCTATTAAAAAAACTGCATCAAAATCCGTTGCGTAGTTCAAAAGATCTAAGCATACATAGGGACAGACAGACAGCAGGATGATTTTGTTTTATACTATGCAGCGATAGTTATTTTATTGAGAATTTATGCGCCCATTACTTTACTACATTTTATTTTAGTTGATAAATTTTGATAGAAAAATACTAGAAATCGATTCGGTTCACAAACTTTTCTCAGGTAAGATATATAATACGCCTGTAAAAACCCTCAGATGGGAATCAAACCCACGACCTTTCGCTTTCCGGGCGAGTGCACGACCGCTGACCTACTGAGGGCTCGGAGGCGTTGTTGTTTTTTACAGTCCTTATTTATATCTTATAAAAATAAGGCATTGTGAATGTTAAAAATAAAATTAAATACTCTTCTCGGGTTTCAAAAATGTGTATGAGATTGGAAATTAAATGAACGAAGCAGTAATTTTATTTATTAACAATGTCGTTTTAGTAGAATTGCCTATATGGTGATGATGGTATTTAATATATCTTATATGTTTAGCTCACCATAATCCTTTAAAATTTCAGGAGTTTATTTCAAAATAAACGGGAATACATCAAGTTAAATACAACTTAAATTTCTTCAAGTCACGAGTGAATAGGTATTCAGGCGAGATAGCGGTCAAGCGCCTACCTATTTACGATGAAAAAGTTACTTTAGTATTAAATTATTAGTTTAATTCTTTTAATTCGCCATATAATTTTATTTTTTTGGCTAACTAAATAGGTACTTTAAAGCTGAGCCTAGTCCTGGGATGGGTGACGCACTCGACAATTCTTGGTCCAGAATTAATTATATTTTAAAAAAGTTTTTTTATTGTGACAGTTAGCGTTAAATCGTCACGTTTGCTTAACAAATGGCCCATTAATTAACCTTCGATCTCGAAAAAGTCGACCATAAAAAGAATCCAAAGCAGATAATAAATATCCAAGATTATGTTTGATTTGAGAAAATTTGTTAGACGGCTTAACATAATGAGAAACAAGTTGTTTCCAGATAATATTACACATTCAAACGCTCGGACAAATATCTTTTTAACGAATGTAAATTATTAGCTTTGGATATTAATAGCTCTTTTAATATAAATGTTTAAAATATATTATTATTTTGTAAATAAGGCCATTACAAATAAACAAACGTATTCGTTTTTTATTTTTTTTATAATAATTTAATATTTCTTACATTTACACCAATTAGCCTAGTCCAAAGTAAGCACTGTAAGGCTTGTGTTATGGATACTAGATTAACGGATAGACATACAAATATGATATATAGAAAAGTTAAATTTATAGAAATATTCATGCTCGTATGCATCACACAAACATGTGCCCGTCCCGGGAGTCGAACCAAGGACCGTTGGAGCGATAAGCAGGATCGCTACTGTTGCACCAAATGGTCTTACTTACTTCCACTTATTATTTTTTTTCTTGTTGGTTCTAACTCTTTCTGCCTTCAGGTTTCTTGAGTTGGTATAAATTCAATATAAAAAGTTTAACTCTCGACACAAAAAAAAATTTGGCTGCTATGTGCATGTGTCTGTCGGTAGTACCGTAACTTTTAAACGGGTGAACTGATTTGAATGAGAGTTTTTTTATTTGAAAGCAGGTTTTCCAGCGGTGGTTCTTAGATTTATTTTATTGTTGTTGGTTCAACTGTTTCAAGGTCACCTGCTCTTTTGTTAGCTGCAATAGGGTATAAAATAACTGATCTATTTTATTTCAGACTAAAGTCCATAATTTGTTAGTGACAAGTAGAAACAAAAATAACTTATTTTATGTTAATGTTGTTTGTAAATCAATATGGTACAATTATTTAATTAAACCTACGGCTAATTCCGCCTAATGCCTTTGTATACAGTCTGGTCTTCCAGTGATCGCTTTCAAGGTGATATTTCGAGGGCGACGCAGGCGTTGCAGCAAGGAGGCAGCTTTCTTACACATGATAGCGTGAAAACCATCCACATGTGTCTCTGCGAACATTCCTGACGCACTACAACGTCGTGGCTATAATATACATTATACACAAGAAGTAATAAAACGCTATAGGAGACTTCTAACATAAATTTACTATTTTAGAATTTTAAATGTTCTCTTTTCTTTTTAATGCGTTGAGAGTTTTTAAATTTTTAAATCAATTTTACTTGTAATAATAGTTACTGATTTTATCTTGAAACATAGTTCCATTCTCTGGCAGCCCATTGGTTGCTTGATAACTAATGCCTTAAGGTGTTGACTCTACCATTTTTATATACATATGATAAAATACATATAATATATGATAACTAATAATTATTGTTCCTAAAGTCAATTCTTGTCACGGTACGAACGTTTTGAATTCTTCAATATTTTTGACGGTAAGCATTTCTGATCTCACGATATAAACTTAGCCAAGTTAGCTGATCGATCAGTCAGGGCCGGGATTCGGTTCCCATCAATCAGCGTGTGATGTGAGCCGCACGGCTATCCGTCTCGTGGTAGGGGGTGGGGGGTGGGGGGATCCAACATTGTCAAAAGTAATTACAAACGCTAAAGATGTCTATTAACTGTTCTGACAATTCAACAAATCGACCATGATCGGAACAGTAATTAAAAGCTGTATTTTGAAACAGATTTTAAGTTTTGTAACACTTGTTTTAACACTATTATGTGCTGTAGCGTTCAAGCCGCTACATGGCAAGTTATATTCTTTTTAGTGTTTTGTTATGACCTTTTTTGTCCGCCGTCTTACCGTTGACAAAAGCTTGCGACGGATGACAGAAAAAAAGATTGAGAGAGATTTTGACAGGCTGAGAGTCGATTTTCAGATGTTTTGTTGGAAAACTAATTTTTTTTTTGAATGAATTTAAGGATTTTTGTCAAAGAAATTGATGAAATTGTGTTAATTTTACAACCGAAAGTCTAGGTCGCTGTTAGCCGCCTGCGTTTTGGAGCACTGAGATTGTAAGTCCAGTTCATGATCACCTGATAGGGGTAAGTAGTTCTATTGAAAATTTGGATAGGCTCCTTTGGGTTTACGTTTGATGTTTATGCTTGAATTGTTTGGTTTCAGTTTTCAGTTTGGAGTGGTACTGGAGTCTTTGAGCGGAGAAGGTAGTATGCCATGTGATGAGACATTTTGACAACACCACAGGTCAGGCTTTTAACCTTTATACCTTGTTCCTGCTCCCCTACATTCTGAATCCACGTTAGACGTAAAATTAGCAAGATTGTAAGTCCAGTTCATGATCACCTTGAGGTCTACACAGAGTTAGTCATTTAAGGTAGTTATTTAATCTACGGTTCTTAGTAAATACTGTTAGTATGTACACAAGCTTTGTCTGTTCTATCTAGTAAGTTAATTTATTCCTATAGGAGCAGAATCACTTTCAACTTTGATGTGTCAGAGGTATATGTTCTATTTTAGTTAAATGTACATTGTATTATATAAGTCCTAAAAATTTGTATTTTCTTTAGCTCTAAATTACATAGTCATAAGTATGTACAATAGCCATTGAGCTTAGGAAAGGCAGCATGCTTGTTTAACGCTTCTCCAACTGCTAAGTTTTTGATAACGAACTGTAATTTACATTTTATTGCAATCTTTTATGAAAAATATATACTGAGTCAGTAAACGAGTACTATTACGTGGTAACATATATCAGACAATGGTACTATTGTATAAATATTATACCGTAAAACAATTACCATATTTTTTACCCACGACGAAACGAAGATGGAGTATGCGTTTAGGGTAAAAAGTTACATGTACAAAAAACGAATAAGCGAATGTTCTCATTTATCTTCAAAACTATTACACCGGTTGAGATACGGTTTTCTTTAAAAAACCGTTTCTAAACCGGTGTAAATTCACAGTTATTTTATTAAAATTGCGTTAATTAGGTAAATAAATGTAATCTTTATTGATTTAAATTGTTGTTTCTCTTTCTGATATATAACAACTTATCTATATGTACTGCTATATTTTAATTGAAGTCGGAAACATTAAGATTTATGGAATATATTTTAATGGATTTTCTTTCATTTCTTATCAGCTATTCTACATTACTGATTTTTCGACAAATTAACCTTAATTTATGTTATAAAAATTAACTTTTATATAAGTGAATTTTTTAATTATAATTCTTGGTCACATATCTGCCATAAATAAATAAATTTATCATTACATACATTGTTCTTAACTCAAGTTAAGTGTCTAAAGCACTTTTCGTTTTTTGTACGTTGACCCGGCCAGGGATCAAACCCGGCACATCGGAATAACATGTCATGGAGTTGAAATAGTTATAAAAAATATATCATGCAACTCACACCAATATTTATTCTCAAAACTAAGTAGATTTTTTGATTGTGTATATTAAAATAATTAATATAAAAATGTGTGTGTTAAATATGATCATCACGCAAAGATAAGCCCATTACTAACCCTGAACGTTTGGTGTCTACACACAGTCAGTAGGTACAATATCATGGAGAAATAAATCAACAGCCTTAAGAAGTATTACCAAAGCAACGCTTGAGTGCATTCATCACCAGATTTGTAAATAATAGTACAACATATTATCAGAGGTGTTAACATTTATAATGAGAAGATAAATGTTCGTTCGAGTTCGTTAGAGGGCGCCACTTTCTATCGGTAGCGTGCGATCATCTAATCGTTGTGGGCATTACAATAAATCGTTATTAGCGACGGACGGGTCTACCGCCTATTGTGGCTCTTGCTCTGCCAACGTACAATACTAGCAGAGCAATATACGATGTGTAACAGAAGGTTGATCAATACTATAGAAAGATCTACCTTTATGATCAAACGTATGGGTATTCCTCAGTGGATGGACGGTTTTGACGTGACAACGTCTTAAATTAGGTTGCGGCTGGGAGTCACTTATGAAAAAGTGTAACGCTCGGTAACGTTACGATGAGTCACCGAACGAGAGAGAGGCCCGCCGAATGCCTTGCGTCTCTCTCCCATTCAACTATGATCGGTCTGCCGCGCGCATTGTGCAATTTAATTATATTCATATCAATAAATATTCTACCGAGAAAAAGACGTTGTCACGTAAAATCTTCGCCCGTAAAACCGACTTTACAGGCAAAAAAAAAAAAAAAAAAAAAAAAAAAAAAAAAAAAAAAAAAAATGGTTTTTATGGAGATTTTTTTATTAGTTTTGTGGTAAAAATTCTTTACGCACGCCTGATTTTGGGAGTAAGCTGGTGAATACGTAACGAGGGCGTTATGAAAAGTGTGATTGGGCGAGGCGGACGGAAGTTGAAAGAGAGAGATATAAGTTAATGAAGTTAGAAAGAGAGAGAGAGAGTTACGTAAAGCACACTCGTTTTTTTATTTTGTATAAGTTCGCTCTGAGACAGAATCTACGATGGAACGAACTAACCCAGAAGGTGCCTAAATAGGCACCCTGGCTTTGAAAACTGACGGGTTATAAGTACTCGGAAATACAGACGCAGAAGGCGGAGTTCCATTCCTTTGCTGAGCGCATAATGAAAGATGCTGCAAAGCTCTTGGTGTGACAGGTAGGAATGGTAAGAAAGAAAGGGTGGTAGCCCGCAGTGCGTCTGGATGCCCGATAGAAAAAGTGAGATGGCGGTGTGAGCAAATACAGCTCCTGAGCACAGGAGAGACGTTGATTTTATTATATATATTTACGGATTAGTATACTATTCAGGATAAATGTTTATATGCATTTATATATATCAAACGTGACTTAAACTTATGAATTGATAAAAAAGGTGTAAAAAGATCATTTGCAACAACTAAACCCACGAGTTCTTCCGACAATTTCTAAGCTTTTTTATATGAGAGAATATTTAATTGATGTTTGAGGGGTTATGAAGATCGCAATTTCTTAAGCTCCATCTGTATCTATAGATATATATTAGGTATACGAAACCTAACTGGCTATGATTGAAAGGGAGAAAGAAAATGTGTGCTCGCATTTCTCTCTCTTGTCCCTACAGTAATTTACATAATGTGTACAGCAAAGGAGTGGAACTCCCTCCCGGAGTCTGTATTTCCGAGTACTTATAACCCGTCCGTTTTCAAGACCAGGGGGAAACAGCCACCTTCTGAGTTAGTTCGTTCCATCGTGGATCCTGTCTTAGCCCTCCGGCTTCGTGGGGATCATGAGCGACCCCATTCAAAACAAAAAATACTTAGTTACATAATCTGTATGAGATAAATCCAGTTATGATATAGCTCAGTTAGTCATTGGACCATTCAATCCGCCTCAGTTCTTCAGTCAGTCGGGCGTGTCTAGGAGGCGTTTGTCATCGCCGTAAATCGGTATTAGCCGCGGCGTATTGTGACGGCCGCCTTATTGGCCACGTCGGAACCGATCGAGGGCCGGCGGACACGCGATGTTGACCACATGTTTTGAACAATGTTGCCACAATGTTGGGCGATATTATAATCACGGTGATAATTGGTGACGAAATATATTGAACATTGTACTGTTATGATAATATAATTATATTTCTTGCAATCACACCGAAACAATGTTTTTTATTTCTTTTTATTGACGGTCACTCTAATTAAATAAGTTTCAGTAATAAATGTCGGTATTGGTTTAGTGATCTGGAAGGAACTAGGGAGCCCTTATCGGTTGCGGGGCCCTGAGCATTTGCCCAGAGTGCCCAGTGGGAACGAGGGGTATGCTAAAATTACAGTTACACACTTAATAAATAGATAAATAAGTTAATTTTCAAATAAACTTAGCCTAGATAGATTTGACATCTTCTTTAATAACTACATCTTTATATATATAATTCTTCTGTGAGTGTATATGTCACTGAACTCCTCCTAAACGGCTGGACCGATTTGAATGATTTTTTTTGTGTGTGTTCAAGGGGATCTGAGAATGGTTTAGATTCACAAATCAGCCCGGCAGATGGCGCTGCAGACGGTATCTAGGTTATTTATCTATACTGCAAAAATAACAGGCAGGACAACGTCTGTCGGGTCCACTAGTATTAATATAAAATGATTACTGAACATTACATTGTAAACAGGTCTATGAATTGACATGAAATAAATTGTGGTTAGCAGTGGCATATAAATGTTAGCTACCTAAACTAAGAAAATTTTTTCACTTAACTTAATTAGACAACACATTGTTCTGAACCCAAGTTAGGTAGCTTAAGTACATGTGTTATGGAATTCGGGAACAACGACGGTACCACAACAGAGTAGAATATTGAGAAGAACGTTTACAACATTAACCCGGCGGGGGATTGAAGCCGGGACCTCAGAGTAGGATAACCATGAGAACCTGTATATGAGCCACTCGACCACTGAAATCGTCATGATTCATAAATATGTGACATTCATGACTCCGGACCTAATACATAAATGTCATCACATAAATACATTGGCACCAAAATCATGGATTTTATATATAATATACCGCGATGTACTCCGAAATTACTCAACTGAATTTAATTATTTTCATATCGCTGAATTCCTGCTCGTATAGATTTCATTTTAATTTATAATAAAAATATTTTTTTATTACAAATAACTGCGCCACATCAACACGTTGCTAGTTCAGGTAGTATTTCTATGAATATATTAAATATCTATACATCCTATATTATGCCTATCCGTTACCCTAGTGCTTATAACACAAGCCTTACAGTGCTTACTTTTAACTTGATTAATTAACGTAAATGTGAGAAATAAAAAAAAAAACAAGTATAGATTTACTGAAAAAAAAAATATATTTGATATAGTTTCAAACCAAATAGATGGTAAAATACAACGAGTCTCCAATGTTGTGTGGTAGCTATTGTGACACATGGATCGGCATACGACGTCCGTAAACCGATTAAGCCGTTACAACCACTTACATAACAGTTATAAGCAGAGATTTGCCCGCCGCCTTTGTACGGAAATACAGCGGGACGTGTGACGTTCATTTGTCGATAACTGCAATATCGAGAAACCGAGCGCACGGAAGCAACTCTTATTTCTTGTTGCATGTACAATCGGTCGTAATCTTTTGGGGAAAATGTTTGTATCACAACAGGAGGATCAAGTTCACACCTCGTTAATGTACTGTAGATGCACTTATAATTATCCATGGAAGTTAGTGGTAAAAATACTGATAGCGCCCCGCTAGGCTTTGGCCATAATATATAGACTGCGACCATGATGTAACTTTTAAATGATGAAAGAATTTTAAACATAAATTCCGAGGCTTCTTCGTGTATAAAGCAACTTTGAAAATCTACACTCTCTCTTTATTTGGTATTTAATAAGTATCCTTATCCGAAACTTATCTCCGTAGTGATGCTAACATAACAATAATATAACATCGTCATCCCAGTCAGAAAAATCTCCATTGTTGTACGGAAGCCTTGCCCAATAAAGGTTTGCCATAATGCCTTAATATATATACATTCGTCATATATACATACAATACACAATATATAAATAAAATATAAACATATATGATATATATACATAAGTGCTCTTTTTTGTTTAATAATATTTAGATTTTACAAAATTTAGATATGTACCAATCCCGTATATTTAGAAACCAGTTTTTTAGAAATACAGTTTTATTTTTATTTTTTTTATTTTATTATATTGGGATACATTATGTACTTAAAGAAACATATAATAATGCAAGTCGAATTATAAATGTGTAACCTACTACATCATCCACGAATTTTAATTCAGCGATGTTGTTTAATTTCTAATACAAATATAAAACTAAGATCTAACAGAGACCATAACATATGCCAGTTTAGGAATGGTTGTGTAGTAAAGATTCTATAAGATTCTTTTTAAATTTTGTAGCTGATAATGCGTAAAGATTATATCTTTGAACCATACGACGTTTTAATATTATATGTGGCACTTAGGAACTGCTGAATTGTGGTTAGAATTGTATTTTGTTTCTGTGCCTTAAAAAATAATAAATAAATAATCTTCACGATTAGCGGTTTGGATATAGCAGTATGGAAAATAATTGTAGTATGTGACATGTATATATGTATTTTTCATACATAAATGCCATAGATGAACCTTCAAAATAAAATACCCAACTTGATACAAGAATAAATATTTATAGTTTTAATTTGTGTTTACTTTCCTGCGCCTCATTTGGGCAAACCTTTACCCGTAGCTAGTTAGTATATCAAAGTACACAATAACAGTACAGTACAATAACAGTAGCAATTGCATGCTAAGAAGGTAGTTATTAAGAGCGAAAAATGAATTTAGTGATAGATTTCAAAGTCACGCCTTAATCGATAGAGAGTCTTTTCGGTCCCATCACTAGCCTGTAATTACGGCAGCGGCTTCTGCTTTAGGCGCCTTACAACCACACGTATCGATATGAGGTTTTCTCTAATCATGATTTATAGGAGCGATTAACTTTATTAGAATCTTTGTCGCGAGAAATATGCTTGTACACATGTTGGAACTGCCCTGACATTTGTTTACGGTCAATAATTAACTCTTCCCAACGGTACAAGATTAAATTATAAAATTATGGGAAATTTCTCATTTGTACGTCACACCAATCATAATTTATAACTTGTTTTTTTCGTTAAGTAACTCTAAATCAGTCTCTCTTTCTATAAGCCAAAGAGACCACCGTTCGACGACCGTTTGGTGCAACGGTGCAGATGTTTTATGTAATGAATCAGAGAATTTGTACCTGCGTCATGGATATTTTTTATATACTAGCGGCCCGTCCCGGCTTCGCACGGGTGGACAAAATTCTTTAATGTTTTTCTATTATTAAAGATTTTTTCGTTAGCGCCATCTAGCGTCCGGTAGACGAACTACTTGCGGTTAACGCGTTGCTATGGTAACGTTATTGATACAATGGAAAAAGAGCGGACAGAAAAACACACAAATCACTGTGATCTTAGATTATAGATTTCTAAAAATAATTCACATCATGTATCATATATTTTTTTTTTGACGACTGTTTGGTGCAACGGTAGCGATCCTGCCTTTCGCACCGACGGTCCTGGGTTCGAATCCCGGATGGGGCAGATGTTTGTATGATGAATACGAGTATTTGTACCTGAGTCATGGATGTTTGTATATATTTCTATAAATATTACTTATTTATGTATGATATATGTATGTCTATCCGTTACCCTAGTATCCATATCACAAGCCTTAAAAGTGCTTACTTTGGGCTAGGTTAATTGGTGTGAATGTAGGATATATTTATTTATTTATATATGTATGTCTATATGTTACCCTAGTATCCATAACACAAGCCTTACAGCGCTTACTTTGAGCTTGGCTAATTGGCGTGAATAAAAGATATATTATTATAAAGCTATGCATTAGCTGGTCTCCAAACGATTTCCTTATATAAGCGTGTAATTTAAAAATGAAGTGTTGTCAGCCAAATCAGGTCAGCAACTAAAAAGTAAAACTCTAATATTTCACAGCGTTTAACCCGTCAACTGACCGCTCATTTGACGCCATCAATCACAACAACCGTCCGCTTGGATGCAGGAGTGGCAATCCGGTTGTCCGATACCGCGTTTATCGGAGACGGTGCTCCGTTTCCGGCGACGTCGGCGCGCCGGTCGTCGCCGCCGGCTGATCGATCGCCGTCGCCGAAAAATTCACTCACCGCCAATTTGGTTGCGAGCAAAAACTCGATAATAGCTCCAATTATATCGAAAGCGTCACATATTTTGCGTAATTGCTAAACCCATTTGCGCTGAGCAAAAACAGTGAATATAAGTGTATACCTACAGCGTTGTCTTTAGAAAGGATCGTTTATTCCCTGTATATTATTGCAATGTTTAAGGATACTTACTTTAAACATATACTTGTTGACTTTGTTGTAATCAACGCTGTAATGAAACCAAAACCCTACTATTATTGCGATAAAAAAATAATTTTGTATTTTTTTTTCTGTATTATGTATGGTGACGACGTATAATATTTTAAATGTCGTTACTTCTGTTAAAGCTGACGAGTTTGTTGCGCCCATACTTCACGTCAGTTTAAAGACGTCCTGAATGGGTGGTAGGTAAAAATGTTGAACGATTCAAAACAA
The DNA here is from genome assembly GCA_927399485.1 of Calamotropha paludella. Classification (NCBI taxonomy): domain Eukaryota; kingdom Metazoa; phylum Arthropoda; class Insecta; order Lepidoptera; family Crambidae; genus Calamotropha; species Calamotropha paludella. The sequence goes on along the minus strand of OV656820.1, from coordinate 23,396,392 downwards.
CTTATTTTAAGAGTATTTGAATAAAGTTATTTTTCATTCATTCACTCATTCATGATACAGTTGCCGCTTGAGGTAACCAAGTGGATTGGCATTAAGTAAAACTGCTAAATAATATTTTGTCGACCTCCATTGTCGAGTGGTTCGCATTTTTCACGGTAAAGCCACTCCGATAACGGGTTCGATCTTTGACTGGTTCAATGTATAAAATGAACTTTTCCGTATTTATTCGGGTACACAAGTGCTTTAGCTACTTAACTTGGTCTCAGAACAATGTACGTGTTGTTGTCTATTATTTTTGTTATTATACTAGCTGACCCGGTAACGCGTTGCTATGGTATCCCGTTGCTATGGTAACGCGTATACAATGGAAAAACAGCGGGAAAAAGAGCGGACAGACAAACACACAAACAACAAGTTTGGGTTCTTAGATTATAGATTTATGGGAATTATGACACACAAATTGATAATTAATAATTTTACACACGTAAAAACAAACTACGGTTTTATAATTTTATATACTTTTGCATTTTTTTTCAATACTATCTTATCAACTTGTCCGTCTGCGATAGCAATTACTACCTATAGCCGACACTCCTCGCCAATCCCTGATAGCATTTGCTACTATATTCAAATTTACACGTGGCTTGCTATTTTTTTTTTATTAAGATTATTTTTTGAGTTACAGAGATCCAAATATTCTGTGACGGATTCTTTATTTAATCAGCTTTACGGCAGTAAATTTTGTTTGGTCATAAATTAATTATTTAGTGAGAAAATGGCATTTTTATCTAAGAGTCCGGCATTTTTTTTTACAATTCGTGCAACATTGGGGAATGTAGAGAGGGGTGGGGCGCGCGGTAGCGGCAATACGCTACCGCGCGCTTTTTTTTTTTTTCTTTTTTTTTTCTTTTCTTTTTTTTTTCTTATAACCACTTGTCAATACAAGTGGTTATAAGATAAATTATTTTAATAGATAAATACTTGAAAAAATCGTGACCTTAGAATTCACTTGTGAGCCGAGTTGATTTATCCTAGTATTTTTCTATTAAAATAATTTATCCGTGTGTTATTAGTGTGTGTTAATTAATTGCAAAGTCCAGCAATGATAAATAGACAGTGCTTTCATGAAAAAAATAGGTCCATTAGATTTTTAATTATACCTTATCTATGAATATCCCAAATATGTATATGTTATAAATTACCTGTCACGGTACTTGACCGCGATGAACTCCGAAACTTTGATTTTTTCATTTTGCTGCATTTTTTCCGACTTAGGACCTAGGATAGGTTTCATTTTGATTTATAACACAGCAACGCGTGGCCGGGTCAGCTAGTGGACTTATAAAAACAAGTATCGTAATGATGGTGAGACTTTGCGTCTTCACTTTTCGCACCTTGTGTGTAGCACTAGCGTCGATCCGTATAAGGACAAAATATCTTACATAATACTTTTATTATATTATTATAATTCTTTTATGCTGTCACAAGTATGTATGTAACTTATCTCTTGTCATCGTCATTGCGTTAACAAATCTAGTTATATGTCGGCACATTAACTGTTAAATAAAAACCGATTTCGAGTAAAACATCTATTAAATTGAATTATCACTAATAACACCCCTGAGAGTTATAAACAATTTTATTTACTAACCTTTGGTGGAAATAAATTTAAATCTTTCTACCACATAACTTCAGATTGGCTAAGCCGTCAATCAGCTATCGGAACAGAAATTCCGCTGACTTAGAAACAGCAATCAAGCAATTATATCATTTCCTGAAGGAACAGGCGTAATTCGCAGTCAAGTATTTCGTTCCTAGATCGGTGGATCCATCGCGAGGTCGTGCGCGTGCGGCGTGCGCTCGACATTAACTTAATTAAGCCAATGAATCACACTTTCCAGCGCAGTCAATGGTGCCGATGCGTATCTGCTAGGGGCGGCCAGCGCTCAAAAGGTGGTTATGCAGATGGGACTTGGGTACGTGTTAAATAAAAGTTAACACGTACCCAAACGTGGTAAAATGTATTCTTAGATGGTACAAGTGTGTATGACTACACTGCACCTCTCCCGAAAATGAAAATAACTTTATTGAAATGCACTTAAAAATAAGATTTTTATTTTTTTCTACTAAAAATTAAGAGTTAAAAATGTAGGATGATTTTTACCTACCACCCATTCAGTACGTCTTTCAAGTGACAAAAAGACTGGGCGCAAAAAACTTGTTAGCTTTAACAGAAGTAACGACATACGTCGTCATCATACATAATCCACAAAAAAAAAAACAAAATTATTCTCTTGTAATTGGAATTCAGCCTTCACCCTCGGAAAAGAAGAAAAAAAAGTGAAATCAACAATATATAATAAAATACTCTTATTATATGTCTTACACAATTTAGTTACATTTATTTTAAGTACAATGTGAAGAGGTAGCTTCACACCTTAGCTCATCTTCGCAAAGTTGCCTGTCTTATACAGAGTGTACTTTGGAGTGTGTGCTCAGGAGCTGCATGTGCTCATACCGCCATCTCCCTTTTCCCATTGGACATCCAAACGCACTGCGGGACTCCCTCCCTGCGTCTGTACTTATAACCCGTCTTTTTTCAAAGCCAGGGAAATACACACCTTCTGGGTTAGCTCATCCTTTCGTAGATTCAGTCTTTGCCCCCGGACTTGATCGGATCAAGAACGATCCCATTCAAAATAAAAAATAATAAAGTATAGCTATACTAGAGCGCTATCGATGCGCCTCAGTATTAATTTTCCTGCGCCAATTCCATTAATAACTGTCGGAGCGCGCGCACATCGCTCATTTGTCCGATCGCGTTACGATCGAGATCCCCTGCGTAGAGCCTTAGATTACTATCCTGTCGTCAGAGGTGACTAGGGGTTGATGGCCTTTAAGTTTTTTTTTTTTTTTTTTTTTTGAATGGGTTCGCTCTTGATCCCAATTAAGACCGGGGGCCAAAACAGAATCCATGGCTGAACAAGCTAACCCAGAAGGCGCCTTTTCACCCTGGTTTTAAGAAAAGACGGGTTATAAGTACTCGGAAATATAGGCGCAGGGAGGGAGTTCCACTCCTTTGCTGTGCGCTTATGAAAGATGTTGAGAAGCGCTTGGTGCGACAGTTAGGAATAGCAACCACGAAGGGGTGGTAGACTGTGGTGGTACACTGCGGTTTCCTCCACTGTACATATATGTCTACACAAATTGGCGTAGTAAGTAAAGATTAACTTTTGCAAAGGGTCGCCATAGAGTTTCACGATTTCTTTTATTTTTAACCAGTATTAGTGAATTGCAACCTGTTCTAAATATAATAATTCCACATATATAGAATCCTCGACATTATTTTAGTGGGGACAATCATTGTGTTTATCAACTTGAAGGAAAAAATAAGACAGTTCACTCAAATTGTATAGGTCTTTTTATCCACGAAGAAGTCAAAGAAAATCAATCAACAACAACTATCAACAGTTACTTTGAAGACCATTAATAAAATAATTAAAATCAATCAATATAGATTTTTGTTAATGTGTTTAGTTGCAGTCTGTTAAATGAAGATAGTAATTGACTCCATGCCATTACATAAGTTCAATTCTAGTCACAATTGATCCTGATAGAAAAACAAGAAAACAAATGAAAAAGTGTACATTTTTATATTGTACACTCTTGTGTCCGCTCGTTGAATTTATCGGTATCACCTTCGTAAAAACACGACTCCTAAAAAGCAGACTTCTGTCGGTCCTATTGCTAACCATATGCAAACCAAAGAAGGGCTTAAAACCAGTAAGGAGGTGTCATCAAACCGATTCCGCCAACGGGGCATTTAGCGGTCTTCAGGTCGCTCGCACACTATTCACCTGGCGCGGTCGTGACGGGTCGGCCGATCGCGCGATAGCCCGATACGCGGCGATCCTCGCCGATAGGCGGCGATAGGCGGCGATCGCGTCGATTTATGACCGCCACCGTAATTACCGCCCGCTGCACTATCACGCTTGAGCCCACTTTGAGCCTTGTTGCGGTAAGGCCATCCGTTTTCAGCGCCGTATTTAGCTTGTAAACGTTTTGTCCTGCCCGTTTAGATGCCATCCAATTGGGCCTCCCGTTCATTTGGGATTCTAACAGAATTTAGGAGTTCCGTGTGAAGCTTCCTACATGTACTTAGTGTTATAAAAAGTATTTTGATAATATATTAATAATTGTTAACGTGAATTACTCTTGTAACAATAATACATAATAATACATACAAGAAGAATGAAACAGACTTAAGCAACAACTACTATGTAAATTGCGTCCAGTCTTAGGTAGTGAAAACAATATAATGACGTAGCGAAGACGTAGCCGGAACGTTATTTTTCAGATGGAGGCACACGACGCCGATTGACATTTGACGATGCTTCAGTGCACGTCAGTGATGCTGCTCTGGGTTAGAGCCGGATAAGGCAGATGTTTGTGTGGTGAATACGGGCATTTTTATATATTTATACATATTTCTAAAAATATTACATTGTATCAATGTATCATTAATATATGTCTATCCGTTACCCTAGTATCCACAACACAAGCTTTATAGTGCTTACTTTGGGCTAGGCTCATTGGTGTTATTGCAAGATATATTATTATTATTACATATAAAACTTATAAAAAAATCCAGAGGAAGGATAACTCAGTGAGATGTAAAACACTCAACTACACCATATAATTTAACCCTTGTCATAGAAATTAACGATTCAATTTAAGTGTAGTTAGTTGTTTTCATAATAAAGTTGTTTCAATAGTAGCGTGTTGATTTCAACAACATTTTACTAACACTGGGGTCAGTACATGGAAGCATAAACATTTTTTAAATCAATTATAATGCAAACAGTGAACGTGCGGGCGATTCTATAATCCGTGTATTTGTACACAGAAAATATTATTTCTAACATCACACCAATTAGCCTGGCCTAAAGTAAGCACTGAAAGGTTTCTGTTATGGATATTAGGGTAACGGATATACATACACACATATATGATACATAGATGGGTAATCTTTATAGATATATGTATATAAATACCCGGTACAAATACAAATGTTCGTATTCATCACACAAACATCTGCCCCTTCCGGGACTCGAACCCAGAACCGTATCGGTGCGAAAGGCAGGATCGCTAACGTGCACCAAACAGTCCCCTTGTTACTAAGAAGGGGAGAGAGAAAGTAAAAGATCAATTTAAAAATAATATGTTAAAATGCAAATGAGTGGCTAAAAAGTAAAAAAAAAAACAAGGAGATGAGTAGGTTCTAAGAATTCTAATCGATCACTAAGTAAATTATTCTTAAAATTATGTAACATGATTACAGATCAAGTATCAATGCACTAACGAAAACATAGGTCGCGATCAAAGTTCATTAAAAATGTACACATCTAACTAAAATTAAAAATAATATCTATAAAATAATATATAAAATAATATATTGTACTCCACTAAACATATATCCATCTTTAAAAATAATTAGGAGTATACTGGGAACTTTAAAGTATAAGATAAGGAACTCCAGCCACCTGAGGGCCGGTAGCTAAAGTCGGGCAAAATGCTAATCAAATTTACATGATGCGGCTAGAATGTAGAGCGGATGGGGCGACGACGCAACCACTGCAGACATCACGAGATGTGTCTCGAGATATATCGGCACATGTTACCTCTAGATCGCATCTATCCACTTCCGGTGCATGTAGGGTTGACAGCCCTTTAGAATTAAAAGCAAAAATAGTATACTAAAAGAGTGAAAGGTATAGAGCCTTTGAATCGATGACATAATTTGCAAATGACGCTATTTTTTATTGGAGCGTAGCTCCCATGGATCAGCTTTAATGACGTAATGTCTGTTACGCAATAAATAAATTCCCGAGTTCCTAACCGATTTTAATAATTTTTGTGTGAAATCGAGTCAACACATTTAGGACCAGATTATGACGGACCCGAATTTTGAAATTCACAAAAATAAAAAAGATATGAACAAAAAACATTGGCTCTATGGGATTTCCCATTGAAAAACAGCGCGCGTTTTTTTAAGTTTTCATTCTTATGGAATTTTAAAATTTACTTAACATTATTGAATATTTTTTTTATTTTTATTTAGTATTACGCTACGCTCCAATATATGGTGCTAGCGAACCTTTATGCTTAGCGACTGCATCGCCTAGTAAATAATGAACTCCGAAAACATTTGGCATAGTTAATAATATTGTAGACGACAGTTTGTGCAATGGTAGCGATCCTGTCTTTCACACCGATGGTTCAGGGTTCGAGTCCCGGAAGGGACAGGTGTTTGTGTGATGAATACGAGCATTTGTGCCTGAGTCATGGGTTTTTAGATATATTTATATAACTATTATTTATCTGTGTATTATACATGTATGTCTATCCGTTTCTCTAGTATCCATTACACAAGTCTTGTAGAGCTTACTTTGGGCTAAGCTAATTGGGGTGAATGTAAGAAATATTATTATTATCACAATTATTTAAAGATATTGAAATCATATTATATTGTGAAACTTCCCTGTGACAGTTTTTATTCCAACGACTAAGTTGCCAACAGAATGCTTAGGCTATTATCAGAACTCTGCCAGAATAACAGCGCCTCTGTGTCTATTCTGCCCAGCTGTGAATGACACGGAGGCAAAATGCTGAGGCAGGGTATTTATTGACCCCACACATTTGTTTCAATTTATTGTTCCTTTGTATTGTTCACATCGTTCGTCCCTTATTTTTCTCTCTCTCTCTCCTATTCTTGTATGTGTGTGTGTGTGATAAATGTTTTTTCTTTCTTTCTATTGGTTCAACAGCACAATTTTCAATAGTATTCGCAGAAAAAAATATTAACAAAATTATTCACTCATCATCAAAAATTTTTACTGAAGATATAATGTTTTTTCTATATTATTATTGTAAGTTCATGGGATTTTTATACCACAACATCTCGATAAAAAGTATTGAATTATATACACATCCAAATTTTGTAGTCTATCTTTCAGAAGCTGAACTTCCTGCTTTATCTTTATTAATGCTGGTAACCCTGTTTGGCAGCCATTACAGGTAGTGTGAGTGGCACAAAATGGCGACGGATATCAGATACTCTCCAAGGATTAATTAAATAGGAAGCCGGTAAGCTACTTACATAGAAATTAATAGTAGGCGATAAATATAAATATAGATTTTTCGTGACGAAAAATTACTTCCCATATTTCAAATTAAGTCACACTTGTTAGAGCGGTTTGGATATTATGTTTATAATAAATTAGTTATCTTTTACACCTGTCATCGATACCGGATGAAGACTATAATAATTCGGTTCTTATAGGTAAACAGATTATTCGCGAATCAAATATATATCCTGCCTGACTCAAAATTATTTTTTGTCAAAATAACTTTTATAAAGTTATAAATTAACTAAATACTTTAATGACGATCTCTGTAATCGAGTGACTTGCATACCGATATTCACGGTAACACCACTTGCGATCCCAAGTTCGATCTCCGGTCGGGTCAATGTAGAAAACCAACTTTTTTGTATCGGCTCGGGTTTGTGCTATTTTCGTTGTTTCTGGATACCATACACACACACCCCGACACACACACACACTTGTCTGTGAAAAGTTAATAGAAAAAAATAAATAAAAAAATAACAGTTCCTTCTAGATACGCCCGAAAGAAGCAAATCTTTATAGTTTAAAGCGTAGGAACTAAGCTACGCACACTGAGATGGGGGGCAGCTGGCTCCTATATATTTATAGGGTAATGGTACTAAATATGACGCTCCCGTGTAACGGTAAAATCTGACACTTAGGACGGATAGATTGGCCGCGCTTCAAGCGCATATATGCGAGCGGCCCGAATGTCCGAATGTGATCACGTTATTTATGTCTAAACGATAAACAACGATATTAATAAAAATAAGTTTTCTATTTCATACACTGCAAGACTTTATAAATGTGATCTTATTCATTCTAATGCTTAATGGTATATGATATTTTTTGCTATTGCCTGGCGCGTTAACAAATAAAGCTGACAGTTTCCCAACGCGGGAGCAGGCAACAACTGTCCATGAGATAAGCATTGGTTTTCAAGATTAATGTTACAAACACTCAACGACTGACCCTGGGATTTATTTACGGTCATAGCAAGCAAGTCGCACTGGAAATTGCATTCGTTTAAATTCAATTGAAGTCACATATGAATAAGATTTCCAAGAACTATTATATTATACCTTGTCTATATCTGCCTATTGATATTTATATACATATATACCCATGACTCAGGTAAAAATGTTGGATGATTCAAAACAACTTTTAAGCGCATTTGAATACAGTTATTTTTCATTTTCATTTCATTTTCATAGATACATTGTTCTGAACCCATACTAACTAGCTAAAGCACTTCATGGAAATTAGAACTTTTTTAACATTAACAGTGCTGTATATACTTGTTTAGGTTTTACCAAGCACTGATATCCATCCAAGTTAACTCTAAATGGATTAGCTTTATAACCTATGTAATCATGGCAATTTTCACAGATGTTGTAAAGTAATTAGGAAGGTTCTTTACTTTTTAATTTTGCTACCTCCCATATTGGCCCGTTGACAAATATGTTAGTTTACGGACTACAAGTGGGTACGCACGAGTGAGTAATTATTTTATTTATAAGAGTTGTTTTGACAAGAAATAAGGTTGAGTCAGGCAGGATATACATTTGTTTTGTGAATATTCTTTACCTATGAGAACAAAATTATCATAGACTTCGTCCGGTATCGATGACAGGTGTTAAAGATACCTAATTTATAATAAAAATAATATTCAAAACCGCTCTAACTAATGCGACTTGATATGAAATATGGGAAGTAATTTTTCACCAAGAATATTGGATATGGTTTCGTCAAAAGTATATACACGGTGAATTAATTGCTTAACACAATAGAATGTTTACAAACGAAATGGTGAGTCGTAGACAGTTTTGGAGACGTCTTATCTAATAATAAACACAATGGCCCTTTGCTGAGACCAATAGTAACAGCGTTCACTATGAGATACCTCAAGCGGGTCGTCACTCGTTATCGGCTACTCAGTATCTCGGATTGTCAGCCAACAAATTCGAAAGTCCTGTCCGGGCACACACAAAGATATCTCTAAATGATGATCGGCGCAGGCGCAGTATCTCTTATTAACATCGTCTGATCGATAGCCCCCGCCGAACGATTAAAAATACTTTAATTGACAGCTTCGATTAGGCCAGGACCAAAAACATAATGCGTACTCTTATCGGCGATCGCATTTAATTAATGGACACTAACTCGTCAGATTCTAGGGCGCAGGTTCGGATTCCTGCCCCCGCTAACACGCGGCGCAGACATTATTAGCACTCTATATGTAACGCTCCTAATCGATATGCTTTTTAATAAATAATACCAAGGCGGACATGTTTTTTTCTCGTAACGATTCCATTAAACGTGAGCTGCTTATGAAATTGTAGGGCGTTTATACGCTATACATTTATGTAATAGCAAACCTTAATAACTCAACGTGCAGTATGGATTGATTGGTGCACTCAAATATAACTCGGTTACAATATCTGTGGACCTCGCTGGAATGTCAAGCCCCCTCCCCGTTCTCTTGAAAAAGAATAAAAAAATAAAATAATAAAAGAATAAAAGAGTAAAAGTATAATATATTTTATTTATAGTTCATAATTATTATTGTTTACAATACTATCCCCATGATGATTGTTTTGTGCACCGTACCTAAGCGCTGACGTGACGTCATCAGGTCCACAGATATTGTAACCGGGTTGTACACGTGATACTCCTGCCGCGTGAATGCTTGCCCGCTACTTATACGCACGGCATTTATACATACTCGTATGAGACGACCGTTTGGTGCAACGGCAGCGATCCTGCCTTTCACACCGAAGGCCCTGGGTTCGAATCCCGAAAGAGGCAGATGTTTTTCTGGTGAATACTAGCAATATATTCCTGAGTCATGAATATTGCTATAAGTATCCCATATCTATGTATCATATACGTATGTCGACCCACTACCCTAGTATCTATAACACAAGCCTTACAGTGCTTACTTTGAGCTAGGTTAATTAGTGTGAATGTAAGAAATATTATTATTATTATTATATTACCAAGTCGGAAACGGTGTCTTTTAACATATAACCACAATCATTACCGTTGCATTAATCAGTTGTTTATTATTTAATAAAAGAAACCGCCCAAAATCATCCTTTTCTGGCAACACTGCTGCTTCAAATTAACCCGCTTAGCATAAAACAGAAGGTTTTGTTTGAATCAATTCTAATAAAAGTAATCCACATCATCCATTTCACTTTTTTACTGTTGCAATTTTTTATAATTAGTTTTTATAATATTCAACCCCCTATAAATTGCACGTGGAAAATAAACAAAGGAGAAAAACGCGTTTATTGTTTCGTTCAATATTTTTTTTTATAATTAACAATAGAGGGTTAAAAGGGCTCATTTTAATAATGCAAAATAGAGATTATATAAATGAATGTGACACTTGTTCCAGTCCAATGTCCGAGCCCTTGTCCAGCCATCCTGGAGCGAGGGGTGCTCAAACAATGTGCTCCGATGCTCCAATTAAAGCAAACGTTAGGGGTAGGACAATAGGGAATCCGGATGGGAATTTAATGGAGTGATGATGACAGGTGAAATATCTCAGCATTTTTTGACTATTTGTCCTCTAAATTACTCGTTCTTCATTATTTTGTATTTATAAAAATTAAATAAAAATCATTTAATTCAGGCGATTATACCCATACATATACAAATAATTTTAAATTCATTCTTAGTAATAACAGTATTAAAATTATATCTATATAAATTCTAATTTAAAAATATATATCAAATTTATACTTGTGTATGGCGGTGTTTATTAGGTAGTTAAATATAGTGATTTTTCTGTTTTTTGTATATATTTTTTATACGACCGTTCGGTGTAACTTTTGCCTGCCTTTCGCAGCGATGATCCTGGGTTCGATACCCGAATGGGCACATATTTCTGTCATGGATACGAGCAGTTGTACCTGAGTCATGGATATTTATATAAATATTTTTATAAATATTACATATCAATGTACCGTGTATGTATCCGTTACCCTCGTTTCCATAACGCAAGCCTTATAGTGCTTACTTTAAACTAGGCTAATTGAGGCGAATGTAACACATGTTAATAAAAAAAATACTTTTTATATAACTTTGCTAATTGTTTTGAAACAGTTGGTTCACAACATAGTTTATTATTTATATTAATTTAATTTCAATTTTAAAATAATAGTGACTATTTATAAATATATTATTTCCAATATATGACTAAGAATTTAACATAAATATAATTTATATGATGTTATCGCTATCAAAGAATATACAGTAATTTAATTATTCACATATCGCGTGTTTCTACGAACGGATCAATTAATTAAACTAATTATCATAATATGTTCTAATTAACGGGGTTTGTTTTAAGTAATTTTGAAACGATTCGTAATTCATTAAGTTTTTTTAAGGTGTTATTTAGTTTTGATGTTTTTCTGTGACTTTTGCCTTAAATAGTATAACTTTTTGCAGATTTAGTGAATGTATTGTGTGACTATAATTTCACTGAAATTGGAATACTGTAGTGTCGTCTGGGTACTGGAAAGGCTGGAGAGTATTCAAAAACGTTTTTTATGTCACCTTACATACTCATGTTATTCGGGCAAGACTATTCAAAAATATGATGACAGACTACATTATTTCAAGATCGCATCTCTTTCGGATCGAGACGCTTGCATGATTTATTGTAAAATCTAGCGAATGGCATCCTTGAGGCTCTCGAATTACTAAGAAATCTGACTGACGGGATTCAACCTTCTCGTTACTTATTTAGTGGACCAACCTCGGCCACGCACCTTTAAACCGTCTCATCAGAGAGTTCAACAGATTAGCCAAGATCAAAGATTTGGACATCTTCACTGATGGCATTCACAAGTTTCAAAATGTCACTTATTAGATTATATTTTGTTTGAGATGGTTGACGTCACCTTAAACTGTAGTACCATTAAGCTCAAATAAACTTACATGTTAATATAATTGCGTTTATCAATTTGAATAATATACTTTTTTACACATTTTGCGCATGTTTTCCTGATGTTAATCCTGACGATTCGACTCCTTTACAGGAGCCGTGATCACAGGAACTTCACTTCTGTAAAGGAGTCGAAACGTCAGGATTAAATATTAAATAAGTTATGTGCAAAATCCATAAAAAAGTCTTTTATTCAAATATATATTTAAATTACCCAATTTTAATCAGTAAAATAATATATTTCATTCACACCAATTAGCCTAGTTGAAAGTAAGCACTGTAAGGCTTGTGTTATGGATACTAGGGTAACAGATAGACATACATGTATGTTTCATTATTCAGCTATTTATTTTGTTTATTAATCTTTACTTAACTGAAAATTATGGAATATACCATTAAATATTTGATAATAAAAATGAAAAAATAATACCAATTAGCCTCTAGCCCAATGTAACACAGTAAGGCTATTATTTTGGATACTAGGATAGCGGATATATATTTAATATTTATATGTAATATTGAAGTAATGCATAACTCAGCTATTTATCCTACAAGCTTCTGTCCCTTCCGGAACCCGATCCCAGAACTATCGATGCGAAAGGTAGGATCACTACTATCGTATCAAAAGTTCGTCAAAAATAATATGAAATTATAAGAAAGAGAAATGTGATTAATTATAACTCTATATATTTTAATATATATTATTTACTTATAAACGAGAATAATGTAAGTACAAATATTAATCAGTTAAAAATCGTATATGGACAACTCTATAACTTAATCTACAACTAATTATTTAATCAATAGCCACTTAGTGATAAGATTGGAGTCACTAACCCCAGCGGTGGCAAAAAATGCAACAGGTTTGACTCCCGGCGAGCGGCGACTCCAAATGACAGCCATTTGCAATTAGGGCTATATCGTAATCAGTATATAATTAAGGCTTTTCAATTTATATATTTATTTATTAAACAATTAACTTGTTAGCCTTCAGGTTGTCCAAAATGAAGGCAAGTTAATATTATTAATACTATAACATAAAATGTCGATATCAAAATAAAACTGTCAAACACTACTACACAATTCACACATTTGTCAGAAACATCTTGTAAAATGAGTAAAAAAAAATAATACAATGAAAAATTTCATTGATGATCATAAACTATAATTTAATTTATATTAAATGTCAATAATAATTGTCAAATTCGTCAAAATTATTATATTATTTAGACTATAACTTTATTTTAGTAGTATTGATGGATTTGACATTGTTTGTGATTTTAATTGTACTAACAGAGGATAAGATTTGATTATTGTTACTTACGGTTATTCCCGAAATAATTGAATTTTCATTTAATTTATAGAGAAAAAAAACAATATACCATTTGAGTCGACCTCTATCGACGGGACAAGACGCCCTAACCTTTGGGTTTCAGAGGCTTTATTTATTTCTTTAAAGGTACAGCCATAGTTTTTTAATTGAAAAATAATAAAAAAAATATATGAAATTTTAAACATCTTATAGTTAATAATTTTAAATCAGACATGATAACATAAGCAGTGATAAAATAAAATTTAATAATATAATGTGAAATTGACTCAATTAGAAATTTATCAAATTAAATCGAATCAAACTAAATTTTAAATATTAACCTAAGAATCGCTGCCTAATCGCTCTCTCCCACCTCAGAGAGTTTGATCTAAACTAGTTGCTTCCTTTATTTTAGCAAGCATCTCGTGCACTAGAGCACTAAGTCACAATAGTCAATTTAAACACGTTCTTTGGTGGTTTTAAAATCTGAAAATATAAGAATAGTTTAATGTGATATTAAATAGTTTTTGGCTTTCATGGTCGCTGATACGAGCATAATTTTTAATTTAGATTTTTATCTTTAAAAATGCAATAAAGAAAAATAATGTTTTCAATACACATTGAAAGATTTCTTTCTGCCTTAATATATTAAAGCTTAAAGATTTTCAAAATCTAATGACTTTTAATAAACAAGAAAGAAACCCCGGTTCTGTTGAATACGATTCATCGTAATTGTTTAGTACTAAATATGTTTAAATCGTTTAAAATATTGTTCGTCGTGAATCAAACTATATATAAGAATATTACAACCGAAATAATAAAAAAAATAAAAAGAACTATATAAATAAGAAAAAACAATTATCATATACGCATTATATTAGTGTGTTTTGACGTCACTGAAAATTCAACTTTATTATAAGCGGATAAGAGTAGTTTCATATTCATCAATATTTTTTTTATTCAGTTACCTCTCTTATCTTCTTCTTTGTTGCCTTATATTTATATAGTATAAACAAACACCATAATGTTACCGTATTGTCGTGGTCACCCTTCGCTATCTGACCACAATGCGAACCACAAACGCTTTATTGTGTCATCAACCTCCCCCGAATATCCTGCCAGCATTGCCCGACAGTGGCTTGTGGTCACGAGCGCAACGACAAACTGAGCGAGTGGCGGAGCGATTTCTGTTTTTTTTATATTAAGAATGGGTTTGCTCTTGATCCCAATCAAGCCCGGGGGCCAAGACAGATAGAACGAGTTAACCCAAAAGGTGCCTATTCACCCTGGCCTTGAAAACGGACGGGTTATAAGTACTCAGCAATACAGACGCAGGGAGGGAGTGCTACTCCTTTGCTGTGCGCATTCTGAAAGATGTTCAGAAGCGCTTGGTACAACAGGTAGGAATAATAATAATATTTCTTACATTCACACCAATCAGCCTAGCCTAAAGTAAGAACTATAAAGGCTTGTGTTATGGATACTAGGGTAACTGATCGGGGTGCACGGTAGTGCCCCCGCCAAGTCGACCGCGAAGCAAACACTGCCGTACCATCCTTTACTCGAACCATTTCGCCGCATTTTCAGGCCCCTATTTGAGAACCTCTAGATAAGACTAGAACGCAGAAATTTTCGTCATCCAGTAAGCTATAATCACATACTTAAAATCCAAAATTTCAAGTCTGTAGGTCATTTAGTTCCGAAGTTAAGTGAAAGCAAAGTTTCGCATTTACGACACTCACTTATGATCATCAAAATAGAACTAGTACTTCCCATAAACTCAGAGAGCTGAAATTTGGTACCGAGTTAGGGTTTAATGGCCACATAAAGGGAAAACTATAAAAACTAGGATAATCGAAGATCTGGAGTACCTGGTGACCCTGATCAGAAAACACAAGAGCCCAACCAAACTATTAGAGATCGACATACCGCCTTTACAAAAAATATTCAACTTGGTAGGCCGCTTCATTTGATGTCAAAAATCGAAGGTCTGAAGTATCCGATGAAAAACCCTCAGCTGGTCTCAGCTGTATTAGAGATATGGTAATGCTATTAATAGAACCCCTTCTACTATTGGTACATACAAAAATCGACTGTCATTGCAAAAATCCAGCGTAGTGGGACACATCTTCTAATTTTTAATCTACCCCAAAGCTTCCCACTGCTGGGCGAATGCCTCCCCTTCTGCTTTTAATACGCATATAAATAAAATTAAAGGAAAACTCTGGATAATTAATAACTCGCCGATCTTTCAGAAATTAAACCATCAAAACCGTCTAAATTAATAAATAATTAACGCGAATGGGCAATACGAAAAAATGTTGCTACTGTTCTTCTTCTTCTTCTTCAGCCTTTCGCCACCCAATGCTGAGTGTAGGCATCCTGCATTGCCCGCCATTCTTCCCTAATTTGGGCCTTCCTCTGCCAGAATTTTCCAGCAACCTTGACCAGATCATCGGTCCACCTTATCGGCTGTCTGCCCACACTCCGACGACCAGTTCTTGGCCTACACTCGAGCACCCTCTTCCCCCATCTTCCATCCGTTCTACGCCTTATGTGTCCCGCCCATTTCCACTTTCTTTTGGCGATTTCTACCGCTATGTCGGTGAGTTTAGTTCGTGTCCTTATTTCGGTGTTTCGAACTTTGTCCCGAAGAGATATACCCAACATAGCCCGTTCCATCGCCCTCTGCGTTACCTGCATTTTGTGTAATGTTTGCTGGGTGAGAGTCCATGTTTCCGAGCCATAAATCAGTGTTGGGAGAACACGCTGCTCAAAGGCTCTACGCTTTAGGTTCATAGGTATGTCCCCCTTGAACACCTCGGACAGTATACCAAACGCTCCCCACCCTAACCGAATTGCTACTGTACAAGAATCAGAACCGGAAATAAAGAAAAGAAAGATGTGTAATAATTAAAAAACTACTCCTAAAAATAAAAAGAAAGTGTCAAATAATAAAATCTAATATAATAAATCAATATGCCCACGTTTCTCCCACAAAAAGAAGTGAAATCCCACCAAAAACATTCTGTAAAAACTAGCCAAGTCTCGATGGAGCTGCTTGTTTATCTCTAAAAAGTAATGAAATCTAGACAAAGTCGTGCCAAGCCCAAGGTGCCTTACTGCCATTTCTTTATTATTATGTTTATGTTGTGTGACTTGGCCGTTGAACATTCTTTATACGTTCGGTGGTCGATTTGACGCTCCAAAAAGAAGAGAGCAGAAGTCAGCATTGTCATTGCTGAATGCATGTGTTGCACAATCAACAACAGCCTAAAATGAGACACTAGCGTCCAATTACCAATATACCAGTATGGGCTATTGTCTCGCTTAACAAACATAGGGAGGTACAACAGATAAAACATTACGTGTAAACAAAATTTACTTATACCCACTAATGTATAAAGAACGTTCAACGGCCAAGTCACACAACATGAACATAATAATAAAGAAATGGCAGTAAGGCACCTTGGGCTTGGCACGACTTTGTCTAGATTTCATTACTTTTTAGAGATAAACAAGCAGCTCCATCGAGACTTGGCTAGTTTTTACAGAATGTTTTTGGTGGGATATATATATAGCAGGATGTTCCGGGATTCGAACCCAGGACCATCGGTGAGAAAGACAGGATCGGTTGCACTAAACGATCGGAATAACAACCAAGAGCCCTCTTTTGGTAGCCCGCAGTGCATCTGGATGTCTGATGGAAAAAAGAAGATGGCCGTATGAGCACATGCAGTTCCTGAGCACACTCACCAAAGTACATTCTGTAGATTTTGTGATATAGCGAGACTAGAGGCCCTCATCACGTCTTGTCACGATTCAAGTTTAGCTGTTGAAGAGAGACGTCACTACAGACCGCGTATAGCGGTGTCTCACTTTGACAATTGAACTTGCATCGAGCTAGGAGTTCTCAGATATTGACAACATAATCAGGCGTAAACCTAGGTCTTTAATAATAGACACGAAATATGTATATTTAAATGATAGTTCTCATTTTCTATATTTCCTTATCAATCAACCACTCATAAGCTGTTTCCTTTCTCCAGTTGACTGGTAGAGAATGCCTAGGTATTGAAATCATTCGTTTGTTTGTTAAAACTCCTCAGCTTTAACAAAGTAACGACTTATTTAGTTCGTTCATTTCCGAGCACATTACACATTTGAATAAAACACTTTTTTAAGGATTTTCCGCATATTTTATTTTATATTTAATGCTGACGTTTCGACTCCTTTACAGGATGACTGTCATCCTGTGATCACGGCTCCTGTAAAAGAGTTGAAACGTTAGGATTAAATATAAAATAAAATATGCGCAAAATCCTTAAAAAAGTGTTTTATTCAAGAGTAACGACATTTAGAATACTATACGAAGTCACCACACATAATCCACAAAAAACAGAATTATTATGTTATCACAACAATAGCAGTGTTATGGTTTAATTACATCGTTGATTACAACAAAGTCAACGAGTATCTGTTTTAAGTAAGGGCCGCCTAAGTGGCCCGCTAGTCGCTGTCAAATCCGCCCCACACCTCGGGAACAGTCCACGTGCGGCTATCGCATCATCCGATGCAGCTGCAATCGCAAAAAACCTTACAAAGCGTTCTCATTAGCCCCCATTATCAGGAGTCTTAATTGCGAGTGTCATCCGCCCCTGCTAAGCAAAAACTGATCCCCTGGGGGCCAAAGACAATGCTGTCTCATGTAATAACCTCATTTTTAATCCGAACGACATTCGTATTAATTACAATGGAATTAACAGGAATTTGAAAAAACGCTTTTGTTACAAAATTGAAAAGTACAATGTTTTGCGAGCGACTGCATATTTCACGAAGTTTCAACGAAACGAAACGTGCATTTCTTGTAGTCGTGAAACTGCCTTTTCATTACTGCATTGTATGTCATTTCGATATTTTGTTTTATTCTCATATACACATTTTTGGACCATCATTTGGTGAAACAGAAGCGCTCGTGCCCTCCGCGCCAAAGATACTGGTTCAAATCCTAGTAGGGGTACAAGTTTGTGTAATGTGCAGAAACATTTCTTCTAAAGTTGAGGTCGTTTATCCACATGTCAGTTCCCTATCGTGCGCCCTTTCCCGCTCAACAGTCCCAATGCTGCGCGAATTGTGAAAAAAATGTCGGACTCTTAGATAAAAATGACATTTTCTCGCTAAATAATGCAGTAAGAACCAAACAAAAAATAGTAATGTAATGCTGATTAAAAAAAGAATCCAACACAGAATATTTAGATCTCTGTAACTTAAAAATAATCAATTATTATTTTTAGTTACAGCAATTGCTACCGTGGACTGACAAGTGGTTATTTTTGTTTATTGCAAATAGGTAAGCGCTTGACCGCTATCTCGTCTGATGGTAAGTGACGGTGCCATCTAGGTTGTGTCGCGCACTTGTAACTTGAAGGCCCCTGAATTGTATTTATCAGGAAACGGTCCCAGGCAAAGAGTATAATAACATTAACCTTACTTTTTCGCGTCTATAATAGCATATTTCAATAAAAAAGACATCAGCATTAAATAAAAAAAAAATGCATCATAAACCCGGTAAGTGATTTAATTTTTAGAATTTTTTGTATGACCATTTGTTATTTTCAAATTAAGACAAGGAATTCACAAACACATGTGTGTTGTAGAAAATGCTCAAGTTAGAAGCATAAAACTTAATAATGAGGCTTTTAATAAAAAATAAGCGTACATGTATTTCGTCGTTTCTGGAATTAGTACTTAGACCCGGTAGGTGGTAAGCCGTGAACCGAATTTCGGGTCGAAAAAACTCTCCTCACGACAAAGAACTACAAGCGTAGCATTACTATAATGGAATTGTGTAGGACAGGAAAAGAAGCTTTTCCAATGTAGCAGTTTTCATAATTTTTCATTAATGGCAAAATACATTTTTGTGACAACTCAAACGACGGGCTACAGCTGCCTAATATTAATTTAAAAATATCTATAAGAGATATAAGTTTAACAATACACCACGCTTAACGCCATTTCAAAGTATACTTACGCGAATTAAACCTTTGTATATGTAAGTCAGGAATTCGAAAAACGCTATTTTAATTTATATTTATTTTCACCTAATCGTCATAAAAGTCTGCCAGGATGTGCGATTACGACAGGAATACAAAAAGTGTATCGAGTGGAAAATTTTGTGTAAGACCTTGAAGGTCAAAGTTTACAAGAGATGTAAATATAAAAGTGACATTAAAAGAAGAGTGAATGCAGCGATGCGACTTTGCATGCTTTTGTGACTGAACCTTGGAATGTATGATTAATGCAGTGAAAATGAGAGCTTTAAGAAGTATAGGTAGAGTGAATTTCATAGATAAAATAAGGAATGATGTGATAAGAGAGTGGTGTGGTGTGAAAGAAGATTTAGTGACAAAGATAGAAAAAAGGATGCTAAGATGTTTTGGATATGTAGAGAATATGGACGAATGCAAATTGATAACACAAGTACCTATAAGAGGCAAACGTGCATGGGCAAGTCGGTAAAGGCAGACCAAGGCGAACTTTCAGGGAATAAATAGATGTCCTGAAAAAAGGCCAGATCAAAAGTACTCTTAACCGACGAGCTTGTGTGTTTGTCAGGATCGTGGAAAGCGGAAATCCGTCTCTGCCTAACACTGCGGGAAAACAGCGTGATTTTATGTATTTTCATCTAATACTATATATTATATAATTTGGTGCCCTCCAGTGTTACGTGAATCTTTTGGCTGAAGCAGTGAGTATTTTTCTTGAAGAATTTTTAATATTTCGAATTTTAAACATTTAAAGACTTAAGCAAATTACTACCGGCACGTAACTCTAGCGCTGAACGAAATGTGGAGGGGATAGCTGAGCATGGGTACTGTCGCGCATGCAATACAAAAAAGTGGTTTTATTAGGCACTTAATTAATAATAGAAAAAAAATATTAATTACATTACTTTAATATAAAGCTGCTATTTGGGTACTGTACTGTCACGCACGCAAATAATACTTGACTAAATGTTAAGTTAGTTAGTTAATGTTCAAGTGTGCCAGAGTTCTGTTGCCAAAGTAAAATTTATTTATGTGCCCAACAATAGGTAGGTTGGTATGTAATCTAAAAATAAAACATAAAATCAAACAGTTATTGTGCTTGTAAGAGACTAGAGCCTACACTAGGCACTACCTAAATCTGCTGCCTGAGAGGATGGGCTTCCCTCTTGGTGATATTGTTATTAGTATTTGATTCGTTGCAAACGTATATGTTTTCGGTTGTTATTACTATTTTTCCACCGAAACTCTTAATTATTTCACGAAGACTTCGTTATGAGAAATTTATCCATCCTCCATCTTCTTCTTCAGCGTCAGACGAAATGGAACAATGAAAATCGCATAAATAAAAAAGTTATGACCAAAAAACATTAGCTCTTTGGGATTTCCCATTGAAACAAAAAGCGCGCGATTTTTGAAAGTTTAAAAAATTAACTAAACATTTATTCTTTAGTGTTACGCTCCGCTCCAATATATGGTGCTAGCGAAGCTTTATGCTTAACGACTGCACCGACTTAGCTCGTATTAGTTCTATTCCCCCAAATGGTAAGGCCACGTATAGTAGATTGTACTCAACAAAGGCAACACCCACGCACAAAATCAATGGGAAATAATTACCAAACTGTGGTAGGTGGATGGTCTGTCGTCACGTTGAATTGTTGTCCCTTATAAACAAAACAATCTTGATGTATCACGTCAACCGGTGAGAGGTTAATTAAACGGCTCTCCATCACAAAAAGAGCCTTCGGAATTGGACAATAATCGTGTATGTACGAGGGAGGTAATCTTGGCCGCTGTCGGCCGTAGATCACGTCCAGTGCCTAATTAAATTGAATAATCACCGCAAAGAGACGAATCGGCGGCGACGATACGATTACGATACGATACGTCGATTTGGGTGAAAACGATACCATAGCTTTTAACAATTAAAGAATAAGCTGAGAAATGTTGATAAAAATGAGACGACCACCGTGGTCGAGTGGTTTGCACATCTGTTTTCATGGTAACGCCATTCGAACCCAGGAGATTCGATTCCCAGCTGGGTCAATGTAGAAAAGGAATTTTTCTTTTTTGATTCGGGTCTGGGTGTTAAAGTACCGTTGTTGTTTCTGAATTCCATACACAAGTGCTTTAGCTACTTAAATTGGGTTCAGAACAATACATGTGATGTTCTCTAATACATCTATCTATATTTTATTAGTCAAGGCAGACAAAACTACGTTAGTAATATACTTATAAAAATAATCATTAAACCCATCAGTGGGGAATGACCACCACCGATTTTTCCCTATCTCCATGAGGACTCTACATAGCAGTGACGCAGTCTTCTTTCACATGATAGCTTCGAAACTGTCTACTTCTACAGCATATAGGCTAACTACATAACCGTTTTTTGTTAATTCATTTAAGAGGTCATAATATTTGTTTTATTTCATCGCGTGGTATGTTACCACGGCACGGTAAGCTCTACAAGTACCATCAGTTTTGTAGCTCTGGAAAAGAGAAATATGTCAGCCTGGATGATGAAATAACCACATCCTCTGGGATTTTGTAGTGCTTTTCATGAGTGTCCATTAAAATAGTCCAGTCAAGTATTGTACCCAGGATGGAATAAGGCTTGTTCTTAGAATTTGTACTAGAGCCTTCTTTAATAAAGTTAATTTGTCTTATGTTTGTGGTCAGTCCTTTTTGGGCTCTAGCTACTGACTGAGAAAGTAAACGGTAATACCTAAACTGGTTTCTATAATTTTTATATATTTTATGCATTTTCAATGCGATCTTATATTATAATAATTTATCTAAACTGGTTTGTGATACTATAAAATGTTTTCGTGTAAAATAAATAAATAGAGCAAAGGTCGATTATTGGTGAGTTTACCCTATCGGCCGAACTGACATTCACTGTGGCGATGCGATGCGATAACCGATTGGCGTTAATAAGACGGAATGGCGATAACGCCTCACATTTGGGCGGCTAACGATGCCGGCGCATGCGTTTCATTAACACCTAATTAAAACTGAGACGTATCTGGCCAGCTCCAGTCTGTATCGGTCGCTCTATCTACAGCTTCATGTAGACACTTAACTTATTGAAAATGTTTGATTAATTAAATCTTGAGATATCAACCGAAACTTCCATTACAGACAAAACTTAAAAAAATATTTTGCTGTAGTTGTTTTATAATGTCATTATTTGCTTTTGACATCGTTTGAGGATATTACAAGTGTTTTGATAATAATGCGTTTTTATTTAATACCTTATTTCAAAATTACTTATATGAATTTACTTCTTACACTTTCGCGCAAACAATATTGTGAAGGTAGTAGAAAATATATGAGGACCATTTCCTTAGTCATCATGTGATCACGGCTCTCGTAAAGGAGTCGAAACGTCAGGATTAAATATAAATTATGCGCAAAAAAACTGTGAGAAAGACTTTCAATTTGAATATATGAATTGTCACAACTTAACTATTAGATATTACAAAGATAAGTCCATAGTATAATCAGAGTCTGAAATGCAATCCAAAGGTTTATGTATACAAAGAAACTAAATAAAATTAACCCTAAATTATGTTAATAATAATAGAATATAAGACAAATAAACAGATTAATACTACCTTAAAAGTCTGCAGAGTTTACACACTCGGCTGGAGATTAGGGAACTTCTTGAAGCATGCCATGTTATTCGAAAATATATTTATTTTCATCCGTTTATTGGTGTGTGCTTCTTAGTAAATTGGTGCTGTTTTATGTCGCATTGGCGATTAGTGTACCAATAATGTGCCAATTTTCAGGTTTCAGAATAGCCTCGGGATATTACCGAATTGGCTGGACAGTGTGTGCGCCTTTTGGAATTTTGTCAGGATACACACATTCTGGATTAAAAACAGGGGGTTGAAATCGTCGATTCTTTGTTTCCACAATCCTTACAGAATTGTCTTTAGAATGTGGTTTATTTGGTGGGTCAATTCACCTAAAAGGGCTTACTTATTCTGTATGGTAAAGCATTGTGTACGTTATGGGAGGTTTTTGGTTGGGGCCATTTAAAACTCCATTGTTCTGGTGGTGCTCGTTATTTAATCACATATCTCGGGTTACTCAAACCCCAAACTATGACTGAGTTAAGCCGGCAAACCTATTGTAAGGGGACTTCTCCCTATGTAAAGAAAATATCACTAACTGTAGTTAGTAAATAATCGGTCTATTAGTTGGAGTTTCTTTTACCCTCCCGTTTTAAAGGTAACAAGACATGTAGAGAAAAAGATTCGTTTTATTGGATCTGCTTGCGCAAAATTGAGCTAAAATCCGGGAAAGCAGATACATGTATAAATTGCTTTTGTTAAAAACATCATTATGCTTCATGCTTAAATTACAATGATTCAGAGGATTGTACAATTTTCTTTTCAATAACTGTGAAATACATGTATGGCCTGCAAAAAAAACGTAGCCAAACTCAAAGGCGTTCACAAAACTTTTTTGTGAACGAAATCAAAATTATTATTTTGTTGGCTTTAAAATTTTGCTTCTCTTTCTTTTTATTATTTTTTCAGTAATTCTAATTACACGACGCCTACGAGAAAGTCGTTTTTCCATTGAAATAAATAAAAAAAACAAGAGAGTCGAAGTTTGCTACCGATATTTTGTTACTTTTTTAAAGTGTTTGGTCAAATTCCCCTTTTTTTCCACTTGCATTATTGTAATACTAAAGGTGCAATTAATAAAAATACATATGAATACCCACGACTCAACTACAAATGATCCATGACCGAAAAAGGACCACGAGTTTAGCGCCAAGTGGTAAGATAATTCACGCCGTATTGTCCTCTTATGACACC
The DNA here is from genome assembly GCA_927399485.1 of Calamotropha paludella. Lineage (NCBI taxonomy): Eukaryota > Metazoa > Arthropoda > Insecta > Lepidoptera > Crambidae > Calamotropha > Calamotropha paludella. Next base: position 23,372,072 of record OV656820.1, on the reverse strand, counting down.
GGTAGTACAGCTTGTATACACCGTACACTAGATATGAGTAACTCAGCTCTGAACCAGTTCAAATATTCAGATCAAATAGACTTGTACCATTGATCTGCAACCAAACTCAACGACCAAACAACAACCCAGAGAGTGACAGATAAGCGAGTATTATTATCGGCGAATGAACCGCGAACGGCGAAACGAAACGTTTAGATTTATCGGTTCGCAGGTCCAGCTCACATATGTGAAGCGTTATCTGGTCTGTGGCTCACAGTTTTTTGTTGAGTTACCCATGTCTAATCAACACCAGCAACACCAGTAACAGAATCACATCCAACAGTATGGTTGTTGCGGATGGAATTTCAACTCGTTGAAAGAAATGGGGGCTTAAATTTTCCCGAATTGTGTTAAAAAGATGTTGTTGGTTTATTTGGTTGGTTTGTTGTCCACCCATTTTGTTTTGTTAAAATTTAATAATGTTATTGTCACAATGATCCCTCACAGGGGACGAAATCGTACTTTGGACTGGCTCAGGTCGCCATTGTAAGGTCTGGCGCAGAGGAGATAAAAGAAACACAAATTGAAGGTACAAAGATCAGATATTTAATTTATGATATTCACACTTAATTAAAGTATATATAAGGTTTTATAATTAATATAGATATTTTTACTTACTATACTACACCACACTTATACTCATCACACAAACATCTGTCTCTTCCGGTACTCGAACCCGGGACTGAAGGTTAACTACCGTCACACCAAACGGTCAGATAACAGGATCGATAAAATCCGTGACTACCAAAGGTCTGGTCCCGATGTTCCACGGAAGCGATTACGTGGTCGCCATTGCTTCGCCGGTGGGCCACCCCCTCCCCCCACCCGCCTACCCCCTCCACGACCGTCTAATGGCCGCTGATAATTGCCCCATGATTCGGTAATGCGCTCGCTCTCTGCATACGTATTATATGGTATATTAAAAACAACACCACTGTTGAAAAGATAAGTTAATTTGATTGTTTTGTTTGCTTTGTCGTTTATGGTGGAGACGTGACTCTAAAACTTACCATTCGTGTTAATTATGTATATAATTATTAATTCTCTGTTAGAGTGTTTGACCGCAATGAACTCTGAAACTATTCAACTGATTTTGATGATTTTTGTTTCATTTTGTTGACTTTGTTTCGACTTGGGACATAGGATAGGTTTCAATTTAATTTATAACACAGTAACGCGAACTCGGGTCAGGTATATTAATAAAAATTCCCTGTCACAGTGTTTCACCGCAATGAACTCCTAAACTTATATTGACGATTTTATTTCATTTTGATAGAGTTATTCCAATTAAGGATATAGGATTTAAGTTATAATTTAAAAAAATCTTTGCAGTTTATATTAACTGCGCTACATCAACGCGTGACTGGGACAGCTAATAATACTATGATTCAATAAGAGAAAGCACTCACACACCAAGACTTTTCAATAGTTCATTTTGCAGAGTACTCGCTCAGATAGCGAGGGGGTGTCGATTCGATTCTATATTTGATTTTTTTTAGGTACCTACTTATAAAATTATTTTTATAATAGTAGAAAATCTGGTTTGCTGCTATGGAGATTTACATTAAAAGTATAAAAAAGCAGATTTAATTCATCAAAGCAGATTAAACAAGCTTAGTGGTTACGAAATCTGATCTCAAGCGGTGACTGCTACAACCTAATTAAAAATATTTAATCAAGTTCTAGTTTAAACGAGCATTAAGTTGGGGCGTGGAGGAGAGTCAAACATATCCCTGCCGTGTAAATGAGATTTTTCCGCGTAGGCATTAAAAGAGGAGTCTAACCTCGTCTTTTGTGTATTTTCAACGTGGAATAGTTTGTTATAATTCTATTTAATTTATTAAGACTAAAATTTGGGAAAGTACATAAGTATTTTAAGAATTCTTAAAATTTTATCTGATTAATTTTTCTCTATTTATTATTTCTTTCGATATTAAAATCAAGCCGTAACATGCTTGAAAAACAAAAAAAAAATTATATTTAAAATTATTTGGATAAAGTTGGCAGACTTAACTGTAATGCATACCTATGTGTTTCGTATTTTTGGGGTTTAGAAGGCCACTTGAGTCCATTTCTCTAACTATGATAGCTTTAACATTTTGGTTTTATTTTTGATAAATATACCAAAATGAAAATGCAAAGCTGATGAAGCCGGATATCGACATGGATAACGATAGATATGAATTCAATTGCTTCCATGAACAGGGTTACTTTAGGTATAAAAGCTCCAACAATCTTACTCTACACATCTATAAACAAAAAAGAACTGACCTTAAAATGGTAAACTATAATGACGTCGATTGTCGCGTCTGTTGAAACAGACAGTAGTCAACGAAATAGGCGATAGCCGACAGCCGACAGTTTGGTCGCGCCCCGCCTCGAATTAGCGTAGACAATGCGCGTGCGCACCCACCTGTCTGTCGGCCATAATTAGCGGCCACCGGCGCGTCCATGACAAATCTATGTACCGATTGACAGGTGACAGATGAAAGGAGTTATTGATGATGCCACACAATTAATTAAAAATTGTACACAACAATATATTAATCGTTCGCGCCGACGACGCGGTTGAGCAATGGAAAGTAGATTAGTCTGCAAACATTAATAATTTTAACTAATGATGTATAAAAGACTTGTTCGGGGACTTAATGGAGGGCGACAAGCAATATCTACTAGCCACCTGTAGGATTTAAGACATTTAACTAAAAAGGTGTTTTTTGAATCGCAGTAATGAATATAATTAGGTATTAAATTAACAAAACATAATCCGTAATAGAATGGGAATGTAATACAGATGTTGTATAAGGTGAAGAGTAATATGGTTGTTTTTGTCTGTGGACATTCCAACAAGGGAAAAGAAAAACTAGGATTCAAAAATATAGTTTGTTTCTTTAGCGATGTCTTTTTTCTTTAAAATTACGTCCGCATTTCGTTTAGTTATTTCTGCAACTCGATGAGTTACTGAAAATTACTAAATCTAGCATCAATTTGCAGAGTCCTTCAGTGTAAGTTGTTGTTCAAGATCTTATTTGATGAACAAAATACTATAATCCCAATACTATCATACGCATAGATCCAGCTGATTATATGTTGTGACAAAAAAACTACTAGGTATGAGAATAACGTACGAGTATATTGATTACAGAAAAACATTTCTTTATTTTACATGAAAGCCAACGGCGCTGAACGCTCGAAATATTGCAGTGAAACACGTCAAATATTTCATATTTGATTATGTAAAATTTAATATACCTCAGCTTTCATATATAAAACTGAAGTAAAATGGCCTCTGAGCTATAAAAGTGCAACCGAACACTCGGGGGCGGTTGTGCGGCAATACTGACCGCATCGTGCGGCATGGCTGTTGGAAATCCACAATGGCGCACTAATTACCGTCGGGTGTTGGTCCTTCGAGCCGGATCGAATGTAGGGGCGGCGCTGGTGTCGCGTTGCGGCGATTGTGTGCGGCGGCGCGTGCGCACGCGACCGCCATTGGCCCTCGATTGTGATCGATTTCGCGCTCAATTTGTTCCACGATCGACCGACACTCGCCTATCTCGTAATTACGTCGACACCGCTAAGACAATAGACGCTACCTGAATACACCTCGCGCCATTGATCCCAACAGGGAATTCATCGGAATACTTGGATAAAATATAACGAGGTGGACCCACAACATCATGCAGATAGCAGTTAATGAACACGTTAGAAATTGCCGGATATCGAGAGTAAACTCATTATAAGCACGTCGCTAAATTTAAATGGCTGCTTGCCTGGGGAGGGTCAGCAAGGCGTGTGAAAGAGGTTGCCGTCGGACGCGAAAGAAACGGGCGTATCGCTCGTGTGTGTCTAAACACACTGGACGCTCGTTATGATTTAGAATAGATTTCATTAAAAAGTTTAATTGAGCCATTCTTCGGCTGCGGGCGGTTCGATCGGGCGGGGCGTACGCCATCGTCTAATGGAAAATTTTAATTACGGATTTACTAGGCGCGCTGTACGCGATCGTTCGATTAATTCAATGCTCAGCAGTCGTATTTACGAAGCAAATAAACGAGGAGATGCTCGCATGTTTATAGGATGTACTGCACGGTACTACCTTTTTTCGCAGAACTTTTTAAATCATAATATTATAACGAATACTAATCATTTGGGATAATATGAAATACCTTGCTGGCCGGTAATAAATAATAAAATACCTAACCCAACCTGGAATTTATTTCAATTTATGCCTTTTGATTAGTATGCCAAGTGACTTTATGTCAAATGAAATTATGCGTTATAAATGGCTCCCGTACTGCACATGTCAATGCCTGAGGATGTTCACCTCTGGTCGTAGGAATGCCCCATACAACACCAGGTGATCGCCTTTCGATCTCGCATTTCTTTCCCAACGATTAGAAAACATTGGTTATAGTTTATCTGTTATAAGCTTATACAATGAGGCCGTGTATTTCAACAGAATTCTTTAAAAAGAATATGGTGATTTGTCCCGTCTCATCTTATGATCAGCATATTGTTAAAGACCCCGAAAAATATGTCCTAAGAAATTGCAAACATATTACTCTTAGGCGATAGCAAAACATAATAATAATATTACGCAATTCCTACCTGTCGCACCAAGCGCTTCTCGACTTCTTTTATAATGCGCACAGCAAAGGAGTGAAACTCCCTCCCTGCGTCCGTATTTCCGAATACTTATAACCCGTCTGTTTTTAAAGCCAGGGTGAATAGGCACCTTCTGGGTTAGCTTTCATCGTGGATTCTGTCTTTGCCCCGGGTTTGATTGGGATCAAGAGCGAACCCATTCTGAATTTAAAAAAAAACTAATATTACGCCAACTGGCCTGGCCCAAAGTAAGGCTTGAGATATAGATATTGAAATAACAGATCTCACAAACATCTGCCCCTTACGGGACTCAAACCCAGAACACACAATGTTGTACAAAATGGTCGTGAAATCGTCCGATAATATAGAAAGGCAGGAACAACATGTGGTGCCTTATATATTAAAAATTGTCTTATATTATAATTTTAAAATTCAATCTTGTAATATGCGCCGCTCTTATTATCGCACGACACACTCGCCCGGGGGCTCTGTTTACAACTCGAACGCACGAGAAAGTCATTAAATTAATTAAACTTTTATAAAATCATGATTTATTTCATTTTTATCATTCATTTTCATGATATCAGATAAGTACATCTAATTTTAAATGTCTTAAAGATTGATTCGATATATAAAATCAATTTTTGGGCGTGCATTTTTAACACACCAATTACTTACACCATAAAAAAAAACCGACCAAGTGCGAGGTGGACTCGCGCACCGAGGGTTCCGTACAAACATTTAGTTAAGTAAAGTTCATCACGGGAATTAAAAATCACGTTTGTTTTATGGGAGTCTCCCTTAAATATTAATTATATTTTAATTTAATTATTTATTTTTAAAAGTGAATAATATAATTCAATGTTCTGTGAACATTTCAAGCGTCTACCTGTTGCTGTTATCAACAACGAGCAAAAAAATTTTAATACAATAAACACGTTTATTGTATGGGAGTTTAAATATTTATTTTATTCTGTTTTTTTGTATTTGTCATTATAGCGGCAACAGAAACATATCATCTGTGAAAATTTCAACTGTTAAACTATCACGGTTGATGAGATACAGTCTGGTGACAGACGGACGGACAGCGGAGTGTTTGGGTACGGAACCCTAAAAAGGTATTCCGGTTAGGTCCGTACTTTTATACTATAATATATCTCGCTTATCGGTCTATATTAGCCTTATCTATCTATCGACTAATTGTTATCGGCTGTATGGCCTTATCTTACTTCTAATTAAGGAGATAAGTAACCGGTATAGTACGGTGTTATCAGAAAAAAACCTTAAAATTACAAAAACTGGACATAAATTAACAGCTTTTTAAAAGTAAATAGGCAGGCGATGGACTGCTCTCTCGCCTCATGTAAGCGACGATGCGATCTAGGATGTGTCGCGCCTGCCTAGAAGATACCTATTCACTTGTGACTTGAAGACCCCTTAATTGTGTTTGTCAGGAAACACATACCCAGGCAAAGAGTTCCAGTTTAGCGTTACGTATCACAAAATTGAAAACAACACGCTTAGTAAGACTCTTTGGTATATCAACCATCTACTTATCATACAATACCATGTATCTTACTACTTAAGCAATAATAATATATTAAAATTAATCATAACAATTTGTTACAAATTTATTAATTATCTATGTATCTTAATTGTATAATCTACTCAGAAAGCTTAAATAGAACCTTGACCAAATCTAATACCACAAGTTCATCATGTCCTTCGTTACCTGGGAATTTTTTCCGTGGATTTATACGGATTTAATGAGTGAACCATTTTTTATTACATCTTAATAATATGTATAATAATATACTTACAATCACACCAATTAGCCTAGCACAAAGTAAGCACTATAAGGCTTGTGTTACGGATGCTAGGGTAACGGATAGACATACATATATCATACATAAATATGAAATATTATTAGAAATATAAATAAATATCCATGACTCACGTACCAATGCTCGTATTCATCACACAAACATCTGCCCCTTTCGGGACTTGAACTCAGAACCGTCAGTGCGAAAGGCATCGCTACCGTTGCACCAAATGATCGTCGACACATAACCTTAATTTATACACGTTTTAATTAATATACACATATGGCTTATCTGCGAAACTCACATAGTTTGATGTCCATTCAGTGCAACGGTAGAGATCCTAAGTTGAATTCTTTCTTTAGAGAATTTGTAAAATTAGAAGTTCTTAGAAGTAACGAAATTATTTTTATATATCACGGGCAATTTGTCTGTAGGTCGTTAAAAAGCTATAATGAATATTTCGGCTCTATAGACCTGTTCTGCAGCTCGACAACCTGTTCTAAAAGGAAATAGTGAATTTGCTAAGTAACAATATACATTAATATAGCCTTATGTTTTATAAAAATATATATTACATTACACTACACGTTACTGCACATCATATATAACACACAAACACACACTCGCACGACACAGTCCACTCGAAGATTATCTTTTTATATAAAGTATGACTTCAATTGGCTGTTTGAATCACTAATTTAAAATTTGTAATAGTTTTTTAAGAACTGTGGTCACTGTTAATAAATAAATTTAAGAAGGCAATCTTATATTATTATTAATAGATATTTGTCCATCACGCAATATTGTTTGATTACCTTTTCTAGTTATAACAAGTTTCACGTTAGTGCCCTTGGATAAAATTTATTTTTTAAATTATAAATTGGTGTACAGCGGGTTTGGCTACCAGGTATAACAATGACTTTTTAAGACTACTGAAATTTAAGTTGTGGGTGTGGGACTTGTGGGTGTTATTAAACCCTCAATGAAAAAAGAAGTTGTCAAGATGCTGCGAGCGTTTTTATTCAATAACATTCTTAAATAGGCTTCGGTTTTAAAGCTTTTATAAAGCTCGCAGGTAATTAAGTCCCATAAAAAATGTATAAACGCTTTTGGTTTTCAAACGACGACTGTTTGGTGCAACAGTAGCGAACCTGCCTTTCGCACTAAAGCTTCTGGATTCGAGTCCCGGAGATGTAAGTATGATGCATACAAGTATTTGTACCAGAGTCATAGGTATTGTTCGGCTAATATACCAAACACCAATTTTAGTTTTTACCTTATGTGGCGACTGAATCGAGATCATTGCATGTCATGTTTATAAAATTTAATTGACATTTTTCAATGCTTTGCTTATCGATTTATCGGAATTATGTACTTCTTAACATTTAGATACAAAGTTCATAGCTTATAAACAATTGATACTTTTATACATTTTATTTTAATTTTTATAGTTTTTATGACGTTTATCGCAATTCAACATCGTAAATATTGTTATTTCAACATGAAATTGATCTATCACCAACAACAGAGCTGGTGCGGCATGTGAAGCGGCTGAAAAAGCTAAAGCATGCAAATACAAGGGTCTAGGCTCCGAATATGATTTTGTCCCATTTGGTGTCGAGACCCTTGGTCCGTGGGGTCCTAGCGCAATAAGGCTTTATAAAGAAATATCAAAAAGGTTAGTCGACATCACAGGAGACCGAAGAGCTGGCAGCTACCTCGGACAAAGAATTAGTTTAGCTATTCAAAGGGGGAATGCTGCCAGTATCTTTGGAACCTTGCCTAAAGGGACTCCTTTTAGTAATATATTTTAGATATTATATTATATTTTTTAAGGTTTTTAGTTTTTAAGTTTAGACATAGTAGTTTTAACGTTATTTTCTATATTCATTACAGAAGTTCAGAGAAATGTAAAGTAAATTTACATAATTATATCATCCCCTAAAATATGCAACTACACATCCCCGAGCAGGTACGTGTATATTTCTATAAATATTCCATACATTACACATATAGATGACTATCCTTTACTTTAAGCCTTACTGTTCTTCCTTGGACTAGGCTAATTGGTGTGAATGCATGAACTATTATAAATATATTAAAAAAAAATTCTCTCGTATACCCCGTAAAGTCGTGTAAAGAAGAAATGGTAATACATAAGATTGATCTGTCGTGTCGTGTGAGTAATTGGATCTATTGTGAACTTTGGTGGTGGACTGTGGTGGACGGGGTTCGATGGCGGTACATGCTTGATGGACGGCGGCGATCAACGAACTCGTTGTGGCTAAGGAAACGATTCGACCATCTATCTCTTGATGACTGCTCTGGTACTGGCGGATCAATGGCGTCTGAAACGAAATTCGATTGATAAATAACTATCAGACAACATCACGTACTGTATTTTTTATTCCTATATAATAATATTAATATTTCCTACATTCACCTTAATTAGCCTAGCCCAAAGTAAGCACTGTAAGGCTTGTGTTACGGATAGTAGGATAACGGATATACGTACAAAAATAAGCAATATTCTTACAAATATATACAAATACCCATGACTCAGTTACAAATCCTTGTATCCATCACATAAACATCTGCCCCTTCCGGGACTCCAACCCAGAACAGTCAGTACCAGGAAGGGTCGCTACCATTGCACTAAACAGTCGTCTATAACAATTTAAATATAAACCAATAATAAAAATAACCACATCTCTGAGCTCTCAGGAACCTACCTTCCGGGCGAGTGCTCTAACCGCTGAGCTATCGACACGCTGGCAGTCGCGTCGAAATTCACAATCTTATATTAAAAACTAGCGGCCCGTCCCGACTTCGCACGGGTGGACAAAATTCTTTAATTTTTTCTTTTATTAAATATTCTTCCCTTATCTAGCCATCTGGCGTCCGGTAGACGAACTACTTGCGGTTAACGCCTTACTATGGTAACGCATATACAATGGGAAAAGAGCGGGAAAAAGAGCGGACAGGCAAACAACAAATTTGTGATCTTAGATTATAGATTAAATAACTAATAATAATTTTAATTTGTATATAATATTAACAGTTAGGAACGTGCCCGATTAAAATATTGTGAAGCAATTAGTGGCATATGTATGACATAGTTATCCGATTAAAAAGTAGCTATTACAAAATGTGCCTTCTGTAATAACATGGTTTGTTAATAGTAGTTTATATTAAGAATTAAGTCCGGTCATGTTCCATCAAGGAAGTTTACAAAGTATAAATAAATACGCGCATTTGTGAAATATGTGGACAAATTGAGTACAATTTGAGCTTGGCTCCGTTCAGATTCAATCAAAAGATTATTTTTTTGCATCATCTTTTAATGGAATGTGAAACACATACCATGTTTGATGATTGTAAGAAAATTTTTAAGTGCATTTAGAATAAAAAGGCTGGATGTGGGGATAGTTCAGCAACAGCAGCTGAGCAACCCCCAGTCTGAGGTAGCTTTGTGTTTTTGTAACTTATTGGTTACACGCACAAATGATTTAAATATATTTCGATGGAACTGGCATGTCGGGAGACGAAAAATCCTTAATAAATAAAGGTAAAAAAATAATTTTATTGAAATACACTTTTTAAATGAAAAATAATGGCTGTTGCAGTGTCAATCGACTTCCAGCCAGTCTCGGGTCGTTCACGGCGATTTCACAGCCGTGAGGTATCTCATCAACTTTTTACATAGCTAATGTGCTACGCAGCCGGTGGTCGGCCATCGCCTCGGATGCCCACCACTCGCTAACGATTCAAGTCGAATGTTTATTATACACTTTGGATCTATTTATCCATATAATATCTCACGTGTCAGCTCATCGTCAGAGGAGAAGCCTCAATATAACGCTGTATATAATAACAGCCTTTTTACTGTCATAACTGTCATAGTAATGTTCTCTAGACATTACTTATTATACATTGTTCTGAACCCAAGTTACGTAACTTGTGTTATGGATGTATTAACAGGAATTACGTGAAATTTAGTTTATTTAGTTGCGTGGTAAATGCTCGAATTCCGGGACTTGTAATGACCGTGAATGCAAACGCGGTTGGATCGCTACCGTTGTCAAAATTAAATAAAGGACTGTGTTGTGTCCACAAAATTGCATAGATACTGGGGGAAATCACCATTCACCACCCTTAGAAAATGGGCGGGGGCGATTTCCGAAATATGGTTTTATAATTTTTATATATTTTATGCATTTTTCAATGCTATCTTATAAGATAAATTATTATAATAGAAAAATACTAGATAAAATCGACTCGGGTCACAAGTGAATTCTCAGATGAAACCTTTGTAAATCCGCTCTTCCAATTGAGCAACCGATCCTTGTGAACACTCGTCGAAATTTTCAAGTACCTTTCTGATTTTACGCTGTAGACCAGCGTTGTTTCATCAATGAGAGTAATCCTCGCGTATTCGAAAGAAACATTTTTACAAATGTTCCCACTTGAACATTTTTACAATTCCCGCCTGAGAATTCACGTGTGATCCGAGTCGAGTTTTTTCTAGTATTTTTCTATTATAATTATGTATCTTATGAAATATGTTTTTAGTTATCTTCCAAACAGCGTACCAAGCATGGAATTTATGGCAAACCGCCCTTCTGTGGCCCACATCCTCCTACTTTGCTATGTGTGGTTAACATCTTATAATATAGCAATCAGCAAAACAAATTAAGACAATACTATATAATAGAATATCTTTATTTGCGTTGAGTCGGCTGGTATAAAATGGTGGTACACAAATCAGTAACAATTTACCCATGAAAATGTATCATGCAAACTTAACTTAGCATTTTATATAATTTTAAAATGTCCACCAAAATATTTATAAATATTAGATTAAAAATAAAGCATATGCATATGACTATCATTTATAAACTCAAGACATAGTAAAAATTAACAGCATCATATTATATTATCATTGACGACATCCGTATAGCTATAGCAAATCGTATTTAAATTGTAAGCACTATTATAAAGAACGTCAAAGATATAAATAAAATCATAAAACTTCAAAACAACCACTTGACCAGGTTTACTTAACGGTGGCCATGGCAGGCTCAGTGAGGAGTGCGGCGACAATGCCCACGAGTGGCCAAACAGACTCTTTGCTCAACAACATTTGACAAACCTCATCGACCGGACTAACAGTAGTTACGTGTTTACATAACCGATACGCTAACCAGCTCTCGCTTTGTAATAAATTGACTTGTATGAATCAAGAGCCAATCGGAAGGTCAACGAGGTTACTGAACTAACTTGACTGTTTGAAGTTTACTTTCCGAACGATAGCGTACTGATTAACTTTTTCGGCTTACGATTGCGGAGGTTAAGCTATCTTAGCAGGAGCCTGTCATTGGATGGGTGGTCATAAAATATTTAAATTTTTGTTCGATAGTCTACGAGAAACATTTAGCTTTTACATTTAAATAAAACAATCAAAAAAATTATAGGAAGTTGTTGGTTTACGGCTTCTGTAAAGAAACAAAAGATCAGAATTTAAATGTTAAAAATAGTTTCATTTGAATAATTAATAAATAAATACATATTTCTTACATTCACACCAATTAGCCTAGCCCAAAGTAAACTCTGTAAGGCTTGTGTTATGGTAACGGATAGACATACATATATGATACATAGATATGTTATATTCAAAGACATATATATTCATCATGCAAACATCTGCTGTTTCCGGGATTCGAACCAAGGACCGTCGGTGCGAAAGGCAAGATCGCTACCGTTGCACCAAACGGTAAGTGATAATATATGTAAATGTTTGTTATTAAATCATGCTATGAAATTTATTTTTTAATTTTTTTATATATTTTATGCATTTCAATGCTATCTTATATGATAAATTATTTTAATAAAAAAATAATAGAAAATATCGACTCGGCTCACATGTAAGTTTTTTCTAATATTTTTTTCTATCAAAATAATTTATCACCAAGATATTTTATTTCTTGTGAAATCATCAAAAAACGATCTACATGTATCTACTAAGTGAACGATGAAAAGAGCAATTATTAAAATAAAACACAAAAACATCCGTGGTAGGCTGAGGTGGACTTAGTCTCATCTACTGCGCCATATTATATGACGACCTCCGTGGTCCTGGGTACGATTCCCCGCCAAGTAATGAACTTTTTTATATTGGTTCGGGTGTAATGGAACCTAAATTTTGAATTGCATTTCCACTGTTATAGCTATTTAACTTGGGTTCAGAACAACAGGCGGGACTCGAACCTTTGAATGTCCAAACCACTGCCCTCCTAATTGAGCTATGCGAGCGTTCTTTTTTTTTGAGATCCTTATTTCGACCTCTTCCTCTTATCCGATTTGGCTGAAATTTTGTATACAGGCTTGTTTCACCTAACAATTTCATATTTAATCAGTTTTACACCCTAAAACCACTTAATTAGGCTTTAATTAAATTAACCTCCACGTGGTGTGTCTGGATATTTGATATATATTACATGCAGTGGCGTAGCATAGGGGGGGGCAGTAGGGGCGTCCCGCCCCGGGCGGCACTTCTTAGGGGCAGCAAAATTTTACAATAAATAATAAAATATTTCAACCATTTTATATTTTTATCGCAACTACGGCCCGATTGAATAGAGCACGAAATTTTTCATTGCGATTTCATATTCTGTGACGAATTCAGGGAATCCCCTTTCTTTGAATGATATATTGTAGCGATTACTGGCAACTTCGTCTATGACTTACGGGGATTCCCCGTATTTAATTTTGTGCTTGAATTGTTTATGACTAATGATAATATGACTAATGTCTTTGCCAATTCAAAGAAAGTTTTATTGATGGATACTCAGTTGTGCAATTCACATTGTCTTGTATCGAAATTTATGTTACGCTTTAAAACTGTGACTTTTGATCAAATAAAGGTAAACTTTTTTATTTACATCTAAATGGTATAATGCAAAATAATGATTGCTCTTGCCGAAAAGTTATCTAGAATTAATGTACGTATGTAATGTATAGTATACATTAAATTGAAATACCTAAATAAGAGGGCGGCAAAATTGTCCTTCGCCCTGGGCAGCCGACACCCACGCTACGCCGCTGATTACATGTATATATTGAAGAACTAAGTAGGCACAATTCAGATAATTTAAAACTAAAAAGAGTTAAATAAATACTTTATAAAAAAAAAAAACTTTTTAAAACCACGTTTTACTACGGGTTATAGATGTACTAAAAAGGAGAAAATAAATTTTTACAAATGGACTAAAAAGATAAAAAAAAATTTTTGGTAATAATTAAAATTTACGATACAAATATTCTAAAATTTATTGAATATTATGTATTGTTCTGAACATTCATACGCAGAATTTGAAAATTTTCCAAAAAATTAAAACGTGGTGCGTATTATACTTGAAAAACTATTCAATGCCATCCACAGCATTACTATTGCATTGGTTTAGTTAGGAAGGGATTTAGGAAAGATAATGAAAATATTAATATAATATCAATAACCCTGTTGATATAAATTACGCACCACGTTTTAATTTTTTGGAAATTTTTCAAATTCTGCGTATGAATGTTCAGAACAATACATAATATTCAATAAATTTTAGAATATTTGTATCGTAAATTTTCATTATTACCAAAAATTTATTTTTACTTTTTAGTCCATTTGTAAAAATTTATTTTCTCCTTTTTAGTACATCAACCCGTAGTAAAACGAGGTTTTTTAAAAGTTTTTTTTTTATAAAGTATTTATTTCCTTGTATATTTTGTATTGATATTTATCTTATCATTGAAAATGCAAAATATAAAGATCATAGGTATGTGTCTTATATTCTATCATTATTTATTTATTATATTTCTGTTAATCCCTTGTGATCAAACATCGTCGGCCTTTTGCAAATCTTATATCCCAGCCAATGGGCTTGGGCTCTTTGAACTTTATCTATAGTCGATTAAACAGAGCGGTTTAACGGATCAGCCCTGTGTGGCGTGGTCACGCGTCGCGCGGCAACAAGCGCGCTCATTAACGCAACATCGCACCGATGTCACCCCGCCCTGCACCTTTGCATCCGCACCTTTTACTTGCAAGATCAGAGGCGTCAAGTTGTATATGCACTATATCTGAGGACGGGGATTTTATATAATACTTACTAGCGACCCGCCCCGGCTTCGCACGGATGCAATGCTCTACTATATTATGCATGTATTATACATATAAACCTTCCTCTTAAATTACTCTATCTATTAAAAAAAACCGCATCAAAATCCGTTGCGTAGTTTTAAAGATTTAAGCATACATAGGGATATAGGGACAGAGAAAGCGACTTTGTTTTATACTATGTAGTGATATAACAACTCGCATGTAGATACTAAAGTTGGGTAGTGTGGATCGATTAAATATTTCTATGATAGATTTAAGAAGCGGGGGTTTTAAGATTAAAAAATCTTTAAATAAATGATTAAAAGGGTAATTTTGATCTACACGAAATTCAAATTTGATTGGATAAGGAATAAAACTGTATTGTTTAAATAGCTTGATAAATAGCCATAGTGGCTACACAAAAATAAAAATGGTTACCGTGGGTTATCCTTAGTTTAAACATCTATTATCGCGGACTTTTTCTCGACCTTTTAAGATATACAATTCCATAATAAATTAATTTGATCGTCCATTTTAGCAAGCGTTTGCAATGAAATCGCATAAAAATATGCCTGCCACGTCATACTAAAACAAATCTTTGAATTTCTCAGCTTTTCTCTATTATAATATGCTAACCTTCCTCTTGAATTACGCTATCTATTGCTGAAAACTTCATAAAAATCTGTTGCGTAGTTTACAAGGTCTACGCTTACAGACAGCGGGAGCGACTTAGCTTTATACTATGCAGAAGAAGTATAAAAAGTGTTTCCCAATTTTATATTTTATATTCGATACATTTATTATAAGTAATAGAGTATTTAATTCTTGCATGACAATAAAATATCTGATTAATTATTATTTATTTCAATCGGTACACCTATTGCATTTCCTGTACAATCTATAAATATAAAATAAGGTATGGGCAAAACTATTTTCAGGTATTCGTATTTGGAAAACGAGATGTGTCTATAATTATATACGTAACAACAATAAATAATGTAACAATAAATAGTTTTTCTCTTTTACTTTAGATTGTTTTTTGGAGAGCGTAGGAGAAGTGATGGCAGTATGAGTATATGTAGCTCAGGAACTACATGTGCTCCTACTGCCATCACCTTTCTTCCATCGGACATCCAGGCGCAGCTCGGGCTACCACCCCTTCTTGGTTGCTATTCCTAACTTTCGTACCAAGCGCTTCTCAACTTCTTTTATAATGCGCACAGCAAAGGAATGGAACTCCCTCCCTGCGTCTGTATTTCCGAGTACTTATAACCCGTCTGTTTTTAAAGCCAGGGCGAATAGGCACCTTCTGGGTGAGCTCGTTCCATTGTATATCCTGCCTTGGCCCCCAGGCTTGATTGGGATCAAGAGCAAACCTATTCTTAATAAAAAATAACTCCGAAACAAATAATTTTGTTACACTTTTATTTATATGTATTAAACAATTTTAACTCGCCACTGTTTTTCAACTTGTCACTGCAAGAGTTATTTTTAGTTTTTATTTTATTTGGCACAACAATCAGTAAACATACATGTTATGTTTAAATTAAATTAGTCTAATTAATAGTAAAGCTATATTAAATTAAATCATCGTGAAACCCAAACCGTTATCCGCGGGTTAATGAGTTATTCGCTCAAATAAAAAAAGAGTTAAGATTTTTTTTTACCTTCGACATTTAGTATGAGACATACGTTGTTGCAACAGTTATGCATGACTGAATCATACTGTGAGTCTTAGATCTGTGACCTATTTTTGGATTTCTTTTGGGATAAAAAAGAGCTTTTCTTAATTTAAACAATTGTATTAGAGTATGATCCAAATAAAACATGCCAACGGTTTAGCATTGTCAGCAGCCATCGGAACTTTTTAAGCTCAATACTGTGTTGTGTCCTCTTGGGTGCCCTTTCTACACTAAAACTATTAATGAGGCTTTACCTTTCAGGAAGATAAAGATAAGGTGTTTTTCATTCAATATCAGCATTTACAATGCGTGTATTGTTAAAACCTACGCCATGGTTTCATACCTAAGTCCTACATCGGGAGACCTCCCGAGAATAATCCGCAAGAGACTCGGCAAGAATTGTTCTTTTCTCTTTTAATTTATGTACCTACAAACAGTCATCACGTTCACTAAATGTTCCGTTAATTGCGGCTTCTTAAACATTTGTAAACATTTCCTACCACCATAAAGGTCCACACTTATATAGAGATGTGGAGAATGGCTCTATCATAATTGTTACCGCAATATAAATAAAAGTTGAGAAGAGAGTGCGGTGGAGCGTGCGGGTCCCACGAGGAGTGCTGGAGAAAGTGCGCCGTTTCATGTGTATAATTGGGCTCATGTTACGACATTCTCCGGTAAACGTGGCGGGCTATGTCACAAGAGACGAGCGGAGAGCGGGTTTGTATAGATGATGCAGTGGCTGACTGCGCTCCCCCGCGGCGAAAGTCAGCAACGACCCCGCGGGACCAACATAAGTGTGAGGGTGCATTCTTAGGTTTTTAATGGGTAGGGCTCCAATCCCCCATCGGGCACTAGGCTGGGTGGGAGAATAGAGAACAATCTCACATAACTGAGCTGCCGCAGTTTTCGTAAAGCATTTTCCTTAGTATAAAAAAGAGCCTACGATGGTGGAGATTATAAATTAGATATTAGTGTAATTTATAATATCAGTTAATATTAGTGATGGCAAGATATCAACAGAATCAGTTTCCTCTAGTACAGCAGCTTCTTAGCAGATGACAGATGTCTAAGTTTATTATAACCTTACAGATATAAGTGATTGCACCCTAACGAACTAACGAACTCTTGGAAAAGTTAATCTTATGAGTGGCCAAAAGTGTTTTATTTCGATCCTTTCATAATTTTTCCTTTCCAAAGACATGCCAATTAGCAGTCCCGTTGTTCCCGCGTGATGCGTATTGGTCTATTCTCCCCTCGGTGTATTTTATTTACAGGAAACCCCCGTGTTCTAG
Source organism: Calamotropha paludella (assembly GCA_927399485.1). Lineage (NCBI taxonomy): Eukaryota > Metazoa > Arthropoda > Insecta > Lepidoptera > Crambidae > Calamotropha > Calamotropha paludella. The sequence goes on along the minus strand of OV656820.1, from coordinate 23,354,476 downwards.
CAGTGGGATATTAATAAGCTGATGATAGTTTGTATCTCTGTAAAACCGAAGTTCCCTGTGTACAGAAAAAGTCCTTTTGGTTTGTGAGACACCGTCTTTGCTATTAATTTTATTTGTAAAATATGTTTTATTATAAATGAAAACACCAGGCGACAATGCTCTTTACACGCTTCATTGATTTTTTTTTCTGTCATGAAGACACGTTAACACGTCTTCTGAAAGGGAATCGAAATCACTAATGAGTACATAAAATGATGTTAAATTTTTTCAGGTTAAAAGTATCGGTGAGTATCTAGCAGCGCCTATTTGGAAGGTTACCCGATGTAAGTTTTACGCAGATAAATAGCAAGACTGTTGATATTTATTCTAAAAAATCCTTGACACCCAATCGCCAACGCCTGTCACTTAAGCCCCTAAATAAAAAGCCGCTAAACTCTATTTAATTGTGCACGTTATCTAGAGCACTTCTGTGTTATAAACATTTAATTGTAACTGCGTGTATGATATACCGCGGCCATTAAGGCCTGCGCCGCTGACAGCCTCATGCGCTTGGCTCGGTTTACGGCCGCTCTACCCATTATTGAGACAAATAAACAGTTCATTATTTCGTCCCACACTCTCCTAGAGAAAGAGTTTAGAGTCAATGTTACGATGCCTTAACTCTGCGGAATATAGGCCGGAATAATGATCTCAGAATACAAAGAGGGGGTCTTAATAAACAACTTTCTTATTGGGCAGAAAAAATGTTCTAAGACAATAATTTAGGAAAAGAATTCTATTAGAAAACTTTCATTGTTTATGTTGCAGAGGGATAGTCTCTGAATTATACTAGATTTAAAAAATCTAAAAATCCCACGTTTTTCAATGTCCTAAAAAGAATAAAATAACCCTGCGGGGCAAAGCGAGGGGCCACTCAAAACGTGGGGGCGCATATTACTAAGAGGAGATTTTAAAGAGATGAATGACATGCATTGATGCCGATTATTGTAAAGATGCGCCCCCACGTTTTGAGTGGCCCCTCGCTTTGCCCCGCAGGGTTATTTTATTCTTTTTAGGACATTGAAAAACGTGGGATTTTTAGATTTTTTAAATCTAGTATAATTATTTTATTCTTTTTAATTATTAACTCAACGAAGTAACCATGTGTTACGCAACAATCGGATAAGCCCCATACAAAAGTGAAAGTTGCCGAAAGTGGACCTGAAAGTGCATCTGGAAAGTTGAAAGTTGCTTTAGAGTGCATTGTCATCGGGTTCTGAACTATCCTGAAAGTTTCAGCTTTCTAGCTTATCGGAAAGTGCCTCAAATTTAAGTTGCAAGATTTTGCCCGGACAGACAAACAAATAAGAAAAGTGAGATAAGAAAAACGTGGTAAAATAATTGTTTTGATCATCGTTGTTTCGGGCAGCTTCTGGGAAGACATTAAGATGGACGCAGAAGCCTCGCTTGGTACTGCTACTCTTTGGTTGAGGCAAAATTTATTTACGGTAAACACAGCCAAAATAAACGTTATGTGTTTTACTATTAATAGTAGAACACAACCGCACATCAATTGCAATCTTAAGGTTCATAGTTGCGACCGCACTCATTACAATTGCAATTGTCCTATCATATCCAGGGTTGCCTGCACCAAACACCTAGTTACTCAAATAAAGTTATAGCTAGCCGAATTAGGAAGATGATCTGGGTCTTCAAAACTCTTAGATATTCGGCTAGCATAGAACTTCTAACTAAAGTCTATGGTGCTCTGGCACAGTCGGTCACAATAAATTTATTGCATACCTGTGTGGGTTGGGTTTCAAAAATCATTTTTTTTTCAAAATTCACACTGTTAGACAGTTGTATATACTGCATATTGTTTGTAAATAAACACAAAAAACTATCAATAAATTATGAAATATTTAAAAAAATAAGAAATTGTAATGTTGTTAAAGTTAATAAATATAAAACCCATATTGCGATGCAGCAATACACTAATCAATCGTCACACATTACAATAAAAAAATTCTTGAAGTTTTATCTAAGTCAAACTTTAAATGTAAGAAACTTATAACTAATTATCTTAAGAAATTGAGCTATGACGAAACGGAGAACATAATAGTAAATCTAAATAAATTCTTGACTTTAATAGAATTAACTATACATTTGTAATTTGTAAAAACAAAAAGTTATACCTAGTTGAATAGTATTGTATACACTTAGAATAATTTAATTCTATTAATCATTGTTAAGTAGGTAGTTATTCCATAAGCATACTAACCGTGATTTGTTGAGGGAGAGTGGCTGGTCCGGACACAAATGTCAACTCACTTAAAAGGAGCAAGTCTGTTTGTTGTTTACTTGCCTTATGGAAATAAACATTTTTCATTTAATTATCGTTATTAATTAAAAAGAAACTATTTCTCTAATGTATATTAAATATGTATTTATATCATATTCATGACTCAGGTACCAATACTCGTATTCTTGACACAAACATTAGCCCCTTCTGGAATTAGAACCTACCGTTGCACCAAACGGTCGTAATATTTGATAATTTCAATTGCTTCCCTGACTATTCTTGGTATGTACTGGCTATTCATAATCTGAGGGTTATGAAACTCGATCCGGTGATTTCAACTCTTTCAGACTCTCAATCAAGGAGTGGAAGCTTGAATTTGTACAGAATAGGCGTGCAGAAGTAGATAATTCCCGAGTGTATCGGATATATTTATGCGACGGTTATGGGCGGGTCGTTTACTCCCGCAGCCGGTTCGCTGTTCTTTACAATTATTATTTTAAGTTGAAACTGCTAATATGCAATTAGATGCAGGAAAGTGCATTCCGCTATGATGATGGGCATCCCGCTGTTCGCTTTATTAATACAATAGATTGTTTCTATTTTATTATAAGGCGTGAATTTGTATTGTCTTTAATGAATACAGTTAAACAATTTTGATTTATATACATTTTAACAGTTAGGAACGTGCCTGATTAAAATATTATGAAGGTAGTATAAAATATATGACGACCATTGCCTTACTCATCCTGTTATCACAGCTCCTGTGAAGGAATAAATTAAAGATAAATTCAATTATAGTAAATAAGTTGTTTTATTCAAACTTTTACGATTATAAGGGCTTGATGACTCGGTGAGCATGGTGCAACAACTTTCGCCGGGCTATTCTTCATATGGGTAACCAATACTATCTTGATGTCAAGAGAAGTCACGTTGAAGCACGTGGTGGATTACGAACCAATTTCCGTACGGTGGTTTCTTCCACAGGACAGGCCTGTCCCTAAACAGTTGGGATATTCATATGATGACAATGAGTGATGATGTTTTGTTTCCTTTATATATTTTAATGCGGAATGACGACCAAAAAATAAAAATCGACAACCTTCGCGATCGATGGTCCCAGATTCAATTCGTAGTGAAAGAACTTAATATAAAAATATTGAGCCTGTCTGTTGGTGTAGGGTTGTTTCTGAACTCTATACCACAAGAGCTATAGCTACTTAACTCGGGTTTAAAACAATACAATGTGATGTTGTGTATCAATCTTAAATTATCAATTAATTTAAAATCGAAATGTTTAATTTGACTCACTTTCTTCTGTATCCAAAGGTTGCACGTCTTTACTTTAAGACCATTACATACGTAATAACAATATAATACCAATCAGCCCAGCCCAACTAAGCACTGTAAGGCTTGTGTTATGGATACTAGGGCAACTTCTTAACATACATTTGTGATACATAAATATGTAATATTCATAGAAATATATTTAAATACCCATGACTCAGGTACACATGCTCGTATTCATCGTACAAACATCTGCCCCCCCCGGGACTCGAACCCGTTGCACCAAATAGTCGTCGATAACATAAATAAAAAACCCTAAAATAAAAAAAATCATTTAAAAACTAAAAAATGAAAAAACCCTAAAGCAAGAATGTCGTAATTCTTAAGAATCACCAAAGTTGTAGCAGTCAGTGCCCATTCTAGAAAGTCAGCCGTCTAGTCAGTAGATTGGAGTAATCTGCCATGTGGAATAGATTAATACCTATATTACATAGCAGATTACTCGGAACCCGGGACCTTGGAGTAGCTTTACCATGGAAACCGAGCCACTCGACCACAGTTATTGTTTTCTTTAACTTGTTGTTGATTGTACTGTAATATGATTGGTAAAAAATCAGTTTTCGGATCGCTATATATTGATCATTAAACATGATCATTAAGACAGATTAAAACAATCATTAGAGTATTTGAAATATCACTTGAAAAACCGCATAGATGTCAATGTTCGTTAATTCTCTTAAGAACATTGTAATAGGGAAATCCCCGGCTGAATGTGGCTATTCACATCTAAATAATAAATGTGTAAACGTGACTTTTTTGTAGCAAGCTTTAGTTTCTACACTCCCATATTACTGGGTTTTTATTACATTCCAAATATAAACACCAGTACATGATACACTTCAGTATTTTAGTACTAATTTTGTGATAAGTAAGTGATAAGTCTTTGTCAAGGTCTCGATAGCTCGATTCGTAGAGTACTCACCTGAATAGCGAGAGGATGTAGTTTCCAGTCCTGCCAGACATCTTAGAAAAATTGATGTTTTTCTTATAATAACTGAATCAGGCATCTAATTATTTATTGTCTTGGAATTTAATTATATTCTCAACTCCACCAATATCCTTAAAAATTTGTGATTTTGAAGAAGACGTTACTTCAGAATTGGCCAGAACACCAGAGAAAACCTCCTGGGAATACAGGACGGTTGGCTTAGCTTGACAATGTTTTACTTTTTAAGTAAATTTTTGATGACCCATCCGAGAGGCGGTTTTCGCGAATGTTGAATTCAAGGCGTGTCTTTATTATAATCATAATAATTAATTTTGATAAATATGAGAATACATAAAATGCAGGTGCCGTGGTTTTTCATTTTCCTTTCATGTTTGGCATGGTAGGACATACAAAAATATATTACAATTTTAAATAAATTCAAAAAATAAAATAAATAATTTGACAATAAAATGTTATACAAATAAAAAAGGCAAAAGTTACACATTCAAAAAACTTAATAAATTTCTTTGTCATCCCATATATTTTATACTAATATCTGCCAGCGGCTTCGCTCGCGTGGTGTTCGGTCTGTAACATAAAGTCTTTATCAACGACCCATGTCAATTCCCAGCTCATAATAATGAAATAATATAACAACCCACATCAATATCTCGCACTAAAAATATAAGAAAAAGCTATTTTTGCGTAACTTAAAACCACGCAACGGAAGTTCTCAAAGGGAAACATTTTTCGCCGCTTTTCTTGGTTATTTATATAGCCGCCTTATATAGCCTATAACTTTTTCCGATAAATAGACTATCCAACACAAATGAATTTTTCAATTCTAACTAATGATTCCTGAGATGAACAACGTTTAAACAAACAAACAAACTCTTCAGCTTTATAATATAAGTATATGTAGATGTTAAATACATACGTGCGATACAGATGGATGACCTCTCTTAAATTCCATCAAAAGTGAAAACTAAAATAACGTATAATGAATAAAGAATGATATGTATGACAAATGGATGCGAGTGATATGTTTGATATGAATAGTTTGTTTATTCGGTGTAATTCGTTCACGGGCATGACGAGCCGGGGGTTAACGAAACGTAACCCCCCGGGGGCGGGGAGAGAAACGTAACCGAGCTCATGCGCGAGCGCAGCCATCGTATTAATCAGTGGGTGCGATTTGTTACAGGCACTTCGTGCACACAGCATAACCTCATCAAATGGACAAGTCCGACCATTTGAACCTACTATTTTCATCCTACAAATCACTACGTATGTATGTAATTGCTTCACAAACTCCAAAGATAGTGGCAGAAAAAAGCCTATTATTTGTATTTTCATTGAGTGGTCCGAGTTATTATTTATTTATTTTTATTAAATTTTGTGTGTCATCTATGTTGTTTTTTTTACGTTTGGGACGTTCGGGCCGCTCGCATATAGGCACTCGCTGCGCGGCCACTATATACCTGCTAATCGTCAGATTTTTACCGTTACACGAGAACGTCAAGTTTACTTACAGGCGCATCGTTACCGTTACCAGCCAGCTGCCTCCACACCTCAGGCCTTCTGTCTCGCTTTTACTTCAGTCAGTGTGCATGGCTTTCTACCTCTTTTTCGCTTCTTTCGGGAGTCCTTAGACGGCACTGTTACTTTTTTTGTAAACCTCACTTAATGCAATTTTTGTATTAATGTCATTGTTTATTTGTTTTCTGTTTTGGCTTATTAATTATATATTTATTTCAGAGTATGCCTGATTTGTATGTTTTAATTGCAATATCGTTGTTCGTCCGATGTTGGCACGACAGAAAATCAGCGTCGAGCTATCTAGTTCAACATATATGCAGAGTCATGACCATTTCCTTCTTGACACTGTATTTTTTTATTATTATTTTCTTATTGTTTGCATATGTATGTTTTATGTGCAGTTTGTGAATAAAGTTTTTTCATTTCAATTCATGAGATATAAATTCTACCTATTTTTGGAGTTGAAGATTTGCATTGTGTAAATGTTTAGCATTTTTCGTTTAAAGAAATTATTGTTATTTAATTTTTACACCTTATCATTGAGTAATTGAAATGACTCACTTTTTAGCGTAATAAGAGTTTATATTTGATTATTCTTTAACGGTCAAGAAAAAGAGGAAAAGTGCCAATTATATTTATAATTAATACAGTGACCTGTGCGTTCACATCAGTAACGATTTTAAGGTGCTACTTGAAATGCCACGTTTCTATAGCGCCACAGGGATGTGTGTACAACACCGACTAGTCTGATTTATAAAATTTACAGGCATTCCTCATCACTGGTGCGCGTGGTGAGATAGCCGGAGCAGTATCCTGAGGCTATTTTCTGAGCGTTTTTGGCTGACTGCAGAAAGATATTATTAAGATTGTGAATTAATTTTAATTACTGAAGTGAATTTATTTATTTGCTGTAAGCAGATATATTTATTTTTCTAATGTTAATAATAATTATATTGATTAATTGTAGCAAATTATGAGGATTGTTAACCAATATAAATGAATTTTAAATTTTAATAACCAATATAACTGTTGGTCATATTTCATTGTCTTGTCATTCGGCGTCACGACAAACAGCTCTGCAACACAACACACTCAAATAATTTGTTCCTAACCATACTAAATATATGAAACCATTATAGTTTTGATGCATCACAACACACCACGACACGTTAGTGTGTTTTTGCCTTCACTCTCTGTGGACGAGGATTGGTGGGACTGTTATAGGTTACTCTGTGGCCTATCGACAGTCAGCGCATCATCAATAACCAGCTTGTACCCGCAGTCGATCGCCCAAATTGTTTCACACACCTTGATTGATACGTTGCGCGTATTATACGCCGTCCGCTAACCGCTGTCCGCTGGCCGATGTCCGAACAGCTCACGAACGCATCAACGTTCCTTCCAGACACAGCAACCATTTATAATGCAGTGTTTATGTTTGATACACAATAATTGGGACGGACCGCGGCGTGTGATGCGATAATGGCGTACCACGCGACGAGGTGCGTGTGCACTCTTCAACGGTACAACACAATAATCAAATAGAAGAGTAAACGTATCTTAGCTTTCTTTTTATAATTAGAAATTGGTTGTCGGATTACTGACCTAACATTTTTTTAGTTTAAATTGTAACATAACCTATTAATACTGCACTCGCCGCCTGATGCTACTTTTTTTTAAATAATCAAAGATAATCAAATATATCGCTAACTCTTAAAATGCAAGAATTAATTACCTTTTTTGCGGCAATTGTTATAATAATAATCTTTATTTCCTTGAACGAGGTAAAACTAGAGCTCTTATAACTAATAAAATGTTCGGCCCATTCAGCTAATAATCAAATAGCATGCAAATACAATATTGTCAGACCACATAATTACACAATTCTCAATATCAAGACTTAACCCTAGGATCAAAATAGATATATTAATGTCAACTTAATTAAATAATTGTCACGATGTATAACAAAAATAACTACTCTCTATTCTTAAATGTCTTAATTATTTAAAAGTTTAAAAACTAAAATTTATCATTCAAGAAATCTTCAGTACTATAATAACATTTACTCAACAGAAAAGATTTAAATTCACTTTTAAACAAATGAATGTTGAGATTCCTTATTGCGTTCGGTATCTTGTTAAAAATTGTAGGACCCATAAACAGTATGCTTTTAATAAGAAGAGTAGTTCTAAACCTTTCTAAGTGCATTCTGTCATTATCTCGTCTGTTTCGTTTGATAAAATCAGATAGTTTTGGGAACAAAGACGGATTTGATTTTACAAAAATTGCTACTTCATAAATATAGATGGACGGGAGTGATAGAATGTTGTTGTATGCAGCTATGTTGTTGTAATAAATAATGAAAACCACATTAACTTCTCACTTCATTATACTATAAACAGTTGACAAAACAGTTCACGTGTAGGCTGTGTACTGCCGCTGTCTCCCTTCTGTTCGGACGCATCGGCCGATGGAGTGGAAAAGAGATAGATGCCTCACAAGCCGAACGCTTAGGTCGATCGTGCCTCTCTATCGCTTGTACGCTCGGCTTAGGCGGAAAGTGACAACGAGTCATGCTATTTCGTGCGTACAGCCGACGTTAATGGGTTTATAAGACGTTATCACGTCAAAACAGTATAATATATTAGATTTTAAATTATTGTTCATAACTAGCATTTTCAGTTTTAGAGAAACAATATTCGTTTTACTATTTTATAATCATAGGTCTGTAACAATTTTAAATATTCATTTTGTGGTCGATCAACGTGGAATACATATATTTATCAATTCGATAGCATTAATATTTTCACCGTGTTATTCATTAAAAAGTGAACTGGATAAAATACTTATTTTTAAGAAAGATCTCTTCCAGTCAACCAAAGTATTGTGTGTATATCACTAATACAAGCAGGCAATACAATACAAGCAGCAGACCTGAAGGTGATAATACAATCTAAGGTGTTAAATCAATCTAGTTAAGTTAGGCTTGTGTAAAGATATTTATCTAAAATACATACGACGACTGTTCGGTTCGGTGCAGCGGTACAGGTGTTGCCTATCGCACTGACGCTCCTGGGTTCAAGTCCCGGAAAGGCAGATCTTTGTTTAATGAATACGAGCATTTGTACCTGAGTCATGGGTTTTTTTTTGGAGCGGAGCGAAGCGAAGCTCCCATGGATCAGCATCAATGGCGCAATGTCTGTTACGCGATAACTTCCCGAGTTCTTAACCGATTTTAATATTTTTTGTGTGGAATCAACACGCTTAGGACCAGATTGTGACTAAGCCCAAATTTTGAAATTCGCTAAAATTCCCATGGAAAAATTTTTTTTTTTCTTTTTTAATATTACGCTCCGCTCCAATATATGGTGTTAGCGTAGCTTTATGCTTAGCGACTGCATCGCCTAGTTATATATATCTCTATTAATATTACATTTCTATGTATCATTTATGTGTGTCTATCCGTTATCTACCCATAACTCAAGTCTTAAAGTGCTTAGTTTGTGCAAGGTTTACTGCTGTCATTGTAATGTGTTTATGCTGGTATTTATATTTACTACAGGTCTAATTCAAGTAATTAATAATTATGTATTATTACTGGTATTATACTGAGTTTTCTTGAGCCTATGATTCAATATTATTGGTTTGCCGAGTTTTCACATATTTCTAAAAATATCCTAACTTTGAGATATTTATTAAATATGGCTGCTTCCTGCAATTTAATATATAATCGTTTATCTAAACTAATATAATAAAGAGGAAAGATTTGTATATCTGTATGTTTTCAATGAATAAACTCGAAAACTACTAAGCCGATTTCAAAAATTCTTTCACCATTGGAAAGCTACATTCACGCTGAGTAACATAGGCTATATTTAATGCTAGAATTTTTTTTAAGAATTTTGTCCACCCGTGCGAAGCTGCGAAGGGCCGCTATATTTAATAATTAAAGGCTATGATGTAGGTGTTTAGGCATTACCCTTGTAATCGATTACACAATTAGTACAAAAACGTTATCCAGTTTTCATATACTAGAAATTTCTTCTTGCAAAATCTATAATAATATATTTATTTTTTATTATTATTATACGAATACCCTTTGGCGGTTTCTCCATTAATCTTTTAGTTTGCTTTCGACAAAACATTGCGACTGTTGAATAGATAAAAATGCATTTATTATCTGTGCCCCAGCTGACAAAGGACGGTTAAGCGTGGGCGGGGCGTCGGTAAGCGTCACGCCCGCCATCTATCAGCCGCGGTTAACAAGCTAAGCGCGGCTTATCTGAACGACGCGATTATGTCATAAGGCGATTAGTCAGAGTCGTGCTTGGGCTTTTGCTGTAGAACAAAGGGGGTATCTGCCCATCGGGTTATGCATGCGCATGCACCCGCGATTGAACGTTGGCGAACAAACACTAGATCACGTATTGTTGAGTTGAATTCAGGTACGCGGCAACTTAGAAGCGAATCGCTTTGGAGATCCGTAATAGCGGGGTTAATGGACCAATTAATTGTAGGAAAATTTGTTGATGGATGCTATTCGAACTCACGGCTTGCTGACAAACAAGCCGGATGAAATGTGGGATCGAACTTTAATCCAATATTTTTTGGTGAAAATTATTTTTAGGATAAATACAGCAAACTTTTAAATGCTAAAAAAACTATCAAAATTTAACGATATCTTTACTGGGTAAGTTTATTTCACATTGTTTTATTAAATGCATACAGTTTGATTACTTTATCGTCATAACATTTCCCAAGCTATTGTCAAATTTGGAAATTACACTGGTAAATAGTTGTTAATAACAAGAAAATTATTTAGTTTTACGTTCATCTTGAACAATTATTTTTCTGCGAATCATTATTCAAGAGGAATGTTAATTTTAGTTGAATGAAGGATAGTTGAATGTTCTGGAAATCTTCTATTCAAGAAACGAGGAAAATGCAGTTTGGTAAAGTATTTGTATAATATATTCGGAAATATATTTTATTATTAAAAATAGTTTTATATACACTTTGAACACAATATATCTAAACGTATTTTCGAAATACTGAGAAATAATCAAGTAAGAGAAGCTAGTAATCTATTTAGGTTTGCTATATTAAAAAGGTTTGGTCTAAACGCTACAAAATAAAGTCTAAACACTAGGCAGATGACAATGTTGTTTTTCAAATAGATATGTAATAGTATTTAATTTTATTTACATTGAAAACTATTATCAACATTATAAAATTTGCATTTGAATAATTATAAAAATATTTCTTACATTCACACCAATTAGCCAAGTCCAAAGTATTGTAAGGCTTTTATTATAGATACAAGGGTATCGGATATACATATATTCATATGATACATAGATATTTTATATTCATAGAAATGTATATAAAAACCCATGACACAGTATTAGGAAAGCTCGTATTCATCTCACAAACAATTGCCCAACGGTCGTCTAAAATTGAATAATTAGTTAAATAAATATAATTACTCGTCGCATTATTTCCTAAAACACACTAAAACCGTTCAGTATCAACAGTGACATATTCGATAATTCAACCGGATCAAACTGTAATTGATTCAACGATAAATGATCGATTTTCGAAGTGACCGTGAACGGTTCGCTCGTTCGCAGTGCAGTCACGCACAATCTCTGATAACATTCTCAGGTAACAAATGTTAGTACTAATATCGAAGAGGTACCTTATTAATTAATCATTATCGAAGTATTCATTATGAATGACCAAATGTTCGGCATTTACGACTCGGGTCGTGACGTGAACTTATTCTTGAACGATCGATTCGCTGATAATGGATGATTGAACCAACTCAGCACTGATAAAATGTTTAACGACGAGATTATAACATGTGTATTGTGTGTATAGACTTAATGGATATATTTTAACATAATTTACATAAAATAAACTTGCTTTTGTATACCTATAACACATATTAAGGAGTTGTTGTAGCATGTCAAAATAAGTATTTAGTTCTACATGTTATTACTAGATGTCGTTATACGAATTACGCTTTTACGATTTGTTGTTGAATTGTATAAAAAAAATAATTATTGCTTCACGTGCCGTCCCTCTCTAAGAGGGTGAGTCGCAACTGATGAAAGTTTCTAACCCTTTCGTCAATTATAGGTGGTGTTTAGTCAGTAAGAGTGTGACAACCGCACAGCCGTTAATAAGGATTGAGGAGTCACCAACTTGGTCCCTCAAAGTCCAGGGTGCAAAAATAAATTGTGATTAATATACGATGAGTTAGTGATCCTCGAAAGGGCTGTGCTATGCCAACTTCTAGACTCATTTTATATGAGAGTGTGATTCATTAGGCTTTAGGCAATTTTTATCACTTTTACTGGTTACATTTCTAACCTAACCTTACCAAATAAAAGTCATGGTAAATAAAAGTAACAGTTCCCCTGTTTTGGTATAATATAGTCAGGCATAATTTGATATAACTCGCTGGCTGGTAATGGATCAAAAAGAGTTTGTTATGTCTGTTTTATTTATTTGGACCACAAATAAGGTTTCAAGCTAAGCCAACTATTCAAGCTAAGTATTACAAGGTCAGTTATATACAAGTACAGGTGCTGCCTTATTAAAGATTGTCACGGATATCAAAAACTAAGGCATCTTTTAACTTATAAAAAACCGAATCACTATTACCTACTTAATAAATACATTTACAAATAATATTTTAGAAAGTTTTTATAAGCAAACAAACAGCACTAATACAATTTATGATATGAATTTTACTCAACATTGTACTAGCCAAAAAGAGTTTAATATGATGAAAAAAACACGCCAAAACTCATAAATAAGACTTAATGACATACATTGTTAAATGTGGCAAATAGGCTGGATCACAGTTTTAATATATATTTTTGATAAATGATTTGATTGGAATTTTTTTTGAGAAAATCGACTCCGCTCATAAGTGAATTCTCAGGCAGGAATCAAACCCGCAACCTTTGGAAGTCCGGTCCAATGCTCTCCCAATTGAGCTACCGAGCCTTGTGTACACCCGTCGAAATTTTCTAGTACCTTTCCAATTTACGCTGTAGACCAGCGTTGTCTGACCAATAAGAGGAACATCCTCTCGTATTGGAAAGATTTTTTTTTCAATTTTTTTGGCAATCAAAAATGAAACAGCCATTTAGTTTTATAATTTTATATATTTTTGCGTTTTTAAATGCTAGATAAACTATTTTAATAGAAAAAAATTGGAGAGCATTGTACCGGACTTCCAAAGGTTTCGGTTCGATTTCCGCCTGAGAATTCACTTGTGAGCCAAGTAGATTTTTTCTAATATTTTCTGTTAAAACAAATTATCTTATTAGATAGCATTGAAAAAATTGGAAAAGTATGTAAAATTATAAATCTATACTTTTAGGTAATAACCACCCCAGAACTGGTCAGGGTCATGTATAGTGGAACACCTTATTGGTAAATGAAATTCGCACTTAGCCAATTGGCAGCTGCTTCCGCCCCCGCCCTCGACAGCACGTTCTCCGTCCTAATCGTGATCTTCGGACCTCGCCAACGATTTATGGACGGACGTACAGGAACGAGAGCTAGACAATGCTACTTTCATTTTGAAACGTCTTAAGGAAAGCATGAGACAGTACAATTTACGACTTACTGTCTTTTACATAGAATTGGAAATAACTGTTGTTTCAGTCAGATTTCTAATAGGGTTCCGGATTCCATTGAAAATCAAACAGGAACTCCCTGCAGTACTTAAGATGATCATGAAATACTACGGATATTCTATATAAATATCTCGGATCATGATGAGTGTTAGGGTTCAACTCTGAAACTACTAAACCGAATTAGATCAGATTTCGTAACTATCTGTCAATTGAACTAACTGAAAAGATATGATAGGTTATAATTTATAACACAGCAACGCGTGGCCGGGTATATTCGATACGTTCTGTTCCATTAGTAAAAACATTATATATTAATAACCAATATAGGTAAGTATTTGTGTGCAGCATCAGGAATAGGATCAAGGCTCGATGCAACAAAATATCACCCGGGAATAGGTGAAGCACTGATTTTCAGCCATCACCCTGGCTGATGAGGGCGCAAATGATAAGGAAGAATGGAAGTCAGTATCATATATAATTAAATTGTCAAGGAGAGTGAAGTGAGAAACATGATTGAGACACGGGTGTTTATGCTTATTACACTAACAGTTGACACTTATTCCAGTTGAAATATCTTAGCATAAATATATACTAAACTGAAGAATGATAAATTTATGATAGATACGTTAATAAATATTGAGAAATAATAACATGTAACCGTTTTGGTCAAGTAAAAAGACTTAACTAATACCATCTTCGTTATTGAAAATAACAAAAAACAAAAATATTTCTTACATTCACACCAATTAGCCTTGCCCTAAGTAAGCTGTAAGATTGGTGTTATGGATACTAGGGTAACGGACAGACATACATATATGATACATAAGATTCAGATAAATGCTCGTATTCATCACACAAAAATCTGCTTCTTCCGGGACTCGAACCTAAGACCTAATTACCGACCACTCGGTATTTTACTATGAGGAAGGGTACATAATTTGTTTGAATGTACACAATACTATTATAATCGTGATCTTTTGGATGAATTTAAATTAAACTTATATGCCGTAGCTGTTATCTCAGTATACAATAATCATTTTATCTTTTACAGATGTAAACGCTCTGTAAAGTTGTGGATATGGTTGATATTAATCATAGCTGCATCGTAACTAATAAGAACCCGCTACTCCTCAGTGTTCCCAGCTCGTTACGAGCACCGCAAAAAGTGGCGGAAATGTCTCGGCACCTGCTCCTGTGGGATCTCGCTGCTCCAGTTCGAGTAAAAACGGCTTCGGACATGTCCCCGCGACACATCGCTCATACGGGACAGGCGTCCTGCGGGATACCATTTTTTGTTGGGATGCAACATTGAAACGCGATGTATTGAACTTACTCTACGAAGTTTTAATTATTATATTTAGTTATTACACTTCCGTGCCCATTACACATTTAAATAAAGCAACTTATTGCGGATTTTGCGCATAATTTATTTTATATTTAATCCTGACGTTTAAACTCCGTTTCGGCTCCTGTCAATGAGTCGAAACGTCAGGATTAAATGTAAAATAAATTATGTGCAAAATCCGCAAAAAAGTTGCTTTGTTTAAATGAGTATTGTACTTAAAAAAGTTTATAATATAAAATCCTCTTTAGTTCTTACACTTCCGCGCACATTACACATTAGAATAAAACACTTTTTTTACGGATTTTTGCGCATATTTTATTTTATATTTAATCCTGACGTTTCGACTCCTTTACAGGAGCCGTGATCACAGGGTGACTAAGACTGCAGAGGAGTCAAAACGTCAGGATAAATATAAAATAAACTATGCGCAAAAATCCATAAAAAAGTGTTTTATTCTAATAAAATCTTCTTTTAAATAAAATTGTTATAATATTATTATTTAATATAAAATTGTTATTATATAAATTATTGTTAACCACCACATATTATTTAAAATCACACAGACACACATTCATAAATATTTGAGTACTTAACTACCTTGAGCCAATTAGCAGCCAACTTCATCCTGATGGTTTATATCATGTCGCTTTTGCGGGCAACTTCAACTTGTTATTTTTGTGTTACAGTGATGCGCGCACATCTTAAAATTACACTGTCATCATTTTTTTCATAACGCGCCTAAAGAAGTATAACTTCAAAAATTCTTGACCAAATAATCAGTTAACTTTAACTATTCAAATGTTACATCTACTTAAGTTACCTACCTCTAAATTGCCAATTGTATCACCGCGCCAGTAACACGCGAGGTGCGAATAATAAGCAAGTTGCATCGAATAAGGGCCAAGACATGCTCTATCCGCGCGTGCGTACAGCCTAATCCGTGGGAATTCACTCCGCTTATTCAAGTGGGCCAACGCACAAGATTTATTTGACGATTTTCGCAGCACTCGATGCAAGTCAATTAAACTTTATTTAGAGTCGGTTTTCAATATATTCATTAGGTATTAGTCGTAAAATGCACATTAGGTAATACTAGCTTGATAGTGTGACAGCCACCGTCATTGGGTGCTAGTACAGGTATTTTGGGAAAAATAACATGAGCGGAACTTGATGGCGGGGAAGTTAAGCCACATTCGCAGAGGCTGGTCATGGGATGGGTGGCAAAATCTGTTCGCCAACATCTGCAGTTGTTAATCCTGATGATGATAATGATGAACGGATCATCTGAAAAATATCTGAATGTGAAAAAACTAACTTAATTTAAAATTATAGGAAACACCTTTTCAGACACGAAAGCTCTCGGTTCAAATCCCAGCAATACACGTAACGGTATAACAAGATGAATATTATAAATTCCAGCAGTTACAATAAGGCCCTTGCTCATCAAAGCTTCGGTCAAATCGCGCTCTACACTATTAAAAAATTCCTACATCGCATAATTGTTAACATCATTCAAACAGAAATGAACTAATGAGAAATACTTTATTGTTACACACAGATATACAAATAGTTAAAAAAATAGAGAACGATAAGGGCTGTTACAAAAGGCAAGCTTATCGCTTAGAGCGATCTCTACCAGAGAACTTTTGGGTGGAGGGAAATAATGCTATTTAAGATAGGGGTGTGATGCAACAAAAGAAGAAGAATATAATATATAATAATGATAAAAATACTATCCCTACAGAAAACGCTCGGTAAGCCCCTAGGATGGCGCAGACCGACTCACTCCGATAAGAATACAATAGTCGTCTGTGATCGCACATACATTGTTAATTCAGCGAATTGTTCAAAAGCTCGAGACCTTTCGGAAGGTCGTACCTCCGCAATCACTGGGAACATCATCAGAGCTCGTCGCTGCATACGCATGAGCCTGTGACAAGCACCGCCTATCAGCAGCGCAGCGCTGAATACTAGCTGTACAGTACAGCAGTTGCAGCGCTAGCTAACCGCTGCCTTATCGATCGTATAAGCTGAACAATGACCGCATATAAGTGTTTGGATTTACCGCGTATTTAAATACAATATTTGCATGTAGCTAACATTATATCGGAAAGATAAATGAATAAATAAATACATTTTGACCATACCAATTATTTTGGTTTTAAACGAAACGAAAATATACTAGGTTTGTGGGACACTTCATCCCACGTGTAATAGAACAGAATCAGGAAAAAGAACCAAGACTTTGGTGTAGAAATATAATATAAATAAATAATAATAAATAAATAATAAATAAATAAATAAATATTTCCTACATTCACACCAATTAGCCTAGCCCAAAGTAAGCACAGTAAGGCTTGTGTTATGGATACTAGGGTAACGGATAGACATACATATATGATACATAGATATGTAATATTTATAGAAATATATATAAACACCCATGACTCAGGTACAAATGCTCGTATTCATCATACAAATATCTGCCCCTACCGGGATTCGAACCCAGGACCATCGGTGCGAAAGGCAGGATCGCTACCGTTGCACCAAACGGTCGTCGAATATTAAACAATAATAACGAATTAAAGAAAATTAAAAACGCAGAAAACATCACCTAACAACCGAAAACACGTTGAAGTCTCTCTAGTGACGCCAGCTGCGCGCGCAGTACCAGATGAAGAAAAAGCACCAGCGCGCCTGCACGAGACGTCATGTCATGGCACCTAAAGATGGGTAACCACTATTGCCTCGCATAGCGTTTTTCAGGTGTGGCCCGATTGACAGAGGTTGCCACAAGTCTATACGTTTGATTTCATCCTTAAATATATCAAATAGAAATAAAAGCATGAAATAAAACGTTTAAGTAATACTTTGTTTCACAAGAACGTGTTAACCTTATCTACGATACGAGAAACTTACCTTGTCGTAACACAATCTCGAATTAGAACGGAGGGTAAAAATGTTTTGGTTATTGTACACTAAATACCTTACTTATTATATAACTATATTATATTTTATTAAAATACTCCGTTCTGGAGTAGGTACAAGAATGACACTAATGAGGAATTTGTAAATATTTTATATGAGGCTATTTACGATTAATTTAGTAAATGGTTTGAGGAGGACAAAAATGAAGTGTTGGCCTAACTAACCTCCATATTACAACCATTTTTATAATTATCAAATATATATTAAAGCTCCGCATAAATCAGGTCGTCGTGCGCTGATTCTTAAGTATTAGAGTCATATTCGTATGTCACACGTCCACCAGTAAGCATCTCATTATTTCAATAAATATACAACTTGTGAGAATATAATGCGAGTTAATAAGACCAAAACACACACATTTCATGTTAAGTCGTGAGAGAAGTAAGAGTCCTGATATGATATAAAAGATATATAAGTAAGCGTAGCGTGATTGATAAATTATGCCTAACTGCGCCATATTATGACATAAATTAACTAATGTAAAGCAAAGTAATCATTTATTCAGTGCTTCCATTTTACATTGTCAACAATACAATAAATTTCTTATAACTAAATACAGAAGCAACTGAAAGGATCAATCAGCTCAGCTTGTGTTGTAGCCTCTGAGCCGCAATGCTGATTTTCAGCTGGACCCATTAAAAAAAATCATAACAAAAAAATGCTTGCATCTATTGCATTCGTGACAAACATAAATAAAACACATACATACACTTAAACATAAATAAATCACTTGTTATGCTATTTCATATAATTCTTATGCTTATATGCCTATACTTTCTACAGCTAGTTAAAAAGATACCTACTTACTCACTAATTTAATAATAAATACATCTAATTTTACCATTGGCACTGCAGTTCCAAGTACATATATTAGGTGATCAGTTAGTCTCGGAATTATATTTCTATTAAATATATATTTCTATAAATATTAAATATCTATGTATCATATACGTATGTCTATCCGTCACCCTAGTAACCATAACACAGGCCTTACATTACTTACTTTAGATGGTCCTGGGTTCAAGTCCCGGAAGGGGCAAATGTTTGTGTGATGAATACGAGCATTTGTAACTAAGTCATGGGTTTTATATGTATCATATACATATATGTCTATCCATTACCCTAGTATTCATAACATAAGCCTTATATAAACTAGGGCTGCAATACATGCTGCTGTTTGCAAATACTGAGCGAAGCAATTAGATTTTTGAAGGGTGATTATTCCTCGATGGTATGTCCGATTTCAAAACTTTTTTTTGCACATTAGTCACGACCACGATGTGAACTTTGGCGCCAAATTTCATCAATGTAGGCTCAGCGGTTTGGCTGTGATCAGCTTTTGAATTTTTCTTTCGGTGATTAATCCTCCATGGTAAAGTCTATATCTTTTTTCATAGTCTATGTCCGTCAGGTTATAATCATGTATGTTCATGCCAAAATTCGTTCGAATCGGTTGAACCGTTAAGTAGCGGGAGGGAGACACGCGAAATTTGTAAGTTGCCTAAAAGAGAGCTTCGCTCAATTATATATTGGTGTGAATGTAAGGAATAATATGAACTGAACAGAAACTCATACTAATATTATTGTGGCGACTATGTAAAAAAATAAGTTGAATGACCTGTCCCTAATATACGTCATATAGATATTTTTATGTAGACATTTCTTTAAAGTGATAGGTAGTTGATAATGATAAACATATAAACAATATAATAAAACAGTTTCTGGCTAACAATTGTGGTAGTTATTTACCATCCCTGATTACGCAAGTTAAGCTAGGTTAAACCTTAGAGCTATATTTTCTACCACATCATGAAATGCCAACTTGCTGCACTGGACACGACACAGCGCAGAGCTGAGTGGCTCATTAAAGACAGCAAATTGGCGAAGAGCAAGCTTCACACCTTAGCTCATCTCCGCAAAGTTGCCTGTCGGTCTTCTACAGACTATAACTTTGGAAAGTGTGCTCAAGAGCTGCATTTGTTCATACTTACATCTCTTTTTTCCATCGGCCATCCAGACGCATTGCGGACTACCACCCTTTCTTGGTGGCTATTTCTAGCTGTCGCACCAAGCGCTTCGCAACATTCTTCATAATGCGCACAGTAAAGGAACAGAACTCTCTCCCTGCGTTTGTATTTCCGAGAACTTATAACCCGTCCATTTTCAAATCTAGGGCGAATAGGCACCTTCTGGGTCGGCTCGTTTCATCGTGGATCCCGTATTGGCTAACGGGCTATTCTAAATGAAAAAAAAAATAGTAACAATACGAGTCTCGGCAGTTATAATGGAATGGAATAGAAACAGATGCACCCGCTGCACCTTGATGGGATCTCAGCACCTGGAGAATCACCAGTACCACTTCTTGTGCGATCTCATCTGCCGCTCGGTATACCAATCAACATTGTATTCAAATCGCAGCATCCGCGATACGCGGCCCGCCTAACGAACGCATATTCCGTACGATAAATAAAACATTACTGCCATAGCTTCCTGCATTCCCGGCCACTATTATGCAGCCTTTAGCTCTAAATCAATTTATTGCTGATCGTGTGCAAAGTTTTGCATTTATAAACCGAGAGATCTAACCAAGGACCTGACTTGATTATTGGCTTAGAAGTATACTGACGGAGATCATGATTTATTCACGGGCTTCGAAACATAAAAACTAGTAATTGTTAACATTGATTTTATATACTAATAAAAACATTTATTACAATCACAATGATTAGCCTAGCCCGAAGTAAGCACTGTAAGGCTTGTGTTATGGATGCTAGTATACTCTAGGGTAACGGATAGACATATATACATAGGTTTATATAAATGGAAATATATATAAACACTCATGACTCATATACAAATGGTCGTATTCATCACACAAACATCTGCCCTTTCCGGGATTCGAACACAAGACCGTCGCACATTGTATCAAAAAAAATGGACTAAGGATTTGTTTTTTCAATATATGAGAGATACATAACAATTTTTATACTACCTACTTTATAAACTTATTTGTTGCAATAAGAACACTATGAAAGAGTATAACTACTAGATTAATTTTATATAAAAATAAATAAAATTTAGCTATATCAATAATTGAATACAAATATTGTTGATTACCCGTTTTAAAATAAAGTTCTAAGTAATAATGTAGATATTTTTTGCATTATAATACTTCAACAATGTATTTACTATTAAGTATTGTACAGCTTTTATTAAGATTTGTGATATTTTGTCGCCGAGGATCACAGAATGTGCCAAGCGTTAACATTTAAAATTAGAAAAAGCAAGTTAAGAAAAACGTGGTAAAAAAAGAGTCACTTTTCGAAGAAAATATCAGGCAAGGTTGCACTTAAGGGCACATATTTATTGCATCATGCCATTAAGGAACACTCATATAATGATACCAGATCACGTTTGAAGACGCTCCGCAAAAAAACCGTTATGGAGTGATTTCTTGTGAAGTATTAGTTTTTCGGATAAATTATAAATAATAGTTCGGAATGATATTGATGAGTTCTATCGAATGGAATACTGAATATGCCTCATTCATAAGTAATTGGTGCGTAGCGAGCGAATTTCCCATGGATCAGCTTCAATAACGAAATGTTGGGCCCCCATAACTCTATGAGTTCTTAGCTGATTTTCGTATTTTCTGTAATGAATCGAACTAAAAGGCTTTTTAACATTTTCATTCTTATGGAATTTTAAAACTCACTAAATATTATTGTTTTTTTTTAGTATGATGTTCCGCTCAATTATGTAGTGCTAGCGAAACTTTATGCTTACCAACTGCATCGACCTAGTTAAATAAGCATTTAATACCTACATTCTATTATTTAAAGATTTGTTCATAAGCAAAAATGTCGCTCTCTAAACAAACTCAATAATTGATTTATTCTGCCCGAGCTTTTTGCTGTAGTTGATCCAGCTTTTCGTCATTTGCAACTATTATTTATTGCTTATTGGCCTATAATCTCGTTACCAACTAGCGAACGGAGCGTGTTGCGTCTAAACGAAGTTGATTTATTTCTACGTGAGGAAATTGTTTTTAAACACGACCAGCCATGTTTCATTAAAATTAATCAAGAAAAAGTTTCAATAATAAAAAAATATTTCTTACATTCTCAACAATTCGCTTAGCCCAATTTAAGCACTAAAAGGTTTGTGATATGGATGAAAGGGTAACGGATAAACATATAAAATGATACATAGAATATGTAATATTTATTTTACGACCGTTTGGTGCAACGGTAGCGACCCTGCCTTTCGCACCGACGGTTCTGGGTTCGAATCCCGGAAGGGGCAGATGTTTGTGTGATGAATACGAGCTTTTGTTCCTGAGTCATGTGTATTTATATATATATTTCTATTAGTATTACATATCTATAAATAAATAAATTTAAAATGAAAGTAATATTTATAGAAATATATATGAATACCTATAACTCAAGTATAAATGTTCGTATTCCTCACACAAACATCTGCCGTTCCCGGGATTCGAATCTAGGACCGAAAGGCAGGATCACTACTGTTGCACCAAATGGTCGTCAAATTGTTGTTGTCGATAGTTAATAATAAGATATAATATTTTATATATTCTTATACATTTTCTATAAAAATAGCGAAAGTTAATTTTATTTTTTGTTTCTATTTTGTGCAAAACATCCTTTTTTGATTTCAATTAATAATCAGACTTCTCAGGCCTTTTAGTAAACAAAAAATGAAACTGTAAACAAGTTGAAAATGCTAAAACATACCAATAATATTCTCCGCCATCCTACCGCCAATATTGGGGAAGAATGCTCTAAATCCTATTAATTATTTTCTCTGTCAAGCTATTACAATGATAATAAAAAGCATTTTAGATTAAAAAACCTTATTATTATTTTTATCAATTAATAATTTATTTCTTTGCCAGGACATGGTAAAACACAAGTTTTAACATAATTCTATAGAACAAAACGACTTGTCGAATTTGTTGACGTGCAAATATCTTTATATTACGCAATATATCCAGTAGAGCAGAACAAAACCAATGACCAAATGATACTGAAGGCCGTAACTTCATCCGCTCCTTGGACCATAAAACGGGCAGCAGTGTTTACTGGGATCTTCAACATTTCGTCCTCTTATGTTTTGGGAGAAGTTTCACAGTGAACGTCCTTCGGCTGAGATGCTGAATAAACTTAAGAGTAACATTGACTTATACCACAACCAAATTAAAAACCCTATAAAAATACAGTTAAAAAAAATTAAAGTACCTATATATTGCAGAAATATTGAAATTACAAGAAAGTTGTTTTAATAGAAAAATACTAGAAAATATCAACTCGGCACACAACTAAATTCTTAGGCTGAAATCGAAACCGCAACCTTTAGATGACCTACTTGTGAGCCGAGTCGATTTTTTTCTAGACTTTTTCTATTAAAATAGTTTATCTTATGAGATAGCATTGAAAAATTCAATAAAAAATATGGAAATCATAAAATACAAGAAAGGTTATAAACAGGCACCAATGCAATTATGAATGTGCTTTAGACAACAAGAATAAGTAAAACTTAAGTGTATCTATATATATTTAGTTATACGAAACTGACTATGAGCGAAATACAGAAAGAAAATGTGTGCTCGCACCTTTCTCTCTTGCTCCCACAGTAATATACGAAACGTAACTCTCTCTCCCTTTCTATGTTCACTAACTTATATCTCCCTCTCAACTTGCGTTCGCCTCGCCCGATCACACTTTTCGTAACGGTCTCGTCACGCATTCACCAGCTTACTCCCCAAGTCAAGCGAGCGTAAAAAAAAATATTTTAAAAAATTATACTTGGCCAGTACAACGCACCGTAACCATTGCCACGAGTTTATCGTGTCGCTTACACTATAAAATCAAAACTGTGTACATTTGTGTTACTATTAAATGCACTATCCATCTAATCTCACAAACACACCTCGCGAGTGCATTCCATCCACAAAAGATTATTAAATTGGAGATTTAATTGCCGTTACAGCCGAACAAAAGGCGCGAACAATCGCGTCAGAGAGCGGCGTCCATTAGGTGCGCATGCGCAGGTCGCAGGGCGCGTGCGCGTGCGCGTGAGTCGGCATACATTGCCGCCCTAATTGAATAACGGGCGAATTGATTCCTATGGCGGACGTTACGACTAGTGGTGCGCCAACTTGAAAACATTAACGGTCAACCCTTCACACATTAAGAGGTCGTGGATCATGCTGGAGGCAAACATTATTCACCTCATGTAGAGCACGAATTAGTGTCCCTAATTACGATGCTTTTTTGCATTTTTTAAATGCTTCATAAATCTTATAAGATTATAAGATTAATAATTTAAATAGAAAAATACTAGAAAAAATCGACTAGGCTCAAAAGTGAATTGGGAGAGCATTCCAAAGGGTTCGTTTCCCGCCTGAGAATTCACTTGTAAGCCGAATTGATATTTTCTAGTATTTTTCAATTGAAATAATTTATCATATAAAGATCTTTAACCCGTCTGAAGATCGTGGAGATTATGAAAAAATCCTTCCCTTTTTGGGGTAGGCTTTCTTCCAGCAGTTCGTGACTTTCAGCCGAGATGATTATCCTTCGCTGAAGCTGAAAAACTCATGCAAACAGTATAATCTGAAAGATATCTTTTTTATATTAAATAGATAGGCGTTTGACCACTATCTCGCCTGATGGTGAGCGTCGATGCGATCTAGGATGTAACACGCTTGCCTAGAAGATACCACCTATTTACGAGTGACTTGAAGACCCCTAAATTATATTTGTCAGGAA
The DNA here is from genome assembly GCA_927399485.1 of Calamotropha paludella. Lineage (NCBI taxonomy): Eukaryota > Metazoa > Arthropoda > Insecta > Lepidoptera > Crambidae > Calamotropha > Calamotropha paludella. The sequence goes on along the minus strand of OV656820.1, from coordinate 23,329,602 downwards.
ACGCAGACTCAGGCAAAGAATTTCACTCCTTAGCGGTACGTATCACAAAATTGGAACCAAAACGCTCAGTGCGACTCTTTGGTATATCTATCATATAAAGGGAGATGACTTATCCTTTGGAGGCAATCATTATTTACATCCCGTAGAACACAAAATTGATAGCAGCGTTTCTCTAATTATGGTCTTTTGAAGATTTTAAACCTGTCAGAAGATCGTGTAGATTAGGAATATAACCTTTTAAGGTAACTTCTTCCAGCAGTTCATGACTTTCGGCTGAGATGATGTACCTTCATTGAAGCTGAAAAACTCATGTAAACATCATATTTTCAGTTTCAAACATATCTAAGTTAAGTACCACTCAGTCTTATCCTAGCTAACGAGTTCAGCTTGGAAATGCGGTGTTTCAGCAACTATTGCTAGATTGGGCACCGGATGGGGGACCAGACATTTATTATCTCGGAAGGCATATTATTAATTACTAATAATAATAATAATTTATTCACAACAACCCAGTGTTTACAATAGCATATAATTAGGAGAATTATGTTAATCTAAGGTTAGTTTTAATTTTATAAAGTCTCAAAAATTAAAAAATTATATTTCTTACACTAACACCAATTAGCCTAGCCCAAAGTAAGCACTTAAAAATATCTGCCACTTCGGGACTCGAACTCTAGACCATTTAACTTCGAACCGGTAGTCAAAATATAAAGCAAAAATAATTACACAAAATATAGCAGTATTATGTACCTTTTTGTAATTTTATTTCATATATTTCATACTCAAATGTGTTAAATGTTTACCAATGTGTTTGTGTGTCTTGTATGTGTGTGTGTTACAAGAGTTATGACAATAATGGATTTATATTTAATACAAAGCTGTTCATTGTATAAGTACACAGACAACTATAATGTCGGTTAGCTAATAGTAATTTGATCTGTTGTAACGCGGACTTAAATAACAGTTCAATTAAAGTTGCTGTAATACCTAAAACAATTACGAGATTTATATTTTTAGCTTGGTTTGGCATTACTCAACGGTTTGATGTGTAAGAAAGGCGAAATATAAAGATGTGGAGTGGTGGAAGGCTTAGGGCAGCACTAGTTGGCTCATCTCCATAGCGACTGGTGCATCCTGCTTTGCACACTAAAATTAATTTAAATGCGCTTCATGAATGTGCAGTGCTTTGGTAAGCTATAGCTTTATACTTTATTACAGGATGACTGTGATCGCGGCTGTTATAAAGAAGTCGAAACGTCAGGATTAAAGATGAATGATGCGCAAAACACCCTAAATAAGTAGTTTAATTTAAATGTCTGTCATGTCTTTTCAAAATGATTATTTTTCTAATACTATTTTTTATTTTTGTATATTTAAGAGCTTTTATCTCATAACATGACAGTTTTCTTAATCTAAAGTCGTCGAATATCTCGCGATAAGAAATATAATCGTTCGTGTTCACATAGTTTTTTACCTCTAAGTAGAATACTTACAAACCATGTTATATTACAAAAAATACATCAGACGAGGTTATACTCAAGTTTTTATGTTTGCACGAGAGAATGCCGAAGTTACATGATAGGGTGAAATGGGACACTCCTCCACCAACGGCCTAATGCCTAATGTAATTGAATGTTTGAATTTCTATTTCCAACATTAATAATATTGTATTTTGTTTGTATACACAATGCCATATTTCTATTAGATTATGTACCCTTAAAAAAACAACCACATCTCCGAGCCCTCAGGTGGGATTTCAACCCACAACCTTTCGTGTGTGTGAACTTAGCAGATCATTGTCCAGCAGATCAAAATTAAATGAGAGTTCTTTTCGCATGCAGCTGAGTTCTATAGTTCTTGATACTTTTTAGAAATAGTTCTGGCGTTTTTACCTCGAAAAATGTCAATTAAAAAAATTATCTGCTAACTTCCCGTAGCAGATCATTTTGCAGCAAATCGAAAACAAATGCGATTTATTTACGCATGCAGCTGAGTTCTATAGTTCCTGATACTTTTTAGAAATTGTTCTGGCGTTTTTATCTCGAAAAATGTCAATTAAAAAAATGATCTGCTAACTTCCCGTAGCAGATCATTTTGCAGCAAATCGAAAACAAATGCGATTTATTTACGCATGCAGCTGAGTTCTATAGTTCCTGATACTTTTTAGAAATAGTTCTGGCGTTTTTACCGAGAAAAAAGTTAATTAAAAAAATGATCTGCTACCTTCCCGTAGCAGATCATTTTGCAGCAAATCGAAAACAAATGCGATTTATTTGCGCATGCAGCTGAGTTCTATAGTTCCTGATACTTTTTAGAAATAGTTTTGGCGTTTTTACCGAGAAAAATGACAATTTACGAAATGATCTGCTAACTTCCCATTTCTCGTAGCCGATCAATTTGCAGTAGATCAGAAAACAAATGTGAGTTCTTTTCGCATGCAGCTGAGTTCTATAGTTCCTGATACTTTTTAGAAATAGTTCTGGCGTTTTTACCTCGAAAAATGTCAATTAAAAAAATGATCTGCTAACTTCCCGTAGCAGATCATTTTGCAGCAAATCGAAAACAAATGCGATTTATTTGCGCATGCAGCTGAGTTCTATAGTTCCTGATACTTTTTAGAAATAGTTTTGGCGTTTTTACCGAGAAAAATGACAATTTACGAAATGATCTGCTAACTTCCCATTTCTCGTAGCCGATCAATTTGCAGTAGATCAGAAAACAAATGTGAGTTCTTTCCGCAAGTTAGCAGATCATTTCGTAAATTGTCATTTTTCTCGGTAAAAACGCCAAAACTATTTCTAAAAAGTATCAGGAACTATAGAACTCAGCTGCATGCGCAAATAAATCGCATTTGTTTTCGATTTGCTGCAAAATGATCTGCTACGGGAAGTTAGCAGATCATTTTTTTAATTGACATTTTTCGAGGTAAAAACGCCAGAACTATTTCTAAAAAGTATCAGGAACTATAGAACTCAGCTGCATGCGAAAAAAACTCACATTTGTTTTTTGATCTACTGCAAATTGATCTGCTACGAGAAATGGGAAGTTAGCAGATCATTTCGTAAATTGTCATTTTTCTCGGTAAAAACGCCAGAACTATTTCTAAAAAGTATCAGGAACTATAGAACTCAGCTGCATGCGAAAAGAACTCACATTTGTTTTTTGATCTACTGCAAATTGATCTGCTACGAGAAATGGGAAGTTAGCAGATCATTTCGTAAATTGTCATTTTTCTCGGTAAAAACGCCAAAACTATTTCTAAAAAGTATCAGGAACTATAGAACTCAGCTGCATGCGCAAATAAATCGCATTTGTTTTCGATTTGCTGCAAAATGATCTGCTACGGGAAGGTAGCAGATCATTTTTTTAATTAACTTTTTTCGAGGTAAAAACGCCAGAACTATTTCTAAAAAGTATCAGGAACTATAGAACTCAGCTGCATGCGCAAATAAATCGCATTTGTTTTCGATTTGCTGCAAAATGATCTGCTACGGGAAAATAGCAGATCATTTTTTTAATTGACATTTTTCGAGGTAAAAACGCCAGAACTATTTCTAAAAAGTATCAGGAACTATAGAACTCAGCTGCATGCGCAAATAAATCGCATTTGTTTTCGATTTGCTGCAAAATGATCTGCTACGGGAAGTTAGCAGATCATTTTTTTAATTGACATTTTTCGAGGTAAAAACGCCAGAACTATTTCTAAAAAGTATCAGGAACTATAGAACTCAGCTACATGCGAAAAGAACTCACATTTGTTTTTTGATCTACTGCAAATTGATCGGCTACGAGAAATGGGAAGTTAGCAGATCATTTCGTAAATTGTCATTTTTCTCGGTAAAAACGCCAAAACTATTTCTAAAAAGTATCAGGAACTATAGAACTCAGCTGCATGCGCAAATAAATCGCATTTGTTTTCGATTTGCTGCAAAATGATCTGCTACGGGAAAATAGCAGATCATTTTTTTAATTGACATTTTTCGAGGTAAAAACGCCATAACTATTTCTAAAAAGTATCAGGAACTATAGAACTCAGCTGCATGCGCAAATAAATCGCATTTGTTTTCGATTTGCTGCAAAATGATCTGCTACGGGAAGTTAGCAGATCATTTTTTTAATTGACATTTTTCGAGGTAAAAACGCCAGAACTATTTCTAAAAAGTATCAGGAACTATAGAACTCAGCTACATGCGAAAAGAACTCACATTTGTTTTTTGATCTACTGCAAATTGATCGGCTACGAGAAATGGGAAGTTAGCAGATCATTTCGTAAATTGTCATTTTTCTCGGTAAAAACGCCAAAACTATTTCTAAAAAGTATCAGGAACTATAGAACTCAGCTGCATGCGCAAATAAATCGCATTTGTTTTCGATTTGCTGCAAAATGATCTGCTACGGGAAGTTAGCAGATCATTTTTTTAATTGACATTTTTCGAGGTAAAAACGCCAGAACTATTTCTAAAAAGTATCAGGAACTATAGAACTCAGCTGCATGCGAAAAGAACTCACATTTGTTTTTTGATCTACTGCAAATTGATCTGCTACGAGAAATGGGAAGTTAGCAGATCATTTCGTAAATTGTCATTTTTCTCGGTAAAAACGCCAGAACTATTTCTAAAAAGTATCAGGAACTATAGAACTCAGCTACATGCGAAAAGAACTCACATTTGTTTTCTGATCTACTGCAAATTGATCGGCTACGAGAAATGGGAAGTTAGCAGATCATTTCGTAAATTGTCATTTTTCTCGGTAAAAACGCCAAAACTATTTCTAAAAAGTATCAGGAACTATAGAACTCAGCTGCATGCGCAAATAAATCGCATTTGTTTTCGATTTGCTGCAAAATGATCTGCTACGGGAAGGTAGCAGATCATTTTTTTAATTAACTTTTTTCGAGGTAAAAACGCCAGAACTATTTCTAAAAAGTATCAGGAACTATAGAACTCAGCTGCATGCGCAAATAAATCGCATTTGTTTTCGATTTGCTGCAAAATGATCTGCTACGGGAAAATAGCAGATCATTTTTTTAATTGACATTTTTCGAGGTAAAAACGCCAGAACTATTTCTAAAAAGTATCAGGAACTATAGAACTCAGCTGCATGCGCAAATAAATCGCATTTGTTTTCGATTTGCTGCAAAATGATCTGCTACGGGAAGTTAGCAGATCATTTTTTTAATTGACATTTTTCGAGGTAAAAACGCCAGAACTATTTCTAAAAAGTATCAGGAACTATAGAACTCAGCTACATGCGAAAAGAACTCACATTTGTTTTTTGATCTACTGCAAATTGATCGGCTACGAGAAATGGGAAGTTAGCAGATCATTTCGTAAATTGTCATTTTTCTCGGTAAAAACGCCAAAACTATTTCTAAAAAGTATCAGGAACTATAGAACTCAGCTGCATGCGCAAATAAATCGCATTTGTTTTCGATTTGCTGCAAAATGATCTGCTACGGGAAAATAGCAGATCATTTTTTTAATTGACATTTTTCGAGGTAAAAACGCCATAACTATTTCTAAAAAGTATCAGGAACTATAGAACTCAGCTGCATGCGCAAATAAATCGCATTTGTTTTCGATTTGCTGCAAAATGATCTGCTACGGGAAGTTAGCAGATCATTTTTTTAATTGACATTTTTCGAGGTAAAAACGCCAGAACTATTTCTAAAAAGTATCAGGAACTATAGAACTCAGCTACATGCGAAAAGAACTCACATTTGTTTTTTGATCTACTGCAAATTGATCGGCTACGAGAAATGGGAAGTTAGCAGATCATTTCGTAAATTGTCATTTTTCTCGGTAAAAACGCCAAAACTATTTCTAAAAAGTATCAGGAACTATAGAACTCAGCTGCATGCGCAAATAAATCGCATTTGTTTTCGATTTGCTGCAAAATGATCTGCTACGGGAAGGTAGCAGATCATTTTTTTAATTAACTTTTTTCGAGGTAAAAACGCCAGAACTATTTCTAAAAAGTATCAGGAACTATAGAACTCAGCTGCATGCGAAATGAACTCACATTTGTTTTTTGATCTACTGCAAATTGATCTGCTACGAGAAATGGGAAGTTAGCAGATCATTTCGTAAATTGTCATTTTTCTCGGTAAAAACGCCAGAACTATTTCTAAAAAGTATCAGGAACTATAGAACTCAGCTGCATGCGCAAATAAATCGCATTTGTTTTCGATTTGCTGCAAAATGATCTGCTACGGGAAAATAGCAGATCATTTTTTTAATTGACATTTTTCGAGGTAAAAACGCCAGAACTATTTCTAAAAAGTATCAGGAACTATAGAACTCAGCTGCATGCGCAAATAAATCGCATTTGTTTTCGATTTGCTGCAAAATGATCTGCTACGGGAAGTTAGCAGATCATTTTTTTAATTGACATTTTTCGAGGTAAAAACGCCAGAACTATTTCTAAAAAGTATCAGGAACTATAGAACTCAGCTGCATGCGAAAAGAACTCACATTTGTTTTTTGATCTACTGCAAATTGATCTGCTACGAGAAATGGGAAGTTAGCAGATCATTTCGTAAATTGTCATTTTTCTCGGTAAAAACGCCAGAACTATTTCTAAAAAGTATCAGGAACTATAGAACTCAGCTGCATGCGCAAATAAATCGCATTTGTTTTCGATTTGCTGCAAAATGATCTGCTACGGGAAGTTAGCAGATCATTTTTTTAATTGACATTTTTCGAGGTAAAAACGCCAGAACTATTTCTAAAAAGTATCAGGAACTATAGAACTCAGCTACATGCGAAAAGAACTCACATTTGTTTTTTGATCTACTGCAAATTGATCGGCTACGAGAAATGGGAAGTTAGCAGATCATTTCGTAAATTGTCATTTTTCTCGGTAAAAACGCCAGAACTATTTCTAAAAAGTATCAGGAACTATAGAACTCAGCTGCATGCGCAAATAAATCGCATTTGTTTTCGATTTGCTGCAAAATGATCTGCTACGGGAAAATAGCAGATCATTTTTTTAATTGACATTTTTCGAGGTAAAAACGCCATAACTATTTCTAAAAAGTATCAGGAACTATAGAACTCAGCTGCATGCGCAAATAAATCGCATTTGTTTTTTGATCTACTGCAAATTGATCTGCTACGAGAAATGGGAAGTTAGCAGATCATTTCGTAAATTGTCATTTTTCTCGGTAAAAACGCCAGAACTATTTCTAAAAAGTATCAGGAACTATAGAACTCAGCTGCATGCGCAAATAAATCGCATTTGTTTTCGATTTGCTGCAAAATGATCTGCTACGGGAAAATAGCAGATCATTTTTTTAATTGACATTTTTCGAGGTAAAAACGCCATAACTATTTCTAAAAAGTATCAGGAACTATAGAACTCAGCTACATGCGAAAAGAACTCACATTTGTTTTTTGATCTACTGCAAATTGATCGGCTACGAGAAATGGGAAGTTAGCAGATCATTTCGTAAATTGTCATTTTTCTCGGTAAAAACGCCAAAACTATTTCTAAAAAGTATCAGGAACTATAGAACTCAGCTGCATGCGCAAATAAATCGCATTTGTTTTCGATTTGCTGCAAAATGATCTGCTACGGGAAAATAGCAGATCATTTTTTTAATTGACATTTTTCGAGGTAAAAACGCCATAACTATTTCTAAAAAGTATCAGGAACTATAGAACTCAGCTGCATGCGCAAATAAATCGCATTTGTTTTCGATTTGCTGCAAAATGATCTGCTACGGGAAGTTAGCAGATCATTTTTTTAATTGACATTTTTCGAGGTAAAAACGCCAGAACTATTTCTAAAAAGTATCAGGAACTATAGAACTCAGCTACATGCGAAAAGAACTCACATTTGTTTTTTGATCTACTGCAAATTGATCGGCTACGAGAAATGGGAAGTTAGCAGATCATTTCGTAAATTGTCATTTTTCTCGGTAAAAACGCCAAAACTATTTCTAAAAAGTATCAGGAACTATAGAACTCAGCTGCATGCGCAAATAAATCGCATTTGTTTTCGATTTGCTGCAAAATGATCTGCTACGGGAAGTTAGCAGATCATTTTTTTAATTGACATTTTTCGAGGTAAAAACGCCAGAACTATTTCTAAAAAGTATCAGGAACTATAGAACTCAGCTGCATGCGAAAAGAACTCACATTTGTTTTTTGATCTACTGCAAATTGATCTGCTACGAGAAATGGGAAGTTAGCAGATCATTTCGTAAATTGTCATTTTTCTCGGTAAAAACGCCAAAACTATTTCTAAAAAGTATCAGGAACTATAGAACTCAGCTGCATGCGCAAATAAATCGCATTTGTTTTCGATTTGCTGCAAAATGATCTGCTACGGGAAGTTAGCAGATCATTTTTTTAATTGACATTTTTCGAGGTAAAAACGCCAGAACTATTTCTAAAAAGTATCAGGAACTATAGAACTCAGCTACATGCGAAAAGAACTCACATTTGTTTTTTGATCTACTGCAAATTGATCGGCTACGAGAAATGGGAAGTTAGCAGATCATTTCGTAAATTGTCATTTTTCTCGGTAAAAACGCCAGAACTATTTCTAAAAAGTATCAGGAACTATAGAACTCAGCTGCATGCGCAAATAAATCGCATTTGTTTTCGATTTGCTGCAAAATGATCTGCTACGGGAAAATAGCAGATCATTTTTTTAATTGACATTTTTCGAGGTAAAAACGCCAGAACTATTTCTAAAAAGTATCAGGAACTATAGAACTCAGCTACATGCGAAAAGAACTCACATTTGTTTTTTGATCTACTGCAAATTGATCGGCTACGAGAAATGGGAAGTTAGCAGATCATTTCGTAAATTGTCATTTTTCTCGGTAAAAACGCCAAAACTATTTCTAAAAAGTATCAGGAACTATAGAACTCAGCTGCATGCGCAAATAAATCGCATTTGTTTTCGATTTGCTGCAAAATGATCTGCTACGGGAAAATAGCAGATCATTTTTTTAATTGACATTTTTCGAGGTAAAAACGCCATAACTATTTCTAAAAAGTATCAGGAACTATAGAACTCAGCTGCATGCGCAAATAAATCGCATTTGTTTTCGATTTGCTGCAAAATGATCTGCTACGGGAAGTTAGCAGATCATTTTTTTAATTGACATTTTTCGAGGTAAAAACGCCAGAACTATTTCTAAAAAGTATCAGGAACTATAGAACTCAGCTACATGCGAAAAGAACTCACATTTGTTTTTTGATCTACTGCAAATTGATCGGCTACGAGAAATGGGAAGTTAGCAGATCATTTCGTAAATTGTCATTTTTCTCGGTAAAAACGCCAAAACTATTTCTAAAAAGTATCAGGAACTATAGAACTCAGCTGCATGCGCAAATAAATCGCATTTGTTTTCGATTTGCTGCAAAATGATCTGCTACGGGAAGTTAGCAGATCATTTTTTTAATTGACATTTTTCGAGGTAAAAACGCCAGAACTATTTCTAAAAAGTATCAGGAACTATAGAACTCAGCTGCATGCGAAAAGAACTCACATTTGTTTTTTGATCTACTGCAAATTGATCTGCTACGAGAAATGGGAAGTTAGCAGATCATTTCGTAAATTGTCATTTTTCTCGGTAAAAACGCCAGAACTATTTCTAAAAAGTATCAGGAACTATAGAACTCAGCTGCATGCGAAAAGAACTCACATTTGTTTTCTGATCTACTGCAAATTGATCGGCTACGAGAAATGGGAAGTTAGCAGATCATTTCGTAAATTGTCATTTTTCTCGGTAAAAACGCCAAAACTATTTCTAAAAAGTATCAGGAACTATAGAACTCAGCTGCATGCGCAAATAAATCGCATTTGTTTTCGATTTGCTGCAAAATGATCTGCTACGGGAAGGTAGCAGATCATTTTTTTAATTAACTTTTTTCGAGGTAAAAACGCCAGAACTATTTCTAAAAAGTATCAGGAACTATAGAACTCAGCTGCATGCGCAAATAAATCGCATTTGTTTTCGATTTGCTGCAAAATGATCTGCTACGGGAAAATAGCAGATCATTTTTTTAATTGACATTTTTCGAGGTAAAAACGCCAGAACTATTTCTAAAAAGTATCAGGAACTATAGAACTCAGCTGCATGCGCAAATAAATCGCATTTGTTTTCGATTTGCTGCAAAATGATCTGCTACGGGAAGTTAGCAGATCATTTTTTTAATTGACATTTTTCGAGGTAAAAACGCCAGAACTATTTCTAAAAAGTATCAGGAACTATAGAACTCAGCTACATGCGAAAAGAACTCACATTTGTTTTTTGATCTACTGCAAATTGATCGGCTACGAGAAATGGGAAGTTAGCAGATCATTTCGTAAATTGTCATTTTTCTCGGTAAAAACGCCAAAACTATTTCTAAAAAGTATCAGGAACTATAGAACTCAGCTGCATGCGCAAATAAATCGCATTTGTTTTCGATTTGCTGCAAAATGATCTGCTACGGGAAAATAGCAGATCATTTTTTTAATTGACATTTTTCGAGGTAAAAACGCCATAACTATTTCTAAAAAGTATCAGGAACTATAGAACTCAGCTGCATGCGCAAATAAATCGCATTTGTTTTCGATTTGCTGCAAAATGATCTGCTACGGGAAGTTAGCAGATCATTTTTTTAATTGACATTTTTCGAGGTAAAAACGCCAGAACTATTTCTAAAAAGTATCAGGAACTATAGAACTCAGCTACATGCGAAAAGAACTCACATTTGTTTTTTGATCTACTGCAAATTGATCGGCTACGAGACATGGGAAGTTAGCAGATCATTTCGTAAATTGTCATTTTTCTCGGTAAAAACGCCAAAACTATTTCTAAAAAGTATCAGGAACTATAGAACTCAGCTGCATGCGCAAATAAATCGCATTTGTTTTCGATTTGCTGCAAAATGATCTGCTACGGGAAGGTAGCAGATCATTTTTTTAATTAACTTTTTTCGAGGTAAAAACGCCAGAACTATTTCTAAAAAGTATCAGGAACTATAGAACTCAGCTGCATGCGAAATGAACTCACATTTGTTTTTTGATCTACTGCAAATTGATCTGCTACGAGAAATGGGAAGTTAGCAGATCATTTCGTAAATTGTCATTTTTCTCGGTAAAAACGCCAGAACTATTTCTAAAAAGTATCAGGAACTATAGAACTCAGCTGCATGCGCAAATAAATCGCATTTGTTTTCGATTTGCTGCAAAATGATCTGCTACGGGAAAATAGCAGATCATTTTTTTAATTGACATTTTTCGAGGTAAAAACGCCAGAACTATTTCTAAAAAGTATCAGGAACTATAGAACTCAGCTGCATGCGCAAATAAATCGCATTTGTTTTCGATTTGCTGCAAAATGATCTGCTACGGGAAGTTAGCAGATCATTTTTTTAATTGACATTTTTCGAGGTAAAAACGCCAGAACTATTTCTAAAAAGTATCAGGAACTATAGAACTCAGCTGCATGCGAAAAGAACTCACATTTGTTTTTTGATCTACTGCAAATTGATCGGCTACGAGAAATGGGAAGTTAGCAGATCATTTCGTAAATTGTCATTTTTCTCGGTAAAAACGCCAGAACTATTTCTAAAAAGTATCAGGAACTATAGAACTCAGCTGCATGCGCAAATAAATCGCATTTGTTTTCGATTTGCTGCAAAATGATCTGCTACGGGAAGTTAGCAGATCATTTTTTTAATTGACATTTTTCGAGGTAAAAACGCCAGAACTATTTCTAAAAAGTATCAGGAACTATAGAACTCAGCTACATGCGAAAAGAACTCACATTTGTTTTTTGATCTACTGCAAATTGATCGGCTACGAGAAATGGGAAGTTAGCAGATCATTTCGTAAATTGTCATTTTTCTCGGTAAAAACGCCAGAACTATTTCTAAAAAGTATCAGGAACTATAGAACTCAGCTGCATGCGCAAATAAATCGCATTTGTTTTCGATTTGCTGCAAAATGATCTGCTACGGGAAAATAGCAGATCATTTTTTTAATTGACATTTTTCGAGGTAAAAACGCCATAACTATTTCTAAAAAGTATCAGGAACTATAGAACTCAGCTGCATGCGCAAATAAATCGCATTTGTTTTCGATTTGCTGCAAAATGATCTGCTACGGGAAGTTAGCAGATCATTTTTTTAATTGACATTTTTCGAGGTAAAAACGCCAGAACTATTTCTAAAAAGTATCAGGAACTATAGAACTCAGCTACATGCGAAAAGAACTCACATTTGTTTTTTGATCTACTGCAAATTGATCGGCTACGAGAAATGGGAAGTTAGCAGATCATTTCGTAAATTGTCATTTTTCTCGGTAAAAACGCCAAAACTATTTCTAAAAAGTATCAGGAACTATAGAACTCAGCTGCATGCGCAAATAAATCGCATTTGTTTTCGATTTGCTGCAAAATGATCTGCTACGGGAAGTTAGCAGATCATTTTTTTAATTGACATTTTTCGAGGTAAAAACGCCAGAACTATTTCTAAAAAGTATCAGGAACTATAGAACTCAGCTGCATGCGAAAAGAACTCTCGTTTAATTTTGATCTGCTGGACAATGATCTGCTAAGTTCACACACACCAACCTTTCACTATCAGGGCGAGTGCTTTAACGAGACGATGGTAAAGGTGTCGAAATTGACAAGCCCATTTTAATTTTTATTATGAACTAGTACCGTTCCATCAGTTGATGCGTAAATTTCGACCCTAGTTCATAGTAGTTACCACGTCAGGCCACTTCTTCAGACTTCGTAACCATTAAGTTGCTTTGACCCGTTTTAATTAATTCAGTTTGCATATTTAGTTCTTACACTTCTACGCACGCACGTATTTTGCGCATAATTCCCTTTAAATTTAATCCTGACTTTTCGACTCCTTTACATGATGACTTTGGCATCCTGTGATCACGGCTGCCATAAAGGAGTCGAAACGTCAGTATTAAACATAAAATAAATTATGCCCAACATCCGTAAAATAGTTGCTCCATTCAAATAATTTAGTTTGCTTTTACGGTTCTAATAAATTTCTCCACTACAACCATCACTCTTTTCTACTATCATAAAAAGCTTTATACAGGTACTTGAAAACAAAATATCAAAACTAACTCAACTTCAAGAGGTTATTTGAAGACGTACACAACATCCTCAATCACTTTGTTGATCCGTTGAAAGAAATGAAAACATCAGTGTTTGATAATGAACTGACAAATGGGTAGGCAGCAACGTGAATGGACGGGATGACAACTCTCCACTCCCACGAGGCGGACCGACGTCTCTATCGATGGCAACAGGCAGCGAGTCAAACAAACAAGAATCGACGCTTATTCAGCTCTTAAGGAGCTTAAGGAGGTTGTACACAGATAAAGTCGAAACGCATGTCTAGCACGTAAGCTCCACCAAATAGTAAGATTAAACATTTAACAGTTGACTTATTTGTGGCAATTTTAAGGTTTATAATAGAATAGCTGTTCATCGCCATTGTCAGTTCCCATTGTTGAACAAAAGCCTTCTCTATAAGTGTAAATACACTCGAGAGCAATGAATCCGGGTCACTTAAAGAATCCTAAAAATCTAGGAAACTAAAAATGCTAGGTTAATGCAATAAATTGTATTTAATAGACAATGACTCCTTAAATGAAGGTATTAAAACTTCTTAGTTATTGTAAAGTTATATCATAAAAAAAATCAAATTTGAAAAAGGGCCACTTTCGAAGATGGAACTACGAAATTACAGCATTTGGTTTTGCTTTTGTTTGTAATCTGTCATTTATGTGGGTACATAAACCATGTTGATAGTGCTCTATATTCATTATTCAAGCTGAAATTATGTCGCTTACGCCTGAAGAATTTACCAGAATACTTACAATGCTGGAAACCGGCCGGAGTCAGCGCGATACAGCCAGGACTGTCGGTGTGTCGCTGTCAACAGTACAAAGAGTTCTCCGACGTTACGAAGAAACTGGTTCTAACCTACGCAGACCAGGAACGGGCAGAACCAGGTGTACCACAGCACGAGAAGACCGATACTTGGTGAACACCATGCTTCGAAATCGCTTTCTCACAGGAACTGAACTCACCTATCAGTTTCGACGCCTCGGAGGAAGTAACCCAAGTGCATGGACAGTAAGACGTCGGCTTGCTGAATCTAACTTAAAACCCCTTAGACCTGCAAACGGCCCTAAACTGGAGCGTGGGCATCGTATTTCAAGACTAAGATATGCCCAGAGCCACGTAAATTGGAGTATTGAAGATTGATCAAAAGTTATGTTCTCCGACGAATCAAAATTTATGCTCTACAAGCACGATGGAAGACACAGAGTGTATCGAAGACCAGGGGAAAGATTCAAGCAAGCATGCATCGAAGAAAAAGTAGCCTACGGTGGTGGGTCTGTACTTGTGTGGGCCGGAATTTCTTCTGAAAGTCGCACAGAGCTGGTGATCATAGAAAACGGCTCTTTAACTAGCGTAAGATATGTGGAAGAAATCCTCAATGAACACGTTGGTCCATTTATGGTCAATTTAGGTGAGGATGCTATATTTATGCATGACAATGCCCGACCTCATACAGGTAGGATTGTGAATGACCACCTTCAAGAGATGAACATTACTCGTATGGAGTGGCCAGCGCGCAGCCCGGATATCAACCCGATCGAGCATGCTTGGGACGAGCTAGGCAGATGCGTAAAACAACGAAACCCTCCCCCAATCACGCTTCGTGAGCTCAAAATTGCTCTCACAGAGGAATGGGAGAATATTCCCCAAAATCGTATAAGGAACTTGGTGTACAGCATGCCAAACCGCGTAAACGCAGTAATGGAAGCACGAGGAGGCAATACGAAGTATTAAAATTCAAGAAAATCGTAATAAAGTTCAAACATTTCATGTTTCCTATTTTTGTTTTAAGGAGAGATCAGCAGTATTTTTCTTTATGTAATGTTGTGTTAATAAAATGTATGGTGACTCATATTTTTTTTACTTTCATTTAAGGAGTATTACATTGTCTATTAAATACAATTTATTGCATTAACCTATCATTTTTAGTTTCCGAGATTTTTAACATTCTTTAAGTGACCCGGATTCATTGCTCTCGAGTGTATATTGTAATAGATATCTTTTACTACCAGTGAATTTGAATTGGTCTAATAATTCTACTCAAAGTACACCATACGTATTTACAATGTAAAATTTAAGAAAACTCTATTTCATTCTAATTACTTGGTATTTATATCTAATTATTACAACTGTTGGAAAGTTGGAAGACTATTCGCCTGAATAGGAAAGGGGTGTGAGTTCGAGTCCCACTTAACACCTCAGACAAGTTTATTTTATTGTAATAATTACTTACGATATAAAAATCTAGCAGTTAATTATCAAAATATAATTAATGAAGATTCCTTATTGCTAAACACAGAGCAAGCTTGAGTGAAACATATTAGAATACCACGTGTTTTTATCGCTTAGAACGAACTCTACTAGACAACCTTTGTATGGAGAGAAGAAACACAATTAAATAGGGGGTATAATGGGAAAAGGGGTAGGCAGAGATTATAGGTTTCCACGTTTCTGACATACATCCCTCGCTTCTTCTACTCTCATCAGAGCTTTCATATAAGCTCGCTGGTTAAGGGTACTTTAGATTTGGTCTTTTATCAGGACATCTTCTGTTGGGTCTCTGAAAGCTCACCTAGGTCTATCTTAACCGACTCGCCCATGCAAATTTGCCTCATATACTTGTCAATCTTTTTCGTCGATCCTCTTTACATGTACTAACCATCTAAGCAGTCCTTTTTCTATATCTTCTTCCATACGACACCGCTCTCTTATCACATCAACCTTATGTAACGTCTTTAGCTCTATATATATATATATATATATATATATATATGAGGTATACGAAACAAAACTAGCTAGGGGAGAAAGAAAACGTAACTCTCTGTGTCTAGATAGAAGTGAACATTCACTTACTTATATCCTCTTCTCAACTTCCGTTCACCTCGCCCGATCAGAATTTTCGTAACGCTCTTGTCATGCATATACGCTTAGTCAAGTAATCGTAAAAAAGTTTTACTTCAAAAATATTTACAAGCATTTAAGAAAATCTGACACCTGTGACTTCATATTAAAGTCGCCTCCCAAACTGAATAAACCCAGTCAACTCAAGTACACGGCAACAATTCAATAGAAAGCTACAAATAATAACAACGAACAGATAAAATGTTATGCAAACGTCTCGTTGAAGAATGCGCGGGAGTCGAGAGCTCTTGACACCACGAGAGGCTCGAGCATCGGACCACTGGTCGACGAGAACAAATAAACATCTCCACTCGCCATGCGGAAAGTAGAGGCAAAAACTATGATGTTTTACAGAAAAACTTTGTAAAAACTAACTTATTTAAAAAATTGTCGCCGTCAAGTTATAAAGATAAGTTGACAAAACTGCTTTATTTGGAAAAAAACTGTATGGTATTGCACCAAGTATTTACAACATGCTACCGAAAGACATAAAAGAAATTGATAAATTAAAGCATTTAATACATTGAAACAATATAAAATACGTGTGTAAAAAACAACTACGCCTCCGAGCCCTCAGATGGGATGGGACGCCTCGGAGGCGTAGTTGTTTTTTACACACGTATTTTATATCTTATAGAAATATTGCATTGAATGCAAAAAAAAAAAATTAAAAACATTGTAACAATACTTAAGTGATCCTGACATTTGACATTAAACGTGTATTAATAATGAGATTATGATTTTTATATTACTCGTATTACTATTGTTATGACATTTAGTTAGATATTTTTATTACTCAAATATTAGCATGCTATGTAACGTGGCTAAATAGGTTAAGTAAGAACTTTTAATTTATAACACCAAACTGTAACTGTACCTACCATATTTTTGCAAATTGTAAAAACTGTAAAAAATACTCCTAAACAAAGCCTTTTGACCGCTGAAGATGGTAAAATGGATTTTTATGTATTTAAGCATTATTGCTTTTTTATCTTTTTCCCCTAAACGTTACAGCAATATTTAAATAAAACAATTTATTCAGGGTTTTTTGCATTTTATATAAATTGCAAAATAAAACAATTTTGCTTTATATAAATTTTAAATATTGTGAAGGTAGTAGAAAATATATGACGACCATTGCCTTAGTCATCCTGTGATCACGGCTCCTATAAAGCAGTCGAAACGTCAGGATTTAATATAAATAATGTGCAAAAACCCTAAATAAGTTATTTTTGTTTAAATGTGTAATGTGCGTGGAAGTGTCAAAACTAAATATGTCACAGCAATGTTTGAATATACTTAAAATGACGTTACTTCTATTAAAGCTGACGAGTTTCTTGCGCCAGTTCTTCTTGTTAATTTAAATACTGAAGAGGGTGATAAAATTTGATGATTATATTTTTTTTATTCAATTGACCGCTAGATTTTTATATCTGAAGATATTATTATAAGTGTAAAAGTGGGACTCAAACCCACATCCCTCGATATCCGAGTGAGTATTCGTCTAATTAAGCTACCGGAACCTTGAGCCTTTGTTCAAGTATGTCTCAATGTGACGCCAGAGCCGTCTCTTCATATCAAGTATCAAACAATCGATTAAGAAGAAACCAGCTATGTGATATTTCCGTTATCCTAACAAAATATTAAAATTTTTAATTTTAAAAATAGTCGTAACTTACAGTTTGCTTAGAATGAGATAATATTTAAAATGAAATACAGAAACAAAAACAGAAACGGCGGTTTTAAATAACAAATTAAGAAACTTAAAAATATCTAAAGCAATGTTTAGTAACGCTAAACTTTGCTTTAGATATTATATATAATATTTCTGTCTTTTTCGATACATCTTGAATTATAATTAATTAGGTACCTGTGATTCTTCATTATATACAAATAGGTAAAACCTATTGGTGAAACAAGGTTATATATTATATTCTCGGGTCTTTGTGGCTTACATGGTAAATACCGAAATAAGATATTTAATGTGATAAGTTCAAAAGAGCACGCGAGTATGACGACCATCCAAAAACATTCTCTGCAATTAAAATGACATCTCAAGTTTCGATGGATTCACGAACTACTGTTAGATGCAGTATTAAAAACATTTATTATGATAAAGTAATAAGTCAATATAGACACAAAATTATGAAGCGAAGTTGACAGTTGAAGTGTGTTGGATTAACTAATTTATTGGAGTGTTTAAAAGAACAAGTTTCTTTACGTAATATTTTCGTTTGATGCAAAAGCCGTATTTTGAGATGCGTTTTTGCTAATACTAAGGTGGCTAGCCTATCCGTTTTTTATAAGAAACATTTCGGAGAGGGTGCAGCGGAATTGCACAACCTTGTTCCGCCGTCCCCTTTTTTTATCGGACAATCAGACTTACAAATATGCGCCACCGTTATATAGTTGATATACCAAAGAGCTAACTAAGCGATTTGGTTCCAATTTTGTGATCCGTACGGCTAAAGTAACTCTTTGCCTAAGTCTGTATTTCCTGAAACATACAATTTAGGGGTCTTCAAGTCACGAGTGAATAGGTGTCTTCTAGGCAAGCGTGGCACATCCTAGATCGCATCGACGCTTACCATCAGGCGAGAAAGCGGTCAAGCTTACCTATTCACGATAAAATTCCAGCCTGTAGTTACTTGGGAGTATTTTGTCTTTAACTGAACTATGCATCATACAAGCAGCGGTCGTAAGAGTATTGACAGACGTAGTGAATCGTTTACAAACAGATCCTAAAAGACCTTTGTTTCCTCAACCTTTTGCTGCTTTGCCCAATACTGCAGGTGACGCCTGTCCATCATATTTCACTTCCCGACAGGAGCGTGGGAATGGGGCCGCCTGACGACACGAGTAAATACGTCAAACGCATGCATAATGCATAACGCATGCATCACCTTACGCATGTCACAATACAATAAATGGAACAGTTTTTTTCTCTCGCGTCAAACAAGCTTCCTTATTAAGTGATACTACAGTTGTTAGAATATGGCTTCCTTCTTCATGGAATTGAATTAAATGGCTGTTTAAGTAAGATTAGCTGATTTACAGGAAGGCAGTTAATAGCTGCAAATATTTAATGTCGATCTTATAACGTATTAGCAACGATTATCATAGAAGCTGCTAATAGAGCAGAAAATGGAAAAACGTTTTATCAAATGGTATTGCTAACTGTGATCCGTTAGTTGGCACATAACTAATAAATAAATAAATAGTTCTTACATTCACACCAATTAGCCTAGCCCAAAGTAAGCATTGTAAGGCTTATGTTATGGATACTAGGGTAACGGATAGACATCCATATATGATTTAAAGATATATAATATTTGTAGAAATATATATTAACAGCCATGACTCAGATACAAATGCTGGTATTCATCATACAAACATCTGCCCCTTCCGGGATTCGAACCCAGGACCGTAGTTGCGAAAAGCAATATCGCTACAGAAAATGTAGCCAGAAGCGGGCTTTTTATTTACCATTTTCCTTAGTTTACTACATTAACTATTGTAAGAACTATCACTTTGTTCTTTGGTTTAATTAGATGTTTGGCAATTATTATTGGAAATCTTATAAGTCGGGAGAAGAAGTCTCTGGAGAGAGTTCGATTGCCTTGGTTTCAGTGCGCGCCACCTGGATCTGGGTGAATATCGGCACAAGATACATCGAGTGAATATACTCGGTAGGCTGGCCTGTAAATTCCCTGTAGCAGAGTATTAAAAATCGGACCTGTGCGAATCGCATTCGCCCACCGAGGGTTTCGTATAATTATAGGTATATATTATGTTAGAATTTTCTTCTATTACAAAAGTAAAGTGTGTTTGAGGCAACGGAAGACCGGAGAAGTGGCAATTTCTTTGCTCTGCGCATAAGCTTGGCCTTTCAAAGGGGCAATGCTGACAGTCTTTTCCCTTGCCTCGAACGGGTGATTTAGTTGATATATTTTATATGTGATATGTAATTAATTTATATTTGTTATATTATTCTCTTATATCAGTATTAATAAATCTTAGACGATATTATTTGCCAAATTTCATACTTCTAGGCCAACGGAAACTACCCTTTGAATTTTAATTTCTTTGAGAGTGTCGAAATATACGTTTTTGTGGCGACGACCGTATTTTTTTTAAGTTAACTTAGAAGCTTGATTTTTCACAGCTTCAAGGGACTGCAGATTTGAATAGATTTTAATTTCAACTCGATAACTGCATTCATTCTTGAGATAAAAAATCTTGATAGGCTCGAAGACGTGGTTGTTTTTTACAATCGTATTTTATATCTTATAAAAATATGGCATTGTGAATACGAAAAATAAAATGAAATAGATAAACATCCTTTGAATAAAAATGACATTTTGAGTAACTATGACAGTTTATAACGTCAAGTCAATGAAAACCTTGTTATATCCATAGAAGGAATCGATCAAGTGTACGACACGATAACTGTAAATTGGCGGCGGCTGATCAACGATATTTCATAAGACAAGTTATAAAATCAAGATTGAGATAATATAGGAAGTAAAAATAGAAGGATCTTTTCGCAAATAATAAAGGTGGCAGACTCAGTAGTGTACAGTGTAATCGTAGTGAGAACTTAATAACAAAATAAAACAATTTAATTTATATAAAAGTAAATAGTTAGGAATGTGCCCGTTTAAAATATTGTGACAGTGGTAGAAAATATATATCACGGCTCCTGTAGAGGAGTCGAAACATCAGGATTAAATATAAAATAGAGTATGCCCAAAGTTCGTAAAAAAGTGTTTTATTTAAATGTTTAATGTGTGTGGAAGTGTATGAACTAAATATAGGAAGTTTATAATATTTTATAGGTACGTTTGTGCGTGTGCATTTAGTTCAGAGCGGTGCATCTTGCATATTTTCCGGAAGTAAACTAGATATTTTGTGTGCAATGATGTCTTTTATATTGGTGATCTATTACAGTTTTGGGTGTATCAAATTACTAACATATAGGATGAAACCATACCGTGCAATTCAGATAATCATTTTCAACATTCTGGAGTAAGAGACAGTTAGCGTTTTGTGTGTTTCCGAGATCGGATGCTGCTTGTAAGAACGGAATATGAACGCCATCTCACGCTCTTCCTCGCAAACAATGCTCGTCTATCTCATTATTAATTATGAAAATAATATCTAATTCCAGTTAAAAATTAAATTCAATTACGTAAATATATCTGGCAGCTTCTTTGGCTAACGTTTAACTATAGCTCTCCTTTTTTGTTTTCTTTTCGTTATTTTATTATATCTAGATATCATTAATATTAAATGCATAAATTAGGTCTCATTACATAGATTAATAAAGTCATTAAAGTTATATGCCTATTTCCCTATCCCCTTAATTCAACATTCTTATAGTTTGACGTCAGCTCAACTACGTGATGGTGGCTATTAACGTCTAGTATTACGAAGAGGATTTCATCGATTTGATTTATGCGATCAACTAAGACGGTATCATGATCTGGAAATTTAACATTGTCAATACAATGCATATATCAGAACAGAATATGAAACATACTATCTTTGATTTAAATACAGTCACTTAATTATGGTATAGTCTATGTTAAATGAATTGTTTTTAGACGCATTTAAATCGTGAACCATTTTTTTATTCATATATATTTACTATATTATATTTAATTTTTTTATGTTATACCTATATATATATATATATATATATATTATTCAAAGTGATGAATGTTTGTATAATATTTTTTTTCTATTCTATATTCTGCTACAGTTATAACGCTGCACCGGTACAGAATATATAATAGTAATAATAATATTTTTTCATTCATACTAATTAACCTAGCCCAAAGGCTTGTGTTATGGATACTAAGATAACGATATATTTACATAAAAAAATAATAATCGGAAAAATATGACTTAGGTACAAATGCTCATAGTCGCTATACAAACATCTGCCCCTTTCGGGACTCGAATCCAGAACTGTCGGTGCAAAAGGCGGGATCTCTACCGTGTCACCAAACGGCCATCTTAGTCCGTTGCACCAAATGTAATGACACCGGCGTACTATAAATGTGTACGTGATATAATCAAAGTTAAAATTAAACTTTTTATCACACGTCGACGTTTTTAATTAAGTAAAAAAAATATAATTCAATAGAGCTCAGCGTCTCCTATAAACTATGATTACGTGTCCCATTCGACAGCTGCACAGATATTAATCTGTGATACTGGCCGGCTATCAGTTGCGAAGCAGATATTACTCCATCCGAGACGCCGTGCGGAGTAATAACCGTATCAGGAACAGGTCCGCGGATAATTAAATTAGTCGTATATTAAACTCATCGACACCCGCTGCTGACGCGGCGGCCGCTCGAATTAATTATTCCACCGTTGTTACTTTGACACCAGACTTCCCAGTGCTTGATCAATGGTCTCAATATTTCCACAGAGCTCTCGTCGCGATAGCGATCGTAAATCGGCCGCAATGTTCGTCGATCGATGGACAAAACCAACTTGGAAATCTTAGGAAACCATTTGCGTGACCACAGTGTGTCTTTTGGAACGCCTGATGAAAGCTCTTACGTGCGATCGAAGATAAATCTAACCGGCAACAAAGAGACTTCACCCATGTAGCTATGAAACAAAACAATCGGTTTCAATTCTACCCGAACGTAAAGAAACATTCTTGAACGGTTATTTGTTGCTGTGGATGCTGTTTTATCGATCAATACGATCAGAGTTTGATATATATCACGGCCGGTGCCGTACAAGAATATGGCTATGCCAAACTCAATCAATATTTAGGCCGGTGAAGTCACGGCCCGCACGTATCTGAGCTTACAACCGGACTAATTAAATTGTAACCATGACATTTGCGAGTAACATTTCGAATCGTACAACGCACGCGTTGCCAAACCAGGGCAGGACGTGGTAGATAATAGAGGCGGACGAATAAAGAAGCTGCTTTGGACTCGATGGTAGTTTTAAAAACAAAAGCCAAATTGGCGGGTGGGTCTAAAAGTGAAAGGGCGATCGGTATTAATTGGTAGGTAATTGCGCGTGAGTGCGCGCTTGATATTGTTATTAGTTGTTTCGGCGTCACGCTACCGCTGCGCCCGCGCATCGCCGCCAGCGACTTACAGCTCCCCGCCCACAGGGCTGTCGCACGAACGAAGTTCTAAGAATCGACTTATTTGTTATCATTATATCAAAAGATGTAAAGTCCTTCATCTTTACAATGAACTATCTACAGTTATAAATATGTGACAGCTATTAACTCTCTATAAAGTTCAATATTGCAGCCACCTCTGGGATAACTCAACAAAATACCAACTTGCTGCACTGGACTCGATTCAGTGCAGAGCTGAGAGGCTCATTAGTGACAGCAAATTGGTGAAGAGCAAATTTCACACCTTAGCTCATCGTCGCAAAGCTGCCTGTCTGTCGATCTTCTACAGAAAGTACATTGGAGAGTGTGCTCAGAAACTGCATTTGCTCATACCAAAATCTCCATTTTCCTTTCATTGAAAATTAGATAGGATTATGATAAAGAACCTTTATCTCTCCATTGATTAGGATAAAGAGCATTTCTCTCTTGGAGGGTAATTAAAACATGAATAAACCAAATAAATACATTAAATCTTCAGACTCTTGAGATTACGCAATACGCATAGGTAGGAAGTGGCAGCCCTGGCTCGTCATAATTCCTCCCCCCGCGTTTAATAACCTAATTGTGGGTTACCGGACGATCGTACGGTCGGCGCTCGTCTCGTTTTTTTTAGAAATTACACATTTTATCCGGCTGTTCATTCAACTTCGGCTATCAATCTTGAAAGGATTTATTCATCCAAATTAATTTTGAGCTTTGCTTCTTTGGAGATGTGGAGATTTGATCAATAGACTTTTTCTAAGGCGGCCAATTTGCGGGCGAGACGCAAACTCAAGTGGAAGATACTTATCTTGTTTAAAGTTATTATGGTGGAACAGGAACTGATTTGTATGAGTTATGAACATTAGAATTATATCTAAAATTAATCTGGACTTGTTTGACAGAAACAGAAGAAAGACTTAATAGCTGCTCCAATCTTTCGTTGACAGTTATTTGCTGGATATAACACATATCAGGACAGTTACACATGTTGGCTCTACTTGCTCTCATCTCTGTTACTCTATTACCCTAGTATTCCTAACAGGAGCCTTACAGTGCTTATCTTTAGGATCATTATTATCACAAACATTTGCTCTTACTGGAACTTCATCCCAGGACCGTCGATGCGAAAGGCACGACCGCTACCGTAACGCCAACTGTACGTGTGTTCTGCGAGCGATGTCCTTACGCGTATGTGACCTAGTCTTAAACCACAAGAATACAGCTTTTTTAAAGTTATGGAAATTAGAAAAGTATATGACGACATTTGCCTTAGTCATCCTGCGATCACTGCTATTGTAAAAGAGTCGAAACGTCAGGATTAAATATAAAATATGCGCAAAAAACCGTGATAAAGTTGTTTTACTTAAAGTTTTAATGTGCGCAGAAGGGTAAGAACTAAATATCATTTTTGTACCAAATTTAGCTTTTTAGGGAATTTTCATTTGGTTCCCACTGATGATTATTAAATAAATGATTACGTGGTTTGTACAACATGAAGGCTACAGGTTTAAAAGCATTGGTCATGGATTTAAATGTTCCGTTATTCAATTATTCATAACAAAATGTCGTACTCTCCGTGATAAATTCTAAAAACTTCGTAAAATACGTATAACCAAGAGGCCACATTATTAATTATAGGTTCACTTAGTAGTTTGTCTGGCTCATTATTGAGGCAGCTTTATCGAGATCTCGAAGTGGTCCAGCTTCCGGTGTATCGAGAGCAATAACATCGATATTAACAAAACTCGATCCATGGTTGCGGACAGCGCACAAACATTGCAACACGAGCGCACCTTATTGCGACACAGCGTCATTCTGGCCGATTACTCCGAGGTACATACATTGTTGGTATCTCAGCTTCATGGATTACTTAACAGAACTTTTTGCCGTCAAATAGAAACGGATGAATTAAAAGAATTAATGAAACGTGACTGCAATGGATTAGGAAATTGAGTGGTAGCAAAAAGCTCGCAAGGTGCGCCGTCAGTTTTTGTCGCGTCTCGTGTGAGTTTGCTGCGTTGCTGTCAAAACCGACGGCCATTGCTGTCGTTCTGCTATTAGACGCTGATCGATGACAGCTCACCGCACACACGATCACGTTTCAACAATATACGAGTTCCAACAATGAGACTGTAAGTGCCCGGAAAAGTGATTTAACAATTCCTCCCGACGGATCGATCTCAGTCTCCAATTCGATCCAACATTATCTTCCGATCGCATACATATTTTTCATTTGTTTATGACTTAAATGTAATTTGAAAATAATATCAATATGCATTACTGACAGCCGAGTTTGTTGAAAATATATCACAGACAGTTTGTAGCGAACGCTGTTAAATAAGCGGCTTATCTCTTCATCGGGCGACGTCAAATAAATATCAATTGGTACGAAGACAAATGGCTGCGCGGGCGCATTAATCACATCTGCTCAATGTGTTTGTATCACCAAATGAATCTCCCGCACAAAATAAACTTGATAAATTCGACAATACACCATTCTTAAACTATGACCAAACCTTTCTTATCAGTAACTTCATAAATTGAAATGTATACTTAGTAGTTTTAGCGATACGTTGGAAAGAGTATTTACTTTGAAACGCCATATTAACCCGCCAACGGTGACTTATATCTGTGTGAGACCGGGGTTTTATAAAACATGATCATTTTTCTTGTTTTCGTGTGATTTGTGCTATGATCAGGTGGAGCTGCCTGATTGGGAATTGCCCTTCGATAATTAGTCATATGAAAATATTGAGGCTTATGTTCCGGAGCTTCAGTGATACCCGGTCGTTGATGATCGTGCCTCACCGATTATGTATTATAGTTTGCCGTTTCTGTCTATAAATATACTCATATTTATTTTTTTTCTAATCGTTCTTGATGTCTAGGCATCACTTAGGACTTCGATAACTTGATTTTATTGTTAAAACATTTACAGTAATATTTAAATTACATGTATAATAAATATGTTGTCATTTTAGATATGTCTATGTTTTATTATTTAGGAAATGTATACTTTTTATACAATCAGCAAAATAATTGTTAGATTAAGATAATATTTTTAATTTAATTTTTTGGATTCACAATGCAATATTTCTATAAGATATAAAATACGTGTGTAAAAAACAACTACGCCTCCGAGCCCTCATCTGAGGGTTATAAATTAAATTTAAAACATAATTATAGCTGGTTCCATCTTAATCGATTGTTTAATATTTGTAAAAATATTACTTTCGATGTTGAAGGCAGTTAGCGTTCAACATTGGTGGAACGACACTAGCACATAGTAGAAGCTGAAATACGTTTGTAAAATTCGACACGTTTGCCAGCGTCTCGGTAGCTCAGCGGTCGGAGCAGTCGCCTGGATAGCGAAACGTCGTGGGTTCGGATCCCATCTGAGGGCTCGGAGGCGTAGTTGTTTTTTACACACGTATTTTATATCTTACAGATTAAGATAAATTTGATTTGAAAATCCTGGTCTGTGAGACCAGGTCACCAACTATGAAAGTTGATTTCACGTCACCACTGGCTGGTTAATATAAACTTATTTAATCATGGATATCCCAACGTGAATGTTCCATTAACTTTAAAACGATATAAGACCGATGTCCCATACCTCTGATCACATACTTAATGCTCAGGAGTGTTAAGCCGAAGAGAGCGGTCACCTCCTCATTACCACGCATGACTTGCAGATGCACCTCGTGTCTCCCCCCCTCTCCCCCTCCCCGTCGTGGGAACCCGCACCTTATTACAGGTTTGCGTTAATTGAGCACATAATCGGATTACGCGTTTTTTGGCCGCCTCCGCAGCAATTGTGCGATGACGCCGCAACCTGTATTTACATACGAGTCATGGGCAACCCATCCCATTCAACGTTTGTTTTTCTCCTCTCTCGTTTGTTGTTCCTTTTTTATTTATAACGATTTCACGGATTTCAATTTCATCTTTTTTAATGAACGCGACTTGTAGATGTGTTATTTTGATATCAATTGCCTCAATGTTATTTCCCAGAGCAACATTTGGAGTTTGGTAGATTTAACCATTGAAATGGCACGCTGATTTGAATTGAATGTTTTGACGGACTATTTGGTTTGATAGGATTGTTTTGCGCCGCGATCTTGCGTCAGCAATGGGAGATAAGCGTCTCAAGTCCCCGTAGTGTTAATATTATTTGACGTGGTTTTACTATTTTGTTGTTTAACAATCGTCTAAGGTTACCGTATAATATTTTACGCTAGGCCGATCACTTAGCCTCGCGTATCGATTCCTAGTCTCTCACAAGATACACGACGAGCTATTCTCGGTGTTTTGTCCCCTTTTAATAGTGATGATGTGACCGTATGGGGTATATCAACGTTTTGTTATCGGAAGGCGTTTGTCAATAAGATCGTGTTTTATCGCAGCCTAAATTGGAGGCGTTTGGTTACAGAGCGTGGCCGGAGACAATTTATCGTATGATCGCATCATCAACAAAACGGTTTGGTCGCTCGCGTGTGTACCAACATACTTATTAGCATAAATGAAATTGGTTCGGGTTATATTTTGTGAAGATTTGCTATGATGTGTGAATAATAAATTTCATATTTGTTGTACAGATCTCATCTCATGATCTTATATTACACAAGTTTTCATTTACGTCTTAAATTAATTAATCATCTTTTACTCTATTTAAAAAAACATGTTTTCTTTATTTAAACCACCACATTAATTTGAAATCTGATTTAAAATATTTTTCTTTTAGCGTGAAATGTTTTTTACATTGTGTTGTCAAATAAAAACGCGTCTTCGAATTCCATTTATGTTTTTTTGTTTCCAATACAACTTCTTCGGCGTTACCATAGCCGTAAGCTCAAGAGGCTCTTCAGTTTTATTTTATAAGTCTAGACTTGAATGTCTAAGCTAACTTTCGATTAACAAATATTTCGATTTTCAATCAATCTTTACCAGGTCGGTTTTTCTATTTAAGGGTGTCATTGATATATCCTTCAATGGAAAATAGAGATAGTGATTTAACAAAATTGCTAGATTTTTTTACGGGCATTACAGCTGTTTATAATTATTCCCGTGATTTGATCAACTTTGTTAGGGATTTCTTTAATATATATTTTTATCGTTTCATTGCTACGAATATAAAATATAGTCAGAGCTACTCGAGAATATATTAATTTATTTCTTGAATATCACATTACAAAATAAAGATGAGGTCTATATGTGACGCGCTGCAGAGGCCCAGCAAGACTGATTAATTGGAGAATTAGGCTATGAATTTCTAAATAACACAACATTATTTAGAAGAAGCTCAACTGCGATTTAGATTCCGTTACAGTTTAAACTTTTTTCCCTAAATGTTTAAAGGTTCTGTCCAAATTAACTTTATACGAGTGATCGATGATCGATTGGTCATTCACAGTTGGAGATAACTGTTATCCTTTATTAGATCTTCCACCAAATTTCATGCTACTAATGAAATCGTTTTTTTCAAAAAGCTGTAAATAATTACTTTTGTCATGCCACTAGAATTGCAGTAAAATGGTGGTTTTTTTTTAATATAAGAAACATATTTTTTTCATACTAAAAATAAGTTCGATCGTGTATGGCGCACTGTTATCATCTATGGGATGGTTCCGCCCAATACCGAATCTAGACACTTGAGTCCATTGAGAGGTGGGTCAAGAAACTTTTAAAACGATCTTTTAAATAGCAAGCTGATAAGACTTGAACATAGACGGAAGGTGGCTAGTCGTTTTTATAGTATACATTTCGGAGAGTGTGCAGCAGAATTGCACAGCCTTGTTCCGACGTCCCCATTTTTTCATCGGACAACAGACAAATAGACAATCTGTCGTGTAGTAACCTCTCTAAATCAGACAACTGTCACATTAACCTATTTGGGAACATGCAATTTGGGAATTTGCAGCGGAAACAGTACAAAGTTCCGGATGATACGTGAAGGTAAATAGACACTCGAAGATAAATAGACAGCTCGTTCCATCGTGGATCCTGTCTTGACCACTGGGCTTAATGGGGATCAAGAGCGAACCCATTGAAATTAGGAACGCGTCCGATTAAAATATTGTGAAGGTAGTAGATAATATATGACGACCATTGCTTTAATCATCCTGTGATCATGGCTTCTGTAAAGGAGTCCAAATATCAGGATTAAATATAAAATAAATTATGCACAAAATCTGTAAAAAAGTTGGTTTATTAAAAAAATCTCTCTCTCGGTCGAAATAATCGAGTTCCAAATGATACGTTTAACATCGGGTAACTATTCCGAATCATTCGGATTACATTTATGTTTCGGAACACTGAGTCGGATCTTTAAAGAGCGACACACGTCTAAACCTGGATAAATGAAAAACCTCTATAAGTGATAATTAATTCTAGGCCCTTTAAAATACCAATTAAACTGTTTTAGTTTTAGTTTTACTGTGCTTAGCATAATACAGAGATAGATTTTATCACAAGAATTTCCGTAACATTCGTAGGCATGGTTTTCAGCTAATACTCAGAGAATTTCTATAGCTTTAAGCGTTCTTGATTTAACATAATACTTTCAAGATAAGAGAATAATGGAATAAATATATCACAACTATTTTTCTCTTCTAGTAAGTATTGTTTGTATTTCTTTAATTTAACTTCGATAATATTAATAAATCAATTGATTAACACCTCATGTAGGTATAGATATGGAAGAGTGAAGTCACCTGCTACAGACATCTTTTGCTTACTAGGTGACTTCAATCACTGATTGACTTCAAAAGGGGACAAAGGTGACTTCAAAAGATTTGACGAAATAAATTATATTATTATTAACATCTTGTACTACATAATTCTGTAGGTACACGCTTCAAAATTTACAATAAATTACGAAACATGTTTGGACATGAAAATTTAAATTGCAGTTATGTTCAAAAGATAACCTAAATGCCAGACAAAATCTAGACGAGATGGAGACTGATAAGAGTGACGCGGAACGAAACACAAAGAAGTTAGAGCGAGATGGTTTAATGTCGAAATCGTATGTGGCCACTAGGGAGGAGTGAATGGGAAAAGCATCGATGTTTTCAAGCAAAACATTTTATATGGAGATTTATGTAGAAGTAAATTATTGTTAAAAAATTACATATTTACCAGGTCGATGCAGTCGCTAATCATAAAACTGCTAAGCACACAGATAAGTACCTATATTGTGGAGCGGAGTGTAATACTATTTTATTACCTTGCAACCATTAAATATTTTTTTAAATCAGTTAAGCTTAAAATAATGGTTTCATAATTAAATAAAAGTGTAAAAAAATCAATAATGTTTAGTACATTTTAATATTCCATAAGAATGAAAACTTTTGAAATGCGCGCGCTTTTTGTTTCAATGGGAAATTTCATAGAACCTGGTCATACCTTTTTATTTTTGCGAATTTCAAAAATCGGGCTCCGTCACGATCTAGTCCTAAACCTATGTTCGTTCGATTCTTTATAAAAATACTAAAATCGGTAAAGAACTCATAGAATTACGGCGTCGTCGTCATTTCGTCACTGAAACTGATCCATGGGAGCTTCACTCGCTCCGCTCAATAATAGTAATAATAGTATTTCTCAAATTCGCACCATTAATCCTAGCGCAAAGTAAGCACTGTAAGGCTTGTTTTATACTAGAGTAACGGATAGACATGCGTACCTATATGATACCCAACTAATATAACCCATGACTAGCTATTCATCACTCAGACATCTGGGCCTTCCAAGGATCAAACCCAGGAACGTCGGTAGGATTGGCAGTACCGCTACCGTGCATCAAACACTCGTCATAATATGATGAAACTTCGACAAATTGTTATGATTTATTTGACGTTGCAAGATCTTATAAGTTATGGATATTTGAATACTATGGCTCGTATTTGTCGTAGTAGTACCTACGACGACCGTTTGGTACAAGGGCAGCGATCCTGCCTTTCACACCGACGGTCCTAGGTTTGAGTCCTGGAAGGGGCAGATGTTTGTGTGATGAATACGAGCATTTGTACTTGAGTCATATATATTCCTATGAATATTACATATCTATGTTTCTTATACGTATGTCTGTCTTGTTACCCTAGTATCCATAACACAAGTCTTACAGTGCTTACTATGGGCTGGGCTAATTATAGTGAACTAGCGACCCGCCCCGGCTTCGCACGGATGCAATGCTCTACTATATTATGCATGTATTATACATAAAAACTTTCCTCTTGAATTACTCTATCTATTAAAAAAACTGCATCAAAATCCGTTGCGTAGTTTTAAAGATTTAAGCATACATAGGGATATAGGGACAGATAAAGCGACTCTGTTTTATACTATGTAGTGATGTAAGAAATATTATTAATATTTTTGTGTGAAATCAAATCACAGGTTTAGGAACACATTGTGACGAAGCCCGAATTTTGAAATTCGCAAAAATTCCCATCGAAACAAAATAAAAATTATTTCTTTTTTTAAGTACTTCGCTCCGCTCCAATATATGGTGCTAGCGTAGCTTTATGTTCAGCGATTGCATCGCCTAGTTATATTCATATTGTGCGTGTCTTCGTTTGTACATTGTCATTAGTTTTATTACTGTAAGATAGTATATGTGATTTTTTATTTTATTTTTATTTCCTAGTAAAACAACCTTGTACTGTTCTCAGTAGGTCTATGTATCAGTGGCTCGACTCACAGAGTTTTGGCTCTAAATTTTGTAACACTAACCATAAAACTACGAGATTGACTAGTGAAACAATTTATTATAGTTATCTTAATTTTTCCATAAAAATGTAGTAGCCGCTAGTTAAGAAAACATCGATAAAATTAGAAGTGATAGAGCGTGGGCGGCCCTCTCGGTGGTACATGGAAGCTGTCTGTTTTGACGTGAACAATCGTGGCTCGCATGACGAGAGATATTGTTCGAGTCACTCAAACACACGATTCCGTTTCGTCATCGGCTGACCTGGCTATTAGTGCTAATTGAGCAACACAATCTGTTTACAGGTTTCTTTTAATTGTAATATTTTGATCACGACTAGCGGAAGTAAAAGTTGAATAGGTATAAAGATAAATTAAATCTTTCTTAATCGATCGGAAGGAAAACATTATTATAATTATTTATTTAGAATGGGTTGGGTTTTGATCACAATCAAGCCCGGGGGCCAAGATAGAATCCACAATGGAACAAGCTAACCCAAAAGGTGCCTATTCACTTTTGCCTTGAAAACGGGCGGGTTATAAGTACTCGGAAATACAGACGCAGGGAGGGAGTTCCACTCCTTTGCTGTGCGCATTATGAAAAATGTTGAGAAGCGCTTGATGCGACTGGTAAGAATATTTTACTTGCAAAGTTTCTCTGGTAAAGTTAAATCTTCACTCAGAAACTCCCTCATCCTATCAGTCTTACGATGCCCGCTAGTGGCAAGAGACCTCTCCCAAGGATTTCCATAACAATTAGTCCTGCACTACCCGCCATTAACATCTTCTCAGGACCTTTACCAGATCATTGATCAGCCTTGTGCGTGATTAACTCACAGAGCGTCGTTGATTCGTTGTTAACATTCCGTCCCAACAGACTCGTTTTCACTTCCTACTTCCATTGAAATGTTATTACATAGACCTAATGTCTGCAATGACTGTCAGTAACAGCCAAGAATTCCAATCAGGATTAGGACAAGAAAAAATTTACCTTGTCTGAGTTATCAGGCGGGGTTAGAACTCACATCCCCTGGCTATTCGGGCGAGTACTCTTCCAATTCAGCTACCGACCTCGACACACCCGTTAATATTTTTGTAATTGTTTCTTAGCCGAATATCAACATTATCACATCTTTTTTTATCTACGCCTATAATATCAAATATATTTGCAACTATCAAACAATCTATAAAGAAACTATTAAAAAAATCATAACTAAAAATAAAATAAAAATAAAATAATAACAAAAATAAATCTATAATTCATAATTGTTAAAACAGTCGCCATTGCTTCCAAAGAATCTACTATTAGGATACGCTGCAGTTTTTAATCTGTTTTCTAGGTCATTTAACGTTACTATCAAATAGTGTGTTGTGAACTTTCTCTGTTCACGGTTGGCCCAGATGTAAGCATCCTCTTTTGGAGTGGCCCGGGCCAAAGCGGTGGCCCGCGGGCCGCATCACCGCGCCTTTGTTGTCGCGTCGTGCAGCGCGCAGCAGGCTTCGGTAATAAAAATGAATCGACTAAACACAGTGTAATAGCAGTATCAGTAGCTAATGATCCTCTCAAAAGTAAGGAGCAAATCAAACTGCAACTGCAACTGCAATATATATTATAAGTATATTGTATGGTGACGACGTATTATATTGTAAATGTCGTTATTTCTGTTAAAGCTGACGAGTTTCTTGCGCCCATTCTTATTGTCAGTTAAAAGACGTCCTGAATGTAGGTAAAAATGTTGAACGATTCAAAACAAATTAATTTTAGGTGCATTTGAATAAAAAAATTTCATTCCCATTATTTGAATAACGGACCTATCCAATGCTTTCAAAAATTTTTATCTCTTAATTTCTCGATTTTTATACGATAATTATCAATCTAGACCAGATTGATGTAATAAAAGGGAATAAAATAGTGTTCTTCCCACTTTCAGTTCTATTAACAACATCTTACCAACTACCCATCTTGCAACGGTCCTAGCTCCGAGGCCCCTAAATTTATGTGATGAGCATAATTATTTGTACCCAAACAATAATTGTTACGAGTGTATACTCGTATACATAATTGTCTGCGTCTGTATTTCCGAGTACTTACAACCCGTCTGTTCTCAAAGCCAGGGTGAATAGGCACCTTCTGGGTTAGCTCGTTCCATCTTGCGAACCATTCACCATTCTAATTAAAAAAAGATCACAGTACGACTCAGGATTGCCTTAGGATCTTACGACCATTAGGTCGTTATACATGTACTGTCACAATATTTTAATATATAAAGGCCCTACATAGTCCGTATATCATGAAGGTAGCACATGTATGACTAAGTCATCCTGTAATCACAGCTCCTGTGAAGGCAACGAAACGTCAGGGTTAAATATAAAGCATGCGCCAATATAGGAAAAAAAGTTGGTTTGGTTTTTACTGAAATGTAGGTATACGGAAGTTTAAAACTAAAAATAAAAAAAGAATTATCCCTTTCTCCTTTTTATCATGCCACTAGTGAGGCATTGCGCAGAGTTATCCTACTGCATCGCATGCAGTATGCGCTCGGCGGGTGCGCAGCGCCTTGAACTGTGACCGGCCCGGCCGTCTGCGGGAGACCATTACTCTCGGCTCCGGCGAATGACGTACCGCCACACCGTAATAACCCGATCGCTACAAATATAATATATGGATCGCTTATTTGTACTTTTTAAACGTTATTCTGACATCTTAAGGGAGTACAAGAAAACATTCAATATTTTCTTTACAGGTTTCACATGCAAAAATTTCATTCAGACTGGCGACAAAATATTTTTAGGTGGAATTAGAACCCACTTGTTTCTGGCAGCTAAGCTACTAAAGTTCTTACTTGGCGAACTTCATGGAATGGAATTTGAACACCAACCATAGCAGGATGGAGTATTGTCTGTTAAAGACCTGTATTTTGTAAAAATCAGCAGTCTCAGTTCCTGTATCTGTGATAAAGTCTGAGACATATGACAAAATGAGAAAGGTACAGGGCTTCAAAGTTCCCCTTTTCAGCTGTTCCACCACATTTTCATGACGTTCCGGTTTCTCCATATTAGGTATAACATAACCAACTTGCAAAAATTTGCTAGCTGAAATATTGCACCTTTTATGAAACGAAACATCGCGTTTGTAAGACTGACGAACTGGACATTTGTGATATCTTATGGTGGTTCTACATTGGTTTTTCCCATGACGGGCTCGCACGTTTCTCCTATAGCACATAACTAAACTCAAAACAAGCACACATACATTCACATAAAGCATATGCAAACACCATTTTCTTATTAGTTGTATTCCTATGCTAGCTAGATGTTTGCTAATTTATTAAAATAGCCTCTCTCTCCTATAGGCCAAGCATCATTTAGGGCTTAGCCTCGTAACAACGAAAAAAGTTAAAAGAAATAAGTAATTAGAATTTGAAGAACATATTGTGAATAGTTTTGTAATACTCTTCTAAAGAAAGGCACATTTTTTTAAGTCACATATTCACTCATATGGGAAACATGGGCTTTAACAAAAAACGTAGCAAACAAACTCTCCATATGCCAATATGCCATGGAAAGAAGTATGATAGGGATCAAAAGAAAAGACAAAGTAAGGAATAGCAGCATCAGAAGCAAGACTAAGGTCCAGGACATAACTTTGAAAATAAGGAGACAGAAGTGGAAATGGGCAGGCCACATGATCAGAGGAAAGGATAAATGGAGCAAAATAGTCACGCAATGGTACCCAAGAGATGGTAAAAGAAAGAGAGGTAGACCACTGAAAAGGTGGGATGATGATATAAGACAAGTCGCGGGAACAACATGGGGTAGAGTGGCCAAAGAAAGGCCAGAATGGAGAAGATTGGAGGAGGCCTTTGCCACCTGGCAAACAGACACACAATAATGGAACAAAAAAATGTTATACGAATAGCAAAGAAGAATAATGGTGTCTGATGGAAGGCTTATATATATTCACTCATATGTGCCTCGGTGTATCAGTTTGTGAGCACGACTCCTGAAAGAACCTGAAAATTAATAAAAACTTTCCAAGCGCGAGTCGGACTCGTGCATCGAGGGTTCCGTACGAACGTCTACGTCTACTACGTCCTGTAGGTATATAAGTAAAAGTCATTATTAATGATATTTTTATTATATGATGTAAATAAAAATGTACGGTTTTCGCAATATTTTATTTATGTGTGCTATAAGACGTTGCTTCGTACCAAATTTCAAGATTCTGAGTTCACGGCAAGTACCCTGTAGGTTTTGATTCCCTTGCGAGTTTTGAAAATTTTCAGATATTTGAGGCATAAACGGCTGTATCTTTTGATTGCGTTGGCTTAGAAGTTTGTTTTTTTCACAGCTCCAAGGGATAGCAGACGTAAGAATTTGATATAAATTCCAGCTTGATACCTCCAGGCGTTCCTGAGAAAAAGGGTCTCAACACACAGACAGACGGACGGACGGACAACAAAGTAATCCTATAAGGGCTCCGTTTTTCCTTTCGAGGTACGGAACCCTAAAAACAGTAGATATCTCGTTTTGTAATCCGGAATGTACGCATAACTTCTGTTATTTTGAGTCACATGTTTGAGTCACGTCCTTGGCAAACATAACTTCATTGCTTATAATCGTTAATCATTTCTTGTTTGGAATTCCGTTTGACGTGTTATATCACACGGTAAATTTTACATGTCAGTCTCAAGCATCTTTTTTTAAAATTTGTACGATAAATAATTTGTTCGAACATTTCGTTAAATATCATTATAATAGCATAGAAAACGGATTTTTACTATATTTTCAAATGCTTTTAATTACTTCAACCTGCCCGGCGTCTGTAATGAAATTTTGCAAGTTAAATTTGACCCACTTTCCGGTTTTCGATTCCGATCGATGATGGCATGGAGCTGATCTGATGGTGGAGCTAGAAGGTGGCCATAGGAAGTCCGCAATAAAATAACACAACCCCATCTAATTTGCGCTCATTTGATTCCTATTGACGAATACTTTGCCTTATATGGTAACCAGGTCTGATGTAAAAGCTAGAAGTGGCCATAGGAACTCCTCAATATATGACACAACCCCATCAAGTTGAGGCTTTTCAACATTTAGCTTGTTTTAAGAAAAGTTGTTTTTTAACCTACATTTTTTGGAGGTTTCGCACCTTATAGCTCGATTTCAATAGCAGATGGTACTCCTCAAGTACTCCCATCTAATGTAGTTAACATAAAAATAACGCTTCTGAGTTATTTGACGATCTCCGTGGTCGAGTGGCTCTTATGCCGGTTTTTATGGTCTCTCTGAGGTCTCAGAGTCTATATAAACTTGGGTCTGAATGTCGGTTTTTGCATTCCATAACACAAATGCTTTAGCAACTTAACTTGGATTCAGATAAATGTATGGAATGTTGCCTAACATTTATTTATTTGCATGATTTCATGGACCCTACTCAATTATAATTTATTCTAAACAAAAAAAAATAAAAAACAACATCAACAATGAAATACAAATGAAAATTAAACGTTTAGTCAGCTTAAAATAACTTCGTTCAGCTTTACTTTACAGATATGCGATCGATATTAAATGAGGAATTGTTGTTTTTGAATATCAATACTTAATGGTACCACCCAAATTGATACGACGATAAGATCTTCGATCCTCGTCAATCTGTCTGTCCGCTGATATTGTGGCTGAACCAGGAGCGCATATTTATTTAGAATACGCGAATTTTTCTGTTCGTTTGTTGTCATTATTATCAAACTTTATTTATTTTTTAACAAATGCCCAAGTTTCTTTCGCCAGTTTTTCTCAGTAGGGCCTCCCGATTTCCGAACTGGTAGTAGACTTAATAATATACATTGTAATCGTAGTGAGAATTTAACAACTAAATAAAATACAAAATAAAACAATTTGATTTATATACATTTTAACAGTGAGGAACGTGCCCGATTAAAATATTGTGATGGTAGTAGAAAATATAGAATGCTCGTCTAAATGAAGGTGCATTATGATTTGAATAAAGTAATTTTAACTTCATCGGAGCACCGAAGAAATCTACGACTTACGAGCTATCATGTAGGCACGCACAGACACTGGGGGTCTCATCCAATGTCTGTATTTTCCTTCAAATCAGGCACAAACCAATATTTAAATTACACAACTCATTTACGAACGAAGGCTACGAGCTTGATCTATATTACATAAAATATGAAGATATATAGTTTTATTCTGGGTAAAACTTAATTAAAAGGAGTTATCATCGATTTAAAAATAAGACGGCTCCCATGCCTAGCACCGCACGCAAAAAGTGATGGCACGGCAGACGCAACGAATTGGTTAAACACAGTAGAAGGAATATTTGGTATAGTTCTGTTTCCGACGTGAAAGAATATGTATTCTTTCTTTTCAGCATTAGAATTTAGTTTTATAACTTTATATATTTTTTTATATTTTTTAAACGCTATCTTATAAGATAAATTATTTTATTAATTGAAATCCTCAATTGGGAGAATATTGGATCGGACTTTTAAAGGTTGCGGGTTCGATTCCCACCTAAGAATTCACTTGTGAGCCGAGCCGATATTTTTTAGTATTTTTCTTTTAAAATATATTACAATTAAACCCATGTCTAAAGGCGTAATCACATATGACTAACAATTTATTAAAACCACAGAAAGAGGCATCAAGCAGCATCGTATTGTCAATGTTATGTTAAAAAAATATACGTCATAACAACAAAATGGGACATGCTATGGTAGTGTTTAAATGTTTGAGTGTTTAAATGAAAGTTAGGATTTCTCTG
The DNA here is from genome assembly GCA_927399485.1 of Calamotropha paludella. Classification (NCBI taxonomy): domain Eukaryota; kingdom Metazoa; phylum Arthropoda; class Insecta; order Lepidoptera; family Crambidae; genus Calamotropha; species Calamotropha paludella. The sequence continues at coordinate 23,290,956 of OV656820.1, read as the reverse complement.
TGAGGTACAGACGAACAGCGGGTTAAACTATTATAATAGTTTATCTCGTAATCCACGTTAGTTTTTAATTAGTAATAAATCATTGATATCATGTTTTAATATGTTTCTTCTGTTTTCTATTTGCTTTCGGATTCTATTTTTATTTTCATAATGTTAGATTAAGATTTCAAAACCCTGTTGCAAAACAAACTAATGCTGTGCATATCTGTTATATTCACTAGCTATGTATTCTGAAATGATATTTTATTAATATATTGTGTACATAATGTTGATGTGCTATAATAAATCTATACATATAAATAAAATTGAAGTGTCTGTTTTTAATATTGAAATAACCGTTTTTTGCTACATGCATATGAATATACGTTAGGTACATAGACCAAAATAACATTTTTTACAAGTTTTTGTCTGTCTGTCTGTCTGTTTGTTCCGTCTAATCTTTGAAATGGCTGGACGCATTTTGACGGGACTTTTTTTGGCAGGTAGCTGTTATAATAAGGAGTAACTTAGGCTACTTTAATTTTATAAAAAATCTTTTTCACGCGGACGAAGTTGCGGGCGGCCGCTAGTATATAAATAAAATAAATGAGAACTATTATGTTACCGATTAACTTAATTAATTGCCGTCTACTATCATATTGAGATTTTGGCTTTCGAAGAGAAAGTACTATAGTAATCGGCGCACATGGCCCTATTGTGACGATAAGGAAATTATTTAGTAAGAGTGATTCGTTTTGCCCGCGATAGTCAACTTGCAGTTTTAGTAACTATATGGTGATTGGGGTATGTTACTGACCGCTTACATAAACAAAACCAAAGGATTTTTTACTATGAGTATGAACCCTGAAGCTGGAAGAGGCTTTAGATTATCAGTTTTAGATATCCATCCCCTGACTGTCTTCTAATAATCTTATAAAATCAGAGTTGTAAAAATTGAAAACAATAGTGTATAGCCAATTTTAAAATGATTAAAATAAGGTTCATGTCTAACTCCGCTGATCTTGTTCCGGTGCTGTTCGTATGTACGTACTGAGTGCACTGAGTGATTATTGCAAAATATAAATAACGAATGCACAGGCGCAACATACGCATAGCTAGTCCACAGAAAATCAAATAAGATCTACAAAAAACATTATTGTAAGATGATATGTGTGTTTTATATTTTAAATTAAAATACATTGCGTGGGCGTTAAAGAGAACTCATGTGTGTGTGTTTTTTTTAATTAAATAAAGTTTAAACGTAATTTCGACGTCGACTTGACTTTCATAATCCCATAACTGTCCGTCTCCCGTACATCAAAAATCGTAGAAATAAATCTTTTCACACCTAGGCAGTCATAGATGGCACTACAATCTCACGAAATATTTGAAATTATTGGATTAAGAATCTTATTAATTTCTTTATCTGAAGTTCATTCCACGGTAAGTCTGTTTTGTCCTAGAAAAGTCGCTTATGTTGTCTTCTCGAACGCTGCATCCAAACCGTGAAATAATTTCCATACGTCATGCGTATGCTTATTTGTATTCACGAGCATACGGCAAACATAGTATCCGTGCCACATACCTACATTGTACTCGTGACACAAAACTAATTAAATAATAGTGGTACAGATAATCCGCGTGATTTATCTCATTGTGTGTTCAAAGTGAAACAATGACTTTGATGGATGTCGGCCATTTTGTGCGCGCGCAGGCTGCCCGGAACAAAGGGCAGGCGTACTCCATTGAGGGATCAGTAAAGTGAAGGCTTTGTACACTCTTGAGCTAATGGAACGGACAAAATAAATTAAGGCTTATTAAATTTATGAGAATAGATATTATAAATGATACTTTACGTTTATTTATTACTTTTAACTTTCAAGAGTCGAGATAATAGGAGGATTAGGGTCAATATGACCAGCCTAAACTTTGCAGGCCGTGGCAAATAATACTAGCGTACGTCCATGGTCACTTTTGTTGTCAGTACTGAAACCAAGGCTTAAAGTAGAGACCCCCAGTGTAGGTTTTCAAAATGCAAGTTAATATTCTTGTAGTAGACCTTAGTACTATGAAAAAAAAGTGCTTAAATCTTAAATGCGTTAGTAACGTTATAAAAATATGGAAACACTTTATTGTTTACAGCGCAAAACAAAAGGGATAAAACATAACAGATAATTGCTTATAAACTAACGTAACAATTAGCTGTGTTATCGCTAACAAAGATCTCTACCAAACAACTTTTGGATGGAGAGGATGATGGCGGTGTAACTAAAAGAAAAAAATATACATATTATATACCAATTATACTAACAATAACCTTTATTTATTTATTTTAGTCATTTTATTTACTGTCATATGAAACTAGATTTATATATTGTTTAAATTTATAAATAATAATAATAATATTTCTTACATTCACACCAATTAGCCTACGTAAGCACTGTAAGGCTTGTGTTATGGATATTAGGGTAACGGATAAATAACATAATACTATATGATACAGAAACAAAAAATATTTTAGGAAATTTATAAAATGCCCATGACTTAGGGCCTTCGGGTACTCGAACCAGCACCGTCAGTGCGAAAAGGTTTCATCAAACGGTCACATTGGATCCATAATATTTGACATGAAGGTTGTTTAACATTGTAGACTCATGTGTCTTGTTCCATGGAACTAGTTTTTAATATCAAAGTTCAAAATTCTTTATTGCGTTACAAACAAAATAAAATAACGATAAATAGACACAAACATGACTCCTAGGTCACTGCAATTACTTAAATACTTAAAAGGATATAATAATTACATTATGTATTATAGATTAACATTAGTTATAAATATATTTATTAAAATTATCCATTTAAAAACTCTTGCAGTGAATAAAAACAAAGTTTTCCTTTAAAATTAACTCAAATTTATTTGTATTGGTCTCTTCTTATAATTTTAGGTAATTGGTTAAAAAAATTTACACACATTGACATTGAGGTCCTTTGTATCACATGACGCAATAAACTATATCATTCTATCTATCTATATTTTAGAATTATATATAGACCATAACATACAAAATACGTCTGTAAAAAACAAACACGCCTCCGACCCATCTGATGGGATTCGAACCCACGACCTTTAGCTATTTTTCGGTAACTCAACAGTCAGAGCACTCGCCCGGATAGCGAAAGATCGTGGGTTCGAACCCACCTGAGCGCTAGAAGGCGTGGTTGTTTTTTACAAGAGTATTTTATATTTTATAGAAATATGGCATTGGGGGTTTTACGTACAAAACTGTAGGTATATAAGTAAAAGTCAATTATTTAAAAAAAATAATTATACATATGATGTAACTGAAAATTTACGGTTTTCGCAATTTTCCCTTTATCTGTGCTATAAGACGTTGCTTCGTACCAAATTTCAAGATTCTGAGTTCACGGGAAGTACCCTGTAGGTTATGATTACCTTGCGAGTGTCGAAAATTTGCGGCATAAACGACTGTATCTTTTGATTGCGTTGGCTTAGAAGTTTGTTTTTTTCACAATTCCAAGGGACATTACACTTGAGTAGTTGATATAAATTCCAGCTTGATTCCTCCACGCGTTCCTGAGAAAAAGGGTCTTGACAGACAGACAGACAGACAGACGGACGGACGGACAACAAAGTGATCCTATAAGGGTTCCTTTTTTTCTTCAGAAGTACGGAACCCTAAATCTTAAATATATATCATACAGACCTTGTTGGGCACAACAATTCAAAAAATTTAAAGAGATTTATTTAAGACGAAGTTGGCAATAATTTATAATTAATGGAACACGCCTCGACATAAAGGAATTTAAAGAGATACAATGTAACATGTAACACTCCTAAAGTTGATTGCTATCTGGCTTTGAAAACAATTGCGTTAGTAAGCCGTCAGTTAATTTACTGACCATGACTTCTATATGTTTGATATGTCAGGCAGTTGTAAACAAATAGGCTTTTATTTTTCACTATTTGTTTTAATTTACACATACATTATAAAAACGCCTTTTTCTCACAAGTGTAGGTAGAGATCACAGATTTGCACTTTCCACAATCCTGACATACATCTTTTACTTCAACTCTCTTCAGATCTTTCATACACGCTCTTCTGTTAAGGGTACTTTTGACCTGGCATTTTTTCAAGACATCCTCTATTTGGTCCTTGAAATTTCCCCTTGGGGCCTTTTCCAAAGTGCCCATGCACATTTGCCTCATAAACTTGTTTCGTCAATATCCTTTCGTCCATCCGCTCTACATGTCCAAACCATCTCAGCATCTTTTTTTCTATCCTTTGTTACTATATCTGCTTCCACACCAGACCACTCTCTTACCACATCATTCCTTGTTTTATCCATTAATTCATCCATTAGCGTCAGTGCCAATACACCTCTATGCACAGCCAGTCGGGCCTTTTTTGGCACATCCTAGATCGCATCGTCGTTTACCAACAGGCGAGATAGCGGTCAAGTGGCTTACCTATTAACTATAAAAAAACAATAAAGAAAAATCTAAATCGATTTCTAGTTTGTCTCTTTTATAATAACTTAAAGAGTATTATAATTTTGAATTAATCCTAACTCGGAAAAGTCAACCATAACAATAAAAATATATTAATATTTTTTTCATATAGGCAATGACTTAATTATATTTATCGTAGGGTATTAAAATAATGAATTTTATATAATCATATAATACAAGCAACAAAACAGCATTCTCATAAAATACTGGCAAAAATATGTAGTTTTGTTTTACAATCAACATTTTTTCAATTCTGTTTAACAAATTACTTTTGTTATTGTATTTGTATTAATTAAAGTCATTTGTTTAAAATTTTAGCTATTTTTTGTGACTATGATTTTAACTATCCCTTAATATATTAATATTAATTTTCACATGCTTTTGATTATATTTTTAAATTTGCATGTGCTTTGGAGAACTCTGTAAGCTTACATTGTTTTTGATAATTAAATAAATTAATTACTACATTCACGCATTGCCTATATGCAAAACTTTCTTTAAAATCTATTATTTAATTTGTGTAAGGCCATAAAGCATTTCAACCAACAATAACACGATACGAACACAAAGGTTTGAATACAATTTCGTAATTAATCCCAAGGAATTAATTATAACTCGAAAGCTACTCGTGTACACGGTTATATCTCATTTTGAAACATCGGTACGAATACACATTGCAGACACGGCGACTATTAATCTCGTACGACAACCGCTCGCTGCGCCCGCGCACCAGACGTCTCAATACCGTCTCTCACCGGCCTATACTACTCAACCGGGTTATTCATTACCATAAAACCTAGGTTTGGTTATTTATTTGATTTATTTACGTCAAATATAATATTTAGGTTAACAATAATTTTCAAAATATAACATGTTCCGCCATTATGGATTAAGGCTAATTACACATTAAATTAATTACATTTTTGATGTCAGACTAATATCAAACTTCCATATTGTTCAACACTATAAAAATTGTAATTAAATAGCCAATTGTACACTTTTTTTTATAGAGAACTAGCTTTCCGCCCGCGGCTTCGCGCGCGTGGGATTCGGTTATATTGTGGTATATAAGAAAACTTCTCATTCCCACGGAAAAATCTAAGAAGCGCGATGTAACGCTGGATACAAAATTCATATAATTCATTCCACTTCTTACGTATCTTAAAAAAACACTTCGTTACCTCGTTTAAAAAACACCCAGCGCCATCTTTCGCATACCTCTAGAACTAAATAGCGTAAGCTATCATTCCACTTCTTACGTATTTTAAAAACACATCGTTACCATGTTTTAAAAAACACCCAGCGCCATCTATCGCATACCTCAAGAACTAAATAGCGTAAGCTATCATTCCACTTCTTATGTATTTTAAAAAACACATCGTTACCATGCTTTAAAAAACACCAAGCGCCATCTATCGCATACCTCAAGAACTAAATAACGTAACTAATACTTATACCAATTAGTTATTCGTTGACTTTAGTGATTTCAGGATAAGTGGATGTAAAAAAAAACAATTTAGACGATAAAACAAATTGTATGTCATCCCTCGAGAATTCCTCATTTTCGAGAATTCATTTTCGTTACATTTAGCTTCAAAATTTACATGTTCATATTCGTTTGCAACATATAAGTAGATGTTAAAAAAACAGTTAAGACGATAAAACAAATTGTACGTCATCCCTCGGGAATTCCTCATTTTCGGGGATTCATTATCGTATCATTTAGCTTCTAAATTTACATGTTTATATTCGTTTGCAATATTTTACGTTGTTTTAAACGACACACAGCGCCATCTACAATCCATCCATCAAGCAAACAATATTTTTGTTTTTCCTCGGGAATATCAATTTTTTCCAGGATAAAAAGTACCCTATTATTTAATCCGGACATTTATCTTTACGTCTGCAAAATTTCAAAGCAATCGGTTCAGTAGTTACGGCGTGAAAGCGGAACAAACAAACAAACAAACAAACAAACAAACTCACTTTCCGATTTATAATATTAGTAAGGATAGGCATGCGCTTGACCACTATCTCGCCTGATGGTAAGCGTCGATGCGATCTAGGATGTGACGCGCTTTCCTAGAAGATACCTATTCACTCGTGACTTGAAGACCCCTAAATCCTTGACTTATCCTGAAATCACTAAAGTCAACGAATTACTAATTGGTATAAGTATTAGTTACGTTATTTAGTTCTTGAGGTAGGCGATAGATGGCGCTGGGTGTTTTTTAAAACATGGTAACGAAGTGTTTTTTTAAGATACGTAAGAAGTGTAATGAATTATATGAATTTTGTATACAGCGTTACATCGCGCTTCTTAGATTTTTCCGTGGGAATAAGAAGTTTTCTTATAGTTGTGCTTTATATCGCAATATAACCGAATTCCACGCGGGCGAAGCCGCGGGCGGAAAGCTAGTTAAATAATAATTTTAAGTTTAATAAGTTAATATCATTTGGCAATTTATTATATAACATAACACACATACATATACATCTCCTATTACATTTTTGACAATTTGGGGTTTCTCTTAGTACAAGTCTGTCTATAGAGGCCGTAAATATCCTTAGCGTTGGCTTTAGTGAATAAATGCGGATTTTGTTTTGTACTTGAGTCTTTTTTTACACTTTTATTTAAAATATATTAAATTTTATCTTTACCTTTTGATTTCTTTAAAGAAACCGTGTTCACAGGATGGTTTCTTATACATTACTGAATTCGTTACATAATATCTCTGCTTCTTCTCTCATTCCAGGAACTCTGCGATAGAGTCTCTCGCATGGCGGTGTTTATGATCACGCCACTCTGATAATCCGGGTTCGATACCCAGTCGCGTACTCTTAACCTAGCTCCTTTTTAAAGTGTGTTCAATATCTGATCGAGATGAATATATTTGCCGGTCTTCCTCGTCGTGGAGTTCCACTTACCCCGATTCAAATATGATTATATATTCTTTTATTCATCCTTCTTCTTCTTAGAGTCTCGATATATGACTCTTCTAGATGATCCATCCATTTCTCGATCTTGCCAACGACCTTTCGCATCAATGTTCCTGGGTTTGAGTCCTGAGTTCTGTTCTATATGTGTGTCTATCCTTTACCCTAGTAAAAAGAAGCTATACAGTGCTTAATTTGGAGTAAGTTAATTGGTATGAATGTATAAAATATTATTAATGTTATTACAGTCTTAGATAAAGACCACTTGTATAAAGCAAAAGGAAGCATTTTAAATTAAATTAATATAAATTAAAAAGAAAACACTTCAGTAGAACATCTTTCCAGTTCGTAACCTTAACGAATTCAAAGAAATAAAAAAGATATTTATAATATATATAATTTATAAGCTTATGTCCTTCCCAAGGCTTCATACCAAATTTATTTAAAATTTGCAATACAGAGTTACTTTCGTATTTGAATAATAGTATTGATTTTTATATTATACTCTTAGCTAATTTCAACACACACTGCTATACTTTTTTATTCAAATTTCTTTTTGCTTTTACTAATTCACCTGTAAAACCTTAAAAACCCAATGTTAATTTCAAGAGTAATAATAATAATAATATTACATTCACACCGATTAGCCTAGCCCAAAAAAGCACACACACACACACATATATATATATATGCAAAGCTATATATATATATATATACCTATGACTTAGGTACAAATATTCGTATTCATCATACAAACATCTGCCTTCCAGGACTCGAACCCAGGACCGTTGATGCTAAAGGTAGGATCGGAACCACTGCACCAAACGGAGTATTTGAATAACCCTGTCGCGATAAAATGTAGAGCTATTTTTACTTAAGAACTGATGCAAGTACATTGCGTAGTTGTATTTCAATTTGTTTAATTACAATTGAGGGACATTTTGACATATGCAACTTAGAGTGTAATTGCACAGTTTTGGCGACCGACGCGCGACGGGTGGGGGGATCCGAATCGCAACTTTGGTGTTCTGCAATGATGAATATCCGTCTGAATAAGTCTAATGCAAAAGATATGATTTCTTATCTTTCTAGTTTTTATTTATTGTCAATAATAAAGTTTTAATTTGTGTCGTGTTGATCTTATTGATTTTGCTGTAGATATTTGGGTGAACTTATTTTTCTGTCGGATTTTTTGTTGGAATAAAATAATGATTGGAGTTGATTACAATCATTTTTTGAGGTTTCTAAATAAGATGTTATCAAAAAATTTAAGCGGATTGTCGTGGTATTTTAGTGTTTGACTGCTATAGATATTTAAAGAAAATATTATTTAAAAAATCAATTTGTGTCAAGTGTCAGGCGGAACTCAAACCCACAAACCTTCACAATCCGGAGTGCGGGGAGTGCGGATTGAGGTACATAGACTACGGATTTCACAAATTGAATAACTACGCAATCTACTTGCACCAGCTCTTAAATAATGATTTAAGCTCTTCATTTTTGGTGCGAAAGGATTATTCGAAACCGCTCACATGAAACAAACACTTTCGAAATTTACAATGGATTGGTTTTTTTAAGGCTTTATAGGTGTAGTGTAAAAGGACCTAAAATTGTGCATGAGAATAGCTTTGCAGTGTTCGCGTTATCAATACTAATATTTTAAATGCGAAAGTAACTCTGTATTACGGATTTTTGATAAAATTTGATATGAAGCTTATTTACCCGCGGAAACAGTCATATGTCTTAAAAATTATATTAAATAAGCATGCAACATTTTTTACATGCGTATTTTACGTCTTATAGAAATACCTATGGCATTGCGAATGCCAATTATTAAATGCTTAACAAAGTGATTTGAAAATACCTTCTAGCGGCTCAGTCTTTAGCGTAAGTTAACTTAATCAATGTAAAATATTTCGATATAAAATATATAATAGCAATGCTTAAAAACGCATGTGAAACCTATCATCTTTATGCTAAGATTACAAACATATTTTTATGGGGAATTTAAAAAAGGAAATAATTATAATATTCTTACATTCACTCCAATTAATGTAGTTTATTGTTAAATTTATTTACAATGAATAGAAGCGACCGACATAGCTTTTTTATAATAGATAGGCTAACTCTTGACTATATTTTATGTCCTAAGACCAGAAAAAGCTAATTTACTATGGGAATAGTGAAAAGTTATGAGGCGACCCATCTCTCGCGCAGCAGAGTCACATAAAGCGCGGCATTAAACTTTTAACTGCCTCAATATCCCGCTCTTAAACTATATCACACGAATTTCGATATCCTTAAAGCGAACTAATCGATAAAGATCCAGTATGACTCGATTTCTCGCTAATCGAATTGGAAATTGACGGCGAAATACAAAGCGAATTCAATGCCATGACTTATCTATGTACTAGGTACTTTAAAATGAGATTTAATAAGAAAGAGCCTTAACAGGAATAGCCTTACAGTACATGTTAATAAAAATGCTAAAAAGGTAAATAAATAATCATTGTAGTTCCGTAATTTTCAATGCACCTCATAAACGGTGAACAAACGAATGAAAACGAAGAACCGAAACATACAACATTGATTATTAAGTGATTTTATTTGTAGAATTTATGTAACTTTGATTTGACTTTTATGGAAAATGTTGCAATGAGAAATATTTTACCATATCTAGAAATATGTCCTATGTTTATAAGATTATAGCAAAACGCGGAATGGAGGGGCTTTCCAGGCTCCTGCCAAAGGTCAAAGTAATGATTGTCACAATGTGCCAGCAGTGGACCCTGTCCAATGGAGAGAGCATCTCAAAGTTTTGTATGAAGTTTTTATATTAATTTTTGGATTATAAATCATTAACATACTATTGAGGAAGGAAGAAGTTCCTGATATCGCCATAAAAACATTTTTTGTGATAATCATTGGTACAAAAAAAACAAGAACAGAAACAATTTTCTCTCAAATTGGGCCCGACTGAGCAACATTCGCTGTTTATGACCGTATTGTGACATTGCAAGAGCACAATGTTAACAGTAAGAACTAAAAGAGAAAATTAGAAATCCCTTCGCTTTTTCACCTAAAGGACGAAAAATGTCACACACAGTGGAAAGGAGCAAATTTTTTACTGTAACCTGTTCAACTATGCGATTAAAATCCTCAATATTGAATACTCCTCTATTCGTAGTTGTTTTTTTTACAAAATAGCACGCCTGTAATCCCGTGCGCGTTAATTTACGCTGATTAGCGCCCGCCTCGGCCGTTCCACGAACCAGCTGCATTATGCTGATGTAGCGCGTCACGACCCGTGCACTAGCGCATGCAACCGTTACAGGACCAACGTTATTGCATAAACGAAAGGGGCAAAAACAAACGCTTTATCCTAACACGACGCAATCTCAAAGCGATCAAGAGTGTTACTTAAATAAAACATTTGGGGTTTTTTGTGCATAATTTATATTTAATCCTAACGTTTCGACTCCTTTATATGATCTGTGATCACAGGATAACTAAGGCAATGGTCTTCGTATCCCTTGATTACCCCTACTTATCGTAAGCTATACACTATGTATCCAAGTAGTCGAACCAAATCTATAGCATAAATACACGACACGATTGTTCGGGTTAATTTTCCGGAATTAACCCGGACAACCTTTCTACTGAAAGGTCACGGTCAAGGTAAAACACTATCCGCAATTGATACACTCCTGATGTGTGTGGCAAATTAGCATCGGCTGATGCTCCATATCCATATACGGAGCTCGGAGCGCGACTGGGTCTAATTTTAAATAAATATTAAATATATGACAAAATTACGTACATTGTTCTGAATCCAAGTAAAGTCGCTAAAATACCTGTGTCGTGGAATTCAGAAACAACGACAGTACCACAACATCCAAACCCGAATCAATACAAAAGAAACTTTCTCTGTATAGCCCTGCAGAGTATCGAACCCGGGACCTCGTAGTGGCGTTACCATGAAAACAGGTAGATACGAATAGTAAGCAGCACATATTATTCAGAATTAATCGCATTTGTATCAAACAAAAAGTAGTGCCTAATCCAAATGAAGTAAAAATATTTTTTTTATTCTTCTCCTTTATATATCATTCAATTCAATTCTTTATTGCACTCCATAATGTTACTTAAAGATATTACATAACAATATTTTTAATCAATTATGTTTGGCACGGCAATTTGATAGGAGAGAGGAAATAAATTCTTAAGCTAATGCGTTTGATTTTTTACGATTGTTATAATATTATGTTTTTATTCATATTACCAATATTTTTTAGGTTATTGGTATAAGATCTGGGTCTATCTATCTATCTATCTATCATTAAATGTCTATGAGTGTATTTGCTATCGACTGGAAAATAAATATAATTATTTCTTTCGATTCTTATTAATATGTATATTTATATATTTTTGTTACTGAAGTACTTAATAAATTCTTTTTTACCCAATGAATCTTTGCTAGAAAAATATCAATTCACTTCAGGTGTTAGGTTAGGTTAGGCTCGCTATCCGAGCGAGTTGACTACCAATTTAGCTATTGATATCTTGACAGACGCATTGATATTTTCCAAGTGTTTTCCAATAGTGCGCCGACACCAGCGCCATTTAATCATGTTCTAAATAATATATTTCTAACTCAAATCCGGGACCATTTAGATTCGGTTAGTACGATCACTCTCGCTTAACCACGTCTGTCGTCAAACTTTATAATTTTTTTGGAGCGAATCTCCCATGGATCAGCTTCAATAACGAAATGTATGTAACTCTATGAGTTCCTAGTCGATTTTTGTATTTTTTGTTATGAATAAAACCAACAGGTTTAGACTTGAAATTCGCAAAAATAAAAAAGTTATGACCAAAAAACAGTGGCTCTATGGGATTTCCTATTTAAACAAAAAGCACGCGCATTTTGATAAATAATATTACGCTCCGCTCCAATATATGGTGCTAGCGAAGCTTTATGCTTAGCGACTGCTTCGACCTAGTCAAAAAAACAAACTTATGACGTACTTTAGTTGCTTACGTATCGAACGGTGAAAGACTGCAACATAAAATATATTGCAAATATACTGCAATGCGATGCAACTCGCGCCCCCATTGCACCATCTGCATATTTCACCTCACGTTCATGTTGATATCCATTTCTAGACACCGTTCAGCTCATTACAAGTACAACAGCAGTGCATCAACACCCAGCCGCGATATAAATCAAGCACCGACGTGCTTGCCTACCATTGCTACACCAACACTTCATATATCACCACTCCTATAAACATTGCCAAGCGATAGTGGACACTATGACCTCAGTAGACAGTCGTCTTTGTCTCTGTTGAAACTATTTCCAATGCATACAGCATACTTCTGGGCGCTGCCGTCAGTAAATAACGAAATGGCCTTACAGTACTAATACTGTCTAAGTAATAAATTAGAAGTTTTATAAATATTGAAATGTTAACTGTTGTTCGTGACTTCGACCGCGTGAAATTCCATTTTATCACACAATATAATTGAAAGACACTACACGGTAGACATTATCCGGCAGATTAGAATATCATCAACCCCTCACTCTCATGGGCGTAACAGGCGACTATTAATCTTAAAGGTAATCACCATAAACTTCCCGTAGCCCACAAAATGAATAATAATGTTTTCCGAATTATGTTCTTTCATGTTCCTGCTAAATGTGGATGTTATGACAAAATCCCCCTAATTCTGGGAGAGACTCCAGTTCAGTACCTAGTGGACGTCTTTCGGCTGAGATGTTTCAATAAGTCGGGTCTTCTCGGCAATGCTCGATTCTAGTCGGGCAGCCCTGAAACCCTGATCCACCGCATTGCATCACATCATCCACTAGCATTTTTACTTCGTTTTCCCTTACCGTTTTTTGCTGATTTCCCAGGGGTCATAAAGGAATTTTAAATATCCTGTAAACCTCCTCAAAAACTGAGCTATTTTACAATTACATCTGGATATTAGTTCGTTTAAAAAAACTCTTTAGCTACTATATAAATTCTTATAACATATAATTCTTCGGTACTTTAGTATATCACTGAACTACTAAACGGCTGGATCGATATTGGTAATTGTATGTATTTGAGTGGGTTGATTTAGACTCACAATTGGATCTAGGCCGAGCAAGAAAAGGTCTGCCAATCTGCTAGTTTATTAAATATTATCCAAATATTAAAGCCAAATCCCTTGAAACTTTATTTTCGTATTCACTTACAAGTTTTTAGTTCCGTAGATTGAATTCTTTTTAATATTCAGATGTTTTAAAGATGGAGTCACCTCATCTTAAAACGAGGAAGATCAGCAAGCAAAAGAACTTGCTTATCCAATTTACAAACTAATCAATAGCCCACAGTTTTTGCAATGAAAAACGAAAATCGCCAATTTCTATTATATGTGGTTTTTTCATAAGACCTGGCGTTGTATGAGCGTTTCACGCGTTCTTGAGTTATAGGTTTGCAACCTGCGCTGCGTAGCCTTTTGATCGCTCTCGTGGTGGCAGTAACTCGACCACTGAGTAATGCGCACGCGCACGAATACCTCATGCGCGGACGTAACAGGCGCAAACCAATAACTAACCCCATGGGTGCATAAAGTGATTCAACGACCGTGAGCTACAGACAAGTGCGAATGCCTTTTGAACTGGTTTAATACTGTAAATAATATTTTTAGTAGCTTTATTAGGCCTTAGCTCGCTTACTGCTAGACTACAAAAGATTTATAACTCATTATCAACACAGCTAAATTTTGATTTATTCAGACCTAACCTTAAAAAATTCAAAATGATACTAAAGGAGCATTTAATTTTAGTCTGAATACTTAAAAACCTCTTCAATGGGGACATTTCTTTTATTTATTTTTAAATTAAGTTTGTTAAATTTTTTGTTTGTGTTAGAAAGCACTCCATTCTTACACTAGGGAAGGAAGGGGGAAAGAAGTATTTTTACAGTTCTATTTTAAATAATTGTATTGTTCTCAACATTAATAAATATTGTACCGTCAGGGATCGCACGTCATAATAGCACTTATGCATGTATCATACTTCGCTATGCTTGTATTATTGTATATGGTATAAGTTTTGTAAGTTGTCCTCAATAAATAAAATAAAATAAATTAGTTTGGAAGTTCACTTTTGGCCAAATAGAAAAATAAACATTTATTGGCAGATACATAGAGAAAACAAGAATAGGAGGAGAAAATAAGGGATGAAAAAATACAAATAATAATAAAAACTTAAAAACTACTGTGTGGTTAATAAATTCACAGCTGGGTAGATATACACTATTGATGACAGAAGAATATATAGAATAGGATCTGTGGGTGCGGGCGGAGAGAGGATAGGGTGGCGTCGCGCAAGCCGGCGTAGCCTCCTACCCTCGACGGGACAGTCGGCAGAAGATAGGTGGCCCAAACGTCAGCATGGAACAGTCCCGCTCCTTCTGAAGGGGTACTTTTATGTGCAGAGCATCCCTTGTTGGTGAAGAGGCCGGCTTGCCGGGGTCCTATGTGATAAATATCAAAAATAGCCCTACAGCAACTCTGGCACCTTTTCTTGTTTGCTATTCCTACCTGTCATATCAAGCGCTGCTCAGTTGGGCATCAAGAGCGAAATCATCCTAAATTTAAAAAAGATTTAAAAAAATTAAAGAAAAAAAAACAAAAATATATCAAGAACTTCGGAATCGATTGTACAATTTGCATAAGTTTGATAGAACAAAAGATTTAATACCAGCAATTGTAAGAGTTTATTATTCTAGAATTAACAATAGCAATAACAATCGTCGATTAAACGCAGTGAGATTATATGTGCATGATGCTATTTAACGTTTAGCAGTGTGTATTACCGGAACCTACGGGTTATCGTGAGAGCACTGCTTTGAATAAGCGTCGGAAAATGTAATAAAATTGTTGGAGTTGATAAAAACATGTATAGTTTGTAAGATTGTTCCGTCATCAATTTGTGACTCTATGTTTACCCTTAACCGACGATCGTGTATGGAAGGTCTGACGAGTGTTGAAGAAGTGATAGATGTTTGTCAGGAATGTGATAAGTGGAAATAATGAAAAGCACATGATCAAGAAGAGAGCCCTGTGAAACTACCGTTTTAGTCAATGAAACTTCATACTACAGCTGTATAAATATATATTTTACAAACATTACTTATTAATTTTGTTTTATATTTTTGCTATTTTTGATCTATTATATATTCTATTTAATCGATTTTTAAAAGAAGAAGAAAGAAGAACTTTAAATGTTTGAACATATTCGTAGCTTAGCTCGTCTATGCAATGCTTATTTAAAATAATAAACAAATTAATTCCAGCATTGTTTATAGACTAAAACGTGTTTAATAATAATTATTAAATATAAATTATATAATTATTTCATATGGCCACACTGATGTTGGCAACATAGCCATCAAAACCTCTATAACAGTAATTAATAAATTTAATTAAAACTAGTGTTAAAGTTTTCAATGCATTTTTATTCTACATAAAGCTTGTCTTTGTTTTTCAGTTTACATTTTTAATGAAGTTTTTATAATTTTAAACTTTTTTAGACAGGTAAGTATAACTTGAAATAATTCTCATATACTCACATTATTTTAAGATCTCAATAATTATAAGGGTTAAATAAAACTGGTTATTTAATTTTGCTTTTAATTTTTTTATTTCAATAGAAATGGTGCAAGAGGTAAATCTATAAACAACTGTGCATTATGCACCTGCACCAATGCATTCGGTACAGCTTAACTGATGCGAGCAGTCGACAGTAATCGGCGATTAGAGAGAGATAAGGGACCGCTATCGTGCGCAATCGCAACAAACGGCCAGTTGGATAGAGCCGTTTGCAGTAATTTTTATAAAATCCTTGAAAACGAGTTTAATAAGAGTTTATACTGGAGTTAAGTTCTGTTACACTTATGTTAATGTTTCATTGTTAAGCCTAGCCAATCGATTTTATAACTCGCACTGTTATACTCCTATTAAAATAATACTAGCTGACCCTGCCACGCATTGCTGTAGCTAAGTTAATATAATTTGCAATTTTTTATTATGAATTAAAATGAAACCTATCCTATGTCCTCAGTCGGAACAAATGCAGCAAAATAAAAAAAAAACATTAAAATCAGTTATGTATTTTCTGAGTTCATCGCGGTCAAACATTTTGGGAGTCAATTTTTATAGATACAGATTTCTTACACTCACAACAATTAGGTTAGCCCAAAGTAAGCACTGTCGGCTTATGTTATGGGTACTATAAATATAAATACCCATAACTTAGATAGAATTGAAATGCACTTAAAATAAGTTGTTTTGAATCGTCCAACATTTTTATCAACCACCCATTCAGGACGTCTTTTAACCTACAAGAAGAACGGGCGCAACAAACTCGTCAGCTTTAACAGAAGTAACGACATTTACAATATTATATGTCGTTACCATAGAAATAGACGATTAGAAAAATGAAACGTTGTCAATTATATTTTATGAGTCATATGAATAGCTGTATACTTCATTCATAGAGTGGTGAATGTTGAGAAATAATTATATTTTGTAAACTGAATATATTAACTGAACGATTTCAAAACTAACCATTAAATGAATACCGGCACAGATCCAATTGCAAAGCGTTGCATCGTAAATTAAATTAGAACTATTTTAATTAGTGTAACAATTAAGCGGTCGTTTCAGTCGATAAATAAGGAGAGATTTACAATGCCTTCAGCCCATTGAGGCGGACTTATTACCATAAATCGGGACCGCGGACTAATAACGATGCGATGTGATTTAGATCGTCAGTAAAGCGACTTAGAATGCAAATTGCATAAACAGCGGAGGCTGTTTTGATCGAAAATCATATCGATTCTCGCGAATGATTTAGGGTGGTACAAAGGCTTACGAGTATACAGCCAGCCCCCTCGTTAGTGAGCCGTTACGGGAGTCTACGGCCTGTTATGGCATCGGGAGTATCAAACCATTACAAATAATGTTATCCTAACTTATATTGTGAATGCGAAAATTTGTTTGTCTGTTTGTTTCGCTTTCACGCATTGACTACTTGATAGATTCTTATAAAATTTTGCAGACACGTTGTTAGGGGCACAAAAAAGGATATAGGGTACTTTTTGATGACTGTTTTTTTATATTTTGTTTTATAAGTGTCAATGATTTAGGAGAAAAAATAAGGTGAAAGTATCTTTTTATTGTTTATTTTTATTCTATGCGGATAAGACCATGATATTAAAAATTAAATAAATAAAAAATTGTGACAACCATAATTTTACAAAAAAATCTAAATAATTGAATTTATTCTAAGTACACAG
This sequence comes from Calamotropha paludella, assembly GCA_927399485.1. Lineage (NCBI taxonomy): Eukaryota > Metazoa > Arthropoda > Insecta > Lepidoptera > Crambidae > Calamotropha > Calamotropha paludella. Next base: position 23,273,154 of record OV656820.1, on the reverse strand, counting down.
ATCAAGTACGTAGGCTCGTTTTAAAGCAATGCATACGTATAATAACGGAAGTCCGTGCGAACCTACGGCACGGAGACAGACGTGAAGGCATAGAAGATAGTACCACAATGTAGCGAAATGCTCCGCACGGAGCATGCTCCACGCAGAACTCTAATCTAGTCGTCCGCATGGAACTTAACAATGCAGAGTTAAAAAAATAACCTTATTAAACAAAATCATGTCTGTACCGCGCTAAGTGAGCCCTTATAAAACCATATATCGTCCCAAGGAAACCGATTGAGGTACACTCATAATACACTAAACGAATAAAAATTCGGTAAACCGGACCATGTTATAAAAACCGTACAAAAAATTTAACATCGCCGTTCAATAAATGTCTTGTATAGCACATCGCCATCTATTGATCAGCGCATCATATCAAAGTCTTTTTAATTATTTTGCAATGCCACTCAAAACTGTGAGGAGGAGTGGGTAGATTCGAATATTACCCCCAGTATTTCGTAATCAGCTAGGTATTTCTGCCTTCAAATCACTAAATGACTGGCTCGCCAATAATTGTGGTAACTATGATTTATATTCGACTGGACATGTTTACTCTCAACCTTAATTAGATTTGCAAAGCGAGATTTATGGATGGAGAAATACTTCTAGTAATGTTTCCTGGAAAGTACCTACGTGTTTGATAAATCAAAATATAAAATAATATATTTGGATTTATCATTACACTACAGCACAGAAATAGAAATTGAAATCAGACCGAAACACTTGTGTTATGGACTGTACCATACTTATATTTCCTGATTGTTCATAAGAAAAAATTCAAAGCCCAATCGCATTGACGCATAAAACTAACTGAAAAACCAATACTCAAAAAAGAAAAACATATATTTTATTATAATAATAATAATATTTCTTACATTTACATCAATTATCCTAGCCCAAAGTAAGCACTGTAGGGCTTGTGTTATGGATACTAGGGTAACGGATAGAATTACATAGATGTGTAATATTTATAGAAACATATAAATACTCATGACTGAGAGATACAAATGCTCGTATTTATCACACAAACATTACCTACCGGAACCGAACCCAGGACAATATATGTATAACAAGCAGAAATAGTTTTTAAGCGTGTATAAGTGAGAGACATCAGTTAATTCATATCCATTACGCGTCAAAGATCCCAACCGCCTCAACCGATTGTGATAAAATAAGTTTTATAACCACCACTAGAAAGCTTGCTTTTAAATAAAAAAAAAACACTGGCACTCCGGAGTACCGACAGAAGTGAAAAAGTGCGTTAATTTGTTCGCCGGTAATAGGGCCGGTCGATACGAAAAGGCGCGGAATTTAAAATTTCTCATTATAACAGGAAAAAAGTTCCCACATGCATATATATCTGTGTTGTAAGTATATACACAATATATGTTTGTACTAAATATAGTTATATTATCAATGTTTTTAACCCAAACTCAAATCTCGTGTAAAGGGGCCAATTTATGTAGACACTTATGTGTATAAGTATCTACATAAATTAGCCCCGGTTAAATTGGTCTCGGTTATGGCAACAGTGTTGCGAGTTCCAATGGTTTTTTTCCCCATCTCAAACAATCCCCAACACGGCTTAAGAAGTTTTCACTTCAAAAAAACCGCATCTAAATCGGTTTAATTGATTAAGAGTTATGGTGCTACAGACACACATATACACATAGTGGTCAAACTTCGGGCGGGCGTTAAAAAACACTTTTACACTGCATATTACAAAGTACAAGAATTCTTAAAGAAAGGTCCTTAAAATAACTTGGACAGATTTCTTATTTTATATTTTAAATATATAATAAACATACTACATATTCTTTTGGACATAATTTTAATCTTCTATTGGTTTTGATTTTTCTAATGAAAATTGTATGTTTTTTTTTAAATAGGTAAACGCTTGACCGCTGTCTCGCCTGAGGGTAAGCGCGCGCCGATGCGATTTAGCATGTGACGCACTTGCCTAGAAGATACATACCTATTTACTCGTGACTTGAAGACTTATTTTCTATTTGTATTCCTTACCTAAGGTAGAAATTAGGTGTTACTATTAACATTGTAAAATACTGATTCTGATCCTGAAAGAGTAGCTCCCTGCGAATTCGACTAGTGTTATTTCACGAATCAAACTTGGGATCACAACTCGAAGGTCATACCGTGAAAGATGCCAATCATAGTTTTAATCAGTGTGAATAATAATTGCGCGGCGCACTGAATGGGTGCGCTCCGTGGGAAGGTGAGCGGGCAGGCAGCTCAGGGCCATCGTGCCCCATTTGATTCCTAGTCCACTCTAGAATCCTATTACAATTAGATTTGAGACCTATTACTTTAAAATGCAACATTACTTAAAAGATTTTTAGCAGTTTCCTTTTAATTATGATAATTTTTCATATATTAAACTAGCTGACTCGACCACATCTTGCTATAAAAATTAAAATGAAAAATATCCTATCATCAAACATTGTTGGAACAAATTCAGCAAAATCGCGGTCAAACACTGTGACAGGGTATTTATATGTGTTTGATGCATTGTCAAGATGATTTTTTTTTTTTTTTTTTTTTAAAGAGAATATTAATAAACTTAATACAATATATTTATTTATTTATGTGCAAACAAACACGGTACATAAGGTGTATAAAATTGCATTATGTTCACGTGTTGAACTAAGTACTGGCACGCAAACGTTAAAATGTAAAAGAAGCTATATAATGTCAAATTATTTAGCATACAGTCAAAACTAGAAATATAATAATGAAAAAGCAATGTCACAATAAAATTCTAATAAAATATCACTACGATATCAAAATTTTCACAATTAAATTCAAATATTGTTTTTTTTTTTTTTTTTTAATATTTAATTTAGTGCCTTTAATTGTTTCATTGTTTAGTTAATTTAATTCTTGTTAGGACTTTGCTATCTTTTTATTAATTATACGTATATGTAAATGTTGTGTATGCCAGTTATTGGCTTTCGTGAAGGATAAAAACCTAGAATATAAGACAACCAATAATAAAATACACGTAAAGCTGTTGGTGTACCTTATGAAATAAATAATAAAATTAAAAAAAATAATAACAATAAGCAATGTCAATAAAAATACGTGAGGCAAGATAACATTAGTCATTCTTTTTTCATATTAGGATTTTTAAAAAATTATATATGTACAGAGATCATAATTATAATAAAGCGAACAGTCTATTTTTAATTTATTTGGTGGTAAATCTGCGATAGTTAAGAACAAAGCATTGTGCAATTTTATGGCCATATAGTAACAATTTTTAGCAAAAAATTTTGTTTTATGTGAAGGACCAAACAGGCGATTAGCATATCTTTGTTTTAAAGCACACACGTTATGTTTCTTAGTAAATAGGTAAAATATAAAAAAGCATAATTCGAAAAAAGTACATGGCGGGACGTGCCATAAGCTTTAGCTGTCGAAAAAGACGGCTACAAGAATTAAAAGCGCCATCTGTACCTTATGATATCTCTGTAATACACTTTTTCTGCATTAGGAAGACACGATTTATCTCCACACAGCTTCCCTAAATAACGAGTCCGTAATCCGTAATCAGTTAAATGCTTGAATGAGACAAAATATAATAAGAAAGATCGCCTTTTAAATCTATGGATCATCTTGCATCACCAATAAATGAATTATTTACGACGAAAGTCAACATTCCATATGTTTTGTTTTATGAAGAAATCATAGCAGGATGACATGTTAACATCCTGTGTTTAATTCACCGGGCCGCCATTTCGCGGTATCGCGATAGCCCCGCAAAACATTGGCTCGAACGGATTCTAGCAAAAAAAGCGAGCAATAGAATCAATTAGAGCGGAGCAATAAACGTGGCGGCATTTCCGACGATTAGCCATCCTGCTCGAAGGACCAACCGGTAACCGACGTATCCGTCACTCCTGATTTATTTCTAGTTCATTATAATAATGGCTATAAGACCTATGATCCCGTCGAAACATAATCGAACCGGTTTGATTTGATAAAGTTATCTTTTAAATAATATTACGGTTGTTTTATTACGGTTTTTTGCGCATAATTTATATTTAATCCTGACGTTTCGACTCCTTTACAGGAGCCCTGATCTGATCACAGGATCACGTAAGGAAAAAAATGTGCGCATTTTGAAAGATGTTGAGTAGGGCTTGGTACAATAGCAACCAAGAAAGGATGGCAGTGCTATAAACTATGCGCAAAAACCCGTTATAAATAGTTTTTTTTAATGTTTAATGCGCGTGGAAGTGTTTGAACTAAATAATAACAATTAGTCGACATCAAACTATCTATCAAACGATCACATTTCTCGTGGAAGTTTCCTAAACCGTCAATCTTGCCTTTCGAATCAAATTCAGGTTGAAAGTATTCAAGTTCGTGTATAATTAAATATAAATCATTGCAGCTACTATTATATTCGCTGCGCCATAGCCGGCCATTATTGTCTCGATGACGGATTGGCGATGTGATGCCTTCTACCGAGTATATTTTCATTTTTCATCATCCATCGTCGTCAGTTAATCGGCCTCTTAATGTCCCCAATTTAGGGGCACAGGCCTTCCCTATAAACGGAATCATCTTGGGATAAATAAGCCTAATACGAGGGCCTAGTATATGTTGGCTAACTACCGCAAAGCAGGACCAAAGATTTCATAATTTTGGAGTGACTTGAATGCAAATTTCTTTTGGCTACGAAATATTAAGATCGACTACAGCTGTGGAAATTCATAAATCGGTCGAAAAACCGAACAATAGCATGCCGAATGTAAAAGCGAACGACACACAAAAGCGATCAAAATACACATACGCAAAAGTCGGTCATCTCTGAACACTTAATCCAAACGAGCTCAAATCGGTAGTACGAGTTTCATAACCCTCATATTATCTCAATAGAACACCACTACATACTAAGAATAGTAAGAGAGCGTTGCAATTACCAAACACAAAAATTTGATTGGTGAAGATTGGTTTAATTGTCGTCCTTTTTTAAATCCAGTAGTCCTTTTTTGTAAAAACAACAAAACAAAAAAAAAGTGTTGTTTGGTGGTCTGATATTGTGAGCATCGTGTGTCGTCAACAGTTTGGAATGAATAGTGACCCTGCAGACAGTAGTACCGATATCGAGTGTTATAAAAGACTACAACGGAGGGTAGACCGATACTTGAGCTCATAACATCCACCCTCAAAAAAGGCTGACAAAGCTCAAAAATAAAAACCGGCCAAGTGCGAGTCGGACTCGCGCACAAAGGGTTCCGTACAAACTTTTAGTTAATAAAAAAAATCACGTTTGTTGTTAATTTTATTATTTATTATTAAAGTAAAAATACAACTGAGTATTTTGTGAATATTTCAAGTGCCTACATATTGCAATTATTGACTTCGAGCAAAAAACGCCAAAAAAAACGCGTTTGTTGTATGGGAGACTAAGGGGGTCTCCCATACAACAAACGCGTTTTTTTATATTTTAATATTTATTTTATTTTGTTTTTAGTATTTGTTGTTATAGCGGCTATAGAAATACATAATTTGTGAAAATTTCAACTGTATAGCTATTGCGCTTCTTGATATACAGCCTGTCTGGTGACAGACGGACGGACGCACAGACAAACGGACAGACAGCGAAGTCTTAGTGATAGGGTCCCGTTATAACGCTTTGGGTACGGAACCCTAAAAATTTGTTTAAATTCCCGTTATTATTAAAAGTAATTATATCTTAATTATATGCATTTGCTGCTGAAGACCCAGCATATTTTGTCGATGGTTGTTTTGATTTGTCGTGATCGTCATGTAATGTTTGAGTACGACTTCCTATATGAAATCGTGGCTGACATTCGCATGCCTTTACCCCAAATATATAGACACCCGGAGCTTTTAACGATGACGCAATAACATTGAGGTCCGACATGAGCGGTCGCTGCAAACGTCTGCCACAAAACCTCTCTTTGTTTGCGCTATTTCCAACAGGTCAAAAGTCTCTAATCTCGAAGATTATCTGGTAAAAAGTGAAAAGGTCTTATGGAGAGTGGCCATATTTGAGAGATTATACAATAATCAAAAGAGGCCCGATGATTGGTGAACAAAGCGGTGATGGTAGATAGCGCGATGATGATGACCAGCGGTTTGAGACGAGCGCTATTTACGAACCACTCGAAAGCTACTACAACGATAGCGTATACGACATAAATTCAACTAGTAAAACTTACAAACTCATATTGGCTCATAGATATTTTAACTTTGTTAATCGTAAGAATGATGTTATAGAATAAATTCGTATAATATTGTGACTACTGAGTAGTTAAAACTAACATTTGCGCAGGCGTTTATTTAAATGAAATTCAATTTATTTCAATGATCAAAGTCTCATAATTGTTAGTGTATTCATAATTATAACAATAATTAATTCAATTAGAGCATGTCAAATAATACTAATAAAAAATAACAAATTAAAATCGGAATATACTCTTACATAATAATACTTGGCCTTACTCAACAAGCACTTTTGTCCAGTGCTGGCTTTAATCTACTCGCACCTGCCACAACCCTCAGGAACTTAATCCCGCAGATTGAGGTTATGTTGAGAACATATAACAGACAACTTGCGTGTTACTTACATGCTTTTTTAGCGCTATCCTCAATGACTTTACTTTATTCTGGCTATTATAACCAAATTACAGGCGTTTTTACTAACAAATCTTGCCACATGAATAACTTAGCTAACCCTCTAGGCTATGCAAACTGATGCAACGTGGGGAACGTGGCACTCGTGACACAGTTTATAAACAGTTGGGTTCCAATGAAATATCGAAATAGCCTAAAATAAATAGAAATTATGCGAGTGTTTCTTGAATAGGGTACGTAGACAGCAGCGGCCGGCGTGTTCGCACAATGGGCTGTTGTGACGCGCCCGATCACAATTATAGATACAGCCAGTTTAGACGTCACCCGCTGGCGTACACTCGACACTAGAGAAATAAACTAAAAAAAAACAGCTGTATAATATCTACAAACATAAATTATTTTAATAGAGAAATACTTGAAGAAATCGACTCGGCTCACGAGTGAATTTTCAGGCGGGAATCGAATCGCAACCTCTGGAAGTCCGATCCAATGCTCTCCTAATTGGGAAAACATTGGATCGAGAATTAATTCCTTGTGAGCTGCGTCGATTGTTTATAGTTTTTTCTATTAAAATAATTTATCTTATAAGATGGCATTGATAAAATGCCATAAAAATTATAAGAACTCTAAAAACATTTTTTTATCATTAATGGGTTTGCTCTAGATCCCAATCAAGCCTTTTCACCCTGGTTCTGAAGACGGACTAGTTGTAAGTACTCGGAAATGCAAAATTTCTAAGTAAAGCTTATAAGAGTTTTTTTGCGAAAAAACAGAGAGATAGTTAAACGGTTTCATTGAAAAGAAGGAAAATAATGAGTTAGATAATATATTTGGATGACCGTTTGGTGCAACGGTAGCATTCCTGCCTTTCGCACCGACTGTCCTCGGTTCGAATCCCAGAAGGGGCTGATGTTGTTATGATGAATACGAGCATTTGTACTTAAATTATGGGTATTAATATATATTACTATAAATAAACGGTATCTATATATCACATATTTATGTCTATCCGTTACCCTAGTATCCATAACACATTCCTTATAGTGCTTAATTTGGGCTAGGTTAGTTTGTGTGCATTTAAAAATATTATTTATCAATAATTTAATAGTATATAGCAGCAGTTCGTTGTCTTTTAAAAAGAATATTATTAATTCCTGAAAGAAATTAAATAATTGTTATAAATTTCTCATCCTTTTATCATCAAAATTAACTAAAGTCAGGTCAAGCAAATAGATATCCTTTGCTTTTTACAAAAAGTAGAAAATCATATAGTTGCCTAGAAGTATAAGTAAATCAGTATTTACAGAAAAATTTCCCACTCTCCCTTTCCCCTCTATAAAAGGGGCGTCGTTTTCAACGACCACCCGATTCCGCTTCGAGCCGCCGTGCGCACCAGTCGTCCCCGTACACAGGTGCCCCCTAGCGGCGCTCGCCTCACTTCGCTCGCCTCCCGCGTGAAACGCTCCTGTTGAAGCCGAAGCGCTCCTGAGTCCCCGATCCGGGCGGATAGGCAGCCGCTTGTTGCGAGCCTTCTCGCGACCAGCGGCCCTCGCGTCGGATCGCGTCTCTCTCTCTCTCTCTTTTGCGCACCGCGGTAGTCGTTAGGGCAGCCGCTAGTTGCGGAACCTTCCGCAATTAACGGTTTTTACTTCCGATTTCTCGGTTGTAATCGTTCCGGGTTAGCTGGAACCCTTTGTTTGTATTAAAATAAAGGGTTCCTCTTCCCGCCCGCGTCTTGCGTCGACGGATACCTTGCGGTGTTAACGAAGTCGGCGGAGCAATCCCGGTTTGCTCTCTAGGGCCCTTCAGGCTCTAGGAAAACCGAAGGCCAAGTCCCATTGCACTTGGGCTTAGCCCAAGGGGTTTGGCAGGCGGCTATCCGTTTAGGGATACCTGCCCTCGGTCGCGTCACCCCCTCCCCCCTGCCGCCCGGCAGGGGGTGTCTCTTGCATTAGTTTTATTTCTTTTTACTCTCTTTAATTTTATTTTCGAGCTCACGAAATGGCGTCTTCGGACCCAAGTGAGCTCATCAACGCGCTTTCGGGTGTCGACCCACTGCTCTCGCAGCTTCCTGCGAGCAGTGTGGCGGCACTCCTCGCCTTCTTTGAGGCGCGGTTCGGGCCCCAGCCCGTGGCCGCGCAGACCCAAACCCAGGTAGGAACCCAGAGATCCCAACGATCCCTTCCTATCATCCTCTCCTCCCCGGCGTCCCCAGACGCACAGGGGACACAACGGTCACCCATCCCGACCGTGACCAGACCCAACTTTAGCGACATGGATTGCGAATTCCTCGCATCCAAGCGCTCGGCCCCGAGGCACACGCCTCCCTTCTCGTCCGACTCTGCCGACGAGTCTTCCTCTACGCTCACCGATGGTTTTACCACGGTAGAGGGAAAACGTTCGAAGCGCACTAAGCGCAGGAAGAACGTTTCCCCGCCCGCCACTCCAGTGGCTTCCACCACCACCTCAGCCGCCCCGGTTAAGGCAGCCCCTACGGCCCCGAGCAGGTCCACCGGGGACCTGCCCCGCGCCGCCCCGACTGCACGCCCATCCACCTCGCGTCCACTTTCAAGGTGCGACGCGCAACCTACAAAGGTTGCTGCCCCCCCGCCGATCCAACTTCAGGACAAGGCCAAGTGGGGCTTAGTGTCCGCCTTATGTGTACAGGAGAAAATCCAGTACACAAAGGCCGTCAACAAGGGTTTGACCATCGAGGTCAACACCCCCACGATCGCGGACTTTAGGTCTCTGACCCGACTTCTTGCCAACAAAGGCATTTCTTACTACACCTTTGCGCTCCCCGAGGAGCGCAAAGTCAAGGCCGTTCTTAGGGGCATCCCCGAAGAACTTCCGAACGAGGACATCCTAAATGACCTCGTTCGACAGGGCTACCCTGTTGTCGGCGTGCACAAGTTGCACGCGAGCAATGGGAGGTCCTGGCCCCTCGCTTTGGTCATAATGACCAACAACGAAAAGGCCAAACCCATCTTCCGCGCCAAAGACCTCGTGGTCTGCGGCCTTTCTGGCATTCGAGCCGAGCCCCCCAACAAGCGTGGGTATCCTGGGCAGTGTCACCGCTGCCAGCTTTACGGCCATGCAGCGGCGAACTGCAACGCTTCACCGAGGTGCGTCAAGTGCCTCATTCCACACCTGACCAAGGAGTGCTCTCGCACGAGAGACTCCCCCACCCCTCCCGACTGTGTGCTGTGTGGCCAATCCGGCCACCCAGCTAACTATAGGGGTTGCTCTCGCGCCCCTCGCCCAAAGCCTCCCAAGGCTAAAAAGCCTAACCGGGGACCAAAGGCATCTTCTTCTCAGAAGAAGAGGCCTTCTGGCCCCCCGGCCCCTCCTAAGCCTTCGCTGGCAAATTTCCCACCCCTACCTAAAGGGGCGGGACAGCCGGCTACCACCACTCCAGCCCCCCCCATGCCGGCCTCCGGACCGGCCTGGGGACCAGCCCCTCCGGCACCGGCCCCTGGGCCGGCCTGGGGCCCAGCTCCCAAGGCGACGCCGCCTAAGGCGACACCGCCTAAGGCGGCTCCCGCCTCCCAAGCCCCGAAGTCATCCCTTATGAATGACTTCTCCATCATCTTCACCACGATGCAAGGCATCAATATCAATGAGATATCGGCCTTGGCATCCAAACTCAGGATGGCCCAAAACGCCCAACAACGGCTTCTAGCTCTCTGTGAGCACGAAGCCCTTCTCCGGTCCCTTAACTAAGGTCCGCAATGCCAGGAAGGATCCCATCTTCTTCTTCTTCTTCTCCGACTGTACCAGTCGCTCCTCTCACCGGTCGAGTGAAACCTAGAGGTGTTTCGCTTATCTCTTTCAATACCCGCTCCCTGCGCAAAAACATTCCCGAGCTTAGGGTGTTTCTGCGCGAAAGGGACCCCGACCTTGTCCTACTTCAGGAAACATGGCTCAAACCGTCCATACGGAAAGGGCTATCGATTCCTTCATACTCCCTAGTCAGAAATGACAACTTCACCCCAGCGGACCAGAACCGCAGGGAAATTGTCTCTGGTGGCACGGCGATCTACTACAAAAGATCGCTTCACTGCTCACCAATCCCCACTCCTGCTCTCTCTAACATGGAAGCCACGGTATGCAGACTGGCTATGTCGGGTCACAGAACACTGATCATAGCTTCTGTCTACATACACGCTGGCACCACTCCATTGCGGAGCGACTTCGAGTCCCTTCTGTCTTTGGGCGACTCAGTCATTCTGTTTGGAGACTTTAACTCCAAGCACACTGACTGGACCTGCCGCAAGACAAACACCGGCGGGCGGCGTCTGCTTCAGATCACACATGATCTCGAATTAGACGTCTTCAGCCCGTACGAACCCACCCACTACCCAGACAACCCACAGAATGATCCCGACGTACTAGACTTCGCTCTAGTCAAGGGAGTCTCCCTCCCATTTAGGACGATTGAGACCCTCCAAGACCTCGGGTCCGATCACAGGCCGGTTTCCCTCATTATGGGAAACAAAGAGCCAACCCCTCCCTCCTTCAAAACCATTACTGACTGGGATCGGTTCAGATCGTCCCTCAAGTCGGCAATGGAAGTAGGCAACCCTTCGCTCTCTATGGACCCCGACTATTACGATAGTTCGGAGAAAATAGATGCAGCCATTTCCGAATTTACTCTTTTGGTCCAAAGAAAGACTGCGGACAGTGCGAGGAAGGTACCTGTGAAAAATCACAATGCCATTCCTCCCACCCTCCGCAACCTGATGAGGGCCAAAAATGCAGCTCTCCGGAGAGCTGCTAGGTACCCGACCCCTGAGTACAGAGCCAGAGCAAACCGTCTTCAACGGTTAGTAAGATCTCAGTTGAACGACCTGAGGAATAACCAATTTGGTGACCTCATGGCGGACATCACTCCCTCCCATGTAGCCTACTACCGAGTGGCCAGAGCCCTCCGTAGTGACACCTCAAACTTCACACCCCCTCTCCTCCGTCCCGATGGCTCCACAGCCTTCGACGACGAGGAGAAGGCGGAGTGTTTTGCTGACAGCATTGCTTCACAATGCTCAGTCAGCACTCAGACTTGCGACCCATCCCACCTTCAGTCGATTGAGAAGGAGCTCAGCGAGCTGAACTCCAAACCTCTAGACTCTGATCCCATCACAGTGTCCCCTGATGAAGTCCATTCCTTCATCAAGGGCCTCAAGACCAAAAAGGCCCCTGGCGCCGACGGCGTCTCCAACATGGCCCTAAAGCACCTACCATCTCAAGTGCTGGTCTTACTGTCCCTTTTATTCAACGCCTGCTTCGATCTCTGCTACTTTCCAGCAGCCTGGAAAGAAGCAATCGTAATAGGCATCCCCAAGCCGGGGAAACCCCTAAACCTCCCTGCGAGCCACCGCCCCATCAGCCTCCTCAAGGCAATGGGGAAACTCTTTGAAAGGTGTATCCTCGCCCGCCTAAAAGACCATCTCTTTACGAATGACCTCATCATACCCCATCAGTTTGGCTTTCGAACCAAACACTCATGCCCCCAACAGGTTCACCGCATAGTCGAGTACATCTCGAGCGGCTTTTTCCCTAGGAAATATAAGACCGTGGCGGTTTTCTTTGATGTAGCCAAGGCCTTCGATAAGGTCTGGCACGCTGGACTAACTGTCAAGCTGTACAGACTTAATCTGTCAGTGAGACTGGTCCGGCTAGTAGCATCATTTCTCCAGCATCGTACCTTCCGTTTCAGATACGAAGGTACTCTCTCAACTCCGCGTAACATAACAGCGGGCGTGCCTCAGGGCTCTGTCCTGGCTCCTCTGCTGTATGTTATTTACACCAACGACATTCCCGTCCCAACAAACGGGGTACAACTGTCCCTGTTTGCAGACGATACTGCTCTGTATCTCAAGGGCTCATCATGTAGGAATATCCTCCCGAGGCTTCAGACCTCCATCAACTCCTTAGGCGACTGGTTCCGCGAGTGGCGTATCGATGTAAACCCGGATAAGTCATCCGCTGTTTGCTTCGACGCAAAACGCACGCGTGTACCGGCCCGCCACAACCCACCCCGACTCCAGGGGAAGTCCATTCCATGGCAACGCACTGCCAAATTTCTAGGCGTCACCCTTGACCAAAAACTGACATTCTCTCCTCACGTCAAGAGAGTGTCTCGTAACGCGCGGTTTTACTTGGGGCGTCTCAACCCTATGTTGGGGCGTCACAGCCGCATGTCACTTCGGAACAAGCGAACACTTTATAAGGTCTGCATACGACCGGTGATGACCTACGCGTCCCCGATCTTCTCACATGCAAAGGCATCAGTCCTTAATAAATTGCAGGTGATTCAAAACCTATTCATACGTAGGGCCTCAAATTCTCCCTGGTATGTCCGCAACGCGGACTTGCACAGGGACTTTGAACTCCCTACTCTCCAACAATACTTCATAAAGGCCTCTGAACGTTTCTTCGAAACAGCAGAGAGCCACTCTAACCCACTTATCCGGGGCGCATCCAACTACACTCCTTCCTCATCCACGAACCCTCTGTCTAGGCGACCTAGGTCTATCCTGACAGACCAACCCAGTCAATTGTCAGCTGACCTGAACCTCCTCTTAGAGGCACAGGAATCAGCCAAACGTAGAGCCAATACAGACCCATCAGGTCTACCCCAGTCCTCTCAGATGCCGACTGGCCCCCCTTCTGGGAGCCAGCCGACTTAACTTCATTCACGACTGACCCCCCTTCTGGGAGTCAATCGTTTTTTCTATGCGCTCTCTCACCTAGGTGAGTAGCGCTTGCGCCACCCCTCTCTAGAGGGGTGGTCGCCTCAGATGACGGCTTATGACCTTCTCCGGGTGCAAGCCAATCCCAGGTGGTGTTTAGTCAGTACAAGTCTGACATAACTATCGGGCCGGCCCGAAGTATCCATAGAGGATTCACCACCTCCCTCCCCCGTGTCCGGAGGGTGCATTTTGCATAAAAAAAAAAAAAAAAAAAAAAAAACAACGACCACCAACACGAATATGATTATTTTCCATTTTCCACTTAATCAAAAGCTGATAAAGGTTCGTTATCGAATGCGCCTCGAATCGTAGCATCCTGACGTTCTCGTGTTACCGCCATTGTACTCTGGCGAATTTAAAATTCTATTAAAATGCAACCACACCCATTTGTCACACCCATGATGGGTGTCGTCTAAAACAGCAGACATAAAAAACCGGCCAAGTGCGAGGCGGATTCGCGCACCGAGGGTTGTGAACAAACTTTTAGTTCAGTAAAGTTCATTACGGGAATAAAAAATCACGTTTGTTGTATGGGAGTCCCTCTGAAATATTACTTTCAATTTAATTTAATTATTTATTTTTAAAGTTACAACTGTGACATCATTCCTTATTTTATCCATCAAATTCACTCCAGCTATACTTCTTAAAGCTCTATAGATATTTTGAATTTGAACATTTTAAATATCAAAAATATGACAAAACGAAAAGACAATCATTTCCTACCGGCAAAAGTGAAATAACCAAACATTGTTTTAAGTCCTCAAATAATGTTTTTAAAAGAAAAACTGATTGTGGAATCCGTATTAAAGGGGGTCGAGCTGGGTGGAGTCGGAGGTGGAGGCGAGCGGAGTCACGCGGCGCGATTAGTCTCGCCGCTACCGGGAACGGTCGTCAAATTGGTGCATTTTTCACCAATTACGTGATTGCAGGCGGTTTCACAGTCCACTGGAAACATTTCCAATAACGAGCAAGTATAGTATTTCGTTAACTCTATTAGTAATTTCAAGTATTTATTCGGGAAGGGAAAGAAAACTGCGGATATCATGAAACGGGTAAATATATTATCTCTAGCTTGCTCGTGCTTTGGAAAGTACTCTAAGTTACCTGTCTGTCGATCTTCTACAGAATGTACTTTGGAGAGTGTGCTCAGAAGTTGCATATGCTCATACCATCTCCCTTTTGCCATCGGACATCCAGACGCACGGCGGGCTACCACCCTTTCTCGGTTGCTATTCCTACTGCTGCACCAAGCACTTCTCAATATATAATGCGCACAGCAAAGGAGTAGAATTCCCTCCCAGCGTCTGTATTCAAACATACTTATAACCCGTCCGTTTTTAAAGTCATGTGAATAGGCACCTTCTGGGTTAGCTTGTTCCATCGTGGATCCTGTCTTTGCCATAAAAAAAAAAATAAAACAAACACTCATGTGAAAACAAGACGTATCGCTCACAAATACAAATTTGTTGAAACTTAATCGGTCACCTCCAACTTAGCAGGACACTATTGAATTATGACACCGGAATTGTGATTTTGAACAGTAGCCATTAAGCCATGTTCCCGCTTCCACGGTCGACGGCGCGAGTCGACGTGACGCCGTGACGAAAAGGACAAATCACCCAATTCGTTCACCCAATCCTATTCCGTGATAATTTCTTTACCGGCTTGGTCACGAACGGGTGTAACACGCAAAAAACGTGTTCTACCCGTTAGAAACGACGAACTTGAGACCTCCCCTGTTGATGTATTAATTTCTATGAAAGACGATAAAGACAAAAGTAATAGTAATAATGTTTATACATTACCCTAGTATCCATACCACAAGTCTTACAGTGCTTACTTTGGGCTAGGCCAATTGGTGTGAATATAGGAATTATTATTATTTATTTTGGTCACCATCCGACGACCAGCCTTTGTAAAAACCTTTTCTCTTACTACGCCATCGCACTTCATAGATTAATTTATTATTTTTAAGGCGCTTTTTGTACAACAAAATATTTAATTGTTCTTTCTAAGAATGTATGTGAATATAAAACGATTGTCACAGGTTCCCTGTTAAAGGTGTCGTAATATAAGAAAACAGAGCAGCTTTTTTATGAGTGTGTTGACACATAGTCAACGCAGTAATATAATACTACACACACAACATTACTAATAAAACAGTTTTATATTTAAGTTTCTTTAAATTTTGCTATTGTAGTTTTTAACTGTATCCATTTTCTTTGAATACTATCAAATTTAAAAATTACTATGTTTTAAATATTTATTAAGCAATTTTACATGGAAGGGTCTTCATATAGCAGCTACAAAACTTAATTTTCTGTTATATTGTTATCTTCGTAAATATTTCTGTGTATATGTTATTGAAAATATGCTATATAATTATTCCCTATACTAACACAGCGAACTTTAATAGCAATATTAATTTTCCTCGTATTTACACCAATCAACCTAGCCCAAGGTAAACACTGTAAGGCTTGTGTTATAAATACAAGGGTAACGGAAAGACATACATATATGATACATGAAATACTAGCTTGCTGTAGTTCAGTTTATTAAATGTGAAACTAAATTAATTTTATCTATTTTTTTTGGTATTACTATTATTATTATTATCATAGTTATATGCAGATTTTTTTTATTATAAATTAAACTAAAACCTACCCTTTGTCCTATGTCGGAACATATAAAAAAAAAATTTAAATAAGGATTGTTAAAATCGGTCGAGTAGTTTCGAAGTTCATCCCGATCAAACAGTGTGATAGGGATTTTTTTTATATACATAGCTATACCATGACTCAGGTTGAAATGCTCGCATTTATCGTGTATTTATCACACAAACATATTTTTCGTTCAAGACTCGAACCCAGGCCGTTTATATCACTACATAGTATAAAACAAGGTCGCTTTCTCTGTCCCTATATCCCTATGTATGCTTAAATCTTTAAAACTACGCAACGGATTTTGATGCGGTTTTTTTAAATAGATAGAGTAACTCAAGAAGAAGGTTTATATGTATAATACATGCATAATATAGTAGAGCATTGCATCCGTGCGAAGCCGGGGCGGGTCGCTAGTGTTAAATAAACTTAAAATAAGGCCATGCTCATAACGGTTAGTAGTATTAGCACTACCCGTATTAGCTATCAGCGGTTAACTGCTATTGTGTTGTAATATTCCGCCGAAACTTGTCCCAAACTTGTTAACACATAAAACAACAATGTGGTACATCGGAGCCATTCATTCAGATTGTGTTCACAATAAAATGCTGGTAATATATTCAAATAGAATTTCAACGCGCATAATTTGTGGAGGTTTATTATAATTGGACAAATTTACAACTATCAAAGCTGTCACAATGGTTTGTGGTTCGATTCAATATCGGATCATAGAGTGGGCAGTGATGATACGTCAGGGGGGCAACCGCTCTCGGCGGGACGCGGGGTAGGGTTGTCAGCCTCCGTCAAATGAAAAATGAAAAAAAAATACATTTTTCAAATGCATTTAAAAAAGTTGATTTGAAACGACCAACATTTTCACCTACCACCCATTCAGGATGTCTTTTGATTGACAAGAAGAATGGGGCAAGAAACTCGTTAGCTTTAACAGAAGTAACGACATTTACAATATTATACATACGTCGGCACCAAACATAATCCACATAAAACAATATTAATCTATTATCACAATAATAGTAGTATTATGGTTTCATTACATCGTTGATTATAACAAAGTCAATCAGTATTTGTATTAAGTAAGTATCCTTAAGCATTGCAATAATACGAGAGTGGGTCAAAAAGTTCGCAGAATGGAGGATAAAAAGTAAGAAATAAAATACAAAATTATTTTTCCTTCTCAATGTATTCCCCCTTAACTCTAATACATTTATTAAACCTATCAATTAATTTATTAATACCTTCGACAAAAAATGATTTCTCTTTGTCGTCAAAATAGGCCGAAATTGCGCTCTTCACTTCTTCATAGCTGGAAAATTTCTTCCCTCGAAGCTCTTTTTTCATTTATGGGACTATTTTGACTTCAGACTATTTTGGAAGACATCTCTTCCAAAATAGTCTGTAGAGGTTTTCCTTATTTGGTAAAGAATTTGATGACTGCGCGAAACTCTATTTTCTCCATGTTGCAAATTTTCTTCCGGATTGACTTGTTGATTAATGTGTAGCTCAGGTAATTATGACAATTTTTTTTGAAACTTAGTATTTATACTCTTAATGAGTTTACCTTTCCCCCCTCCATGCCCCTCATTCCGCGATCTTTTTGACCCGCCCTCGTATATAGGGAATAAACAACAAATTTAAGATTCAAAAGATACTTATCAACATTTTCTACTATCAATTATTCTCTACTTATCTCAATTTGTATTCAATTACCTTCTTTTATTAAAAAAAGCCTTATCAAATCTACGATGAATTGAAGACTCTCTCGGTGACGCCGAAAATATCGTTGCTGAATGTTAACAGTTTACCTACAATTTATAATAATAAATTCAATAAACTTGTTTTGTGGTTTGACAGCTATAATAAAAGCAACATCGGTTTTATAGTTCATAAGATTTCATAATTTTTAACTCCCTTAATCTACCTACCTATTGTTGAAAGTGTTTTAACCTAATATTCAGAATTTTAGGTAACAATTAAGGTTGAACCTGAAGCATTTACAACTTATATTTTCCTTATTACTCTTACTATGCATTGATACGTGGGCTCGTTTTTTTTTAATATCTCTATTGGCCAACCATGGACGTATTACTAGGCAAACTTATAGTGCCGTTCATAGAACACAATTATTATTCGAAGCCAGCTAACTGTACCCAACATGCTCTGAAACGCTCTTTTTTACTGAGTATACAATTAAAGTATAAACAACTATAACCAGTGAACGTCCCATTCAAATCGGTCCAGCCGTTTCGGAGATCAACCGGAACACGGACAGAAAAAGAGGTGCGTGTACTTATGGACGCGCGGCAGAAATTAGATGTTTTTTATTAAATTTTTAAATGAGATATCTTGAAGTTAGCCTTTTCACTTCTTGGTGCCGGTTTTTCGTTTAATGTTGCGTGCGCTACAACCGTTACATGAACAATTTCACCCTAAATGCGCCAAAAGTAGTATAATCAAAAAAACTTAAATAGGAATGGCCACATAACAATCAATTAAGTTCTGCTTTGTGTATATTAATTTTCCAATATCCATTGATGTATTTACGGCTGTTTGCTGAAACAGATCCTGCTTTCAAACCGTAAATTTTTAAATGAGATATCTTGGAGTTAGCCTATTCACTTTAACAGCTAACTTCACGGTGTCGCTTTTTCGTTGAATGTTAGGTACGTGCGCTACAACCGTTACATGAAAAATTTCACCCGCAATGCGCAAAAAGAAGTATAACTTCAATAAAAGTTTTTCCTTATACCTACAAGTAAACTTTAATTATTAATATATTTAGTTATAAAAATATTTATAATTAAATATGTAAATAATTAAAGGTGTATTTTGAACAGACACGTTGCTTGTACAGATTTATTCTCAAAATAGGAGAGGCAACCCTGCGTGGAATTGTCTCGCGGTCGAGTCCGTTGTGATGCAAATGGTAGCACATTATAACCCGGCGGGATTATCCGTCCCCCGGCGACACTTGACCTCGCGGGGCGAACGGGACCTCCACTAATCTTCCGAATAACTTAACTCCAGCTTTCCCCACCGCCTCCGCTTCTAAATGAAGTTATTACTATGCGAATACAATGACACATTTCAATAACATATTTTATTGGAAACGAAATGGAAACCATTCATTTGACATTTGACGAAATAAGAAATTTCGGATATAGACATCCAATGGCCGTAGTAAAATCGATCTTAAATATTTATCTATAAAGTTCTTAACATACAAATTACTCTTTTAAGAACGATATATAGGCTTTTGTTAGAACGAAGTAACAATTTAAAAAGGCTTTCCTGTAATTTCGCCGAAAAATAGTTGGCATATGTGACTTGACATCCGAGAATGGTCGTTTCATTAATTAAGTACTGTTTTATAAGTATTTTATGTTTTTTTTATATTGAGATATAAATGTTAAATAACAAAACATACACGTTGCCTAAATCTGTGTTCTGATAAATACAATTTGGGGGTCTTCAAGTCACGAGTGTATAGATGTCTTCTAGGCAAGTGCGTCACATTCTAGATCGCATCCGCTTACCATCAGGCGAGATGCGGTGAAGCGCTTACCTTTACCTACTCACGATAAAAAAAAAAGGTTTTAGTAAAGTTAGATTACAACTGTACTCGTAAGGATAATCATAAACCAGTTGTGTTTCTAAAAAAATATTATCTTTCGTAACATTAATTACACAATATGCATAGATAAAATAATTAATAACGGTGCATTTAATTATCTATAATACTAGCTGAACCGGCCACGCCTTGCTGTGCCGACTGCAGCGTCATCTGCCGGACTGATTTGTGAATCTAAACCATTCTCAGATCCCCTTGAACACACACAAAAAAATTCATTCAAATCGGTCCAGCCGTTCAGGAGGAGTTCAGTGACATACACACTCACAGAAGAATTATATATATAAAGATTATCCTAAAATACTTCACAATATTTAGTATAATAACTACGACGAATGACGACCGTTTGGTGCAACAGAAGCGATCCTTCCTTTCGCACCGACGGTCCTGGGTTCGAATCCCGGAAGGAGCAGATGTTTGTGTGATGAATCTTCTTCTTTGACCTCGCCTTATCCCGTTACGCGGGGTCGGCTTTCCTGGTGCTGAGGCACCACTTGTTACGCTGGAATGCGTCGTCATCTGAAATGTCGCGTGGTGAATACGAGCATTTATATATATTTCTATTAATATTGCGTATCTATATATCATATAGATGTCTATCCGTTACCCTACTATCCATAACACGAGCCTTTATAGTGCTTACTTTGGGCTAAGTAAATTGGTGTGAATGTAAGAAATATTACTATTATTAATAAATTAAATAGAAAATCAATTAAATGAAAAGTGCTAGCCACTCAACCACGCAAATCGTTAAAAAACACCAACAGTGCTTTGTACTTTGTTCATTTAAAGCACCAGGTACTAATATTATGCGATTATAATACAACTAGAACAAAGAAACTTGCCAGCACTGTCCAGTGAAGGCGTGTACCTCTCGAGCAAATTTGTTAAACAGTCTATTTGGCAAGAGACCGTCGCCATGAATCAAGGGAGCGCGAAACACATCATCCCAGGTCTGTTGCAACGCTGTTCTCACGCTGGTTAGGGATCACTCACACTATATTTAATATGGTTATTATATTTTCTGTTTGAATAAAACAATTATTTTCGGTATTTACGCATATTTTATTTTATATTTAATCCTGACGCTCGACTCCTTTACAGGAGCCGTGATCGCAGGATTACTAAGGTAATGGTCGTCATATATTTTCTACTACCTTCACAATATTTTAATCGAGCACGTTCCTAATAGTTATTTATTTTATAGAAATCGTATTGTTTTATTTTACATTTTATTTAGTTATTAAATTCTCACTACGATTACATCGTATACTACGGAGTCTACTACCGATAAGAACTGGCGAAAATAAACTCTGGTAGGGGGACCGATCTCCATCTTATTGTTATTACAGTAACTGTACTTGTTGTTTTATTCAAATGTGTAATGTAAAGTATATAAACTGGCTATATTTAATGTTGCTAAGCATTTGACTAGGTTTAAGTAATTACAAAAATAGTCGTAAATATTCAACTTGTACAAGGGAGTCGAACCCAAAACCTCTCGATATCATATCCAGGCTTGTGTAGAAAAGTTCTTATATAAGTAAATTCATCCAATGACCACCGGGTCTGTAATAATAATAATATTTTTTACATTATCACCAATTAGACTAACCCAAAGTTAGCAATGTAAGGCTTGTTATATACATGATACATAAATATTTATAGAAATATACTAGCTGACTCGGCCACGCGTTGCTGTGTTATAAATTAAAATAAAACCTATCCTATCTTTTAAGTTAGATCAAATAACAGATAGTTACGAAGTTTGATCAAAATCGGTTAAGTAGTTTAGGAGTCCATTGAGGACAAACATTGTGACACGAGATTTATATATATTAAGATATTAATACTAACGACTTCATTACAAATGCTCGTATTCGTCACCTCCCGATATTTGAATCTAGGACCGTCGGTGCGACAGCCACGATTTTGTATCAAACGATCCTCTGAGTGACCAAACGCATTTCTTAAAGTACGCTTAACATCCGAAATCGCTTATTAATATTTACCTTGTGTTCTTGCTTTTTGATTCATCAATGATATGATACCATTATTTTATCTTATATGATAAATTATGTTTAATAGAGAAATACTAGAAAAATCGACTCGGCTCACGAATAAATTCTTAATCTATTGCCCAAACATTAGTAAAAATGCTACTTTTGAATACGAGAGGATACTCTTCTGATTGATGACACAACGTTGGCCTACAGCGTAAAAAGTAAAAAGATACGAAAAGATTTCGACGAATGCTCACAAGGCTTGGTAGCTCAATTAAGAGAGCATTGGACTGGACTTCCAAAGGTTGCTGCTTCGATACCCGCCTGAGAATTTTTACTATTTTTCTATTTTATGATACCATTATTGTAACAACATTTAAATATTTCCTAAAATGCTGCGTTTTGCATTAAAGCTCGCAGTAAGCCTAAACCGCCGGAGGGCAGCCGCCCTCGCAGCATCCATCACGGCGCGCCCTCGTCGCGGCCACGTTACGTGTTGTCGCCTCAATTACCTATGCCATAAACAAATCATGCGACTGCACAACTCTTAGATATTTAGGTGAGACCGCTTACAAAACAATCACAAGACTCATTGCATTATATTGTCCCCAAATCTCAAATTATAAGAAAAATAAATAAAGAAAGAAAACAGATCAACCTACGACCGTTCGGTACAACGGTAGCGATCCTGCCTACACGCCCACGGTCCTAAGTTCGAATCCTGGTTGCAAACGTTTGTGTAAGGTAAACATAGTGTTTCCTAGTTGTATTATTATCTTATTTATATATTATTTCCTTTATTTAAGTTCCATATTCCAAGCTTAGCTTAGTTTGGAACTAAAAATAATTAGTGTGAGTTGTCCAACGAGTTGATATGTTTGCCTAGGATAAAGAAGGTGTGGTAAATAAGTGAGTGCTAAAAGCCACTTATGGTGATAAATATCAATAATCTCCCGATGCCGGCGCAGACAGTGCGTAGACGGCGGGAGCTGTGATAATATCTGAACGGGCTCAGAAGTGCACCCTGAGGGACCCACCTGCCACCGACCACACCGCTCGCCCCGGGCCTTTCGTAATGGTCCCGCATTACAGACCGCACAACACAGCATTCGACTACCCGCCACCAACGCTCAGCTTACCATCCATAGAATAGTCACCACCCAGCAACCCATTGCGAAGCCTTAGGAAAAACGAAATGTACATCACTAAACGTCAATGCGAGACAACATCGATTTTTATTGGTTACGGAAAATATAGGGTTTTATTAAAGCCATTACGCTGCGTAATGAATGTCCCGGGGCCGGCGACACTTTATGAAGACATTCTTCACGCTAATGAGATAATAAAATGGTCCGTGGGAAGCGTCCACACATGTGCAACGCGTGCACCTGTGTGCGATTTACGTATGCATAATGCGGTGCGCGTAATGTGTAAGAGCACCTATAAACAAAACGGCGGGTGGTCGCACGGATTTCAATTTTATAGCATTACGAGAACGAGGCAAAAGGCGACAAATTTAAATAATATCCATTATGATCAGTTCTGGTTTGGAGCATAAATAAGACATTTGAACGGTGAAAGGCTCGTGGCGAGCAAAAATTGAAGATCGTGTAGATACGTTGTATCACGACCACTGGCCTGGTAAATTAATCCAATTTGCCGTTATTAATAATGAGAACATAAAACATAATGATGGTTGGCGGAGGATTGCGCAGGCTCACGCGCGAGCCGCCCACGGCGCTACCACGGTCCGTAAACGCAACTCGCCGGCGAGATCCGAGCGAGTTTATCTGCCACCCCCGCATCTCGTATCTCGGAGGATAGAGAGAGGCCACCCATTGTCGTCGGATTGGTTTCACGTCACCTGCGCATCATTAGCCGTAAAATATTATCTTTCACCACGAACATTGTTTTACCTTGGACTGAATACAAGCTTTTTATCTTTTCGGTTATTGGTATCGTTGACATTTGATATACTGGAACTATTAGTTTATAATAGTTTTAAAGCTTTCATAATTTTTAGTTGTAAAGCAAAATACAACACGCAGAGTAAACACTATAAAGCTTATAAGAAACATTATAGGAATGAAGCTATGTAGCAATTCCTATTCGCAAGGAAAAATTAAATGATTACAATAAAAAACATAAACGAATTATGAAGTCTCCACTTACCAAATCTCACTCAACAGCTAGTATAGTGTAATTGTGAATTTATTTTATGAAGAGGAGTTTAAAACATTTGAGAATGTCCATTTTAATGAATGGATTGAAGTGAAGTACTCATAAAATGTAATTTAAAAGTATGAACAAAATTTCCTTTTTTTGTTGGTAAATATGTATTTTTATTACAATGGCATATTTTATTCATAATGCAACACGTTTGTGTCGTCCCATTTCACCATATTAACCTAAGTCACGTTTTTACCACAAAAGCTAAGTCACTCACCACACACCAATCGGGACGACCATTGTTTTGTAATAGTTGGACAAAGTAATGCATCTATACACGTGTCACACTTTTTTATTTTTTTAGGAATGCTTCCATATCTAATGTTTTATTTGGATACATGGCTCTAGTCAACTCATAGAGTAATGAAGAGTAATATTATTAATGTTTACGGATTATTATATTATAATGGAAGAAGATGTGACAGAAATAGAAAAAAGGATGCTTCGATGTGCTGCTGCTGTGATCAGCTACGTGTTCTTTAATGCGCGTCCCTATACTTCTCTTTGTTTGCCCGATGGACGCGCATTAAAGAACACGTAGCTGACATGAAACATAGGCGCGATAATAGGTCTGCAGTGTGTGAGCATGCTTTTGAGGGGCCAAACCACTATATTCGTTTTGATAAACCACAAATTCTCGCTAGAGAACAAAGATTTGTTCCTAGGATGCTACGCGAGGCTATTGAAATTAAGAAACATCCTAATTTCAATAGAGACGAAGGTTGGAGCGTTCCACCTGCTTGGGACCCCATAATTAATAAATTAATACCTACAAAAACACACACTGCAAGACCTGATGATGTAGTTAGCTCTTTTTGCAAATAATTAAACAGTAAGATGGAGGTCGGTCCCCCTGCCCGAGTTTCTTTCGCCAGTTCTTCTCGGAAGGCCCTCCCAATTTCCGAACTGGTAGTAGACTCAGTAGTATACAATGTAATCGTAGTGAGAATTAATTAAATAACTAAATAATGTTTTAATATAAAATAAAACAACTTGATTTATATAAAATAATTTAATAATTAGGAACGTGCCCGATTAAAATATTGTGAAGGTAGTAGAAAATACATGACAACCATCATCTTAGTCATCCTGTGATCACGGCTCCTGTAAAGGAGTCGAAACGTCAGGATTAAATATAAAATAAAATAAAACATGCGCAAAAATCCGTAAAAAAGTGTTTTATTCTGATGTGTAATGTGCGCGGAAGTGTAAGAACTAAATATTATATTAGTATTTCTTTTTACATTCACACCAATTTACCTAGCCCAAAGTAAGCACTATAATGCTTGTGTTATGGAAACTAGGATAACGGACAGACATACATATATGATACATAGATATTTAATATTAATTGAAAAATATATAAATACCCACGAATCAGGCACAAATGGGCGTATACCGACCCTTCCGGGATTCAAACCCAGGACAGTCGGTGCTAAAGGCAGGATCGCTACCGTTGCAGCAAACGGTCGTTTTGCGTTGCGTTTATTAGTGAATTTTCTTGCTAACTTTCAAAAAAATATGTTCGTACATATAGACAGTAAACTTCTACAGTCTACCAGAAATCCCACCAGCAACCCATTAGACGCGTGCGCTGCATAAAGTCAGTCCCCACATCACTCATTTCAACACATACATCTCCGGCACACATCTGAACATTTGGCTTCTAGTCATGTCTTTATCGTGATACAGTTTTATTACATTAAACATCTAGCTTCAGAATTCTAATCGAGTTCAAACCGTGCCAAATCTTGTAACATTACAAAAAAATTTTTGAAGTGTAAACTTCTTTTGCATCGTTGTGACTTGAAAGTCGATGAAACGAAAAAGCGACAGTAAAAAGAGACACACACAAATTCATAAGGTTTAACGTAGGAGAAAATGAGATAGGAAACATTATGTACGTGTGTTAATACGTGTATGTGTGCGTATGCGTTGTACAAAGCTTGAGAGAAGGTATCACAACAACCGTGGTATTTTGTATACGTGTACGTATTATTTTTGAAGGTTTCACTTCTACCTCGTGTGAATTGCACACATGCTTTTTTATTTCTCTTAAACTGTTCATTATATGTGTTTAACAATCATCTAATTCAGTAATAATGTCATTGACCTGATTTATAACGTTTTTATATTCACATTAATTAAAGATTAGAAATCTACAATCGTAGACCCAATTCTGAATTACTTAACGCTTATTCTCAATAATTTTATGTGCATTGATTTTTTATAATTTTGTAGCATCTTTGTGTTGCGCGTCCAGAGGCTTGATACACCATTAAGATCCTCCTACGCGTTATAAGACGCGTCTTAGTATACTTTACTACATTAATTCCTACACAATTTGACACTTATGAGGATACTTAATTCTTTGAGATTATTCGGATAGCTGATAAGTGATTATAGTATGGCTAAGAAGCTGACTGTGAATGTAATGACGGTGATAGCATCTCCCATTAAACTTATGGTATTAAAACACGACAACATCAGCATCCTGTAGAGAAATACCATCCAAACTTTACTACTATTACGAAGTAAGCTAGTTAAGAAATAATATAACTTATTCACCATAATTCAAATAAGTTATAATTAAAATACAATTACAAAATAGAAGCATAACTCATAAAATCTAGTGATATAAACACACTAATACAAATTAAATGTTGATCGAGCTCAGAGATAAGTTCACTGCGGTTCCTTGTACATATTTTGGATAGTCGGACCTATGTCAAGTTTCTTTTGATGTAGATTAAGACTCTTGGAACAAACCTTTACAATTAAAAACCACCAATATATCAAACTTTTTACGAATACTGGAATGCCGTTGAAATACACATTTTGCAATAATCCTGATGTCTAAAAGAAAAGAAAGAAAGAAAAACATCAGAGGATACAAGAATAAGAGAAAAAAGTGAGGAATGATGCGAAAAATGCAAAGAAATAAAAAAACGAGCGTGCTTTAGACCACTAGACTGAAGTAAAACTTCTTAAGCTCCATCTATATATAGATATATATCATATATACGAAATGTAACTGGCTATGGGAGAATGAGAGAAACAAAATGTGTGCTCACACCTCTCTCTCTTGCCTCTACAGTAATATACGAAACGTAATTCTGTCTTTCTATAGCCACGTAAATTGGAGTATTGAAGATTGGTCAAAAGTTATGTTCTCCGACGAATCAAAATTTATGCTCTACAAGCACGATGGAAGACACAGAGTGTAACGAAGACCAGGGGAAAGATTCAAGCAAGCATGCATCGAAGAAAAAGTAGCCTACGGTGGTGGGTCTGTACTTGTGTGGGCCGGAATTTCTTCTGAAAGTCGCACAGAGCTGGTAATCATAGAAAACGGCTCTTTAACTAGCGTAAGATATGTGGAAGAAATCCTCAATGATCACGTTGGTCCATTTATGGTCAATTTAGGTGAGGATGCTATATTTATGCATGACAATGCCCGACCTCATACAGGTAGGATTGTGAATGACTACCTTCAAGAGATGAACATTACTCGTATGGAGTGACCAGCGCGCAGCCCGGATATCAACCCGATCGAGCATGCTTGGGACGAGCTAGGCAGATGCGTAAAACAACGAAACCCTCTCCCAATCACGCTTCGTGAGCTCAAAATTGCTCTCACAGAGGAATGGGAGAATATTCCCCAAAATCGTATAAGGAACTTGGTGTACAGCATGCCAAACCGCGTAAACGCAGTAATGGAAGCACGAGGAGGCAATACGAAGTATTAAAATTCAAGAAAATCGTAATAAAGTTCAAACATTTCATGTTTCCTATTTTTGTTTTAAGGAGAGATCAGCAGTTTTTTTCTTTATGTAATTTTGTGTTAATAAAATGTATGGTGACTCATATTTTTTTTACTTTCATTTAAGGAGTATTACATTGTCTATTAAATACAATTTATTGCATTAACCTATCATTTTTAGTTTCCGAGATTTTTAACATTCTTTAAGTGACCCGGATTCATTGCTCTCGAGTGTATATATATATATATATATATATATATATATATATATATATATATATATATATATCTATGAATCCGGGTCTATCCGGATATATATATGAATGAATAATATATATGAATATAATATGAATCCGGTATATATATATATATATTCAATTTGAACACTCAAAGCTAAGAAGTTTATGTTATTTATTCTCACTACAGCCATATATATGGCATCTGCACCATTGGTATGGGTTGGTCTCTCGCAAGCATAACCCGGGACGCGAGGCCGCTGTATAATCTGCACAAATCATTGTCCGATGCCCACTCGTTGCGTCACGTCGTTGCAACGAACCCGTTGCCCGCGGCTCTTCGACGCGACAATTGTTCACTGCACTCCATAATCACATGTTACGATTTCAAGATTCTGAGGCGATTGAGAAATATCCTCTCATTGACACTAAGTTATTGATGAAAAATGAAAATTAACTTTATTCAAATGTACTTAAAAATAAGTTGTTTGAAATCGTCCAACATTTTTACCTACCACCCATTCAAGTCTTTTAACTGACAAGAACAAACTCATCAACTTTAACAGAGGTAACGATATTTACAATATTATACGTTGTCACCACACATACTCCACAAAAAACAATATTATTCTGTTATCACAATAATAGTAGTATCATGGTTTCATTACATCGTTTACCTAAGTCAATAAGTATCTGTTTTAAGTATACCAATAACGTTTTTGAGAACACTGGTTTTTCTATCAATAAATTCATCATTACATATATTTTATCATCATATTTTAAAAGGTAGCGCAAATATTAAAATTAATTTG
This sequence comes from Calamotropha paludella, assembly GCA_927399485.1. Classification (NCBI taxonomy): domain Eukaryota; kingdom Metazoa; phylum Arthropoda; class Insecta; order Lepidoptera; family Crambidae; genus Calamotropha; species Calamotropha paludella. Next base: position 23,244,381 of record OV656820.1, on the reverse strand, counting down.
GCCGTTGGTTAAAGTGCCGCTTGCCGTATAGTGTCCGGCACAGAAGAAAAGCACTCAACTCTCTATACTCAAAGATGTCTTTAGGATGACATACGATGCTGAAAGTAATTATTCTTTCCTTGGGCCACAAAATGGGAAGTGATGTTTTTTCCGAATTATTGACTTTTAGTGGCTATATCTTTCCCACCTGCCTTACTTGGAGATTATGGAAAAGCCTTCTATTTTAACTTTTTATATAACGTTTGCATTTTTTCAATTCTATCTTATAAGATAAATTATTTTAATAGAAAAATACTAGAAAAAATGGACTCGGCTCACAAATGAAGTGAAGTTTTCCGCCTGCGAATTCACTTGGGAGCTGAGTCAATTTTTTCTAGTATTTTTCTATTAATATGATTTAAATCCTTCTATATTTTAATGAGGTTTCCCATCATTGTGTAGTTGATTTGCAAACATTATTTCCTTTTTTGTAAATTTAATTTTAAACGCGGTATTTTCCTTATGCTCTAACGAACATGATACAATACAAACAACCGGTACAAATACTCGTATTCATCACACAAACATATGCACCTTCTGGTATTCGAACCCAGAACCGTCGGTGCGAATAGCAGGATCGCTACGGTTACACCAAATGGTCGTCAAATTGTATTGACTGTCATCGAATCAGCGCAAATTGTTTAGTCAAAATTATTTATTTAATTTCAAGGTCTTACTATAAAGCTTCGATTACCTCTCTTAGTTAGTTAAGAGGCTTGTATTCCACATTAAATGGAACTACTCAAATAACAAACCTCATTAAAAGTGCAAACCATTCTCACCATAATTGACAGTTCACATCTTAAATCAGTGCCTCGCTTTTATCTCTCCACTAACGCTTATTAGAAGATGACAAATAGCACAAAGCCCAATTAAGCTTCAATGCGCAGCTGACAAGCGGAAAACCTTTTCACCATTGAGGTGCAGCAAGCGTCCAGTTCGTCGTGGGTTCGATTAATTGGAGGCAACGAAACGGTGGTGGATAATAACGGGTAATGTTCTGGTGAGAGAGGGGGGGTAAACGGCCATTATCGCGCATGACTCGCTGCTACTGCGCATGCGCAGCTAGGGAAGAGACAATGTTCACCGTCATCTTCATCAGCCGTAACTCAATATCAGTTTTATATTCGTAAAGTCCGATCTAGATGTCCCATTAGAACGGCAATTCTAAAATACCTACAAATCTTAATAATTATTACTTAATTCCGAATAATGAAAACATTCGTAAATAATTAATTTAAAAAACTATTTTAATAACAAGTTTTTGTTATTACTTGTTAATAAAACAATTTTTTTAGCCTGGTTACCATATAGGATGAGGGTTCTTGTCAACAGGAATCAAACGAGCCCAAACTCGATGGGGTTGTGTCGTTTTCTTGCACAGTTCCTATGGTTCTAAGTTCCTTTCCAGCTTCAACATCAGATCACCTCCATGTCATAATAATATTGCATTATCACGCGGTACACATATTATAAATAAAAGCTTGTAACATAGCGAGCCATTTCGAATAATAGAATTAGACCGCAAACAGGAATATCAAAAATAATAAGTTTTACATTTTATTTGGCAACAGAGAAACAAAAATAAGATAACATAAAAAGATTAAGATCATTACAATCATTACATTACAAAGACACGAATGTATAGTATTATGCGATGCCTAAGCTCAGCATAATTTATAGAATAATTAATAGAATTAATAATGCCCATTACTGATATTCTAGTGAGACCCTTTTTTGTATCATGGAACTACATAGTTTTAACAAAAAATTTAACATACTTAAGGCAAGGTGATTATAATAAATTAGGTAAGTAATTTATTTCACATTCACACACCTAAAATAAAGCATGTAGGAATAACAAGGGCTTCACTAACTACAGATGTTTTTGTTTCATGAGCAACATAAAATTTTCCACTTACAATGTATTTAGAAAATATAAAATATTGAGTTTGCCAACCGTCTCACTGATAGCGTTGTCTAAGTACACCGTTAAAAGAATCTAATTCAGTAACTGTAAAGGGTTGCTTTTATATATTTCCTCTAGAAAGCTAAAAAAGTGAGCCGTATGACTCCGCACTATCTTCACAAAAACCGCCCGTTTCCGAGACCTCACTCATTTAACGCCTCTATCCCAATTTAATTCTCCGATTACGTGCCCGATCCACTACCTGGCATCGTCTTCAAAGGAAATGAAACTCAATTACCTCAATTTAGCATTCAAACTCGAAGTACACCTGCGTATCGGTCAGTGGCCTACTCGAGCGTCACACGCGTCTAATTGATGTTAATGGGTTAATTTTTACGAGGACGTTTTCTAAGACCGAGTCTGTACCCGCATCCCGAAAACGGAAAGTTCTCACGCTCGCGTATCGACTAATCACCAGTTCTGCAAATCCTACGTCTGAATCATAAATACGCGGCAATGACACATACGTTTGTCATCGTGACTATAAATGAATGACAAGGAATTTTAACGAGCATCAATTAAAATGCCCGCGTATCTCTTTCTGGGTAATATTAGCAAAGGTACTTTTATCTGCCTGCTGACAATCGCTATAAGAATTCCTTCCGAATTTTCCTCACCAGGGAAAGCAATCATTGATGTATGTCCATGCTTATTTGTGTTTCGAAACAACACTTCGACGGTAATTCTGTATTAATGCATGTTGCGAGTAAACACAGCTTGTAGCGGCGTGGTGGTGTAATTTTATGTAACTGGTTCGTTGGCACCTCACGAGTAATGTGGCATGTTGGTTGGATTTAAGGAGATTGAACGCTATTTCCTGAAGAATAAGGACCCGTCAGGGGTGAAATAAAGTTGGTTAGCGGCATCTGAAAGCTTATTAGAGTAGTATTCTAACTTATTAACTAAGATCGACTCGGTTGTAAGGAGATGTGCAAACGAAACAGCTTTGGTTCCAAGAACCAATCGTATACAATTCGATGTAATAATTCTAACTAAATTCAATTGGTTTCCAAAGTTTCCTTTTGATAGCAGGCTAAGAAGAAACCAAAATTCAAACTGGAATTCAAAGTATGATCTTCTCAAAATTTACAAGATATTAGGGATTAGAAAACACTTTGAATCAGGTTTTAAATCACCAAAATTTGACAGAATAGACTTATAAGGTATCTATCAACTTCTATTCATTCCCGAAGTCCTATGTTTAAGATTTCGCTATCATTTGCTTTGAATTATCACAGCAAAACAACCTGAATTCCTTATTCACAAGTTGCTAAGTCTGCAGAACACCTTAGAACGATTGGTTAGCTCTTGCCGGTGAGATATGCAGCATTGTCACCAAACTGACGGGCTGCAACGTACCAGATAAGATGCCGTGCGCAAGATAGCGCCTCTCGGCATAGTGGGCACTGGTAGCCGGCTGTTTTTGCAACTCGCGTCGTTATCTAAAACGAAATGTTGAACAGAACTGTTTGTGTCAGCTGAATAAGTAACTGGGATTGCACCATAAATATGAGCAAGGGCGAAGCTCGCCATTCGTTCAATAGACTGTGCGTTTTAACCATTTTACTATTGACTGAAAAAAACTACTTGAAATTATAAATATCTTATGGAGTACCGGAGTGTTGCCCGAGACAATGCGAAAGAAGGAAAGGGAGACAGCGTCGTAAATGGGAAGGCGAGATTTAAAAAAAAACGAGTGTGCTTTACCACACGACTGAAGTAAAACTTCGTTAGCTCTATCTATTTCATTTAATATATGGGAATACGGGAATACCAAATTCTAAATTGCGAGTATAATTTAGTTAATAAGAAACGTCGCATCAAAGTTGATCAGAAGTCTGATCTAAAGTTTCAAGTCTAGGTTTACATTCGTCTAAAATAATCTTTCGACCATAGACTAGCCAATGGTACATACAAGCTTGTTACGTTTCGTATATCAGATATGTGAGTGAAATAAAGAGAAAAAGAAAATGTGTGCTCGCACCTTTCTCTCTTGCCCCTATACGAAACGTAACTCTCTCTCTTTCTATCTTAACTCACTTATCTCCCTTTCAACTTCCGTTCGCCTCCCTCGATCACATTTTTCGTAACGCTCTCGTCATGCTTTCACCAATTTGCTCCCCAAATCAAGCGTGTGTAAAGAAGTTTTACTTCAAAAAAAGCGGGACATACTTGGTAAAGACAAGCGCAAAATCGCATTCGATAGGAGTTGCCTAGGGAAGGCCTATACTAGACAGCAAGACAATCTTCACTTACCGGTGTCAAACAATTGAATAAAACTACTGTAACTATATTGTAAGAAAGATAGTTAAATAAAGATATTATTATTATGGGTATTTTTTAAACTCAGCTTTTAATGGTGGCATTGACTCACTACGGGCCTAAACCAAGTAATGACTAAGTATTATTTCTCCTGGTATTAAACTGTATGCCAGTTGATTTGCCGGATTTTTATCCATTTCTAAATATTTAAGAACTATGCGACATGTATTCAATATGGCTGCTTTTTGCAATTTAAGTTATAAATTATGATTTATGTTATTATTATGGAGTAACAATTATTTCAAGGTAGAGTATAATTATCGATCCAAGACAGCTTACAAACTCTTCTGTGGAGCCGTGTTGTTGCGTCGTGCGAGGGTCGTCACGACGCACGGACCAGCAACGCCCTCTGTCACGCTAATTAGGAACGAGACCCGTTAAAGATGGCCGGATTTGGAAGCAATTGATTGTGTACTGTTAACTTGTACCGAGTCAATAATTAAGTTAAGACTGTGCTCATTAGGTGTCCCACGATATCTCCGATATTTACAATCTTCTAATCGCAAAGATACTGCAACATAAACATATGTATCACCTTCAACAGGCAATTTATAAGTAGGACACTGGGTTCTCTCGTTTAGGTAAATATTAAGACCTTAATTCGCAGTATGAAGCAATAAAGTTGTAATTTTGACTTTGACTAAACACCATGAGATCCAATCAGTCTCAATATCACTAAAACTGATTCTAGATACCAAACAATTAAATCTCATAGTAATATGCTGGGTAATGTAGCTCTAATATTAATTAATTATTTTACTAACAGATACCCCTTGCTGTGATAATACTAAGCAAATGGTTGAAACATAAATATGCTTATCATTGAAATGAAATGAAAATAACTTTATTCAAATGTATTTAAAATAAGTTGTTTTGAATCGTCCAACATGTTTATTTAACACCCATTCAGGACGTTTTTTAACAGATAAGAAGAATGGGCGCAAGAACATCGTCAGCTTTCACAGAAGAAACGACATTTATAATATTATACATCGTCATAAAAAATATTATTATTCTATAAATTATTGTAATAGAAAAAAAAACTAGGAAAAATCGACTAGACTCACAAGTGAATTCTCAGGTGAAACGAACCCGCAACCTTGGAAGCCCGGTCCAATGCTTTCCCTACTGAGCCGACTCACTTGTTGGTTGAGTTGATTTTTTCTAGTATTTTTCTATTAAAATAATTAATCTTACAGGATAGTATTGAAAGAAAAGGAAAAAATAATAAAACAATTTTATTCTGTTATTACAATAATAATAATTAGATCATAATTGCATAGAAAATTAAGAATCTCTCCCGTAACTTGTCAAGTAGGCAGCCGTTTGCAAATCGGTTGAAATACCTGCAGCTCGGTCAGTGTGGATATCAGGGAGGAGGGGGTTGGTGGGGAGCGTGGCAGTGATAGATGCGCCTGCGCGTAATTGACAGCGACACGCGCGCACACTCATTGATCAATCCGCCTTCGCCAGTGACGGACGTCTCCGAATTTCGCGGCGACAGCGTGCGACGGCTGCACTCATTATAAGACCGCTAATTGCGGTAGCAATCAGATCTGAAACCGATTTGTCTTATAAAACTTACATTAATGGCTCCGACGTCCGTACGGTTTATTGCGAATTAATTGGGCGATCTTTTAGGTTACTGTGATCAGAGAGATACTGTAAAATATTTGATTAAAATAATTAGGTAACATCACATATCGTTGTATTAGGTTTTGATGGCTTTAAAATCAAGTTTTCTCAGTAACTACAAGATCCTCCGTTACAAAATTTTGGTTGTAGTGTGTATTTGAACAGTTATAATATTACAAGTAGAAATAGTCATAATATAAATATATTTTAGAAACACATATCTCATGAGTCCTAACCGTTGTTAATTGGTAGCGAAATTATTACAAGAAAAAAATGAACTTATCCCATTTATGAGGTGGGGCTATAACCTTTCCAATTGAGCTACGATACTTTGACAGATCCGTCGAATGTTATCAAGCATTTCATAAGCTGACGCCATCTTATTATAATTTTTTTTTTGTGGATTATACCACAAAAAAAAAATAAGAGGATAAATGAAAAGTCCACCTTTTTTGTAATTATTAATTTATTCCTTAACGACGAGAATTGTCAATTACTTTTACAATAATAATTAATTATGTCAAATGGAAGAGAACACAGATTATACATATTATATGCCTCTTGAAACAGGATTCGATTACAATAAAGCCACAGATTAAATAGATAGATGGATATCGTTTATTGCGTCATGTGGTACAGAAGATTTTAAAAATAGTTACATGAAACACGAGCACTGCATGGTTGCTAATACACACATATAATTAAGCAACAGAATTCACAAATAAAATTAACCCTAACAAACACTTTCAATGTAGTCAATTATTTAAATATTCTTGCAGGCAGTAAGGACATTTACAAATTTAAATATTCTTTAAATTCTAAATAAAACTTAAATAAAAAAATTTAGTGTTTATGTCTGTAACAATTAAATTAAAATAGCTCTAAAAACATATCTTCAACAACAACATAGCGATTCCTAATGCATTTATCAAGGCAGTAATTCAAAATAGAGCATCTTCTGTGGAAATAGTTTAGTATAAATTATATTTTGTACACTGCACTTTAGCATAAGCTGGGCATTCGTCGCGTTCGTCTAATTCCCTTATTTACACTGCGATCTGGTCCCAAAGCCACGATGGGCTTTCAACGGCCAACTGAGACACTTTAACGTGTGAACTACTGAGGATACGGAGCATAAATCTTGTGACTAGTGATGTGAAATTATCGATATAAATGTCGATAATTATTTTTTCTATTTAACATTGATAATTTATTTAATAAGCAACGCTTACATTGTTTTAACTATAACATAATATGAGAGATATTATAGTTATTATTAAAACATCATATAAAAATAATAATACATTCAGAAAAGAAGGATGTGTGCAATTCACACGTGGTAGAAGTGAAACCTTCAATACGTACACGTATACAGAATACCACGGTTGCTGTGATGCCTTCTCTCAAGTTTTGTACTACGTATGCGCACACAAACACGTATTAACAAATGAACATAATGATTCTTATCTCATTTTCTCCTACGTTAATCTTATGAATTTATGTGTCTATCTCTTCTTACTGTTGCTTTTTCGTTTCATCGACTTTCATATCACAACGATGCTAAAGAAGTTTGCACTTCAAAAATTACAAAATAATCAATTTAAAATTGCATGCAATTAAATTAAATTAAATTAAATTAAAAATATAAGAAAATAATTTCAGAATGATAATAATATCAACATAATATTGTAATAAAAAATATGTTGTCATACAATGCCTTACATAATTACTTAAGTAAGTAAGTAAAATAAAAAATTCTAAATCAATAAAGATAAAAAATGATGTGTCATAATTAAAATAATGATAAAATTATACTACAATTACTTTCCTTCTTATATGTGCACTCATTGAAATTAATCATGTCTGATAAAGTATGAGTCGATAATATCACAGTTATGACAACTATTAAGTGCCTTATCCCTTGAAAACCACTGCAGAAAAGAGTTGAAATGTAATAATAAGCTAAAAAAAAACTGGTTGGTTGCCTGTAAAGTCGGTATACGGGCGAAAGTTTTACGTGACAACGACTTTGAGTGGTAAAATAATTTTAATGTGAATATTCATTCGTATAGTAGGAAGAAGGATGAAATAATACACTCGGCGTCAAAAAAATCGCACCTCTAAGAAAATCACGTTCAAATGGCATTAACTCTGGATATGCACATGCAGTCGTATTAATTATAATTTTATTTAAAAGGTTACTTAATTAACTTAATAAAAAAACATTATTTTTCATTATCAAATAAAACCTAAAGCAACAAATAAAGGGTCACAAAAATTCTAAGGAAATTTTGCTGCTCGGGAGAGTCGCGAGTTGCGCTAACTTTGTGGGTATAAAGAGGTCAACACGGGTTCAATGTGGGTCATTCGCTATTAAACCGTTGAAGGGGACACACGCACTGATTTTACTGAAGAAAGAACATCTGGAAAATGGACACTACAGCTGATGAGGCCGCTCAAGTGGTTGCACTACTGCAAGCAGGGGTGCGGCAGTGTGATGTCGCCCGGCAACTGAATCTGAGCCGTTTTTCGGTTCGTAGAGTCTACCAGCGCTTTTTAGAGACCGGTGGCTATATCCGGCGACATGGGTCCGGTAGACGTCGCTGCACTTCGGAAAGAGACGACCGGTTCGTTGTGTCGTACTCTTTGAGAAATCGCTTCTCAAACGCTGTTCAGCTGCAACAGGAGCTCCAGGCAGTTCGCAGACGCACCGTGAGTGTATCCACGGTTAGAAGAAGACTGAAGGAGAAGAACATAGCAGCCCGCAGAGCTGCTACAGGTCCAAAATTGACTGCAGCGCACCGACGAGCCCGCTTGCAGTTTGCTCGCGACCACGTCGATTGGACCATTGAGCAGTGGGGAGCTGTTCTCTTCTCAGACGAGACACGAGTGTGTCTTTTCTGCAACGACCGACGAAGAAGAGTATACCGGAGGCAGGGTGAACGTTTCGCTCAAGCCTGCATCCAGGAGACGGTGGAATATGGAGGCGGATCCTGCATGTTCTGGGGCGGTATGTCGGCTGCCGGCAAAACCGACCTGGTCTGCGTCTCCCGGACCGGAGGTGCTCGCGGACAAGGGTCGCTGACTGCGCGCCGCTATATCACAGAGATCCTGGATGTGCATGTGGTCCCTTTTGCCGAATCTTTTGGCGAGGGGTTCACATTAATGCACGACAACGCTCGCGCACACACTGCAGCCATCGTGAACGACTTCCTGCGGAGGTCCCAAATTCCTGTGATGCAGTGGCCAGCGAGAAGTCCTGATCTGAATCCGATAGAGCACCTCTGGGACCATCTTAAACGTAAGGTTCGATCTCGGGATCCGGCTCCTTCGACTCTAGAGGAACTCCAAACCGCGGTGATTGAAGAATGGGGTCTTATCCCTCAAGAAGAGCTCCTGAAGTTGGTGAGGTCTATGAGGGACCGTATGGAAGCCGTCATCAGGGCAAGGGGGGGTAACACTAGATTTTGAGTTAATTTTAAGACACTTTTTGTACATTTTTTTTGTAAATTATCGATTATTAATTAGGACTTAATTAAGATTTTTTATTATTTTTCAAATTTTTATGCTTTTTGTATAATTTTAATTAAAAAAAAGATTGCACTTAATTGTTGTTTGATGCTCCTTTTTGTTACCTTTCTAATGATACCTAACACTATCCTCTATATAAGGTTTAGGAATTTTTGAATAAGATTTTTATAAGGTGCGATTTTTTTGACGCCGAGTTTAGTAACAATTTAAAACATTTATTTATACAAAGAATTATATTTAAAACATTAATTTATAGGCACGCGTCCCTTCCACTTTTTATGTCTGTCTCTCTCGCTCTTAGGCGGGCTAACCATGCCCGAGTGGAAGGGACGCGTGCCTCTCACTCGCTCTCATTGTAAGCGCATAACGTGAGCGGAGCGTAACGCAGTTTCTTGAAGTGTCACCCGGCAAACCAATTTATAAGACGTTGTCACGTCAATAAACATTCCCTGTCACAGTGTTTGACCGCGATAAACTCTGAAACTACTCAACCGATTTTGATGATTCTTCTTTCATTTTACTGGATTTGGTCCGACTTAGGACATTGGATAGGTTTCATTTTAATTTATAACACAGAAACGGGTGGCTGGGTCGGCTAGTAATTATATAAAAGTAAGCTCCTTGCTCAATGAAGAATATCGTGAAAGGCGTCTATTGATACTATAGGCAAGCACCATACACCATCCGTAGACTAAAAAATAAGCAGCAGCATTTTATAAATAATGGTCTATAGCTGCGGTCTCCACCCAACCATGCCTTACGCATATCCCACCGTTGGATGGACGGTAAGATTATATGGGACTCGCCCGTGAGTAATGTTGACGGGCATACCCACTAGAACCCCCCGCTGTACTTCACTGCACAGAGTAGCCTTGTGGGTCCCTTTTTAGGAGTCACCACTATGGCCCGATGATAGGCCTACGAATCGGTGACGCGTGTGTACAGTCAGACATCACCGCAGACAGTGGGGCGAAAGCAACCGCCTGCCAAGCGTGGATATTATGATATATCATTTTTAAAGGAGATTTTTGTTCATGAGTGTACCTTTTTCTGCCTTTGTGGAAAATCCTTTATGGCTTCGAACCACCACGGGTTGACGGCGGCGGGGGTATGTAAGACTTTTCCATACCCTAGTGCCGGAGCGTAAGTGGAGCGTACCTAAGAGCTAAAAACATTGGGACTTATGTACCGCTTGTCTGCCGAGGTTCAGTAAGTACGTTTAAATTTTAAAAGATAATTTAAATTACAATAAACGCTTCTTGTGTATTAATAAAAAGTGTTTCATTTCAAATAATTGACTATCTATTTGCAACATAGAAATTTTTGTGAAAATAATAAAATTCAATTTATCGATATACTCTCGACTTGTGCTTCGTCGCGTGCCTATTATGGATATTTTCACCTTGAACAGTCGACGCATCACGCTGTGCTAAGCAGAAGTGATGGAGGCTTCCGACTCCAACCGACACGTCACAGTGCAGCCAATACAAAAGCCTAGGAAAATCTGAGACTGATATATGTGCGGGAATTGTATTTGAATTAAAGTGTAAGGTTGTTTGCTGACTTCACTAGATAATGTATATAAATCCATTGCTGAATTATTAGAATATGCAAATATGCACATCACTATGCACTTTATGTGGTTGTTTGGTGTAATTTTATTAATATATAAATCAATATTAGACTATATCACTTAATTATGTACGTAGATGTTTCCTATAATAATAATATTTTATAATAAATTATTGACCATTTTAAAAGTCGGTGCGATCGCACACACACACACACCATTTTTTTTTGTTTTTGCTATTTTCTTTATTTTTTATACTCTGTTTAATGCTATAATAACAAAAAATAAATATCATCATAGCAGATTAGTATATATTTTGATGCCATCTGAGCGAATTCACTTTTTTAATTAAAAAAAAAAGGACAAATGAAAATAATCAGAAATTACCATCACCTTGCCTTTCGCACCAACGGTCCTGGGTTCGAATTCAGTAAGGGACTAGTTTGTTTGATAAATACGAGCATTTGTACATGAATATATGAGATTTCTATAAATATTACATCGTATACGTATGTCTATCCGTTATCCTAGTATCCATAACACAAACCTTAACAGTGCTTACTTTGGGCTAAGCCAATTGGTGTGAATGTAAGAAATATCATTATCAGCAAATCTCGTAGTTAAGTGATTAAGTGACCAATCAGATTCAAAAAAGAGGTTAACACTATGATAGTCATTGATAAAAATCACCGTGATAGATAGATATAATATTTATTTGCATCAAAGGCACACACATACAAAACACATGAAAACAGCAAACAAAAATACGAATACAACTAATATACATACCACTCCACTAACAACCATTAAGCAAAATTGTCAACGCGATCCAAAAAGGTCAAAATTCAGCTATATATTTACACTTACAGAACAAGACGCTAGTTTTCAGCTTTTTTATTTATTTTGAACTAGCTTTCCGCCCGCGGCTTCGCCCGCGTGTAATTCGGTTATATTGCGGTATAAAGCACAACTATCAGAAAACTTCTCATTCCCATGGAAAAATCTAAGAAGCCCGATGTAACGCTGGATACAAAATTCATATAATTCATTCCACTTCTTACGTATCTTAAAAAAACACTTCGTTACCACGTTTTAAAAAACACCCAGCGCCATCTTTCGAACCTCTAGAACTAAATAGCGTAAGCTATCATTTGACTTCTTACGTATTTTAAAAAACACATCGTGACCATGTTTTAAATAACACCCAGCGCCATCTATCGCATACCTCAAGAACTAAATAGCGCAAGCTATCATTCCACTTCTTATGTATTTTAAAAAACACATCGTTACCATGTTTTAAAAAACATTCAGCGCCATCTATCGCATACCTCAAGAACTAAATAGCGTAAGCTATCATTCCACTTCTTATGTATTTTAAAAAACAGATCGTTACCATGTTTTAAAAAACACCCAGCGCCATCTATCGCATACCTCAAGAACTAAATAACGTTACTAATACTTATACCAATTAGTAATTCGTTGACTTTAGTGATTTCAGTATAAGTAGATGTAAAAAAAACAGTTTAGACGATAAAACAAATTGTACGTCATCCCTCGGGAATTCCTCATTTTCGGGGATTCATTATCGTATCGTTTAGCTTCTAAATTTACATGTTTATATTCATTTGCAATATTTTACGTTGTTTTAAACGACACACAGCGCCATCTACAATCCATCCATCAAGCAAACAATATTTTTGTTTTCCTCGGGAATATCAGATTTTTTCCAGGATAAAAAGTACCCTATTATTTAATCCGGACTTTTATCTTTACGTCTGCAAAATTTCAAAGCAATCGGTTCAGTAGTTACGGCGTGAAAGCGGAACAAACAAACAAACAAACTCACTTTCCGATTTATAATATTAGTAAGGATGGGGTCGCTCTTGATCCTAATCAAGTCCGGGGGCCAAGACAAATTCACGATGGAACGAGCTAACCAGAAGGTGCCTATTCAGCCTGTCTTCAAAAACAGACGAGTTATAAGTATTCGGAAATACGTAGGGAGGGAGTTCCACTCCTTAGCTGTGCGCATTATAAATGTTGTTGAGAGCGAAGAGAAGGTCTTGTTAATCCGATGAAATCTAGTAAAAGCTATGTGCAATAAAAACGTCTAAAATGGGACTAATACAAGGTGTTGTTGTTCCCGTGTAATACATCAGCGTGTCTTGGAAAACCACTCACCGTGATGCGACATTAAAGCGGCAATTCACGCGCCTGCGCATATCGATGGCGCGACCGTTAGCGGGATTTACGGCGATCGATAATACGTGTAGCTGAGCGAGAAACACACGGGCGGGAAGTTGCGACGGCACGCAATATCTTTATTAATATTTTGAAAACAGTGGATTTTTGAAGTTTGTATGTGGATGGTAAAAACTGGATGCAATTAATATTTCATCTTATTTCATCTTTTGAAAAGTTAATTTGTTTTAGATGGACATGTATAATTATTTATTTGACCGGGACCGATGTAAAGGGACGAAACACATATGTAAACTCATTTTGCACAATCGTTAGCTTAGTAGGTAATACTGAACACGGCTCTTGAAAAGGAGAATTAAATATTAAAATATGATAATTACCGCGTTTCGGGTTTCGGTAATGTATAATAATAATAGGTAGTCTTTCTTACATTCCGACCAATTAGCCTAGCCCAGAGTAAACACTTCACAGTTTGTGTTATGGGTATTAAGGTAACGGATAGACATACATATACGAGTATAATACATATATATAAGTATCAGGCAATATATTTGAATCAGGCACAAATGCTGGTAATTTCACATAAACATCTACTCTTCATTTGATTTTATAGGTAAAATCACTTCCGCTCTGCCAAACCGGTCATCAAATGGTGTAATTAAAATGTGTAAAGTCAATACTAGTGACATATTCACGTCACATAATAATACCTTTAAGAGGTCCTGACCACTGATCGAATCGTTAGGATGAAAAGGCATCTAACCACAGACTGCGTACTGAATATCGAAGCTTAAAACTGTGACGTACACAACTTTGAAAGTATCCCATTTCGATACACGTGAGTCCGATAGTGTGAAGTGGCAAATATCTGTGTGTGAACTCCAAACTTTAGGTAATATCTTTCAACAGATATAAGTCGTTGACATTAATATCTGATTCTCTCTAAAAGCATATTTGAAATTGATACCAACAAAAAATATAATTATGTTTTTTATTTAATTTTTTGCATTCACAATGCAATATTTCTATAAGATATAAAATACGTGTGTAAAAAACAACCACGCCTCCGAGCCCTCAGATGGGATTCGAACCCACGACCTTTCGCAATCCGGGCGACTGCTCTGACCGCTGAGCTACCGAGACGCTGGCAAACGTGTCGAATTTTACAAACGTATTCCAACTTCTACTATGAGCTAGTATCGTTCCACCAATGTTGAACGTTAACTACCTTCAACATTGAAAGTAATATTTTTACAAATATTAAACAATCAATTAAGATGGAACCAGCTATAATTATGTTTTTTATTTAATTTTTTGCATTCACAATGCAATATTTCTATAAGATATAAAATTCGTGTGTAAAAAACAACCACGCCTCCGAGCCCTCAGATGGGATTCGAACCCACGACCTTTCGCAATCCGGGCGACTGCTCTGACCGCTGAGCTACCGAGACGCTGGCAAACGTGTCGAATTTTACAAACGTATTCCAACTTCTACTATGAGCTAGTATCGTTCCACCAATGTTGAACGTTAACTACCTTCAACATTGAAAGTAATATTTTTACAAATATTAAACAATCAATTAAGATGGAACCAGCTATAATTATGTTTTTTATTTAATTTTTTGCATTCACAATGCAATATTTCTATAAGATATAAAATACGTGTGTAAAAAACAACCACGCCTCCGAGCCCTCAGATGGGATTCGAACCCACGACCTTTCGCAATCCGGGCGACTGCTCTGACCGCTGAGCTACCGAGACGCTGGCAAACGTGTCGAATTTTACAAACGTATTCCAACTTCTACTATGAGCTAGTATCGTTCCACCAATGTTGAACGTTAACTACCTTCAACATTGAAAGTAATATTTTTACAAATATTAAACAATCAATTAAGATGGAACCAGCTATAATTATGTTTTTTATTTAATTTTTTGCATTCACAATGCAATATTTCTATAAGATATAAAATACGTGTGTAAAAAACAACCACGCCTCCGAGCCCTCAGATGGGATTCGAACCCACGACCTTTCGCAATCCGGGCGACTGCTCTGACCGCTGAGCTACCGAGACGCTGGCAAACGTGTCGAATTTTACAAACGTATTCCAACTTCTACTATGAGCTAGTATCGTTCCACCAATGTTGAACGCTAACTACCTTCAACATTGAAAGTAATATTTTTACAAATATTAAACAATCAATTAAGATGGAACCAGCTATAATTATGTTTTTTATTTAATTTTTTGCATTCACAATGCAATATTTCTATAAGATATAAAATACGTGTGTAAAAAACAACCACGCCTCCGAGCCCTCAGATGGGATTCGAACCCACGACCTTTCGCAATCCGGGCGACTGCTCTGACCGCTGAGCTACCGAGACGCTGGCAAACGTGTCGAATTTTACAAACGTATTCCAACTTCTACTATGAGCTAGTATCGTTCCACCAATGTTGAACGTTAACTACCTTCAACATTGAAAGTAATATTTTTACAAATATTAAACAATCAATTAAGTTGGAACCAGCTATAATTATGTTTTTTATTTAATTTTTTGCATTCACAATGCAATATTTCTATAAGATATAAAATACGTGTGTAAAAAACAACCACGCCTCCGAGCCCTCAGATGGGATTCGAACCCACGACCTTTCGCAATCCGGGCGACTGCTCTGACCGCTGAGCTACCGAGACGCTGGCAAACGTGTCGAATTTTACAAACGTATTCCAACTTCTACTATGAGCTAGTATCGTTCCACCAATGTTGAACGTTAACTACCTTCAACATTGAAAGTAATATTTTTACAAATATTAAACAATCAATTAAGATGGAACCAGCTATAATTATGTTTTTTATTTAATTTTTTGCATTCACAATGCAATATTTCTATAAGATATAAAATACGTGTGTAAAAAACACACGTATTTTATACGTGTGTTTTTTTTTTGAGGGCTCGGAGGCGTGGTTGTTTTTTACACACGTATTTTATATCTTATAGAAATATTGCATTGTGAATGCAAAAAAATTAAATAAAAAACATAATTATAGCTGGTTCCATCTTAATTGATTGTTTAATATTTGTAAAAATATTACTTTCAATGTTGAAGGTAGTTAACGTTCAACATTGGTGGAACGATACTAGCTCATAGTAGAAGTTGGAATACGTTTGTAAAATTCGACACGTTTGCCAGCGTCTCGGTAGCTCAGCGGTCAGAGCAGTCGCCCGGATTGCGAAAGGTCGTGGGTTCGAATCCCATCTGAGGGCTCGGAGGCGTGGTTGTTTTTTACACACGTATTTTATATCTTATAGAAATATTGCATTGTGAATGCAAAAAATTAAATAAAAAACATAATTATAGCTGGTTCCAACTTAATTGATTGTATAATATTTGTAAAAATATTACTTTCAATGTTGAAGGTAGTTAACGTTCAACATTGGTGGAACGATACTAGCTCATAGTAGAAGTTGGAATACGTTTGTAAAATTCGACACGTTTGCCAGCGTCTCGGTAGCTCAGCGGTCAGAGCAGTCGCCCGGATTGCGAAAGGTCGTGGGTTCGAATCCCATCTGAGGGCTCGGAGGCGTGGTTGTTTTTTACACACGTATTTTATATCTTATAGAAATATTGCATTGTGAATGCAAAAAATTAAATAAAAAACATAATTATAGCTGGTTCCATCTTAATTGATTGTTTAATATTTGTAAAAATATTACTTTCAATGTTGAAGGTAGTTAACGTTCAACATTGGTGGAACGATACTAGCTCATAGTAGAAGTTGGAATACGTTTGTAAAATTCGACACGTTTGCCAGCGTCTCGGTAGCTCAGCGGTCAGAGCAGTCGCCCGGATTGCGAAAGGTCGTGGGTTCGAATCCCATCTGAGGGCTCGGAGGCGTGGTTGTTTTTTACACACGTATTTTATATCTTATAGAAATATTGCATTGTGAATGCAAAAAATTAAATAAAAAACATAATTATAGCTGGTTCCATCTTAATTGATTGTTTAATATTTGTAAAAATATTACTTTCAATGTTGAAGGTAGTTAACGTTCAACATTGGTGGAACGATACTAGCTCATAGTAGAAGTTGGAATACGTTTGTAAAATTCGACACGTTTGCCAGCGTCTCGGTAGCTCAGCGGTCAGAGCAGTCGCCCGGATTGCGAAAGGTCGTGGGTTCGAATCCCATCTGAGGGCTCGGAGGCGTGGTTGTTTTTTACACACGTATTTTATATCTTATAGAAATATTGCATTGTGAATGCAAAAAATTAAATAAAAAACATAATTATAGCTGGTTCCATCTTAATTGATTGTTTAATATTTGTAAAAATATTACTTTCAATGTTGAAGGTAGTTAACGTTCAACATTGGTGGAACGATACTAGCTCATAGTAGAAGTTGGAATACGTTTGTAAAATTCGACACGTTTGCCAGCGTCTCGGTAGCTCAGCGGTCAGAGCAGTCGCCCGGATTGCGAAAGGTCGTGGGTTCGAATCCCATCTGAGGGCTCGGAGGCGTGGTTGTTTTTTACACACGTATTTTATATCTTATAGAAATATTGCATTGTGAATGCAAAAAATTAAATAAAAAACATAATTATAGCTGGTTCCATCTTAATTGATTGTTTAATATTTGTAAAAATATTACTTTCAATGTTGAAGGTAGTTAACGTTCAACATTGGTGGAACGATACTAGCTCATAGTAGAAGTTGGAATACGTTTGTAAAATTCGACACGTTTGCCAGCGTCTCGGTAGCTCAGCGGTCAGAGCAGTCGCCCGGATTGCGAAAGATCGTGGGTTCGAATCCCATCTGAGGGCTCGGAGGCGTGGTTGTTTTTTACACACGTATTTTATATCTTATAGAAATATTGCATTGTGAATGCAAAAAATTAAATAAAAAAAAACTGGTTGGTTGCCTGTAAAGTCGGTATACGGGCGAAAGTTTTACGTGACAACGACTTTGAGTGGTAAAATAATTTTAATGTGAATATTCATTCGTATAGTAGGAAGAAGGATGAAATAATAGTAACAATTTAAAACATTTATTTATACAAAGAATTATATTTAAAACATTAATTTATAGGCACGCGTCCCTTCCACTTTTTATGTCTGTCTCTCTCGCTCTTAGGCGGGCTAACCATGCCCGAGTGGAAGGGACGCGTGCCTCTCACTCGCTCTCATTGTAAGCGCATATATAGTTGAGTGGGAGAGAGACGCAAGGCATTCGGCGGGCCTCTCTCTCGTTCGGTGACTCATCGTAACGTTACCGAGCGTTACACTTTTTCATAAGTGACTCCCAGCCGCAACCTAATTTAAGACGTTGTCACGTCAAAACATAATTATAGCTGGTTCCATCTTAATTGATTGTTTAATATTTGTAAAAATATTACTTTCAATGTTGAAGGTAGTTAACGTTCAACATTGGTGGAACGATACTAGCTCATAGTAGAAGTTGGAATACGTTTGTAAAATTCGACACGTTTGCCAGCGTCTCGGTAGCTCAGCGGTCAGAGCAGTCGCCCGGATTGCGAAAGGTCGTGGGTTCGAATCCCATCTGAGGGCTCGGAGGCGTGGTTGTTTTTTACACACGTATTTTATATCTTATAGAAATATTGCATTGTGAATGCAAAAAATTAAATAAAAAACATAATTATAGCTGGTTCCATCTTAATTGATTGTTTAATATTTGTAAAAAAAATATTACTTTCAATGTTGAAGGTAGTTAACGTTCAACATTGGTGGAACGATACTAGCTCATAGTAGAAGTTGGAATACGTTTGTAAAATTCGACACGTTTGCCAGCGTCTCGGTAGCTCAGCGGTCAGAGCAGTCGCCCGGATTGCGAAAGGTCGTGGGTTCGAATCCCATCTGAGGGCTCGGAGGCGTGGTTGTTTTTTACACACGTATTTTATATCTTATAGAAATATTGCATTGTGAATGCAAAAAATTAAATAAAAAACATAATTATAGCTGGTTCCATCTTAATTGATTGTTTAATATTTGTAAAAATATTACTTTCAATGTTGATGGTAGTTAACGTTCAACATTGGTGGAACGATACTAGCTCATAGTAGAAGTTGGAATACGTTTGTAAAATTCGACACGTTTGCCAGCGTCTCGGTAGCTCAGCGGTCAGAGCAGTCGCCCGGATTGCGAAAGGTCGTGGGTTCGAATCCCATCTGAGGGCTCGGAGGCGTGGTTGTTTTTTACACACGTATTTTATATCTTATAGAAATATTGCATTGTGAATGCAAAAAATTAAATAAAAAACATAATTATAGCTGGTTCCATCTTAATTGATTGTTTAATATTTGTAAAAATATTACTTTCAATGTTGAAGGTAGTTAACGTTCAACATTGGTGGAACGATACTAGCTCATAGTAGAAGTTGGAATACGTTTGTAAAATTCGACACGTTTGCCAGCGTCTCGGTAGCTCAGCGGTCAGAGCAGTCGCCCGGATTGCGAAAGGTCGTGGGTTCGAATCCCATCTGAGGGCTCGGAGGCGTGGTTGTTTTTTACACACGTATTTTATATCTTATAGAAATATTGCATTGTGAATGCAAAAAATTAAATAAAAAACATAATTATAGCTGGTTCCATCTTAATTGATTGTTTAATATTTGTAAAAATATTACTTTCAATGTTGAAGGTAGTTAACGTTCAACATTGGTGGAACGATACTAGCTCATAGTAGAAGTTGGAATACGTTTGTAAAATTCGACACGTTTGCCAGCGTCTCGGTAGCTCAGCGGTCAGAGCAGTCGCCCGGATTGCGAAAGGTCGTGGGTTCGAATCCCATCTGAGGGCTCGGAGGCGTGGTTGTTTTTTACACACGTATTTTATATCTTATAGAAATATTGCATTGTGAATGCAAAAAATTAAATAAAAAACATAATTATAGCTGGTTCCATCTTAATTGATTGTTTAATATTTGTAAAAATATTACTTTCAATGTTGAAGGTAGTTAACGTTCAACATTGGTGGAACGATACTAGCTCATAGTAGAAGTTGGAATACGTTTGTAAAATTCGACACGTTTGCCAGCGTCTCGGTAGCTCAGCGGTCAGAGCAGTCGCCCGGATTGCGAAAGGTCGTGGGTTCGAATCCCATCTGAGGGCTCGGAGGCGTGGTTGTTTTTTACACACGTATTTTATATCTTATAGAAATATTGCATTGTGAATGCAAAAAATTAAATAAAAAACATAATTATAGCTGGTTCCATCTTAATTGATTGTTTAATATTTGTAAAAATATTACTTTCAATGTTGAAGGTAGTTAACGTTCAACATTGGTGGAACGATACTAGCTCATAGTAGAAGTTGAAATACGTTTGTAAAATTCGACACGTTTGCCAGCGTCTCGGTAGCTCAGCGGTCAGAGCAGTCGCCCGGATTGCGAAAGGTCGTGGGTTCGAATCCCATCTGAGGGCTCGGAGGCGTGGTTGTTTTTTTACACACGTATTTTATATCTTATAAAAAATATAATAATAGCATATTTGAATATTAAATTTCCGGTCTCTATTTCCTTTCCGTGTGTCCCCAAGTTAACTAACAAATCGCCAAATACGGTCGGTTTCCTGACGCGGCGCAAGACGGACGACCGCTTCTGACGCACGATTTCTGTAGGTTTTCTGTGACTTTCCAAACAAATGGGTTCTACATTGTTTTGCTAAAGAAAAGCTTACCGTTTTATAGTATTCACTTTATAAAAATAAATAAAATGAAAAAATACACACAAAAAAAAACTGTCAGATAATAATAATTGCATTTTTTACATTCACATCAATTAGCATAGCCCAAAGCACTGTAAGGCTTGTGTTATGTATACTAAGGCTTACGGATAGACATACATAAATGTTACATAGATAGGTAATATTCAGAGAAATATATATAAATACCCATGACTCAGATACAAATGCTCGTATTCATCAGACAAACATTTGCCCGTTTGGTGAAAAGGCAAAATCGCTACCGTTGCACCAAACGGTGGTTCGGCCAATTTTTTAAATTTTGCTCGTCCATCTGAAAGCTTCTTTCCAAAAGGCTGTTCTGATTTCGATAAGTTTTAAAGACTAAATCACGAATAAGAACATAGATTTTCATAGGTGTTCCAATTATTTATCATGTAAAGTTCAGAAGAAAAAAGACCAATTTTCTTATATCCTTTGGTTTTAGGGAAATAAAAAAAGTACATTAATGTTAGAAGCACCTTGAACTTACATTGAGTTATATAAGAATCGAACTTATTGACACGTAATAATCGAAGACTCTTTCAAAGAAGAGAAAATAATGTTTTGAACCCATCACTCGGTCCCAATGCGGATTGTGTGATAAAGACATGTTGAACCATATAAAATCAAAGTACACGTCAATGTGAATCAAACGAGCCCAAACTTGATGGGGTTGTGTCGTTTTATTGCGGAGTTGCTATGACCACCCTTCAGTTCCAGCATCAGATTAATTCCATGTCATCATAATATTGCATTGTCATGCGATATACAAAATTTCAGCTCAATCGGAAACCGAGAAGTGGGTCAAATTTAACTTGTAAGATTTCATTACAGACACCAGGACAGGTGAAAGTGAATTAAGAACTAGGCGATGCAGTCGCTAAGCATAAAGCTACGCTGGCACCATATATTGGAGCGGAACGTAATACCTAAAAAAAGATTTTTTTTTGTTTCGATGGGAATTTTTGCGGGCTCCTGGTCTAGTAGTAAACCTGTTGATTCGATTCCACAGAAAAAATATTAAAATCGGTTAAGAACTCGGGAAGTTATGGCGTAACAGACATTGCGCCATTGGTGTTCCCGTCATCCCCAGTTTTTCATTGAACAACCAGATTCACAAATAGACGCCTTACAGACGAGACAGAGCGTTAAAGAGTGTTAACGAACTTAGCGTTTTGGTTCCAATTTTGTAATCCATACCGCTAAAGAGTGGAACTATTAACCTGAGTCTGTGTTTCCTGATAAATACAATTTAGGGGTCTTTAAGTCACGTCTTCTTCAAGTGTCAGGAAGCTGTATCTTCGATTCTCAGCTATGGCTTGATTATATGGGGCAATTCAGTGGAAGCAGATCGGCCATTTAAATTACAAAAAAGGTTTATTAGAGCCATTTGTAAAACGTCGTACCTGGAAAGTTGCAGACCACTTTTTCAGAAATTGGGCGTTCTTTCCTTACCCTGCCAGTACATACGCGATATTTGCTGCTTCGTTGTGCAACATCCAAAATATTTTGAAAAATATTTGGAGGTCTCAACTAGACCACCACGAACTCAGTACATTAATTTATTGCATCGACCTCCTTGCCATAAGTACATTTACGAAAAAAACGTTTCTAATATGTGTATATTGCTGTACAATAAACTACCTGACTCTATAAAAACACTGAAAGGGAACGTTTTTAAAACATCTGTAACAAAATGGCTTCTTGAAAAGTGTTTTTATAGTGTAAAAGATTATTTAGATTTTAAGGACAATATATAATGAAGTTAATTTAATTGATTGTAAGATTTATAACTTTTGACATACCTTTTGCTTATAATAATAAAATTGTAAAATAATTAAATCAGCCTGCCTAGCAGGCTGATCACATGACTTAAACAAGATTTCTACCTTATTGTTATTATAATATGGGCTCATGTAAATAAATGATGATTTGATTTGATTCGACTTCAAGTGAATAAGTATCTTCTAGATAAGCGCGTCACATCCTAGATTACATCATCGCTTAACATCAGACGAGATAGCGGTCAACCGTTTACTTATTTACAATAAAAAATGTTACAAAATCCACAAACAGCCAAGCTCAAAATAAACGATATAATAATATGATTATAATACTATACAAACAGGCGGTGGCCGCATAATGCTGCAATAAGCGTGCGTTACTGGCGCATTAGCTTTACAAGAGCAGCCGCCGCTTCTGGTGTCGCTGACAAGAGCGACATTAACGCTCAGGAGCGCCCACGCCGTAGCCCACTACTACTCAGC
The DNA here is from genome assembly GCA_927399485.1 of Calamotropha paludella. Classification (NCBI taxonomy): domain Eukaryota; kingdom Metazoa; phylum Arthropoda; class Insecta; order Lepidoptera; family Crambidae; genus Calamotropha; species Calamotropha paludella. The sequence continues at coordinate 23,221,108 of OV656820.1, read as the reverse complement.
TTACTCACTCCTTGTGTAAAAATTGCGCTGGTAAAGATAAATAGCGAATCCCGACAAGGGGATGAAAGAAAGGTCATCTCAATAAAACCACCTACCGGATTCACGTGTGGTTCACTCTTGTTTTTTATATTTAATTATGAAGTTTCGGCTTTTTTGCAGGAGCATTGATCACAGGGTCTTCCTGTGTGGAATTATTAGCACATTATCAATGAAATAGCGAATTCTTAAACTACAGAAAACTATGCCAGAAATATTAATTATGTTAAATGCTAATTCAAGGGAATTTTCAAACTTGTAGTCTTAGGATAAACTGATAAAATTAAACAGTTTTATTCGTGCAAACAATACTCGTATTTAAACGAATCCATGGTTATACAAACAATTTTGTGGGCATTCGAATGGTACGCCTTCTTAGACGATTCTTAGAGACTGCGTTAGATTTGTTACTCTGTGATTCCACAATAGATCAGTGGCGGGACGGGGCGATACGCGCAACCAGTAGATGCTATCGCGACATTTGGTAGGGAAAGCAGCTGATCCCGTCGCCCGTCGGCCGATAGCGACTCCCGACAGCCACTTACAACGTTTATTGTCGATTGTATCAACCATCGGCCGTTCGGCTCCACATGTAAATCTCGCAGATATCGGAGTCACCGAATGATATTTACATGTGGCAATAAAAATTCCCGCCTATTTGCTATTTAGATCCGCCTGGCAACTCTGCACGATGGCCGATACAAGTTGGCTACTATTTCTTAGGTTGCATCCTTGATTTTCTAAAGATAGAACATTGTAATATGCTTTCGAAGTTGTGATAAAAACATTCACAGTATATTAAAGTTTCGGGCATATGCTAAAGATCTCTTACGATAAAGTTCAGAGTCACAAGGTCGAATAATTGACTGAAATACGAAGTTTCGATATAATTTGTGTTGTCAGATAAAAATGGTGGACTGTTTTGCGCGAAAGACAAAACTGTGGACTGTTTCAAACTCTTTTTCACTTCAGGCTATACGACTCTGGAATGCATTACCACCCCATATTCAGAAAGCTCCCAACAAATTTAATTTCAAACGACTGGTTCGCGATCTCCTTTTAAATACTCCGAACCTTTCCACTTAATCTCACTTTTATGTCTAGTAATACTAATATTGGTTTAGTGTATCGATATTTAAGTAGTTTATTATTTTATATATATGTTTATTAGTTTATATATGTTTATTATTTTATTATACATGATGTCAGTATGTATGTTTATGTAGTCTATAGCATTTTCTATTAACCTTTTCAATGCACCTCCAATACGCTATCAGTTTCTAACTCTCCGGTTGACTGGTAGAGAATGCCGAATGGCATTAAGTCCGCCATTTGTACATTTTTTGTGTGCAACAAAGTTTAAATAAATAAAGACCACAGTCGCCCATTGAAATGTTCGTAAACGTACACTGTAAGCAAGCAAGCAAAACACGAGATATAAGTTAAAAAAACCTTTTGTTAAAACAATCTTTTAATAATAGGGGTTAAAGTATGAAATTGCCGTTTTATTGCAATAGGTTCTTTGAATTGACATAGAATCTTCATGGTTTGAGGTTTTCGAATGAAACTTTTTTTTAATGGTTTCTATGATGTTCTTTTTTTAAAAAATGTAAAACATTTGAATATCGACTTTCAATTGTTTTTGTTATTCAATTTAGACAAGAAAGATGGATACTGCGAAAATTCGAGTTATTTTTGAATACGAGTTCCGACGCGGAACTAACGCGGCAGAAACAGCCCGCAATATCAATGCTGCGTTTGGAGAGGGGTCTACTAATGAACGCACCGTGCGATTTTGGTTTAAACGCTTTCGTGATGGAAATTTCGACTTAAAGAACGAGCCACGAGGAAGACCGCCCACACAGGTAAATAACGATGAATTAAGAGAGATAGTGGAAGCCGATCCTAGTCAAAGTACCCAGGAATTAGCGGCATGGTTTAACGTTACCTTACCCACAATATTGACTCACTTGCGTCAAATCAATAAAATAAAAAAATACGAAAAATGGGTGCCTCATGATTTGACTGATCTGCAGAAAGAAACGCGTGTTGAAACTTGTGTTGCCTTGTTGAACCGGTACAGAAATGAAGGAATATTGGATCGAATTGTAACATGTGATGAAAAGTGGATTCTTTATGATAACCGGAAAAGAAAAATGCAATGGCTGACCCCAGGTCAAATGCCACAACAGTGTCCTAAAGCAAAACTTACCAATAAAAAGGTAATGGTAACTGTTTGGTGGTCTCAGCATGGTGTTATTCACTATAGTTTTCTCCGATCTGGTCAAGCAATAACGGCAGATGTCTATTGTGCCGAACTCCGAACCATGTTGACAAAACTAGCAGTAAAACAGCCCCGACTCATGAATCGATCTTCACCATTATTGCTCCACGACAACGCGAGACCTCACACAGCACGAGAAACCATTTTGACCCTTCAGGAACTGCAGTTAGAAACCATTCGTCATCCTCCGTATTCACCAGACCTTGCTCCAACGGACTACCATTTTTTTCGTGATTTGGACAATTATCTACGTGACAAGAAGTTTTCTTCCCAGGAGGCAGTACAAAATGCTTTCACACAGTTTGTGCAGTCTAGATCGTCGGAATTCTATCGCAAAGGCATTAATGACCTTCCCATTAGATGGCAGCAATGTATAGATAATAATGGCAACTATTTTGATTAAATAAATTTGTTAAAAATTTAAAAAATAAACAATATAGATTTTCAGTACAAATCGGCAATTTCATACTTTAACCCCTAATATTATATGTTAATAAAACGCACTAAAAAGTAAAAAAGCCCAAACTCCCATTGAGTTTGACTTGTGTCGTATTATTGCGGAGTTCCTATGGCCATCTTCCAGCTTCAGCATCAGATTAGCTCCATGCTATTATAATATTGCATTGTCACGCGATATACATATGCATACAACATTTCAGTTCAATTAAAAACCACATATAAATCATTAAAGATTCGGTTATTTCTAAACGAGTCTCAATATAGCTGATAAATAATGTACTTGCACGATTAAATCGACAATTTACCAGCGCATACGCAATCGGCCCTTAGTTTTGGACATAATACCGCAGGTTGACAACACCAGCTAATTGCGCCAGGTGACGGTGGCGACGCCATGTTTCCAACATTGTTTACGATTTATTTATCGAATGCACAATGTGGTTTGCTGTCTACAATGTAAGCCTACTTGCAGTGTCAGTGTCTGTAATGGAGAACCCCGAATTCAGAACAGCGTAGTTTACTTAGAAATATTAATATGCCTTTTATTTGATACTAGCTAATCCGGCCACGCGTTGCCTAACTTGGAACAAATACAGCAAAATGAAAAGAAAATCATCAAAATTATTTGAGTAGTTTCGGAGTTCATCGCGGTCAAACACTGTGACCAGGACAGGACAGGACAGGACAACACGGGAAATTTTTATATAGTACTAGCTGACCTGGCCACGCCTTGCTGTGTTGACTGCAGCGCCATCTGCCGAGCTGATTTGTGAATCTAAACCATCTAGGGTGCCACCCAAAGGCATTCAAAAAAATTAATTCAAATCGGTCTAGCCGTTTAGGAGGAGTTCAGTGACATACACACGTATAGTAGAATTATATATATAAAAGATATAGGTGTAACTATTTCACTTGATATCGAAACTGTTACACACTTAAGACATGGTTGTCACCTTATCCTGTGAACACGGCACTTACTACGGAGTCAAAACGTCAGAATTAAAAGGTGTTTACTGCACCTGTTTGATTCCCTTTGATTTTAATTGCAAAGGAATAAAGTAAATGCACAATAGGTTTTTTGCTAACTTTTATTTAACTTACAACTTAATGCAAAAATTATCAATATCTATTATGCAAAGTTTTATATGATGCCGGTAAACTGCAAACCTAATATGGTCGTCTCTACAATATTATCATTGAAAAGAAATTATTATAAGAAAAAAAAAATAACATATCACAGGTGTCAGCTAGGATTCGAACTTACGTCCCTCGCTCTTCCTGTTAAGCTACAGAGACCTTGACAGACCGGTGGAATTTTTTCCACTCTTTTATCTCTATGGTAGTTCATACCGGTTTTTATGGTAACGCCACTCCGAGGACCCAGGTTCGATTGACTACGGGTCTACGTGTTTAAGCTGACGCCAGCAAATTATCAAAATGTTTCTATGTCAATTTACAGCATATTTTTTTGGAAATTGCAATAAATTCTTCTAAAACTGCCTGAGTCAAAAGGAGTTAGGATACATAGAATTAATGGACATAAATTTATAAAAACTCAATAGAAAGCCAAGGTCTTCAATTCGGCTACACTAGCCCATTTCCCCTGACCTCCCCGCCCATATCCAGCCAATCACGTAACTCCAATTAACCGTGCTCCCATTTCACCACATCGTCTAAGTATTATAATTTGGCAGCGATATGGCCGATTCGCTCTGATGTTGTACGGGCTTAATTATATGTGGCAAGTTGCGAAATTAAATGAGTTTGCTCTTGAACTGGACATTAGCAGTTTATCTTGGTGATGTAAGTGCAGGGTAGGTAGGGATTTCATTTGATACAATAATGAAAGAAATTAATATCTCTTATATTCACAGCAATTAGCCTAGCCCTCAGTAAGCACTTTAAGGCTTGTATTATGTATACTAGGGTAACGGTTCATAGAAATATAAATATAAGCAACCATGACTCAGGTACAAATGCTCGCATTCATCACACAAAAATCTGCTTCTTACGAGAAGGGAACCTTCGATGCGAAAGGGATATTTTAAGGGATATTGAAGTGAAACTTCTTTAGCTCCGTCTCGATTTGAAAATTCGATGAAACGAAAAAGCGACATCAAAAAGAGACAAAATAAATTGATAACCTCGTAAGCTACTTTTCTGAAGTTACACTTTTGACGTGTGTGAATCGCACACACACAAACACATTGTTTTAGTTTAATTTGAATATTATTTTTAAGTTAGTCGTAAATCAATTTTTATAGAAATTATAAATAGACATCCATGACTCTGCTACGAATGCTCGTATTCATCACACAAACATCTGCCCCTTGCGGAACTATAACCCAGGATCAAGTGAATAGTTATTATCTTTTAGACTAACGTGATTGCTGTTACAATGTCGGTTAAACGTAGGACCCAATGTCAACCTTAATTGCTTTGTAATAAGAAGTAGATCCCGTAGCTCTACCGCAAGGCCAATGTTTTTCGTCTAACATAAGTGTTTTTGTAATCAGTAGAAGCCCTATGCTTATGCATAACAGTGGATTATATAGAGTGTACTGAGTAAGACGTTTTTTTTATTTTAATAAAACCTATTCCTATTCTATCAAGGGCGTCACATCCAAGATCGCATTGTCGCTTACCATCAGACGCTTACCTATTTAGAATTTAAAAAAATCATCGTTATCGTACCGATGCAACAAATAATAACCACCAAAGAAATACCAAACTAATAATAACCAATCACAAATAAAAAAAAGATCTCTTTAGCAAATAGCAAAAGTCCCCACAAAGTATCATAATACTAGAAATGCTTCTCAAAATATACAAACTGTGCTATTAACAGATCAATCACAATGTTGTATTTTGTGGTTTTTTAAGACTTTTAAATAATAAGTGTACATGGATTTCTGACACCATTGACATTAACCGAGGGAGCCCAGTTGCTGTAATTACGGCAATCCACGTACGGACAGACACGCGACACCGTTGCCCGCGTGCGTATTCTGTAAGAATATAAACTCGAGTTTAGTTTAAACTATTCACTTAACAAAGAGTATCAAATCATATGTAATATTATAGCCGTCTGTTAGCTAAATCGTCACGTACTGTCATGATTTTATTTTTTAATAAAATTGGATATTAATATTTAATTAAATTATAAAATATGAGCATATTTGAGTTAGTTGAAGTACATTATTTGTGACATACAGTAATTATTTATTTGTACTGATATTAAAACGAATGACAATTTAATATCTAACAATTTTCACCTCGAACTATAGGATATTATATTTTCGAACTAGGTTAAATATGCAAACAATATTCTGGAAAAAACAAGGATTTAAAAATGAGAGGAACACGCGGAAAATAATTAAAATTAATGTTTTTGCTAAAATTGTTTTATAATCTACAAGTAATATAAATATGTTGCTTATACAAATCAAAAGAGATTTTTTTATGATTATTCAGTTTGTCTACAATTGCATTTAAAGAAATATTAATAGAAAAAAGTGAATTTGTAGCAGATGTCAGACGGGATTCGAAGCCGTAACCTTTCGCTATCTGAATAAATAACGAAATATATAATAATTTCATAATAGTCTTTTATTGATTGTTAAGAAATAGATAGTTATCAGAAACACCCAGAGATGGCGCTGACAATTCAACTTAAGAATCATTAGAAAAAAACAACAAATCAGTCAATCTATGTCAGCTAGAGTATGCTGCGTATTATCCGGAAAAGTAGAATAACACCATAGCAGCATAGTCTACACAGAACAAAAACTATGGTCATTCCTTTTATAACCCCACAAAACATCAAAATTTTTCAAATTAATAAAATTCTTTGATTTAAATTATTTGTTTTCAGGAGGGTGGGAACTTACGTCTTTCTAGTCTCATTGGGTCACCCCGTAACACACTCTACTCTTGTAAATTTTAATTTAATCCATGCCATATATATTTATTTTTTCTACACATAAAAGTAGCTACAGGATTTTTTGGTTGTTTTTTTAAAATATGGATTAATTTATTAGAACACCTTTCGAGTGGTGGTTGTGTTTATGTCTAATTCTTTTGCTTTGTATACACTGCGCTTAGTTTAAAACAGAATTGTATGCTATTTATAAGGATAACTATACTTAAACGGGTACTTTAAATGGTGGGAATGGTGGTTAAGTACCTTTTTACTTCAAAAGGTGTCTTACTATTATTTCCCACGCGTTGTACCCAATTAAGAAGTAGAAGAGAAACGAAAACCAAAAAAATTTTAATGTCAAATTACTATAAAAAAAAAAAGAAGCGAAGCAAAAAAGTATAAAGCGTAGGAAGTAAGCGTTATAAAAGAGAAAGAAAGCCATACCAGCCACGCACACTAACATGAGTGAAAGCGAGACAGAAGGCCATGCACACTGAGGTAGGGAGACAGCTGGCTTCTATATATGTATATCGTGTAACGGTACTAAATCTGACGCTCTAGTGTAACGATCAAATCTGAAGCTTAGCACGCGTAGAGTGGCAATGCGGCGAGTACCTATATGCGAGCGGCCCGAACGTCCGTATCAAAGCTTCGCTTCAAAAAGGCTTTTCTGTTTTTCGTATTTACACCAAGGAACTCTGTAGTTGATTGCCACAAACAATAACACAACATCAAACATAGTAAATAAACAGAGAAGTGTTAAACAATAAACATACTCGTTCAATAAATAGTAGCAGCCAACAAGGAATAAAATAAACATAAAATAGATTCCAAACCTCAGAACTAGTGCTTAAATAAAAGTTCACCTCAAAAGGTGAAGCCACTCTAATCCACTAGCTTATTTACTTATAAGTCAACCAATAAACAGAGTGCAATATCTAAAATAGTCGCTTGCAATTCGCGCGGAGCTTCATTCACAGCAATTACTGAACAACTCGGGAAATCTTATAAACTAGCCAATTAAGGAGTATCGTAAAAGAGCATACAAAGTACCGACAGCAAAAACGGGGAGCGTGACCGACGCGCGACTGCGTCTTTATGCCTACTCACTATCATTCTAGATCTTTATCCCACAATGGGAGATATAGATGGAACAGTAATTCACCTGGAGACTGAAAAGATTACAGAAGCTGTTCCTTTTACCTTCAACTACTGGATGACCCGTTGTACTTGTTCTGATATTACCTATGCGCCACAGAGGTTCTTGGTTTCCTGGGAGCCTAGTCTTGTCTACTGCACCATCCGCGGAACGCAGACGTTCTACGACACCAATGGTCCTGAATTTGAACCTTAATAGCGATATTTTTTCTTTTCTCTTGTAAAATAAACTCTAACACTAGAATTAACCTGCACTATTTTATATGATGAGCATACTAGTTCTACTTATGGAAACTGGTAAGTGACCCTCTGTATTTATGTTTCTGTTACCTCGCTGTTAGTTTCCCTAAAATTTGCTTTTTACCGAGTCATGATACTGATGAGTAGTAAATTACTCATCAGTTTAATTCAGCAACGTCGTTTTAATTTAAATTTATTAAATAATTAGTTATTACCTCGCGTTAATGTAGACTACCGATTAAAAGTCACATTTCCGTCCCTAGGGAACAGTAATTTTCTGGATAATAGGTACCCTATGGACTTTTCTGTACCCCTATCAAAGTGTATGCAAAATTTTATGATGATCGATCGAGTAATTAAGGTGTGAAAGTGAAACAAAATCCCTTTCGTGTTAATAATATAAGTTAGCACTACTAGGGTTTTTTATATGATGTATAACCCATCATTTCTGCGATCACATGTTCTTACTATATACCAAATTTCATCGAAATCGGTCAACTCGTTCTTAACTTATAGAAGGACATACAGACAGAGAGACAAAAATTTACAAGATAATAAAATTGGTATCAGTGAGTCTTAAAAAAAATGTACAGAAAGAACCCTTCAAAATATAGGAGTATAGATTTCATTTTATGTTGCAATTCTCGGCAGCTCGATTGGAAGAGTACTTGCCCGGATAACAATGAGATGGGGGTTCAAATCCCGCCTGACTCATGAGAAATATTGATTTTTTGACGTGACAACGTCTTAAATTAGGTTGCGGCTGGGAGTCACTTATGAAAAAGTGTAACGCTCGGTAACGTTACGATGAGTCACCGAACGAGAGAGAGGCCCGCCGAATGCCTTTTTGAACGCGCTAATCTCTGGAACTACTAGTCCGATTTGAATGATTCTTTCAGTGTTAGGTAGGCCATTTATCGAGGAAGGCTATAGGCTATAGGCTTTTTTTCAAAATTAGGGATCCGTAATAAAATTGCTATTTTGTAACACAAGGTGTAAAATCGAAAACCTATTTTTGCGTGCGCTGTAAAAACTATTGACAATAGAACAAAATGATGTACTACGGATTTGTAGATCCCATTAAGACCTACAATAAAGTCCGCGAGAACATATATCTAGCTATCATGGTTTAATCACAATAACCGATTTTGTTCAAAATAATTATTAAATCGTCTGAAGAAAAAAAAACTCCGTTAAATATGTATCGTTATATTAATCTTTATCAAAATTAAGCATTATGTTATCAAGAGTATTTATGTAGAAGTAATATACTGTTTGTTTCATCTCAATCGGATATTTCGTTTAAAAGTTATCACCTGTGTAAGATGTTAAGAGTTGGTACCTATTAATGAGTTATGGGCCATAGAGATTTTTATCAACATAAAATCCTGTAATTATCTTTTTCGAAATATATTTGTTGATGATTGTAAGTATAAGATCTTTGAAGAGTATAATAAATACATTTCTAAAATAACTCTGCTAAGGAAATCCACGCGCGTGTTATCAAACGGAAAAGAGGAAATATTATGGAGTGGACCGATCGTGTTGTCTATGCTATGACAGGTAACACGTTAGACCAAAGACAATGATGAAAAATATTGTACTAAAAAGTGTACATAGTTAAATCAATCAATAAATCAATTTAGTAAATCAATAAATAATCATTTAAATATTAATAATGATAATGAATATGATTAAGTAACATAATTAATACACTCCGAATTATTCCTAATTCTAACACGCGCTTAATGCAAGCAAGACAAGACGCATGCAAAAGTGTCGGGATCTCATTGTTATCTACACTAATATTATAAGGAAGAAAGATTTGTATTTTTGCATGTTTGAAATAAACTACTAAGCTGATTTTAAAAATTCTTTCACCATTGGAAAGCTTCATTCACGCTATGTATCATAGGCTATATTTAATGCTAGAAAAATTTAAAGAATTTTGTCCACCCGTGCGAAGCCGGGACGGGCCGCTAATCACCTATAAATTAATGATAGTGTGCTTTCCGTCATAACTTGCCCGCTACTCGATTAGTAATACTTCTGTTTATTGCGAAAATGAAAGATATCGATTAGTTATTTTAAGGAAATTATCATTCAAGATGCTTCTTTTATACAAATACTAATAAAAAAAATAATATTGGTGGCAATGTATCGTTCGTCATCTATCACTTATGCTGATAATTTACTAAATTACATCTCGGATCCATAAAGCAAAATTGAAATATCGTAAAAATGGGTTAACATTAACACCATACCTAGTGATACAGAGCAGTGCTTCGAACGTAAGAATAGGTTTCATTACCTAGTAACTCATAGTATTATGATGGGACATAGTATACCGACCAGAGAGAAAGCGTCACTCAATCACGTTATGATAAAATTAGACGTGAATCTGCTCATGTGTTTTTGACGTGACAACGTCTTATAAATTGGTTTGCCGGGTGACACTTCAAGAAACTGCGTTACGCTCCGCTCACGTTATGCGCTCACAATGAGAGCGAGTGAGAGGCACGCGTCCCTTCCACTCGGGCATGGTTAGCCCGCCTAAGAGCGAGAGAGACAGACATAAAAAGTGGAAGGGACGCGTGCCTATAAATTAATGTTTTAAATATAATTCTTTGTATAAATAAATGTTTTAAATTGTTACTATTATTTCATCCTTCTTCCTACTATACGAATGAATATTCACATTTAAATTATTTTACCACTCAAAGTCGTTGTCACGTAAAACTTTCGCCCGTATACCGACTTTACAGGCAACCAATTTTTACCACGTTTTTCTTAACTTGCTTTCTTGTATGTTTGTTTGTTTGGGTCAAATCTTGCGATCGATTTTTCGACCACTTTCAGATATTCAATTGAGCTGACATTTTTTATATAGCCTTGCTTACGATGACAATACAATATTTTAAAGGTTTAAGACTAAAAAGTGTTAAATAAATTATCATAAAAAATATTTTTAAAAACCACTTTTTTCTCTTGTTACAAATGCACTAAAAAGGGTAAAATAAGTTTTTTTTTCTCTAGGCTATGTGGATCCGTAAATATGTTTAGTTTAAACTAACTGTAAAATTATACAATTAAAAACGTGGGGCGTATTTTAAAACGAACCATTCAACATGACTTAAAAGTTCTTCAAAAATTCCCAACTACACCATATCACGCCCCACGTTTTTAATTTTATAATTTTACAGTTAGTTTAAACTAAACATATTTACGGATCCACATAGCCTAGAGAAAAAAAACTAATTTTACCCTTTTTAGTGCATTTGTAACAAGAGAAAAACGTGGTTTTTAAAAATATTTTTTATGATATTTTTTTTCTTATAATCATTTTAACTGTATAATATCGACTGATTTTAAATATAGATTTTCATCATCATCAAAATCAGCCTATTAATGTTCCCACGTAGACGGTAAAATATGTAGTGCATTAAGCGATTCATCATTTTCTAAGTGTTATGTATGTGGAGCTACTCCAAAGGCGATGAATAAAATAGATTTTTGTTTGCAAAAGCCAGTCCAAGAAGCTCGTTATCTGTTTGGATTGTCTCCTTTACATTCTTGGATTTGGTTCTTTAAACATTTTCCTATAGGGGATTGGGCCATGACACACCATACGGGCCCAGTGCGGATTGGTTGCTAACAACTGCAGATGAAGCCGGGACCAACGGCTTAACGTGCCTCCAGAAGCACGGGGAAGCTCAAGTTTTAAAATTTTTCGGTCGCCCATTCAATGACCATTGCGAAAGTTGCTTTATAGCAGGCCGAACACGCTAAGAATTTGCGCCATCGAATGTCCGTTGTTCTCAGGTTTGTGATCGGCGGATAATCGTCGCATTTACCATCGAGGCCGACGCGATTACACCGCTAGTATAATTGCAGGACGGCGCACGCGCACCCGGAACGAACGAACCATTCAGAGAACTCGGCTTAAACACCGGGATACGGTCACGCAAATATATATTCACGTATTATTAAACTTAATAAGCAATCAAGCAACTTGAACTCGGTTTAATTGCAAAGTAAGAAGGTTTTAAATGTAAATAGTCAATGAGACAATTCTTTCACCAAATATGGCTGCTGATAATATTTAATAACAATTACAAGAAAAATATACAGACAGCAATTATATAATTCTTTTAAATCATCTTCAATAAATAGGGCAACGATAGCAATTGGTTTAGCACCAACGGTCCTGGAATCGAATCCTTATTACTGAGTCATGGTTGTATTTTTTTAGTAGTAATTGGGATTAGTTGTCCAAAACTTATTAAATATTAGACACAATTTTCTGAACCCAAGTTAAGTAGTTAAAGCACTTGTGTTATGGAATTCAGAAATAACGATGAGATCTCAACACCCAGTCCCGAACCAATACTGGAAAGTTGGTTTTCACATTGACCTGGCTGGGGATCGAACGCGGGACCTCGGAGTGGCGTTAACTTGAAAATCGGTTCACCAACCACTCGAACATGGAGGTTTTCATATTATTATCATAGGGCAAGAAACAAAGAAATAAATTAATATCCAAATATAGACAAAACAACACCGAATCAAGTAACAAAAAAAGAGGAAAGAGGTCAGAAGTCGGTAGTGGGCGATTCATTATCTGATATCCCTCAGTCGTTCGCGATCTGTAATTTTACGGAATATTTACATAAATATTTTAAACTGCAAAAAGTCAAGTAGGTAAACATATCTATTGTTTAAATAGTAAAAAGTAGATAAAGTGTGTGTATTACCTCTGAAGCAGGACTGGAGTTCTCTAGAAAAGCAATTCTCTTTAAACAAGCACAGAAAATAATGAAATTCACTCGTGGTAGAAGTGAAATATTCAAAAATAATACGTACGTATACAAAATACCAAAATACAAACATGTATTAATACAACACGTACACAATGCTTCCTATCTCATTTTCTCCTACGTTAAATCTAATGAATTTATAACATTGTTATTTTATATACTCCTTATGATTTACAAATATGTACAACAATTGTCCCTTTGTCAGATGTAATCTGTGAACTTATATTAAAAAATAATCGATAACTTATCTTTAAAATTTAGTGTCTAATAGATTTAAAAAGTTAATCTAGATACAACAGAAATAGAAACAAGTGTGAATCTAAATTAAGACGTAAGTATTTATTCATCAAAAAATAAAAACTTCATTTATGTTATCACATAGCTGCAAAAATGTGATTTATTCATTGCGTGATTAATATCTGCTCGTTGTGTTTTTGTCGTAAATTTGATTTTAAAATTCCGAAACAAATTAAGTGCTTGCCTAGATTTAACTTTTGTTTTGTATTAACTAAATGTTGCTTATTATTTATATATTCTCTCTCAGCACATGTTTCTTAGTTTAGTGTGTAAATGTAAAGCTATGGGTAGATGTTGCAAGTGTTAAAATATTTTTTTCTTTTTAAGAGTCTTGATAACAACTTTTTTATTTCAATATATTCCCATTGTATGCCTATCAATACCGATACTGACGAATCTTTGGTATCAAAGAAAACCACTACCTGTTTACAAACTACTTGAATCGACTAGCATTCTTCATTTATTCAATTACATGTAACAAAGGATAAACGCAAGTATAAAAAACAGTAAACTACAATACAATGTAAAACAAGATAAAACAACGTGAGATCAACGGTGCCGAAACACCAAATATGTATGCAAAAGGCACCGCACAGAAGCTCAAAACGACCGACAAACAACCGTGAATCGATCTCCGATTAAAACTATTAACGCTTGTCGAGCGACGTGTCGCTACGTGGCGGCAACATCACTCGCAACAACAGCACACGCGCCAATGGTCTACGCGTCAATAGTAAATTGAACAAGAGACTGTTGGATTAACAAGTTAAAGGTTCCGCACAATCAAAAAATATTATTTATTCAATTGGGTAAGAATACAGACAAACAAATAATAAGTTAGACATAATTTTAAAATTATTTAAATAGGTGCGGACCCAAATTGTAGTTAAGAATAAAGGATTGTAAATTGAAATATTTCTATCTTTAAAATATTTTGGAAACAGGCATGAATTCAATAAGCTTTATACATATAAGAAAATGGGGCTATTTCATATATCAAATAGCCCTAGGAAGATCACTTTTCTAATCGTTCAATTTATTCGAAGTTAAGTTATGCGGAACAATATTATTTTATAAATAGCTAAATAAAATGCAATATAAACACAACTTTACCTTACCTGTCAAAGAAAGCAAAAAATACATATCCTGAATCAATTAATCTATACTAATATTATAAAGAAGTAAAGTTTGTGTGTTTGTATATTTGTTAAATTGTAAGAGGTAATCTCGGGATCTACTGAACCGATTTTAAAAATTCTTTCACCAATATAAAGGCACATTATTGCTGAGTGTCATAGGCTATATGGAATGCTAGAAAAAATTTAAAGAATTTTGTCCACCCGTGCGAAGCCGGGACGGGCCGCTAGTAAGTTATAAATTAATTTAGTCATTTGCTCTGATATTCGCAATACTCTGATCGTAATTGTAACTTTTTCATTTACCAACTTGCAGCAACAAGAAGATAATTATTGACTAAAGCCTTACGTTAGCGAGAGAGTCTTCGATCGCAGCGGTACCCTAAAAAATACTTAAAACAAACATACAAACAAACTTAAAAGATCAATAATACAATTGAAATATATGGGTGTCCGTCAAGCTCCGGCGAAATCAATTAAACGGCAAAATTGACAGCTATTTTGATAATTGTGAGAAACCGATACGCTTTTTAATTTGACCAATACTTAATTGCGAGTTAAGTCTGGTATGCGGTGTTGTTACTAAATGTCACGTACGACGTACTTTGTCTTCTTTGCTGATAGCCAAAGTATGTTATTACTGAAAGACCATTTAATTGTTGAGTGCCGAAAAGCTTTGGTAAATTGTCTTGTTCATGAAACTATGGTAAGATTATCTAAATTAAAAAATGAGATACAACTTCCATGAGATAAAACGTATCATATAGCTAACGTCTTAGTGGTTTAATACTCATTTCCATTAATGAATTATTATTTGAAATAGATTCAAAGCTTTTACTGTGAATATGAAAACTACAACAACTATCAAAACAGTATCATTTATAAATATTATGCATTTAATATGTAACTAACAATCCTTACATATGATTTTCATAAATTGTACACATTTCTTCTCAAAAAATATTGTTTTACTCAACATTCTCTTGTTGCTGTTGCTTCCAAAGTATTCGTATCTTAGGTATTTCTGTCTGATTTGTTATGACGAAATTACTTTAAATTAATTATTGTTTTTATACTGCGAGTAAATATTTTAATTGTAAATTACCGTTACCGTTTGGTGCAATAGTAGGAATCCTGCCTTTCGCACCGACGGTCCTGGTTTCGAATTCCGTAAGGGGCAGCTTGTGTGATGAATACAAACATTTGTGCCGGAGTAGTGGGTATTTATATATATATATATATATATATATATTTCTATTAATATTACAGATCTATGTACTACTTATGTATGTCTATCCGTTACCCTAGTATCCATAACACAAGCCTTACTTTGAGCTAGGCTAATCGTTGTGAATGTAAGAAATATTATTATTTAGTTTAATATTGAATAAATTCTCCTGCAACCGATGCAGTATTTCTGGCTGTTACCGTAGCTAATTTACAAACGCGAGCGACGTTTTTGCGCGGTCGCGACATGAGTGCAAAGTTGCGCGATGATTGATGGCTCATTGAAGGCAGCTCCTGGAACGCAGCCGCCCGGGGATGTCGCTCGACATAGCGTGGGAACCGTCGGGAACGCGGCACACTTTCTACCAAGGGAGCCACTAGAATTCTTACACCTTCATTCCATACCGGCTAACAGGTCACGTATTTGTTTTATTGTTTGGTGCAACTGTAGCGATACTGCCTTTCGCAGAAACGGTCCTGGGTTCGAATCCCGGCAGATGTTTGTGTGAATACGAGCACCTGTACTTGAGTCATGAGTATATATATATTTCTATAAAAATAACATATCTATGTATAATATTTATATATCTATCGATTATCCTAATATCCATAACACAAGCCTTACAGTGCTTACTTTGGGCTAGGCTAATCGGTGTGAGTGTAAGAAATATTATTATCCCAATCAAAAACATAAATGTGAAATGAGAGCCAAGTTCAATATTATGATAAATGCTTTGGTTGTTGACTTCAACGACAAAAAAAGTGAGATCTTAATGGGTGCCAAGTTCAATGGTCAGTCCTGAAATGTATTTATAAGTAACAGTATAACATATCATATCTTCTTATAACATAACATAATGTATTGTAGCCTAAGGTCGGTCTTGGCTAGTTTTCATATATGAATGATAGCCTTCGCAAGTTCTAAACCTACAAGTATTTGTCGGTTCTTATTTTATAATTCCGAAAATTTGGATTGTTGGTAGAAACTAGCGATCGAACATAATAATTCGTTGGTAGGTTTATATTATATTATTATTATTGTCGTTGAAGACAACAACCAAGGCATTTATCATAATATTGAACTTGGCTCTCATTTCACATTTATGTTTTTGATTGGGATATCATTACTTTTTGTAGGTAAGTACATATCCTCATAACGCCGTGGGTCCCATGAGTTTTGATTACTTAATGATTCTTACGTCTATAGTTAGGTACAGGCACCAATTAGGTATTTATGTTAAGCGTTCATAATAGAATCTAATTATTTAAAAATTGCCAGTTTTTTATTTATTCCTTTGTATTTATCTAATTACCTATCTGCATACCAAATTTTAACTCTCTAGGTCATCTGGAACTGGGTTGATCTATAGGTCAGTCAGTCAGTCAATGATAAAAATGAGGATTTTTGGACATTAATATCTAAATAACCGTTTGAGATAAGCTTATGAAATTTAGAACACATATGTATTTGGCAAGTCTCAATACATGAGACAAATTTGATAAGTTTATGTGAAATAGTTTTTGATTTATGAGGGGGTCAAAAGTGGCTCCAAATGGTTCGTGTAATATTACACATGGTGCGGCTCGCCAGAACTTGGCTTGACACGCTACCGCGTGTCTAGATTATTTATAGTAAAGCAACTGTACAAGCCACTTGTCTCCCGTGGATGCACCTTCTCATTGTTAGGATAACAACAGTTAGTTGTGACGGCTCGTTTATATAACTCCGGCGTTAACTCTCGACTCACGTATCCAGTTCTTGAGCTTATCTGCGAACATGCGCCCGCGCAGGGCAGCCAGTGAATAGAATAGAATAATATATTTGCACAAAATTTGGTATATTTGTCCTTCCAATTTTAAAAGTAATCCTGAAATATATTATTATAATCACTAATAAATTATATACATAACAATTCCATTAAACAATAAAATGACAAAAAATATTATATAAATAGTATAAATAACAATATTACATTATTAATTCGACAGCGACTCGTGGCTGGATCAGCTAGTATATACCTATATATAAACGGCCGTCAAACTATGAATGCTTTTTTACACATTGACTAGCCTAGCCCAAAAGTAAGCACTGTAGGGCTTGTGTTACTATATATACTAGGGTAAAAGATAGACACCCATAAAATGAAAAGTAATATTTATAGAAATAAGATTCCAATGATTCAGCTATAAATGTTAGTATAGTCACACAAAAGTTCCCCCTGGAACACGAACCAGGTCTTCAAAGGTAGAGTCATTCCCACTCGGCGAAAATATTCGTCTAATCTATTTACACACGAACTAAGTTGAGGGTAGTCTAAAATAAGATGGCGTAAAAGGAAGACAAATGTTGGCTAAAAGGGTAAATATATCAGCAACGAGTTTGGCCTTTGCCCCTTCATCGTTTGTCACGAGGCGTAAGAAGCACTCAATTCTAATCGGGATAACGTCTGGACCACTTGTACTGTTATCCTCACAAGCCTAACAACACTTCAGTTCTGTATCTAATATTATTTTTTGCATTCGCAGTGCCATATTTAAAAAAAACCACGCCTTCGAGCCCTCAGGTGGGATTCGAACCCATGACCTTTCGCTATCAGGGCGAGTGCTCTGACCGCTGGGCTACCGAGACGCTGTCAGACGCGTCAAATTTACAAATGTATTACAACTTCTACTATGAGCTAGTTAATAGCCAACTACCTTCAACATGGAAAGTTATATTTTTACAAATATCAAAAATTCGATTATGATAAAACCAGCTATAAAATGTATTTTTTTTTGTATTCACAATGCCTTTTTTCTATAAGATATGAAATACGCCTGTAGAAAACTACCACACCTCCAAACCCTCAGGTGGGATTCGAACCCACGACCTTTCGCTATCCGGACGAGTGTTCCGACCGCCGAGCTACTGTTTATTTATTTATTTAGGCTCTCATAATAATGAATACACTATAAGTTACTTTAATTTTATATATTTTTTGCTTTTGAGAAAAATACTAAAAAAAAATCGACTCGTATTATTTATTATATAAGATACCATTGAAAAAATGCAAAAAATAGTAAAACATAATGGCTGTTCCATTTTAATCGATTGCCCAAACATTTGTAAAAATGTTTCTTTCCAATATGAGAGGTTGATAAGAATACACTGGCCTGCACTGTAAAATTAGAAAGGTACTACAAAATTTCGATGAATATTCACAGGGCTCAAGCTCAATCGGGACAGCATTAGACCGGACTTCCAAAGGTTGCGGGTTCGATTCCCGACTGAGAATTCTCTGTGAGTCGAGTCGTTTTTTCTAGTATTTTGTATCAGCGTAAATATTATTGGCTGTAATAATAAATAAATAAAAGAAATAAATGAATCCCCACAGTGGGTGCTGTCAGAATCAAAGGCTCATCGTTCGTAAATGTTGGTGTAACGCTAGTGCATCGTGGTCCCGCTTTCGTAGATACGATACGGGCGTTAGATAACCGTGATGCATCCGCTACCTTCAGGTTCACATGCAATATTGAGTACATCAACGTTTCAGGGTTGTCACTGATGATGTCACGCAACAAATATATATTATAATAAAAATAATATTCCTCACATACACTTCAATTAGCCCAGTCCAAAGTAAGAGCTGTAAGGCTTGTGTTATGGATACTTTTTTTAACACGGATTATTTTTTTAAGTTATATGTCAGCAACATAAAAAATAGTCATATAAGATTAAAAAAAAACGAACATATCTAGCTTACTTCCGCAAAAAACCGTGTAAAGTATTTAGTTCTTACACTTCCGCGCACATAATACATTAAAATAAAAGAACTTTTTAGGGTTATTTGCGCATAATTTATATTAGAACCTGACGTTTCGATTCCTTTACAAAAAGTCTCTTTGTACGTGTTAAGAGTTGGTACTCTGGTGGACACCATACGGTATACACTTTTGCAGTATAATCTATAATCTAGAACACAAATTTGTTATTTGTGTGTTTGTCTGTCCGCTCTTTTTCCCGCTCTTTTTCCATTGTATACGCGATACCATAGCAACGCGTTACCGGGTTAGCTAGTATTATTCTATTATAACATTAATAGTAGTACTCTAATTTCATTACACCATTCATTAAAGCAAAGTCAACAATTTTCTATTTATTATGAATTTTATCATCATTTATTCTTTTTACCCAAGGTTGTATGGAAGAGATTGCTGGTTAGTATTAAAACTGCATGTTTGCATACTTTTCTTTATTGTTCTTGTCTTTTTCGGTATCCGTTCTGTGTATGCAATGAAGCAAAATAATATTTTTTATTAATTAAGCTTTTCTGTGACATACAGATAGTTACAATACTAAATAAGTTTAAAAATCTTTTAATAGTTTAAAACTGACCTATAGCCGTTCACGAGCATGACACTAATAACTGAACCCTTAAATTACAAAACCCTATTTACAACTGTTTGGTGCATCGGTAGCGATCCTACATTTCGTATATATGGTCCTGGGTTCAAATCCCGAAAGGGGCAAATGTTTGTGTGATGAATACGAGCATTTGTACCTAAGTCATTGGTTTATATATATTTTTTTCTATAAATAATACATATCTTTGTATCACATATGTATGTATGTCTTTCCATTATCCTAGTATCCATAACACAAGCCTTACATTAACTTTGGGCTAAGCTAATCGGTGTATATATAATTCATATGATTATTATCTAGAATGTCTTGTAGAGGCAGCCCTAAGACGAGCAGATGCGCAGGCGCATATAGATTATAGAAAACCGGCGCTGTCTTTGGACACGTGTTTTATGAACCCGATACCATCGATGTGGACCGATCACCGCCGACGGATTGCAGATACCACCACTCCGCATAAAGGAAACACATTTATAGGCAAACGTTACTATAAACTATGATATTATCGTGGTCATTCTTTGTTTATTTATTGTTATGTATTGCATTGTACATAGGTAAGTTCAACTCGGACAGGAAGATCACTAGTTTCTAATTTGCATTATTCGTATATTACTATACTGAGAGGTAGAAGCCTTAAGAGGTAAGGTATAAGGAGACCAGGTGTAAATTGGGCTGCCAGATTTTCTGGCGTCATTTCCGTGACATAACTGGGACAAAGCCAGGTGCCAGAAGTTGTAGGCAAGGACATGGATGGATGGATGGATTGACAAAAAATATATCAGAATTACCTAGTTCGGTATTTTGGAACAAAAAACTGTAAATGATTAAAAATATTTTTTTTTTTAAAAAAACATTCAACAAGAATTAAGAACCTTTTTTAGGCTTATTATATAACAAATAGCCTAGCCCAAAGGTAGCACTGTATGGCTTATGTTATGGATACTAGGATCACGGATAGACATACATATACTATACACTAATATTCATAATAAATATATATATGACTCAGGTACATATGTATGTATATTGTATGTGGATGGCTTATTGGTGCAACGGTAGCGATCCTGCCTTTAGCACCGACGGTCCTGGGTTTAAACCCGGAAGGGGCAAATGTTTGTGTGATGATTAGAAGCATTTCTACCTGAGTTATGGGCATTTATATATATTTCTATAAATATAATATATTCATAACACGAGCCTTATAGTGCTTACTTTCGGCTTGGCTAATTGTTGTGAATGTAAGACTAAGGTATAAATGCGATTCGTGCAATGGTAGCAGTCCTGCTATTCCTGTCGATTGTTCTGGGTTCGAGTCTCCAAAAGAGGCAAATAAACATCTGTGTGGTGAATACAAGCTGCTATAGCTGGATATTTATATATTAATACAACATAATCTAGCGATACAACGTGTCAACACTAATTATTTTTGCAACTCTTTTTTAGTCGAGTAAGTGAAAGCAAGTGGCGAGTAAGGATATTTTTTAATTTAGAATGAGTCCTATCTTGTTTCCAATCAAGCCCTGGGGCAAGACAGAATCCACGATGGAAAGAGCTGACCCAGAAGGTGCCTATTCACCCTGGCTTTGAAAACGGGTGGACCCGGAAATACAGACGCACCGAGGGTATGCGTACAGCAAACATGCGTTTAACATTATGAATGATGTTAAAAAGCGCTTGGTGCATAGGAATAACAATCATGAAACTGTGGTAACCCGCAGTGCGTTTGTATGTCCGATGGAACAAGGGAGATGGTGGTATGAGCACATGCACTCTCTCCACATTACAAAGTCGTACACTCTGTGGAAGACCAACAAATAACAACACATTAAATTAAAATGAAAAATTAAATAAACATAGTATGAAGCCTCAAAATGTAGTGAAACTGTTTGTCCTGAAATTATAGAAAATTCTGTTTCTTCTTACATTACTTGTTAGTGTTAACTAAACCTTTACACATCTTATTTTCCATATGCGAATACCTCTATTTTCCATAGCTTTGTCTATACATAGTTTTGATTCCATTAATTGATTTTTATACATTATTTTCATTATCAGTTACATCAATAGTCTCTCTTTCTATGTTCACTAACTTATATCACCCTCTCAACTTCCGTTCACCCGATCACACTTTTCGTAACGTCAAACGCGCATAAAGAAGTTTATTTTTAAAAACAAGCAAGATGCCATTAGTGTAACATGGTTTGAAAGAAACATATAAGCAAGCATTTTATAATAAGTTACTTCAAAGTCAGTTCCGACATTCACTCCAAGCAAACCACAATAAAGTCCCAATAAGACTATAGCTTTTAAAAGCTTATTACAGTTATTATAAAACCACTGCGCGACCACAATACAGCGGCTACCCAGCATCGTCAAACCGAAATCTCTACTCGTAGAATATTTAAGTGCTTACAAAAAGTAGCAGCCAAGGGTATATAGAAGCCATGTTACCGGAAACCACAAATGCTCGGCTATCTCCGCCGATTGTCGTGGCGCTGATCGGCGCTGGGTGTTGAGGTGACCGCAAAATGTGCAGGCCTGCGTTGCAATTATGCTGCAGCCGCAATGCTGTACACGTGGGAAATGCAAGATGCAAATTCTTTTGTAATTCATTCTACTGTGACCCTACCTGTTATTGAGAGTAATGACGTTTGGTACAACGGTAGAGATCCTGCTTTTCACACCGACGGTCCTGGGTTCGAGTCCCGGAAGGGGTAGATGTTTGTGTGATGTATACGAGCAATTTGTACACGAGTCATGGGTATTTATATATCTTTTTAAATAAAGATTCTCTGTCACAGTGTTTGACAGCGATGAAATCCGAAACAACTGAACCGATATTGATGATTTTTTTCATTTTTCTAGATTTATTCCTACTTAGGACATATGGTAGGTTCGATTTTAATTTATAACAGCAACCCGTGACGAGGACAGCTAGTATTTCTATAAATATTACATATCTATCATATATTTATGTCTATCCGTTAGGTACCCTAGTATCCATAACACAAGCCTTACAATGCTTACTTTGGACTAGGCTAATTGGAATGAATGTAAAAAATAAATAAAAATTATTTAAGTATGGAAAAAAGAGAATTAATCAATTCATAAACCCTAGCCGCTAAGAAATTGATACAATAAGAATTTGTTTACTATACGATCTATAATTTAAACCATGTAACAAAATTATTGCTGAAAGTGGTAATTTTATTAAGCTCCGATTTAAAAGAGAGATGTTATAAGTTTGTGACTGTCTCTCGATGTGTCTGCTTGTGGTACTGTAGCAGTTAAACTGGTGAGAAGAATAAAATGAGGTTTTTTTATATAAAATATAATATAGGTACAGTTACATTACTCAATCGAATTTAAAATTGTATAGGTAAGTGACTAAATTTTTTGTAACGAAGCTAAAAATTAAATAAAAAAGGTTTTATTGAAATTTTTAATTTTATTGAAGTGAAAACTTCTTTAGCGGCGTTGTGCACTTTTTGGGATGGGTAAAAAATGTTAATCTTGCGTCAGGACATGTGACCTAATCGAAAATTCGTAAGACGGCGCAGGGCGCTTGAGCGAACGTGCGTGTGTGTTTGTTGTCATGTTTGGTCACGATAGCGCAATAAATGAATATTATATTTTACTACATAAATAGTACTCTATAAGCATTTTGTGCGAAATTATTCCCTAAATATTCCAAAATATCAAAAAAAGCACGACCTTAATGTTCATGTTTTCACTCCTGCCGGCACTCCCGGAGTGCAACCCGTTGTATTTTTTTATACTTCCATACAATAATATCCGGTAAATGTTCTATTAAATCAAAATACAGATAATTAAATGTCTCACTAGATGACTTAAGACAATTATTTATTTATTTATAACAACCAAACTTACAATTACCATTACAGTTTTCACCAATGCTTAAGTGTAACGACGTTATTTAAATGTGTCTACCCACGATTAATCCACAAATCACAAGTAGAAATGTCTAAAACATCTTGGTAGAATTATCTGAAACTCTTATGAATTCACTTAGAGAACAACATAATATGTCTACTTATGATTTTTATATGTATATTTTTGCATATTCAATGCTGTCTTATAAGATAAATAATTTTAATATAAAATACTAGAAAAAATCGACGCGGCTCACAAGTAAATTCTTTTAAAATAATTTATCATATGTAAAGCAAAGAAAAATTAAAAAAATATGAAAATCATAAAACTAAATGACTGTTTCATCCTAATCGTTTGTCTAAATATTTGTATAGTTTCTTTTGAATACAAGAGGGTGTTCCTCTCATTGAGACAACGCTGGCCCACAGCATAAAAAGTAGAATGTACTAGAATGTTTCTTCAGATGTTCACAAGGCTCGGTAGCTCAATTGGGAGGGCATTGGGCCAGACATCCAAAGATTGCGGGTTCGGTTCCCACCTGAAAATTTACTCGTGAGCCGAGTCGATTTTTGACGTGATAGAGTCTTATAAATCGATGAACACCGGCTGCATGCACGAAAAAGTGCAAATTTCCATCAATGTTTTCTTATGGCGCTCACTCAAAATTATCGTCCGACTTTACAGAAAACCAATTTTTTTTCTAATACGACTCCTTTACAGAAGCCGTGATAACAGGATGCCAAAGGTTATGGTCATCTATTTTTTTCTACTACCTTCACAATATTTTAATCGGGCACGTTCCTAACAGTTAGGAATGTTAAAAGTTTTTTATTAATATCTTTTTAATATGTCATCATTTAGGTTTACTTACGTGGAAAATAAGTTTTGATTTGATTCAACATCATAATATAATGACGTGGTCATCAAGTCAACACTAAAACTAGGTCTCAATAAAATCCTAATGCAGTTTCACTACACAAATGCGCCTAGAAATCGTTCCAAAGACCAAAACAGCGATCGGCCATCACATCTCGAGCCATTTCTGAGCAAACACCGAATGCTTTGTTTGCTAAACTCACATATCAGAACAACCTCCCTATTACCACTGATTAAGGTCCACATCGACTGTATACTGGCACGTAATTCCAAATTACACAGCCATTACTTCCACCACAAACAGTCGTAAGATTGTTGTCTGAGCATAAACAAACGGAGGTGGGCGACGCACTCGAAAACCAATTTGGAATTGTTATTTTAAAAGTGGGGCTTTAGAATAATATGTGATGTGTGCTGATGGGTTGGCATTCAATGGAGAACGATTGGATGTATTTTCTACTATACATTCGTGTATTTTTGAAAAAGACCAGACATTTTGAACTGGCTTTAGTGAAATTGAAAAAGTATATTTTTGAAACCGTAAATCTAAATTGCTTTTTCATTTTACAGGCTGCCCCGATAACTGATAAAATGATCATTATGGTAAAAATGGCATACTACGACCACGCCTCCGAGCCCTCCGGTAGGATTCGAACCCACGATCTTTCGCTATCCGCTATTCGCTTTTTTTCAGAACTACGCCACTTTGTTAATATTTTACATTTTTCAAAAATTGTAGGTCAATGTATAGGAAATATCTTAAATTTTAATAATCTTTTTGATTTTTTTTGTTTCAGCTACTCATTCGGCCGGAATCATGTCAGCAGTTGGGGAACTTTTTTTTGGCACCTCCGAAGACAGCACATAACTCCATTATTTGTCAATATTTTTGTTAAAAAATCTTAAAACATAGCTTATTGTTTCCAAAAAACTTCAACTTCTTTTAAAATGAATCCCAAAAATCGCCTAATTTTTCATGGGTTACACTGGTATGGCCCCTTAAGAACGGAAAATCTGCAAAACAGAGGCATAAATTTATATATTATTTTAAATCAAGCCATTATTTATCATAACTACTGCTATTTATGTAAACTTGGGGAGGCATATACTTAGCAAACTATAAGCCTATAGTTTTCCAAGAAAAGTTTTCTAAGTATACAATAACAAAAAATAGCAATCACATGCAATTACTATGTATAATATTGAATATTTGTTTATGCTTTTCTTACAAAAGAGTGAAGAACGAGGTATAAGAAGTATTTGAACTATTTACATACTAATATACTCAGTAAACTATAAACTAATATATCAGATCAACAATTATGTGTTATTAAAATATTTATTGCCACAATAAAAGATTATTCTAAAATAATAAAAAAAAAACTATTTCTTATACAACACACCGGTGAGGTAAGTTATTAACGTAACGACATCATTTTCTGATAAGAAACGCATAACAATAACTCAAGGCACAACTATCCGATCCCTTAATACGTTTTCGGCTACTATCTTAATTATTTGTTTATGTCGAATCAACTGCGCACTATAACCTCTTTATCGGAAATGACGTCTTTTAACATTCCCCCGAAGCTCTTTTTGCCGTAAATCACGAGAAAATTCAATTCAATTATTCACCGAATGTTTTGGAGAGCGAAATGTTATTTAATATTTCACTTTGAGTGTATTTCAACAGTTTATGTCAAATGATAAATAGGGAAGCTATCGTTAGTAAGAATTTATGCTTATATGATAAGTTTTAATATAGAAAAAGTTAGAAAAATCGACTCTGCCCATAAGTACCTATCATCTTTATTAGTTACTTTTTCTCAAAGTTAAAAAGAAATACCGATCGTCTATTAACTTATATGATTTGGAAAAAAATAGATAAAGCAACGTTCACATTGTATAGAATAATAGAAATGTTTATTACAGCCTAGTCCAAAGTTAGCACTGTAAGGCTTGTGTTATGGATACTAAGGTAACGGATATACATACATATATGATACATAGATATGTATTTGATATTTATAGAAATACATCGTAACGTAACGCGTGACATATATATAAGTTAAACAAACAAACGAGTATAACAAACATTTAAAAGAAGTTAAGTAAATCATACATATGTATGGGTGTTTTTTTTTTTTTTTTGGCAACAAACAGTCATACATAATTACAATAGTTATTGAGAAAACATTAGTAAAAATAAAAGACCTACAGTGCCCAAAATTTACAATAAATGTTAAATAATTCTTACGTGATCAAATCGTGGAAAACAAACATACTTATGGGAAATTCAAAATTACAAAAAAAAAATATCAGTGTGATCATTTCAATAAGTGACAAAACTTAATTCTAACTACTACATTTTACCATTTTCATAAGATGAATTTTAACAAATTAGCAAGAAGAAAAAAGAATAACAGTAAATCCATTTAACAGTTTTGTTGACTAGAACTGAGTATATATTTAAGTTTATCTTTAATACTGTTAAGAGATATGTTAAAAAGATCTACCTCTAACATCTTCTCGTTGTACGTGTTGGTGGAACGATAAAAGAATGTATTTCGGGTGTAATTTTTTAAGCGTTGCGGGGGAACGAATAGTGGTAGTGTACGTGAGGAGCGCACAGGAAGACGGGCTCGACCTAACAATTGAACGTAGCTGAGGAGCTCTGATGAGTCGATTAATGAGTTTAAGATCTTGAATAGAAAAATTGTGTCAAACATTATACGGCGATTACAGAGAGTAAGCAAGTTATGTTTGAGCAATGCTTCGTTATACGTAACGTTTATTATGTTGTCGCGATAATTAAGCGACTCTAAGAATTTCCTTTGAATCTTTTCAATTCTGTTGATGTGAATATTATAACATGGGTTCCAAACAGTGCTACTAAAGTCAAGAATAGAACGAACGAATGAGAAATAAAGAATTTTTAATGTAGTTGTATTTTTAAAAGGTTTACCTATTCTAAGAATGAAGCCCAGCTTACGAAACGCCGCACTAACAATGTGGTCTATATGATGGTTAAATGAAAGCTTTGAATCCATCATGATTCCTAAGTCCCTAATATGGGTCACTCTGTTAATAATGTTGTTATTTATACAATAATCAAAATTAATTTGATTTTTTCTGCGAGTGTAAGAGATAACATGGCATTTACTAACATTAAGGAATAATTGATTCTTTAGACAATAGTCATGTAGCGCATTTATATCGCTTTGTAATTTAATGCATTCATTACGACATGTCACAATTCTATATAGTTTTGTATCATCTGCATATAGTAAGTGATGGCTATGGGTAAAAGCATTACCAATATCGTTAATGTAAAATAAAAACAAAAGTGGACCCAAATGTGAACCTTGTGGAACTCCAGATGGAATAGGAAGAAATTGTGAGGTATACCCTTTAATACAGACCGCTTGGCTTCTATTTTGGATGTAAGAATGAATCCATCGAAGGAGATTGCCGTGCACACCAGCCTCTGCAAGTTTATTAATGAGCGTATTGTGATTTATTTTGTCAAATGCCCTTGAGAAGTCGGTGTACACGACATCAACCTGAAGATTTTTCTCCATTGCATGCGAGAGAAATTCAGTGAATACCACCATGTTACTATCTACGCTCCTGAGTTTAAAAAAACCATGTTGTTGAGAGGAAATAAAGCTCCGAGCTGCCAATACTATATCAGAGGTTACCATTTTCTCCAAAATTTTACCAAAATGCACATCTTTGATATCGGCTGATATTCTGTAATAAGGTGCTTTTGATTGTTTTTTGGAATTGGGGTCACCAAAGCTGTCTTCCATTTAGCGGGAAAAATTCCGGGCGCCAAAGATGTTTTAAAAATAATTGTAAGGGGTATAGTGAGTTCTTCGGCGCAGTTACGAATAAAAATAGGGTGAATATTATCAGAGCCGGCTCCCTTGTATATATTAACCTGTTTTAATTCTCTTTGGATACGAGTTATATTTATATTGACAGTGTTAATATCTAAAGTAGATTGGGAGTGGTATGCGGTCAAGGGTTGATTTTCATTGGAGGATACAAAAACAGAGTTAAAATGTATATTGTATAAATACCCATGACTTTGGTACTCATAACTCAAAGGTCTGCCGTATCCGGAATTCGAACCCAGAACCGTCGTTGCCAATTGCAGGGTCGCTACCGGTGCAACAAATGGCAATTTTGGGGTACGCAGATTAGTGGAAATTTCACTAAGATTAACACACCTACCAAAAACTCATTCACAATTTCGTGGTTTTATTTTATGGTTCCCTTTTCTTTTGAAACTCACTAACTTGTTCTAATAATTACACTTTTTTACTATAGAAATCATATTATAACGATAACTATCGTCCAAAGCCTATTATACAGCCTTCATAGGCTATGGCACTTACAAGGTGTTGTTTAGCCAGTACGAGTCTGACATAACTTCTCGGGCCGGCCGATGTATCCACGATGGATTCACCACCTCCCTCCCCCGCGTCCGGAAAATGCCCACGTCGCTAAGGGCGAAAAAAAAAGATTACTATCGTGTCTTATAATTATGATGACAATATTTATTTTAAATTCAAAAGTATCTTACATTTTTTTATATAATAATTAATTGGTTTAGTGCCGTCGTGACTATCAATGCCAGCATTAAAAGCTGAATTAAATAAACCCAATAATAGTAATACTTCTTAAATTCACATCAATTAGCCTAACCCAAAGTAAGCACTATAAGGCTTGTGTTATGGATACCAGAGTAATAGGTTTTTATATATATTATATTTAGGATGGGTCAGCTCTTGATCCCAATTAAGCCCGGGGGCCAAGACTGAATTCACGATGGAACGAGCTAACCCAAAAGGTGCCTATTCACCCTGGCTTTGAAAATGGATGGGTTATAAGTTCTCGAAAATACAGACACAGGGAGAGAGTTCCACTCCTTTGCTGTGAACACTATGTTGAAAAGTGCTTGGTGTGACTGGTAGGAATAGCAACCAAGAAAGGGTGGTAGATATAAATAATTTAACAGATATAGATTAAATGTATGTGTTATGATTATGATATATTTCTGTGGGGTGGAACAGAGTGTGATGAATGAAAGGGTAATACAGTCACTGACAAATGAGTAAGCGAGAACGTAAGGAGTAACAAGGACGGTAGAAAGGACACTGCGAAGAGGACTATAAGACGTACGAAGTGGCTAAAGATAATAAAAGTTAAAATAAAATAAAATTCAAAGCTTTTCCTCATTTTTGCTATCTGATATTATTCCATCTAGGACTGTACTCTATTCAAAAGTAAATTAAAAAATTTCTATGTATTCGGCATTGTTACATTACAATGAATAGAAATATGATCAGTAATTAAAAAGACAAAATTGTGTATCAATTTTATATGAAACCTTCACTGAAATTTTTTATTCAATATGAGTCATATAAAATCAACCACATTTACTTTTCCTGAGGGCTCGTAGATGTGCTTATTTTCATAGAAAAAATAAATTAAACCGCCTAATGAAAGCATGTACAAAGACAACCTAGTAGAATAACAACAAAAGGATTTTTCTCGTTCACAAATAGAAGTATAGTGCTTCAATTGTTTCTTTTTGCGCCCCTAGCGACAGGCCTCCCTCCGGACTCGGGGGAAGGAGGTGGTGAGTCCTCTATGAATACTTCGGCCCGGCTTCGAAATTATGTCAGACTCGTACTGATTAAACACCACCTGAGATTGGGTTGTACCCAGTAAGGGTCAGAAGCCTTCGTCTGAGGCGACCACCCCTCTAGAGAGGAGCGGCGCAAGCGCTACTAGCGCTAGAAAAATCGACCGGCTCCCAGAAAGGAGGTCGATGAATGGGCCTTTTTATCAGGCCGATTGTGGGTGAACCGCAGTGAACGTGTTAAGGCGCCCCAAGTAAAACCGAGAGTTTCGAGACCCTCTCTTGACGTGAGGAGAGAATATCAGTTTTTGATCTAGGTAGAACCCTAAAAATTTGGCATTGCGTTGCCAAGAGATGGACTTCCCCTGGAATCGGGGTGTGCTTCAATTGATAACAACTAACCTTTTATAGCATCAAATGGTGGACGAAAAGCCCCTACTATGACAAATAACAAATTATAGCAATCGGTCAATCACACGTTATCGTTTAGTGACCCAAACATCATGATACTCATTTAATAATTGTACTCATATTCATAATTTTGTATTGATAATAATAATCACTGAACAATCACTAACGTAGCTTACACTAATGTTTACTGATTAAATGTTGCTTGTTGGACATTGTTTGTGTACAAACAAAGTAGGACACTGCATCCCAGGATGGTGCGCGAGCGCATCGCGTGCCTCCGACACTTAAACTCCTGCGCACTTCATCAGATTCCACGCGCGATTAAATTTCTTCTCAACACCTCAACAAGGTTTATTAATGTTTTCTCGAATTTTATTTTATTGGTCATAAGCAATCAAATGACATAATTTTTAAAACACAATTTATTATAATTTATTAACACACATATCTCACCAGAAAAAGAGACGAAGCGTAAGGATTAAATCAAAACATGAACTCAAAGCTATTGAAATTATGACATAATATGATGAGAATCCTACATCACGCGAAGACATCTTAATAAAAAAGAGTCTCTCTTTTTCTCTACGCACACTCATTTAAAATTATTTGACTCACTTTATTTAATTAATAGCGGCCTGTCCCGGTTTCGCACGAGTGGACAAAATTCTTTAAAATTTTTCTAGCATTAAATATAGCCTATGATACTCAGCGTGAATGTAGCTTTCCAAAGTGAAAGAATTTTTGAAATCGTCTTAGTAGTTTTTGAGTTTATTCATTGCAAACATACAAAAATACAAACATACAAAAATACAAATCTTTCCTCTTTATAATATTAGTGTAGATTAAATTTTCACTACGATTACATTGTACACTACTAAGTCTGCCACCACCGGAAATTGGGAGGCCTTTCCGAGAAGAACTGGCGAAAGAGACTCGGGTAGGGGGACCGACCTCCATCTTACTTTTATTATTTGCAAAAAGAGCTGACTACATCACTAGGTCTTGCAGTGTGTGTCTTACGTCAGGGTTAAATATAAATTATGCACAAAAAACCGTAATAAAGTTAATTTATTTAAATGTGTAATATGCGTGGATGTGTAAGAACTAAATATTATTATTATTATTATTATTTAGTCATCAGATCTCTTTACATATTTAAAATCACTAATCATAAATATCAAATTTAATCATAAAACAACATACGGGGCCTTGACAAACACCAAATAAACGTTCACATCCCAATTAAGGTAATGTTATAAAGGCGTACAAGTGTCGCCGGTCGGAAATCAATATTCGACAAGCGACAATATATCGTTGTTACCCGCCGCCGACAATTTGTCGCTCGCCGTCCTCTAATTGTTGCTCGGCATGTTCCCAAATTTATTGCTTTGTTCCACCTGGCCTGTGGAACATAAATAAAATTTTGTTAACTAATCTACTGACTGTTTCCCGAATACACGGCCCATAAACCGTAGAATTCCAAGAATACAAGCTTCAGTGATGATTAATTGTTCAGATAAACAAGTTGTCGGGTAACGGTCATTTTACATTACTCCGTTAATTATTACCCGAAGTAATATACCCGGTGATGAATATCACTTGAAACATATTAAATACAACAGTCCCTTTATTTATATTGTCATCGATACCTATAATAATAAAAATATTTCTTACATTCACACCAATAAGCATATATTATACAAGGGTAATGGATAAACATACATATATGGTATAATAACCCTAAAACTCATAGCAATATTAATAGATACCGATGACTCATGTATAAATGAAGTACACATTCATCACATAACACTGTGCCTTCCGTAATTCGGAGCCAGGACCGTCAATGCGAAAGACGAGATTGTTCCCATTACAAGAAACAGTTCTGCGAAACTAGTTTCGCTTTTGTTTTAATGAGTAGAACTTAATAGATTTATGTCTTTGTCCATTTTTAGTTCTCACGCTTTAAAATCCGCTGGTTTACATGCTACAATGGCAAGAACGCACGTGTTTTCTTTTTTTTTTAATTCTGACATTTGGACTTTCATGAATCGTATTCATAGGGTATGAAATCCTGTCATGATTACAGTTAAATTTTTTTGACAAATCTCTGCTACTGAAACTATTTGGTTATATAAATGACCACATACGTAACGGGGTACTACGGGGTGCAAATTATTTGACGATTGCTTTATTTCCTAGCATATTGTCATTGCACTATTGAAAGAAAGAAAGAAAGAAAGAAATTTCTTATATAAAGTGACAACTGTCAAAGACGTCAACTCAGATTATTTATTTCATTAAAACTGGATACACCCACAAGAATCCTGTATTACCAAGCTTTAGCTTTAGCTAGTTAGTTTGATTTAAACAAGAAATAAATTTAAATTTCACCATTTTTTTGGCCCAAAATTTCGAGAAACACCCGACTCTATAATCCGGAAATAATCCCTTTAAAAAATCCGTTAAACCTAATTATCTGTAAGATACAAAAACATGTATGTCTGGTTTTCACTAATTACTGGAGTGTTTTGATTTATCAGCAATTAGTTCACTTTCGCCGGAGAATTATCGGAAATCGTTCAGAGTCAATTTGGATAAGCCTCAAGGCAAATAGATAATGAGCGATAAAAGCGATAGCTTGAATGATGGGGGTGTCGCCATTACGGACCTGCTGATCTATGAGGCTGGTGGACTAATCGATGGGCGTGATGTTTGTGACCGGCCACTTATTTAATGGTGTTCGTAACCAGAACATGGCAAAACCAAAGAGAGATTTATGGTATAGCTTGTTACGCTAGGCTTATAAACTATACAGGAAAGCCTTGGGAAATTTCTGTGATTTTATTGTGCATTCAACAAACGAGAACCGTAGTAGGAACCGGTGTGGTTATTGTAAATATTTCGCCGGCAACGAACCAAGCCGAGTTCAACCGATTAACCCGCACATTAATTACAGATGCTATCTTTCGGTTAGAGCCGCTCATATTAACCGGCCACTTCCTCTCATCCAGGGTTTAATTGAATTTTCTACTACGACCCCAACTTGTAGTATTTTGATGGAATTGTGGGAACGGATTCCGCTCATAGAACTTGTAACGGTAAATAATAAATAAATATTTCTTACACTCACACCAATTAGCATAGCCCAAAGTAAGCACTGTAAGGTTTATGTTACAGATACTTGGGTAGCGGATAGACATACATATATGATACATAGATATATTATATTCATAGAAATATATATAAACACCGGCGACTCAAGTACAAATGTTCTTATTCATCATAAAAACAATTGCTCCTTCCGGGATTCAAAACTAGGACCGTCTACCGTTGCACCAAACTGTCGTCAATAATAGCCAATATTAGAAACGATACATGAAGAAATTATTGTCAATTTCAGTTGAACAATTTTTCCAGATGTTTTGTAGGCATAGGGTAAGCATTTGTCCTAATGTTAGGACATCAATACGCTGATGAAGATATAGATTTTTGCTTAAAATCTACGTGTATTTAAATACTATTCAAATGATTGGTCTATATTCAATTTTTATTTTAGTGTGTCAGGCTGTGTCAGAAAACATTTTTTTTATCGTGAATGGGTAAGCGCTTGACCGCTATCTCGCCTGATAGTAAGCGACAATGCGATCTTGGATGTGACGCGCTTGCCTAGAATATACCTATTCACTCGAGGCTTCACTTCACTTGAGACTTGGCTACTATTTTCTAATCTCTATGTCGAAAGAGCGAAACTATAAGACTACACTTTGTTACTTCAAAGTCCATTTTTAATTCCCTTATTTCGTGGATATGTAGGTATAAGTCACGTGAAGAAAGCTCACCTTTTAATCATTTTATTGGTTTTAGATAGTTATTTAAAGAAAGAAAGTCTTATTTTCCGGTTTTTTCAAACTTTGGACACTTTATTAAGTTATGATGAAACTCTTTTAAGCTGTTCTGCGTCCTTAGAAAAGTGTCTGACACAAAATACTTTTCCTTATGTCTTTGTCATCAACATCAACCTTTTTTTTATTTTGAATGGGTTCGCTCTTGATCCCAGTAAAGCCCGGAGGCCAAAACAGGATCCAAGATGGAACGAGCTGACCCAGAAGGTGCCTATTCACCCTGGCTTTAAAAACGGATGGGTTATAAGAACTTGAAGTACAGAAACAGGGAGGGAGTTACACTCCTTTGCTGTGTACATTATAACAATTATAACAAGAAAAGGTGGTAGCCCGCATTGCGTCTGGTTGTCTGGACCTCCAAGAAAGAAACTTACACACTGCATGCATGGTGTGGGTACAATGTTGTGACTTATGTGAACCTATCCCATTCTATTCTGTCTGCAAACTGTAAACATTATGACAATAAAGAATATTTTATTCTTTTATTCTTTTCCATCAAAAACTAGTAATAAAAAGTTTAAAGAAAAGTGCATGAAACTTCAGTGAATGAATGTTTGCACATATTACGCTATCATTAACGGAAAAGAATTTGATGCTATCAACTGTTTTGCTGGTAACTCGCCACAAAATACAATTTTATTATAATTATTAAGATTATACAGATACCAATAAAAAATACAACATCTTTGGATTTCCACAAAATCTTCATGCTAACTTTACCTGTCCGATAAAACTAGCTGGCGACGCTATTGTTCCTAACCATTATTATTAATATAAAATTAGACATATAACCAATAAGTTAGCTACCTGATTGTATTTTCATAGGAATCACTTATTTATACGAATCCGAATGGGCAAAGTATTCATTTAGTTGGAATAACAAATGGCTCGGGCTATTGTGCGCGAAGATGTTCGGAATGTTATGGAATGGAATGCAAGTGGAATTCCGCGCCCATTCTGTATGTAGATTACTCCACTGGTCTCCGACCTCCAGTCTCAGCATTTGGAGACCCTTAGTAGAATAAAACTGACCAGTTTATAACTTAAAGGTATTACATATAGACTTTAAGTATTACGTATTACATATAGATTGTTGATGTTCTACGACTTCGAAGAGTAAGACAAGACTTTATGTTTTACATACACACATACAATCACGCGTTTTGATTTCCACTTACCACGATCCTGAAATACATCTCTCGCTTCTTCTTCATAGGTTTAGGGTACTTTTGAACTGGTCCTTTTTTCAGGACATCTTTTATTTTTTCTCTGAAAGTTCGCCTTGACCTGCCTTTACCGACTTGTCCAAGCACATGTGTCTCATATTCTTGTCTTGTCAATCTCCTTTCTTCCATTCTCTCTACATATCCAAACCATCCAAGCATCTCTCTTTCTAATCTAGTCACTATATCTTGTTCCACACCACACCACTCTCATATC
Source organism: Calamotropha paludella (assembly GCA_927399485.1). Lineage (NCBI taxonomy): Eukaryota > Metazoa > Arthropoda > Insecta > Lepidoptera > Crambidae > Calamotropha > Calamotropha paludella. The sequence continues at coordinate 23,184,951 of OV656820.1, read as the reverse complement.
TTAACATTCCTTATTTTATCCATTAAATTCACTCCAGCTATATTTCTTAAAGCTCTCATTTCCATGACATTAATCATATGTTTCATCCATCCTATCTACATGTCCAGACCATGTAAGCATCCCTTTTCATATGTTTAATATATAATGTTTTAGTTATAAAATACATAATGACAATCTGGCTAAAAATTAAAATTTAAAGACGTATCAACTATCAAACTGCATTAGTCTGAGAGTTTTTTCCTTTGATGTCCTGGCCTCCCTCAAAAATCCCGCGGGTTTTGCAATAATCTCCACGTTTGGCAAGCGCAAGAGATGGCAGGATAAGACCATCGAAATCACTGCTGCCCATTTTGTGGTCAATACGAGAACTGTATGGTGATTATTTCCAGTATAATGTAAGGAAAACCCCTTAAATTGATATCAAGATATTAAATGCCATTTCTTTACCACTAATGTCATCTAGTGACGGCGTACTGATTATCACGAAACTGTTTGATTTATCATTTTATCACTTTTAAATTTTAATTATATTAATGTGTAATTTGATTATTGTTATGCTGATCTGATTGTTTAATGTCTAAAGAATAAATCACATTAGCACCACGCTAATATGATGGAAGGGGCAGCCATATTGTGCTAGAGTGGACTGGTTGTGTGTTCGTCAGTAATAAATAACTGTTTAGTGTTTTAATAAAATTAGCCACCGTTTATAATACCTACCGTTAAGGGTTTAGAGTTAGTTATTAACCATATAATAGTTTATTTTTGCAAACAAATTTCAAGAAATACAATACTTTTTCGTACTGCGGGCTACCACCCTTTCTTGGTTGCTATTCCTACCTGTCGCACCAAGCGCTTCTGAACATCTATCATAGTGCACACTGCAAAGGAGTGGAACTCCCTCCTAGAGTCTGTAATTCCGAATACTTATAACCCGTCCGTTTTCAAAACCAAAACGAATAGGCACTTTCTGGGTTAGCTCGTTCAATCGTGGATTCTGTCTTGGTTCCCGGGCTTTCAAGAAAAATAGTTAAAATGTTAATCAGGCTTAAAGGTATTGAAAAAAATTTCTTCAAGTATGATCTCGCGTCTTTCTGGATAACCGTGTGATAAGCTGTAACCTCTAATTATAATAATAATATTTCTTACATTCACACCAATTAGCCTAGCCAAAAGTAAACACTATAAGACTTGTGTTATAAATACTAGGGTAACGGATAGACACACATATATGATACATAGATATGTAATATTTATAGAAATATATATAAAATACCCATGACTCAGGTACAAATGCTCGAATTCATCACACAAACATCTGCCCCTTCCGGGATTCGAACCCAGGATCGTCGGTGCGAAAGGCAGAATCGCTACCGTAACGCCAAAATTTCACTGTGGCTTTTACAACCATAGACACTTTTTTCTTTGTTTTAAAAAATACTAATTAACGGATTTACATACCGACGGAAACACCAAAGAAACCAAAATATATGAAGAATTCCTCATTATAATCCAATAATTTTATTAAAAGCAATAAAAGTCTCAAAAGGTCGCCTGCACTGATATTAACATGTCATAAAAACCGTGGTTTGTATGGCACCATTAATTAAATAGAACGTAAATTATTCTACATTTAACGCATTAATTTGTTACTTCATAAAAGAAAATGTTTTTTAAAAATCTCATAATCATTTGCAACTGAGAGAAAATAACATAGACTCGCAAAATGAGGAGGAAAGCGAATTAAAAATGGCAGCTAATTGCAGACTTTATCATTGGTGAATAATAAGATCTGCATTCAGCGGCCATATTTTCGTAATCCCTGCAATAACACTTACAATGTAATGAACACAATATGTTATAAGACTACATAAACGGGTCCTTAGTAAGATAGTTATTGTGAATGAAGAGTATTCGCCCTTAGAGCGACGGGATGTGGGTTCGGATCCCGCCTGAAACAGAAGACTAGTAATATTTTTTTTAGATTTAAAAACCTAAATAATTACATATAATTATTTAAATTATAAGTTAATAAAATAAGATGGACGTCGGTCACCACTGGCGAAAGGAGTTTCGTTCATTTTCATTCATGGGATTAAATATAAATTTTGCGCAAAAAAAAAACGTAAATAGTCATATTTAAATGTACGCGGAAGTGTAAGAACTATATATGACAATGAGTTAATACAATAAATATAATTAAACACATTATCTTTAACTCGGACTATATAATTTATGTAATCGGTTTATGTAATTATAAACAAAAAATATACTCCAACATCAAGAGCTCACACGAATTTTATCAGAGCTTCGAGTTCCACACCTCTCGCTCTTGACATTATTTTTATTTCTAAATTAACAGAAGTTTGCGGCCGGTGCCGTGGGTCGTGGCCTCCTCTAAATAACCCGAAATATTCAATTGTGACACGCTAACAGCGCGGCGGGTTATTACCATAAATCAGCGCGATTGTCCACTTAAGGGAACCGTCCGGTTTAATAGCCCAGTGCGCGCCAATAGCTCTCGGTAAGGATGGGACGACACACGGGACTGATTCACGAGCGGGAACGTTGCGGTTGGGTAGCGAAGCTTCTATACGGACGTTCGAGCCGCTCGCATATAGGCGCTCGTCGCGCGGTCGCTCTATCCGTGCTAAGTGTCAGATATTACCGTTACACGAAAGCGTCAGATTTAGTAGATTTATATACCGTTTTACGATATATATAGGCGCCAGCCGCCTGACCACCTAAGTGTGTGTGGCCTTCTGTCTCGCTTTCACGCATGTCAGTGTGCATGGCTTTCTATATATTTTTCGCTTTGTACTATAAAGCTTCGCTTCTTTCGGGCGTCTCTAGACGGTACTGTTTTTTTTAATGGGTTCGCTCTCAATCCCAATCACGCCCGGGGGCCAAGACAGAGTCTATGATGAATTATTTTCACAATGCGACGCAAAACCAACTGTTAGACTGCCTACCAACTAAAGTGGAACGTCTTTTACATATAGGGGCAGAGGGAGGAAGTAATATGCAACGGAGTTGCAGACTGTGTTTGTCTATTGACGCGGAAAGAGGAAACAGAGCGGAGCTATGGAATAACGTTTCCTCTCTACTGAGGCAGAGCTGGATCGAGCGGAGCTAAGCGGCGCATGCATTAAAGCAATGACAATGCTCGCAATGTTTTATATTAACTCCGTTCAGCTCCACTTCTATACGCACTGTAATAATCCATTGACGCTGAGCGGAGCGACGAGTATGTTCTTGTCTGTTGTCGTTCACGTCAGTTTAAAAAAAAACTCTCGCTTTGAATAATACTTATGCAGCCTATTACCGCCACATGAAGAAAATGTAACAGTTGATTTTCCCTAATGATCACCGTCCTTTTTGTGGGCTTCTGCTATCGATTATAATATTGATTATAGTATATAAATTCAAATTTTACAGCAAACGATTACTAACAAATATGACCTTCCATTGAACCAATCACGAATTTCATGTCAAGAATTAGATATAATTAAAAAGAATTCAGGTCAGTGTCAGGCACAAATATTGTTCTCACCTGTCAAAAGGAACAAATTTGAAAAGGATATAATTAACGATATTAATTTAGAAAATATTCATTATTCTACATGCAGTGATTAAATTCAAATCTAAATTTAAAAACAGATTTTTCCCCAACACATTATCACAACACAAGTATCATTAGTGTTTCTATTATAATGTAATACAAATTCCTAAATAATATTGTTTGAATTTGAGTAGCCTTTAACTCACTATGCCTTACAGTATCACTTTCAGATAATTAAGAAACAAAATATGTAGTTTTACATTTAAAAGCGACCCGCGCCCGCGCAAAATACCGGTCGTTATGTTTCGCCGCTCGTGCGCTTTGAGTATACTCGGTACTGCAACGGTACCTTAATTCTCTTTGTCTGTCGGTCCGTCGGTTATCGCGGACGATATCTGCGACCGCCGTGTGATTGCACGCCCAACGCTTGTGCAACGCTAACGTTCTGCCGAGATGAAAGGAATGGGAGCGCTCTAAATACTGGGAAACTTAATTCTTGTGGACCAAATTAATGAAAGCTTGGTCAGAATTGGTCACCTCATGATTATTAGGAAAGCTCTTACACTGGTATTTGAAGTAAATAAAAAAATCATTAAAAATGAAATGTAAATAAAAAAATATAATTTATATTTAATCCTGCCGTTTCGACTCCTTTGCAGGAGCCGTGATCACAGGATGTGTTCAATTTCTATGTTGGCTCGACCGGGTATCATACCCGAGACCTTGGAGTGGCGTAACTCTGGAAACCGATATTCGAGCCACTAGACCACGAAGGTCGACAAGATTAAACATAAACACTGCGCCTGAACTTGAACCTAATTTCCATCAGCGGACTCTGAACCCAAAGTAACAACTTTCCATCATAATATCAGTAGGACATGACAACCATTTGGTACAACGGTAGCGATCCTGCCTTTTGCACCGAAGGTTCTGCGTTCGAGTCTCGGAAAGGGCAGATGTTTGTGTGATGAATGCGAGCATATATACCTCAATTATTGGTATTTATATATAATTATATATAAAATTCCTTGTCACAGTTTTTGACCGCGATGAACTCCGAAACTACTCTACTGATTCTGATTTTTTTTTTCATTTTGCTAGAATGTGCTACATACACATATAGGATAGGTTTCATTATAATTTTATTAAAAAAGCTATGATAACTGAGCCACAGCAACGTGGCCGGGCCAGCTAGTATTTCTATAAATATTTTAAGGGCTAATTTCACCATCTGCTAATAAAACAAAGTTTAATAAAACCAAGTTCTGCATAACCAAGTTAAAATTACGATATTGATATTCGTTAACATCACATCGATTTCACTACATTTTGATCGCGTTTACGAAAACTAGGATCGGTCTAAAATAGGCAATCTTGGACGAATATTTGTCATATAAACTTTCGTGCTAACGATCTTTTCGTTATCATACAATGAAAATATCAAAATCATTTAATTTTATGTTAGCAAACAGCTGTAATGACAGTGACAGCTCTTGAACCCATTTAATCTTAAACATCGAAAATCGGCCGTTTAGAATTTGAACGCAGTTCAACTAAAATTACGTTCAATAATATTGGTGAAAGCCAAAAACATGCTCGGAACTCAGTTTAGCGCGAAAACTGAGTTTAACTCGAATTGATTGCGTTTATTTTCTATGGTGAAATCAGCCCTAAGTTTATTTTCTATGGTGAAATCAGCCCTAAGTATATGTACGTTTATCCGTTACTTTAGTATCCATAACGCAAGCTTTACAGTGCTTACTTTGGCAAGGCTAATTGGTGTGAATCTTAGTAATATTAAATTACTATTTCGACACTTTTACAAACAGCTGGTGGTTTATTCGGCCACTACGGGCGATATTAACGACAGTTACATTTAAACCTCGCGTCGAGTGCGTTGCCCTGTTGCTTTCGGTCCATCTACCGGCATTATTAATTGTTACTGAGAATTACGAACAGGCTCTTGTCTTAGACAAATAATAAAATTAGACAGGTACGTTTGTGCTGCTTTATTGTTATTATTGCGTTGAAAAAAGGTTAAACGTATAGAAGTTAACGTTGAGTAAATATTTATACATTCGTCTAAGAATAACAGTTGTTTGATAATTATAATTTTTGAGAACTTAAATGTGCTAAAAATGAGTGGGTAAATTCCTCGATCGACTAATTCGGTGGTTAACTCTATATATATTATATATTAACTATATTATATTTACTATCCTATGGTAAAATGAAATCTATCCTATGTCCTAAATTAGAACAAATACAGCAAAATTAAAAAAAAAACATCAAAATATGTTATGGACTTCATCGCGATCAAACACTGTGTCAGGAATAGATACGGGACTACATTTTGTTTCATGTTTTTAAAATGAATGCTCTTCGTAATAATCTCACTACATTTTCAATTTAAAATGTGACGTTATTTATGTGTTTTCATTTAATTTTTTGCATTCAGAATTCAATATTTCCATAAGATATGAAATACGTGTGTAAAAAACAACTACGCCTCCGAGCCCTCAGGTGGGATTCGATTCTATCACTATGACAAAAAATGTGTAATGTTTTGTTTATAAACTCTATTTTTAAAGAATAGATAATAGATTTTTTATAAAATAGATGGGGCTGAACAGTCAGAATTATAGAATATTATGAAAACAAACGTTCTCGGTATCCGCAAAAGATTTAATTTCATCCTGTGGATGCGAAATTATAACAACAAAATAATATTTAAAAGCATTAATATTTTCTTAGCCTAAAGGAAGCACTGTAATATAAGGCTTGTATTATTGATACTGGTATAACGGATAGTCATACATATAGATTTTTAATATTTATGGAATTATGAATTGTTTATTTAAAATTTTAGTGGACATTTTGACGTAACAACGTCTTATAAATCGATGAACGCCGGCTGCACGCACGAAAAAGTGTAACATTCCACCTGAGCCGAGCTTGCAAGCGAGAGCGCGGAACAAGCGATAGAGGGCACGATAGACCTAGCGTTCGGCTTGTGATGCATCTATCTCTCTTCCACTTCATGAATTGCAAAGTTAATGTCGTTTCCATTGTTTATTACAACGACTAAATGTTAATTTATCGAAAAAATAATAATTTTCAATTAACTCCTTCTTTGTATTATACAAAATAATGATAATTCAGTGATAATAATTCAATTCAATTCATAAATGTATGCAATTTTTCATCAATGTTTTCTTATGACGCTATCACGTAAAATTATCGTCCGTCCGTATCGTATAGTGATACAATATAAATTGTATCTAGAAAATAACAGAAATACAATTTGGGGGTCTTTGAGTCACTAGTGAGTAGGTATCTTCTAGCCAGGCTAGAAAAGCATCCTCATCGCTGCTGTTGAAAAAGGTGCCCAATAGGCTGGCAGCGCTTTCTCATTGAATAGCTATACTTAAAGAAGCTGCCAAATCTTTTGCTCCTAGTCGCTTCAATTCTCGACATTTCTTTAAAAAGAGCTCTAATTACAAAGATAATTTGTCAATAATACCTATTATAATAAATTTAGTTTAAATTAATTCAATGTTTATTTTATCGGAGAGCGGGTCGTTACCATGAGTAAAGTCCTCGGTCACCTAACAAGAGTTCCGCTTAAATCGCTTAATCGTGAAACTAAGTGCGCCGGGGAAATGGCCGGATAATATGTACAGATAACGGACGATATTATGGCCACTTCTGTTGCAATTTAATGTTTGTAATTAGAAGCTAAAGCTTTACAAGGAAACGGAATTACTACATAAACAACTCATGCATTTAATATATTTGCTTTTGTAATAAGAAAAAACGCGAAAACATCCTGTTTTTTTGCTATTAATGCTGCTTCTCAGATCTCCCCCGATTAGCAGGAAATACTTGGGTTTGAATATAAACAGTTTTTATTTATAAAGAGATTTCTTTAATATTTAACACTTACAAACAATTGAATGAAACAACTTTTTTACGAACTTTCCGCATAATTTATTTTATATTTAATCCTGACGTTTCAACTCCTTTACAGAAGTCGTGATCACAGGATGACTAAGGCAATGGTCGTCATATATTTTCTACTACCTTCAAAATAGTTTAATCGTGCACGTTCCTTATTGGTAAATTTTTTATATAAATCAAATTGCCACTATAAGACAATCGTATACCAAGTAATTTAGCACTAATTATTCACTTCAGGATCTTATAAAATGCGACTATATATTAAATGGAATAAGCACGTACCTATTAATTAAATAAATATTGCTTACTAATTAGCCTAGCCCAAAGTAAGCACAGCAAAGGCTTGTGTCATGGACACTAGGGTAACGGATAGACATACATATTTGATACATAGATATGCAAGTAATATTCATACAAACACCCATGTCTCAGGTACAAATGCTCGTATTCCCCTGCCCCTCCTGCCTGCACCCCTGCAGGATCGCATCCGCTACGTCATATTTTGTGAATATCATTATAAGTATTATTAGTTAACTAAAATATATAATTAGTTAACTATTTTATTAGTCAACTCAAATAAAGTTGAATATGCTAAATAACCAGCCCTTCACATTTAACGGTGAGGTAGAATGCCAAAAATGGAGGTAAATATCCTACACCTATCGTAGATCACAATATAGGTGGTATCGTTTTAAAACTATGATCTTTTGCTGCAATTTCCAACCAGCCTGGTAACCGTGGAGTTGCCTCCGTCCAGCAGTGGATGTTTTGAGCTTAAATTATGAAAGCCATCCCTCCCACCAAAATGGGGAGGGGGTGATGATTCAGTTTTTTACTATTTTAAAACTCCAAAGGATTCGAAACGTCAAATATATTATGCGCGAAATCCGGAAAAGAGTTGTTTTATTCAAAAGTCGATAAATTGTTTTAACTATGATTGCTCATCACATATCTGATGGTCATTTACAGGACTAAGCCATTTTGCAAAAATAAAACTTCACTTAAGCGAAATTGTATTAAGTGTTTGATAACTACGCTTTGACACTCGCCAACTAAATGTATTCATAATCTTACTAAATAAGATAAGTTAATTTTCATCAATTATTCACCAAAACACAAAAAAAAATATTATCAACAAATTATGTAAACGTCTTCACGATCGAAGACGTTGAAAAAATATAAAAATCGTAAATTCGCCGAGTGGACAATAAAAAACCGGAAAAGGAAAGGTAATAATCGAAGTCTAGTTTATGATACCATAACTTTTTATCACCACGCTTAATATACCCACTGTCTATGAGGTAAAACCGAGTGTCAGATTACCTCGCGTATGTGTGAAGACGATATAAACGGGCTCTTTAAGGCTTTAACCGTGGTAATAAACGTAGCGGAGTATTTTTAACTGCTCCCAACACATTCTAGAAAGAAAGATTATTTTGGCCAATAGCATAAATAATCAATTAACACAAATAAGAGAAAAAAAACATTAAAGACGGCAAAATTAGGACTCTGCCTTAGCATAATTACACATTAATGTTTCCCGTTAAAACCACGAGTGGGTCCACGGCTAGAATACATCAGCAAGGTTTTAATTCGGACCGTTTGCTTCGAAGCCGACATCTCAACCGATTGCCTCCACAATTCCATATTTTTTATATTTTACCACATTTGAAATATATTTAAAACAGTTAAAATGAAATGTCCGTCTAATGGAATTGAATTGAATATTGGTAAAACCTGCATATTGTTTACTACAGTTATGAAGCTTTTAACATTATACTAGGTTGTTGCAGTCGGAGCGGATATATGGAGCGGAGCGGAGCGTAATACTAAAAAAAAATAAAAAATCAATAACGTAAATTTTAAAATTCAGAAAGAGGACAATCTTAAACAAATCGCGTGCTTTTTGTTTCAATGGGAAATCCCATAGAGCTAATATTTTTCGGTCATTACTTTTTTAATTTGCGAATTTCAAAATTCAGGCTCTGTCACAATCTGATCCTAAATATGTTGATTCGATTCCACAGAAACAAATTAAAATCGGTTAAGAGCGATATAATCAATCAAGGAAATTTAAAAACTTCTGAAAAAAGTTTAACAGCATGTCAGAAGTGAATCGCTTTCGCTCACCGCTCTGATCGTCGCTAAGGTTATTCATGTAATCAAAGCATATTTCCATCCGCTGGGCACGCTGTTTTTGTGCCGACCCCCAACAACGGCTGAAGTGTTCCGTAATTGTTATCGGCGGATCGGACGTCCGACCACGGCGCCACCGGACCGGGCCGGACATAAAAGAGCTTATAAATCTACATCTTCAATTAAAATTTTCATTGAATATGTGTTTCGAACGGTGATGAAGGCTGCTAAGTCTTTAATTATGTACAAAAGACTGGTGAAAGACCATTAGTACTTTATTCAAATTACATGCTACTTTTTTATCTAGTAATCTGTATTTATGTATGTATTGTGTTTATATAAAATATTTATAATAGTAGTTCATTTTATTCATGTGTTTCTATAGCTTATTTTCAGCTGTGTACAGCCAACAGTCTTTAAGACTATGATAGGGTTATTGTCTTATATTTCTTTTTCTATCCATCCCGAGGTTACATGTAATAAAGTGAGCCGCCATTTGTACGTTTTTAAAACCTTTAAAGTATTACTAAAATAAATAATATTAATTAATTTGTTCATTCATGCATCTATTCGGCCAATAAGGGAAGAAGATTTATAATTTCAAATTTTTCTGTTGATTTAGAATTTAAAATTCTTCCCACATTTAAAATATCTCGCAAAGGATGCCTAACCTCCGTTATAATTAGAAAAACGCACAAAATACTGCTCAATTGAACTCCAATAAATAAATAAATAAGTAAATAAATAAATAACAGACAGTTATAATACATTTTTTTCTGTTTTTGGTGACCTCTATAGACGAACGGCTCGCATACCGGTTTTCATGGTAAAACCACTCCGAGGTCCCGAATTCGATCCCCGGCCGGGTCGATGTACAAAACATTTTTTTTTATATAAGGTGTTGGGGTACCGTCGTTGTTTTTGAATTCCATAATACAAGTGATTTAACTACGTTACTAAACAGAATAACATTTCTTTATAATAATAATATATGTTACATTCACACCAATTAGCGTAGCCCAAAGAAAACATTATAAGGCTTGTCTTACGGATACTAAGGTCACGGATAGACATATATACTACTCGAAATATATATAATCACCCATGACTCAGGTACAAATGCTCGTATTCATCACACAAACATCTGCCCCTTCCGGGATTCGAACCCAAGACCGCTGGTGCGAAAGGCAAGGCAAAGGATGATTGAATATAATTAAATAAGAAAGTTGGTTTCACACATATATTACTGTTCTCAGTAAAAAGCCTTCTACTTAAAACACACCTGAAACTCACTAAATCCCGTAAGTTGGCATCAAAAGGATCAGTCTGTCGGAAACACTTTAAGTGCGACGTCGCGAAACATATCGGTGTCCGATCTCTGTCGCCCCGACACGTCACATGTCGCACGGTGACAAGGAACATCCATCGGAGTCGCGTCGGCGTCAATCCAAAGACGAGCTGACGGGATGATCAATATACTATTTGTTGTTTCCTGTATCAACTGGTGTACTAGTGTCTTAGAGTAGGGGGACACTTAACGAAAACATATCTGGATAAAATCTCCTAACATCGCATATACACTCGAGTCACTGAAAATATGAATTAAAAGATTAAGAATATATTTCATAACTTATAAAATAAGCCTGTAAAACAACCACACTTCCGAGCCCTTAGGTGGTATTCGAACCCACGACCTTTCGCTATTCGGGCGAGTGCTCTGTCAGCTGAGCTACCAAGACGCTTGCTGACTCTAGTTTGTTAATTCAGAGAAGTCATCAGCGTTTGACGCTCTCTCACGTATTCGTCACTCCGACAACAAGTGCTGCACGTCTTCAATTGTTCCACATACGTCACTATTGGCTGATTTGTCTGTTAAATAGGCATATTGGTCTACTATAAAGATTATTACTTATGTATTTAACAATCTCCAACAGAGTATACACGGTACTTGCTTAGAATTAAGATAACTCTCTTAACTCCTCCAATTAAAGGAGACCACAGCATGCAATTAATTTTAAATATTATCTGCAATCTTAATATATAAAAATCCAGTGTCACAATGTATGTTCCCAGTGAACTCTTCACCAACTCAAGCGATTTTGATCAAACTTCGTAAGTATATGTTATTTGATCTTACTTAAAAGATGGGAAAGGTTTTATTTTAATTTATAACACAGCAACGCGTGGCTGGGTCAGCTAGTAGTAATATATATTAAGGCAAAAATACATAAATGAATATTTTTTTTTAATAAAACACTTTTTTACGGATTATGCGCATATCTTATTTCATATTTAATCCTGACGTTTCGACTCCTTTACTCCTGTAAAGTTTCGTCAGGATTAAATATGAAATAAGATATGCCCAAAATACGTAAAAAAGTGTTTTATTCAAATGTGTAATGTGCGCGGAAGTGTAAGAACTAAATATGAATAAATTATACAAATAAAAAGACAAACAGTTTTAGCGTTAGGTTAACAATAGCAATCCTTAAAAATCATTTATAATTAGACAAAGCAAGGCAGATATCAAGTCCATGAGTCTTCCAGAGGGTATTGTACTGCTTACAGTAGCATGGTAGCAGAGTGGCCATTATTGGTTTCAGATGGAGGAATCCTAAAAATGGTGATTACACAATGATTTATGATACCGACATGATCTGAAAATTGGAGATGGAACCCTAGGATGCTTACTAGGAAACCTATCAAGTAATAATCCTTAGATTTGTCATAACAAGAGTTGTTTATTTTTTGCTTTTCAATAATGTTAAATACATATAACAGCGTGTTTATTACTTTATTACTTAACCGTTCAATGCGTTTCTAAATTTTATAATTTAAACATTTCTTGTACTATGAAACGTATAATTATTAGACGATTAATAATGGATTTTAAGCGTGTCGTTTAAAGAAAAAATAATGGAACAAAAAATATATATCTGCTTTCAAAGACAGGTCATTGATCTAGAGAATTTATCCAAATATTATCCATAGCTCAAGCCTGCCTCGACCCAAAATTAATTGATTTGATTACCTCAATTATTCAATGTTCGTTGGCAATTTATTTAATTAAATTTTAAGTCCAAAGAAAATAGCTTTACTAATTAAAAATCTTAACATACAGCAATTAAAATGATATAGACGCCGTCACTTAGGTAATAACTCGTGTTAGTTAGCGGCGCTCACGTCCACCCGTCCCGACGTGCGGTTTTAAACTGACCATATTTTCTCCCATTTAAGGCCGATTCCACATTAACGATCTAGATAAGGCAACGTATCAAATGGAGCTATTCGTTTAATATCGGTTGTAATGGATATTGTCGTCAATGAAGCTTTAAATGTGTCTAATTCAATGATTTAAGTCCCAATATATGTTTGGAATGGTAAAAAAATATGGGAAAATGCGAGCAGTACCTACATACTTTTTTATATTCTCATTTATTAAGTTAGGGTTATTTATTGTATGTAATTACAATTCAACAATTCAGGGTCTTGGCTAAGGATACCTCTCGCCTAGAACGCAAGTACAAAGAGAGAGAAAGAATTTAGAAAGAAAGAGATAGAACGACAGGAAAGAAAGATGGTACAGAAAGAAGGAAAAATAAAAAGCAGCTTCAATTGAACCTAAAAGTTGTTGAGAAAAAAAAACATATAGTTATGAATTTAAAATGAAGATTAGTTATGGGATATGGAGTTGTTTTAATTATTTTAATATTGGTTAATTGTTAGTTAGGTCTATTTTGAGTTTTATTAGTTTGTCTGAATTAATTGTTTGGTTGTACTGAATATATGAGACGTTTGGTTATTCAGTGCCGTAATTAATAGGCTCCTCTAATTTGTGGAGGTAATTTTGGTGGGTTGTACATTGATTTGAGGTCGACGAGTGGTTGGGGTTTAAATTTAATTTGGGGTTTCTAGCGTTTGCAGTGGTGCAGTTAATGCATTTTGCTGCAAACTCGGAGGTTTTGTTGGGACAAGATTGAAATTGGTGGTCGTTGGCTGAACAATGGCTGCTACCTATACATTAGGTTTTGTTCTGTTAACCTCAATAACTTGCTGACCTGGCGATATGCTTTTCTTGGGTTTGAAGAAAGGGACAGATGTTGGTGTGATACAAGCATTTATAACTGAGTCACTGAGTTGGGCTAGGCTACTTAATGTAAAACATACATTTTTTTTTAAATTAAAATAAGTCAGTGCTTGACCGCTTGATGGTAAGCAACGATGCGATCTAGGATTCACTCGTGATTTGAAGTTACCTAAATTTTGTTTGTCGGAAAACGCAGATTTAGGCAAGGAGTTCCACACTTTAGCGGTACGGATCACGAAATTGGAACTAAAACGCTTAATGCGACTCTTTGGTATATCGACCATATAACGATATAAGGGACAAGTCGCCGATATTGTATCAGGTTCTAAAATCCATTGCTTGTTGCCTCAATATATATAATTTAAACCTAGCGCTGGGTTTTATTGAGATTTTTCCCGGTTAAGGGTTTGAGGGGGCGGAACCGTCCCAAAGAAGAGAACAGTACTCCATACATGATCAAACCTGCGCTTGGTAAAGGCTGAACAAATCTATTACAATACCCATACAATAAACAATATTCATATTGGCCACTACCGGCCTTTCGATATAATTTTTACTGCCGATAGTAACGACATTATCGACAAAAAGGTCGATAGTATTAGATGGTATATCACTTGATTATCGGAAGCGCTATCGATTTTAGTGTCGATTTTCTGATTTATTTATGGGTGTGTATTGACAATTGTTCGATAGGCGATTTTTTTGCAAAACCAATGACTATACTACGAAGGAAAGTGTGTTTCTGGATTATTTTACTGCACCAAACCGGTATACTGGCGGGTCTCACAACACAGAAGGGCCTAATAGATAATATAGTTTTTTTATCATTGATTCGATAGATAAATTACGAACCTGATTTCATAATGCGCACAGCAAAAACGTGGAACTCCTTCCCTGCGTCTGCATTTCCGAGTACTTATAACCCGTCCGTTTTCAGAGCTAGGGTGAATAGGCACCTTCTGGGTTAGCTCATTCCAACGCAGATTCAGTTTTGGCCCCGGGCTTGATTGGGATCAGGAGCGAACCCTTCAAACAAAATTCAAACTTTTTATTTCAAGTTTCCCACTTTTCTTGACCAGTTGATCATTTTATTGAGATTCTGGTAATTACAGAGTTCAATATTGATGATACCTTTTCCTAATCGAAGAAAATGTGTAAGAAACAGTGGTACAATTGAATTATTACCTACTTCATCATTAGAATGAGAGACTTTGGATATACCATCAAATGATCAATAAATAAAAATAGAAAGATTTTTAAAATAACAGTGCAAAAATATATGTTTACCCTACAATATCCGTAGTCTCAATAGGAAAGTTAAACATTAACTTTAAAAGCCCATCAAATAACTATAAACATTTATAACGCACAGAAAGGTATTTAACATTTCGTATAATTTATAGCAATTTAGTGCCGACAGTTGGAAAGTCTGTGCTAGTAATTGGTACATTTATAATTGTTAACGATATCGTGTTGTAATTAAACGCAGCCACGGCGTGTACGCTGCATCGGGGTCATGTGCAGTGCCAATTGCAGCGCGGAAGTATGACCGGTAGAACACACTGGACCAGCCATCTTGTTAAATAAAAATAAACTATCTTAGTTACTATAATATTTATTACATTCACACCAATTAGCCTAGCCCAAAGTAAGCACGCAAAGGCTTAAGTAATGGATACTAGGGTAACGGATATTAGATATATGATACATAAATATGTAATATTTATATAAATATTATATAAAAACCCATGATTTAGGTAAATGCTCGTATTTATCACACAAACATCTGCCCGTTCCGGAATTCGAACCCAGGACCGTCGGTCGGTGCAAAAACAGGATCGTTACCTATGCACCAAACGATTTATCAACTGTTGCTTATGTATATTTTACTGAAACAATTTTGAAATGATCAAAATGGGCTTCTTAAACTTAATTACTATGATACAGAATCCTTTATATTAAAAGCGAATTAACCATAACATTTGAAAATATTAGTTTATTTTAAAATCACTCCATTTTTAGACTCACTTGTCACGCTAACTTGCATACACGATTTTTGCGATTTTTATATACTTTTTTGCATTCCTCAATGCTATCTTATATGATAAATTATTATAATAGAAAAATACTACAAAAAATCGACTCGGAAATTGGACCCGCAACCTTTAGATGTGGATCCATTCAACAAGGAAAACCACATACAAAAAATTCATCATATTTTGTGATTTTAATTTTGAATATTTACTCTTTTCTATGTATTCTTCATTTGGTGCGCCGTGCACGTCCTGGGTTCGAATCCCGGAAGGGGCAGATGTTTGTGTGATGAATACGAGCATTTGTACCTTAGTCATGGGTATAATATATTTCTATGAATATATCATATTTATGTATTGTATGTATGTCTATTCGTTACCCTAGTATCCTTAACACAAGCCTTACAGTGCCTATCTTGGGCTAAGTTACTTGGATAATTTTTATTGTTTTTATATGTTATGCATATTTCAGTTGTCTTATATAATAAATAATTTTAATATAAAAATACTAGAAAAATTCAACTCGGCTCACAAGTGAATTCTCAGGCGGGAATCAAACCCGGGAGGTTCGGTCAATGATGATCAATGAGATAAACATCCTCTCGTATTCGAAACAAACATTTGTTTGGACAATCGATTAAAATGAAACAGCCAATTAGTTTTTATGGTTTTTATATATTTTTAGATATTTATATATTTTTTTATATATACTTTTTAATTTATAAATCTGATAATTAAAGAATTATTATTATTATTTTAATTACCTCATTCGGATTCCTCACGACCCGCGATGCAATTAAGGTCGTATCTTTGCAGTATCGCTTTCCGATATCGAGTATTGAGTTGTGCCAATTTACGCGGTATCCGATACGCGTGACGCCTTCATTAAGATAGTCCGAATCTCCGGTAATAACGCATCAACTCCCATTTAAATGCGAAAACGATCTAATAACACACCGGCAGCGATAATTTTGCATAATGAGATAAGTTAAAATATGTCCCATGTACGCCTGCAGCGCATTCGCTGACATTTTTGCCCTAATTTATGATAAAATTGCTGCATTATTATGCAATGAAGTTTTAGTAATTGACCGATTTAAGTAGCAATTTGTAATAGCGTTTTATTTTATTCTTTTACCGTGCATAGGTAACCTCTATGGCTCCCGCTCGCTTTACTTAGGACACAATTGCCTTCATTATATAAATTAAAATATCATCTTTCTTTATAATAAACCGACAATAAACTGACTAAAATGACTGAGCAATAAAAACATTTTACTATCAATGTTTAGATTGTTTTTTTTTTAATTAAGTAATTTAATTTCTAACAGTGCAATGTGCAACAAAACAAAAGCAATAAAGATTGACACACGTTCCCCAACCGTTGTCGTACATAAACAGAATTATGCAACGGAGGTCTAATGCGACCATCTGAATCCACGAGATAAAGTCATCTCGAACTGAGTGCGGCTCCATAAAGTCCAGTAATGTCTCCATATCCATTCAGGAAAGAAGGCCCGTGGGCGGCCTACGCTAGCGTCTGCCTTACAGAATAAGGATGCGTATAACAAGCGAGACAGTCGCCTACATGTGTATACGAAATTGTCTCATCTTACCGCATCTTAAACCAAAATTTGTATTTTTCTACTATGTAGTCACAGCTTAAATAATAATAATATTTGTTACATTCACACCAATTAGCCTAGCCCAATGTAAGCACTACATGGCTTGTGTTATGGATACTAGGATAATAAATATAAATACATTATGTTACATAGATATGTAATATTTATAGAAGTATATATAAATACCCATGACTCAGGTACAAATGCTCGTATTCATCACATGACATTAGCCCATTTCCGAGACTCGAACCCAAGACCATCGGTGCGAAAGGCAGGATCGTTACCGTTGCACCAAACGGTTGTCGCAGTTATTGGTGGATATAAAATAGTTAGATAAGATAGGAAAGGAAAGGAAATAGCTTCTAACTCTGACTCGACAGGATTCAATGGTTTGAGCCTTTCTGATAGCCTCTGGTAGTTCCATAAACGAACAGCGTGAGAATAGAAAAAGGAAGTCGGTAGAGCTGAAAAAACTTCCACTGGTTGTCAAAAGTCTCCAACCAAAATGGGGGGAATTTTGCCATAATCTTAATGCTTGGTAGACTAGTTGGAAATCGCAGCCAAGGACTAAAACTCTGCTGAGCTACCAAGGGTTTATGGTGATTACCACCAGTCTCATAAGTCGCCTTCTACTGTACCCTTAAGTATGAAGGGTGAAGCTTTTCTAATACGCCACGGCACGGTCAAACACATGCATACTGTAGCGTATGGCTCTTGGTATCGTTCCTAAATGTTTTTACTTTTACTTAGACGATAAATCTTCTAATTAAAATTCGCCAAGCCAAATAAAATGCGACTTCTTTTTGAGATATATATTTTAAAAGTGACATTGACAAAGATATAAATTGAAAAGAGTTAAAAATAATATAGTATCTAACACAACCTCTTTACGATTTTGCCACACATATACTTTAAGAAAAAAGGTTTCACACGTTGACGACGATTTTAAATTCCTCCGTGGTGGAATATACTAAAGAGTCGTACTAAACGTTTTGGTTCCAATATTGTAATCCGTACCGCTAAAGAGTGTAACTCTTTGCCTGAATCTCTGTATCCTACCAAATAATTTTTTTTCAAGTCACGAATGAATACGTATCTTCTAGGCGCATCACATCCTAGATCGCATCGCCGCTTACCATCAAGTGAGATAGCGGTCAAGCGCTTACCTATTTCCAATTTAAAAAAAAGAAAGAATTAATGGCTTGGGACTGGGCGTTGTGGTACCGTCATCGTTTCTGATTATCATAACACAAGTGCTTTAGCTGCTCTACTTGGATTCATTACAATGTATGTATGTGATGTTGTGTAATATGTAATAAATAACTTGTGAGAAATTATATCTTGTATGCTGAGTTTCAATTATGGCGATTCGAATTGTCCATTTTTCTAGTATTTTTCTATTAAAATTTATCATTTAAGAATAAAAATCATAAATCAAACGGCTGTTTCATCTTAATCGATTGTGAAAAAATTCTTTCTAATATAAAAATGTTCATCACATTGATGAAGCAACGCTGTCCTACAGCGTAAAAAAGTATTAGAAAATTTTGGTGCTCACAAGGCTCGGTAGCTCAATTGGGAGAGCAGTGGACCGGACATCTAAAGGTTGTGAGCCAAGTCGATTTTTTTCAAATGATTTTCTATTAAAAATCTATAATATAAAAATTCGCTGACACAGTGTTTGACCGCGGTGAACTCTTAAGCTACTCAACTGATTTTGATTATTTTATTTTTATTTTGCTAAATTTGTTTGTACTTAGGACATAGGATAAGTTCCATTTCAATTTATAATTTAAAAAAGAAAATTTTTTTTTATTGCTAATTATAATAACTGATCCACAGCAATGCGTGACCGGGTCAGCTAATTATCATATAAAAACCATTAATTAAAGAAAATAGGTCGAATATATTACATTTTGTAGAACCAAGTGAAATTCAGAAATATGTATAATTTATATATATTTTCATTTCAATTAACATTGACCCTAATTTAATTAAGTATTGTAAATATTGAAGTTATGTACTAACGTAGCTTTCAGTTCCATTGCTACTAAACATTACGAGACACTGCTTCTTGAATAATCTCTTCAAAAACTCCATAGTTCGGGAACACAAGTAAACGCGATAAAAATTTATAGTAAACTTCCAAACTTTAATCAAAGTGAAAGTAATAAAAAATATTAATAATAAAATTAAAGGAGTATTTTCTGGAAAGCTGTTTTCGAGTGTCGTAAATGATAATTTAAAAAAAATTCTATGTACTTAAAAAAATGTAACTTATTATATTTTATAAATAATTAAAAATTTGTATATTCTACTACCCTTAAGGGGTTCATTTTTTACTTCCGTTAATATTACCACTATGTAATATAATAATCAAGGAATAATAAACGTATTTGTATTTAATAAATTTAAATAGTATAATTATGGTACGTTGATTTGTTGTTAACAGTACACCGCCTTAGCAAACGCTGGGCTCTTATTCTGATGCTGGTCACGTCCTTAATTGAGCTGCAGCGTCAGGTCATGCCGCGCATTTCCACGTGTTCGCCCGTCCAACGATGGCTGAAATATACCGCCGGAATTGTTCGTCAGTGTTGCCAGTAACCGATAAATAAAAATTACGTGTCACAGCCCAAATAGTAACATTTTCACAAATGAAAAAAACTTCATTCAATCTTCAAAAAGGAAGTTGTTTTGAATCGTCCAACATTTTTACCTAGCATTCAGGACGTCTTTTAACTGACAAGAAGAATGGACGCAGGAAACTCGTCAGTTTCAACAGAAGCAACGACATTTACAATATTATACGTCGTCACCATACAATCTACAAAAAAAACAAAATTATTATGTTATTACAATAATAGTAGTTTTATAATTTTTATATATTTTATGCATTTTCAATGCGATCTTATAAGATAAATTATTATTAGATAAATAATTATAATAGAAAAATACTAGAAAAAATCGACTCGGGTCACAAGTGAATTCTCAGGCGGGAATTGACCTCAATTGGGAGAGCATTGGACCGGATTTCCAAAGGTTGCGGGTTCGATTCCCGCCTGAGAATTCACTTGTGACCCGAGTCGATTTTTTCTAGTATTTTTCTATTATAATAATAATAGTAGTGTTATGGTTTCATTACAACGAAGTGAACAAGTATCTATTTTTAGTAAGTATCATAGCAAGGAGAATGCAATGAAAGCGATGTTCTACCCCTGTGCTTGAAATTTCGTACTAAATTGCCTCCAAATACTTATTAAAAATATTTATTTAGGTATCAATCATTCGCAATAATATGACAAGCACAAAAAACCAACCATTTTAAACGAAACATTTAAAATATGTAAAAAAGACTCCACAAAGTTAAACCACAGATTAAATCGTTTTTGTCTTCGAATCCAAGTTTGTGTAGCTTATTGATTCATCTTTTAATTCTTACTAGTTATAAAAAAGTAACATTTAGAGTAGTGTAACATGAAAATGTCAAAAATAACGTAAATTATTACAAAAATAACATTCTGGCAACACTGATTGCTCGTCAGTGTTAAAATACTGTGACGCTCTGCATGTCTGTGAAATATCTCGTGTGGAATAGATTTTACTTGTTTTTAAGCCAAGCTTTCTTGTGGTTGAGATATCTCACATGACACTTTTATATCAATCGCATGGTAAACTGATATATCACGTATTTTCTAAATAATATATATAATAATAATATATCTTTTACACTCGCCCCCCAATAAATCTAGCCCAAAGTAAGAACTGTAAAGTTTGTGTTATAAATACTAAGGTAACGGATAGGCATACATATATTATGATGAAACAAGAATGAAACACTTCGCAAAGTTTTTATCTTCTCTTCATAAAGAAGAGAACTGATTACCTAAAAAAACACTTGTGTGAAATTATTAAATCGGTAAAATTAAGAGACACTCTGTTAAAGCCGAATTATTACATGTTATGCTATTAAATGTTATACAAATGATTTAATTATATATTTCACACGATTTATAGACTATTTACAATTAATTTCTCAATTTAATGGAAGTGACCACGAAACTATAAAAATTTTAGAAAATAAATAGCTCTATAAATGTTCTAATTTATAAAATAGACTTAAATTGTAAACGAAAAATTCAATTCGGATTTGACGTTTTAGTGGTTACTGACCATCGTAGGTGCATCGCTTTAGTTGATATAATAAATAAAATTTACCCACTTATCCGATAATTTACCTTTGCGAAGATAATTTATCCTTCTTAATGACACTTAAAACACATGTAATAATATCAAAACGTTTTAATGTCATTTTTATAACATTTAATGTAACTCGACGATGGCTGGCAGTCAAAATCTAGCTTTCAACAGTATTATTTCGACCAATTAAACCCTATGTTTACAACAAACAAAATCAAATCTAAACGTGTCGATTCTAAATGGCGAGTGTTCGAATAATGCGATGTTTCGCCACTTACACATTTCGGTGACCTATAACCGCCGTAAATCCATCGCCGACGAAATCCGAAGCGGCGCGTTGCGAAATGAGAGCTACCTACAAGCAATGGCGGTGCTATGCTAGTCAGTGTTGCCAGTACACAAAAAGTAACATTTTCACGGGAAAAGTAGGGTCATCTTATTTTTATGTTATTTATATATTTTTAAATGATATAAAATATGCATGTAAAAAACAACTACGCCTCGAAGCTCTTGAATGGGATTCGATTCCACGACCTTTCGCGATCCGGGCGACTGCTCTGACCGCTGAGCTACCGAGACGCTGGCAGACGCGTCGAAATTTACAAAAGTATTTCAACATCTACTATCACCTAGTATCGTTCCACCAATGTTGAACGCTAACAACATTCAACATGGAAAGTATTATTTTTACAAATATTAAACATTCGATTAAGATGGAACCACTTCTAATAATGTGTTCAATTATTTTTTTACTTTAAACGTTATCTTATGTGATATATTATTTTAATAGAAAAATATTATAAAATATCGCCTCGGCTTTCTATTCAAATGATTTATTATATAAAAAATACATAAATAATATATCTAAAAATAAAATATATATAAAAAATACATAAAAGAATATATAAATCATAAAACTAAATGTCTGTTTCGTTTTAATCTATAGTCTAAATATTATTAAAAAATGTTACTTTCGAATACGAGAGGATGTTCCTCTCATTGATGAAACAACGCTGGCCTACAGCGTAAAAAGTAGAAAACTACTACAATATTACAATTTACACAAGGCTCGGTAGCTCAATGCAAATATCCAAAGGTTGCGGGTTCGTTTACTGTCTGAGAAATTACTTGTGAGCCGATTCGATTATTTCTAATATTTTTCTATTAAAATAACCTAATATCTTATTTTATATAAAAACTAGCGGCCCGTCCCGGCTTCGCACGGGTGGAAAAAATTCTTTAAATTTTTTCTAGCATTCAATATAGCCTTTGACACGCAGCAATAATGTGCCTTTCTATTGGTGAAAGAATTTTTAAAATCGGTTCAGTAGATCCCGAGATTACCCCTAACAATTTAACAAATATACAAACACATAAACTTCACTTCTATATAATATTAGTATAGATAACTTGCTAAAATTAACTTGTAGCAAATCGAACACAGAACCAAATTCTACGGCTGTGCTGACTACTATTGAGCTTGTACTTTCTTATTGAATTCTTAATTCCTTAAATGCATACTGAAAATATTTTCTTTGGTACCAATTATTGTAAGCACACCCAAATCGCAATGTTTGGGGATACTTACTTTAAGTAAGTGCAGATACTTGTTGACTTTATTGTAATCAACAAAATAATGATATCATAACACAATTAGTATTGTAATAACAATTTTTTTTTTTTTTTGTGGATTATGCATGGTGACGACGTATTATATCGTAAATGTCACAATTGGTTGACTAGTTTTGGAGTTCATCGTGGTGAAACGCTGTGACGTGGATTTGTTATATGTATAAATTCTGCTAATATTTTGAAAATGGAAGCTCGTAGGCGTATTCATTTTGCAACATTATTATTTGGTATAGTTCGCACGGACCAGCCGAAGTATCTCTCTATGAAACTCCAAAAGGCACAGGCTCACGGCAGGTATTTGGAGAGATCGTGTTCTTATATTTTCTCCACGCCGAGACACCACTCTGCAGCATTCCGGGGATCCTTTAGATTTGCTGCTTCCAAGTGCTGGAACGATCTTCCGCCTCCGATGCGAGATCTAAGAACTAAGCAGTCGTTGGGGAATAATTTAAAGCATCACTTGATGACGTTGCAAAAATTGCATCTGCAATCCTCGTGGTAAATTTCATACGCAGTGTGACCACGGTTGGTTTATACTCAGCACCTTGCTAAGAATCACCTGAATATGGGCCTACTTAATAACTAGCGTGGGGGATTTATTACTTTAATGACAGTGCAAACCTTGCTAGTTCCTAATCTTGCTACTTCCACATTTTGCCATTGGTCCCTTTTTGGCGAATTCGCGGTTTTCAAGCGTTACGCAGCACATCACAGCATGCATGATTCCTAACTCTTGTAAGACAGACATGACTACTTTTTTTGTTTTTATTTTTACTTTATTAACCTGCACCGACCCTGCTAATAAGGTTGGGTATTCATTTTATGCAGGCTTGTAATTTTATGTTTATTTTATGTTCACCTTCTTTTTATAGTGTGTTGTGTAAGACTTCGGTGTGTAGTTCGTTCTTTTAATTTATCTTACTATTTGTTTAATCTTTGTATATTCGTTCTATATGTATTTTCCGTCTTCCGCGCACCAAACCAAATAGGCCCCGTCAGAATACCAGCGTTGCTGCGACACGCATTCGTGTCGTAACAACACAAGCTGAGGCGGGGACCTGATTGACCTGTTATGCTTCCATACCTGAACTTTTATTTGTAAAATCTATTTTGTGTTGGTCAATAAATGTTTCTCTCTCTCTCTCTCTCTCTCTCTCTCTCTGTATAGGTACATATAATTGTTTCCCAGATAAATCAATAAATAAGGAAATCCTTACTACATTATAAATATTGTACCGTACCGTAATTGGCATTGTAATTGGTTCGTATATTCAACCAGTACAAATATATTAGAGGAAAATTAATCACGGTCCCATCTCTAAGGTTCAGTAGCATTTGCTCCGGACCATTTCATAGAGCGATCTTATACAGCATCTATAACTCCTCTCCGGTCACGACGTAGATGGATGGCAGTGCAAACAATGGACAGAGTTACGCTGGGGACACACGAGATTGGTTCCGGCGATCACAATTATAACTTCACAATCTATTAGAATTGACGACCGTCCGGTGCAACGGTGGCAATCTTGCCTTTCGCACCGATGGTCCTAGATTCGAGTCCCGGAAGGAGGAAATATTTTTGTAATGAATACGAGTTTTTGTACCTGAGTCATGGATATTTATATATATTTCTATAAATATTACACATCTAAGTATCATATATGTTTGTCTATTCGTTACCCTACTACCTATCCATAACAACAGGGCCTTATATTGCTTGCTTTGGGCTAGGCTAATTGGTGTGAATGTAAGGAATAAAAGAAATCACCTATTACAAACTTTATAATAATATAATATTAAAGTTTATAATAAATAATAATAACAAACATGTTTTATATTTTTATTTTTTGTTTTCACAATGCATAATCAAGGCGTATGCGTAGTTATTTTTTACAAGCGTATTTTATATGTTATAAAATAGTAAATTTTTGTTTGGTAATTAGACACAGGGCACACATAATCGAAATCAACAAAACAGTAACAGAAAAAATACACAGTGTTTAAAAATCAAAAATTATTTATAATAATATAATAATAATAATGGTATTTCTTACATTTACACCAATTAGCCTAGTCTAAAGTAAGCACTATAAGGTTGTGTTATGGGTACTAGGGTAACAAATATACAAACAAATAGGATATATAAACAGGTTATATTCATAAAAATGTAAATAAATACCCATGGCTCATGTACAAATGCTCGTATTCATCACACAAGCATCTGCCCCATCCGGGACTCAAACCCAGAACCATCGGAACGAACGGCAGGATCGCTACCGATGTAGTAAACGGTCATCGGTTTATTTATTTAGTTATACCACTATTACAGTACAGTTAAATTTACAATATTACAATTAGTTGTATAAAGAAGCCAGTCCACAATTACCCATTGCCTCATAAGAACCTTTATTACATGCATCTACATTTAAGTATTAAGTTACTCTAATTTAAAATCAAACACTTTGTTTTCGCCCTATCACCAGCCAGTCTTTTAACTTTGGTCCTTCGAGCCGGAACGTTTGTTGCACATCTTAACAAACCAAAGAAAACAATGAAAGATTATCTTTAACGTGAGATATACTGGCCACTCAGATATCTACGTCTCTAGCCTTTGGCATTAAGTCTATAGCATGACCCAGGCTTAAATTGTGACAGCGCAGGCTGTATCTGGAGCAGAGGCAGTTGGCCAATGGCGTCGCGATAGGACACGCCCACCGCCCGCCCCGCCCTTCACCTCTTTTACGGACTATAAGCTTTTGTTCAATTGTACCATGCTTTTAAATACGACATTTCAGTCACGTTCGCCTGTTAATATGAGAGCAATATCCGGATGTGTTTGAACAAAGGAGCATTTTAGCTTTATTCTTTTCGACGCATTGTATTTTTTACGTGCCTCTAATATGGTTAAATAAATCAACTCTCTTCTGTGGTAAAGGAAAATGGATAATTTGGTATCAAACTTTAAGTAGGTAAAGATAATATTTAACTAACCCAAATTAGCTTCATCCACAACATACATTATTTATTTCCACACCGAACAAAGGCAGAATATGCCGGATTTTTATTAATCGGCATCTATATTTACTACCACATTCTTGAAAATAAAAGCTTATCACACACATACGTACCTTACTGTGTAGTACTCAATCCTAACGATGTCTTTCCTAAGGCTAAGAGACCTGGAGTCCTGAAATATAGGAATACAGGAATATCTAGTTTAGACTCCAGTCCTTCTAAATGTTTAAAGTACTAATATTATGCGCTATGTAATGCTACTTTGGAGGAAATATCGTTCTTTTTATTTTATTTTCATTCTTGCTTTTTTACATTTAATCCTAACGTTTTAACATGACTGATCACTTTGTCGTGTCAAAACTATCATCCTGTTATGTTACGAGCAAACAAAAGATGTGTCTTAAAACAATGACATAGTATTATTCAATAAACGGTATTATTTATTTGACGAATAACAGGAAGAAATCATACACCATCATATAACAAAACCTGTCAAAATTTTATTAATAAGTAAATATTCAATCGTGGTAAACAATATCTATAGACAGCTATCATATCATAATTTTACGTTTTTCCCATTCACAATTCTACATTTGTAGAAATTGCAACTTATTTATATAATATTTATATTTTTACTATAATATATATAACAGTTCAAAGCGATTTCATATTATAATCAGTTGTGAACTTTCTGAGGTCTAACTTATTTGATGAGTTAATGTCAAACGCAAATCTTGTCAGCAACAGTCCACGGGTGGGCGTTGGCTCATGGATTCAGCAACCCTATATTTAGGTATGCTACGATCACAGCCGCAATGCAACTCTGACGCCGTGCGCTTGCGTTCATCTCGCTAGATTGCTCCCTGATGCATACTAATGTTGAAAAATAAGATCTCTCAGTTTTCTAACGGTCTTATGCTAATTCCGAGATGATCAGGACGGATGAGGGCATTCTTCGGTGCTTTATCAGATCCATGTCGAATATCTCTTATGGCATTCAAATTGTTAGTAATGAGACGTTGCGCTTTTGGGGACGTAGATAACAGCGAGTTGTCGTGTAAGCGGAATAATGAAAAGTGGTGTGAATAATAATCTTTCTTTACATTAATAGCTGCCATTACAAAACAATAATTTTCAATAAAATAGTAATTCCGTATAAAGGTCGATTTTTGATCAAAGCCGAAACTAAAGGCTTGCAATTTCTAAGAGATTTTGTTCTAGCTAGGCTAGAAGTTACAAATAGTTATTTAAATGACTAGCTTTTACCCGAGCCTTCGCTCGTTTTAATGTATACTACCAATTAAAATATTTCTATCCCTCTGGAACAGTAATATTTTTCTGAATCAAAGGTACCCTGTGTACTTTACTGTACCCCTGGCAAGGTGTATGTAAAATGTTATGATGTACGATTGAGTGGTTAAGGCGTGAAGGTGTAACAAACAAACTCTCTTTCGTATTTATAATATTAGGAATTTAAGGTGTTTAGCGATATGATATAAAGTTTATCATTTGTGCAATCACAAAAAAAATTAGTAGAAGTGGTGAGAGTCAGACATAAAACGATTATTTATCATGAAATTTTTCCAAAAATAATAAAAATAAATAGTCCAGACACAGTCTACAGATCATTATAGTAGTATAGATTTTAAAACTATAATGTAATAATGATAATATTTCTAACATTCGCACCAATTAGCCTAGCCCAAAGTAAGCACTGTAAGGCTTGTGTTATGGATACTAGGGTAACGGATAGGCATACACATATGATACGTGAATATGTTATATTTATAGAAATATTCATAAATACCCATGGCTAAGGTACAAGTGTTCGTATTTATCACACAAACATCTGCCCCTTCCGGGATTCGAACCCAGGACCGTTGGCGCTAAAGACAGAATCGCTACCGTTGCACCAAACAGTCGTAATGTTGAACATTATATTAACTGTATAATAAAGAGAAAACATTAGACAACATCACATAGGTACATTGTTGTGAACACAAGTAGCTAAAGCACTTGTATTATGGAATTCAGTAACAACAACGGTATAACAACACAGAAAAGTTCGTTCACTTGGCCGGGGATCGAACCTGAGACTTCGGAATTGCGTTACCATGAGAAACGGTATGCAAGGTAATTTTAATCATATCTAGATGCTGATTTCGAGATATCGATAAATAATAACTTTGTAATTAATTTGCCAAAAATAAAAACAAATAAAATAAAAAATTTAACAATCAAAATCAGATCGATCGTTGCTGTATGTTTTTTTCAACTTCTGCGAAATTAAAATGAGAAATAAGGTAAATAAACACTAACTTCCTTATAATATAAATTATTTTATTAGAAAAATCCTGGAAAATGGCTGTTTCATCCTAATCAAATGTTGAAACATGTAAAAATGTCTCTTTCGAATATGAGAATATGTTCCTATCATTGATGAGACAACGCTGGCCTTCAGCGTAAAATTAGAAAGGTACTGGAAAATTTCGACGAGTGTTCATGAGGATATTTTTTAGTATTTTTCTACTAAAATAATTTATCTCATAAGATAACATTGCAAAAATGCCAAAAATATAGACATAAAAACTAATTCCTTAACAAATATTGATCAATTAAATACACAATTTTGAACTTTTGTTTACGTCTCCGTCAAAAACAAAAAAAAAGTAGAAACAAACCAATATTTAAATATTATCTTTTGTGCGTTTTATGTCAAACTGTACTCTGTTTAAAGATATTTTTTGAAATACGGAATAGAATCAAATTTATTAATTTTGTCATTGTAAGTATGTGCGATACTTATGAGAAAGCCTTTTTTGACGTACTTTGTGAAGAGACTTGGGGTGTGGAACAAGGGAGTGGCATCGTACGTTAGCAAGTGAACGTACGAGCAGTCAGTCACATCTGACGACATAGGTACTTCTAACAGTCACACACCTCACAACTATAAATCCAACGTTTGTAGTGTCTATTTTAATTATTCCAATTACAGAGCGTCATTCTGCTCTTCCGCACAATAGCGTTCGGGGTTCGAGTCTGTGTTGGCGGGTTCATAAATAAGTGGCCAATTACTCGCGCTCATTACGCGAACCCAGCGAGCAGTAATTGAATTGCGCAGGCCTAGAAACCATCGCATTTTAGATTGGCTTTGGTAATCAAATTGCTAACTGAATGCACTCGCAGAGGTTAAAAGCGAAACCTTAAATTGTACTGTACAACGAAACCATCCACATTCTTACAGACAAACACAGCGTATTGTCGTTTACAACAAAAATTCTTTACATTTAACAATAATAATAGTATATGTATTAATAACAATAATCTTAGACTATGGTGAGTAAAGTACAATAAAACAGACATAATAAAACAATATAATATTTCTTAGCACACCAATTAGCTTAGCCCAAAGTAAGCACTGCAAGCCTTGTGTTATGGACACTAAGGTTACGGATAGACATACATATATGATACATAAATGAGTAATACTCATAGAAATGGTAGGGTGCGAAGCGGGTGGAAAGCCTAAACGATCACAGCGCTCGCTACGGCTAAAATTGACACTTTTGTCGCTGACTTGAGCTGTCAAATCCATATTACAGTAAACATTTTCTAATCGTTTTTGAGATAAATTTAATATGGTCCTAGTAAGATGTGTTATTGTGAATTGTAATAACACCAAGAAGAATAGCGACTGTAAATTTTAACAATTTCCAAGACCGTGGTGGAAACGAGACCAAAGAAATAAGTGGATAATTGCCACTCTTATTATAAACACTGTCGCACGATACGTTAAGTTTAGTTGTAAGTAAATTGATTTGTTAAACACAGAATAAGCTTTTGTTGAGCGGAATCGAAACATAAAAATCTGCTAACAAACAAAGTTGTCTTGTACGATGTTGCCGTGACAAAAGTTTGGCGAACCACTCGGCCTTTGATAATACGAGTCATGTCTCCTTGGCGAATGTCTTCAACCTCAAGGACATGCCCAGCTAGTACCAATTTCTTGCCTTTATTCATCGTCTCCAGTAGGCTCATTTCTCACTGAAAACAACAATTTTAATGTTATTGGCAATAATGTTACTGACTACCGTCGGCCAAAATTGTCTAATATAGTAAAATAACACAAGATTTCATTTTTTTTTCTCAATATTTACTTACTTCTTGCTTGACAGCAGTGATAATATTGTCCAAAATGGCTACCTGTCACGTGGCGCTGTCGTCGCGCTCGGTACCAATACCCATGACTCAGGTACAAATGTTCGTATTAATCACACAAACATCTGCTCCTGGACTCGAACCCAAAATCGTCGATGCGAAAGGTAGGATGACTACCGTTGCACCAAACGGTCTTCAAAGACAAAATTATTGGTTTAAGCTGTGCTAACCCAACCCCATGGGTATAAACCCATAAATAACTGTGTTAAAAAAACTTTCTAAATCCATGTTTTTGTAACTTACTTACCAGGTCAGATGCTGTTACTAGGTTTCTAAGTCCGTAGCACTTACTCAAATCTTAAATTTAATCTACTCTTTATGTACTACTTCATAGAAGACTTTTAAAAGTGTTCAAGTCGGCATTTTGACGGAACAAAGAAAGTAGACATTGTGTTCATGAAATAAGCGTTTACGACCTGAACCTGACACGTTAACCATAAGGACAGATTTGAATCCAATCTGAGAGCAATATTTGTAACAATTGTTTTTCTATTGTCATTGATATGAAGAAAAATTGGGAATATTTATATAAAATTAGATACTACATTTTCTAATTAACTTAGAACAGATAAAATCCTTTAACTGTTAGAATTTACTATTAAATGACCATTAGCTATTAGTTTTATGTTTGATTTTTATATGTCACCTATATGGGCTATGTTTATTTTATGTGTTCCTTCTGTGCTTTGTGGTCAATAAATGTGTTTCTTTCTTTCTAAATGTGAATGTGTCTAATAAACAAAAAGTAACTTAAACAGTATTTTTCAATATTTTTTTAATTTCAAATAATTGGGAAGGCATGTGTCCTGTACATAATAAAGGCAACCACAATAAATAAATTCCATAAATACAATTGTTAATTCTAAGTAATGTGTTGAGATCCTATCGCGACCTTACGCCTTCCAAAACAGCGTCCAATAAATATCTCAAATCGGTTCGCGTGGCCTGTATCAGTATCGGAGTATACCGAGATTGTATAAGTATGTGAGAACCGTATCTCCCGTGATAGTTAAGAAGGTTTAAATCAACTCTTAACTCTATAAAGATAAGCTCTACATTGTAACGGAGTCTTGGTTTGCATGTTTAAGAGTTACGCTAAGGAGAGTGCGGGTTCGGTTCCCGGGCGTGCGGCGTGACCGAGCGGCTCGTGAGCGACCCGCGTGCTGCGTCTGCGCAGATTGCAGGATTTACTATCGGCCCGACTATCTGAGATTTAAATAGCACACGTGGCCTCAACAGCACTTCTTCAAATTTATATTGTAATGCACTTTGATGGTTTTCCTTTCATAATAGGAATCATTAGTATTAATTTTTCAAGCTTTTATTTACCTGTGCCGGTGTCTGTAATGAAATCTTGCAAGTTAAATTTGACCCACTTCCCGGTTTCCGATTGAGCTGAAATTTTGTATTTCGTAGATGCGAAAAGCAGGATCTCTGCCGTTGCACCAAACGGTCGTCAAAATAATACGTTAAGGTAAATGTCCCTAATGCCGATAACGTCCCGGTACCCGATAACTAGAAATTTTTCTTATGTTTGCGCATTTCTGTTAAAAAATAGTTTAAGTATGTGAATGGCAATAAAGTCGTTGTAATATTCTGTGCAATTAGAGTGGCAAAACTTATCAATAAGTGTAATGGCGTCGAAACTGTACAACATTGAAAGTGCGTTGTCAGAAAAAAATAAATTATTACAAAGTTTTGTCATTGAACTACGAAACCACCAGGTTATATTGCTAAGCTTGCTGTGCTGCTGCGAAAAGGTTTAGGGTAAGAATGATAATTTACTTTATTATATGACAAAATTATCTACTCATTGAACCTATAACTTGGGGCAAATTTTATTGAAAAGTAATTATTATTAGATGTCACATATATTGGTACTTACTAATCCCTACTTGACCTAGTACCCGTTAAAAACGTAAAATATTTTAACGGGTTTTGGTACACGCATCAACCTAGTAATAGCCGATGCTCCAAAACCCGTTATTGTATCCTATTTCCTGGAATTAGATGTCATTTTCCATCAAAATATTTACTTAGAACATACCATTTTTGTTTTGTGAACGATGATGTTAAAGAAAAACCTCATTTCTTTTTGTGTTTCAGTATGTATTAAGGTAATATTAACCGAAAAAAATATTGATTCTATTTTGATTTGTATTATAATGACAATAAAATTATTAGCTTTACACAGCTTTTGGTTTGCTTCACACACGTAATCGCACAAATTAAAGAAATAGTGCTCTAACCACCTGTGCCATCGAGGCTCCTTTCTTTACATTTCATTACATTAAAAGAAAAAAAAAACATTTACATCGTCCTTTTAAACATTAACATATATACCTCTGCTTGCATATTCTTATTAAATGCCGCTATTCTTAGTTACATAAAAACTAGCCCATGAGTATGGTTTTCAAGATATTTTCAGTTAGAAGTTACATGACAGTATCAAATATGAATATTGCCCCCAATGTCATGAATACATGTCATCCATACTCTGCCTGACATCACGCCTTCCTTCGCTTCCGAGTCATCTTTATGATCTTGTTTAAAAATATATTTATAATATCACTATGGGTTCCGTTAATCTAACAAATATTTTATTTTTAGCTAGTAATGACTGAAAAGCAAGAGGCATTGTTAAAGGCAATAGATGCAGTAAATAAAAAAACCTCGATTTCAGCTACTTCTAGGCAGTACAGAATTCCACGATCGACATTAGATGATAAAATTAGTGGTCGCTATACAGTTGGATTTTCAAAAGGACCGCCTACCTATTTTTATCAAAAGAAGAAGAACATTTAAAATATTGATTATCTTCATGGCAGATCGTGGATTTCCAGTGTGTAGAGCACAGTTACTGGATAGTGTTAGTTTATCAATTAAAAAGACGAAGCGAAAAAATCCGTTTCAAAATGACTGACCAGGTCGTCACTGGCGCATATGGGGCATTGAAGCATTTTTTAAAAGGCACCCCAAAGTAGGCCAACGAGTGGCGTAAAACCTCACGCTATAGCGTCGACTATTCAAAGTGTGTGTCAAGCCACCAAAAAAAATCAGCTGCACCAGACAATATTGACCAAACAATACCAGATACCGTCAGCCATTACTTTGAATCACAAATAAGTCCTGAAAATCTTAAGTCTTTTTGCGACGATAATAGTCCAACGTCATCATCATCATCATCATCATATCAGCCGTACGACGCCCACTGCTGGACATAGGCCTCCCCCAAGGATCTCCACAACGATCGGTCCTGTGCTGCCCGCATCCAGCGTTTTCCCGCGACCTTAACCAGATCGTCGGTCCACCTCGTAGCGGGCCTACCCACTGAGCGTCGTCCGGCCCTCGGTCGCCATTCGAGAACCTTTCCGCCCCAACGGCCATCGGTTCTCCTTGCTATGTGTCCTGCACATTGCCATTTCAGCTTCGCAATTCTTTGAGCTATGTCGGTGGTTTTTCTTTTCCTACCGATCTCCTCATTTCTGATTCGATCGCGTAGGGAAACACCAAGCATAGCTCTCTCCATTGCCCGCTGGGCGACCTTGAGCCTTCTTACAAGACCCATAGTGAACGACCACGTTTCACTGCCATAAGTCATCACTGGCAACACACACTGGTTAAAGACTTTCGTCTTAAGGCACTGAGGTATTTTGGACGCGAAAATGTATCGCAGCTTCCCGAACGCTGCCCACCCGAGTTGGATTCGACGAGAGATCTCTTTCTCGAAGTTGGACTTACCTAACTGTCCAACGTAGTAGGGTGATAAAGCTTTAAAAAGACTGTTTGAAGTTTGGAGTCAATTGAAGATTTAAAATACATCTGACAAATTCAACAATGGGCCTTCAAGTTAGACGGTAATGTCTGGTAAAGGTTATATCAATGAATCTTTATCAGATGTAATTTTCCAAGGCTAAAAGATATGTTGGACTCAAAATTTTTAAACTCGAATGATTTCAGTGGTTTAGTATCGGAATATGACAATAATAAAAAAAATGTGGGAAAGATAGAAGTGTATGAAAATTTGAATGGGACGTTGACGAAAATTACGATTTTTTTATTATGTAGGATGGGTTAGCTCTTGATCTATATCCAGCCCTGGGGCCAAGACAGAATCCACGATGGAACGAGCTAACCCAGAAGGTGCCTATTCACCCTGGCTTTGAAAATGGACAGGTTATCTGGAAATTTCAGCCAAGGGATCTATTTGCTTTTGAAAATGAAACACACAAGCCACGGCACCGACATAATTTTTAAGCAAAGTACTTGTTCATATTACACCACTATGATTATATGTCTCTAATTCTTAAGAAAATCAAGATGACATCTCCAATTGCTGGCACGTCTTCTCATTATACACAAAGCGAAAACACAAGCGCTGCTTAATAATAACCCCGAGCAATCAAAAATAACATTCCGGTAGTACCGATACCGTTTAAAAACAAAGTACTAAACGCGGATATGGTAACAAAAATCTAAAAAGAAATTATTAGATACCAAAGCAGTGGAAATTACAATTGAAAATTGGTATTGTTGTTTATGCCAAAGAAGCGAAAAATTTGACATGTGATACCAGGATTTACAAATGTGTCGTTTGTAAATCCTGGAATGACATGATTTGCGCAGGAGTTTTGCTATAACAAATAATTTTCCATTGTTCTAATTGTATTTCGTCGGATGAATACGTTGCACTATTTAATCAAAATTATTTAATTAATGTCTCTTAAGAGTAATTTAATATTTGAAGAGATTGATTGTTGTGTTTTCGGTTATCTTATCTGTTTAGATGCAAAGTTATAATTTTGGCACAAGCTGTTAATTGTCCAATAATGCCTTTTTTTGTTGTTCTGAAAATTATGTTTTATTTTAACCTGAAAAAGTACTTTTTGTTTTTTTTTACATTATTCGTTTTAAATATATTTCCTTCAATTGATGTTTCTTCTTAAAGAAATACCTCTACCAGGGAATCCTGTTTAAAGCACAGACACAAAAATAATATTTCTTTGAACTTTAATGTCAAGCAACAGAGTTCAAATTTGCGATAAATAATACCGGATTCTAGGACAGTTTAACGCTTACTAGTACATATCTAACGGGTATTGGTACAACTCAGTCATTTTTATTGTTTTATATATTTTTTAATATATACTTTTACATAAGAGGCTGTCCATTAATCACGTGAGGCTCGAAAGGGGGGGTAGGGGTCCATAAAAAAATCACGAAATATCACAAGGGGGGAGGGGGGGTGTTGTAATATATCACGTGTATTTATTTTTTCAGAAAACGCGCGACACTGAACCGAAAAGCGGCGTGACGTGTATTTTTTTTTTCGCCAAACGCGTTCAAAACGAAAGCGGCTTACTACTTCTGTAGTTCGATGTTGGCGCCGAAGTTGAGATCTGACGACAACTCGATGCCATAAAGCTCAAGGCTGTCGGTAACAGGTACAGATGTACCTCAAAAAGTAGGAGTGAGGTTGAAGGAACTCCTTTTTGCAGAGAAAATACACGCTTGCGTTTTGGAGGCGTTGAAATGGACGAGGTTACTGTCACCCCACTGGGAAACGTGGCTCCTCTGATTCGTTCGCTCAACCATGGCCTCACTCATCAATATAACGTCGTCACCGCTGGCTTTTGAATTAGACAGGTATCTGTCTACGACAGTACTGTCGTCTGCATACCCAACAATTACAGGTATAAACAGGTCATTGATGTGCAGCAGGAGAAGTGTCGCAGAGAGAACAGACCACTGAGGAACTCCGGCATCAATAGCCACTAAGTCAGAGGAGCAGCCATCGATAACTACTCTGATCGACCGTTCTGCCAGGAAATCGGCTATCCAATTACAAAAGTCAGCGGGGATACCATACGCAGGAAGTTTGCGCAGCAGACTAGCGTCCCAAACCCTGTCAAAAGCCATCGAGATGTCAAGTGACTCGGCAAGTGTTTCGTCGTGCATATCGAGGGCCTCGCCCCAGCAGTGCGTCACATAAACTAGAAGATCCCTAGTTGAACGTCCACGGCGAAAGCCATATTGACCGTCACTGAGAAGATCATTGTTTTCTAGGTACAAGAGCAACTTACTGTTCAGCACTTTTTCCATTACTTTACATAGTATGGAAGTGATGGCGATCGGTCGGTAATTGCATGGGTCGGCACGACAACCCTTTTTGGGTACTGGCTGCACATTGGCAAGCTTCCAGGATTTTGGTACGGTTCTTATTTTGAGAGAGAGGCGATATAAGCGTGTTAGCACAGGAGACAACTCGGGTGCACAATACCTCAGTACTCTTGCTGGTATACATCAGGACCACTGGCCTTATTCACGTCCAGACCAAGTAAGACTCTACGGACCTGCTTATTGTGAATTGTGATCTCCGACATTGAAGAATCACATCTAGGTATGTTTGGTGGTTGTTGAGAGCCGGTGTCTAGACGGGAACTGCTTTCAAACAGTTTTCAAACCCGTCAGGTTTTAAAAAAGGTGGTAACATAGGACGGCAGAAATTCACTTCGACTGACTTCGAAAGGGACCAGAACTGTTTACTTCCATTCGGGTAGGATGACAGTTACGTCCCTATTCGGCTGATGTGGTCGAATCTTGCTTTAAGAATGACCCTTTTGCATGACTTGGCCGCCGAATTATAGGCTCTCTTCTTCGATAGGATTCTCCGTGCGCGGACCTTGCGATCGCGGATATGCACCCAAGCCTGGTAAGCAGACTGTTTTCGGGCCTCAACAAGAGCACAGGCCGCATTATACCAAGGCCGGGACTTGTAAGCGAGCGGGATGTCGGAGAATGGAATAAAATACTCCATTCCCTGCCGAATTACGTCTGCAATCGCATCAGCGGTGCACGATAGGTCGCTCGAAGAGAAGCAAGTTTGCCGCCAGGGATAAGATGCAAATAAAATACGCATCTCGTCCCAATTTGCTGACTCGTAACGCCATACCCGCCTCATGCCCCTGGGGCTATCATGCGGAGAAGAGCAGATCGAGACGGATTTCACCCCACAATGGTCGTACGACCCCAGTGGAGCTAAGACCGATACCGAATGTGTGTGGATCAGTTGCCAGCAGTAAGTCAAGACAATTGGGTGTGTGGCGAGCAATATCTGGAATTCGCGTCGCTTGGTCCACCAGCTGAGTAAGATTTAGCGCTAGGGCACGCTTCTCTCCCAGCATGGTCAGTTTTCTGGTATGGGAACAGCCACTTTTTATGGTGAGCGTTGAAGTCCCCCAGAAAAACAAGCTCCGCCGCTGGATATCGTACAGTTGCCAAGTCTGCCGTCTCTGTGAGGTAATCTTTAAGCACAGTCGTCTCCCGGTCACCGCTGTGCGATCGGTAAACACAGATGTCTACCCCTGTGTCCACCAGAAGCCAAATAACGGAAAACTCGGACTTTTTAAAGCATCGGAGACGCCTACAGCAAATGTCATTACGGACGAACACACAGACCCCTGCACTCATCTTGAACTTATGCTCAAGCGTGTAACCAGGGTAGTTGAGATACGCCTCATCCGACGGGGTTGCTATCTGAGTGTCCGTTAAGAAGAGTAGGTGCGGCTTCTCGGTCTCCAGATGATGATGGACCGGATCGAGATTTGAGTGCAGTCCTCGGATGTTCGCGAAGTGCTTTTTATGGGAGGAAGTGCAGCCGTTGTTTAACTTTCTTCTTGTGCTTCTGGATCATAATGGTTAATGTTGGTTGAATTTTCAGTCGAGACGCTAATCAGTCGACCAATAAAGTACTCTTAGGCTAAGCTAACCACAGAATGGAACTCACCTGGAGACTGCGGGGATGCCCGAATCCCCCCGAAATGGCCACCGGGCCCTCCCATCCAGTCGCCAACTGGCACGGTGGATCATTTCGGGATTTTTCGCAAGTTGGCGGGGCAGCCTTTCACGCGTGGCTCACGCGCTAGTTGGGCCCCCACTTACTGCGGCCGGCCAATGGCTAAACCATGATTCGGATCCCGCTACCCTCCAGAATGAGTTACCTGGTACAGCATTGCCAAGATACCAAAACCGGTCTTAAGTTGCGCAACTGACTAATTACCAACCCCCATTGGCACTGGTAATCCCGCCCTCCAATGGAACGCAGCAGAGCTGCTTGGCGACGGAGTTCGGCAGGATGGTGGTCGTAAACCAGGAGGCCCCTTACGGAGCCTACCACCGCTGCTGGGATCATCAGCAGTCACCACAGGCCGAGTTGGTCCGTGATGCCGTTGCCCGGGGTGGACCGCTAGGAGGTAGATCCCAACCACCCCAAAACCTGCAACCTCTCTATCTACCTCTAAACGTTATTATTGTAGTCTTTTATTTTCTATAATGCAATAAGATGATACTTATACTTGTATTTTAAAAATATTAAAAAAAAAATAAGATTCTTTGTAGGTACTAAAAAATACACGTGATATAGTGGGGGGGGGGGGATGGGTAGTCTGAAACCTCACCATGTATCACCAAGGGGGAGGGGGGGCTAAAAAATGCCAAAAAAAATGTTTTTTTTTTTTTTTTTTTGCCTGTAAAGTCGGTTTTACGGGCGAAGATTTTACGTGACAACGTCTTTTTCTCGGTAGAATATTTATTGATATGAATATAATTAAATTGCACAATGCGCGCGGCAGACCGATCATAGTTGAGTGGGAGAGAGACGCAAGGCATTCGGCGGGCCTCTCTCTCGTTCGGTGACTCATCGTAACGTTACCGAGCGTTACACTTTTTCATAAGTGACTCCCAGCCGCAACCTAATTTAAGACGTTGTCACGTCAAAAAACATCACGTGATTAATGGACGGCCCCTAAATAGGAATAAAACTAATAATTTAAGAACTAGATTAAATTACTTACATGCTTATGTAAATTTCATTTTTGTAACTCTACAAATTTGAACGTGGCAGACTTACAAAGTCAGCAGAGTTCAAAAACTAACGGATACTGGGACGTTTACCCTATTATAAACAACCTTGTTATTACAGGCAATCTTTCTGACAGTTACTTAGTTCACTTTAATATGGTGCCATATTTATCGACCGTGTCCATGGTGTACTAATACATTGGTTTATCATTATAATAACGAAATAATTACTAAATTACTCTAACTACTTACTAATCCTTAAAATCATATATTTTTAATGAATGCTCGTTCATGTTAATATTGACAATTAATTCCCTGTCACACTGTTTGACCGCGATGAACTCCGAAACTGCACAACCGATTTTGATGATTTTCTTTCACGACTTAGGACACTAGGTTAGATAGGTTTTATTTGAATCTATAAAAAAGTGCAAATTATAATAACTAAAAGCCGGGTCAGCTAGTAGGTACCTACTAGCTGACTCGGCTTTTAATAAATATTAAAGAGCATCACATATATTGTTCTGAATTAAACAATAAGTAACTAAAACTAAAATTCAGCAATAACAATGGCACCACAACCCATACAGATAGGATGGTTTTCTACATTACCCGACCGGGAATCGAACCCTGGACCTGGGAGTGTCGTTACCATGAAAACCGGTATACAAGCCACTTGACCACGGCGGTCGTCCTTAGTTTTTTTTCTGTCTGTATCATTTAAGTTATAAGTATGCTGTGAGCCCATGACAGTGACATTAGTGAGTTTAGCTCTATCTCAAGATGAATGCATCGTAGTGCTGTGCAGCTGCCATGGATCATTTTTCTTTTATGTGTGTTTGATGTTGGTTGCAGATGACCTTAACAACGATACCGGGTTTTGGGACGGCAAAATCCTTAAATGGACCTCAAGCCGAGAGTAGCGAGCCACCATAGTGGTAGTATCTCCCATGAGGAAGTCTCCGAACCAGCATAAAGGCACTACGGCGCTCTAGATGGAAAGGGGGCACAGGGTGCCATAGGGCGCCTCTAAGGGCTCGGACCTCGGCTATGTACGCCGTGTCGTGGGGGAGAAAAGCGCCCGGGTACGTGCCTGTACCTGGTAAAACGCAAATCATGGATCGGTTCAAGTCACTTTGTTTACAATATTTTCATTTTATAAATCAGTTGTTTTATAATCTCTTTTTGAACTATATGTTAGCTTGCTGAACATTTTTGTGCATGTCGAGGCAGGCTTTAATTAAGGAGTCACTTAAGTCGATGCAGTCGCTAAGCATAAAGCTTCGCTAGCACCATATATTGGAGCGGAGCGTACTACAAAAAAAACAATAATGTTTAATAAATTTTCTAAATGCCTTAAGAATGAAAACTTTCAAAAAGCGCGCACTCTTTGTTTCAATGAAAAATACCATAGAGCCAATGTTTTCTAGTCATAACTTTTTTATATTTGCGAATTCATTTCAAAAAATAAGAAAATCGGCTAAGAACTCATAGAGTCATTAAAGCTGATCCATGGCAGCTTTGCTCGCTTTGCTTGCTCCGCTCCAATAAATATTACTACCACGTAAGTTTGGTGCAACTCAGCAAAAATCCTTATTTCTATTTTGCGTCATGCACAACGTAGATGCGGCGTACGTCGGCGGCCATCTTGGCTCGTGACGCCGAACGGCGGTATCGGCGTATCGGCAATAAATCGCCGCCGACAAACGATGCCGGGGCACGCCATGCGCCACCACGCCGGACTGCTATCCAAACAACGTCTGGAGCGGGAGCTAATTCAAAAAACTATCTACTGATTCAAAAGTGGCTGTCAATACGTAAGTCAGGAGAGGAGGATAGGAAAACACATATTAAGGTAGAAATAAATAATTTTAAAAAATCTTACATTTACACCAATTAGCCTAGCCCAAAGTAAGCACTGTAAAGCTTGTATTATGGAAACTAGGGCAACATGCTTGTATTCCCCATACAAAAATCTTCCCCTTCCGGAATTCAAACCCAGGACCGTCGGTGCGAAAGGCATGATCGCTGCCGTTGCACCAAACTGTTCTCATTATAAAGAGAACTAAGATGCTTCTTCTTCCCACTTTCAGGAAAGTATTTGTAGTAGTAACTATTTGTAGCTGAGTCATGGGTGTTTACCCTATTATCCATAACAGAAGTCTGACAGTGCTTACTTTGGGCTAGGCTAATGGGTGTGAATGTAAGAAATATTTATATATTTATTATAATATAATAATTATATATGTAACATAAAAAAAAAATACTTTCTGTAGTCATGTTCGTTGAAGAGGTATTAATATGTGAAAACGCGATTCCAACCGTCAAGGTAAAGAGAAACATAAGATTATAAGTATGATAACAGAAGTGAACAATTCTAGACGATCTGCAGAACATATTGCTTACAAAGAAATATATAATAATAGAACTGTATATTATAATTAAACTAGTTGTGCCCGACAATTTAAATGTACATTTCGGAATGGTGGGATAAAAAAACATCCTATGTATATTCTAAAGATCTATTTTCTTCAAAGCACATACAAGTTATAAAAATAACGAGAAAGATATTATTCATAGCAGATCAAGTCCAGGATTATGAGTGCTACATTGCAATTACAAAATTGTAGTGTGTGCACCTTCATCTTACACTAGATATGTATATATACATATATATTCAGTGGTTCCGAATATTGTCTTTAACATATAAATTACCATAATATTATAGATTTCCCATTTCTTTTATAATAGAACGATATGAATGGTAGAACGCAATTCGTTAAAACAGACGAAGAACAACTGCCATTCTTAGGAATCGGAACGATTAACTTTGATGAATAGCTAGCGAGTTCCTGAGCTACGATGGAAGAGCTAGAACGGAGGTGAGATGAGCGCAGGCGACCGGCCCATTTCACGTTACTCCCTAACCGAGACCCCGGTGTAGAGACACCATAAACAGGAAACGGATCGCGGATATTCATTCATAAATAATAAATGTTAAAATGTAAATAATATTGGAGCTTGGATGCGATGTTTTGCCACATCCACCGTATAGTCCTGATCTTGCACCATCTGATTACTTTTTATTTCGATCTTTGCAAAACTCCTTTAATGGAAAAAATTTCAGTAATGATGATGATATCAAATCGTACTTGGTTCAGTTTTTTGCTTATAAAAACCAGAAGTTTTATGAACGCGGCATTATGATGCTGGCTGAAAGATGGCAAAAGGTCATTGCTCAAAATGGGCAATACATTACAGAATAGAGTTTTTTCGTTTAATGAAAAAATTGTCGTATATTATCTGAAAAAAATCCGTAATTACGTAGTTGCCAACCCTATAGATTAAGAAATTAAAATAACTTTACACAAATGCATTTAAAATTAGTTGTTTTGAATCGTCCAACATTTTTACCTACCACCCATTCAGGACGTATTTTAATGTCGTCTTTTTTACATCTGATAGGCAAACTGCAATCTTTCTATTCTCGCCTGACAAAAGACAATTTGAACTTTTTCTAGTAATTATTTTCTAGTTTTATATATTTTATGCATTTTCAATGCGATCTTATAAGATAAATTATTATAATAGAAAAATACTTGAAAAAATCGACTCGGGTCACAAATGAATTCTCGGGCGGGAATCGAACCCGCAACCTTTGGAAATCCGGTCCAATGCTCTCCCAATTAAGCTACCGAGCCCTGTGAACACTCGTCGAAATTTTCTAGTACCTTCCTGATTTTACGCTGTAGGCCAGCGTTGTTTCATCAATGAGAGGAACATCCTCTCGTATTCTAAATAAACATTTTTACAAATGTTTGGTCAATCGATTAAGATGAAACAGCCATTTTAGTTTTATATTTTTATATATTTTATGTATTTTCAATGCGATCTTATAAGATAAATTATTATAATAGAAAAATACTAGAAAAAATAGACTCGGGTCACAAATGAATGAATGAATGAATTGCGGGTTCGATTCCCGCCCGAGAATTCATTTGTGACCCGAGTCGATTTTTTCTAGTATTTTTCTATTATAATAATTATTATCTAGTTTGTATTGAGTTATGAAAATCAAGCACGCTAACGTCTTTGTTCAAAAATAAGCCTTATGGGATTGAATGAAATTAATCATAAACATCGATGTTTGGTATCGAATTAAGCTTACGAGATGTATTCTAATCGTTTACCGAAGACCTAGTATTATAAAGGGAGACACAAGTTCTCCATTATACAAAAATAATCTGGAAATCCCTAAATGTAACTTTACCTAAAGTGTTTGCTTACGCTATATACAAGGTTATTATATAAACACCATCCAAATTTTTTCTAGGCATAAGATATCATTCAAACACTTCATTTATGAAAAAAAGTTGGGAGGTAAAATTTCCGCAAAAAAAAATTTTGTCCGAGCGAATTATTACAACAGCTGGATACTGGCAAAATAGGTACTTACAGTTGAACGACCGACCGCCCGAAGCGCCCCACCGAGCTGCGCGCGCAAGTTGTAACGACATCGGCGCAATGAAATCAGTCAGCCGCGGACTTTCCGCGATGTACAATGTTGCGTTCACGCATTTACGTCGCATAATTATCTACCTAACGAAATGTGTTCACACTTGCAATTGAAATCGAGGGCGAAATTGAACGACGGGTTTATGTGAAGAAGGCCCAAAGCCTCGAGAACTTAAATATAAATATAATCCGTGCATTTAACGAAGTGACAAAGTGAAAAAACAAGTAATACAATAAAAGACAATGTTCATAAACGTGCAAGACTGTTTAGAGAGAAATTACCTACACTTTAAGGTAGTGATTGTTTTCAAACTTCATGTAAGTGTATTTCGTTTGGATTTTTAATTAATTATTTTGTTGGAGTAAAGCAAAATGTGTGCAGGGCGGCTAAGACTTGTGAAATTTTTCACAAAAATATAGAACTATTAATTATACATTTCTTTATCCTATCGTGTAAAATAGACAAAAATAACTTAGGTCGGTAGGTACTAAGGTTTTGGCACTGCA
This sequence comes from Calamotropha paludella, assembly GCA_927399485.1. Taxonomy (NCBI): domain Eukaryota; kingdom Metazoa; phylum Arthropoda; class Insecta; order Lepidoptera; family Crambidae; genus Calamotropha; species Calamotropha paludella. The sequence continues at coordinate 23,140,602 of OV656820.1, read as the reverse complement.
TTTGTTTTTGCGATTTTCGAATTGCCTTTGCGATCCCTGTGTTTTTTTAGATTCTGTGGTTAATAAACACCCTTTGCTTTACTCCAACCAATTATTCTACATAAGTTGATTAAATTTAAAAAAATGCGACGTAAGTGCCTAAGGTGTGGTTTACTTTTATGTTCATTTTTTATTTATTAAAAGTGTTATCGATTAATATTGTTATAATCAAAGAACAAATCAACTTATCTCTTCTTCAATTTGACGTTCCTATTTTTTTTCGTTTAAATTTGCAACTTATGAAAATCATTGTAATGTATCAATGAAATACGGGAGGGCGGGGCGGGGGTCGTGTAATCATCTGCTACAACACCGTGCGTAGCGTGACTGTGACAGCAATCGGTAGTTTTCCTCGGATAACTTTGTGTAGGCTTAACTTAATATTTTAGTACTGAGTGATATTAAAAGAAAAAAATCTTGTTTCGTTATTTTCTTCAAAGAATATAATATATAAATTTGGATGGTGTTTATAAAATAACCTTGTATATCACAAAAACTTGAAATGTAGACGATGGATAGTTTATTTATTTATTTGTTGGAAGATTTACAGACAAATATCATGTACTAGAATGTAATCAGAAGCTAAAATCTATGCCATTTACAAATCTCCATAAATTTATTTTTAAATGAGTTGCTTATAATTTTATTATTACAGCACTGAGCAATATTAACAAAAACAATAATTATAAAAAAATCCAAAGTGCAGTAAATTCAAGGATACAAATAAATAAAACCCAGCTAACGTTCCTCCATCGAAAAGAAATCATATTGATAAGTCAACATAAAAACTACAGCATTTTCCTAAATTATAAAAAACGTCACTTATTGACTAATTTTTTTTTAATTTTGTCTTTATTTGTATTCAATATTAGTTTATAAAATAAAAGCCTAACCGGTCCTGATGTTTCAAAATATTGATGGTCACCATAGCGACCATCTCTTGCGCACGGCAGAGGTCGCGGCGAGCGCAATCTATCTGTCACGGATACTCTCATTGTGCGCATTTTTGAGCTGCGAGAAACTGCTCCTACTTTAATGACCAGCTAAAAATAGCTCGAACGCCGCTTAAAGCGAAATTATGACCGTGGCATGCAACATGATTGCAGGTTGCAGATGAACAAATAGTTTGCAACGGTCACGCTATATTTTACAATAGGCAGACCGGTGCATGTAATATATTTAATAATTATTATTATTACATTCACGCCAATTAGCCTAGCCCAAAGTAAGCACTGTAAGGCTTGTGTTATGGATACTAAGGTTAGATATACATATATTATACATAAATATATAAAGTAATAGAATTATATATATACATATCCAAGACTCAGGTACAAATTCTAGTATTCATCACACAAACTAATTGATGCTAATTGATTGATTTTATGTCTATTCATTACCCAAGTATTCATAAAACAAACCCTTCAGTGTTTACTTTGGGCTGGGTAAATGCAAGAAATATTATATTACTACCTAACTGCACCTGGAGTCGAGACCAAAACGGTCTAATATGCCTTCTAAAGCAAGAAGAAGTTCGTAATAATCATTTTCTCAAAATAAAGTTCGTGTGACATTATATTGCTTATCAACGTTAATTTGAAGCATTTTTTTTATTCTTGATAAACATTAGATTAGATAGAAAACTCTTCTCGGTAATACGACACGGACAACAGCCATGTAACTTAAAGAAATAAAGATTCAAATGAGAAAGTGGTTCGGTTATCGGTCACATTTTGTCGATACACATTGGACCGCCCTGTACACACTAATTAACAAAGCTATCATGTAATTTAAACTCTTAGCGAGAGATAGACGCATCACATTTGCATAAAGGGCAGCGAGATGTCCGTATTAGTATGGTAATGTGACTTCGATCCGTTGTTTATTGGTCGAAATAGCCGACTTGTGGGTAGGGTTGCCATCTTTTATTAGAAGAAGTAGAGTATTTAAAGGAGGTAAATAAAGATTACGGACTTATAAAAAAAGTATCATTTATTTCAAATTTTTGAAAAGGTATTTTTGCTACAATTTGCAGCACATAATAATTTTTCATTGTTTTTGAAAAGAGTTCAAGGAACTGTTCATAGGAAAACACAAAGATTACCAACTGAAGAAGAAACAAAATTTTAGCTGCAAAAACAAAAAGGAAAAGAGAAAGTCGTTAAAACAAAAAGGAATAATCAAAGAAGAAGAAGATCCCATTGAGAGACCGGAAGCATTTCGACAGATAATGTGCAAACACAACATTCAAAATCAATACAATACAATATGTTTATTTGCAAAAATAGGGTACAATTACAGTTTGGTGTTATAAATTAAAAGGTCTTACTTAACTTATTTAGCCAAGTTATATATCATGTAAATATTCGAATAATAAAAATATCCAATGAAATGTCACAACAATAGTAATAATATAAAAATCAAAATCTCATTATTAATACACTCTTAATGTCAAATGTCAGCATCATTTAAGTATTATTTCGAAGTGTAACATGCTTTATTCAATAAAAAAAACCTTGAGAGTCAATTTATATCTTATGATATTATTAATTTCTTTTATGCCTTTCGGTAGCTTGTTGTAAATACACGGGGCAATAACCATACTAATTATTTCCAAATAAAGCAGTTTTGTGTGGTATCTAACACAGCTTATCTTTACATCTTGATCAATGCCTGTAAATTTTTTTGATGATTTAATTGAAGATCAGGAAGTTATAATTAGAGTCACATATATGTCTGATGCATATAATGAACAAGAAATGGATTCCAGAGATTTTAATAAGAAAGAGATATACGGGATATAATATTATGTTAGAAAAGAAGACTGAACCTGAAGATCTTAGAAGTGAGGACGTTATTATTACTAATGAATATTGTATGTTTGATGCAATGTCATTTAATGACCAAGAGTTTCAGTTCTAAGATTTTAGTGAAAAAGAAAGATATAGAATTGAAAATAATGTGTTAGAAAAGAAGACTGAACATAAAGATTTTAATATCACTGAAAATATGGGAGACGGTACTCAAGAAATTACAGCTAAAACACGTGTTACTATCGTTAATAATTGTATGACTCCAAACATTCTAACTCTAAATTTACATAGATCAGGAAACCCTGTTCCTCTCTTCTCGCCACTTTACATTCATGGCCGAAACACGCTCTCAGTAAATGCTGAAGTGGCGGGAACAGACTACAGAGAGTATATAGATAACATTTTTTTAATAAACAAATTCGTCAGGACACAGATTGACATTAGTGGCTGCATTCAGAAATATCCGAGTGTGGCTTGGGGAGTAGGCTCCTAACTTGGGAATACCAGCATATTAAAAGTTAATAGTCGACCTTTTTATTTACGATAATAGGTATGCATCATATATGCGCCACTGGCACTAGTATAGTAAACTTTTTTTTACAATGGGTTCGCTCTTGATCCCAATCAAGCCCGGGGGCCAAGACAGGATCCACGACGGAACGAGCTAACCAAGATGGTGCCTATTCAGCCTGGCTTTGAAAATGAACGGGTTATAAGTTCTCGGAAATACAGACGCAGGGAGGGAGTTCCACTCCTTTGCTATGAAGGATGTTGCGAAGCGCTTCATGCGACAGCTAGGAAAAGCAACCAAGAAAGGGTGGTAGCCTGCAGTGCGTATGTCCGATGAAAGAAAGGAGATAGCGGTATGAGCAAATGCAGCTCCTGAGTACACTACAATCTATAGAAGACCGACAGACAGGCAACTTTGCGGCGATGTGATAAGGTGTGAATCTTGCTCTTCACCAGTTTGCTGTCAGTAAAGAACCTCTCAGCTCTGCGCTGATTCATGTCCAGTGCAGCAAGTTGGTATTTTGCTGAGACGTCCCAGAGGTGGCTGTGTAAAAAAGAGTATTTTAGCGTCCTCTATTAGTGCTATAGATTATACTAGATTATACGCCTACATAATATAGAGTACAATACTCTATTTTAGAGTACGGTTGACAACCCTACTTGTGAGTCACCCACGCCAGAATAGGTATTTATGTTGTCGATAATTCACGATTTGTCTCCAGTTTTTAAGATTTTCTACAATATTGATCACGATTTAGAGTGATCGCTCGTGATCGAGAAATTACAAAATGTATAAGAAGTAATAATTATTAATGTTGATTTTAATAGATCAATAGAATTAATATAATATTTTGAGTGTTGTGGGTAACTCTATTTTTTAATAAAAAATAATTTTTCAAGTTTCTTTTTTTCATAGTTAGCTTATAATTGTTAGCTTCGTATCGGATGTAACGATAAATTAATCTTTAGCGCCCTACCACACGTCGCATTTTGGACGCGCAGACGACGCTCGTTTCAGGAAAGCACGTTTTCTACGCCGTAGATGCCCCGATTTGCGTTGGTATTAATCAAACGCTCTTAAAACGCCATACAAACGCGCTAAAAACGCGATACTAACGTGCGTGTGAAGCGCGTACGAAAGGGCGGCGGCCGGCCCTGGGCGCGCGCTCACGTCACCTCACCGCCCGCGCCGCAGTTGCAATAATAAAAGGCGGAAGGTACGAGCGGCTACAGCGCGTTTGTATCGCTGTATCTGCGCGTATACACGCTCGTCATGTCTGCGCGTTTCAAATATGCCGTGTGCTAGCGACCTTACTGGTAAGCGCGCACTTAACTAGGCGATGCAGTCGCTAAGCATAAAGCAACGCTAGCACCATATATTGGAGCGGAGCGTAATACCTAAAGAAGTATTACGCTCCGAGTCCTTGACCGTTTTCAATAGTTTTAGGACCAAATGGTGACGGAGCTCAAATTTTGATATTCGCAAAGATTCCCATAGAAACAAAAAAAAACTTTTTTTTAGGTATAACGCTCCGCTCCAATATATGGTGCTAGCGTTGCTTCATGCTTACTGACTGCATCGCCTAGTTGTCTTAATTGTGGTTACAATATAGAGTAGTAAAAACTTCAACAATTTCTTTAGATCATAAAAATTATTTTCATGTAGCCAAATAAATTAATTATTTAGTTTAAACACTGTATCTGAAGGAAACTCATTTATGTGGTCAGGTTAATTACTTTAAATTTTTACGGACATCATTGAGCATCTTTTCCCATATTGGGCTGATGTAGGAACATCTGCGTATGTTTGGGTCCCTTTTCAGTCTTGTATTTTTTTAAATATATTTTTCCTTACAAAATTTTATATTTCTAAGATCTATCTTCCAATTTATATCATAAAAAGCTTTGTCTTCTAAGTGCTTGACTGGCAAACAACACACAGCCTAAGCGGCTAAACTTTTGAAGTTGACATTCCGTTCCATTATAAACTATTTTAATACAAAAATACGAGCCTCGGCTTACGAGATTTCGCTCATTTTACACAATTTCTTAAAGTATGTTTTATTTAAATAAATTATCATATAAGATCAGCATTGAAAAATAAAAAAAACATAAAAATCATAAAAAAGTTCCATTATTTAAATAATATAATTATTTTGAAACAGCTGTCGATACACTATTAAAAATACAAATAGCCACTTAGGGGATATTGTCGAGCGGAATTATTTAATTGCTCAATTACAACGCCATTTATTTTCATATTTACATAATAATATTAAATTGGGCTATTTAAACTCATTTTTAACACAAAAGCGTATAAATATATTTGATAATCAACTAGACTTGCGTACGTTTCTCTTGTTAACAAAATATTAAGGCAAACGTCATCTAGCAAGTCTAGGAATGTTAACAAGTATCTAGTATTTACCTATATCCCGAGCACAAACAGCTAGTACGTGTACTAAGTACAATAATACCAATCACACGCAACAATCGTATAAACCCCGAACACTTGATCGCATCTCCAGTAGGCAACAGGTCCACCAGTTGCGCAACATCCCACGATCGCACTACATAAAATTCATTAGGAGGCTAAAGCTACAGGGGGTATATTGGAACAGAGACACGATATAATGAAACCATAACACTACTATTATTGTGATAATAGATTTTTTATGTGGATTGTGTATGATGACGAGGTATAATATTGTAAATGTCGTTACTTCTATTAAAGCTGACGAGTTTCTTGTGCCCGTTCTTCTTGTCAGTTGAAATACGTCCTGAATGGGTGGTAGGTAAAATTTTTGAACGATTCAAAACAACTTATTATAAGTGCATTTAAATCAAGTGCTAATTTGAGTACTGTGAATCAAGTATCGAATTGATTCAATTTAACGACTATACCTAACTACATAAAGAGTGGAATGGAAGGTTTAAGTCAGTAGCGTAGCGTAGTGGGGGCGGCAGAGGCGGACTTTTTAAGGAATGGCAAAATTTTACAATAAATAATAAAAGTATTTCAACCATTTCATATTTAATTTAACCAACTACGGCCCGATTGAAAAGAGCACGAAATTTTCAATTTTTTACTTATTCTGTGACGAATTCAGGGAATCCTCTTTCTTTGAATGATATATTATAGTGACTGCTGGCAACTTTTTTCTTACATTCAAGAGAGTGAGAGAGAGAAACATTCATGTGCTTGCGGCTCCCATCTTAATACATCAATCAATACTTACTAATATTGATAATTTAGTTGCAATACCTTAAATCATAAATACTTTTGTTTTGATATCGCTATTAAAAAGGTATTGAAAAAGGAGAATGTATCACATGGAGGTTGTATATTGCCTCTGTTCTGTGATTGTGTCTATGGTATAAGCATCTATATTGTTTATGTTACGTGGCGAGATAACCGACCGATAGGAGCAGCCGACGCGGGACCACTTAACCCTACAAACTGTCCGCTAATTAACTGGAGTGTTTAACGCACGAGGAAATGCGGCAGTACCTGCTTATGCAATGGATACTCAAGGGTTATGTAGTTTTATAACACGGTCAGGTCATTATACGTTTTATAAGGGTATTGCCAAGTCAATAGACATCCTTAATTTAGAAATACTTTTAGATGTTTGGATCTTATTTATTATATTTATTAAGATAATTATTTTTCTTAAGTGAGATTATAAAAAATAATTTATTAGAACCTTTACTTTTATGTATCAAATCAGTATTAAGTATGTAAGTCCAATATTATTATTTTTTTTTTTGCATTTCCAATACAAAATTCAATTTAAATAGAAAAAAATACTAGAAAAGATCGACTCGCTTCACGAGATATTCTCAGGTGGGAATAGGACCCTCAACCTTTGGATCTCCGGTCCGCTGCTTTCCCAATTGAGTTATCGAGCCTCGTAAGCAGCCGTTAAAATTTTCTAATACTTTTTTACGCTGTAAGCTGGCGTTGCTTCATCATTGACCAAACTCATGAAGCTAATGAAGCTCGGTAGCTCAATTTGGAGAGCAGTGGACCGGACATCCAAAGGTTGAGGGTTCGAGTCCCGCTTGACAATATCTTTGAGGCGAGTAGATTTATTGTATGTATTAAAATTGATCATTTTCACAGAAAAACACATGCGCACACAAACACACGCACACACACATATACACTTAACAATTCACAACCACATGAATACATGCTTAGTTAATAGATAGTAAATAGAATTACTGGTCTCACGACACAGGGAATAATAATGTGAAGTCCAGTGTTACTGTTAGCAATTAAATATTACTGTTACAATGACACTTTGATTGTAACAGTTACCTATTTATGTGCAGTGTTGTAAATTGAATTCAAATATTTTTTTTTTTTTGCTCATAGAGGTAAGACACGAATTTTATTGAATTTCTAAGTAAGTTGGAGGTGGGTTTAGGGCCATATTATATGGCACACAGATAGTCTTACGCACCCAGAGAAGACTGCAATTCATAAACCCATACCCATAAGGTCACAGTCACCTATGTCATTTATGACGTGACTAATTTGTAATCATAATCATAATCATTTATTTTGTCAAACATGAGAATACATAAAATGGTTTTTTATTTTCCTTACATGTTTGACATACAAAAATATATTGCAGTTGTACATAAATAAGAATATTAATAATTTGATAGTAAAATGTCATATAAATAAAAAAGAGATAAAATTAACACATTCATATAACTTAATTTCTTTGTCAAAATAATGAAGCAATTTCAAAACTACAAAAAATGTCACTTACTGCCTATCATATTTTTTTTTAAATTCAAATAAAAGTACTTAAATGATAATTTTAACTATGCCTTTATAAAATATCATTTTTTTTTATAATTACTCAAATCTTTATGTTATACTAGCATTTGCTGTATATAGTTTAAATATCAGAAGCTCTGTCAGACTAGCAGCGCTTTTGAGTCATTCTGATCATTTGTTGATCACATGAGTTTTATACAGAATTATATAGAACAACATGACCTGTCGAATTTGTCGACTTGCAAATATCTTTAATATTTCAAATGTTCAATTAACTTATAAAATTTAACTTTAAATCCTTTAAGTATTATTATTTAGGGAATAAATTATTTTAATATACACAAATGTCAAATAAAGTCATAATACAAACTAATACCAATGTCAAATATTAGGATTTTTTAGTTTGTTTTTATATTAGTGTATTTTTTGTTCCGTGTTGTTTTTGTAGTTCACTCCTTAAGAATTGATTTCAATATAAGTCACCCGTATGAAAAAAAAGGGTAAATATTAGTGAGCCCAGTGAAACAGTCTTCGCTTATGCATAAATACATACATATTGTTTTAGTCATCCTGTGCTCACGACTAATAAGAAGTCGAAACGTCAAGTTTACTCGTAAATATAAATTATTCGCAGAAACCTTAAAAAAGTTATTTTATTTTTATACATATTGTCGATGTAGTGAAGATAACTCTTAACTTTAACTGAGCTATCACAACTCTATATTTTGTAAACATTTCAATAAATTCAAAAATTTATTTGCATTTTTCTGGAACCATCCTGGTCTTATCTAATTGTTACCTCATCTTCAGTGATAATATACGTGTTCTTTAACCTGAAAGAACATTGCAAAGATAATTTTAACACTGTAAATACAGGTACGTTTTCTATAGCAGAGAGATCGATGCGTGCGCGCAGTAACACGCGCCTATTCACATTCGACACGACACAAATTGGAGATGGACAAACAAGCCCGCGGGTGGCTGACAGTTCCCTCTTCCTCAGTTCACCTATAAATAAAATATAAGCCAACTCGAGATTAACAAGGTGATTCTCAATGTATAACGTTATACGAGAGTTATCTGTTTTATTTAGTTCTTACCTTTCCTTTGCCTATTGTACATGTTAATAAAAATACTGTAATCGGATTTATGACGTATAATTCTTGTTTATTTATTGTATTTTGGAAGGTTTTCAGCTCTTAATATATTTTAGGAAAGAGTAAATAGCAGCTAATATCCTATTACATCCATTGGTATGTAACAATTTTGATTGATTCCAATTTTACGATCCGTACAGCTAAAAAATGGAGCTCCTTGCATGAGTCTGTGTTTCCTGACAAATATAATTTAGGATCTTCAAGTCACAAGTGCATAGGTGTTCTAGGCAAGCGCGTCACATACTACAGACCTGAGATAACCGACAAACGCTTAACTATTCACGCTAAAAAATAACAATTGAAAACATAAATAAGGAAAGAAATAGTAACAAAAAAGAGTAAAATACAATATTTAGACTTAAAACTAGCCAAAGACACATATCTGCTCATTACTCCTACGTTATAACAATTTAAAACAAAGTTACATATATACTTAATAATACGAGCAACTACCAGTATAATCTAATATTATTTCAAATGAAATCATAATTTATTTACATGAACACATATAATAAATATAAGGTAAGAATCTTGCTTAGGTCATGTGATTAGCCTGCTAGGTAGGCACGCAAATTTTAATTATTTTACGATTTAATGATAAGCAAATGGTCTTAAACTATTAAATCTTACAATTAGTTATATTAATCTCATTCTTTATTGTCCTTAAAGTCTAAATATTATTTTATACTATAAAAACACTTTTCAAATAGCTATTTTGTTAGAGACGTCTTAAAAAGTTTCCTTTCTTTGTTTTTATTAGTTAAAAGTTAAAAGAAAATTAAATGAAAAAACTTTATTTAAATGCAATGCAGTTCGAATCTCGGACGAGGCAGATGATTTGTACCGGAGTCATGAGTGTTTATATATATTTCTATGAATATTACATATCTATGTATCATATATGTATATCTGTAACCCTAATATACTTAAGACGTGACTTATCAGTGCTTACTTTGTACTAAGCTAATTGATGTGAATGTAAGAAATATTCATTTATTTATTATTATTATTTAAATTAAATAAAACAATAGCAATATATTGTAGGTTCATTTGTTCGGGTAGTGTGAAAATATTAATTTTAATGATAGGTTCTTAAATTAGCATTATTGGAACCACCTGTAGCAGTAACGGGTGAATTATTGAGCTGTTTATCTAGAACGCTACGATTATGGATCTGGCGTAATCCTGACTTTGTAAACCTATACCTAAATTAAATTTCTAATGTTACTGAATCATAACATTATTCAACATAGGTATAGATTTACCTCACAATAACGTAATGATTAAATTAGGTGATTCCCAGTATTTATTAAATTGTAACGAATTAACACGCTCTTATTATTAACTTCACCTATTTAGTTGTTTGTAACGCAATTTTCTAACGCGATTTTTGCCATAGACTGTAATGGAAATCCATTTCATTTCATATTTAACTGACTGTGTACATTTATATTGGCTTCTGACTGTTGAAAGTGCCCGATAAAGTAAAATTAAATGAAAATAATTCGATTGCGGAATTTAAGACTTAGTAAGGCACGAAGGCACACAACATTACATAATTAAAACGGTTTATTAGCAACGGTCCCGCCATAAATGGTCGCAGGTGTGACTCCTGTTAGGTCCTCGGTATGGATGCAGTCACGAGGCTTGTTAGCGGTCGGAGGTGTGAACTAACGAACCACGACAGAAGACACGCGACGGTGGCTAACAATGGCTGTACAATCGCCTGTCGCCGGTGGCGCATTGCCGCGACTATCGCATAACATGCATCGGTTTACATAGGGTTGCTAGTCGTCCGGATTAAGCCGGACGCAGTCAGGCAAATAGAATTATTATTTATCGTGAATAGATAAGCGCTTGACTGCTATTAATTGAAGAATTTAAATAATTTAAAATGAATACTAAATTTACTTAAATATTTTAAAAAGTTAATTATTGTATAATTTAAATTAAATGCAATAAAAACATCCTTTATTGGTGGTCCTACCACGCACACGATACTTGGGATGCGTGGCACCGGTCAAATTCGCTCAAATTGATATATTTCACAGCTCACGTGCTTATTATGAGAGAAGAATATCAATGAAGATCTGAACCCCCGTTAAGGGAATTCCGCCTGATAGAACGCTGACCTTATCTGATAGTTCGGAAACTAGTTCTCAATCTCTAACAATTATGAACGGTGGGTATGGGAATTGTACAGAGAAAATTTGTGGTTGTTTTTACATGCGTATTTAATATATTACAGAAATATTGCATGGTGAATCTAAAAAAATAAATTGCATGATTATTAAAAAAGACTGATTCTTTAATAAAAGAGAATTTTATTGCTCTTATAATTTCAGATTTATTTTATCTTATAAAAAACTTGTGTTATAATCACACTAAAAAAATAAGCGTGTCCGAAATGATTACCCAGATGTCCGGATAAACTGGTTAGCCTGGCCGGCCTTTCGGTTTTAAGACCTGGCAACCCTAGATGTACAGGAGAAAAGTTGGTGATATGGAATGCTTGACATTATGACATGTAACAACGTAGCTATACAATTCAGTGTATATATTAGGTCCTTACGTATGAAATTGTCTGTATATATATATTGTTGGAGATGGAAACACCCCATCCACCGCTCTGCTATAAAAGGCGGTGTAATGGCGCCGTCGCTCTTTTTCGTTCGCTAGACGCCGGCCTGTACGGAGCTCCCTGATAGTTTTTGTTAGAGCTTTCGTTGTGTTAGATTATTTCTAATTACTCTGTTTTAGTTTTAGTTAATTATTAAACTTATAATTGGTTAGAATTGTCGTTGGTTTCTTTTTAAAAAAATAATTTATTACTAAATTGCTAAAATCAGAAGTGGGATAGGATCAACGTTATCCTATCTTGCTAGCCATTCTGTTAGTCTTTTGTGTAAGGGTTTTAAGGAAACAGCAATGTCGGACCACTCTAGTCGCGAACGTAGCAGGAACCGTGATTGTAGAAAACACCGTCGTGTTAGAGGTCGTGATCGTACTCCCGATGATAGTGTTCGGCGTGAAATGAGTGTTATGTTAGCCCGCCTTAAAACATTAGAGAGTCAAGTGCAAAATACATCGCAATTAGTCGCGCGTCCCGACTCGCCGGCGACGTCGAGGCGCCGCGAGTTGAACAGGCGCGTCATGACGCCATCGTCTCGTAGGTCTGTGCCGCCGTCGCGTCCTGAAGTCCGTTCAAGAACGCCTTCCTTACCGGCGCAACCCCACGGCGCCGCACACGCCTATCGAACGGCGGATACGGAGATTGAGGTACCGAGTGATATAGTTGCACCGTCCACGGTGACCGATAGGATTGTTGACGCCATCCGTTCAATTGGTGCAGTAGGAAGGTCGAATCAACCTTTTTACATATCGAATTTTGATCCTAGTTTACACAACATAGAGGATTGGTGTGACGAGGTTGACCGCGCTAAAAATTTAAATCATTGGAACGATTATGAATGTCTCTCGCGTATCGGTAATTGTCTTAAAGGTGATGCTAGGAAATGGTTGAACGAATGGGTGACAACGGAGCGTAGTTGGAGTAGTTTTAAGAAAGAGTTCAAGCCTTTATGCCCGAAAGCACCTGATGTGGCCAATATTTTGTTTGAGGTTATGAGTACAAATTCAGATAACTATCCCACTTACGCAGACTACGCTCGTCGTTCACTTCTTCGTTTACGCATTGTTCGGGGCCTTAGTGAAGAGTTAATTTTGGCAATCGTGATTCGTGGAATAACAGATCCTCAGATTAGGACGTCAGCCACGAACTCCAAACTTTCCCCTTACAACTTAGTCGAATTCTTCTCGATATACGTTAAGCCTAGTGCACCGAAAGGCAACGCTGATCGTTGAATACTTCAGTTATTGTTGGTACTGATGTTTCGAATAGGGAGGAGGTTTGTTTTATCCACATCTGCGATTTTCTGAAACTTTTTAGAGAGACTATTCCACTGGTCAAGGTAATGAAGGTTCAATCTGATGTGTCTGTTTCCATTATCACACCTCTTGATAGCTGTGAATTACAGCAGTTGTTGGCGGTTATGAGTTATACCTCTCGATACTTCATATCGGGCACTGCTATGTCTACTGTAAAACAGGCACGATGACCATCAGACTGAAGAGCACCAGTTAATTATGAACCCTATCGCATGTCTCATGCGGAGACTCTTCGTGTTCGTGATATTATTCGAAACTTTTTAGGAATTGGAATCGAGTTACGCGAGTCCAGCCCTGTTAAAAAGGGTGGAACAGACTGTGTGTGGATTTCAGTAAACTTAACGTGATATCCTAGTCTTCTTCGATGACGTGTTCATTTTAAGTTGTACGGTAGATAGTAGGTTAGAACTTTTACGTAAGGTCCTTACTGTATTCACTGATTGAATCTCTCTTGCTTCCGAAATTGAATATCTGGGTAAGACCATCACTGAAGGTCAGGTGTGGCCGAGTAGGGAGAAAGTAAAGACGTTGATCGATACCCCTCGATCGATACCAGCAAGTGTCAAACAGGATTCGATCTGGCAACACCCGTTATTCCTAATCTAGTACCTGCTATTCGTAATCTAGTGACGTGGTGCTGGAAGGCTCTAGCCCAAACCGGAAGGCTCTTCGCGAGATGAGCACACGGATAGTGTCTGAATGATTCAGGCAATACCAGCAAGATCAGGACGTCTACATGAACTAGGGCAGAATATCGCCTGGAGCCTTCAATACTAAATCTTTTGTGTTTGTTAAAAACAGGCGCAGTCGACTGGAAGACTAGACTCCTGTATGCGGGGTTCGTACCGCGTGACCAAGATCTGGCCGCATGGGCGGTACGAGTTGCAACTCCTGTCTGGCTCCTGCCGGGAGTCAACGCAAGCAGCGGTGGAGTACATGGTTCCATGGCGTGGACAGGGGACTCCTGAAGTGTGTGCTGCTTAGTTGGCCGCGACTATCTCAGGTGTACTGGTGTGCAATTGTTGGGATAAGCTAACGTCGCGCCTCTATACCAACAATTGCGTGTGGTCATGCTAACGTCGCGCCTCTGACCTGTTGGGCTAAGTTATGCTAACGTCGTGCCTATGACTTGCCTTTGTCCTAGAAACAGCTAACGTCGTGCTTCCTTTCTAGAGGTACAATTGTTGGAATAAGCTAACGTCGCGCCTCTATACCAACAATTGCGTGTGGTCATGCTAACGTCGCGCCTCTGACCTGTTGGGCTAAGTTATGCTAACGTCGTGCCTATGACTTGCCTTTGTCCTAGAAACAGCTAACGTCGTGCTTCCTTTCTAGAGGTACAATTGTTGGAATAAGCTAACGTCGCGCCTCTATACCAACAATTGCGTGTGGTCATGCTAACGTCGCGCCTCTGACCTGTTGGGCTAAGTTATGCTAACGTCGTGCCTATGACTTGCCTTTGTCCTAGAAACAGCTAACGTCGTGCTTCCTTTCTAGAGGTACAATTGTTGGAATAAGCTAACGTCGCGCCTCTATACCAACAATTGTGAGTGATCATGCTAACGTCGTGCCTCTGATCGCTTGGATTGAGTTACGCTAACGTCGTGCCTATGTCTCAATCATGAATCCCTGCGATTCTTCGTGTCCTATTTATATGACGTAATGGTTGCGTTGTATCGGTGGGACTCTGAGAGTTGTTAATTCAGTGACCATAACTTTCATGTGTCTAATTTATTTATTTGATTTGGTTATAAAGGTGCAGACACGGACAGCGAGGAGTCTCTCTCTGTGGCCGATCAACCACAGGATGTACACGGGGAACTCGCGACACCACGGCAGAGTTCTACCAGAGCACCGATTGTTGAAGAGCCACAACCCAGCACATCCCGAGCTACTGTGCGTGCTGAACCTGGACTCTCCATGCCGCTGCTTGATGAAGACGAGTTGCTGAAATAAGAAGAGCCCGAGGACGGCCTCTTATCAGGAAAGGCCGTGTTGGAGATGGAAACACCCCATCCACCGCTCTGCTATAAAAGGCGGTGTAATGGCGCCGTCGCTCTTTTTCGTTCGCTAGACGCCGGCCTGTACGGAGCTCCCTGATAGTTTTTGTTAGAGCTTTCGTTGTGTTAGATTATTTCTAATTACTCTGTTTTAGTTTTAGTTAATTATTAAACTTATAATTGGTTAGAATTGTCGTTGGTTTCTTTTTAAAAAAATAATTTATTACTAAATTGCTAAAAATATATACATTTATAAATCCACTAGTTGGTACATTTGAGTTTCAAAAACAGTCATTAATTTCTTTTTCCTGATTAGTTTTTTCTTTGGCGTCATTCATATCGCACAATGGAAAACATGAAATATCGCTATATTTATGAGTACGAGTTCTACCGTGGCACCAGTGCTGCAGAAAAAGCTGGAAGGATTAACGATGTGTATCGCAGTGGTGTAGAAAAAGAAAACACGGTACATTTTTGGTTCCAACATTTTAATTTTGGAAATTTCGACCTTCAGAACTGGCCCTGTGGACGGCCGAGAAAATGGTTTTTTTCATGCCGCAAGATGTTTTCTCTCTCATACAATTTAGGGGACTTCAAGTCACTAATGAATACGTACCTTCTAGGCAAGCGCATCACAGCCTAGATCGCATCGTCGCTTACCATCAGGCGCAATAGTGGTCATACGCTTACCTACTTACTATTAAAAAATTGTAGAGTTTATGTGAGTAAACTAAATTCGTACCACAACTTATTAAGGTTTAAAATAAGATTCTTATTTATTTACATACCTACATGTAAAGATAATACTTATTTAGAGTACCTACCTGCCTGGATAGCAAGCGGGTTCGAGTTCCGCCTGACACGGGAAAGAAGTAGTACTATATCTAGTTATATATTTTTTTTATTTAATTGTTGACTTATAAAAATATAGGTAATTATTACATAGGTGTTTCTTTTTTAGTGGATATTTTTTATGATATAAGTCAGTAAACAAACAGATACACCAACTTTGTATTAAGGAGCTACTGTTGGGTTTTGCTCATAATTTAACTCGGAACACGACCCTTTAATGGGAGCAAATATACAGGGTTATTGTCATACTTGCGCGGTATGAATCAGTTTGTCTCTTGGCTCTAGGTAACACTAGGACATTTTGTTTATAAAATCACATATTCAGCTTTTGCGATTTTACTAAATTATTAAGTAAAAATTAAAAAAACACTTACATAATTTTGATCAAAAATAACAATTTTAACATCTTTAATATAAATTTAAGAAATTTAACAGCTACGAACGTGCCCGATTAAAATATTGTGAAGGTAGTAGAAAATATATGACGACCAATTACCTTAAACATCCCGTGATCACGGCTACTAAGAAGAGACGAATAAGCAGGATTAAATATAAATTATGAGCAAAAAATGAAAATAAGTTGTTTTATTAAATGTGTATTAAGTGTAATAATATCATATTAATCATATAAATAATAACGTATTCAAAATTAGTACATTGAAATCTAATAATACATAAAAACAATTATATTCCGTAAACATTAGGAGAGGCAAGTATTTAAAAAATCGGTGCTTTGAAGAATACATTTTTGCACGACTAAGTCATTATAAGAATGAGTCCCATCTAGAATGTGATATTTGATGAAAATGAGAACAGCTCTTTTTAGACGAAGGACCTAATTATCTACTTACCGTTAGCACATTCAGAAACATACTGTCAGGGCTCATTAAAATGATTTGCTCCTAAAAAAATGTGCTTATATTTTAAAATATTACGAACAAAACTTAGAAGTTTATTTTTATTAAAACACACTTTTATCAGTTGTTTATTTGAAGAATATCTAAAAAATTCAACCACTAGATATAATTTAGGATTAGAGCACTTATCAACAAAACTGTACCGAATGTTTTAACTGTAGGTACATCATGGATGAGTTTAAATTAAAACGGTATTATTAACCATGACAGTACTAAAGAAAAACTGACAGTTATTCTGAGCAGTAATATCGAAACCGTAATCATAATGATTTATAATTTCTATATTTATATATTTTTTAATAAGCACTGTCACGTGATGCATATTATGACTTCCTGCTAATAATTTATAACAACACACATCAACAAATTTATATGCACACAATAATCGGTGTGCAGAGCACTTACGAGTTGAGAAATTAATAAAATAAACAATTTATTTCTAAATTCATTAAAACTATCGTTAAAAATTATATAATAGTTAATTTTAATAGATACTAATTAGAAAAAAATCGACTGGCTCACAAGTTATTCTCAGACAGGACTCGAATCTCCAATCCCAACGATTCACTCCCGATTGGAGGCAAAATTGTTAGCCGACTAGATTTTGTTTAGTATTTTTCTATTAAAATAATTTATGGCATGGTTAAAATCCCGTGTTTAAACTAATGTTAATGACCCATGATATTTAAAATAATACATTGTTGAGATTCTCGTGTCTACTTCATTGAACTTCCTTAATATATGGACCCGTAAACTCTAAGCCCATTAACAGAACCGTAAACGCGACGAACGGTTATTTTTATTACGAACTATATTTTATCGTATCAAGCGTTTTATTATTCACAGCCTCAAGTGAAGGCAGGCACAATAAACAATATAAACGGATCGGGAGCCATCATTCAAATTAAGCAATTCGTCACGAGCACACATAATCGCCGATCAAACTCGATTTATTTACCGAGCATACGATACGATACGTATCGCTAATCGATCCGATTTCACGCCGAGATGCTCCGTTAAACAGTATAATCGGCGTAATGAATAAAAAGATTAATCCCGCGAGGGGTCCCGATTGAAGCACATGGCGTAATAGCAAAAGTATTTTTACTGCAATAAAAAAACACCTTATGCGTGGTAATAAATAGATGCTGATGTTATGGATGGGGTTGCGTTGTGTCGCGGATTTGGGACAATGGAACGCCCCACTTGTGCAGCTGACGTTATAAAAAACCTGCCCAAGGGATACGACGTAGCTATTGTCGTGACCCTTCCTAGATTGGATTAATGAACGTGTTTGTTCAACAAGTGGGCAGTCTGCTCCGCAAATGTTTGGCCAAACTTGGGGTTACGCAAACTATCGGCAGCTTTTGTTGTTTAATGACAGTTGAACAAGTGTTAGTTTTGTAATGTACTCCTCCTGTAAAAAAACAAGTTCAATACGCGTGTCCATTTCGCAATAACTTCCAAAATACAAAATATTTTAAAAATATAATTATCTTTTTTAAATAAATTTTTAATAATCATTGCTATACTCGAGAAGAGTAATTAAGTCGTAAGTACCGTTCTAGCACTAAAATCTATTATATACATTGTTCCAGGTATAGTACTACACATAATATATCAGAGATGTGTTCAGTTTACAGTATATTTGCAACGAAATATCTTTTAAAGAACTAGGGCTGGGACGACCGCCATTTTAACTAAGGACGACTAACATTCATAATAATAAATAGTGCCTTTCGCACCGACGATCCTGAGTTCGAACCCAGGAATTGGAAGATGTTTGTATGATGAATACGAGCATTTGTACCTGAGTCATGGGTGTTTATAATGTATATTTCTATGAATATTACATATCTGTTTATCATATATGTATGTCTACCCGTTACCCTAGTATCCATAACAGAAGTCTTACAGTGCTTACTTTGGGCTAGGCTGATTGGTATGTATGTAAGCAATATTTATTTTATTGATTTATATTACGACTATACTATCGATAGATAGGCGTTGCTTTTCGCCAACACTAGATATATAACATCTTAACGCCCGCAAGAAGCTGAACAAATGCAATCTGCTTTCATTATCATAAAATAAAGTAGACCGCAAGGCTATTGTTTGCGTAAGCGGTGCCCGCCACTAAGAAAATTGCAGTTCGAATTAGTTGTCTTTATCCGGTGCATATTATGCGGGCCATATGCAAGTGGTTCGCTTAGACAGGGCCGAAGGCAGAGCTAAAAGTTAATCTCAAAATCAAAATCAATTATTCATTTAAAAACAGCTTTTGACAAGTTTCTTGCGGCTTGTTCTCGATACAATATTTTCCGACATAGGACAGAAGCCATGGCGTAGCTGTTGACGTTGAATACACGCATTTTAAATGCTCAAAATAATTTTATCTTTACATTATCGGTTCACGAATTTACTGCGGGATACCGAATTCATAGTTGTCACTCAAAAAGTAAACCAATCTAAAAACGCTATATAAAATAAATTAAATGTAATAAGCCACAAAACTATGTAAAAACAATATAAAATTAAATATAGCCAGATATTTAAGTCATTAGTGGTCAAAAATGTGTCACTGGATAACGATAATACCCAAGAAATTGGTAAAAACAATGGCAGATTAAAGTTGATATATTTTCGACAAATAACTTTGTTGCTGTTGCATTTTATAAATATATGTGGCTCAACAATGGCGTCCTCACTACAGCTAAGCTACCAGGATTTCAATAATGGAACAACTAAGTCAAAATTCGAACACTCTCAAGGCAAGTCTAAAAATAAATGTTATTAAAAATAGTAAAATCAGCATCAACGAGGATCGATTTTTGTCGTCGTGGTGCAAAGTTGAGATCTTATCAGATGAATTCGGCCGCTTTAAGTTTAACCTATTTAATTATATTATTATCGGAAGACCAACAGCTAAATTAATAAAACAAAACAATTTTTGACAAAAAACCATTGAAGATTTAAAGACCGCAGTAGTCGTAGACTACTCTATGACAGACATTTTAGACGTTCAGAAAATATGAGAAATAACCTATTATTTTAAATCATATACATTATACATTGGATAAAGACTGTGTGTCTATGTGTGTTTGGGTTGTATGTGTGTGTGTTTGATATGTAGGTGTGTGTGTGTGCTTGTGTGCGTGTGTAAAAACTAGTTACTAACAATACTTAGGTAGAAAATTTAACAGCTGTAAGCCAATTATAGGTCCTCAATAAAAAAAACCGTTGTGTGTACTTATGTACGCACGTAAGAAGTTATACTTCTCTATCGTTACTAAACAAAGATAACTAATATTATAATTTTATATAAATTACTAGTTGACCCGGCCACGCGTTGCTGTGCCGACTGCAGCGTCATCTGCCGGACTGTTTTGTGAATCTAAACCATTCTGAGATCCCCTTGAACACACACAAAAAAAATCATTCAAATCGGTCCAGCCGTTTAGGAGGAGTTCAGTGACATACACACTCACAGAAGAATTATATATAATTACTAGTGGACCCGACAGACGTTGTCCTGCCTGTTATTTTTGCAGTATAGATAAATAACCTTGATACCGTCTGCAGCGCCATCTGCCGGGCTGATTTGTGAATCTAAACGATTCTCAGATCCCCTTGAACACACACAAAAAAATTCATTCAAATCGGTCCAGCCGTTTAGGAGGAGTTCAGTGACATACACACTCACAGAAGAATTATATAGATAATAAAGATTGTTAACTACCATATATAATTTAAAATCACACAGACATTCATAATTAGCGGCCAACTTCATACTACTGGTTTATTCTATGTCGCTTTTGCGGCCAACTTCAACATGATAATTTTGTGTTACAGTGATGCGCGCGCATTTTAAAATTTCACTCCGATCATTTTTTCATAACGCGCCCAAAGAAGTATAACTTGAAAAACTATTTTTAAGTTCTTAAGAAGGTAAGTTTATAAAGCCATGTTTAGTATTTAAAACGCATTTCAATAGGAACATAGTAATACAAGTCTACGAATCACAAATAAACGAACTCACAAAAATTTACAATAAACAAATTCTAATTATTAATATTAATTATAAACTTCCCAATCATAAATCGCTTCACCGATGCACCGTTAGTATTAACCTATTCTTAAAACAGATTGGCCCAAGTCCATCTCAGTGCAGCGATGAACCCGCGACCCGCAGGACTATCGCTTCATTAAGCGATGGTCGTTCGTACCGTCGAAAACCAATATTGCCTTTCCAACCGCTGGGTATTTTTATTGCGATTGTTGTAACAGACACGCAACTTTGTTATCGTATGTACATTGTGTTTGTGACCGTTTGGTGCAACGGTAGCGATCCTGCATTTCGCACCGACGGTCCTGGGTTCAAATCCCGGAAGGGGCAGATGTTGGTGTGACGAATACGAGCATATAAATTATAACAAAGAACTTATAATCAAAGAACAAAACAACTCATCTCTTCTTCAATTTGACGTTCCTAATCTTTTTTCGTTCAAATTGGCATCTTATAAAAATCATTGTAATGTATCAATGCAATACGGGAGGGCGGAGCGGGGGTCGTGTAATCATCTGCTACAACACCGTGCGTAGCGTGATTGTGACAGCAATCGGTAGTAGTCCTCGGATAACTTTATATAGCCTTAACTTAATATTTTAGTACTGGGTGATATTAAAAGGAAGAAATCTTGTGTCGTTACTTTTATCAAAGAATATAATATATAAATTTGGATGGTGTTTATAAAATAACGGTGTATATATTACTAACAGTACTAACTTTCCGCTAGGCTAATTGGAGTGAATGCGAGAAATATTATTGATATAATTTTAATCAACAACACGTCAACCTGTACCTTCTAAAAATGATCTCTATCGTAATGGAATAAGAGTAGTGTTCAGCGACCACAGTGAACTGTAGATCAGTAGGTCGCTGATTCAAATCCGGCTTAAAGGACCATTTCAAACGTTACGTATGTTGGTGTGGTTGCCAAGGGTTCCAAATAACAATACCGTACACTAATTGCAAAATTTGTTTAGGATGGGATATGCGGGTACTTTCGTTTTGACAGTTCAACAAACGTATCGATTGACTACTCGGCTAAACAAGAATCGGTGGGTAGTGAGCGGAACCAAGCTTAAAGACATAGGCTGGATGTGAGAATTGTTCAAAGCATACTGAGTAACCCCCAATCTGAGGCAGCTTTGTGTTTGTGTAACTTATTAGCAGATGTAATGATGATATGATGATGATAATCATTTAAATATATTTCGATGAAGCTAGCATGTCAGGAGACAAAAGCTCCCAAACAAATAAAGATAAAAAAGCATGTGTGCAGTTCACATGTGGTAGAAGTGAACCCTTCAAAAATAATACGTACACGTATACAAAATACCACGGTTGTTGTGATGCCTTCTTTCAAGCTTTGTACAATGCATGCGCATACAAACACGAATTAACACACGAACAACGCTGAGGCCCAAGCAAACTCCCACTGTGCCTTGGTAAACACGAGTGGAGGGGGTACGAAGCAGAGCACAAAGAGAACCACGAACATAAGAGACACTGTATAATGCTTCCCATCTCATTTTCTTCTACGTTGGATCTTATGATTTTATGTCTGTCTCTTTTTCCTGTCGCTTTTTCGTTTCATCGACTTTTAAATCACAGCGATGCTAAAGAAGAAGAAAGATGCAAAATAGAATCGGTGGGTAATCGACACTTTTATAAAGTGACTGGCAACCCGTACATACATGCTATACGCCCTACAACATATATATCCTTAATTACATTAAACAAAAATAATTTCTTAATAAAAAAATCCTTAGAACCACTTTTATGTATCGCACGTTTAGGACCCAAACTTCAATGTATACAAGCTTGATGGGCTGTCGACTGTAGGTGTATTCATCTCGTAAGCGTTAAGAATTTCACATATAAAATTCATAGTTTTTTGTGTTATTTTTTGTTTTAATTTTTGATTGATTATTATTATCAACTTATCTTTCCTTAGTTTGTTTTCTTCTTTCTCTTTGATGTAACCGTGACTAATGACTACTGTGGTTTTATTTTCAATAAGTTTAAAATATTTTTTTATTAAGGTGTTGGAGAAACGTGTTTATTAAGTTTTGTTTCACATCCGATTTTTCAGCACTTTCAAAAACAGTCTTTGCAATAACATGAGTCTTAAGGATATAGGATTCTTATTGAAGTTAATAAAAACGCCATGTTGTTTACTGTTACACTCCTTCGCGAACAAGCGAACTACTGAATTTAAGTCCCAATGAGGTATACTCATTCCGCATTTCTACCACTAAATCACCAACACGTTCATTATTATAATAAGTTCTAGCTGACCCAGCCACTTGTTGCTATGTTATAAATTAAAATGACACCTATCCTATATCCGAAGTCGCAACAAATCCAGCAAAATGTAAAAAAAAATAGTCAAAATCGGTTGAGTAGTTTCGGAGTTCTTCGCCGTTGTCCGTATGGATTGAGGAGCCACGCCAGATTTTGATGAGCAGCTCACCCCCTCATTTAGCCGCAAAGTAGGCGATTTTGCAGCACAAATTCTAGATTTAGCAGCAAAATGTATCTCAAGTTATATCAACGCCAAGGTGGCTCCTCAATCTAAACATCAGAATTGAGGAGCCACCTAGAACTCGTTAAGTAATAGATAAATATTTTTGAAAATTGTGTGTCATTTAGCAGCAATTGTGTATAGTACCTACTAAAACTTTGGGTTCAGTAGTACCGGAATTCAAGAAAATACATTACTTTTAGTATGGCTCCTCAGTCTATTTATAAGAGAGTGAATTTTCATGAATGTGATCGGTCAATTAATATGTTCGACATAGTTATCATTTTGCAGGTGTTGTGTTTGATTTTGCACTAAAAGAATAAAATAGTAAGACAGAGTGAATTTGGTAAATGAACGCATTTTATTTGGCTCCTCAATCCTGTCGTTGTGCATATCAATAATTGACTGTACCCACTTGTAATTACAACGAAATCAAATGCCAGACACACGAACATTTAGCAGAAATGTATAGTTCAGCACTGTATCTACTTCGGTGTTTGAAAAAACAATATTTTAGATATTCCATAAGAATTCACTGTGAAGGGGGGCCAAATTTTGGGGGTACCTTTGAATAAATATTTCACTTACCTACCCACAAAAATATTTATTAAGTAACATAACATTCATTATTATCAAAATATATTATTCATCGCATCATAATTGTTGATTTGTGGGGATATTGATACGTGCTATATTGCAAGTGTATATTAAGTAACTGATAATTAATTGCAGTTAATATCCTGTTTTCAATGTTAGTATATACATTTTGTATCTATTAATAAGTATTACTTAATTTACAGTGTGTTCGGGTTTCAAGTTTACACATTTGAAGGACAGAAACTACACACATAGTTTCTATTGAAGTGGATTTGAGAAACACATGTTGCTTTGATTCAGTCATTTATTTGTTAAGCATGACCTCTATTCAAAGTAGAAGTTTTCGAGAAACATTAAAAACATACTCAGAGGATTTAATCCCAAAATATATTAAACTTCTATCAGATCCTGATTCTAATGACTGTGATTTACACAAAATGAGAACCCAAATTGGCGTGCTGTATTTTGACACAACAAATAAAAACTATTGTGAATTCGCTTGTAATGAAACCTTTATTTTTAAACACATGGCTTTGAAGTATTGTTTTAGTGCAATTTTCACTAAAAAGTGTACCACTGATTCATGCCAATTTACCCCAGTATCCAGACAGGTCGCATTTATCCCTTTAAATCTGAATATAATTTCAGTTTTCGGCATCCAAAATTTAGAAGATGCAACTTTAATCACAGAAAAATAAACCGTCTGTACGTTTTGTAATAACCAAACAGTGTGTAAATATACTCTATCAAATATTGTTTCATTTGAACTGAATGGTTGTAAAAAGTTTCCTGTGAGAGAAATACCAGAATATATAATGGTTTCAAGTAGAACATATAAATTAATGGGCGCTATAGAATTCATTATAACTGCAAATAGCGACACTGGCATAGGCATAGGCACTACAAATGTCACTACCCAATAACGAAGGATGAGATGTATTGTTACGACGACTACGATTCTAAAATTCGTATAAGCACCGACCAACCAAGATTCATTCATTCTATAACTTATAGCGAAATCGACTGCTAAAGAACTAAAACCTGCCTATTTTATGAAAATATAAATTTCAAAAATTAGTTCTCCTGGTTTCATTAATATAATATGGTCACTCTTCATAGCGCATTTAAAGGGTTTTTCAATAATAGCGCTACAAAAGTTTTTTTAATTAAAACAAAAACGGTTTTGGATATCAATGAAATTCTTTATTCCTGTAAAAGCACGTTTGATGCCATTATGTATGGAACTCGATTTCTTTTGCATGGCCACCACGAGCACGCTTGCAGAAGTCCAGACGCTGAACCCAATTTTCGACGGTTTTCAAGCATAAATTGGCCGATACTGCTGCAATTTCACGTTCGATATTCGTACGAAGTTCATCAATCGTCGCTGGCTTGTTGGCATAGACCATAGACTTGACGTAGCCCCACAGGAAATAGTCTAACGGCGTCAAATCGCACGACCGAGGCGGCCAATCGACTGGACCATTTCGGGAGATAACACGTTCTCCAAACTTGGTTTTCAATAAATTGATTGTGACATTCGCTGTGTGGCTTGTGGCGCCGTCCTGTTGGAACCACATGTCCTTCAAGTCCATATCATCCAATTGGGGCCAAAAATATTCGGTTATCATTGAACGGTAGCGATTCCCATTCACAGTAACGTGCCGGTCATGATCATCACGGAAGAAGTACGGCCCAATGACGCCGCCGGCCCATAAACCGCACCAAACCGTAATTTTTTTTGGGATGCAATGATGACTCATGGAGTACGTGTGGATTGCTGCCTGACCAATAACGCATATTATGTTTATTGACGAAGCCATTCAGCCAGAAATGAGCCTCATCGCTGAAGATGATTTTTCGATGAAAATCCGAATCATTTTCAAGTTGTTGCTCGGCCCAATTCACGAACATACGACGCTTCTGGTGGTCAAGTGGTTTCAGTTCTCGTGTTAATTTGATCTTGTAAGGATGTAGGCCAAGATCTTTTCGCAAAATTCGCCACAACGACGTCACAGAGATGCCCAACGCTTGAGAACGACGTGTGAGAGACACATTTGGGCTTTCTTCAGCTGAAGCCTCAGCGGCAGCAATATTCTCGACACTACGGGCACTTCTTTGTCTCTCTGGCACGGGAACATTTTTAACGGTGCCTATGGATTTAAATTTTTCCACTAGACGCTCAATTGTTGATCTGCTAGGACGATTATGACGACCATAAATTTGACGTAGCGCTCTTAACGTTGAGGCCACTGACTCCGAATTTCGGTAGTAAAGTTTAATAATTTCGACACGTTGTTAGCTCGTATATCTTTCCATCAAATGGCAAACCTTACTTAAGGGAAATGTCAAAAGAGCAGCAAGAAATATGGCGTCGTCTGCTGTCCCTGTCGCTGTACTTTTGTAGCGTCCCTGTTGAAAAACCCTTTATAAAGCAAATCGAAAAGTATTTTTTTTCAAACACCGATATAGATACAGTGCTGAACTATACATATATATTTAGCAGACATTTCTGCTAAATGTTCGTGTGTCTGGCATTTGATTTCGTTGTAATTACAAGTGGGTACAGTCAATTATTGATATGCACAACGACAGGATTGAGGAGCCAAATAAAATGCGTTCATTTACCAAATTCACTCTGTCTTACTATTTTATTCTTTTAGTGCAAAATCTAACAACACCTGCTAAATGATAACTATGACGAACATATTAATTGACCGATAACACTCATGAAAATTCACCCTCTTATAAATAGACTGAGGAGCCATACTAAAAGTAATGTATTTTCTTGAATTCCAGTACTACTGAACCCAAATTTTTAGTACGTACTATACACAATTGCTGCTAAATGATACACAATTTTCAAAAATATTTGTCTATTACTTAACGAGTTCTAGGTGTCTCCTCAATTCTCAATGTTTAGATTGAGGAGCCACCTTTGCGTTGATATAACTTGTGATACATTTTGCTGCTAAATCCAGAATTTGTGCTGCAAAATCGGCTACTTTGCGGCTAAATGAGGAGGTGAGCTGCTCTTTAAAATCTGGCGTGGCTCATTAATCCATACGGACATCATATATATACTAGCGACGCGCCCCGACTTCGCACGGGTGCAATGCTGATACTAAATATACTACTATCTTTATATACAACGTTCACAGCGTTTTTGTCATCATTAGACAACCCGGCTAGTGTTTCCCTACTTTATTATCCATGTATTATCTCGTATATATAAACCTTCCTCTTGAATCACTCTATCTATTAAAAAACCGCATCAAAATCCGTAGCATACATATGGACAGACAGACAGCAGAAAGCGACTTTGTTTTATACTATGTAGTGATATATAGATAGATAGCGATTATAATATTTATATACCAATCTTTTACATTTAAGGTTGTCGTTACAACAACTTACAACATGGTACGGGATTACTATGCAGTTTCATAGGGTTGAAAATCAAACCAATTGAAATTGCTACCTCGGACTTCTTCAGTAGGCAGCAAGTGGCGCACGCTAACTGGTACGGGGCGGGGATGAGCCATGGGTTCCTCCCCGAGCTTCATCTCCCGCAATTTGGGGTTCCTAACAAAATGATTTTCTTGAACTACAAAGACAGCGCGAGTCAGGCGACTACTGGCGCCATCTAGTTTTCTACATATGAACTAATAATATATACATTGCATCTTTAACAGAATAGGCACCACACATCTTCCTTAGACCACAATATGGGTAGCAGAATTTACCGAATTATAGCCTTTTACTACGATCTCCAACCCACCTGCCATACGTGGAGACTATGGCATAATCCCCTATTATTGTAGGAGAATCAAGTTTTTTCATAGAATAATTTACACTTAAAATACAAATCCTCGTCGATCCTCTTTGCCAAATGCTCGGAATATTGCTGATTAAATGGTCGTCGGCAGTATTTGTATATTGTCCAAAAACATACTAGCCTAATTTGAATTTATTTTTGTATTGTTTCCCGTAACACTAGTTATTTAAGGTTTATCCACCCAGTCAGGGGATTTTTGGGTGAAATAACAGAATAACTTGACAAAACGCTACTATGAACAACACAATTTGGGGCACACTGGCTTCAAATACATCGCAGAATAGTAAACGCTTATAAATTCAAATGCAGTATTTACTGTTGTATGACGTCATTATAGACGTACTGTTGTATGATTCCAGACTTGTTGGGAATGCTTTTATATTATAAGAATAATAATTAAAATAATAAAATAATTTTTCAAAACTTTATGTAATAAAAATAGACCTTTATTTATTTATAGTTAAAGATGTTATTCAAGCTTAATATGAATATTCATTCACCAGGAGTCAACATCAGGCCACGAAATAAAACCTCACGTATATAATCTATTTTCATTGATTTAATAGACATGTAGGATTACATATACATATTTTATCTCATCATAAAACTATATCATATGCATTAATTTACTCAGCTAAATGTGTTCTAGTAGTGATCAGTGAACAAACAACAAATATAGGTCGGGCGGCCTCTCCGCGCCATCTAGCGGCGACGGGTTGAAACTGGTGGTAACTAAAGCATCGCAACTAGGGTTCGTACATGAGTCGAAAGGGCGGAAAGGCCGTCCGACGTCTCGTCCTCTGTGTTAGCTACAATTAAATAACACAAACGATTTGAACATACACACGCTGCGGCGTAGGGCGCTTCTTAAGTACACTGCCCGCCAGATTCACCCATAGACATAAAGAAACGGACCGGGTAATACCCTCTCTGGAAAGAGAAAGCGACTGTGCGGCCTATATCTGCCTCTTTTCTATAGGTCTGTTCCCTCTCTAGAAAGAGACAGAGCGAATGTGCAGCCTACACCTATCTCTTTCTATCTGTAAAAACAAACGTGACTCGTGAATAGGTTAGCGCTTAACCGCTATCTGGCCTGATGGTAAGCGACGATGCGATCTAGGGATGTGACGCGCTTGCCTAGAAGATACCATTCACACGTGACTCGAAAGCAATTACAAACGTATGCCGTGTGCAAACAATTCTTTTCTTACTACCCGCTAATGTATTAAATGATTTTACCATCTGTATAATACTGTTACTTGTCATAAACTTACAAGTTGTAATGAGTTATATTTCAGCTAACACTATTGTAAACTTTTGTAGGCGTATTTAGCCCGATAAAGCGTTTATTTACCTGAAATGTATTTGTATAATCTGTATTTGGTAAATACACTAATTTTATATGTCAAAAAAAATCTAGAATGAGACAGCTAGTGGCCTCTCATCATCGCTTTCTTGCTCTTATTTATTTTACAGTTGAATAAGGGATACTCAGTCCGTTCTCTATGTCATAAGGTCCACCATACATAGCGACTGCTGATGACGCCTAGGCCGATACGAGTTTGGACTCAACGCCCCCGACATAGGGCTCAGATTGCGACGACACGACGGTGCGCCCCACGCCGCTTCCTATCATATATCGGGATTACCACTGGCAAGACGATATCGAACTAATAAACAACAAAATAAGGCTCAAAGCCATTTGTACAATATACCATCTTTGGCTACGACACCTCTGGGAAGCGTAAAATATATTCCATATAAAAAGCCTTTATAAATGAGTACAAAATAACTTAAACGCGCGCGCGCAATCTTCACAAAAATAATATTATTACATTAATAAAGCCGATTACCTATGACGCATTAATTTTTTATTACGATAACGCGATAAATTCATTCGAAACATGTCAATAATTACAATAGCAGAGAAAAAGAAACTACTTAATTACAATAATAAAAGCACCTTCAAATCAAGCACATACACAAATAAAAATATATCTCTCATACGACACGAGTATATTCCACAACAATATTGCACAATCGCCACTCCGGAACGTTAAACAATATGTTAAAAACTTCATTTGAAAACGAATTCCCTAAGTGTAAAACTGTGATGCCAACATGCAAACTCCAACCAGATCCTTCGCAATCCAACGCTATTATAATTGGGCTCTATTTAATTACAATAGCTGTTAGACCACGCTTTGGCTCGACGGGGAAGTCCCTTAACGAACCCGCAAAAACACAATCACATTATTAAACTATGAAACACAAAAATCTGTGAAGATTGCGGACGACCCGCCATTTTAAAATATGTGCTATGGCCGACACGGGACATCCGACATTCGCATCGCGTGTCTATATAAAATATAACTACAAATATATATATTTAAAAAATATATATATAACAGAATTATAGCGTGATATGTAAGTTACTGCTAGCATAATGGCTGAAGTGTTTTAAAATGGCGTCGCACAGCGAACTGCACTCGGACTAGATTCCAAACTACGCCAGCTACTCAACGGAACACGAACCTGGTCCTTCATCGCAAGAGCTAAACCTTGGACGGCCAACTGCCAATATTGTAACCGAACCTCGGACTACACTCACTCGGGTATGAGTAACATACGGTTGACGAGTTGAACACGAAATGGCAGTCGCTACAAAAACTAGGTTTTAGCTCGAACGATGTTTAGGATGCTTTCCGTTATTTCGTACGAGCGGGCATCGCTGTTCACCTGTTACTTTGAGGATTTGGCACAGTCGGTGACAGACGCGAGAGTATTCTGTTGTTACAACGTTATCCCTTCGAACAGTCGAGATCTTGAAAAGGGCTATTCATAAATAACGTCACACGAATTTTAGGATTTTTCAACCCCTCCCCCATCCTTGTCACAGGTTGTCACATTTTGATAACCCCCTCCCCTGATGTGACGTCACACATTTTTTAATATTATGGATATAGGTATTTAAAATTAAAAAATGTTTTTTTTAATTTTTTCTTATTTTTTAAGTAAACTTCTTTTCGCACCAGAATAAAACAGTTTTTTACGGATTTTTGCGCATGTTTTATTTTATTTTATATTTAATCCTGACGTTTCGACTCCTTTACAGGAGCCGTGATCACAGGATGACTTTATTCTTTTCGCACGCTTGACTTGGGGAGTAAGCTGGTGAATGCGAGACGAGAGCGTTACGAAAAGTGTCATCGGGCGAACGGAAGTTGAGAGGAAGATATAAGTTAGTGAAGATAGAGAGAGTTACGTTTCGTATATCTAATATGTATCTATATATTTATAAGTAAAGAAGTTTTACTTCAGTTTTACATAAATTCGACTGTTTTAGATAAGCGAGAGACTTTTGACCCCCCCCCCCCCCCCCTTTAATGAGTGACGTAATTTATGGATGACCCAAAAACTGATCGACTACTAGTAAGGGAGAATCCGGCTCTCCACCTCGTTGCACTGACACCGTGATCTGAACTAGATAAACAACGTGCTTCCGCCATCACTTCTACTATATAAAAAGTCTATGTTTAAATATTTCGAATAAAAATAACGTTTCCATAGTAACATGTATATGTACCGCGCTCTGCGGCTCAATTGTACTACAATAACAGCTATTACATAATTCCACAATAGAACAAACATCACAATGTAACGAACAAAACGAAATCCCAAAAAAAGTTTCAACGTGTAAAATTTCAAAACAACATTTCCAAAATGTTTTCGTAAACGGGTCGGAGATGATACCACTCGTGCGTCACAAACAAAACTTCGCGTCTTCCAGGGAAAGCTCTGCGACGCCGATGCGTTTGGACCTTATGTCGTTGCGTTAAGACTCACTTCGGCAGGTCGCTCACTGTTCTACCTACTAGCCTAACACTCTATTAGACCCACTGCTCTACAACTCTTGTCAGACAATAGACGAACGTAAAGAAAATATATTTAGAATATAGGCGGAACGAATGTTTACAGAAGCGTAATTTTTGTATAAAGAAAATAGATTCACACTTTGAGAAGCGAGTCTGACACGAATTTCAACTATATGCTTTTACACGAGGGGCGTTTATTGGTTTTGTCTTAATTCTTATATTTCGTTATTAAATGAAATGCTTAGTGCGAAATGGCAGAGAAATGTTAATGAAATACTGATCGACGCACAGCCCGCGCCGCGGCATCGAATCTGTGACCGAACTGTGGACCGTATCCATATGGACGATACCCCACTATAAAGCTACCTACCGGCAACATTGTGAATAAACTATTCGACGCCATTTGCGTTGAAATATTAAAATATGCCGCCTTCAAACAGAAAAAAAAAAAACAAAAAAAAATCCATCTCTATACAATAATTTGGTATTGGGAGCCTGGAATGGCGGCAGGTTGTACAAATTAAAATAAAATGTTGCCATATTACATCATACAGGACCACATTAAATATCGTACTCTTGTCCCTTTCATGACTATGTTATTTTAAGTTGCAATAGTTAAAATTTATCATAACTTAAAACGACGCATTTTTGCCACAAAAGTTTTTACTGAGAAATAATTTTATTACCAAAATAGGTGTCACAGATTAAAATAAACATTAAATATCGTACTCTTGTCCTTTTAATGACTTCAACTGTAATAACTTTGATTGCAACAGTTATCATAGATTAAAATAAGACGCTTTTTTGCCACGAAAGTTGTTTATGGCTCGCCATATTGAATATAATCCACAGTATCAGTATCGTGTTACAACGGCGTGAACCCGCACACATCAACTTATCCTACATCAGAGACCGGTCACAATTAATTAACATACCTATAGACGTCGCCCTGACACGCTCGTCATTGATAAATTAATTTTACAAATATATCCTCTACTTTATACGTATTAGGGTTCTTTTTCAAATGCTTTGTTCGTACTTTTTGTATTTAGAAATATCTAGGAGCTGCTGACTGTACAAAGTATTGCTAACATTCAAAATTAACATATGCATCCAGAATATATCATTAAAATACTTTAAGTGACTAGTAGTTTTATACAATTTCGAATTTCAACAGAAAATTTATGAGAAATAATTGGGTAAAAAAGACTTCCAACGACAGCAGTTACGCTGGATTTTTTTTTAAATATAACCTCAAAACTAGGGAAAGTACCATAGACAGTTGTGCAACTGTGATGACGTCAGCGACTTCAGTTGGCTGTAAAGTTTGTTAGTAGACAAACTCAATGTAAAGACTGACCAGCGCGTCAGAAGCTAGACCCGCCCCAATCGGACACGAGACGCTCAGCAAACGACAAGCTACCTCAACACACAGTCACAAGGTTCACAATCAAACGGCGACGTCGACCATACATACGTCCAAATACAAAAATAAACGCCAAAAAACTGTCATCTCACAATACACCGGGAACACGTACAGAGATTGTTTTCATTATGATTTAATATTATTAATATTATATTTGTTTTTTTTTTTATTATACACTAACGACTACATAAAGCATTACATTGTGCATCGACCCGCGTAGGCCGCCGCCTTCCGGGCGATTCGAGGGAAGCACGGACCCGCCCTCGAACCTTGATCCGCCCCTTGCTCCGCCCAACTACTACAACTAACCGGTAGGGATGTCAGCTTTAGGTTTATATATTTTTTTAATTAAAATACCACTGTGATCGGTTGAGGTGAAGGCTTTATAAATATATAGATTTTAATTTACAAGTTTAGCAAGAGCGAGACGATTATTATAGCAGACCCTTCTTTGACAAATTTGCCATCGTCTGTTTACAGATTTATATCTATTTTTTTTTGTTTTGAGGAATTAATCCTTTATTTTAATTAAATGTATTAAAATTATATTTAAGAAAAAGTTTTTTAATAAAAAAAGAGTTGAGAAAATTCAGCACGGCTCTGAATCTCTTTTGAAATATGTTCTTTCAAGTCAGTCATTATATTGTGGAGAACTGGTCTTTGGCTATCTGCTATTTATTGAAATGTATTATTTTGGTTCTGCTTGATTGATTTTACTAATGTATAAGTAACCATTATCCATAGATTGATCAATCTCTCAAAATACAAGACTAGTTTGCAAGTTCATTTGGACTTCTTGCTACTTATGAACTTGACGTTACATTACTACTCTAGAGACTCTACTTCACCTTGATTGTTTCTGCTAATGCTTTAGTTTGTGACGTCATCGCGTTTAGTATCGCCATTGACATCTATAATCTATGACCACTTATCAGCCTAATCGAGTCATAGATTAGCTCAACTGAAGCTTAAGATATTCAAATTATGATACAGATTAGTCCAATCGAACCATTAATTAGCCCAATCGGGTCAAAAACTAGTTCTTTTTGGGCCACAAATTAGAAGATTAACCCAATTGGGACACAGTCTAGCCCAACCGGGCCATATATGAGCCCAAATCGACCTTAATTTACGCCGCCAATTATTGCCTAATTCAGACCAATTATTGGCCAATTTCAGCCAATAAATCGTCAATGCAATATAGCATTTATAGAGGGCGTTGATGACGTCATAAAGTACTGCAACATCGAGAATATAATGCAAAATGGGCAGTCCATAGCTACCGATTGATGAGCGGAGCAGTGGCACGAAGGGGCGGGACTAAACGAGCCAGGTTCGACTCTGGTTTGGGGCCTAACTCTAGGTGATCCTACGCTAACGACGGTCCGCGCGGGCTGACGTACCGCCTCTCCTCTCCAGTAGGCTCTATATACACTTTGTACTCTTAGTACTCCAAATATATACCATAGAAAGTACAACAGAACACTTCCGAAGCTTACAATTAATAACGAAAAAAAACAACAAAATTTACGTACAAGGAATACGCACTAGATTCGAAGATTCGTACAGCGAACACTGCGAGTCGTCGGGAATCGAACGCGCACTAATGGGGTTTACTGATACACTAATACAGCTAAATTTATTAGCGAATCGCTCCAACGAGCCAAGTTCACATCCAA
This sequence comes from Calamotropha paludella, assembly GCA_927399485.1. Classification (NCBI taxonomy): domain Eukaryota; kingdom Metazoa; phylum Arthropoda; class Insecta; order Lepidoptera; family Crambidae; genus Calamotropha; species Calamotropha paludella. The sequence goes on along the minus strand of OV656820.1, from coordinate 23,105,566 downwards.
CGTCGGTTTTGCTTCTATGTAGAGATTCACGTTTCAATCAAATGAGCGAGAAACAATTCGAGATATGCAAAATAAAATACTAAAGCAGATCTATCAGATTTAAAACAGATCGTTAAGTAGATATTCCGATTGCCATTTCAGACCCCCTCCCCGACCCATCCGACGACTCGTCACGTGACATATCCGTCCGACGGCTGTACAACGGAGAAGAAGAAACATCAGGAACGATTAAGTTTCTAATCGATTTAAAAATAAACTGTATATTTATCAATTAGAATGGCGTAAACTTTCATGTAAATAAATCTCTTCAACTATATAACTCTCCGTCAATATTACAGTTAGTTTTAAAACATCATTTGAAGCGCGAATACTAACGAATTTGATACAATTTTTCAAATTGTTTTGAGTCGATTCATAAGACGTCATGGCGTCAATGTGTTCGCGAGCGACCGACACTCGATTCTTCGAACATTCAACATGAATTCGGCGAACGAACGTTCGCAGGGTTATCGAATCATTAAATGACGCTAATAAACGTTGTCCACACGTTTTGCCGCACAACAAAAATATATCTTAACATACACTTTACACTTAACCAAACTAACAATAAATAATCCGGTAACAATATAATTATAAAAATAAATTAAGTTCACAATACTGATTTGTTCGTAAAATACAAATGCCTCAAATGATTTAAGTGTACAAATATATTGAAATCACTAAAATGTGAACGCGATGCACTCAAAAAAGTACATAATGTTACGTGTAAATAAGGTTAATTTTGTTTTGAACGAAGAAAAAATCATTTTGTACGCTCAAATCATTTTAAATTACAAACGTTTAGGCATAGACAACGCTTACGAACGAGCTTTGATTTTATCATTACTTTTAACTTAAATTAATATAAGCAAAATCATTGTGATTTCTGAGAACACATATCGATTTCATTTACAAATTAAATACTCGAGGATGGGCGCCGATACTAGTTCCCGATCCGCGTGACACTAGCGCCACACAAACTTATTCAACGCTTAGCGGATCCTCGCCGAACTATATCATATTAGCCTCAGTGTGAACTTGAGAAGCGTGGACATAGTTCGCATATAAATTATTTTTTACATACACCTCAGTATTGATAGTAACGTTACAAACACGATATTGATTTTATTATGCCTAAAAATATTAATTCTCATTCGACTTTGACTAGAGTTTGACTTAATTCTATTTTTCGTTATCATAATAAAATCAAATCAGTTTAAGAAATCCGCGCGCGATTATTTCAAATATTATTTATGTATATTATATTGAGATCTATCTTTAAGATTTTGTATTTGATTGCATGAACATTTATGGATTTCATACAAGTCCAGCGCTTTTATACAAATCAGATGTTAAACAATTCGACAAGTATATGAAGTGAATAAACCTTCGTACACTCTATGTCCGTAATCATTATTTTCTTATCTTACCGTGTGGGGTCCACAGTTAGCTAACGTTCTGTGTCAAATAATGGCATATTTTCTATTTAAACGTCTTCGATAAGCATCTAAACGAGTGTAGATAGTTCGCGCGCGGTTTCGAAAGCGAGGCATTACGCTGTGAGAGTATCGGTCGCGTCGAATGGCCGAGTGTTGGCCAGTGTTGGCCGGTTTCGGCCGGGCGTTGGCCGGTGTTGGCCGATGTTGGCCGGACGTTGGCCGGCGTTTGCCGGCAATGGCTGGCGAAAGGGCTCACACCGGTGGACCGGATGGGTTGAAGTCCGGATTCACGAACGAGAAGCCGCGGAACTCCTCCTGTAAGAGGGCAACGGCATTTTTTTTAATTAACTCCGTCACTGTACAGGCCCTATTAGAATACCAGCACTGTAAAAGGGTTCTGATTGACTCTCATATATGATATAGTATGCTTGTTGTGTAGTTGCTTCTCTATTCAGTCTCATAAAACTAATATACTTTCACTTGTCCTAATCATAATTACTCATTGCGCCTTTGGTATTTTATAATTTTAATGCTTTTCACCTTTAAGATATAATTATAAATTAGCAACACTCTATCAGTAAATTATTATAATAGAAAAATACTAGAAAAAGTCGACTCCGCTCACAAGTAAATTCTCAGGCGGGAATCGAACCCACAACCTTTGGTTGTCCGGTCCAATGCTATCTGATATACTGAGCCTTGTGAACAGCCGTCGAAATTTTCTAGTGCCTTTCTACTTTTTACGCTGTAGGCCTGCGTGGTCTCATCAATGAGATCAATGAGTCGATTTCTTTCTAGCATTTTTTATATTTATACTGTTTATTTTTTATACCATTTACTATTTATTTAATAATTTATCATATAAGATAGCATTCAAAAATGCAAAAATAAGTGTATAAAAATCACAAAAATAAGATAGTTTTATGCAGTAAAACATTATACTGTCAATAACCTCTTACGTGCGTTAGGCACAGGTCCTGGTCCTAAGCGTTTTCGTACCGCGGGCGCAATAAGCACCAACTGGGGTCCTAACGCATAGTCTGTTATTAAAGTTGTATTTATTTAATCTGTGTTTCGGTCATGAGCGTGGTTGCTATTGGTATTATTAGAGAATTTCATGCTTCGTCCATCGACATATGCATTATAATGGTTTGTCCAGTAAAACAACCGGAAATACCGAAATAAAACTGCGCGGTGATGAATAATACTTTTATACTCCATTTTGAAAAAGTGTAGTGTGTACGTGCTCGCTTTTATTTGCTGTAAATGGATTCTAATTGAAAAAGGTAAGTGGTATTGTATATCAATTTATTGGATATGGAATAAAGAATATGTTTTAGTTATTACTTTGAGTCATTTCGACATTTTAATTCAGTAAAAAAGTTTAGAACTTATTGATTGAGGTAATGTCGTAACTGTAGCTATCGTCGCCACGTCTTGTAAAATATATTTCTTTTACTTGTTGTGAGTTCGGATATAGATAAGTTTGTAGAAAATTAATCCAGGAAACTGAATCTAGTATCACTTTTTTACAATAATATATAAATTGAGTAAATTTGTGTTTCTAAGTAAAACGGTCCCAAAACGAGCGCAAAAGTTGGTACTGTTGGCAAAAAAAATGTTTGTATAAATATTATTGATTTGTGATCTTCAACTATCATGTTGTTATAAATACAAAATAAGGTCAGTTTGTGTATGTGTGTTGTGTGTAATACATAATATGTAAAAATAAATTAACTTTACACTTTATTTCTTGTTTTTTTTTACGCATACTATACCCTTTCTACCTTGAGTACTACTGATATCCAACGGACACCTAAATAATAAACATGTTCTACGGGTTTAGCTGTCTTTGTTTTATAAGTATGTGTAACTTTCGTAATTAAAGTATCTTCCAATTTTTTAAAAGTACAGTGGGTTCGAATCCCGCAACAACTATGTACCAATCTTGGGCACGTACTGGGGGTTTCACTCCCGCTATCTAAGTATCTATCAATCTTAGACACAGTTTGACTCCCAATGTACTACATTATTGTGCATAAAATTTTTGCAATTGAATTCAAATTTGCGGATTGCCAATAATCTTTTCTCAATATATACCTTTATAATAATTTTGAAATCTCCAAAAAACAGCCCAAAAAATTGTTGACATGCATTTTTCTCAGAATGTATGCATTTCACAGAAAAATCGATTAATTATAAAATGTAGAGGACGTCAAGGTCTACAAAAAATGTTATTGGTGCAATCCCGTTCACCAACAAATGCACACGGTAGGTGGCGCCAAAGTCTCCAAAACGGTGTTTTTTTGATTTTTTCAAAATTAACAAATTTAAATTGTCCAAATGACATTAATTAATAAAAATAAATAAATCGTGGTCAAAAAGTGCACTACACATGCACTTATACTGCAGGCAACCGTATTATTGGACTTTTCATTATTTTTCGAGGTCCAGCTTCAAAACGGTAAGTTGTATAAAAAAATTGTTTAAACAAAAGTTGTAGATAATATCCTAAGGAACAACTTTTAAATTTACATTCTTGCAATAAAAATATATTTTTAAGGTGAAAAATTAAAAAAAAACACCGTTTTGTAGACCTTGGCGCCACCTACTGTATGCATTTGTTGGTGTACGGGATTGCACCAATGACATTTTTTGTAGACCTTGACGTCCTCTACATTTAACAATCAATCGATTTTTCTGTGAAATGCATACATTCCGAGAAAAATGCATTTCAAAATTTTTTCGGCTGTTTTTTGGAGTTTTCAAAAAGACGCACCAAGATGGCGCGTGGCTACCTTCAAGGTAGATTACTAACACCATTTTACAGCAAATAAAACAACTTTCACCCGTTCGGGGAATTTTCTCACTCAAACTATTTTTTTTCGACAGATTGATTGGACTAGTACCGTTATCAGTCTTATAAAACAATAGAGAAAAATCGAACATGGTCACAAATAAACTGAAATAATAATAATATTTTTGTAATCACAATCGTAGAATAATGAAATCAATATAAAGACAATATTTTACTTTTTCTAAAAAAAAATTCATAAACAAATACGATACGGTTGTAATGACTTTTTTGTAAGCAGTACCTGTACCCCGTTCACTCAGTTCGCGCGACCGAACAATGGCGGTTAAAACTCGTATTTTTCCGTGCGTATAAATATTGTTATTGTGAAGTAATTAGTGTGATTTGTGATAATCTGGCTTATGAAATCGAAAGGTAGAGTGTCAATAGTGATATTTAGTTATAAAGTTAATGTGAAATGTGCGTAATTAGTTTACTACGAAACTTGGGTAAGTGTAGGTTAGTAAAATAAATCAAAGCATGAAAAAAAACACTGTGTTAGTTATATTTTATTCAAATAGGAAGAAACAAGTGATATTTTTATCGTAAAGCTTATTCTTTTGTCTTTATAACCGTATATGATAATAACCTATTAAAATTATGGAATGGGACAAATTTCGAGGATTGCCTTAACAAGTCGTTGAAATTTTTTTTTTGGCTAAATCCATTGCGCTACCGGTACTGTGGCGCGCGGGAGGCCTTGCGCTCCACGGGTTAACAGTATTTATTCATCATTAGTCATTAAACAGTCATTATACTTTAAAGGAGAAAAGTTAGCGTGCATGGTGCGAGGGATTAAGGGCATTTTGTATTCATTTAAACTTTGATGGTGATTTTAGATATAAAATACGCATGTAAAAAACGACCACGCCTTCGAGCCCTCGGGTAGGACGTAAGATGCTCGAAGGCGTGGTCGTTTTTAACAAAATGGATCAAATAACAAGAAATCCTTGAAACGGCTAATATATTATGTGGTAAGGAACAATTTGAGATATTTCGGTGAGACCTATGAAATAAAGCAAGAACAGTACCTGGTTAATGGTGCGCAACACATCCGTCGGCACCGGCGTGAGTACGGGCTCCTCCTTTGTAAATTCCGCGTCGAAGTTGGCCGCTTCTCGCTTGCTCTTCTACAACATCATTCGCGATTACCATTTCAAATAATTCTAAATTTTAAACGCTTTTCAAAATAAGTACATTTTCCAAGGCGTTGGAAATATGTTAACTTGTAGTTTTCTTTTTATTTATTTATAGTATGGTAACAGAATGCGAATTATATCTAATATAAATTTACAATTCAATTGGTTGGTTAAATATGCGTTGATTTTTTGCATAAATATTGTAAAAAATATTTTTAAGATTGATTATTTTGATGAGAGAACGAGAATTTATCAAAGTTTTTCATTTAGTTACTTCCTTTTTGTAATTAACATTTAAGTTTATAAAAAAAATCTAAAACCAAAAAGTTTAAACGGTTTGCGGGCTTAACGTTTTTTTCTAATAATTATCGAAGCAAGGCCTTAAACATGTACATTACTTTTGTATAAATGTTTATATTTACATTTATATCTGTTCCATTATTAGCCTGTCCCACAATTACTATTTTCGGAATTTGCACACACTGATTGTTATAATCTATAGTCCATTTTTTTTAGCATTAGAAATTATGTAAACAAAGAAGCAGTGGTGGCTAACCTTGTGCTGGAGTCCACTTTGACCGGCTTTAGGCTCGTCCATTGTTGAACAGATTAAATAACAAATAACAACAAAAACTTTTAACAAAAATTTCAACAAAAACAATAGAAACTTTACAATTAACCAAAGCAAATAGTCAAAACAGATAAATGCAGACGTTGACGTTTGCCGCTATTGTTGCAAATGGCGGCCATGTTAAGCGACCATTTTAAAAATCACCTAATATGGTTCGTATTACAACACTGCTAGTACTTTTTAATTTTGTCGTGTCAAACTGACCAACGTTTCGTTCCACGAGTTTGTAACTTCTGCTTCTTAAGGTACTTTTTAGTGTAAACTTTTCACGATGTTACGTTTTGCTTGTTACATTATATGTGTACAATAAAGTACCCAAATTTTGTTCTATCTAATGCTAAAAAAAACGGACTATATATGTATTCAGGCCTATAGAGCTGGCGGCACTCACCACTCTGGGCTGAAATGGCAGACGACACTCACCACTTTGGGCCGAAATTGCTTACGCAGCTCACCACTTTGGGCCGGAATTGAATTGCAAACGCCACTCAGCACTTTGGGCCATAATGGCAAACGGCTCTTAGCACTTTGGGCCATAATGGCAGACGCCACTTACCACTTTGGGCCATAATGGCAGACGCCACTTAGCACTTTGAGCCATAATGGCAGACGCCACTCAACACTTGGGGCCACAATGGCAGATTCTTTTTTTATTCTGAATGGGTTCACCCTTGAGCGCAATCAAGCCCGGGGGGCAAGATAGGATCCACGATGGAACGAGCTAGCCCAGAAGGTGGCTATCCGCCCTAGCTTAGAAACGGACAGGTTATAAGTAGGCGGAATTATTGCCGCAGGGAGGGAGTTCCACTGCTTAAATTACTTACCACTTTGGGCCGGAATGGCGGACGCAGCTTGCGTGCAGCTAACGCGTCCCAGTCGACGTCGCGGAAGAAGGCGTGCGCTCGGATGCCGCCCGCTCCACCAGCCACGCCCAGTCGCCGCGAAGGGTTCTTCGTCATGAAACCTGTCGACCAGATACGGTGTAACGCTACACGACTGAGCTGGTGAGTGAAGAGATTAAGGCGAGTTGAAGCATAAGAAATCTATTGGGTTTCCGCAATATTTCAACAAACCGTGTTAATAACATTTTTTTTTTATCAATTTAATTTATAATTTCAATTTTAATCCTGTCAACTTAATTTATTTTTCATTTAATTCTAGTTGATTATAATTATTATTGGAGCGGAGCGAGCGAAGCTCCCATGGATCAGCTTCAATGGCGCAATGTCTGTTACGCCATAACTTCCCGAGTTCTTAACCGATTTTAATATATTTTTGTGTGGAATCAAATCAACGCATTTAGGACTAGATCGTGTTATTTTTAGCTTTGTTCCACCAATTCGACCCTTTTATGACCTTAACATGTAATAGCTAACTAATTAACAAATAAGATATATTTTTTTGTTAGGTATCACTCTGGGGGTTGGTATTATACCCCCAAAAAATATACTACTCATTTTTTACAGTTTCTAATATTGCAAAAATAAAAAAAAAATTATAATAAGTTTATTGATATAACTATCAATAAACTTTTTATAATTAAATGTAGAGTTTCAATTTAATGAAGATTTCTTCTATAGGTACTGAGAAAAAAATATTTACGTTCAGGATTGTTACCCCCATTATTCCCTTACTGTAGGGGTTAGGGGTATGAGATTAAGTGTATAGCTATTTTAGATGAAAAACAATAAAACAAGATAAGAACCCTTCATCAGACGCAAGTGCAGTTTTCATATGTTTAACCGGCTAGATCCTTTATATTAATTCAACAACATGTTACGTTTTCGGCCATCTAATAGTGACCTACAAACATAATTTAACGGTAATTTGCATTTAAAATAACTTATTAATTTAAAAATTATAATAACAAAACAATTAAAAAACTTTCAAACGATTTACTGGCTTTTTTATCATATTAAAGTGACTCGAAACTTAACAATATTTCTGTTTATAGCTATTTCGTCGGATATAAGAAAAGCGTTTGATTTCGTCCCTCATAAATGTAATTAATTTTGAAAGATATTATTGTATAAAAGATTAAAATATTCTTTTTAATTAAATAAAATTGTCTGATAAACAAATGTGGGGAATTTATAAAACTTCTGGAGAAAAATAATATATTTATACATAAAATTACAAGCAATGTGGTGTCCCTCAAGGAAGTATCCTGGGACCCATTGGCTCATGAGCTCAGAACTCTGCTTAATCAATGTGGTGATAGAGTATGGCGTACCTTTGAGGATGGAAACGGCCTCCTTGGATAACCAAACCGGGTACAAGACGTCGTCGTGCAAAATGGACTCGAACAGGTCGTCCTCGTTGTCGGCCTCGAAAGGCGGTTGGCCAGCCAACATCTCGTAAACCAGTACGCCTAACGCCCACCAGTCCACCGATGGCCCGTACTCCAGCTCTTGCAGGATCTGTATCACCACACAAATATTTATCAACCACTTTGATTCAGTTCACTATTTAACATTTCCTATTTTGGTCAGTTCTTAATAACAATGGTCGTAGGTTATTACCGTAGCATACAAAAGTAATGTGATTTCATTGCAGATCTGGGAGACAAAGACCAGTTATTAATTAAATCTATCTTTCTAAGGACATTTTATGTAACAACAATATTTTTCTAAAAAATTTTTTCTTTCTTTTCAAACTAGTACATTTTAATTTATTAAAATTATATTTAATTAATTGGCTTTAGTAAACAAATCAAAAATATTTAACATAATTAAAGTCAGTTTGCTATAAGTCGTTCTCCTAGCTAGATCGTTATACCTTGGTTTAAATAAATATACAATTATCAGTTCGATCAGTGTTTTTGTCATTATCATCATTAGTTATACGTGTATTAGTGTGAAAAGGTATTTATGGTCATCCATAGATCACTGGTTCAATTCGGCTCGAAGGACCATAAAGATGTATGATTCATACAATACAGATATGATGTATTGTATGATATGACTTTATATGCATACCAAAATATGGAATACATACCTCAGGCGCAATGTAGTCAGGAGTACCACAAAAGGTAGTGGTAGTCGTGCCATCTACGAACAAAAGGAACAAAATTTCAGGATTTTTCAGTTTATCTCTTTCGAAAATCTTAATATTTATTGAGTCCTCAGCTCTCATAATCTATTAGTCACAGGGCAACCCTGCTTCGAAACCGACCGAGGTCAGTCACAATGCAGCCCCCTCCGAGCGCTGTTTTCTTCATTGGATATTATACATAATATTCATAGAATAGTAGATAGTGTTTCTTACTTAAAAGTTGTTTATTTAATGATACAATTTCCTATCTAATTAGCATAAAAAAGTGTGTTATCAAAAGCAAGCGGTAATAATATTTTTTGGGCATTGGGGATGCACTGACCGAGTATGCCCTCCTTGCACATGCCGAAGTCGGCCAGCTTGCAGTGGCCGTCGCTGTCCAGCAGGATGTTGTCCAGCTTCAGGTCGCGGTAGATCACGCCGTGCGAGTGCAGGAACTGCAGCGCCAGGGTCACCTCCGCCGCGTAGAACCTGCGACAACCAAAGGAAAACTAAGACAAATGGCTATTTCACAGTTTTCCAAAAATATTTAAAGATTATTTTACATCTATAATGGTTATTATTTTCTGAAAATGCCATATTAGTTAGATAAAAATATAAATTAGCCAAAAATTTTCAATTCACGCGAAAACAACCGGTCACGAGACATTTGCTGACTGTGACGTCACATCACATAAACCGTACTGTAAATACATCTCCTTTAGGCAAATTTGTGTTATCAGCTTCTATTTAGATTTTAAAGGCTTCATATTTTTACAAGGACATATTGGAATATATCTGGGTTATTCTGATACATATCGAAGCTAATGTTTTATTAATAATTGTTGCGGCAAGATTGTAAAAAATGAAATTTTAATGTTTAGAATTTAAATTTGTATTATGCCATATTTCATAGCCAATTAATGTTGAGCAAATAATGATGAATATTATCTCATGTGATGATTTACACACTTATGTACTTCAGAAAGTGCGTGCGAAATGCATTGTGTGTGGGTACGTGGTATGTTTGGATGTGGTGAGTGTGGTTGTGGCGTGTGTAGTCGTGTGATGAGTGTGGTTGTAGTGTGTGCAGTTGTGTGATGAGTGTGGGTGTGGTGTGTGTAGTTGGTTGGGTGTGTGTATTTGTGTGTGATGTTGTATCGTTCACCTGGCCCTCGGCTCATCGAACTTGCGCGCGCGCTGTATCTGGAACATGAGGTCCCCGCCGTCCACATACTCCATGACGAAGAAGAGGCGGTCGCGCGTCTGGAAGGCGGAATGTAGCGCCGTGAGGAAGGGGTGCCTCGCCGCCAGCGCCAGCACGCGCCGCTCCGTCAGCGTGCACTCCACGTCGTCGTCCTGGATTATCGCGTCCTTCTTCAGCACCTTCACCGCGTACACCTGAGGGCACGCCGGGAGCTTAGCAGGGGGCAATCCGACAGAGGAGGAGGCAGGGTATACCGTAACCCTGACTATGGTAAGGGGCCGCAACCCCCATCTAAGAATATCGCGATTCCTAGATGAGGGCTACGAAAAAACAAAGCACAGATTCCGGTCAATAAACTACGCAGAAGGGTCAGAAAATCGATATGGTAGTCTGAGAAGGATGGACAGGACTGCATCTGTCATGGAAATGGAAGAGATGGGATTCTTGGTGCAAATCTATATAGCCAAGGGACACGTAGTGTTTGAGGAAGAGCACGCGAAATGACGCAGGCTGGAGCAGGAGTTCCCGCCTCTGCGGAGCAGCTTCTTAAGAGTAAAGCTGGCAGTAAAAAAACATCAGAATCAGCTGAGTAATTTCTGAGTTCATCGCGGTCAAACACTGTGACAAGGATTTTTTATATATAGATTTTAAAATAATGTGTAGCCTAAATTGATTTAAAAAGTGTGTATTTTCACTGTAGCTACTGTGTTACCAAAAATGGCAAGAGGAGAGAGCGGTACCTCGTCGGTGCCCTTCTTCTCGGCCAGCATGACCTTCCCGAAGGAGCCCTTGCCCAGCACCTTGATGAACTGGAAGTCCTCCAGCGCCACCTTGTCCGCGCCGCTCACCCCGCAGAGCAATTCGCCACCTTAGAACATAAGCCACGTTAAACATTTTTTACTCTCTAGCGGGAATGTTGAGTCAATTTTAATGAAAAAACACCCCTAATTGTGTGATGTTCAAACGACCAATGTTTCTACTTCGGGGGCTTTTTAATTGTAACTATAAATAGACGGCGAAGTGCCAAGACCACCTAACTGAAATTCAACGAGAAATTCACTTTTTGTCATTTCGAATTAAAATTCGTTATTTGTATGTTTTAATTAAATTTCCTAAGCGTATTTTCAGTTGCAAACGCATCAAGTTAAGAAATAAAAGAGAAATTAAACGTTTTTTCAGCTTGTGAGTTATTTTTAATTTAGCAGTTAGATGTTATTGGAACTTCGCCGTCGAAATATTAGCAATGTTTATGTTGTTTTGGTAAATTAGCTGCGTTTGATTTCAGGGCCTGTTTTTGTAGATTAGCAATAGCAATGTTTGATTACGCCATTAATGCAAAAAATAAGAAAATAGAGTAAATTAAAGTAACCAAGTTAAGCAAGAGCTTTCCTTCAGTACACATTAAAGTGAAAACTACAAACAAGATAGATTAAAATAAAGTTCAATATTACCTATTAATAATACAAAATTCATTTTAATGCTTTTATTTTTTAAATATTCAAACATGTCGACAAAAAGAGATAACAGCAGCCCATATCTGAATATTTTATCTCATGCTGTACACTCTACTCCCCACCATAAAGCCCTTTCTTTCAATCGATAGCAATACTTCTTTAATATAGATATTACAACCCATCCACCACAACATATTCCCGTCACCCAAGCCAATTAAAACTATTTAATTCTTACACTCGCGTCTACTGAATTAAAATAAGTTATACATATACCAAATACGCATTTATTTCCATAACTGTACGAGATAGCTATCTACACTGCATTTTTCCCTGTCATCACATTATAAGTTGATCCTATTTTCAACCTGCACAAGCAGTCCGCATTCATCAACCATACCAAGCGCATAGTTATTTTAAGACTTTCATGCAATATACCATTTTAACCATAATTATCATTTATCGGGGCAGCCCGAACAACAAAAATATAATGCGGACGTTTCGACTCCTTTCAAGAATCGTGTCCGTAGAATAATCTCATAATAACTAATATTGTAAATTACAAAGAGTTTGTCTGTTGGTCACGCTTTCGCCCTTTACCTAATGAACCGAGCATCATGAAATTTTGCATATAAATTGTCAAGGACATAGAAAAGAACATAAGGTACCTTCCATCTAAAAAATACAATTCCCGAGGGAAAACAATTTAAAACCACATCCCAATATCTCGTGAGCAGTGCCGCAAACAAAGTGTAGTATTTAAAAATAAAAATAAATGCGTTTTCGGTATATTTAATTTTGGTTACAATCATCTTATAGTTTAGCCTGTTAGATACCATTTATACCCAATATTTTACCACCACCTTACAATTAAATTACATTCAGTATTTTTTAATCTTCACATAAAACTCAATAATTTTTTAATATGATATAATATTTCTATTTCATGAAGTTCCATTATTCGACAAAACTATACTCTTTACTTTGTAAGTGAATAATATATTTTCAAATGGTAAAATTATTTTCTAAATAGATTTAATGGTTCTGGAGATTGCAATCCTTTCTCTGTTTCTCTCTTGATATGATTAACTAGCTATGTCCGGCATGCTTTCCAATACTTTTTCCGATATTATCCAAGTAATACCCATACGTAATCCTTTTCTCGTAGGCCTATAATTATAAACTATGCGCAAGAGGAAGCAGTAAGTTGGTAATTTTTATCACAATCGGAGGAACAGACAAGCAGCACATAGCATACCAATAAACAAACATTATTTTGTACATATTAGATTCAATGGCTATTAAGTTGTATCCGGAGATTGAAAAATGAACTTCAAGCTATTTTTCCCAATAAAATGCCAATCCCATCTAATGGAATGCTAATCCCACCCAATGGAATGCCAACTCCATCTAATGGAACGCTAATCCCAGCCAATGGAATAATAATCCCACCCAAATGGAATGCCAATCCCATCCAATAGAATGCTAATCCCATTCAATGGAATGTGAATCCCACCAATGTAATGTCAATCCCAGCCAATGTAATTGTAATCCCAACCAACGATATAATCCCAGCAACACCTCAACCGGCCCAGCGAATACAAAGTGTAAGCTTTGATACCGAAGTCGGAGACTGGAGGGGCGCAGAAGACGTCGAAGGCGAACACCTCGGCCAGCTCGTCCCAGTGGGACCGACCGTCGCCGCTGTAGCCCGAGTCTGAACCACCACAACGCCACGCAACGGCACGATACAACAACCATATACTTAGTACTCCTATATTACTAGTAGGGGTCTAGAAAATATATGTCTGTCTCCCTCATTTAAACTTTGAACGTTGTGCGCATGTCAGAGAGATGTCATGTACATGTTTGAGATATAAGGGCTTTCCCCACTACTGTGGCAACGCATGCGCATAACTCGACAAATATAAACGACTGTCTCTCCTGCTCGGCAACGCTGGCGCTTAAGGGGACTAGCAATATAGGAGTATTAGGTATATGATCACAACACAACGTTTAAAACAACACATTGAAATAATAAAAAAAAAACAAAATAGTGTAATTTAAAGTAGATAACCCTTGATATGGATAAGACTGAAAGGAGCAGTTTTTTTTTTTGTAATTTGCTGTAATAATAAGACATTGCTTCTTATTAAATAAACTGATTGGTATAAATGCGAAAAAAAAGGACATTTACAATAAAAAAATACATATACACATATAAAACTTCATATATATAAACAATATATCACATAAACGAACGCAGTAGTTCACTTAGTAAGCAATTTCAGTTTAACTTATCGTTAGAAAAACAATTTAGTGGTATAGTATAGTCCATTTGTGGATCTTATCATAAGGGAATAAGGTGCATAGTGTCATCATTTGTTAATTTAAAACATTTTGTATTATAAAGTTTATAAGAAGTGACAGAAAAACTGTGTGCATAATTTTATAAATAAAATAAAAAAAACAACGAAACACAAATCAAAAATGTGAGGGGAAGAGTGTGTTAAATGCGTGCGTGTCTGTATGTTTTAAATACCTTTCTCGTCGTGCTTTTCCGAATCCTTTGAGTCGGAGTCGGCAGCCAGGTCGGAGGCACCCTCCAGGAGTTGCGTATTCTGGTACTGGAGCAAGGGGAAGCCATGATGAGCATGACATCATAAAGTTTAACTTTTTTTTTTATTAAATAGGCTGACGCTTGACCACTAGCTTTTGCCTGCTGGTAAGCGACGATGCGACTAGGATGTGACGCGCTTGCCTAGAAGATACCATTCACTCGTGACTTTAAGACCTCTACATTGTATTTATCAGGAAACACAGACTCCGGCAAAGAGTTCTACTCTTTAGCGGTACAGATCACAAAATAAGAACTTAGTGCGACTCTTTGGTATATCTACCATATAATCCTTATATGTGCTGTGCATACAAAACACTGTATTGTTCAGACGGTATACCTCACGTTTATTGTTTAAACAAAACTCGGCAAGTGTAAAAGAAATTAAATATTAATATATATTACACTAGATTAAACTAGATTCAAATAAAACCTAACCGATGTCCTAAGTTGGAACAAATCCAGCGAAATGAAATAAAAACCTTAAAAATCGGTTGAATAATTTCGGATTTCATCGCGGTCAAACACTGACAAGGAATTTTCATAAATTTAGATTGGTAGACATTTTTAAATTATGAAGTTTGCAAGCTATATTTCCATGGCTAAATAGGTTTAAACGTGATGCAGAGGCAGGTACCTTGGAGCGCTGCGGGCGCGGGTTCTTGTCCGGGGAGATGCCCATCTCGTTGAGGATCTCGGCCATCTGCTTCGTGTTGATGCCGCAGTTGTTCGCCACGTTCTTCTGGCAGCGCTTGTGCACGTTCATCGAGCATACTAAACAACACAACACCACTCATTTCAACTACTGCCAATACTTTTCATTACAAAAGCACTCGACACTTTTTGTCATCAGTACATCATTCACCATTTGCCGGTGCAATGTGCTCAGAACGAAAGCTTCAAACGATTATTGTTAGCAGAATTAAACATTATTTCAAAATAAATACTTTATAAAAAAAAAACTTTTAGAAAACCTCGTTTTACTACGGGTTGATGTACTAAAAAGGAGAAAATAATTTTTTACAAATGGACTAAAAAGATAAAAATAAATTTTTGGTAATAATGTAAATTTACGATACCAATATTCTAAAATTTATTGAATATTATGTATTGTTCTGAACATTCATACGTAGAATTTGAAAAATTTCCAAAAAATTAAAACATGGTGCGTAATTTAGATCAACAGCGTTATTGATATTATATTAATATTTTCATTATCTTTCCTAAATCCCTTCCTAACTAAACCAATGCAATAGTAATGATGTGGATGGCATTGAATAGTTTTTCAAGTATAATGCGATTAAATATGTAATTGTTAGGTGAAACAAGCCTGTATACAAAATTTCAGCCAAATCTGATAAGAGGAAGAGGTCGAAATAAGGATCTCAAATTTTGACGACAAACCAACAGACAGACAAGTGAAGTTAAGTAAAACATGGTAAAATGTAAATATGTTCCATGACGATGTAAGCAAAAGCGATAAAGCCAGTCAGTTTTGTAGTTTCGTTCAGATAATAAAACTTTAAGATAGTTAACGCCGATATATATGGTAATGATGGGGCTGATATAAACTCTTGCTTCGCCTCTCTGTACAGGGGTGGTCGCCTCAGATGAAGGCTGGTACAAGCCAACCTCAGGTGGTGTTTAGTCAGTACGAGTCTGACATAACTTCGAAGCCGGGCCAAAGTATCCTTTCAGAATTCACCACCTCCCTCCCCCGAATCCGGAAAATGCCCAAGTTGTCAGAGGCACGCAAAAAAATGACAAACTCAATTTAGTGTTTTAAAACTCCCTAAATAATTAAATCTTTAAGTTTCAGTAAAATTCAAAATGGACCTTCGAGCAGGATAAGTTTTTTACATACGTCTCAGAACAGTAATCAAACAAATCATGAATTCGGTCAAATGAGATAGTGTTTATCGTACCCTCACACTGCAGCCCCTGCTTGATGAGGCCGTAGAGCAGGCTGCCGCAGTGGTCGCAGAAGGTGAACCGCTTGTACGAGTGCACCACGAACCGGTGCGGCACATTCACGTTGAACCGCTGGCCTCCCGCCACGCCCACGCCACCCTGCTGCTGTAATACGTACGCAACGCCATTGGTACCATTTGTACATGACAATAACATCAATTTTAATCTATTCATTTTGAACTCTATGTGTGGGGATGTAAATTGAAAATGATATTACATTGACTGTTATAACTGTACCCTGACTGTACCCTTTTATGAAACTTATTTTTTATTGTAAATAGGTTAGCGCTTGACCGCTATCTCGCCTGATGGTGAGCAATGATGCGATTTAGGAATACTACTAGAAATTCATTAACTTTTAGATATTTATTTAATGCTAACGTTCGACTTTATTATTGTGTTCAACAAGTGCATAAAGAAATGGTCACCATAATTAGACGCTGTTAAGCATTCGTGTGTTAACCCACACCGAGCTAGTTTTGAGTAATCAGCTGTTAAATTTTTTGAGAACAATCTTCTTTTTCCGCTTATGTTAAGCAAAAAAATATTGTTATGCGGCATCATTTTTTTTGTTGAAATGCATAGATTAATAAAATAAATGTATATATTATAATAAATTCATTTTGAAATAAAAAGAGCTTAAAAATGGTTGATGCTTAAATTGCTGAAGGGTTTATTATATTTAGCATTCATGTGTTATGTGCCTTAACACATTAATGCAAAATTCTGATTTGTTGTTTTAAAATGAATAAGTGTACTCATTTTTAGAAAATGTCATAAAATAAACTTCTAGCATGTTAAAATTTTAATGTACTTATTTATTTAAAGTTTTATTGCTATAATATGCTTTGATTTACATTATAAGTACTGCTTAAAAAGAGAAATCCAATAAGTAAACTGTTGAAATAAAATTTGTATGTACTACTGTTTAAGCACAACACTATCATGTTTGTACAACACTACTGTAAAATATATATTGTCTGTGTGTTTTGATCAGTCAATCTCCTAAGAGAATAAAACTACGTTTTCTAAAGTAAAATAACTTTTATTTAATTATTATATCAGGTTATGGGCCCAGTCCACCTAATTCGCGTAATAAAGTATAAAGTGAAGAAAGTTATCGAATATTTTGCACTTCCGAAGAAAAGTAGTTCCGTATTCTCCGTACTTAACCTCAAACACCACGTTGTCGTGACTGGTTACAAGAAAGTTTCTCTTCATCAACAATAAAGATGTCTACAAATACGATGGCACTAATAGAAAAATTGACCGGGAGAGAAAATTACACCACATGGAAGTTTGCTGTACAAACTTACCTCGAACACGAAGAATTGTGGGACTGTGTAACATCTAAAGATACCTGTGTCAAAAAGAATACGAAAGCTAAATCGAAAATTATATTGTTAATAGATCCCATCATTTATGTTCACGTTCAACAAGCTAAAACAGCTAAGGAAGTGTGGGAAAATCTTGAAAAAGCCTTCGATGACAAAGGATTGACACGTCGTGTTGGTTTATTAAGAGATCTGATAACCACTACGCTCGAATCTTGCGCAAACATAGAAGATTATGTCAATAAGATTATTTCGACAGCTCATAAATTAAGAAACATTGGATTTAGTGTTAATGACGAGTGGCTAGGTACCTTACTGCTAGCGGGTTTGCCAGAAGTGTACCAACCAATGATAATGGCTCTTGAAAGCTCCGGTGTGGCAATCACATCCGATTTTGTGAAGACTAAGCTCCTTCAAGATATAAGGAACTCTGAGTCTACTGCCTTGTATGTTAACAAGTATAAAAGACAACCATCGCAGTCTGCCAAACAAGCTTCTGATAAAGAACACAAGTCTAAGGGTCCGAGGTGCTTTACATGTAATAGATATGGCCATGTAAGCAAATACTGTCGAAATAAGAAGTCAAAGGAAAACACTGGGTATGTAGCTGTTTTCTCCGCAACTACACATAATAATGATGGCTGGTATATTGACTCAGGAGCATCAATGCATCTGACAATGCACCGTGACTGGCTCTATGATGAAATTCCACCTCCGATTTCAACAATAAAGGTGGCTGATGATAAGAAGCTTGCTGTGAAAAGTTGTGGAAAAGTGAACCTAAATGTTGTTGATGAAAATGGCAAGATAAATTCAATAATGGTGAAAAATGTACTATATGTTCCTGAATTGGCCACAAATCTTTTGTCAGTGAGTCAAATTATAAACAGTGGATGCCAAGTGAAATTTCATAGACAAGGTTGTTTCATATTCAACAAACAAAATGAAAAGGTAGCAGATGCCAAAATGATAAACAATATGTACCAGCTGAAAACACATAGTGTACAAGCATACAAGTCTTATACTGAAGAGAATGATTTCTATCTTTGGCATCAAAGAATGGCACATTTGAATTTTGAAAACCTTAACAAACTTGCAGAAAGTACAGGAGTGAAACTAGAAAACAAAGAGAAAGTTATCTGCATTACATGTTGTGAGGGGAAACAGACACGGATTCCTTTTCCAGTTGAAGGTAACCGAGCACAAAATAAACTAGAACTTGTACACTCTGACATCTGTGGGCCAATGGAGGTACCTTCTGTTGGAGGAGCTCGTTACTTTGTTACATTTGTAGATGACTTTACCAGAAGAGTATTTGTGTATATTTTGAAAAAGAAATCTGATATGTTTGAAAAATTTCAAGAATTTAAAGCCTTAGTGGAGAATGAATCAAATGTAACAATAAAAACTCTCCGCACAGATAATGGCACAGAATATTTGAGTAAAGAATTTCAAGCTTTCCTTAAGAAGTCAGGCATTAAACATCAGACATCGACCCCCTACACCCCTCAGCAAAATGGGTTGGCTGAGCGGATGAACCGAACACTTTTGGACCGATCAAGATGCATGTTACTGAATGCTAACTTACAAAAACAGTATTGGGCAGAAGCAGTATTAACAGCATGTTACATAACTAATCGATGCCCAACTAGAAGCCTAGCATTTTTAACACCTGAAGAGAAGTGGAGTGGCAAAAAGCCAGATATCTCTCACATGAAAATTTTTGGTTGTGAAGCAATGGTACATGTTCCAAAAGTTAAAGCTAAGAAATGGGATGCAAAATCAACTAAAATGATTTTTGTTGGTTATAGTGATGGAACGAAGGGTTATCGCTTATTAGATCCGAAGACAAGAAAAATTCTAATAAGTAGAGATGTAACATTTATTGAAAGCTCAGTTAAAAGGAATTTTGCTATGATGCCATTATCTGAGACAGTTCCAGAACAGTTAATAACAACAGATAGTAGCATAACAAGTGACTCAACTTTAACTGATTCAGAACAAACTGATGACATAACAAATGATGAAAGTTTTTATTCTGATGAAGGTTCTGTTTATGTGCCAGAAAAACCAATAGATCTAACAGAAATTACACGGAATGTTACAACTAGGTCCAAGGCAAAAATGAACAAAATGGAAGCAAACACATACGTATGTGAAAATGGCATTATAGAATCATATGATTTACCAGAAACATATGCTGAAGCTATATCAGACAAGTTAAATGGTGAACGATGGAAACAATCAATTAAAGAAGAGTTAAAAGCACACGAAGAAAATAAGACATGGAATTTAGTAAAAAAACCCGAAGGTGCAAGACTGATTGATTGTAAATGGGTCTTCAAAATAAAAGATGACAAATCTGGACAAATCTTTAAATCAAGACTATGTGCAAAAGGTTGCTCACAAAGAAAAGGAATTGATTACACAGAAATTTATTCTCCAACAGTGAGGTATGATTCGGTCCGAGTCTTGCTTTCAGAGGCTGCTCAACAAAATCTTGAAATACTGCAGTTTGATGTCAAAACTGCATTTCTAAATGGTGATGTTCAAGAGGATATTTACATGAAGCCCCCTGAAGGTGTGGACGTCCCTCCGAATCTGGTATGTAAGCTTAACCGTTCACTTTATGGGTTAAAACAAGCACCTAGGTGCTGGAATCAGAAATTTGACAGTTTATTAAAGAAATATGGCTTGGTGAATAGCCATGCAGATAAATGTGTTTATAAAGGAAATGTAAACAACAACATAGTATATCTATTACTTTATGTTGATGATGGGCTCTTAATGTCAAGTTCTAAGATTACTCTTGATAAAATATTATCTGAATTGAAAAGAAATTTTGAAATAAAACAGTGTGATTTAAACAATTTTGTGGGAATGCAAATTGAAAAATCTAAAGAAAGAATATTTATTCACCAATCCAAATACATTGAAAAAGTGTTATGTAAGTTCAATATGCAAAATGCCAATTGTAACAATATTCCAGTCGATCCTCATACTACATTAGAGAAAAGTCCTGAGGCTGCAGACAAAAATATACCATATCGAGAAGCTGTCGGGTCATTGATGCATCTGGCTGTGGTGACCAGACCTGATATCATGTATGCAGTTAGTCTAGTAAGCAGATATCTTAATTGTTACAATCATACTCATTGGAATGTAATCAAGAAAATTTTCAAGTATTTAAAAGAAACCCAAGATTATGGTTTATGTTATTCATCTTCAAAAAGAGGCATAATTGAGGCGTACAGTGATGCAGATTATGCTAAGGATACAATTACACGTAGGTCCCTGAGTGGATATGTGTTCATAAAGAATGGAGCTGCCATAACATGGGCAACACAATGTCAACAGAGTGTTGCTTTGTCTACTACTGAAGCAGAATTTATGGCTGCATGCTCTGCCACAAAAGAAAGTATTTGGTTGAAAAGGTTGTTGTTAGATATTGGTCAATTTAAACAGGACTCTATTTCTTTAAATATAGATAATCAAAGTGCTATATGCTTAATACAAAATGTAGACTACCATAAACGCTGTAAACATATAGATGTAAAGTACAATTTCATAAAAGAAAAATATGTTGAAAAGGAAATAGATTTAAAATATGTGTGTAGTAAAGAGCAATATGCTGACATATTTACAAAAGCTCTTCCTAGGGACAGATTTCAGTATTTAAGACAGAAAATTGGTGTTCTAAAATTAAATTAAGATTTACACTGTTTTGTTTTGTAGTGTTGTAATAGTAAAATCTCAAAATATTATTAATAAGGTTCAAATTTGGTGGGAGTGTTGAAATAAAATTTGTATGTACTACTGTTTAAGCACAACACTATCATGTTTGTACAACACTACTGTAAAATATATATTGTCTGTGTGTTTTGATCAGTCAATCTCCTAAGAGAATAAAACTACGTTTTCTAAAGTAAAATAACTTTTATTTAATTATTATATCATAAACACTTATATTATTTCAATTATTTCAAAATTTTAAAGAAATATTTTAACTTATTTTTTATTATTATTTCAAAAAAATTAAAAAAATAATTAATATAATTATACTTTTTTTGTATACATCAGATCATCATCATCATCATATCAGCCGTACGACGCCCACTGCTGGACATAGGCCTCCCCCAAGGATCTCCACAACGATCGGTCCTGTGCTGCCCGCATCCAGCGTTTTCCCGCGACCTTGACCAGATCGTCGGTCCACCTCGTAGCGGGCCTACCCACTGAGCGTCGTCCGGCACGCGGTCGCCATTCGAGAACCTTTCTGCCCCAACGGCCATCAGTTCTCCTTGCTATGTCTCCTGCCCATTGCCACTTCAGCTTCGCAATTCTTTGAGCTATGTCGGCGGTTTTTGTTCTCCTACGGATCTCCTCATTTTTGATTCGATCGCGTAGGGAAACACCAAGCATAGCTCTCTCCATTGCCCGCTGGGCGACCTTGAGCCTCCTTACAAGACCCATAGTGAACGACCACGTTTCACTGCCATAGGTCATCACTGACAACACACACTGGTTAAAGACTTTCTCGTCTTAAGGCCCTGAGGTATTTTGGACGCGAAAATGTATCGCAGCTTCCCGAACGCTGCCCACCCGAGTTGGATTCGACGAGAGATCTCTTTCTCGAAGTTGGACTTACCTAACTGTATTGTATGTCCTAGGTAAACATAGTGGTCAACAACTTCCGAGTGTAAAGTTCCCAACATTTACTGGAGCGGGTGTAACATGGGCGTTGGACATAATTTTCGTCTTGTCTATGTTCATCTTAAGACCCACTCGTTGGGATGCGTTACTGAGATCTTCGAGCATGGTGCTCAGGTCTTCCAAGGTCTCAGCCATTAGGACCACATCATCGGCAAACCGAAGATGCGTCAGGTACTCGCCGTTGATGTTGATGCCAAGTCCATTCCAGTCCAAAAGCTTAAAAATATCCTCCAACGCAGCAGTGAACAGTTTCGGAGAGATAACGTCTCCCTGTCTCACTCCTCGCTTTAGTTGGATAGGATTAGAGCTCTGGCTCTGTACTCGGACCGACATAGTGGCGTTTTGGTACAGGCACCTTAACACTTCGATATACTTGTAGTCCACTTGGCACCTCTGGAGAGACTGCAGCACCGCCCAAGTCTCGATCGAATCAAAGGCCTTCTCATAGTCCACAAATGCCAAGCAAAGTGGCCGATTATACTCTTCGGTCTTCTGTATAACCTGCCGCAGCGTATGAATGTGGTCTATGGTGCTAAAGCCTTTTCGGAAACCGGCTTGTTCGGGAGGTTGGAAGTCGTGCGAGCAAGACGATTCGTAATGACCCTCGAAAACAGCTTGTAGACATGGCTCCGAAGCGAGATGGGTCTGTAGTTCTTCAGTGGGGTTTTATCGCCCTTTATGAAGAACAAAATCACCTCGCTTCTGCTCCATGCCTTCGGCGTTTTGCCCTGGACCATGACAGAATTGAAGAGCTTCTGGAGGACTTTAAGTACCGGCGTGCCGCCCGCTCTCAGAAGCTCTGTTGTAATTCCGTCATCTCCCGCCGCCTTGTTGTTCTTTAGCTGTTTGAGGGCCATTCTAATCTCGTACAGGCTGACGTCCGGGATATCTTCGGTATAGTGTCGGGTAAGCTTGGCTCTAGGATCTCGAGCTCTGCTTTGGCTTGGTGTGATACTGGAATACAGCTGCCTATAGAAACTCTCAATCTCTCTCAAGATTTCAGGAGTCGATGAAATGATACTGCCGTCCTCAGTTTTCAGCCTCGTCAGTTGGCTTTGCCCAATAGACAGATCTCTAGCGAACACTTTGGAGCCTTTGTTCCGCTCTATGGCCTCTTTAATACGCTCGGTATTAAATTGGCGAAGGTCGCTCGTCAGCGACTTCGAGATCTGTCTATTGGGCAAAGCCAACTGACGAGGCTGAAAACTGAGGACTTGTCTGTCTATAACGTAGGGCATCCGCTGAGTCTTGCAGTCTCATTTCATGTCTCTTATCCATGAGTTCGAGTGTATGTGCGGAGAGTTTCTTCAATTTGGGACGGTGGGTTTTGAAGTATTTTGACCCTACCGTACGGACAGCATCCACCACCAGGTCGATCAGATCGTCCACATCTATGCTGTTATTAAGGGTATCTATGCTGTTATTAAGGGTCTCGAAGCGGTTCTGGAGCTCGAGCTGAAAGCGCTCGGAGTTTTGAATCTGGGTCGGCACTGGTCGGAGCGTAGATTTTATCAGTCGCGATCTTTCAAGCTTCACGTTGATATTCAATGTGCCTCTTACCAGTCGGTGATCGCTCCCTGTCTTAACAGCGTTGATCACAGAGACGTCATTGAATATTTGCTTCCTCGTTGACATGATAAAATCAATCTCATTTTTGACCTTGCCGTCGGGACTTATTCAGGTCCATTTGCGAGTTACGGGCTTTCTGAAGAAGGAGTTCATCATATAGAGGTTCTCCCTCTCCATAAAGCCAGCATCTGGCCTCTGTCGTTTCGTTCCCCAAATCCAAATTGCCCCACTCTCAACTCGTCACCGCAGCGCTTCCCCAACTTTGCATTGAAGTCCCCCATCACAACCGTGTAGTGGGATTTGTGACTATGTATGGCCCTAGAAATCTCCTCATACATAGCCTCCACTTCGTCATCGTCGTGTTTCGAGGTTGGGGCGTATACCTGGATGACCGTCAACGAATACCGTGATGATATTCTGAGTACCAAGTATGCCACTCTGCTGGAAACACTACCGATGGATAGCACGTTGTTGACGAGGGACTTGTGGACGATAAACCCGACACCACCTACGGATAGTTGGTCGCCCTCCCGGAAGTACAGCAAGTTACCGGAGTCCAAAATTATCGTGTCCTCTCCCTCTCTTCAGACTTCAGACAACCCGATGACGTCCCAGTGTCTTGCCGATAACTTCTTCCAACTCTGTAATTTTCGCGTCGGTCCTCAATGTGCGCGTGTTTAATGTTGCCAGGTCCAATCGTGGTGTTGGTAGCCGCAACCTTCCCGGGGATTCTTCGCACCCCCTGCCGCACCGTTACCGTAGCCGCTACCGTAGCTAGGAATGGTTTGGCTGCCGGGGACTAGGGGCCGTTTTTTGGTGGGCCTATCCATAAAGGGGTTTTGCCATAATCGCCACGCTTGGCAGGCGGGTTGGCGATCGCAGTATAACCCGTACGCATAAAGAGATGCTGCTGCCCATCTCCTTAGGTGAGGTTTCCCTAAGTCGGCTCTTACGACACCCACGGGATGAGAGGGGAGTAATGCTATTCTAGAGTAGGCCGGCACTACACGGGGATACACATCAGATGGTACAAATCTATTATAATTAGTAACTGTGAGTCTTATTCTCTTGCTCTATTGCTTACTTTTATAACTTAAAACTTCTCCTAAGAACATTACGTTCTACTTAAATAATAAAAAAAAACAAAATAAAACTTTTCCATTTCTTTTCTTCATTATAAAGGTATAATAAAGGTATAATGAAGAAAAGAAATGGAGAAATTTTAAATATTTAATAGGTTAAATTTTAAATATTTAATACGTTCATATAATTCATATTTGTCGTGTGGGAGTCGAACCCATAACCTCCGACATTGGCGTCCACCAACTAAAAGCAAATGTAAAAATGTACACGTTTAAAATTATAACCCTCCTTTTTATCTTTGCCGTACCTGAATAAAATGGTTTTAAATGAAAGTATCCAAGCACTTACGAATTGAAATTGCCTACTGTAAAAAAAACACTTAGAAATTAACAGGTTTTCAGGTGAGATTAGCCGAAACTGTTTTTCGTTGAATTTAGAGCTGAAATGATCAAAACTTTTCTTTCCACTACATCATTTCGTCATTATAATAAGAATTTAATGAATTTCTTAACACATCTAATTAGATTTATGTCAAAAATTAATAAAAAACTTGTGTTGGTGTGGTCAACAATTCCGCGCAATCCTTACCGCCCTCAGCTACCCGCGCTCGAACAATTTTGGATTTATAGTTAAAACCACAATCCGACATACGTATTTTTATGTTAACTGCAGTATAACACATTATTGCTTTTTGTTGTGGTCTCATTAGATTTTGGCATTAATAATGTAAGGCACTTATGACATAAACGCTAAATACAAATCTTAATTTAGAAAATAAGCAATAACGATTTTTGGACTCTAGAATATTCTGCGATTTTTTTTCAATAAAATGGATTTCACTATCGTAAACCTTGTGATCTAAAGAATAAAACTGCATTCATAACTCAAAACCCGATTTTCTGTGGGTTAACACACGAATGCTTAACAGCGTCCAATTATGCTAATATCCAATATTTTCATAGGACATATTTCTAACCGCTCCAATTACAAGACCCCATAAGCATATTAGCTTTATAGCTAAACAACTCAAATAGCAACATATCCCATTAGCAAAATACGACCTAAAAATTACTCTTCTTAAATAATAGCATTTGTTATAATTAAATATATACAACTAAAAACTACTAAAACGAAGAACTGACTAAGAGAACTCAAAAAGAGATCAGACTTCTACATTGGTCTTCAAATTTCTTAGTTTGTGACATTACAGTATGACAGGCATTTTTTGACTTCAATCACTGATAACCGATTGTACAAAATTTAACGAAATAAATTATATTATTGTTAAAAGTTAAGTACAAATAATTATATCCAAAAGAATGTAACTAAAAATCTTCCAGAGGGGTGTACCTAATGCGTAGTTAGACTAGGTCGCATTATGACTGATCTACATACTAAATTATAAATATAATTATTCATATTGTTATGTCTAGGTAGGTATTAGACTATTTTGTATTGAAGCTAAATCTGTTTCAGTCTAGACTTTATCAGCCTAAATTGTGATTTGCCATAATGACATAAATACAACAAGTATCTTTCTTTATGTTATATTGGCACCATTAAATGGCGTGTTTTTATTTATGAGTAAAAATATTTTTTCTACATATTTGTTTTGAATCATAATTTTAATTATTACTATTATTTAAGGGCTCACGTACACGTAAATAAAAAACGACTTAAATGTAATAAAATCCATAAGTTAACGAGATATGGAAGTATCTCACTGGGTCTTGTTTCTATTAGATTTATTTAACTGAAATTCTAGCACTCGTTTAGTCTAGCCATAAAGCCAAGTGGCCCCTACCCATTAGAAACACCCATCTGACAGGATTTTAGCAATCACTTAAATTAAGTACGCGAGATGTACAGCATTGTCGCACTGAATTATTCATATGTCTTAATTAAAATCAACATATTTATGATTTAAAATTAATCATGAGGTAAAATATAATAAGTAAATTACCTTATTAAAAAACCATTCTTTTTCTGCTGTACCACTATATAATACAAAGCTAAGATATTCAAATACTAAATTACAAAAAATCTAGCTAGCTTTAAATCTAATTATTTACGAAACTACAACACAAAAAAAAACATAATATACCTGACACAAATTAAAATCCTTTCAAAATCACCATTAACCAATATACATTGATTCTTGTAATTTTCATAAGCTAGAAATAAACATAAATAAAAAAGATTTACTAAATAATAAAGTTAATTAATAAAACGCAACTCATTCAGTGTATGATTTAAATGCCATCTTCAATGCGGGAATTCCCGCCTGAGAATTTACTTGCGAGCCGACTCGATGTTTTCTAGTATTTTTCTATTAAAATAATATAAGATTGAAAAATGCAAAAAATATACAAAAACCATATAAAATTAGGCTCTTTAATCTTAATCGATTGTCCAAACATTTATAAACATGTTTCTTTCGAATACGAGAGAATGTTCCTCTCATTGACGAGACAGCGCTGGCTGGACAGCAGGTAAAACGTAGAAAAAAAAAGTTGTAAATTTCGACGGCTCGTTAGCTCAATTGGGAGAGCATTGGACCGGAGGTTTAGTATTTTAAAATTATTATATTCGTAAACTTTGACCACTTAAAAGAATTACGTAAAGACATGAGACTTACCTCCTCCTTCATGCCCGGGCATTTAGTGACGACAGACGAGTGGCAACGCTTATGCACCACGCATGTACACACTGCAAACAACCATTAACATATTACTATATGAACATATGACTAAGAGCCCTAATGAAAAAACTAAACCACCAAATATATCGCACCTTTACAAGTAAAATGACCCAATCCAAAAATCTTAATAATAGGGGTTAAAGTATGAAATTGCCGTTTTATTGCAATAGGTTCTTTGAATTGACATAGAATCTTCATGGTTTGAGGTTTTCGAATGAAACTTTTTTTAAATGGTTTCTATGATGTTCTTTTTTTAAAAAATGTAAAACATTTGAATATCGACTTTCAATTGTTTTTGTTATTCAATTTAGACAAGAAAGATGGATACTGCGAAAATTCGAGTTATTTTTGAATACGAGTTTCGACGCGGAACTAACGCGGCAGAAACAGCCCGCAATATCAATGCTGCGTTTGGAGAGGGGTCTACTAATGAACGCACCGTGCGATTTTGGTTTAAACGCTTTCGTGATGGAAATTTCGACTTAAAGAACGAGCCACGAGGAAGACCGCCCACACAGGTAAATAACGATGAATTAAGAGAGATAGTGGAAGCCGATCCTAGTCAAAGTACCCAGGAATTAGCGGCATGGTTTAACGTTACCTTACCCACAATATTGACTCACTTGCGTCAAATCAATAAAATAAAAAAATACGAAAAATGGGTGCCTCATGATTTGACTGATCTGCAGAAAGAAACGCGTGTTGAAACTTGTGTTGCCTTGTTGAACCGGTACAGAAATGAAGGAATATTGGATCGAATTGTAACATGTGATGAAAAGTGGATTCTTTATGATAACCGGAAAAGAAAAATGCAATGGCTGACCCCAGGTCAAATGCCACAACAGTGTCCTAAAGCAAAACTTACCAATAAAAAGGTAATGGTAACTGTTTGGTGGTCTCAGCATGGTGTTATTCACTATAGTTTTCTCCGATCTGGTCAAGCAATAACGGCAGATGTCTATTGTGCCGAACTCCGAACCATGTTGACAAAACTAGCAGTAAAACAGCCCCGACTCATGAATCGATCTTCACCATTATTGCTCCACGACAACGCGAGACCTCACACAGCACGAGAAACCATTTTGACCCTTCAGGAACTGCAGTTAGAAACCATTCGTCATCCTCCGTATTCACCAGACCTTGCTCCAACGGACTACCATTTTTTTCGTGATTTGGACAATTATCTACGTGACAAGAAGTTTTCTTCCCAGGAGGCAGTACAAAATGCTTTCACACAGTTTGTGCAGTCTAGATCGTCGGAATTCTATCGCAAAGGCATTAATGACCTTCCCATTAGATGGCAGCAATGTATAGATAATAATGGCAACTATTTTGATTAAATAAATTTGTTAAAAATTTAAAAAATAAACAATATAGATTTTCAGTACAAATCGGCAATTTCATACTTTAACCCCTAATATTTCCCTAACCTATAAAAGCATCTTTTGCAAATGAATGAATTTAATTTTTTCCGAAATTTTTTATATCGAAAGTTTTTTTTTAATTTAAATGGGTTCGCTCTTGATCCCAATCATGCCCGGGACCCAACACAGGATCCACGACGCAACGAATTAATCCAGAAGGTGCCTATTCACCCTGGCCTTAAAAACAGACGGGTTATAAGTACTCGGAAAAACAGACGCAGGGAAGGAGTTCCACTCCTTTGCTGTGTGCATTCTGAAAGATGTAAAACGCTTGGTGCGACAGATAGGCATTGCTATTCCAAGAAAAGAATGCTTGCCCGCGCTGTAATTATTTTTAGAACTAAAACACTAGAATTCTTTACTATTAAATCACATTTTTAGATAGGTCACTTTAATTCTAAAGGTGATATTTAGCTAAAGCATACGCACTCCTCAAGAAGACTCCTATACTTTGTCCAATGTGGGATGATACTTTTGACAGGTGTCACTTCCTTATTGCTACGTACTAAGGTTGCGTTTGTTTCCTTATGTTTGGCTTGACATTGCAATAGCAACTTTATACCCTGTATATAGGTGTCAACTGTCAGAAGTCCACCATCCTACGTTGGGCAAAGTATAAGATGAAGATTACTATCAGTATTTCATCAGTTTATATTATTTATTTACTAGCTGGCCCGGTCACGCGTTGCTGTGTTATAAATTAATACAACACCTATCCTATGTCCGAAATCAGAATAAATCCAGCAAAACGTAAAAAGATTCATCATAATCGGTTGAGTAGTTTCGGAGTTCATCGCGGTCAAACAATTTGACAGGGATTTTTTTTATATATTGACATTAATATTTTGATTATATTTATAAAAGCGAACAACACAGTGTTGTTTGCCGAAACGACTGGTCACTTATCTTTGTTGTGACGATTTTTAACACAATAAAATTTTATAATAAATATTACGAACTTGTAGCAAACGAAAGCACTTTTCAGTGACTAATATGTTATAACAAAAAATAAAGACTGTAAATGTTGTTGTTTTTTTATTACTCAATTTTATTTGTAAACTACTGCATTCATTCGATTATTTGATCTAACAGAACCCAAAGAAATGTTATAAACGATAGTAATTTTACATTTTACATAAGTAAGAGTGCAACCTTTAAAGGGCCACCCCTAATTATCTAACGTAGGTATTATGTCAACAAAAGGTCTAGTTTTAGTACTGCTTTAGATATATACTAACAGTGGTAAAACCTTGTTATCTGTTCATCATCACAAAAAAGTGTGAAATAATTACTTTATACAAATAATATGTAGAAGAACCCACGTCCAAATAACGAACATTTGGTGCCATGTTTCTTTTTTATATTACGCTCCTATGCTCCTATATATGGTGCTAGGGAAGCTCTATGCTTAGCGCTTGTATCAACCTAATATTCATTATTTTTCGTTTCTTGACTTGTTGACAAGAAAAAAAATACAACAGCAATAAAATGTACAAAAAGATAAGAATTTTATATTAATACTAGCGGCCCGTCCCGGCTTCGCACGGGTGGACAAAATTCTTTAAATTTTTTCTATTATTAAATATTTTTCCGTTAGCGCCATCGAGCGTCCGGTAAACGAACTACTTGCGGTTAAAATGTAGCTTATACGACACGTTCGTAGATTTACCATAGCAGCGCCATCTATTGATTACTTACTCAACCCAGTCGAAAGGTATCGACATCTGTTAGAATCATTTGGAGTTAACAGATAATTGTGACTGTCAAATAATAACAGACAAATAATTAGCAATAAATTAAAATTGCGACTATAATTTGAGATTTAAACTATCCTATCTCTCAAGTTGGATCGAACTGCACATGGTGTGCGAATTTTATTATAATCGGTTAAGTGGTTTAGGAGTCCATTGAGGACAAACATTGTGACACGAGATTTATATATATTAAGATTACAAATTGCTTCATTAAAAACTTTAAGTTGTCAATTGTTACTAAACTAAAACCTGTCAAATCTTTTCAATGAATATTGAACTTTATGTGTTCTAGTCTAAGCTGCAAATCAGTTGGAGAAATTCAACCTTTTTGAACAGGTTGATGTGCTATTAAAAATAGTCCTTAATATTTAAGTAATTTTAACATTATTTAGTAGCTTTGCATTGATAGTAAAAAAGTGTCAAAAACAACTCCTCAGATAGAATTCAAACACAATGCCATTATAAGACAAACCAGTAGCATTAACTATGCATCTCAATAAGCCAATAAAGTTAACAAATAATAAAAATTGGTGATTAATAAAAATAAACTTATAAATGTATAACTTGGTCCACACGTGGGATACAGTTTTTATTTGTTTTAATTTTTAAGGCCATCAATAAGTATTTAATTTTATTTAGTTTTATTTTTTAGTTTTAATTTTTTTTTATTATGTATTTACTATCACTGTTTTTGAATTGTATGTTAAAGTCCTGTGTTAGTACCAGGGTTGCAAATTATCAAGATAGTCATTTTCTCTGATAATAATCAGATAATAATCACATAATTATCCGATAATTATCCAACTATCAAATCAAATAACATATAAATGAAGACATATAAATATAAGATTTTTTCTATTTTTAGACATTACTTTTACCTGAGAGTCTGAGATTACTTTTGTTAAAAAAAACTATTAATTTTGATATGTGCATGACTTAATTATTGTAATTTTTGATTACTATTAGTAATGTTATGGCTAATATTTATAATGCAATTTTAAACTTAATCATATATTACGGCTCGGACTTCAAACTCCACTCATTCAGCAATTGCTGGTTTTTCATGCCTCGACAACAATTTACTATTATTTTGTTTTGTACAATAACAGTTACTCGTTATTATCAACGATAATTATCAAGATAATTATCCAGTGCAACCCTGGTTAGTACCAAATAAAGTTTTGATGTCTATGTATGTGTTAACATTTGTTGAATGAATAAAATATATTATTAATTAATTATAGTAACATACCTTGACACTGATAGCCTTGTTTACCGATGCCCCTGTAAAGTACATAAATGTTAGTAAATAAGTTATCAACATGTGCAGTCATACATAGAAATGTAAATAATATTTGAAAATCATATAAACTTATATAGACAAACACAGGATTATAAGCCTAAGCTTTTAAATTTTTTTTTATTTAAAGTTGTCAATCTCTTATAGTATGAGACCCTACAACAATTTTTGTACGTAATTTTCAATGGCTTTAATATATAAAAAACAATTTCAATGTTGACTGCACAGTGTAAATGTAAAATAAACCAAAATAAAAACAATAAATTACAACAATACAAATATCCCAAGCCCAACATTAGCAAGTGCTACAAACATTATTATCACTTTTATTCCATACCCCTGTGTTAAAGTTCTGTATTGTTAACTATTACTTTGTACTGCTGAAACTGCTTTAAATATACATCCCTCAATTTGTTATGAGTATTCACAAAACCACCTCACACAATTATTTATTATAGTTTTATTTTTAATAATAAGTGCATTAAAACCATCATAAACCAAGTCATTCGAAGAAAACTTTAAAATGAGATACAAAAAGATCAAGATAATAATAAAATTCACTTCTTCATTGGACAAACGATAAAACCACAGCACATATTTGTTATTAATTAATCACTCACTGCTCAAACATGCATAAAGATTCCCATGCTCTATAAAATTGTTCGAGTAGAACTCCTCACACAAGACTGTCAGTTTCCAATCCATTAAATAAGAGAGAAAATTCAAACACGTAAATCACAAAGGTATTAATCCAAGGAGAGATGTGAGCACGTACACCTGGGTATGCATGAAGGTGGCGCGGCCTGCCTGGAAGGGGGGTACCTGAGGCGAGTACAGAGTACGGACCAGATGAACTCGCGGCAGTGGCTGCAGAAGGTGGGCTGGCGCAGGAACGTGGCCATGAACTTGTGACCGTTGACCTGGTGCACCCGCCGTCGCATCGCACCGCGACGGCGAGCGAACCCCGCTCCCTCCTTGAACTCCCTCCCGCCTGCGCGAGCACCACTGGACCGGCTCTCCGACGGACCTGGCATATCATGCACTCCACTTAAAACCACTTTCAGGACTGGAAAAGTTGTCCTTCAGCTCTGTTAATTTGCTGGTTGGAAAATAAGTCATGGTTAACTCTAGCTTTTAGAAAGCAGAATTAACATTCTTTGTTTATTATCCATATTCTTGTCGACTGTACAATTCAAATTTTTAAAACAGGTTTTTTCAATGTTTACTGAATTTAGATATGCAGGTATTTTACCTGCTTCTAGCTCAATTTTTAAAACTAGCAATATATTCTCAATATACATCGAAATGCTTGTTTTAACTAAAAATTGACCAAACTAATTCAAGTATCTAATAATTATTCACCTTGAGAATTCCATTTCAGATCTACTTTGAGATGCAGTTTTCCATGAGGTTCTAGATCCACCTGAAAAAGTAAAACATGTTTTAAGCTTGCTCTCAATCACAGAAATAACTGCCAGAGCCAAGATATAAATGTCAAGGAACTTTGAATAATTCTAGGAATGGTGACTCATCTCACATATTTGAGGAAAATCATAACTGGATCAAGGAGGATAATGATTCACACACAAGCAAACAGGATACTGTTATTACATGAGTAGTCGCCTCTTCTTCCAATTGTACATATCTGGGGTCAGGGCTTGAGAACCTCCTCCTCAGATGATGCATGCTCACAACGCACAACAACTACATGCCAACCGACTTATAGATTTCAATGTCATTATTAAAATAGAGAGGCTTATCAGTCAAAACAAACATTATGATACCTTGATAATGGCTTACGACACAAACATACAATCTGTGTATCTTATCATAAGATTAGAAGGGATAAAGGTAGCAGCCATCACTCGCAACTGTGAATCATTTCAGTCAACTGTCAGTATTATCAATAACACTATATGGCACAGTTTATAACAGGACTCACCCAAAAATCTAAGGCGTCTTTATCCCTATGCATGAGATCTTCGAAAGGAATAGTGCAGTTTGCGACAAAATCATCTGGTGGTATTGCAGCATCATGAAACACAGTGATTCCCAGACTAAAACAGTAAGAAATATAATTATTGTTTATCCTCGGTACATCTAATCAAAATCTCTTCACAGCACCCACATACCTAGTGACATTGTGAACTTCGTGTGTAAAAGTCTCGTTCCAAACTGGGTCGAATGTTTTGGGTTTGGTGCTGGAACGGTCTAAATGGTGTTCGTCGGCGTCTATGGAGACGTACGGGTCTATCGGCTGGTCGTCTGCAACCATAGCGCATATTTACATGTATTACCTTCACCCATTTTCGTAAACATGCTCCGCCTTTTTAGGCGTATTTATATGCACTTAACACGATCGAGTACAATAATAAAGACTTTATTTATGAGAAGCAATGTTCCTATTAAAGTAATAAGATAATTTCAGGCACACACCTGGCTTCCCGAAGGTCATGTTGTGCCTTTTCTGAAAGTCGGTCGGCCGTAGTCCCGTCGCCTCGCAAACCCGCAGTCGCACCGTTCCACTGAACATGGTGCCGCCGACCAACGAGCCGTATCACCGAGACCGCGCCACCACACGATCACTTACACTCTAATAGCTCACACAAAATCATTGAAGGGGCCTCATATTTGAAACAGAAATTAAATAAAAGACATGACAGCGACGAGATCGGCCATGGATGGATATTAAACTCTATGGTCAATAATGGATTCTTATTCGATTCCTGAAAAAAAATTCAGGCATAAGTTATGGTTGTATTACAGAGAAAGAAATGTCAACAGTAGACATGCGCCAAACAGTACGTTAGAACGTACTGCCATATGACATGACATTTCGTATCGCGTAATATGACATTAGAACAGTACGCAGTACTCCATATAACTTCGAATGACGCGCTATACGAACGGCCCGCTATTACTTACTGTACTAGATATGCCCTCCCGAACAGTCTCTATGTTTCATTGCACGCTATACAGTACACTTAAGTCTGTCATCGCAGTTCACCTGATTTGTGTTCTAAATTCAAAAGTATTTGCACACATTTTTTCTATTGGTAGAATATATATCAATGTACGTGGTATTGTTTGTACTGAGTGTAATGGAAAAGCGATAGGTTGTTATTGTTAGCTAGATTCTTTATTAATACAGATCATATTACGTTCTTCATAACACATGTGATTACATCGCATCACAATTTGCGACGTGACATGATGAAGGAAGAACATTGTGTCCGATCATCGCCATGCCGAATTTAAACAAATAAAGTTATTTACTTACACACACTAGCACTACTGTTTCTATTTATTTACAGTTTACACATAACAATTTTACACATAATTTACTATTAACCTTTTTTTATCTGTATTGCATACAATAAACCTTGACCGTGTAATTACTAAATTGAGTGAAAACTATGCATGCACTTTTACAAATCAAAAACAATTATACGAAAAAAGCTCGCAAGGTTTATGACCTACGTTCTACACGACAGGGGGCGGTGCAACAGAAATATGATCCTTACCGCGAACGCAATACTGTTCTAAATATTTTTTTTCCAAATAACATGGCATGACAGAGACAAACCGTCCGGCCGAACGACTAGCCATGCAGAGAGCATGTCATGTCATAGTATAACGCGACCACAGAACGCGACACTGTTCGACAGGCGCTAGACTCTCAGGTACTGTGACATGACGTGTCATGCAAAATTTTGCCAGGTAATACGTACTGTTTCAGTACGCGCTCGCGTTATATATCGCGTAATACATTACTCACAGTACTTACACACCTCTAGTCAACAGTCAACAGCTAGTGTCAGTCAGCTGAACCATGAAATCAACCACTCCTCACTGTGTTTACATCACATTAGTAACTCATAAGCAGTCAATCTCACTTGGGTATTAATGACTCTTTGAAGCGGCTGGTGGTACACATTCGCACCGATATGTTTATTTTATATAATCTTTGGCATGAGATAAACTTAATAGAAGGTGTTTCTCGGTCGTTGTGTTTTCGATTTGAAACATAATATACGACCTCGACTCTCAGAGTAAACAGGACTGGAGTAGCCATTAGTCAATATCTCGTACATATTTTTCTGCCATTTTTTGCGGGGGGTGAGGTTACTACTACATTCAATGCCAGCACACAGGAACAAAAACTCTTTGCGTGTTTACAAACGCACACATGCATAATACGACAAACATATTTAAAATACACGCACACGTGCTTAAAATAGTGTGTTAACGTTCTATTCAAACACAAGAATGTCATTGTGTGAGAAGTGACATGACATAGCACGAGAATATCGATATCGATAAATCAGTTTCGTTCAATGAATGAATTTATTAACTTTGCGTTAGTATTCCTACAAATACAAATTGAAACTTGATAGTTTATTGCATTTAAAAGATATTTACAATAGGTGTTATTATATATATAGAATTCACTGTGGACCCTTTTGCGTATACTCATAATAGAAAGGAGGAACTCTGAAACATTATTTTTAACAAAGCGATAGTGAATATAGTTATATTTCTCAGATTTTTACTTTGACCGATTGATTATTTGTATTTTTTTGCGATTTGCTTACATCACTTTTTGCAGGTATTTCCTTTTCAACTTATTTTTTAACCTAAAATTAATACATTTAAATGTAATAAACTAAAACTGTTATAATATTACATGTTAATATCTATTTGAAGCATAACTAGTTATATAATAAACTAAGAGGATCATTCAAGAATAACGTTGGCACAGCATGGGCAACTAATCTTCTTCTATTGTTAGATAATTTTTGAAACTGAGACGGCTCAATATGTATGGAACATATAGTACTTGTTCTTGAAGATGCCCAAGATGCCCTATTACCTATTACAAGCAAGAAACCATTTTTTTCGTATGCTGTATTCTTTAGGAAAACTGAATATGAAAAATTAGATGTTTCCGGGCATATCAAAGCTTAAAGTATAAATACCAACAATTAGTATACCGCCTAGGGGCAGAGTATATTTGCCTGAACTACACATACCGATCATTTCTAATTTAAATACTGCAATACTATCTTCCAATAGCTTTCATTTATGTACAAATGACTTTTGGTACCACATACCTTACTCCTAGTATCTTGAAGTATTGCAGTTGGACAAGCCGGTTTTTAAAAGGAGCTATAAATGCTACAATATTAATAAAAAACTTAACTTAAATGTTGACGATGACATTTAGCTATTACCATACTAAAATGTCATCAAAATCCGTCGCGTAGTTTTTGGGTGATGCGTGCTCAAACATACATACAGACAGACAAAATGTTCAAAAATTAGTGATTTCGCTTCCTCTACTCTCATTACTAGCCATTTGGTTTAAGGTGGACTTGACCTGTTTTATTCTATATCTTTACAGTTTTATTCTCGTATGTATAATATCGCAGGTAAATAGTATAATTCCGCACTTTACATACGGCGTCATCAGTTCAAAATCACATACCTTATTCTTATTTGAAATCATCATTAATACCTGGTAATAATTACTGAAACAAACTGTAATTTATCTAAGCTGTGTTTTATTATCGTTAAGAAAAAGAACTAAGAAAAGGGTATGTGTTTTTTAAACTGATGACGCCGAATGTAAACTGCGGAATTATACAATTTCCCTGCGACATACAGATTTAAATTAAAAATACATATTTCCAATTTAAGTATGTTACTTGCATTCATTCATTCATTACTCACTCGTAAAATCACAATATCGATGAAGTTGACATCACTATTGTGCAAATTAATATTGTACAAATTAATAAGGGTTGCTGATTACAAAATAAAAACAATTTGTCCTGTGGCTCGAAAAAAAATTTTGGTTTCTCGGAAATGATCGGGTGTGCTGGTTAGACGATGGTACCCTAACCGTGTCTTTTTTATGAAGTCAGGGACACTGGAAGTATATACAGCATTAGTACTCTTAATGTTTATGAGCGCCGCCCAGCATGAATAAAAGGACAAATAGTTTGATTATTATTTTAATTAATTATTTTATTTATTATTTTATATTTCCATGTTGTGTGGCAAAGAATAGGCTTCAAGCAGCCGCAAAAGTGTAGGTATGTACTTAATACTAAACTAAAAATAAACACGCAACGTACATTGTTAAAACGAAATTATAATTGGTAATTAATTAATACAAAATTACAGTTATTTATTACCAACAAACTTTTTCTAATTTTTGTCTTAATTAATTGAAATGCGATAATGGTCAACCCTAGGTAGTCTCGTGGGGAGTGCAGCCGTGACGTCATCAAACGAACTTTGAGCGCGAAATTTGAAATTGTAGTCTGCTAAAACATGAAATTATGAATTAAATAATAATCAAAACCTAAAAATTATGCTTACAAATGAAAGGTGACACCATCTTTTTGCATACTAGATATTTTCGAATTTTTTTTACAGTAGAAAACAGCACAGGCAGGCATTTTCGTGGGAG
The DNA here is from genome assembly GCA_927399485.1 of Calamotropha paludella. Lineage (NCBI taxonomy): Eukaryota > Metazoa > Arthropoda > Insecta > Lepidoptera > Crambidae > Calamotropha > Calamotropha paludella. The sequence continues at coordinate 23,066,829 of OV656820.1, read as the reverse complement.
CTCTGCACGGTAAGACGTTCTGATTATTGTGGTTTTAAAATGGCGCCTCAACTAGTTTTATATAACGCACAGGATTCCGATGCTTGTGCATTTGGCAGAGGGGTAATGTTAGGCAAAGGCTACTCCAGTCCTGTTTACTCTGAGCCTCGACTCAATAACTTTTTCCTCGACTGCCAAAAAAATTAATAATGTTGTTTGACCATTTTTTACACGCTCTGTAACTTATATGATTGTAGTTAAAGGAAGGTAATAAATATCTATTCCAACACAAGGGTAAATGAAATATAATTTATTTGCATTTGACTAGCCGGCTCAGGCAAATAAAGATAGCCGGGGTTCTCTTTGATTTTACCAAAAGCTTAGTCATGGCTCAATAGTACGCCGACGTTTCCACGCGCCCAAACTAAGTTAAACTTAATTTTTTTCCTCAAACAAATTTAAAATTATTTTGATACATAGTAGCAACACAGAAAATATATAAATGTCATTTTGGACGTTTTCACTGATTCTGTTATCAACGGCCATTTACATTTGACATTTTACTTCCTGTGTAAATTTTAAGCGGGTATGATACATTGGAACTGGAGTTTTATAATATTTAAAAGTTCTGCCTATTCAACCATTAAAAGAGCACGCAAACATTTATAAATAAACAAGGTTTTAGGTATTATTTTTTGAGTAAATTAAATTTAAAAAATATTTATGTTTTGGTGTAAGTTTTCTCAAAGAAATTAAAAGACAAACCTATGCGTTGATTCTTAGATTTTTGTGGTAAAGGTAGGTACGCATTTTCATTTCATGGAGTTCTTAAAAATGAAAATCACTTGAAACTACTAGATAGATATATCAATAGCCAGCTCAATTGGAAAACTCTAGTACATAGAGTTCAATACTTATTAGGTTTTCTTTGCATTGGTTGCAGTGGTGGAACTATATGATACATTAATGTGATGTTGTCTTAACTAATATCTATCGCGTGCGTTGTATCAAGAGAGAATTTAAAACACAGACACCTGTGTTCGGAGAGTTTTAAAACACTTAAATACTAGCGTATTCAAAATTAGTATCAATATCAGCCTGACTTGGTTCATCTTTATTAATGATGGACATTGACGGTACAGTCAGTCAAGAATAAAAGACAGAAGATGAGATCAGTGATAGAAAAGGCGATTACTACACACTACCAACTTTAAACAACACAGACAATGTAATATAGAATACTTTATGCTTTCCTCGTATAGTTATTTGATGGTTGAAATGAATTGGTTCGGATGCGGACTTGTCAAAGACAAAACATAGGTTTTTCCACGGTGAGAAAGATATTTTTGTCAGAGGCGAGGATCACTAGTAATTTTGGTTTTGCGATATCAACGAGTAAATAGTGAATTATTAAAAACGTTTACAAGCTAATTTATTATTCTTTATTCATTAATCATTTATAAATCAGCTTTCATTATTTATTCATTAAGAAAAGGAATAACAGAAGACAAGTTTTTACCATTATTGTACTCGTCACGTTTCCATACGCAAAAACTGGAGAAAAAACTAAAATACTGGTGACAGATACAGAAGAGTGAAGCTTTTTGGCGAAAGCGTGAAGCATCACTTTAATAGTTTTGGTTTTCTTGTTAAATTTTGTGTTGTGGTTGATATTAGCGCAAAATAATGATGGGTTATGAACTACTTAGTGTTTCTGAATATGCATGAGTGTTGGCAAGTGAAACAAAACAGTGAACGGTATCTTTTCGGGCTCTCTTAAGAAGTCCTCGAAGAGATTTCAGTAAAACCTTTATCTTTACCTATGGTAGTAATTATTTCATAATTCATCGTCCATTGATCAGCTATCATTCATAATAAATAAATCATCTCTCATCAACATTTATGTTTTAAGATAAGAAATAACTGGTCTAGGCTATATGGGCTTTATAACCTTTGCCTTCCCTCATGGTAAAACTTGACGAAAAACAGAATAGTGACACTGACAGAAAAAGAAAATATTTCTGTCTGACCAACCAAAAATATGTCAAATAAAACTATATGAGCATTATATTTTTCATCTGAGAAGTATATGAAGAAATGTAAATTAACTCCGAGATAAATATTAATATAAAAATGGGCTTTTTGACAATCTTAAAGAAGCTCCGGCAGAAGGAGAAAGAAATGAGAATTCTCATGTTGTATCCTTTTAAAACATTGTCTCACAAAGATATAAATTTTGCTATCAATAATTTTCTTAACTACTTTGGTTCAGAGGGTTAGATAATGCTGGGAAGACAACAATATTGAAGCGCTTTAACGGTGAGCCTATCGACACTATTTCTCCGACGTTAGGTTTCAATATAAAGACTCTGGAGCACAGAGGGTACAAGCTGAACATCTGGGATGTTGGTGGACAGAAATCCTTAAGGTGATTATACAGTGTACAATATAGCAGTAAATCTTGCCATAATTAAGTGCAAGTGCTCTGATGGGTTAATGTAGTTTGCAATTAATAAATGTTGTTTTTTTGCTGTATGACTAATGCACAGAATACTGAATGACTAAAACAACTAAACACTGATGTTAGAGATTAGATTATAGGATATACATTTTTACAATTAATATTCTTTGAAAGCAAACAGACATTATTAAAAGGAAAGCATTGCCTAGGAATCTGCGAAAAGGATATCTGCCTAAATGTCAATTAATATGCATATATGTATATATAATTATTCAAAGCAAATGCATATATCACTGCAATTCATATATTTAATAAATTGCCATTTGCTAAAGGATTTTCCTGTCCAATTTTTAATAAGAAATTCACAAAATTTCTACTAGAACATAGTTTTTATGATGTAAAAGAATTTAATGAATTTTGTTTTAAAAATAAAATTGACATTTAAAGAAGTAATTTTTTAATTGTGTTGACATAAATATTATTGATTTCTCTTTATTGCTTATATTGCTGTTATATTTTATTATTAACATATTAATATTTTAATAATTAATTATTAGCAGCTTGACGCACATGTGACACATTTGAACACCATGTTGTAGTAGAATGCATAATGGAGTCATAAAACAACCTTATACCACAATGATTGTATTGTAAAACTTTTTCTTACAAATAAATGATTTTGAATTTGCATTTAAAAATCAATAACTCATGTGCTCATTTTGGGTCTCTGAAAATGCCAGGCCATCTTACATTTGCTAGGCAAACTTAAATCTCATTAACATTTCTGAAGACTTTGTGTAGTTTAATCATTAAGCCATTGAACAACATCACTTAACCACTTGTCAGTCCGCTACCGCGCGCCCCACCCATCTCAACAGGCCCGATGCTGCGCAATTTGTGAAAGATAAAAATGCCATTTTCTCACTTAATAATGAAGCTAGGACCAAACAAAAAATACAACTGTGAAGTTGATTAAATAAAGAATCCACTACAGAATATTTGGATCTCTGTCACTCTAAAATTAATAGTAATTGCTACCGTGGACTGACTAATGGTTATATTGCTTGAACTTTACATCAAGTAGGTAAAGCTAATTTACCTACTTGATGTAAAGTTCGATAATGCTTTAGCAATAAAATCGTGTAAACAAAGTATATAATCAATAGTTCTCTTCAAATATATGCCACTTAACTTCCAGGTCATACTGGAAGAACTACTTCGAGAGCACAGACGGCGTGGCGTGGGTAGTGGACAGTGCAGACGCGCGTCGGCTGGCCGACTGCGGGCGTGAATTGCGCGCCCTGCTGTGTGAAGAGCGCCTCGCGGGGGCCACATTGCTCGTGCTCGCCAACAAGGCAGACCTACCAGGCGCGTTGTCGCTGCACGAGATAAGAGAGGTAAGTGTCGATAACATAACTGAATGTATCGATAGGATGTTTCTACTGTATTCCTACCAAATACAATTTATTTATCAGTGTGACTGTAAGAGAGGAATGACAGTCCTCTCTTTGATTTTTAAATGGAGTTTTGAATATAATTATCGATAATATTGCCATTTCGTGATTATTGACAATATATCATCAACTAAAATTTGTGGCGTTTTGGAAATCCAGTCCAATGCTCTAAAAATTGAGCTATGTACCGAGCCTTGTGAACAGCTATTGAAATTTTCTAATACCTTTCCAATTTTACTCTATAGGCCAGCATTGTCAGGAACATCCTTTCATATTCAAAAGAAACATTTTTACAAATGTTTGGGCAATAGATTAAGATGAAACAGCCATTTAGTTTTATAATTATATATATATATATGTAATTGGGAGAGCATTGGACTGGACTTGCAAAGGTTGCAGGTTCGATTACCGACTTTGAATTCACTTGTGAACTAAGTCAATATTTTCTAGTATTTCTCTTTTAAAATAATTTAGCAGATTTATTAAGATCTATATAATTCCCCTTTTTTTCAGGCACTTGACCTGGACAGCATAAAGACGCACCACTGGCGCATCGTTCGCTGCTCAGCTGTCACTGGAGAGAACCTGCTCGATGGAATGGACTGGATGCTTGATGACATAGCTTCAAGGATATTTACTCTGGACTAGCTGAGAAGAATACGCTGGATTTTTTACCAGTCAAGCTTACGTTGTTGGGTGCTTTATGGACTTTTTGTAAGATACTTAAAGCCGATGGAGATAACAAATTACTGTCGTAAATGCTATTGATATACGCTATACTCAAATATATAGCGTTTTAGATGACTTAGGGTTGAACCGCATTCATCAACTTGAAATCTCATTTTTTCCTTTTGAGTCCTCTTTGTAGTCTATTAACGTCTTTATCTTTTTTCACTAGCAAATGAAGTATCTGAGTGACAGAAAAGGATGCAGAAAAAAGAGTTTGTGCTGACAGATGCGGATAAACCCTGGAATTTGTTGTCTATGTTGACTTCGATAAAAGCTAAAGTGCTGTGTCCGAACACGAACAAAGTTTGTTTACTGTAAAACATTAATAATTTATTTTATAATGGCTCTTGAGGTTTCAATATATTTGCAGTAAAAACTCTTTGCTAATGGTTGAACGTTGGCTTGCAATTTTTTTCTTCTGATAATAGTATATTTGTAAGTATGACTACAGAAAGGTTTAAAATATTAGGTAAAAGATTCTCTTAAATACATAACTATTTTTATATTGTTTCTAATTTCATGAATACACTCTTTTCTTAACTGAAAGTCAAGTTTGAAGTGTTAAGACAAGAAAAATAAATATTTCTGTAACAATTTGTAGTAGATTTTGTATAATTTAAATTTCACTTGTTTGAAAGAGTCAATTTCGCCATTGAATAATTGTATCATTTACTGTTTTTTTTTACTTAAAATTTCTTTATTGCTGTGATCTTCAAATTGTAAGTTCATTCATTTAGAAACATCCTATTCATTCAAAAATATTGGAAAACCTTATGGTAACACTTAATATGACAAAATGCCTTAAATATAGGATGTTGAAAAAGTAAATATCATTCACATATATTTGTTCACCTTAAAATACATTTACAAGTACAATTTACTTAATAATTTGGAAATATTGGCCATGTCCTGGTAAAGAATTACTAAGCCTTGTACAGACAATTTGATTTTTTATCCTATCAAATAAAAACCTAACATTATAATTATAAAAGACGCTTATATAAATGAAACTGTTAACTCATTCCATCACTTTACTCGGTCGCTTGTAACCTCTAATGCAAATTATAAACTGTGATGTTTACTAAACTATTGAACATATTATAAACATTTTGTAACAACATTGTTTCATTTTTGTATTATTTGAAAATTTTGTCCCATAATTCTTTATTTCACAGTGATAGTATGTTAAAAGTCTGCATTCCTAATTAATCGGTAAAATTCAGTTGTTGTTAGGAATGATCTGAAGGTTCTGCATCCGGTTTGTCGTTCTCTGCTTTTGTTGTTTCCACTTCATCTTTGGTCTGTATCTCGTCAGCTGTGGGTGCCTCCTCATTCTGAGTATTGTTGCCTTCATTTGTTTCTATTGTTGTGTCTACATTGTCATTTGTGGTCTCTGCCTCCATGGATAGATCTGCGCTTATGTTTGGATCTGCTTCTGTATCCATTTTGCTTTCATTTGATTCTGAAAAATAATGACTCTTATTAAAGTAAATGTAACTCGTAATAGAAATAAATGGTATTACTTTGTAGAAATATATAAAACATTTTTTATAATAATAAGTAATAACTGGACAACCAACCGTTTTGTGCAACGGTAAGGATCCTGCCTGCTAATGCTCCTGGGTTCAAATCTGATGAGTCATGGGTATTTATCATTTGTGCTATATTTATAGAAATAAATAAAAAATAGAGTGGTATGTTTAACAATTGGACATGGAAAAGAGGTCAGAATAATTATTAATTTAATAAAATTAAACGAGGTAAAACTAAAGTGAAGACAATTGCTAGTTTCCACAAACTTACAAAAAGGGATATGTCAAGTGAATATGAAAAGAACATGCTAAACTTTTTCCATAAATTTCCAATACATATTCCCATTGGGTGATTTATAAAATTTTGATCACTTCAAGTATTTCTATTTCTCAAGTTAAAGTTTATCAATGAAACCAATTGTCTGTATAGATAAATGAATTTATTTAAATAGACGCTACCTTTTTCATCTTTCGGCATAACTGTAGGTGCTGGAGCTTCGTCGTGCCTGTCATCAGCATCACTGTCTTCCTTCTCATCGGCATCCATCGCAAACTTGTTTCTCTTGCTTACTTTATCATCACTACCTTCCACTTTTATCTCCTGGTCATGTTCTGTCACAGAATCCATATGCTTAGATTCCTCTTTATCATTCTGTAGTTCTGGATCATTCTCTTTAGTGCCTGGACCTCTTTGTCGAAGACATCGCTGCTCTATTCGTTGTAATTCCTCTTGTAGTTCTTCACGTTTCTTTGCCAAACATTCTGTCAAATAATTAAGATTTATATTAATGGTCAAGAAACATGAAGGCAGGTTCAATGACAAAATTATTGACGCGTCTGGTCTACTATTGGAGTAATTTTTGCACGAGTCAGCCATAAGATGGGTAACCAATAACTTAATTTATAAGCTCATTTAGGCTCCGCAAAGCACGTGAAGGCGTTGATCGCGATTGCGTCAACAGTTGTAAGCATACAAGCTCTTGTGTGGTGAGCTGAAGTCCAATCTCCCTACGTATTATCCTAAGCAGTGAAGAGCTATAGGATAATAGTTATGATGATAAAAGTTGAAAGCTATTATTTCAGATTTCAAAAAAAAGGGAAAATATATTCCATTGGTTATTTTGATATACAGCCTAAAATTACATGACTATAAACGCTTTAAGGATTGATGAATGCCTACTGTATGAAATATTGACCTTAGAAAATTATAGAAAGTACTGGCTAGTTGAATTCTTACTTACTGCGAAAAAAATAACCATTTTTAGCTGTAAATTAATTTAAATTGTGAGAATCACGAAAATCAGTTACAAAATGATAAAAATAAGTTACTTAACGAAAATAGTGAAAAAACTCACTTTCCTGGAACTTTTTACTTGAGTTTAATTTCTCAGTGGCCTTTTCAGTCATTTTCTTAGGAATCCAATATATGTGTGGCTTGGCTTTTGTTAGAATAAAGTTGCCAAGGCTTTTCTGTGAGGCTTCCCACTTTTCAAACTCTTGTACCCGAGCCATCTTCGCCTCCAAGGCTTTGATAGTTGCTTTCTTATTTTCCCTTTCCAAGAACAAAGTTTTCCTCTCTTTCTGTTCCCTTTCCTTTTCTAACCGTGCCTGCTCTTCAATTTTACGTTCAACTTGGGCCTTTTTATCTTCCTAAAATTAAAGTTTTTTTTTTAGATTTTTAATGATAATGATGTCTGTCTGGTGATATAGATAAATTTGTACTTGTCTGTCTAACTGAACAGTAATTTGAATGAATAAGGACAAAATCTTAATATACACACCTTAGTTTGTAATACTATTTCTTCTTGTTTAAACTTTTGTAATGTACCAAGAAGTGATCCAAAAATGCGACGGTTTCTAGTTCTGGCCTGTTCATCATCACCCTGTGCTCTGAGAACTGCAGCTCTTGTCGGCAGCTCTCGGGATACTGCTGAAGGCATTCTTACTCTTTTATTACCAGGACCATCATCTTCACCGTCGCTGTCTTGCGTTCTTGCCGATAATCTGGATATGAACATAATATTAAGTACATACCTGTCCATTCTTTTTTAAATTATGTTAACAAATAATTTGTTTCAGTGGTTCAAGATGGGTTTAACCCTTTCTGTGCCAGCTATGGAAATACTATTTAAACACTTAACATGTATTTTTATTCTTAATGCCAAACTCTAAAAAACCAATCTTACTTGTAGTGCCAAGAAATATTTTTTTGTATAGGATGCCCAAAAAATTCCACAAGCATACTCGTAGTTGGCACCATGTAACAGTAACATGCTACGAGTATTCTCGTAGCTGGCACAGAAAGGGTTAAAAGTTGCATACCCCTTTAGCACAACTGATAAACAAAACAGAGAGGTGGTTTTTGCCATTTATTTTCTTTGTAAATTTTTGAACATAAATTATCAAATATAAATATTTATAGGATTTAAAATACGCCTATATAAAAAAAAACACATCTCCGAGTCCTCACATGGAATGATGTGGTCATTTATGTAATATTTTTCTAGAGGCATATTTTAAATCTTATAAAAATATGACATTTTAATGATAAAAATTAAGATACATTACACCTAAATAAATCAAATTTTGTGTGAAAAATGCACATGTTTACCTTTGCATAATATCAACTAATTCCATTTTAATCAGCAAATTCTAAAGACATTTATGTGTGGAAAATAGTGACAATATTTGAGCTTTTATGTTTTTAATGGCTGCTCTGCTCTAACAAAAATAATTTTATTTTAATTGGTAAAAGTGGCTTTAATATTTGGTTTGGTAGCATATCTGCATAAATGACAATGTGGCGATGATTAATCATCTTACAAGCTTGTAAACTTTCAAGCTATGTATAGGGATGCCTATTGTCATGAATTCAAAAGAACTGATACAAACAGTTACTTCGTTTTACGTGTCTATCCCTGCGAAAATGCGGTTGTTTGCAAAGATCATAATTTATCTAATAAGTTTCGGTAACACACAAAATTTTAATTCCTTTTTATAAAATCGTCTGATCATATAATTAGAACTTATTAATAAAAGCATCTAGTTGGATCGATTCAGATCGGGTATGCCTTAACCGCATTGGCGTGCGTACCCCTTTATATAATTTCGCGTATCCCAAGGGTAGGTGTAACACTACTCTGGAAACGGGTCTGTTTAATCATATGAGTAGTAATGGCTTAACTCATGTCATTATTATAATGGACACCAACCTGCTAAACACGGTCTTCGTTTCATGTTTTCTTTTACCAAACTGATCTTCATTTTTGTAGTTATTGCCGGCATCTTGATACGAATTCCGACCACCTAATCGAGCACCACCTCTTGCATAATCTCCCGAAGCGTTATTAAATCTGTCATCAAAAGGTTTATGCAATATTATTCATTAAAACAAACACTAAAACAAGTCTACGAAGTAATCACTAACCTATCATTCGGAAAACGTCCAGTTACTTGGATTTTCTTTATGTTTTCGTCAATTTTATATAAGCTTGACTTTTCATTTTCTAGTTGAGCACGTAAAGCACTAAAAGAAATTGCCACTTCTGTCCCCATTTTATCTAAATCACAAAAATATGCAACAATTCACACTTTGCTTTGATTTTTTTATTGATAATGATTGACGAGCGAGGACGGACGAGCGGACGAGTGCCCGCGACCACAGAGTATCCTTTTTCGTTTTGTTTAATCAGATTTCATGAATAGATTAGAAAAATATATAATTGTAAGCTACTATTATTAACCTATGGTTAAAAAATATTATTAAAATATTTGTTTATGCCAAAAAATAAGAAACAAAATTGGGAAAGGTTTTTTCATTTATTGGTATGGAACTGTATTTGTTGTTCTACTAAATGTAAGCTGGCGTGCGTTACTAATGTTTCTATTTGCCCCTAGATGGCAATAGTTGTATAAAAATTGTAAATCCAGTGAACACGGCTCCTTTGGGTCTAGTATTAAAAAAATATTTTCAAATACAATTGGAAATGCTGCTCATTAGTTTCTGACAGTGAGAAAAGTTTAAATAAACTCATATGAAACTCCTTGAAATGAAGTTAAACGCCAAGATTATGATATATTTGTATAAAGTACTGTGGATAGGGACTCAAACCTAACATACTTACGTAGGTATAAGTAACGACAGTTGATCAGGATGCAGGGTAAAGTGATGTTTTTTATTAATATCTTAATAAGTCAATTATGCCGTGACTTCGTAAGTCCTACCACGAGAGACCTTGTACTGAGAAGAAACCGCAAGAATCTCGGCAAGTGCTATTTTTTTCTCCCTTTGATGTGTTACAGATATTTTATATTAAGGAAACTTTTCTAGCGCTTGTAAAAATGCATTAGAAAAATGAACTTAATTAGAAGTATAGTTATAAAAGCAAAGGCCATTAATTCCACGCCTCCAAGAAAAGTACCTAACATTATCCTATTTTAATAGATAATGAGTCCAATAATATAAACCTATAATTATACAATAATATTTTGCATTTTTTTGGCTACAAGTTAATTGCAAATTAAAGCCAAATGTTACGGTTGTGTTGGTCGTTACTTAGCATGAACTTTTTAAATTTATTTTTGTCAAAAAATCGAAGGTCGTGTGGTTTTTTTTTTATTACTGTACTGTCGTGTACCATGAAGGTAACGTGAGAAGGTCAAAAGTAACCTAAAATGTAACTAAGGTAACATTGAAGACCGTTTGGCGCAACGGTAGCGACCCTGTCTTTCGCACCGAGGGTGCTGGGTTCAAATCCCGGATGGGGCAAATGTTATTATGATGAGTCATTTGTACCTGAGTCATGGGTTTTACATATATTTCTATAAAGAAAGAAAGAAAGAATTTATTGATCGAAGGAAAACAAACAATAACAACATATAAAATAAAAACAATTGTGCTTAAAATAACTAAATTACACCTACGATCAACCAGGACCCTGCTTCAGCATAGGCCACTGCGAGCAGATATCCACCGCAGCAGCGCTGATATTCTGGCAGGGCCTGAATGAATGACGCCCTACTGATAATATAAATAACATATCTACTATATGTATGTATATACATTGCCTTAGTATCCATAACACAGGCCTTACAGTGCTTACTTTGGGCTAGGCTAATTGGTGTGAATGTAAGAAATATTATTATATTATTATTATTCTGGCGACTCTGTAGGTATAACACTTACGTGAACTGTCAAAATTCCCACAGTTCATTAATAACTTACCTACTAATTGATAAGAGTTTAATATCAAATGAGAATATTTAGGTTTTGTGGTTAGTTAATGTGCTATTTATATGTTACAAGGTCGATTGATATCAAAAATGTTTTTGTGAAAATAACTAATGTTTAACCTTCAACATGTTTCAGAACTTATTGCGATTTCTAATTTATCTAACCACTGTGTTTGTTCTTTCGAATCATTAAATTATCAAACCTTTTTTTTAAATAATACTTTTTTTTTTTGGATTTTTCTCATAATTTTTTTTCCTGACTTTTCGACTCCTTTACAGGAGCCGTGATCACAGGATGACTAAAGCAATGGTCGTCATATATTTTCTACTACCTACCTTCACAATATTTTAATCGGGCACGTTCATAACTGTTAAAACTTTTATATAAATCAAATTGTTTTATTTTGCATTTAATTTAGTTATTAAAACTCATCACCTACCAGTTCGGAAATTGGGAGGCCCTTCCGAGTAAAAATTTGCGAATTGGTGGTAGACTCAGTAGTGTACAATGTAATCGTAGTGACAATTTTGAGTGAAAGTCTCGAAATAACATATTCTTGTGTCCAAATTAATATTAAAATACCTATAAATTAAACCCAAATAATTGGGGTTATGTAATTATTAAAGGATAAATGTGCTACTATCCTAATACTACTTAGGTATGTTAATTTCTTTATAAACTACGCTCAAGGGTACTCGACGATAAATCTAAACACGCATATAGTTGTTATGTTCGTTTATGTATAAAAAATAGGTAATAATACCTGAGTCTGTGTTTCCTGACAAATACAATTCAGGGGTCTTCAAGTCACGAGTGAATAGGTATCTTATAGGCAGTCGCGTCACATCCTAGATCTCATCGTCGCTTATCATCAGGCGAGATAGTGGTTAAGCGCATGCCTATTTTCTATTAAAAATTGAATTCAAATCCTATCTTTCTAACTGATAACATTTGGACTGCCCTCTATAGTAGTCATAGTCGTATAATTATATGAAACATGTTGGTCACATGAGCTGTTACAAAATTAAATAGTACCTACTTTTAACATGACCCTGTAAGCGTATTGCATGTTTAATGAAAAAGTATAAAAACTTAAAACTAATTCTGCGTCTGTATTTTCGAGTATTTATAACCCATTCATTTTCAAAGCTAGAGTGAATAGGCATCCTCTGGGTTAGCTCGTTCCATAGTGTCGTCAACAACTTATTTTAAGTGCATTTGAAGAAAGTTATTTTTCATTCATTCATTTATTCATAAGTATTGTCGCTGGGAAGGAATTTATCAGGTAAATTAAATCAACTTTAATAATTTTCATCATTATTTATTGTCTCAGGAATGTATTTCTCATGATATCACAAAACTATACTATTTACACTATTCAATTTCTTATAACTAAACATTTAGGTAAGTATAAAATACAAATTTTATAACATTGAATACTATAAAATATACAGAATTACTTTTAAAACTGGAGCTAAATTTTAATATAAAGTTTTATGTCATATTTAGAATGGTAATAGTCAAAAAAATTAACTAAATAGGTACGAATGAAAACGGCAACAAAACAAAAAAGAAATATTTGTTTTTTTCTTATTTTGTTACTTTAAGACATTCTAGGTTAAAATTTAGCACCTTTTTTAAAAGTAACCCTGTATTGAACGATAATTCTAACACTTTTATTGTTTAAATTTCAACTAATTAAATCGTTCATGTTACTTATATATTTTTACATAGTCATATATTTAACATAAAGAGGGGAATGGATTTTGTATACCCATGTAGATAAAAGTTATAGTCAAGTTATCATTTAATCAAAATTTGGATAGGAATTATAACAACAAACTTATATTTTAATTGTGTATTTATAAATTTAACAATAATACACCCTATATATAACCAATTTACAAAAATACGCAAAATGTCATTTTGTCAAATTGAGCATTTTACTTTATAACAATAAATAATGAAATATTTAAAAGTGTCAGACTTACTTCTAATTTCGTTATGATATCACATTATTATCATTTTAAATTATAATTTTGTTCAGAAAAGCCAACGGCTGCTGTTTTATATGATAAAAAAATGTTGATTTTTTTTTCAATTAAACCTTATGTTGTGACAGATACATTAATTTATTATACATATTGTATAATATGTTTAATCTATTAAAGTGGCAAGATATGTATTATTGTAGTTACATTTTTAATTTATTTAGTTTAAAACAAAGTATTTATAAACTTGTTTTGTTATAAGTTACAAAAAAATATATGAAAATGCTGTGCAACAGTTATGTGTAATGGGTCACACTCCATTACACATAACTGTTGCATTAACAACGCAAAGAATGCCATCAATCAGAAGATCAAACCATTTTGAATACCAAAGCTTAAAAACAAATAAGGGATATTTATCGTTTTAATTTCACAAATAAAAACAAGTTACAAGATAAGATGTTGACAGCTATTTGATTATGGCAACACAAATAGGAATGTCAAAATTCTGTGGAAATCATTAAATTTCCCAACATAAAGTTATTAACTTTGATAAATATATGACGGGAAATTTATTTTTTTATGATTAGATGTCAATTAGAAAGTTTTAGGCAAAGGGACTTGTGTTTGTACTTCATAAACACATGTATATAACATTAATGTTTTTAATAGGAAAAAAAAACTTCAACCAGTTGTTTTGATGGCGTGTGTACCTACTAAGCGATAGACACAATGTTTATGTAACTTAAAGATTTGCTTTGATGGTAAATACCTACGAAATTATTTACTAATAAAATTTTATGTTGTCAACGTGAAATTATTGTTGTTCCCAAACGTAATTTAATTGTTACATGGTGGTTATGTAAGATGCAACGAACAGTTGAAAGGAGTAGCAATGAAGAAGAATTTGCACACAACGTTTTTTAAACACTCCATTGACATGTATCGATACAATTTTTATTTATTTATAAATAAATAAATAAAGATACAAACGCGAGACCAACGCAGCTTGAATTTATGTAGGTATTTAAATGTATTTAATTTTATTTTACGTATTCACAATGCCATGTTACTTTAACATAAAAATAGGTACGCATGTAAAGAACAACCACACCTCCGAGTCTTCGGGTTGTTTTTAACAGGTGTATTTTATATATTAATAGCTGACCTGGCCACGCGTTACTGAATTATAAATTAAAATGAAACTTATCGTATGTCCTACATTGGAACATAAATCATCTAAATCGGTCGATTAGTTTCGGAGTTCATTGCAGTCAAACATTGTGATACGTATTTTTAAATATAAAGATAGTTCAAAGGTCTACCTTTGAATACCTGCATAGCTTTTGCGCTTTCATCGGTAAGAACGCGTTTAATAATAAATGCTCTGTGGAATAAAGAAAAAAGCGCTTCCGAAATGCGTTGGTATCTTGTTTAAAAAACGCAGCGTGTACAGTTTAGTGGTTGGTAGAGGTCTGTTGTCAATGGCAGTGCTCGTTGGGGTCTACCACGGTACTCTTTCGCCAGCCGAAGAAGAAGTAGCCGAGACCCAAGCCCAGGACGAGTGCCAGACACAGGTAAACGTTGTAGGTCATGAAGACCAGCATGAGGATGTACGACGCCGTCGCCTGCACCACATGGAGCGCCGTCTGGACTAAGTGGCCTGGCGAAGACATGCTGTACCTGGAACGAAGATGATAATATGAATAAAAGAAAGAAATATTTATTTGTACTCAAACACACAGCAACAAAATATGTATATAAATTAAAATAATAATAAATATAAAAGAAATAAATAATACAAGTTTCTTTTATAATTAACATAAAAATAATTTACGAAAAAAGGAAAAAAAAATACATACAGGTATATAAAAAACAAATATTTTGTGTTTGAGGTCAAAATGAAAAATTGTGTGCATTGATAATATAATAATAATAATAAATTTTAGACAACATCTCATACATTGTTCTGAATCCAAGTTAAGTAGCTAAAGCACTTGTGTTATGGAATTCAGAAACAACGACGGTACCACAACACCCAGACAGAAAACTTCGTTTTCCAATTTGATCAGACCGGGAATCGATAGCAGGACCTCGTAGTGCCTTTACCATAAAAACCGGTATAAACTGAATAAAATATAATACCTGATATAAAATCATAAATCGCGTGTCGCGGTTGACGTATGATTTTGGACTGATTCATTGACGTCGCAAATACTCAATGTATACTTATGTATTTAGGTCATTTGCGATTCCTTTTATTATCCTCTGTAAATACTTGCGAAAGAACACTGGGAACAATGGCACGTGTCTGAAAGATATAGGACGCTGGGATAAATAGTGGCTAACCATATTTATATCTCTAAACAAATAATACAAGATTTTTTTTAAGTTGTCTCTGGTGTCAAGCGAGGCTCAAACCTTCATCCCTTCGTAATCCGGGCAAGTACTCTGCCACCGAAACCTCAGTTCCTCTAAGAAATATGGGTACGAGTCCCGCTTAACACCCAAAACCATTTATATGTATTTAAAGTTAAATTAATGAAAAGATGGAAGGAAATTCGATCTCGCAGATTAGCTCATTCGATCTGCCATTAAGCCTTAAATGCAGCAACTTTTGCATGTGCCGAAAGTAGGATGGATAACCAGATCATTTCCATCTCCAACACCTTCGTATTGTTGAGCTACAAATGCATTCGTTATAACCCACCCCGAACACATTGAGTCCACATGTTCACAGGCCCACTATCCGTACTGTTATATCGGAAAACTCAAAAGAAAAAGAATAGAAAAGGATCTATTAATAAAATAAAGTGGAACAAAAGAAAGTGGATTTAGTTAATGACGCGGAACAACCACTCAGCTCGCGGTTTCTGATGAGATTGATTCGAAGAGACGTTGGTGCTCAAATTAATATGTCAACAGAAAACAGTCAACTCAGCAATTTGGTTAACAATTTTAGGATATAACAGTGCGTTGTTTTCATCCCGCTATGGATGAAAACAACGATCTGGGCTCTTGCAGGGATAAAATTAATAGGCTAATGATGATGATGATGAAGGGTAAAGCGAATAGTTTAAAAAAACAGTAATATAAAACTATATTACTGTTTTTTTCAAACTATTCTATTTGTTATGAAAGCTAAACAGCTTTCATAACAAATATCGTATTGCAAAAATATCGCACGGTAGCAATTACTACCGGTAGCCAACACCCCTCGTCAGTCGTTGGTAGCAATTGCTACCATATTCAAATTTCCGCGTGGTCTGCTGTTTTTTTCTAATTACGATTAATTTTTGAGTTACAGAGATCCCATGGAAATATTCTGTGGTGGATTATTTATTTAATCAGCTTTACGGTAGTATTTTTTGTTTGGTCCTAACTTCATTATTTCGCGAGATAATGGCTTTTTTTTCTGACTTCACAATTTGCGCAGCATTGGGACTGTTGAGAGTGGTGGGGCGCGTGTTGAGATTGACAAGTGGTTAGGATGAGATGATGGAGTGAATTGAATATAAAATAAGGATATTTACTTAACGACAGCAGGTCCATTGCAATTTCCTGTGGAGCCACATTCATTTTTGGCGATGTTCACCGTGGAATCACCTGTTGCGGTGGTGCCTCTCGTATGGAGAGCTTCTCTGTAAGACGAAATTACAAGCATATTGAAAATGGCAGTATTTCGCATACAATCTTCACTCTGTTCCTACGCTAATTTCATCATCACATCAGTACATTAATAATATTCTCACTGCTGGAGCACAGATCTTTTTCCTATGGATAAAACATCGTACCAACAGCAGATCACACCCAACAGCGCGATCTTCAGTGCAATTAGTTTGGCGATAGCTAGTTACTGCAAAAACTAAGGGCCTAATTGTATTCCTTTTACAGCAATTTTAATAAACACATTCAAATAAAACAACTTATTCACGCATTTTGCGCATAAATTATATTTAATCCTGACGTTTCGATGCCTTTACAGGAGCCGTGATCACAGGATGGCTAAGGCTATGGTCGTCATATATTTTCTACTACCTTCAAAATATATTAATTGGGCACGTTCCTATCTGTTAAAACTTATATAAATCAAAATATCTTAATTTGCACCTTATTTAGTTATTAAATCCTCACTACGATTACGATGTACGCTATTGAGTCCATCAGCAGTTCGGAAATTGGGAAGCCCTTCTGAGAAGAACTGGCGAAAGAAACTCGGGCAGGGGGACCGACCTCTATTTTACTTTTATTATTTGCATAAAGAGCTAACTACATCACTAAGTCCTTCCTACTTCCAAAAACGATCTGTATGTGGTTTGAATAAAGGGCAATTTTATACAATACGTTGGTCATATTTGTTTCATTTATGTACATACAATTGCATTATATACAAGTTAAAATACACTTGGCAAACAATCACAAGTACCTTGATAGCCTCAAAGAAAATAAGGGCAGGAATTTCATTTAACATTTAAATTTACAATAATCTTCAATGGTTTAATAGCATTTTGTAATTAAAATCTTCTTTTAATGCATTCTTTACATTGGTCTCAACTTCTAAATTTGCAGGTAATTTATTATAATCTAATACTGACATTTCCAGGAAATGTAGGTTTGATTTTAAAGTATCAATTAAAATGTTTATTGGAAGACATTCAGATCCTAATTCAACAATAAGGACACGTCCCTTCTTGCATTCCTACAACTTCCAAGTGCATTTGAAATTGCTATCTAAGAATGCATCACTTGTACAGGAGTTTTGGACACATCTTGTGAATCTAGGGAAATGAATATTTTAATATCTTTTTTAATATTGTGTATTGTATGATTAATCACACAATGATCAATTATTAATAGTTTACAAAAGTCTTTTGAATTCAGTGCCTTGACTGTTTTTAGGTATTTCCGGATTTCTTTTCATTGACTAATTTTGTAGATTTCAGATATCATCAATTATACCAATTCCAAAAATGGACACACATTTTACAGGGGTTTCATATTGGGTTGCATAAATTTAAATCTTTTGGCATTATTTGAAATAGCTTGCTGGCTGGTAATTAATAAGAAAATACCTAACCGAACTTAACCTGCAATGTATATCAATTAATGATTTTTTATTAGTATGTCAAGTGACTTTATGTCAACTAAAATTATGCGTTGCGAATGGCTCCCTCCTACCAGGACCTAGGACTACCAGAAAAATTGCTACTGGTAATTTACCTGTAGTATTTCAGCGCCTCATACAGTACTCCAGCGACAAAGATGGCGACACACGAACCGAACAGCTCCAACGCTGTGGTGGTCAGCCATCCGTTGAACAGGATCTCCTGGCACACGTTTGCGTGGAACTGGAATAGGGATACAAGCGTCAAGATTATTTTGGAGTATGGAACAGTTGATTTCATTCCGGTTTTAAGATTTTGGATTCACGATCTTCAGAACGGGATTTTGTTTCATCTGATTGGTGGAATATGTGATGTACTTCTTCTTATAGACGTATAATATAAGACGTATAATACGTATATGTAAGACGTAAGTTAGATAAAAGAAATATAGGAAAATTTATTGAATTTAAATATAAAACTTCATTTGTGTTATCTCACATAGCTCCTAGAAATGTTATATACCTTTAATACAATTCTTGAATATCTGCTCATTATGTTTTTGATTAAAATTTTGTTTTATAATTTTAAAACATAAAGATCTTGCCCTGAAATTATATCTTAATTAGTAGATTTTGATAAGTAGATTTTGATAAGTAGATTTTAATTAGTAGATTTTAATTATTTTTTTGCATGTACGAAATATGACTTATTATTTATATACCTACTCCCTCTCTCAGCACATGTTTGTAAATTAATTTTATATAATAAAGCTGTGGTAAATGTTGCTGGTGTTGAAATAAGTTTTAGTTTCTAAGAGAATTTGTAAACAACTTTTTATTTCAATACTGTTTTTTTACCTAAATAAATTAAAAAAAAAAATGTTTTTTAATGGGTTTGCTTTTGAAGCCAACCATAGTGCGTATTTAAGTATATCAGGTGCTCTAGTTTATGGTGCAAAGTTATTCTTTTCGCCTGGCAATACTTATCTTCGCCATCTTAAAGCGCCATCTTAAAGCATGTCGTCGATTTTGGCTTCACTTTTTTCCTGACATCGAGCGAGGCAGGACGAGTCCGAAATATAGCAAGCAGCGAAGAGTTGTGTCGAGAAAAGGAAGAATAAAGTGTTATTCTCCTTTAAAATATTGTATTACTAGCGACCCGCGCGGCTTCGCACGGATGCAATGCTCTACTATATTATGCATGTTTTATACATATAAACCTTCCTCTTGAATTACTCTATCTATTTAAAAAAACCGCATCAAAATCCGTTGCGTAGTTTTAAAGATTTAAGCATACATAGGGATATAGGGACAGAGAAAGTGACTTTGTTTTATTTTTAGTGATTTCAATACCGGGGGCCCAGATAGGATCCACGATAGAGCGAGCTAACCCAGAAGATGCCTATTCATCCTGGCTTTAAAAACGGACGGGTTATAAATACTCTGAAATATAGACGCAGGAAGAGAGTTCCAGTCCGTTGCTAGGCGCAATATAAAAGATGTTAAGAATGTTTGATACTTTCGCCTTACAAGAACATAAAATAATAGTTAACCGACAAATATCGTAATTTAATATAGATTTTTCAACTTTTTGTGCTTTATAATTTGGCGTTTACTGTATTAAAAATATATTTGTATGTGAAGACGAATAGTTGAACATTAATTTTTTTTGTCTTATTTAATTTTCAGTGTTACTTCTCTTGTTTAGTTTTAAGAGTTAACGAATGCAATAAAGTTTTTACGAACACAAAATTGGTTTAAAAATACCCACGTGACGTGACTCAAACACACGTGATTGGTTATTGTTGCTTAACAAGATCTTGTGGCTTGTATAATAATATTACATTTTAAATAATATTTACATTTATAGATGTAACAAATAATCCATTTTATATATATAAGAATTTCTTATATAATTATTTAGTTTCAAACTAAGCAGAACTTGTACTATAGATGCTAAATCTATATGTATAAAAATTCTTTGTCACAGTGTTTGACTTCGATGAACTCCAAAATTACTAGACCGATTTTAATTTATAATACCGCTAGGCCGGTTAGCTAATAATATATAGAATACATAAATAACTATATAGATGACTGCGACTTGAAAACAAATGCTTGTGCACATCACACAAACGTATACTCAGCATTTGAACCTGGGAATCTTTGATGCCAAGGCTGGGATCGCTATCACTGCACCAAGTGGTCGTCAGAGTACAATATCAACTAGAAGTCCATTTCAATTAAAACTTTTAAAAGATTAATCTTGTTAGTACTTTTTAAGGAAAATTAGTTCAAAACAATATATTTAATAAATTATTATAATAGAAAAATACTAGAAAAAATCGACTCGGGTCACAAGTGAATTCTCAGGCGGGAATTCACTTGTGACCCGAGTTGATTTTTTCTAGTATTTTTCTATTATAATAATTTATCTTATAAGATCGCATTGAAAATGCATAAAATATATATAAATTATAAAAATATATTTAATGTTGTGTGTCTATCACTTTTTTAATCATTTGTTTTATAGAAATTAGAAATAACTAATCGGTACCACAACACCCAAACTCGAGCTAATATAGAGAAGCTCATTTTCTCCATTGAGTCGGCCGGGGATCGAAACCCGGACTTCGGAATGGCGTCACCATAAAAACCGGTATGGAAGCCACTCGTCCACAGATATCGTCTCCAAATCGTCATTATTTAGTTAAATAAAATTTTGCCAATACAAGCCATTCTGGTTTTGTGTATGGGTCTCAGTAGAGACGCGTGATCGAAATAGTATCAGAGGCCCTAGTGTAAGTTTACGCATTCGATACTCGTTATCGAGCGCGTTACAGATTTCTATGAAGATTCGTAATTTCGCATGGTTACCGCTAGGGGCGCTAATACAAAGTCCATAGTAATATTTTACGCAGACGATATCGAGTATCGAAGCGTAAACTTACACTAGGGCCTCTGGACAGAAATTGACTCAGTCGGTTTCAACAAGATTAAAATAAAACGTTAACACTCTATCCTAAAACTTACATTTGCAATTTTGAATCAAACAACATTTTTACGTAGTCTCAACGTCAGGATTAAATATAATTTAATGAAGTTAATACTTAAGAATGTACTTTAATAAATTGGTTTATTTAATTATAGAATTCTTACCAGTCTATAACCTGTAACCATGTGAATCCGTGTAATTTTAATGCAATTGCTTTAATTTTGTACATCGCATGCCGTTGTCGCCTCCAATTAAGGTGTCACTTGATCAAGTAGTTATTATGTTTGTATTCGTTTTGTGATTGTATTAGTGCAACCTTGTTGGTGATCCGTTTAATAAATAAATAAATTAAGCTCAAAATCCGAAAAAAAGTTGTTTTTATTAAAATGTGTAATGTGGAAGTGTAAGAACTAAATTACATTTGCATGTTTTGCGTTGGCACTAACGCAGGTCTGTGAAACCAGCCTAACAGGTCAAGTGGCTTACAACTGGTCCTTGTATCGGTTGAAATCAAATCCACTTTCCATCGTCCTTATCTAAGCTAAGGAATCATCGAACAATAGCGAATACGTAGCGGGCTATCGCGTCTTCACGTCGAGTACAAATTACGTGCAGTAATCTGGGTTACGTCGCGCAGGTGCCAAAACATCGCTGATTCGTTGCACAACCTCTTTAAAACCATTCCACCATCAATCTTTTTAATCAATTTAATTTAAGATATTATAATAGAAATATACTTGAAAAAATCGACTCGGTTACAAGTGAATTCTCAGACGGGAATCGAACCCGGTCTAATTGAACTAACGAACTCGTCGAAATTTTCTAGTACCTTTCTAATTTACGCTGTAGGCCAGCGTTATCTCATCAATGAGAGAAACATCCTCTCTTACTCGAAAGAAACATTATTACAAATGTTTGGGCAATCGATTAAAATGAAACAGCCATTTAATTTATTTTTCATTCACCCATTTAAATTTAATGTAATTTTTCATTTAATTCTAGTTTCATATAATTATTATTGTTTAGTATGAATGTACAACTTGCCTATCTAAACGTGCTGTTCGCACATATGTTTGGAATTGCAGCCTACCATGTTGTTCTGTTCTTGTTATGTGTATAAATGTTATTACTGTAAATCTGTTTTGTGTGACAAATAAAATAAAATAAATAAAAAATTCCAAGTAGCTTAATTGGAGCGAAGCGAGCGAAGTTCCCATGGATGTGCTTCAATGGCGTAATGTCTGTTACGCCATAACTTCCCGATTTCTTAACCGATTTTAATATTTTTTTTTGTGGAATCGAATCATGGTTTAAGACCAGATGGTGACGGAGCCCGAATTTTGAAATTTGCAAAAATTCCCATCGAAACAATTTTTTTTTTCTTTTTTAGGTATTACGCTCTGCTCCAATATGTTGTGCTAGAGTAGCTTTATGCTTAGCGACTGCATCGCCTGGTTATTGGATAAGTCACCCTCTATTTGTGACATCAGACATTGTTTATTTACGTTTGAATTTTACAGATGAAAAAATCTTTGGCGGGAAAAAGCTCTCCATTTATTATTCGTGGGACCGATTCATCAATTAATCCGTTTTTAATACAGTTTCATACTTTTTACGAGCTTTTATTTAATTTGCTTTCCAAGTTGTCAGAGACAAATTTTGCGATGGATATTTCGACCACTTTCCGATATCCAATCAGGCTGAAATTTTGGTTCTGACTAATACTCCATCAAGGGTTTTTGATGTGATAAAGTTACAAAGTTTCTTCGGCTGTCCATTTGTGGTTTCCGTGGTGAGGGCTATCGTGAGAACGCCACGCCATTTGCGGTAGTATCGGCCGATAGCGCGAAAGATAACGAACATTGTTGCTGTCACCACTTTTAAAATGTTCAAACGTTACTATCGCGTTTGGAGTTTATATTTGTGTGATGGTTCTTAACACTATGTAAATAAGGTATTAATTTAAAATCTTCTCTCATTGTTTACTTGAATGATAAAATAATGGACAATACACACTAATTTAGGAAGTATCATTAATAATGTTTGACATTTGCTACTGTTATATAGTAATAATGAGATTTTAGCAATTAATTTTCTATTTAGTGAATGTATTTAGTTTTTTAAGTAATTTATTAAATAAAAGAAACAATTATTCGTCACACTAACATCTGCCCCTTCCGGGATTCGAACCCAAAACATCAGTGCGAAATGCAGGATCGCTACCGTTGCACCAAACGATCGTCATAATAATAATATATTTGTACTTATAATGAAGGAGCAATAATAATCCTAGCAAGTGTTTATGTTTATACTGATGGTGATGATGTACTCACCACCATAGCGTGATTGTGCATGTCGCCACAAGGGCTGTCGCAACCCTCATGGTCGTGGTCGTGGTGGTCGTGCATCGTCTCCATATCGTGAACGTGGTTCATTTTTCAAGGAGTTCTGTAACAAATTATTTTTTTAAGTCATAGACAAAAGATAAATCGAGACGAGTTTTTGATGTGAAACATCTTTTCTCTCGCTCTCCTGCAATTTGTGGGAGTGATTTCGTGTAATGGGACGAAAGTGTGTAACAGGAAGTCGCGTAAGCGCGCGCTATTCGATTTGACGAATGAGCGCGCGGTTTCAGAGTTGACCGTCAGATAGTACCAACCAATTTTCCGAGAGGTCGGTGTTGTCAGCCATCAGCTGTGCACTTAAGTTACAGTGTTGTAAGTGTAAATATTGTTTATAAAGTTTGCTGTTGTATAAATTAATTTATATACTTCAACTACCATAATAAACATTGACTGTTGATAATAACTCTCAATAAAGTGCAGATCATTGGAAAAAATTCAAGTAAGTAATAATAAATAATTATTCGAATAAAGTATTTCAGTTAGCTTTTTTAAATTTTTAGGTTAATATCTGTCACTGCTTAAACAAAATCTTTTATGAAATTAATCTTTTTTTATGATCTTACGAAAAAAAAAATCAGTATTCAGCTTTTTTAAATTTTCAGGTTAATTTCTGTCACTGCTTAAAAAAATTCTTTTATTAAATTTGATCTTTTTTATGATCTTCTCCATTAATATCTTTAATTTTGATTGCAAAAAAAAGAAAAATACTAGCTATTTACACGGATCATTTCTTCGATATAAAAAAATTCTCAAATATTAATAATTCTAATTTAATTTCAACGATTTCATAACTTGCAGGAATGGTTAAATCCAGAGCAGAATATAATTTTAAAATAGCTTATTACTAAGTTGAGATGTCAAATGTTACACATCATTTGCGACTACTGTAAGGCTCGCTCGTTTTTTTTTCAGTATGAGAAAACATTAAATACATTGTTCTGAACCCAAGTGAAGTAGCTAAATCACTTGTTATATGAAATGCAGAAACAACGACAGTATCACAACTCCCAGACCCGAGCCAATATAGGAAAATTCGTTTTCTATATTCTCCTGGCTGGAATCGAACCCGGGCTCTCGGAGTGGTTTTACCATAACAACCGGCATGCGAGCCACAAGGAGGTTGTCGAGAAGTGTTATATACTCTATCGTATAAAATAAGAAAAAAACTGGATATCTCCCTCCGTCTTACGAATTTTCGAACAGGTCACGTGTCCTGAAGCGAGTTTAACATTTTTTACCCATCCCAAAAAGTGCACAACGCCGCTAAAGAAGTTTTCACTTCAAAAATATTTCCAAAAACCAAAAGGGAACTATGCAGATTAAATGGGTTCCCCGACGATTAATCTTCTTATCGATCTTTGCAAATTTTATCAATATTATCTACTTTGTAATATTAAAGTAAGTCATATGTTAATAAACTCCATTAACTGTCGTTGACTAATGCAGCTTTCTATGTTTGTGTTACCGTAATACTGATTATTCTAACATCAATTGTAATTATTATAAGAGCAATAACTAAACATGAGGTTGTTTTGACAAAAAGTATAATAATTATTATAAAATATTTGACGCATTTATTGTGTTCTGTAATAAAGATTACTTTCCCATTATTGGATTTCCCACAGTTTATTTTAACAACTGAAACGCAACTCGCTAATATTGAACAACATTATCCATTTAAGTATCTAATTTGATTCCATTTCTTTTAATTTCCACTGCTTCGTTTTCTGTCTCATTGTTTTATATTAGATAATAATACTAGCTGCACCCGGCATGCTTTTCAATGCTCTTTTTTGCTGACCGTTTACTGAGTATACATATAAATAATACAAGAGGATGTTACTTTCATTGGTCTACAGCGTAAAAAGTAGAAAACTACATACTAGCAAATTTCGACAGGTGTTCACAAGGCTCTTTACCTCCAAAGGATGCGTTCGTTTCTCAAATTTACTTGTGAGCCGAATGGTTTTTTTCTAGTATTTTTATATCAAAATCATCATATTTATTTTCCAGAATATCAATAACTAAAGAAAGAAAATTTTACAAAAAAAATGGTTAGATAACCATATGTAGCCGTTAAATTATTAGACAACATAAGCACTTGTGTTATGGAATTCAGAAATATAAATAACAAAAAATATATAGATAAAGTACACAACTACAGAAACAGACAGGTATATAAAGTCTGTTCATTCTAACTTGTCCTATTTTGTAAACAATCTTGGCACAACTTTTTAACAAAATCACCCATTTAAATATAAACAAATAACAAAGTCAATAATCTATTACAATAAATTGTTATTATAGACTGAAACCTATTGAATCTAGTTGTCAGTTGATTTTTAATGCTGCATTTTCAATAAAAGGGAATGCCAAGATTGTTTACCAAATAGGACAAGATAGGATGAATAGACTGTAGAGCCTTGTTGTACTATTAAACTGTGTAACTTAACTTTCTTTAAAACCTGTTTTGTGCATTAATAAAAGTCTACATTCTTGAGTAAATATAAGGAAAATGATTGAGATTATGAGAACAGGAAAATTATGCTCAATTTGCTGTGGTTGCTTGGATGGAACGCATTTATATTTACATTACCAAAAAGCGATAAGATTATATCTTTTAAAAGATAAACAATGTCTGTGACCAAGAACTATGCGCACGGGAGCCATTCATAACGCATAATTTCAACTGACATAAAGTAATTTAGCATACTAATCAAAAGGTATAAATTGGCATATATTGCAGCTTAGGTTAGGATAGGTATTTTTTTATTCATCACTAGTCAGAAAGCTATTTCAAATTAAGCCAAATGACTAGTATGCGTTCTAAAATTATACATTTGGAATTTCTGCGAAAAAAGACAGATCCTAAAAAAATAAGCAAAATATCGGTAAACTGCTATTAAGGACTTTTTACTTTTTTGATGAATTCGGATTTTTTTTCCGCCTTTAGCGACTTGGGCAACCTCCGAACGTGGCGGAGGGAGGTGGTGAATCCTACATGGATACATCGGTCGGCCCGAGAGGTTATGTCAGACTCTTACTGACTAAATACCAAGACAACTAAATACGAAATCGACTCGGGTCACAAGTGAATTCTTTCCCGCCTGAGAATTCACTTGTGACCCGAGTCGATTTGTTCTAGTATTTTTTTTATCTGTTACTATTCTGTGAATTCATTTCTTAGTGATAAATTTTAGAAATATGTAATTTTTTTTACTGTTATTTAATATTATTGTATTGACTTTCTTTGCCTTAATTAATGTTTATGTTTTAGCTCTATTATGATCAAATTTGAAATTTTTGTGTTTTATTATGACTTATTCCTTTTTTTAACTTTGTATTATTTTTATGACACGGGTAGCTAATTAATTTCCAGAAATATTCTTGACATTAATTTATGTTATTATTTAAATATTTACACACCATTCGTATATGCTACGGTACATTTTGTGCTTAACACCTTTGTTATCCCAAATGTTTTTGCAAATAAACAATTTGATTGCTCGATTGAACCGAAATTCTTTCCTTCTCCACACCAAAGCCACATCATCCTTGCCCTTTACCTCTGTACCGACACAATGACCTTCAAACAGGTGTATTCAGTTCACTTGAGGTAGTGACTCACATTTCTAACTGTTGTACTAATAAAATGAACCTCATTTACAATAACAACAGCTGTTTAAACGTGAACAAATGTCCTTGGGTTGACATTAACTGTTAAAATACATCGTAATAAAAATGTTAATAATATTACTATTGCTTTCTGTACTAAAGATTGTTGTCCCATTAATTGAGGACCGTTTGGTGCAACGGTGGCGATCCTGCCTTTCGGTCCTGTGTTTGAGTCCCAAAAGCAGCAGATGTTTCTGTGATCAACACAAGTATTTGTACCTGAGTTATTGGTATGTATATATATATTTCTATTAATTTTTCTTATTTATGTATGTATGTCTATCCGTTACCCTAGTATCCGTAACAAAAGACAGTGCTTACTTTGGGCTAACCTAATTGGTGTCAATATAAGAAATATTTTTAATGGATGTCTTACAGTTTATTTTATCAACTGAAACGCAACTTTATGGCACCGTTTTAAGAACTTATATGTATTAATATCACTTTCAGACCTATTCTGCTTGAAATCAACTTAACTGACGAAGAGATACAACCCTAAATGTTTAAACAAAATAGATTGTGAATTAATGATATACATAACAATTCATAACTATGTGATTGGGTTAACCCCGTTTAATTATATTCATTATATAAACAAACATTTTTGACGTGACAACGTCTTATAAATTGGTTTGCCGGGTGACACTTCAAGAAACTGCGTTACGCTCCGCTCACGTTATGCGCTCACAATGAGAGCGAGTGAGAGGCACGCGTCCCTTCCACTCGGGCATGGTTAGCCCGCCTAAGAGCGAGAGAGACAGACATAAAAAGTGGAAGGGACGCGTGCCTATAAATTAATGTTTTAAATATAATTCTTTGTATAAATAAATGTTTTAAATTGTTACTATTATTTCATCCTTCTTCCTACTATACGAATGAATATTCACATTTAAATTATTTTACCACTCAAAGTCGTTGTCACGTAAAACTTTCGCCCGTATACCGACTTTACAGGCAACCAATTTTTTTTTATATACATTCCTTTTCTATACCTACTAAGATTATCTTCGGAACCAATGGTTCCAGTTCAAATATTTTACTAAAAAAATTAAGATTATCACTATGGAACGGAAAAAAACGTTAGTTAAACTAACGGAGCGCAGTAGGATTATTACTAAGTGGGTTTTCTCACAAGGAACTTACTCAACATAGGTCATCGAGGTATATCCCCTTGACAAGGGGATAGTTTCAGCGATTTCCTTGAGATAAGATACTGCTTCGATTTATTCAATTGCGACTTTCTGTTCTTAAAGAATGCATAAACTGATTTATGAACCATCGTTCACTTCATACAATTTTATTGAAAATTAATACTAAAAAACATACACCTTGTATGTGATACAAAATCGGGATTCAAATCCAGTTCCTCTCGCTATTCGGGCAAATATTCTCTAATTGAGCTACCACGACTTTGACAGACCCGTTGAAATTTTAGAAGTGTATCTTATGCTGAAGCTAGCGCCGGACTTTTTGGCGGGAGCGGGAAGCGTGACGTTGGTGGTTTTGTTTCTCTTGTTAAATTTTGTGTTGTGGTGGATATTAGTGCGTAATTATGGTGGATTATTACCCACTTAGTGTTTGTGAACATATAAGTGTTGGAAAGTGTGACATAGCAGCGGAAGTTGTCTTTTCCTGCTCTCTCAAGAAGTCTACGGGGAGGTTTCAGTAAAACCCCACACATTTACTGAAACCTAGGGAAAGGGATATTCTACTGCATCATCATCAGAAATAACTCAAGAATACTTATACTTACTTGGCTAAATGCACAAATTGTGCAAGCCATAAAGAAAGAAAACGAAAGACGCTAGCGCTCCGTTCGCCTCGCCCGATCACACTTTTTGTAACGCTCTCGTCACGCATTCACTTCTAGCAACTTCTAGTATGATAGAGGTAAAATAATAGCATCGTATATCGAATTATATTACTAAACTTTGTTAAGTGTCTCAGAAGATTATTAGTTTGCGAGTCGGTTCCAAGAGTTTAAACCGAAGTGTAGTGCTTCGTGATGTATATGTGGAGTGCGTGACCTAATCGCGAACGAATCGAATATTATTTGAGTTTTCATTGTTCTGATCTGATTAGAGACCCAATCACGCACCAAATAGTTGGTGTTCAATAAAATACTTTTCGTATTACCCTATATTTTAAGGTTGTTGGAGTTAATTTGATGGTCTCTGTATATATTTTATCTATCTATTTATATATATACAGGGCGTCCCAAACTTATGGGACATGAAGGGGAAGTACCTTAAATATCGTAGATAGTGAATTTTGCTCAAAGAAGACTTTATGTTATTTTTAAAAGTTAGTAATTCTGCATTCATAGATTTTCTAAAAATTACTTGCTTCGTCTGGAAATCGAACCAACTTAAATGTCAAAAAAAAAATATCACCCTACTTTTATGATGCCAATCGAAAGAATAGCTAAAAATAATAAATTAATGTAGTTCTAAAATTTGAAAATGGAACAGTCTGTGCGAGCGTTGAAGGCAAATTTAAAACGAAAATAATATTGTTCTTAAATTTGAAAATGGAACAGTCTGTGCGAGCGTTTATTTTTCGGATATTGATCTGTTTAGTCTTAATTCACTTACACAAGTGTTATTGTGTTAATTTATTGCGAACATGGCATATCAAGTAAGTTTTGATCTAATGGAAGCATATTTTTTGAATGATAAAGATATCTCTAGAAGTTTGCGGTGGTATAGCGTAAAATATCCTGATAGACAATTACCGTCTCGTAAAGTTTTGAAAAGGCTTGTGAACAATTTGAAAACTCTGGGACGTTTCGATAAACGCCCAAGAGAACCACAGCAAGAAAACCGTACGATCAACGACGAAGAACTTGGTATTTTAATTTACTTTTCGGCTTTTCCGAAAGCATCGGTGAGAGAAGGAGAACATGAAATTGGAGTTTCGAAAAGCAAAATACACCGTGTATTAAAAAAACACGGTTTTAAGAGTTATGTTGAAGGACGATTGGTTCAAAAATTACTTCCGGGCGATACAGAAAGGAGAAGAAATTTCTGTCTTGATATCCAGGCACGCTTGCTCGAAAATCCAAATTTTTTGGATAATATTATTTGGACAGACGAATCTAACTTTAGCAATAACGGTATGTATAACCGCAACAATAATCGTATTTGGTCTAAAGAAAATCCCCTACGAGTCACTGAAACGAATAACCAAGTGCGTTTTTCACTCAACTGTTGGTGCGGACTTTTAAAAAACCGGGTTTTCTTAATCCATTTTTACCAAGGAACCTTGAACACGGAAAAGTATTTAGGAATACTTCAAATTTTAAGGGATAAGATAAGAAATCTTTCCGCGGCGGAGCAAGAAAACTTAATTTTCCAACAAGATGGAGCTCCGGCTCATAATAGTCGGAGAGCAGCAGATTTTCTAAATGAATGTTTTCCTACATGGATTGGTACAAATGGACCGATTAGATGGCCGGCCAGATCCCCGGACCTTACACCATTAGATTTCTTCTTTTGGGGATACGTGAAAGATATGCTTTACAAAAAGCGATACGAGAACGTGGGCGAGTTGCAAACAGAATTGTGCCATATCACATCGAGTGTTCACCATAAAATGATAAGAAAATCAACAGGCAGCGGACTCATTAAAAGATTGGTGATTTGCGTAAGACAAGAGGGATCACATTTTGAGCATTTAATTAATTAATTTACAAAAAAATACCTACTTAATTGACTACGGCAGTTTCATGTATGTTTTTAATTTGATTAAAATATTAATTTCACGTTGTTCCTTTCTTTTAAAAAACCATGTAACTTAAGCATAGTTATTATTTTTTAGCTATTCTTTCGATTGGCATCATAAAAGTAGGGTGATTTTTTTTGACATTTAAGTCGGTTCGATTCCCCGACGAAGCAAGTAATTTTTAGAAAATCTATAAATGCAGAATTACTAACTTTTAAAAATAACATAAAGTCTTCTTTGAGCAAATTTCACTATCTACGATATTTAAGGTACTTCCCCTTCATGTCCCATAAGTTTGGGACGCCCTGTATACTAGCTGACCCAGCCACGCGTTGCTGTGTTATAAATTAAAATAAAACCTATCCTATCTTTTAAGTTAGATCAAATAACAGATAGTTACGAAGTTTGATCAAAATCGGTTAAGTAGTTTAGGAGTCCATCGCGGACAAACAACGTGACAAGTAATTTATATATATTAAGATAAAAAAACCCACTGTGACAGGGATTTTTAAACCCTGCTCCAATCGCTCCAATATATGATGCTAGCGAAGCTTTATGCTTAGGTACTGCATCGACCTAGTTCGTATTATTTTTATAATAATGTAGTCATGCATCAAACAATGCAATGATCATGCAACGGTTATATAAAAATGCAATTAAATATCGAATTGTATTTATTTTCCTGACACGCTATTTTGTATACTAACATACCTACTGATAATTAACCAGTTTATTATGTTATAAACACAATACTTTCGTACGTATCTTTCAATAATCGCTGACACCAACACGGCAATATTGCATCATAACCGGTTAAGTAAAATTGGGTTAAATTGCTCATTACATAAATAAGTATTTGCCCGCCTGAGAAAACATTGTGAGCCGAGTCGATATTTTTAATATTTCTCTATTAAAATGAAAAACTTACTAACTTAGATTCATTTTGAGTTTAAATACTTGCGTATGTAAAAAACAATTTGTTGCTATCTAGGAATTATAGTTTTATCACTGTTCTTGAAATAGCTTCAGCAAAAATATAACTTTTAAATATTTTCAGCGTTTTTCGCTTATATCTTAAAAAATGTTTATGTGGCTAAACGACATTTTAGCTAACGAACGAGAGTATAGGTGAGATAGCATTAAAAATGAAAATAATATATAATAAAAATCATATAAGTTATTTTCTTAAATTGTTAATAGGTAAGCGCTTGACCGCTATTTCGCGTGATGGTGAGCGACGATACGATCTAGGATGTGACGCGCCTGCCTAGAAGATACCTATTCACTCTTTACCCGAAGATCCCTAAATTGTATTTATCAGGAAACAGACTCAGGCAAAGAATTCCACTCTTTAGCGGTGCAGATCACGAAATTGGAACCAAAACGCTTAGTGCAACTCTTTGGTATGTCAACCATATAACGGTGGCGCCTATTTGTAAGTCTGGTTGTCCGATGAAAAATTGGGGACGGCTGATGGGGTTCTATTTGTGGATAAGTATTTTTAATCAATTTCAAGGAGCTCTATGGATGAAATTATTATGTACGGCGTATTGTGGATGTTAACAATCAAATGTGAGGTATGATTTTCTGATAGGTAACAAGAAAATGTTATCCCGAACCCCAAGATACGGATGGCACCTAGCTTAAGTATGCTATTCCCAAATTTTAAAACCAGAATAAGAAAGAATACTACGACATTTCGGTTTAAAAACAGGACGCGGTATAAATACAGAAATTCCCGCCAAAAAGTTTTTTAAATAATAAATTGTTTACTTTGCAATAAGAATACAAAACATATGACTTAACTAACCCCCACACTAGGCTATGCCTGTTCTATGGGGGATATATACGGTAAACACAATACGACTTAAAGCCAAACAAACAGAATCGAACAATTTTAACTTGATAAATAAAAATTACGAAATATAGAAACGGAAAAAGATTATTTTAAATATAAGCTATTTTTTTGGTATGGAAATGATACATGATTATGTCGCAGAAATTCTTGATGTTGTTACCATAACTGACATACACGTATTCGTTCATCACTATTGCATTCTACTTCAAGTCATTATGTAATAGCGCAAACATACGTTTTGTGCTCTTCGGCTTATTCTGTGTTTCGTACCGTTACGTATAGGCGTGCTTAAGAAGGTTATGGGTCAAAGTTGCGCTGAATATACGCTGTTTCTGATGAATGAACGAGTGAACTGAACTAATAAACATTATTTAAAAAAAATTGACATACACGTATACTGAATACCGACTTTGTTACACCCTATCATATTTGGGATACCTTTCTTTCATAATTTTTTTTATTCCTTATTTATTTTGGCCCAAAATATATATATATATATATATGTCTATCCGATCCCTAGTATCCATAACGCAAGCCTTATGATGATAATGATTTTTAATATATTTTGTTTCGGGAATACACGAAAACATAATAAAAAATATAATAAACTGCCCAAATTAATTTATAAGAAAATTGAAGGAGCATTTGTTGGAAAACGACTTTTACACTATACAGGAGAATTTAGAGTGTAATGTAAATAACAATTTGCAAAAAATACATATTTAGAGTTTATGTGTATATAAAAATAATATACGATGTTTGTATGTTTCCTTCCTATGTGTTTCGAAACCATTAGTCAGATTATGATGAAATTTTGTTAATTTGTTAGTGTTTAATTTCATCATAATAATTGTAGATACTGCCTAAATATTGTATATAGTTAAGAACAAACTGTAACCTAGAATAAGAAATATAACAATGTAAATTGGATTAAAATAAATAGAAATAAGCAAAATGTTAGCAAGTAAAGAAATATTGTAAATAAACAACCCGGACAATGTTAAAACTACAAAAATCAAATAAAAACTGTATGTACCCAATCATTAACCCATCCCCGAAAATTATACAGAACAGATAGACAAATCTAGAATAGACGGGAATCCCACCCGTAAAGTGAGCAAGGTGAAGAAAGAAAGAAAGAAAAGTATGTAGAATGAAAGTGCGAGAGGCATATAAGCGAGAACTGGAATGAAAGAGAATAACAGAAAAAACAGTCGCCGATTATGTTGGAGGTAGCAGTGAATAAAAAAAAATATTTACCACCATTTAAAACCTAAGAACAGTTAAATTATAATCAAAATCATTTATTTATCGGACATCAACGATGAATTGTTAGTAATTTCAATCTTACAACCTATGTTAGTACTTAATAACTAAACAGGAATTGGTGATAACAGAAATTTGTGTCAACAGAGGACAGTCCCCACTGTCGGCAATACTTTTTAAAACCTGATTACGGCTGCCACGGACCCGACGCAACAAGGATCCAAGGACGCAATTTAAGGTTTTCGTATTTGCATAAGCGTAGAACTAACAATCCTTTTTGAATGTTACCCCAAATTGGGAGGCATAAAGTTCCCATTTAGGTAGTCCTAATGATACTACCTTGTCATTCAATTACCGCAGTAACACAGCGTGGGCGCAGGATGACGTCACAGCCACGACATCTTGCGGCCGTCGACATCGGCGAGTTGCATCCTTGACAATGGCAGCGGACTTGTGTAACTCCGGACTCAGTATATCCTAGAGCTATATCCCACTCCGGATATATATTTAATCACTCCGTTACATTGTAAAAATTGTTCATATTATAAAAACGTATATAATATAATCCTCTTTATGTTTTTTGTGGATTGATTATATCAGGATAAATAAGCCGCGTGCTTGAAATTAAAAAAATATATTTAAGAAGCAATTGGAGATATTCAACGGGTTTATAAAGGTCTCGCTAGCTCAGTTGGATGGCGAGAGGTTGGGGGTTGGAGTTCCGCCTGTCTACAGAGTCAACTTGATATTAATGACTTATCTATGTATACATATAAACAAAATTGGAGTGTCTGTTTCTAATATTGAAATAAACGTTTTTTACTACATGCATATGAATTTATATACGGTAGATACACCAAGATAACATTTTTTTTCAATTTTTGTCTGTCTGTCTGATTGTTCCGGCTAATCTCTGAAACGGCTTGATCGATTTTGACGAGACTTTTATTGGCAGGTAACTGATGTAATTAGGAGTAACTTAGGCTACTTTTACTTTTGAAAAATAAAATTACTGTGCCACAGCAACGCGTGGCTGGGTCAGCTAGTTTAATATAAATTGAGTCACGAATAAAAAAATGAAGAATTCTAAAAATGCATAAGACTGCAAATAAGGAAACAAAAAAGGTAAGGACATAGTGGCTTAGGTACTATTCTTGTGCCCTGTGAAGTAAGCATTAAGATAACTTAATGGAAAGTTGGTGTTAAGCAGTTTATTTTTATATGGATGCAATACATATGCAATTGTAGCTATTACGACAACGGACGTCAAATCAACAGACTACGAGGGTTCGGGAATAGGTGTAACCCACATTTTATTATTATTAGAAATGGTTATTTTTCCATATATATAATTTTTTTAATACGATATTTATAAAATATATTAATCTATAATCTAAGATCACAAATTTGTTGTTTGTCTGTCCGCTCTTTTCCCCGCTCTTTTTCCATTGTATATGCGTTACCATAGCAACGCGTTAACCGCAAGTAGTTCGCCTACCAGACGCTAAATGACGCTAACGGAAAAATATTTAAGAATAGAAAAAATTTAAAGAATTTTGTCCACCCGTGCGAAGCCGGGACGGGCCGCTAGTATATGTATACTCTAAAAACATATTTGTTGTTTGTGTGTTTGTCTGTCCACTCTTTTTCCATTGTATCAATTAACGTTACCATAGCAACGCGTTACCAGGTCAGCTAGTTACAACAATTATAAAATAGAATTTAAAATATTTGTTGTAATCTACATTATTTTTTATCCAACATATCTGTCAATACGATATTTATGTTCCAACTAATTAGCCTAGTCCAAAATAAGCACTGTAAGGCTTGTGTATTGGATACTAGGATAAAGAATAAACATATATGATACAATAGATATGTGATATTCTTAGTTTTTTAGAATAAGAGCATTTGTGTGTGTATTTTTAAAGAAATCTTTTCTGTGACAGACCTACTAAAAATGGTGAAGGTCAAACTTATGACAGCGTTTGGAAAAAATATTAATTTGCGAGCGCTTGGCAACCCTGTAAGTGCGTTCATCTCATTGGTCGATAATCGGCATAGACAATCGGCGGCATCCTGATGCTCCGCGTTGTTCGGCCGCCACTTATAACATTATTTTCCCTCACTTCGCTGGGGGCTAAACTTTATCTGCTTATAAACCGAAGCGTTTTTTTATTCAGAATAGATTCGCACTTGATCCCAATCAAGCCAAATTTGTTAAATAAAAATAACAAATCAATTGTTTTAAATTAAATAGTTTTACTGTGATAAAGGCATTAAGTTTTATTGTCACATAACTCCCCCCGACATTTAATCATAAAGGGGTAAGACTGCAATTTTATTAATGGCTCTAGTAGTCATTTTACCATTTTTTAGTTTAAGCTCTACTGATTTTACATAGACGTCCTTACCAAAAAATAATCGACAAACTCTAGCCACAGACCATTGCAAAGGAATTTTCATCACATAACAAAACTAAAACACCTTCTTTTATGTTATCATTAAGGGGTTGGCCCCCGGACAGAAGCCACGATGGAAAGAGCCAACCCAGAAGGGACTTATTTACTCTGAATTTAAAATCAGACGGGTTATAAGTTCTCGGAAATACAGTCGCAGGGAGGGAGTCCCACTCCTTTGCTGTGCGCATTATGAAAGATGACAAGCGCTTAGTGCGACAGATACAAATAGCAACCAAGAAAGGGTGGTAACAATAAACTCCGACCACAACCTCAACAATCTACATAGTCAAGTGGATCGCATTCCGATTGGTAACGTCACTCCAGTGTTCGATCCCCGGCCGGGTCAATGTAGAAAACTTTTGTTTATTGGCTCGAGTCTGTGTGTTGTGGTACCGTGGTTGTTTCTAAATGGGGCGCATCTTTATAAATACTCTCAACATCTATGCATATCATACATCTCATTACATCTCCATAAGTAACATGCGACCCCACGTTTTGAGTGGCCCCTCGCTTGGCCCCGCCGGGTTATTTTATTCTTTTTTGGTCACTGAAAAGCGTGGGATTTTTAGATTTTTAAATCTAGTCTTATTTTTTAGTAAATTAAATCATAGACAATGATTTAATTTTTATATAGAATATTGAATTTTTAGCATAAGAAGTGCTCTACTAGTCGCCTTACATAATTGGTCATAATTTCACATAGCATAATTTGATATACATTGCAGTTAGGTTATGTTAGATAATTTTTTATCTATTACCAGCCAGCAAGATCTTATTTTGCGAAAAGTTTGTGTACCAAATGACAAATGGGATTAAAAACAACTTGACGATCCAATATACCTTAACATAAGATATAGATTGCGCCATGTAACTTGAACTAAAATATAACCAATAAAGCATAGGAATTTTATAACTTATCAGAATTTGCTGCTCTGCAGGTGTTTTCAAAAAAAAGTTGAATATTATGGCTTAAAGCATGTGATTGATTAGGTAGGAAACCCTTTTGGTTTCCTTTCGAAAGATCGAAAAAGGTTTCAAGAAAATAATAATGATACTTAAGGTAGGTAAAATCCTTTTCCTAAATAAGGTCAGGCAATATTTCATGCCGGGATTGCTTTTAACTCTCTATAAAGCTCAAGTTCGATCTTGCATGGAATATTGCTGCCATCTCTGGGACGGCTCAGCTAATACCAACTTTCTGCACTGGACACAATTCAGCGCAGAACTGACAGGCTCATTGGTGACAGCAAATTGATGAAGAGCAAGCTTCAAACCTTAACTTACCGCCACAAAGTCGCCTGCCTATCGGTCTTCACTTTTTTCAATAAAGCAATTTTCATGAATTGTTTTTTTATTATTTTTTTTATTTAAATTTTGATTATTTATTCATTTTAAATTAAGTGTGCATTATTCGCTTCGGTTACCTTATGTAATTTTATTTGAATTCTTTTGCCCGACTTGACGGATCGCTACCGTTTACCGGACAATTTTATAATTTTACCTCTAGTTTACTTCAAAAATATTTTTTTAATATTCGCATGTTATGATAACATGGTCTAAAATTCCACGTTTCTATTGTTTTACTGAAAATCGTCTGTCGCCACGCGGATGTTTACTACGTCGCGGGACGTGTCGGGTGGACGCGCGTGTTTTATCAACATGCACCCGCAACTCACAATATTTGGCGAATTGTCGGCGATGTTCTAATTCTGACGGAAAAGATTGTCATGAAAACATGGGATGTATGCATTCGACTGTTTATGCACGCCGGCTGGGAAGCGACTCGCCACACAAATATAACTTTGGATCTAAATAATAATATTTCTTATGTTCACACCAATTGGCTTAGCCCAAATTAATACATAAGTTATGAATACTAGGGTAACGGA
Organism: Calamotropha paludella; assembly: GCA_927399485.1. Lineage (NCBI taxonomy): Eukaryota > Metazoa > Arthropoda > Insecta > Lepidoptera > Crambidae > Calamotropha > Calamotropha paludella. Next base: position 23,028,073 of record OV656820.1, on the reverse strand, counting down.
TAGATAAACAAATATGTTACATAGACATGTATTATTTATAGAAATACTAGCTAACCCGACCAAGCGCTGTCCTAAGTTGGAATATATCCAGCAAAATGTAAATAAAATTCATCAAAATTGGTTTTTTATATATAAACACACATTACTCATGTATACAAACACAAATGCTGGTATACATCACACAAAAATCCTCCCCTTTCGAGATTCCAACTCGAAAGGTAGGATTTCTACCGTAACAAATAAATAGTTGTATGCATTTTTATATTGTTTCGATTCCTATTTGTAAACAAGGGACGCTTATGAAACCTATTTTATGCGTAGGTACTTAAAAACAATGCATTGTAATTTGACTAAAACATTTTTTACGAATTTTGTGCATAATTTATTTTATATTTAATCATGACGTTTCGACTCCTTTACAGGAGCCGTGATCACAGGATGACTAAGGTAATGGTCGTCATACATACATTCTCTACTACTTTCAAATATTTTAATCGGGCACGTTCCTAAGTGTTAATTTTTTGACGTGATAACGTCTTATAAATCGATGAACGCCGGCTGCACGCACGAAAAAGTGTATCGTTCCGCCTGAACCGAGCATGCAAGCGAGAGCGCGGAACAAGCGATAGAGAGGCACGATCGGCCTAAGCGTAAGACTTGTGGTTCATCTATCTCTCTTCCACTTCATGAAGTGAATATTTAATGTGGTTTCCATTGTTTATTACAATAATTTAATGTTAATTTATCGAAAAAAATTTTTTTTACAATCAACTCCTTCTTTGTATTATACAAAATAATGATGATTCAGTGATAATAATTCAATTAAATTCATAAAAGTATGCAATTTTTCATCAATGTTTTCCTATGACGCTATCACGTAAAATTATTGTACGTAAACTGACTTTACAGACAAGTCTTTTTTTTATTTAAAGTTTAATTTGTTTTATTTTGAATTTTATTTAGTTATTAAAGTCTCATCATTATTTGAAAGTGTAATGTTCGCGGAAGTGTAAGAATATGTTTAGTAAACAAGAGATGCTTATCTCATCTGAAACCTATTTTATGCATAGTACATTTAAACATTGTATTGTAACTTTCACGAGAGGTTTATATTAAATTATTATCGTTCGGCGTACCGGTATAGCCGTGTCTAATCCAGGTATGTGTTAATTTTGTACGGTTTATTCAAATTGTCGAAAGTTTTCAAAAACACCGAACACATGACGAATCTCTGCCATTCATATCTAACGAGAAACTAAATACATGATCACAGATTTAAAAGAAACTGCGTCGGTTTCATATGAATGTCGAACTTTGATAATAATAAATTATTATTTCTTAGAATATTGTTACGTTTGATTTTAAAATAAATTGAGCAGCATATTCTTTCGATAAGTCGTTGCTCAATTATTCAGAATTAACAATTTGACGACTGTTATGTGCAAGAGTAGCGATCCTACCTTTCGCACTAACGGTCCTGGGTTCGAGTCCCGGGAGTGCCAGATCTTGAATATTTGCACCTGAGTTATGGGAGTTTATACATATTCCTATAAATATTACATGTCTATGTGTCATCTATGTAGGTATTTCTATCCGTTACCCTAGTATTCCTAATACAAGCCTTATAGTGGGCTAAGTTAATTGGTGTGGATGTAAGAATTACTATTATTATTTATTTATCCATTAATTAATAGTTAAATGAATGCCACATTAAATTTCTAATTCAAAAACCGCTACACGTCATTACTATTAAAGACAATTATTAGCAAACATATTTAAACAAATGATAATAACACAAATTTTTTTGAAAGTACATACAATACGATTCTTCGGACGTCTGTTTTTTTTTGTCAAGTATCCATTGCTGCGTTACAGGGCAGACCAACGCAATTTCTTTTAAAGTTACCCATCATGGATATCTAATTAATGTCAATCATTCCAACTACCGAAATTGATAGTGAGATGGTATAATAAATTTTAATAGAAAAATACTAGAATAAATCGACTGGGCCCACAAGTTATTCTCAGGCGGGGCTCAAACTCTTAACTTTTGGGATAGTTGTCCGGACATCCAAAGGATGCGGGTTCGAATCCCATCTGGGAATAACGAATTTATCATTTAAGATAGCATTAAAAAGGCAAAATCATAAATGAAATGACTGTTTCATCCTAATTTATTGTTAAACATTTGTAAAAATGTTTTTTTTTCAAATGGGAGGAAATGTAAACAAAATAAAAATTACTAAAAAAATTTCGACAAGTGCGCAAAAAGCTCGGTAGCTCAATTGGGAGAGCAGTGGACCGGACATCCAAAGGTTGATTCCGACTTGAAGATAAGTTGTGGGAAGAGTCGATGTTTCCTAGTAGTTTTCTAAAAAAATATAATTTATCATAAGTCTCAGCCAAATGACGTCCACTGCTCGACAAAGACCTCCCCAAAGATTTCCAGTGTGTAGCAGAATTGCACAGCCTTGTTCCGCCGTCCAATTTCTTTTCATCGGACAACCAGACTTACAAATAGGCGCCACTGTTATATGGTTGTCATACCATAGAGTCGCACTAAGAGTTATGGTTAGAATTTTGTAATACGTACCGCTAAAGAGTGAAACTCTTTGCCTGATTCTGTGTTTCCTGATAAATACAATTTAGGAATCTTCGAGTCACGAGTGAATAGGTGTCTTCTAGGCAAGTGCGTCACATTCTAGATCGTATCATCGCTTACCATCAGGCGAGATAGCGGTCAAGCGCTTATCTATTTACAATAAAAAAAATCGTTCACGTAGAGAAAATCCGAGCATAGCACGCTCCATCGCCCTTTGGGTGACCTTGAGCCTTCTTGTTAGGCCCTAAGTAAGTCAATGACTTTATTCTTGAGACATTGCGGTATTTTGGACGAGTTTCATGAACTTAAGATGGTATTTTACAAATCTCACTGCTAAATAAAACCTCATTTTATTTTCACTTTGATACTTTTCTGTGGTAGACAAACAGAAACAGATAAAAGTGAAAAGTGTAGCCCACTTGCAAATATTTAGCGAAGCTATGCTCATTGTAGGCAACCATACAAGTACAAATAATGGAATTAACTTGTGGTTTAATATTCCGTTTGCGTTCACCGAAAATAATTGTCTTTAACGCTTTCCTGTAAGAATATTATTCATCGGATGCGACAAGTATTTTCCTCTTGCTAAGTTTCTTAGATATTCTTCCATACACAAATACGCAAAGAAATGAGTACAAAATAACTTTATTAAAATGCACTTAAAATAGGTTGGTTCGTTCTATATTTTTACCTTCCACCTATTTAGGATGTCTTTTAACTGACAAGATGAAAGGACTCATGAATCTCGCCTGCTTAAATGAAAGTAACGACATTTACAATATGGTACCATATATAATCCACAACGAAGCTCGTATTCATCACACAAACATGTTCCTCTTCCGGGACTCGAAATTGCGGTAGCATAATCGTGTGTAACACTAAATCGATATGAAAAAATCTTTCACTTTTTTAAAAGTACATTATTCCAGATGGAAATTTAGTTAACTTGACCAGAAATATCATTTATGATTGTTGAAATTGATTGCTATATTAATCATTTCGTATATCGATTCCCATCATAACGCCATTCCGAGGACCTGGGTTCGATCCCCGGCCAGGTGAATGTCAGAAAAATCATCAAAATTGGTTGAGCAATTTCGAAGTTCATCGCGGTCAAACACTATGACAGTGATTTTTTTATATATTAAGACTAGCTGACCCGGGCACGCGTTGCTGCGGCTCAGTTATTATAATGAGCAATATTTTTTATTATAAATTAAAATGAAACCTATCCTATGTGTTAAGTGCGAACAAATCAAGCAAATATAAAAAAACTCGTCAAAATCGGTTGAGTAGTTTCTGAGTTCATCGCTGTCAAACATTGTGACAGTGAATTTTTATAGATACATATAGATTAGCTGACCCGGCCACGCGTTGCTGTGTTATATACTCAAATGAAACCTATCCTATCTCCTAAGTTAGAACAAATCCAGCGAAATGAGAAAAACACATCAAAATTGGTTGAGTAGTTTCGGAGTTAATCGCGGTCAAACATTGTGACAGGTATTTTTTTATATATTGAATATTGATTGTAACAAATTACTTGCAGAATAAAATGATTCGGTTTAAATTTATTTCCCTTTCCCACTACAACACAGTTAAAAAGTATTTAGTTTATTTTGTTATGGGTTTCGCAGTAGTCGGTGGAAAGTGGCCATATCGAAGGCCAATTGCTTCACCTTACGACACTGACCACGACAGCTGAACCAATTCTCTCATCAATGTCAACTTGGTTTAAGGTATTTGAAAATGTCTCAAGTTGGCTTCCGATTAGAGAGTCGGTTATACTGTAATAAAAAAAATTGGATATACGCAATAAGAGGATAAGGAGATTTTTTGTGAACCGTACCGCTAATGAGTACGGAACTCTTTGCCTGAGTCTTTCCTGACAAATGCAATTTAGGGGTCACGATTGAATAGGTATCTTCTAGATATCTTCAGGGAGAGACAGCGGTCAAGAGCTTACCTATTTACTATAAAAAAAGACTGCTTTGTAATTATTAAAAGATGCAATCAATAACGTATTTTGTAAATGAATTATTAATTATTATAATATCTTTGTTTTATTGTATCTTATACTAAATTGCATAAAGTCAAAATTGGGACCTACTACATTACCAACTACTTGACGACCGTTTGGTGCAGCGGTAGCGATCCTGCCTTTCGCACCGACGGTCCTGGGTTCGAATCCCGGAAGGGGTAGATGTTAGTATGATGAATACGAGCCTTTGTACCTGAGTCATGGATGTTTTTATATATTTCTATGAATATTACTTATTTATGTATGATATATGTATGTCTATCCGTTACCCTAGTATCCATAGCACAAGCCTTAAAAGTGCTTACTTTGGGCTAGGTTAATTGGTGTGAATGTAGGAAATATTTATTTACTAGCTTTCCGCCCGCGGCTTCGCCCGCGTGGAATTCGGTTATATTGCGGTATAAAGCACAACTATAAGAAAACTTCTCATTCCCACGGAAAAATCTAAGAAGCGCGATGTAACGCTGGATACAATTAGTTGTTAAACGAAAACTGAATGGTACACTATATTATATGTTTACCCTTGTGGAGCAAAAACATGCAGATTTTGGGCACTGGAAACCCGGGAACACGCTACATAGAGCTGACCATGCGAAAAACAATGTTTTTCCAAGTGTACTCCAGCAACCCTTAGAGTTTGGCCTTGTGCTTTATTAATAGTCATTGCAAATAAAACCCTTATAGGAAATTGTAGTCTTTTAAATTGAAATGGGAGGTCTGTTGGAATAATTGGAATCCGAGGAATGAGTCATTTAGTGAATCATTTAGCTTCAAAATTTACATGTTCATATTCGTTTGCAACATATAAGTAGATGTAAAAATAACAGTTTAGACGATAAAACAAATTGTACGTCATCCCTCGGGAATTCCTCATTTTCGGGGATTCATTATCGTATCATTTAGCCTCTAAATTTACATGTTTATATTCGTTTGCAATATTTTACCTTGTTTTAAACGACACACAGCGCCATCTGCAATTCATCCATCAAGTAAACAATATTTTTGTTTTTCCTCGGGAATATCAATTTTTTCCAGGATAAAAAGTACCCTATTATTTAATCCGGACTTTTATCTTTACGTCTGCAAAATTTCAAAGCAATCGGTTCAGTAGTTACGGCGTGAAAGCGGAACAAACAAACAAACAAACAAACAAACTCACTTTCCCATTTATAATATTAGTAAGGATTTATTTATATTTATTTATTACTACATGCCTGTTAAAATATATAATAAATTCCCAAATAATATCAAAAGTGTAGAAAACAATATTATATTTTATAAAAAGTTGGGAGTTTTTTTAGTTAAAAAGTGTTTTACGATATAAATGATTTTTTAATTTTATATTTATGTATAATAATATGTTACCTATAGTAGTTTATAAATATATGTTTAGCTATCATAATTTTCCGCTATTGTAGATAATTTACCATAACTTATCGTATTAAATTTAGTTAATACACTTGCGTGTATGAGATTAGATTAAAAAAATAGGAAGAGAAAAAGGCAGAATACTAAAAAAAAGTATTTTAATCTCATTTAACAAATAATCACAGAATGATTTAAGCAAATAAGAAGATTGTCATAGAATAACATTTATTTAAACATTTATTAACATAATTTAGTTGAACATAAAACTATCCAAAATAACTTTATTTACTTAAACATTTAGTAAAATAGTTACACACATTACACATTTGAATAAAACACTGATGAATATAGAATAAAATATGCGCAAAATCCGTAAAAAATTGTTTTATTCAACTTTGAATAGTATTGTTTAGTTTTTAAGAATTGCAACACCTTGTAGAGCTCATATTGCGAGCTATTTTCTAGATATAAAATCCACTGTATGTTACCAATATGAACCAATAAATATTATGACTATTTTTTATTTATTTATTAATTAAATAAATAAAAAATAGTCATAATATTGCAAGTTTACAGATTTCTACAACAATGCAAGTTTACAGATTTCTCCAACACCCATGCAAGTCCCAAAAATTAATTTAAAAATGATTAAATTAATATAAACTGATTGACCATGACTTTGTCTATAATATTTTTTTAAATTTTTGTGTGTCCGCGATTAATTACAGTAAAGATCAAAAGTAATTTAACATATTGCAGTGTATGTTTGAGGAAATATTTTTGAATACAGTTGCACACTAAAATAATGTATTTTATTGCTTTTGAGTTCAGTGCATTCTTGTTGTTACGACCTTTCTGTTCTACTATAGCTTATAATAACTTACGTCACAATCCAGTTTAAACAAGTTTCTTGGGTTTTGCCGCTTTATCAATTATAAAGCACGAGTATATACAGTGCTAAGGATCAGGGCATATTTACTGTTATAAAATGTAATTGAAAAAAATGCAGACAATTATAAATTATAATTTAAATAAATAAATGATTTGAAATTGTGATTTCCACTTTTAATAATCCTGTAAATGTACCGACAACAGCACATCATCCGACCGCAAACTGTCAGGTTTTCCAACTGTTTTTAACTATTTATTGGACATTTCGTATATTCGTGGTTATTTAATTTTAAATCTAAAGAAATTGTTAGTGATGAAAATATCAACTAGTATCAGGTAGAACACCTGATTAAAAATTAAATAGCTGTTTCCCCTTCATCGATTGTTTTAAAAATATAACATTCGATGTTGTAGGTAGTTGCCTAGAACAAAAAGAGATGGCGTTGTCGTCAGCTTAATATTAATACAATTTGAAAGGCCCGCCGTCGAATTTGATCCTACCAGACTAATCCATAGGAATAAAGTACTCTGTAGTCGGAAATCAAGACCCACTTCCAATCTCAGTTCCCGCATACGACCTACTTTGACCAATTTTGCGAATTTTAATGTCGAGGACTCGAACGGACACGTGTAAAACTCGTCAGTACCTCTCGACTTTGAGAGAACATATTTCTTAAATTGACACCAATTAGGATAGTCCGAAGTAAGCATAGTAAGGCTTTATTTATGGATACAAGGGTAACGTATAGACATACATATATGAGGATGATATATGATAATTATAATATCATCAAATGTTCAGTTACAGTCTAAAGCGAAAAAGTGAACTAGTCCCGCTCCCGCATACAGAATCAAGGATTCGATTAGTTTTAGTAGTAAGTGGTGAAATTTCGTATTGTGTACCTAAATTACGTAGAAAATTTTGTGTTCCAAGAAAGATGTGTTTTTCTTAAAGTCAACCTGACAACAGGACACGTAACCAGTAAGTAACAACGAATAAACGAGAAATTGGTAATCTTGATTTTGTGAAGTCTTAATAGAGAATGTGGAAAAATAAATATAGTTATTCCAAATAAAAAAATTAACTCCTGATAAGAAATAATGAGACAGAATAATGATTCAGCGTGATTTAGACAATTGTACCTTTAAGGGGTTATGGGTTGTAATATTGTATGAAAGATAGGTAGTACCCCAGGCCACTGCAATCGCAAGTGGAGTAACATATTTGATCCAATTTAAAACAATAACTGCGCAGTCGTAGACCGGCAGTGGGTTTAGATTAGAACTGTTTAGATTATCGCCATCAATAATCAATTGTTTTGATGGAAATATTTGTTTTTTAAATAAATTTTCCTCAAGATTTACGCCTAAATTAAAACTACATAGTTCCGAACCATATTCAATGTCTATAACACTTTACAATAAATTACTGGAATACATAAAAGCTGAGACAAGTTTTTAAAGTTATTAATTGCAAAATGTTATTACTCCAATGAAGAATATTTTGAAGATAAATTTTAATGAGATATCTGCCCGTCTCTCTTCCCTGCAGCTGTGCTTATCAAGTTACGTGGGATTATTTAGAGCCTTATGCATATCGCATATAATGCAATTGTAAATAAACAAATGGTGAAGGACAGAACAGTAGACCGACACTCATAACTTTTTAGTGATATGTTAGAGAAAATTTGCAAGGTAGGCGGAGAAAGTAACGAATTGTTTTCAAGAGAATTTTCGAACGCTGTACATTCTTACTAAGGAACTGTTATGGGACTTAACGTCTGTTAGGTTGTGACTTTTGTGACACCAGCTACTACGAAAAGTGAGTACTGAAACTTTACACATGGATGGTTTTGTACGGATTATTTCTTAGTAGAGATGACAATAATTGACTGTTAATTTCATGTGAGAGTATAGACATTTTAAAGAGGGTTTATGTTTTTTAGTTTTTTTTAAATTATTTTTTATATATTTTTCGTATTTTACAATGCTATCATGTATGATAAATTATTGTGAATAAAAAAATACTACAAAATATCTACTTGGCTCAATTGGGAAAGGATTGAACCGGACATCCGAAGATTGTGGGTTCGTTTCCTGCCTGAGAATTTACTTGTGAGTCGAGTCAATTTTTCTAGTATTTTTATATAAAAAATAATTTGTCATATAGGATTCATAGTATATGGAAATTTTGATCTGAAGAATTTAGATTTTTTTTTCAACTTGTTCAGGTGTTTTAAGAACAAGTATCAGAATAAAGTTGATTTTTTTTCTAGTAAAAGAAAAAAAAGGAAAGAAAGAAAAACATTTATTGGCCCATACAAATAAAGGATAGAATAAAAAACGGATGGAAACAATGTGAAAAATTACAATTTTATGTATTTTTTTGTATATATTTGTTATGTTTGAGAGATCATAGGTTAATTTTTCATATCCCTAGGTGATAAGGGTGGCCCTCTAATCCACACATACGAAGTCGTAAAGCAACAGCTTGTCTATCTATCTATCTGTATATATAAAACAAATCTGTAACAGTGTTTAACCGATTTACTCGATCGATTTTGGTGTTTTTTTTTTCATTTTGCTTAATTTGTTGCGATTTAGGACATAGGATAGGTGTAACGCGTGGCCGAGGCAGCTAATCTATACACATTTATAAAAATGAAGTGTCTGTTTGTAAATTTGAAATAACCATTTTTTACTACATGCATATGAATATATATATACGGTACATACACCAAAGTAACATTTTTTACAATTTTTGTTTGTCTGTTTGTTCCGGCTAATCTCTGAAATGGCTGGACCGATTTTGATGGGACTTTTATTGGCAGGTAGCTCATATAATAAGGAGTAACTAAGGCTACTTTTATTTTAGAAAAAATCTTTTAATTTTAGAAAAAATAATTTTTAATAAAAAAATATACTGCAAATTATAATAACAGCCACGGCAACGTGTGGCCGGGTCAGCTAGTAGAATATAAAAACCTATGAATTAATGGTTAAACAAGAAAAATATAAAATAGCAACTAACTATGTGATGATGTTATTAAGCAGGCAAATAAATGAATTCTATACAATTTGTAAGAAAATCAGTGGACATCATTCTCAAGAGTGACCACTATTGAAATAACACAAGCACTTCGGCGTTTCTACTCACCCACAAATGACAAAATCCAATTATATTGTAAATACAATAAGTAAGTAACAATGCCCTTGGAAAATGATTATAGTAATGTCAACAACTATGATAATGATATTTAAGTAAAATACTATTGGAATTGTTTTGAATTCTAATCTAAATAGAAGTATCTACTTATCTACTATTTTTATACAATGATTTATCTATAAACAAACAATAAATCGAAATCTTTACTCCTAGGATTAAGACCTAAAAATACAAAGTACAGGATTCAAATATACTTAAGACCCTTTTCCAAATTTTGACCTATATCTCGCCTGATGGTAAGCGACGATGCGATCTAGGATGTGAGCTTGCCTAGAAGATACCTATTTACTTGTGACTTGGAGCCCCTAAATTGTATTTGCAGTAAACATAGACTTAAGCAAAGAGTTCCACTCTTTAGAAGTACGGACCACGAAATTGGAACCAAAACGCTTAGTGCGAATCTTTGGTATATCAACCATAGAAAGGTGGCGCCTATTTGTAAGTCTGATTGTCCGATGAAAATGTGGAATAAGGCTGTGTTTTTTTGGATAAGTCTATCTTCCAGAATAATCCGGTTAGTAATTTAATACCTATATTTCTTTGAAACAGAAACTTGTCGACTTTATTACAAGAAACGAGATAATGAAAGCATAACAGTGTTATTAATAAAATGGTAAACGATTTTGTCGTGCCTTTTTATCAATAAAATATATTGCAGTACATTAAATTAAGTGTTTTTGCATTTTAATAGTCTTTAGAAAGTACAAGCCATATGTGTATTTACACTGGGTTTACTGGAGTAATGGAGTATATAATTGCTTATGTAAGTGAAAAAAATATCTTTTTTGAAGTGAAAACTTCTTTAGCGTCGTTGTGATTTGCAAGTCGATGAAAGGAAAAAGCGACAGTAAAAAAAGAGAGACATAAATTCGTAAGATTTAACGTAGGAGAAAATGAGATAGTAAGCATTATGTACGTGTGTTAATACGTGTTTGTGTGCTCATGTAGTACAAAGCTTGAGAGAAGGCATCACGACAACCGTGGTATTTTGTATTTTTGAAGGTTCCACTTCTACCACGCATGAATAGCACAAATGCTTTCTTTTTTATTGAAAAAGCTAAGGCTACTAACCTTTTTATAAATAAACATGATAATACTGGTAATGAAAATAAAAAATTGTGTGCGTCAGATCCGACGCGTGGCTACTACAGCCACGCCTCCTCCTCCTCCTTATTCCTTAAAATAATAGGCAAAGGGAGTAAATAAATTCATATTAATTTGATAAAATATATTACTTAAATTATGGTACTGTACTTTATATTATTTTTCTATTTGGGACTTAAGAGCCGGGAACGCTATAAGATTTGCGAGTATATTACGCACAGAAAATGTGACCCTTCACTTTTTGTTAACGTTTGATTTTACCACGAGATTTTACTACCCATCTATTTTTCCTACCGTGCGTTATATATGAAACGATTCTTAAGGAGTTAAAATCCAAAAACAATATTTTTTACGTTAATTAAAAAAATAGTATATGCACAGTAAAGCATTTCAGTTTCTGATAGTTACCGCTAGAGGCGCTCTAACAAAATAATACCATTTTACTCAGATTATAAATTCGCACTAATAATATGAACTGTGTACCCGAAAAAAGGTGCGATAATCAGTAATAATTAATTGCAAACCACTTTAGTTTTATTATAAAAAGGACAATATGATTAACAATATAACACACGTAGCAACAAACTGTAAGTGTGTAATGTAAACATTTAAGAGTTTGTTACTTTGAAACATGTAATAATGACATACGGAAACATAGTAATAATGAAAAAAAAGTAAAAAATGTCTGATTTCGTTGTAATTACTCTGTAACAAGCCATTGCCTATGTATGCTCTGATTCACAATTATTATTTAGGTAATGGAATTTTGTGACTTTAGTTTCCGTGATAGATTATTTTTTTGGAATTTTGTGACTTTAGTTTCCGTGATAGATTATTTTTTTGGAATTTTGTGACTTTAGTTTCCGTGATAGATTATTTTTTTGGAATTTTGTGACTTTAGTTTCCGTGATAGATTATTTTTTTGGAATTTTGTGACTTTAGTTTCCGTGATAGATTATTTTTTTGGAATTTTGTGACTTTAGTTTCCGTGATAGATTATTTTTTTGGAATTTTGTGACTTTAGTTTCCGTGATAGATTATTTTTTTGGAATTTTGTGACTTTAGTTTCCGTGATAGATTATTTTTTTGGAATTTTTTGACTTTAGTATCCGTGATAGATTATTTTTTTGGAATTTTGTGACTTTAGTTTCCGTCATAGTTTTTTTTTTTAATTATAAAGAGGTAAGCGGTAAGCTATCTCGCCTGATGGTAATGGATGATGCGATAAAAGTATGTAACGCGCTTGCCTAGAAGATACTTATTCACTTGTGATTTGAAGACTCCTAAATTGTATGTGTCAGGAAACACAGAGACACGGAGACTTACTCTTTTTTACACTTTGTATTTGTGTTTATGTGCAACGGTAGCGAACCTGCCCTTGCGACGGTCCTGGATTCGAATCCCGGAAAGGGCAGATGTTTGTATGATTAATACGAGCATTTGTACCCGAGTCACGGATATATATATATATATATTTATACTAGCTTTTAACCGCGGTTTCAACCGCAATTTTTTTTTAGAAAAAAAGTATCCTATATCCTTCTAATACCTCCCAGAATATATGTACAAAGTTTCATGATGATCGGTTTAGTAGTTTTTACGCGAAAGCATAACAAACAAACTTACATGCACATTTATAATATTAGTAGGGATATACAAAAATTTCGTATCACAGTGTTTGGCCGCGATGAACTCCGAAACTACTCAACTAATTTTTATGATTGTTTTACATTTTGCTGGATTTGGTCCGATTTAGGACATGAGATAGGTTTTATTTCAATTTTTAGGAAAAAAATACAAATTATAAAAACTAATGTATATATATGTATCCGTTATCCTAGTATCCATAACGCAAGCCTTACAGTTGCCTTATGTCTAGGCAATTGTAACTAAAATTGTCTTCTCATTTCGGTTACCTACTCGTTCCGCTGGATTTCGACTCGACGATGCAAGGCGAGCGTTTTTATCCGATTGCATGATCATCGTAACGTAACTCATAACGTAGGTACATGACGTGCATTACGTGAAGGTCGACTGCGCTCGCGCATAAAGTGGGCTCGATTCGTTTCTTATAAGATAAGGATAAACTCATCAATTTAGTATTTTTATCATAGTAATCGTATTTGTTTTGTTAACAGTATATGCCCTTTATAAAAAAGTTTTAACAACTTTTTTTTATTATTGCAACCACAGATGAGGTAAGTAATATAATATTTTTAACTGTGTCCTATTTTTTGTTTGTGTAAAATTGTCATTTTAATTATAATGTAGTACCTCTCACAGGCCTTGCCAGAATATCAGCGCCGTTGCACTATGACATGTCACAGAGCAATGGCATTATGCTGAGGCAGGGTCCTGATTGGCCCCCATGTTTTTTTTTTATTAATTTGTTTTTATTTTTATATTTTTACTTTTATTAATGTATAATAATGGGTCAATAAACTCTTTCTTTCTTTCTTTCTAATATGTTTTTGTTTTTTCTGTTATATTAGAATTATCCACAAGTGGTAATTGGTATTGTGGGTAAACAATATAGTATTGTTTTGATGTTTATTATGTATAATAATCCATTGAAAAATTATATTCTGTTATTATTCAAGCTTCATCTTCCTATTGCGGTATTCCCATATGTTGAGACTGATTAAAAAGATAGGATACACCTTTCGTGGTCCGTTCGTTAAATATAATATGATAATTAATTAAATTACCTATCAATGAGTTTCTAACATACAACCCGGTTACAATATCTGTGGACCTGATGACGTGTACAAAACAAGCATCATGGGAATAGTATTGTAAACAATAATAATTATGAACTATAAATAAAATATATTATACTTTTTCTCTTTTATTCTTTTATGTGATAAATTTTATATTTTTATATGATAAATTAACGGCTGGCTCAACATTCCAGCGAGGTCCACAGATATTGTAACCGAGTTGTACCTATATATCGTTAATGACAATTGACAGCAGTTATCGGACAAGACTATTAATTAAATAAAAATGTATAAATAATTCAAGGCTTTTTTGCGAAAATGTTTTCTATAACCTTTTTAGACAGATCTTCCTTAAGTGTACAAAATTTATCCTAGGTCGAATACGCTCAATTATCGCTTTAAGTTTAATTATTTATTCAAAATAAACACTTTTGTTTGGAAATCAACTGCAACAACGGCACCACAAACGCCCAGAAACAAAACAATATAACTAAGTCCTTGATCTGTTATGGAATGCCGGAAATAACTATGGCAAAACTAGTTTGTCGTTCAAAAAATAAGTGTCAATTTTCGTACAGCGCCCCTAGCGATAACTGAATCGAACTACGAATATTGACATTGATAGTCACATACATACATTTGTACAATAAACAACACATCAACGTAACTAAAATGTTTATAATTTTTTGACATCAACTCAAAATATTAATTCATAATTGAGAAAAAGATTTAATATACGCCTAAAATAAAAAATGGTTGTCTGTAAAATTAGTTTACGGATGATAATTTTACGTATTGTACTTTTATGAATTGAATTGAATTACTCGTATTATCACTGAATTATCGTTATTTTGTATAATACAAAGGAGTAAATTGAAAATTTAATATATTTCGATAAATTAACATTTAGTTGTTGTAATAAACAATGGAAACAACATTAACTTTTCACTTCATGAAGTGGAAGAGAGATAGATGCGTCACAAGCCAAACGCTGAGGCCGATCGTGCGTCTCTATCGCTTGTTCCGCGCTCTCGCTTGCACGCTCGGCTCAGGCGGAACGTTACGCTTTTTCGTGCGTGCAGCCGGCGTTCATCGATTTATAAGACGTTAAGTGTCACGTCAAAAACAACCACATCTCCGAACTCTCAGGTCGAATACGAACCTACGAGATCGAAACCGGACCGAAAAGACGCTGCCAGACGCGTTGAAATTTACAAACTTATTTCAGTTTCTACTTTGAGTCAGTATCGTTCCATCGTGGATGTGGTATTTTTTAATGGCGCATTTTAAATCTTATAGAAGTACTAGACTTTACCCGCGGCTCCGCCCGCGTGGTTGTCGTTTATCGCTGTAGGTAAGAAAATATTTCCCCGGGAACAACTTATTTTTCCGGAATAAAAAGTATCCTATGTTACTTCTAATACCTCCAAGAATATATGTACGAAGTTTGATGATGATCGATTAAGTAGTTTTTGCGTGAAAGAAAGACAAACAGACAGACACACTTTCCCATTTATAATATTAGTATGGATGGCATTATGACAAAACATTAAATAAATACATTACTTATATTGCAATTTAATATTTTATTTTTACATAAATAATTTTTACTTTTACACGATATATGTAGAAATTGCAATAATGTGAGACATAAACTTTTCTTTTTCTTTATTTGTGGCTTACACGATTTGTGCATTTATTATCATGCAATTTTTAACAGGCATTAGAAAGATAAATAGATATTTTTTTGTGTTTGCTGAAATTTTAATCTATTCTTAACTATCGACAGCCATTAAGATGTCTGTATAGTTGAGCGCGTAAGTTAAGCTATAGAAAAGATGGATTAAAATATTCTCTATTACAATGGAATAAGGTAGAATGAAACGTCAGTGTTAATGTACTGCCGATTATATAAAGGCTTTGTGTTTATTCTGGTTTTAGCCACTCGGCATTGGAGGCCATCAAGTTATTAGCAAGATCTTAAAACGCGAAACAACACGTTCAATGTTAAAGTAATTTTTAATTTACATTTTTTTTAATGACAACAAAAGCATTTATACATCCCTTTAAGATTTCCTGTCACAGTGATTGACGGCGATGAACTCTAAAATACGCAACCGATTTTGAAGTTTTTTTTTATTTTGCTTAATTAGTTCTCACTAAGGACCAAGGATAGGTTTCATTTTAATTAACAACACAGCAACGCGTGGCCGGGTCAACTAGTGTAAATAATAAAGTTTTCTTTATCCACGTATAAAAAATGGCTTTTGGGCTCCATGAACCCATAGTCACCACACCGAAGGGATCAAAGATGTAACTGCTTACAAGGGCTGCAACAACACTACCCAAATTATCTATATTTGTGTCTATGATAGTTGGATAGTTACACTTTCGTTATACTAAATAGAAGTTGATAGAAATACTTGTATTAAGTGTATAGAAAAAGCATGAACTAGCCACTACTATCGATAGTAAATACTTCAGTTTCTATTTGCATGCATAGTTAAGATAAGCGAACATTAGCCCCACAAACTTATTCTATAAGAAATCACGCTCGCACTGTCGAGTTTATAGGTGAATAAGTATTCTGTAAAACGCGTCCTTTTTTCTCTGTGGTAAATCACTTTCGTTTCTAGGGTTGCATACCTCAAACGGAAAAAACGGAACCCTTTTAGGATCACTTTATCGTCCGTTCGTCTGTCGGTCTTTCAAGGCCCGAGTCGAGTTAGATACGAGTCGATATCGAAGTGAAATGAAAACCATATTCATTCAACTCTTTTAAAAAAAAAAAACTTCTATGTTTACCTGAGAAAAGATGTGGCCGTTTATGCCGCAAAAAATGCATATTTCGGGTATTTCCCGTTGACCTAGAATCATAGAATTTGGCATGGAGCAATGTTATGTAGCACAAGTAAAGGAAAAACATCCGAAAACCTTTAAGTTTGTAGTTGCAGCACCATTCTTTTGCTGATAACTCACTATTTTTTTATTTTATCAAAATTATGTATAGACTAAGCTATTAACCGGTATTTTAAGAAACAAATACACTACCTATGATTTACATAGGTTATGATTTTGTAAATGAAATGAGAAAACTTATGCTGATCATTGCCCTGAACGGGACACTAACCCGAGACTTTAGACTAGACTGAGAATAGTGTCCTAAAGATGGTAACAGAGCAGACGGACTCTGCGATCCTCGGTATGTTCACTGATCTGCAGCTTCTTGAACTTTAGCATCAGTAAATCTATCTATGGGTAATAAAATTAAAATATTAGTTAAAATGTTACTAACATACGGATAAGAAAATTATTACTAACAAAAATGGACTGTGTATGGTCTGAAATGAAGGTTTTATTTATTTATTAGATGACCCGGCCACGCAATGTTGTATTAAAAATTAAATTAAAACATGGCCTATGTCCTAAGTTGGAACTAGTTCAGTAAAATAAAAAAAAAATATCATAATCGGTTGAGTAGTTTAGGAGTTTATCACGGTCAAACGTTGCGACAGATTATTTTTATATATGTATAAAGATTAAGTTTCTGAAAGCTATGTACCAGGGTCATATAAATCTATCAGTCAAACATCTGCAAATGGTACTCCATATAAATACTAAAAACACACCCAAACTAACCCGAAAACTTAAGACATAAGAGTCACTTTAGACTCAGATAGCAATGGTTTTAAATCACTACAAACTTGATATAAACCTTATCGCTTTCTTTGTAAGAAACTGTATTATTGCATCTATGATACTGTAAAATTCTCTATGGTCTATGTTTATATAAAAAAAGCGTGCGTGTACTTATCTAGGCGCGGCAGAATTTGTTCTTTTGTATTATATTTTTTAATTGAGATGTGTTGAAGTTAGCGCATTCGCTTTAACATAACTTCATGGTGTCGCTTTTTCGTTGCATGCTGCGTGCGCACCTTCCGTTACATGATAAATTTCACCCTAAGAGAAGAATAATAAAAAAAAATTGAAAAATGAGCACAGAGGTTACGCTCTTGCATGTGGTACTGTTTCCGCGGAATAACATTCTTTTGATTATGCATGACGATAGGAGATTAAAGTACTGCTGCTTTTTGCATTCTTTATTCACAAAATCAAGGCATTTTTCTTTAGATGTTTCCTCTAGAATAATAATAACAATATTTCTTACATTCACACCAATTAGCCTAGTCCAAAGTAAGCACTATAAGACTTGTGTTATGGATACTAGGATAGCGGATAATCATACATATAATATGATAGCTACATAGATATGTAATATTTTTAAAGAAATATGTATAAATACCCATGACTCAGGTACAAATGCTCGTATTCAGCACACAAAAATCTGCTCCTTGTGGGATTTAAACCCAGGACCATCGGTGCGAAAAGCAGGATCATTACCGTTGAACCAAACGGTCGTCAAAGAAGTATGTATATTCCAGTTTCCCGCAGCAAAGGTTTGGAAAGACTTGCATGCTGTACTTTCGCTGTCTAGACTTTTAGATTTAAAAGCGATTAAGGTTTTGGGTCAACATGTTATGATTTATAATTATCTCCAATAAACAGAGAATCATATTTTTTTTTTGTTGAAATTAGCTAGATGCAACTAAGACAAAGTTTTCATTGTCAAATTATTCTCTAAACAATATTTCTGGCAAAATAACGGCTGTCAAAAAAGCCACAGATCCTTTTTGTCTCCTTATTAAAAAATATTTAGATACACATGTTTACTGTTCTTAGAGTTTTTGAGAAATTAAATAATAATAATTGTATTATCTATGGTACGTTAAAACACCAGAAATATTATTTAATTTTATATTCGTAACATCAATAGTAACTCTACCCAGAAACGAAAAGAAATAAATATAAATCGAATCATGAATTGGTTTCACACATTGAAAGGTTTTATAGCATCACAAACTTGATGGGTTATTTCATAATATTAGTTACAAATCATCCGGAATAATGATTCTCTTGAAACACGAGTAAACAGTAGTGTAACACAACAATTACACAAACACCCATTCACTTTTAAAAATTATATCTGGGTAACCTTACAAGGACGTTGAAACGCCGAACGCTACTAAAATTAAAATTATTGATTTGTATATAATATATAAAAATTGAATCACTCACCAAAATAATTTGGAATACGTATAAACAAAAACAAAACGCGTTTATCAAATTAAAAAAAAGTTTTCACTCGCGGTTTCGAATGTAATTTAAAGTGTGATTTGACAGCTGTCAATAATTGGCGCGAACGTGCTCCCAAGTCGGCGGGTCACGACAGTATGGCGTACACGTCGCGGGTGGAGGCTCGAGTTACTTGGTCGATTGCGCCATAACAAACAAGCGAACACGGGCATTTTATTATCTACCGCAGCTCAATGCGCCCGCGCACGCTACACCGCAGATACAATTGGAAAATGTGACAGGAAGTTGTGGAAATGGTATTTTTAAACGAAATTAAGATAATTTGGATACATTTTTAGTAATGTAAAGTTGACAATACACCAAGACATACACTGACTTTTGGAGTTACATTATTGACTTGTATCAGAGATCAATTGATATTTAGAGTGCGTTACTTGATGTGTTGTTGGCCGAATAATATAGTATATTAGCTCATGTATCTAAAATAAAAGTTTCTGAATGGGTATTGAACTCAATTCTGCTGGAATTTAAATAGAAAATCGGTCGAAAAAATTTGTCGTATTTGGATAGTTTCTTATCGTGGTGACTGTACATTTTATAATATATTATAATTGCTTAGTAGATTTATCATTTTCGTTTAGTTTTTGGTAATCTCTTTAATTATCTTAAACATTATTTTGGAAAAAAATCTTAATAAAAGATTTTCTGAATTTTTTATATAAATCGTCAAATTCAACCGAAAATATATCTACCCTAAACCCTAGTAAAATATTGCTACAAATCATCCTATTTGACGGACCATCAAATAATTAAAGAGTCGCAAGACATCTTGTTTCTAATGCAGCTCCGAAACGGTTGTCATTTCAAATCAGCAAATCATTGTTGCAATGTTACTACATTTAAAATATACATCCTTTATAATGCGCACAGGAGTGGAACTCCCTCCCTGCGTCTGTATTTCCGAGTACTTATAACCCGTCCGTTTTCAAAGCCAGGGTGAATAAGCACCTTCTGGGCTAGGAATTTAAATTCAAAAACAGTGAATTAGTACCAAATCGCAACTGTAGATAACGTAATGTTTGACCAACTCATAATTTGTTGGTTCTTTGCATATAGCAACGAGATGAATACCAAGTTGATATCCACGTTAGCTTTGCTCGTGGCGGTCTCTGATGTAATCGCAGTTAAGTTAGCCAAGCGTCGAACCGAATGGTATTTTTATGTCGTTTTGTAGTCGCGACGCCTGCGCGAGCGCAAATTTCCGCGATAATGACACGAATCCGGTGGAAGATTGATTTATTTGTATTAAATCATTGTTAAAATGTTCAAATGTATATTTGTATGTGTAGAAGTCATACGTATATAGCGCTTGAAGTTAATTTGTGGTACGACTAAAGGTTTTTTGTACTGTTCCCCCAATCCTCAAAACAAGATATATGCTCTCTGTAGGTACTTGCTAAGAGATGATCCTGTTATGGTAATTAGGGCCTACGAATATCCGATATTCCAATACCGGTATTAATACCGGAATTATTTTTTTCAATACCGCGTTCTTAATATTGGGAAAGGTTGATGTTTTTTTTAATTTAATAAGCAACACTTATCCAAATGGTAGCTGTTGAGCGATCTAAAATTTAAAAAATATATTTTGAATTCAACAAGTTTAATTTTTTTTAGTAATAATTTTTCTAGATATAAAAATATGGCATTTAAATTATTGAATTACAAAAAATATATTGTAATTACATATAGTCCGGGAGGTAGCGTTGCAATTTTTTTAGGAATTTCATACCGAATGAATTGTACTTCAAACAGTTGTTTAATCTTCGGAAATCAGTAAAGTGACCGTCAGTTGTCGCACTAGTGGTGGAGTTAAAGCATGAAAATGTCATTGGAAAAAAATCTGCTCCGATGATTTTCATACCAAGCGAATCTGTATTAAATTATTGTTTTTATCATATTGTTTCAAAAAATTATCGTCAGCTGTATTGACAAAGGGGGATTCAATGTCAGTCACGTGCATAAACCTTTTTTTAATATTTGACAAATAAATTTATTTTATACCTTATGAAATTTATATATCTCAATTTTTATACTTTTAAAATAATAAAGAAAATTGTCAGCTGTACTTTTGACGGGGGTAACACCATCAGTCAGTGTGATAAACATGTGTGTTTCGCTGATCCTGCATTTCTTCATAATAATGTATTTAAAATATAAGTTAAAGTTTATAGGAAATGTAATAAGTTAAAATTTTATCTTAAATATTGTGAAAGTTCCTCACCTTCCCTTCCAAATTGCTGCGCCCAACGGAATCCAAAATGACCTAATCTACTAATTAATTAGATAAATATTTGTTATTTATCTTAAATGTATAACTACATTTTAATAGCACTTGTGTTCAGGAAATTTGAGCTGACGACTGCAGGACTACAATAACTCAAATCTAAGCTAATATGATATCACGAGTAAACACAAAAAATAATTATCATTCAAATGTTATTTATAAATTATTATAGCATTTATAATTTTTATTGACTGTTTCACTACAGTAACAGATGATCAGTTGGTATAAACATAATGGTCAATGTTTCAATTCGTCACATCATTGCAGTTAGTATTTCGCAGGCGCATTTTTTAACAAGTGTCTTGAATTTTCAATCATACTATGTAACGTTATATACTATTAATATTATTTCTAATAGAACAATTAAATAAAAGCGCACATAATCTGCACATTGAGAAAAGAAATCCAATAATTGCATTTATCGAAAATAATAAATAAATAAATAAATATTTTTTACATTGACACCAATTAGCCTAGCCCAAAGTAAGCACTGTAAGGCTTGTGTTATGGATGCTAGGGTAACGGATAAACATACATATATAATACATAGATATGTAATATTCATATTTATATCCATGACTCAGGTACAAATGCTCGTATTCATCATACAAACATCTGCCCCACCGGGATTCGAACCCGGACCGTCGGTGCGAAAGGCAGGATCGCTACCATTGCACCAAACGGTCGTCAAACTAATATTAGTGCAAAAAGTTGATAATCGAAAATTGCAAATTTTACAGGATAAAATATTTGTTGTTTTATATTGGGTTGTGAGCACTTACGGGTGCGAAACATTACCAAATGTCTAAGAGATAAAATTACCCAACGCCCAAGAGCAATGGAGAGCAACATTATAGGGTCAAAACGACGAGACAGAGTCAGAAATATTGATATTAGAATGAAAACCAAATTAACTGATATCCTACTACGTGTGGACCAAAAAAATGGAGGTGGGCCGGACACATCATATGTACCACATTTTTTTGTGACAAACAGGGAAAATGGTGCAAGGCAGTTTCAGAGTGGTATCCAAAAGATGGGAAAAGAAGCCGTGGAACAGTGTCTAAGATAGGAGGATGACGTCAAAATTACTGCTGGCCCAAAGTGGAGACGAGTGACTCAGGACAGAGAGCACAATGGAAACTGTTAGAAGAGATCAATGCCAAGAGGCACACTGAGATTAGGGACATTTATAGGAAATAAAAATATGTACTCTATCTCTAATCCAGGGGCAAAGGGCTTATTATTATCGGGTTGTATTAGGGTTTAGCTAAACCATAATGAGATTTTTTACGGCAATAATCCGTAAATACTACTTACCAAAACAAAACATGTTTTATTTTTGTAAAAATGCGTTACAGTAATTTTATTTATTTCCCTGCAATAAATGTTTATGTTGTTATATCTTCAGAAATATTATTCGTGAAAACATTAAAAAGTCCATAATAGCATTTAACAGACTTTTGCTTGACATCATAGATACCATAGGTAGAATGAAAAAAAAAACAAAATTGAAAAGTGTTGAATAAAAGAGTA
The DNA here is from genome assembly GCA_927399485.1 of Calamotropha paludella. NCBI lineage: Eukaryota > Metazoa > Arthropoda > Insecta > Lepidoptera > Crambidae > Calamotropha > Calamotropha paludella. The sequence goes on along the minus strand of OV656820.1, from coordinate 23,005,084 downwards.
TGTTATTGAGTTTAAATCTTTATGCCTATAACAAAAAAGGTTGAATTACTTTGTCACAATCTTAGCATAATCTAATGGTAGCTTGTAAATTGCGTTATACTACGTTTCTTAAAAGACTTGTATAAAGAACAGAAGTGTTAATCAACTTTTTTCTATTCTCATAAAGCAATAACATTATTATTCCAAAAAGTCCAATTTATGTTAATTTAATAAAGTTCAAACCAAAACTTATCAAACCGAATGAAAACAATTATCTTTGATAAGGCGTAGTATTTCAATACACATAGATAGATAAACATTTCATAGCATTGCCAAGCTGACCTTATCGATCAATGATTTAAAGATTATTAATATGTTTTTTATCAACGCGATAACAAGAGTCCAACCTCTATCCGAAGACATCTTTGACGGACTAAATTTACATGTAACTGATGATTAAATCTGTTGATCAATCAATCTTTACTTAGTTACTTAGTATTGTTGTTATCTTCAACTGTAAGAACTTTAACCGGAATAATTTTTTTATTTATTTATTAAGACACTAAATACGGATGTAAAATAAAAACGACCACGCCTCCGAGTCCTCAGATGTTTTTTTTACATGCGTATTTTATATCTTAAAAAATAAAATTAAATACGTAATATCCTTACTAATATTATAAATCGGAAAGTAAGTTTGTTTGTTTGTTTGTTTGTTTGTTCGTTCCGCTTTCACGCCGTAACTACTGAACCGATTGCTCTGAAATTTTGCAGACGTAAAGATAAAAGTCCGGAATAAATAATAGGATATTTTTATCCTGGAAAAAATTGATATTCCCGAGGAAAAACAAAAATATTTTTTGCTTGATGGATGGATTGTAGATGGCGCTGTGTGTCCTTTAAAACAACGTAAAATATTGCAAACGAATATAAACATGTAAATTTAGAAGCTAAATCATACGATAATGAATCCCCGAAAATGAGGAATTCCCGAGGGATGACGTACAATTTGTTTTATCGTCTAAACTGTTTTTTTTACATCTACTTATATTTTGCAAACGAATATGAACATGTAAATTTTGAAGCTAAATGATACGAAAATGAATCCTCGAAAATGAGGAATTCTCGAGGGATGACTTACAATTTGTTTTATCGTCTAAATTGTTTTTTTTTACATCTACTTATCCTGAAATCCCTAAAGTCAACGAATTACTAATTGGTATAAGTATTAGTTACGTTATTTAGTTCTTGAGGTATGCGATAGATGGCGCTGGGTGTTTTTTAAAACATGGTAACGATGTGTTTTTTTAAATACATAAGAAGTGGAATGATAGCTTACGCTATTTAGTTCTTGAGGTATGCGATAGATGGCGCTGGGTGTTTCTTAAAACATGGTAACGATGTGTTTATTAAAATACGTAAGAAGTGGAATGATAGCTTACGCTATTTAGTTCTAGATGTATGCGAAAGATGGCGCTGGGTGTTTTTTAAAACGTGGTAACGAAGTGTTTTTTTAAGATACGTAAGAAGTGGAATGATATCACGCTCTTTAACAGTTTCCAGTGCCCAAAGTCTGCATGTTTTTGCTCCACAAGGGAAAACATATAATGTACCATTCAGTTTTGGTTTAACAACTAATTGTATCCAGCGTTACATCGCGCTTCTTAGATTTTTCCGTAGGAATGAGAAGTTTTCTTATAGTTGTGCTTTATACCGCAATATAACCGAATTCCGAATTATTATTCCACGCGGGCGAAGCCGCGGGCGGAAAGCTAGTAGTTATTATAATACAGAAATGCACCAGCAGGCCATACACGGTTAGAGTTTACATAACAAAATTAATTATAATTAATTAATGCCTAGAGCTTTATTTTTATTAACGTTTGCTTTTTTATTATCTTTTAGTTATGGAATTTAGTTTTAATTTCTATATTAATATGTAAAAAAAACATTATAATTAAACTCATAATTTGTGATGCTAAAAATTATGTCAAATGTTAGATAAAATTGTGTCAATGTCATAATCGGAAAAAAATAGTTCCCTTTATTGTTATATATCGACGGCATTTATCAAAACATTTATTACCGTGTTGAATTTAAAGGCGTTTTAAGTTAAAGTGAAATATCCTAAGCTTAGTTTTAGTTACAACTGCATGAGATTAAAAAAATAATAAATATATTAACTCGTTTTGAGCATAAAATTCTTTAACGAAGTTTTCTTCGCCGAAAGATCGTTTGACGAATATTTTTTTTTTATCTCAAGATCTTTAATATTTATAACTATGTCCTGACCTAACCTAACCGTATTATTGTTATTTTGAATAGGTTCGCTCTTGATCCCAATCAAGCCCAGGGGTCAAAACAGGATCCACGATCGAACGAGCTAACCCAGATGGTGCCTATTCATCCTGGCTTTGAAAACGGCGCAGGGAGGGAATTCCGCATCTTCCTGTGCGCATTATAAAAGATGTTGAGAGGCACTTGATGCGACAGGTAGGAATTGCAACCAAGCAAGGGTGGTTGATGCGTTTTAACTGCGTCTGGATGTCCGATGGAAAAAGGAAGATGGCGGTAGGAGCACATACAGCTGCATGTGTTCTGAGCACACTCTTCAAAGTGCATTTTGTAGAAGACCGACAAACAAGCAATTTTGCGGCGGTGAGTTAAGGTGGTCAATTGCTCTTCACCAATTTCCTGTCACTAATAATCATCTCAGCTCTGCGCTGAATCGTATTGAAATAAGACTTAATTGGTTATTATTTTAAGCTTAAAAATTATTCGGCGAAAAGAGGTTTCGGCAAACAGTAGTTCGGTAAACAATTCCATGCCGGTTATTAGGAGCTTACATTTGTTTCGAAGTCTTCCCCGTCAATATACTAGTGTTCGCCTAGTGGTCTGTACTGTATTGGTTGTTTTCACAGCAACGTGAAAAGCCAGCTTTCGCTATTTTGTCTTATTTGCAAACACTGGTGCATGTTCACAAACACTTAGTGGTTAATAATTCATTATTACTATTAAAAGTCCTGTGTTAAACTCTTCTCTTTGTTTTAAATATTTTAACGGCCCTGGAATGAACCATACGGACTATCCGCAATAATATTTCTTCATTATATTTGTTTCTTCAAATTCCGTTTTGAAACTGAAGTTGAAGGATTTTTAGCTGCGGTAGATAGTATTTTTATATTCCAAAGGTAGAAGACACGTAATTAAAAATATGTTTACAGGTTTCTTCATTCGCTAGTAAAGATGGCAGGAGGCGGGGAATATCTTTTTATTTATATATTTTGGTTAAGCCATCTCCTAGAGTTAGTCTCTGAATATAAAAAGCAGGGCGACGTACAATTAAAGTCTCTAACGTAAGTACAAACAGCCGAATAATATTCGTATTCATCGGAAGAAATGATCTTAATCCGCTTTAGCCGGAAACTTGCCGTGACTAAATCGTAATCTGTTCATAGTGGTAATTAATTTCGTGGTTAGTGACTTCCATTCAAAAACCAAAAGTATTTTTTTGATTTAACTCTTCTCAATTTAACCATAGAATTTACAGACCTTAACTAAAAATTAATATAACATAGGTACATGTGTCAAACACGCAGTAGAGTGAGTAATTTTTATTTTTATTAGTTTAATGTATTTTATACATACACCCCAAGTAGCAATTATGACTAGTGATTAAATCTTATATATCTTTACTTTATCTAAAGTTGGATTTTGCTAAATCAAAAAGGATTTCCTGAAGTCTTTTCTTTCTTTAATACTAAATAGTTTTAAACTACCGCTACTTAAGCGAGTAAGGAATACTAAAAACCGAGTTAAGTATTCTTAAAACTAGTTTGATTTAAGTATACCTACACTTAAAACTTAAAATATTGTTTTTACTTTACTCGGATTATTTGAAAGCTCACTTAAAACTCTATTGAATAATGAAAGTATCTTTTAAAACTCATTAAGAAAAAAAATATTTTCTAGATAAATTTAAGATGGTTTTAATACTAAGTTCTAAATATTGATTATCTGAAGTATATTTTCATTCCTTTTTTACTAAAATTAGTAAGATTAGAGTAAAAATTCATTTAATGGGACGTCTTCTCCAAATATAACCAAAAGAAACATGGATGAAGCTGGAAAAATAAAAAGATCTGGTGCCTTTCGTCGACGTGTAGAGAAATATAAAAAAGAACGTTGTGTGTACTTATGTACGAACGTTAAAAGTTATGCTTCTTTATCGTTACTAAAAAAAGATAACTAAAAATTTCCCCCCGTGTGCTCGTATTCTTTGTATGTGAAAAGAAAGATAAATTTAAAAATGATATAGTGATCAGTAAGAAGCGTCAAAAGATTAACAGATTTCCTATATATCTGTATACAGAATCAAGTAATATATCAAAAATCATTAAAATAAACTGTTTAACCAATAGTAATGTAAAAATAATAATTATTTACTATATTACAAACAAATAAAAAGAATACATTCCGAAGTTAACCTCAAATCAATAAACGCACTTAAAATAAAAACAGCTTTTAAATAAAATTGTTATATTGTTATTATATAATATAAAATTTTTATTATAATTTTATATAAATTACTTTTAACTACCATATATAATTTAAAATCACATACACCCACACATTCATAATTAGTGGCCAACTTCATCCTGCTGGTTTATTTTATATCACTTTTGTGGCTAACTTCACACTGTAACTTTTGTGCTGCAGTGATGAAATTTCACTCACAACATTTTTTCATAACGCGCCTAAAGAAGTATAACTTCAAAAATAACTCGAATGTGCTTTAAATGCTGCAAACGTGAGCAATGCGACACCTTCGAGTCAGACCTTAGTGTCGTTAATGTATAACGAGGAAGATGATACCACGGTAAACTTGAATTGAGGTGATCCCAACTCTTAATGAATCGACACTAATCGATCGATCAACACGAGCTGACGATAACGCATCAAAAGTTGATCATGATTTTTATTTATATTAGAGACCAATTAAGAAACTGGTCCATTTATCGCAATATACCACATACTGCAATCAATGCCTTATTACAGATTATTGACAAGCATGATCCAGGTGTTGTGCCAAAAGACGCTAGAACACTTCTGAAAACAATAAAATCTGTAGATATGTATAGAATACTGTAGCAGTGGGGAATACTGACACAACGGATTTAAATAAAAATATTTTGCAGTATTTTGAAAATTTAGGTAAAAATGTCAATTTATGTATAAATGTAAATATCGACGGCTTACCCACATAAAAGTTCAAACGTAGAATTTTGGCCAATTCTCTGTAACATTTATGAGATGAACAATGTGCCTGTAATGAAGCAGAACAGAAGTTATTTAATGTAGGTACCTATTCATTATTGTTGCTGTGTTTATTAGCCCTCTAAATAAATGGGGATTGGATAGATATTTAATATCACGTAAGTACTTACCGCTGATTTTATTTCCTCGACTATCTTGCATAAACCTCTTCCCACCACAAAATAAACAACAACTATAGAATGACAAGTTAAGAAAATATTAAGACGAAATCTGATCTTAACTAAATCAAACTATAGAATCACTTAATACCAAAATGTATTAAATAGTACTTCGCCAATACGGTTTTTAGAATAAGTTAAGTATAATATCTCTTAACTACCACTACTTCAAATGTAATTTGTCTTTACTTTGTCTTAAATAGCCTAAGAAAATCAATATTGTCTAAAGTCTTACTTCGTAAGGAAACTTATGATTTAACGCCATTTTGCACTTTATGGGAAAAAATTATTATACATTTTCCGACAACACTTCATCAAAAACTAGAGTAAATTGAACATTATTCATTTTGTTATAGTAATTCTAACTACATGAATAATAAGTATGTTTATAGAAAATGTAGAACTTTGCAATATATGCAAAAAAAAATAATATTGCAATATTGTTATACAAAAATTTTATTGTTTTTTTCTAGTATTTCCACAGCCCGTCTGTTTTATAGCACTATCTATAGATTTTACACGAGAAACAATCATGCGTTTTAAATTTCTTATGCATTCAACGACATAAGAAAGCCTTTTTAGACATATAAATTAATTGTTTAGTCGCCATTTTCCTAAACCTTAAAACAGTTATTGTAATGAATTAAAAGTTCGCCATATTTTATAAAATTATGTAACTTAAATCACTATAAAGCAAAATAGGTTTTTAATTTTACTTCACTAAGATTAAATCGAATATCTGCAATTCAATAGTGAAAGTTTTAACTAGGTATAGTAGATATCTTTAAGTCTATCTCTTGATCTGAAATCAACCTACAAGATATCTTAAAGTCAATGTTTAGAGTTCTGCTAAACCACATTTCTTAAATAGGGTTAAAGTTTATCTTAACAGTAGTATTAACTCTTTCTTAACATGTCCTTAAATGCTGTGCCCATTTTTACTTAACTAGCCCTTGGAGTGTATCTTGAAGATATCTTGAAGGACATATTAGTTTTAGCCAAGACAACAGCTGGAATTCGTCTACTTGCCTTCAAGATATCTTCAATTCCCTTTTAAGACATTTGTTTGCTACTTGGGACAAAAGTACGCCTTGGTCTGCATATTTGCCTCATATTTTGTTTTGTTAATCTTCTTTCGTCCATCCTCTACAGGTCCAAACCATCTAAACATCCCTTTTTCATTATTATTCACTATATCTTCAACATCACACCACTCTTATCACATCATTCCTTATTTTATCCATCAAATTGTAATGTACTTCTTCTGCATATTATTCAAGAATGTTTTCTGCACTGTTTCTCCGTGTTAACTTTAATTGTGCCGATCACACTCCTCCGTTCAATTAAAGAAAAAAGAGGTTATAAAGCTTTTAATTTAAGGTATTAATAAAGATTAATGATCTTATTGATGTGTTGAAACAAAGTATATTTTTAATGCACTATAGTGCACCTATTCTCTTTCAAAATTAGTTGATTAATTGGGAAAAATGAGTTGGCTGCAGATAAGCAATTTTTGTTCACCTATTTTATAACAATACGCAATCGAAATCTTTCTTTATTAACAATATTATAATTACACAATGCTGACGGTAACGATCCTGCCTTCCACACCAACGATCTGCGAGTTCGAGTCCCAGATTAGGCAGATATTTGTGTGATGAATATGGTAGTATGAAGTGCCTGAGTCATGGATATTTTAAATATTAATATGAATTTTACATATCTATGTATCATATATGTATGCGTTACCCTAATATCTGTAACACAAGCCTTTCAGTTCTTACTTTGGGCTAGGCTAATTGGTGTGTATGCGAGGAACTTTTTCTTTAAGGATAATTAAAGAAAAAGTTATGACATTATTATATTTTTTGTTATTTCACACTATATCTGCTGATTTGTGTTTACAAAAAAAAAATCATTTGCCTCAGCTTGTTGGTTCTTCTTGTAATCAATTCTTTTCAAAGTATGACCTCATTTTAAAAAGCCAACTTAAAAATTATTAGTAAAATTGCTGTTGTTTTAATTTATATAAACTAGAACACAGATTGAAAAGTAACTCGTGAGCAAAGTCTACATTTTCGATATTATCAAGACGTCCTATAGCAGCGAATGATTTTAGTAAAGTTTGTAATGGTAATTAAATATAAATGTATTTTAATCTTAAAATGCGGTTCATTTTCTAAGATTTTTTTTTTCACCAGTCCCGGTGTCTGTAATGAAATTAAATCTTGCAAGTTAAATTTGACCTGAAATTATGCATGCATATGTATATCGCGTGACAATGCAATATTATGATGACATGGAGCTGATCTGATGCTGTAGCTGGAAGGTGGTCATAGGATTCCGCAATGAAACGACACAAACCCATCGGGTTTGGGCTATTTAACCTTTTTTGTTCGTAATATTAATAATATAAGCTTGTTTTTTAAAAAGTATTATTTATTAATAATTTTTTATCAATAATTTTCAGGTTTTTGCTACATTGTCACCATAGTCAAGATAGAGAAACAGAATTGACTTTCATATTATTTTTATATTATTATTTTTTATATTTAATCCTGACGTTTCAACTCCTTTACAGGAGTTGTGATCACAGAATGTGTTAAAACGTCAGGATTAAATGAAAAAGGACTTGCGCCAGCTTTGACAATTCATTTTATACGGTCAAGAATTAACATAAAAATTGTTCTATTGCAAAGTTGTGGATGTACGGACCTTATTTTAATTATTATTTGGACAAAATGCTTGTTTCGATGATGTTATCTTTATGTATTTTTTTGCATTCACAATGCCGTTTTTAAAGTTGTTTTTTTCTTTAAGTCTTTGGGCGCCATATTGTAATGTTAGATTAGGTATGATTGGGTTGGCATATCCCATTAAAAATACATGTTAATATTTTGCATAGCTTTTCTTTTTTATCAAATGTGTTCTACCTTATTTATGGCAAATAAAAAAATATGATTAATACCATTATTGATTGGTGACTTGGTATTCAATAAATTGAACCGACAATAATGCTGTTGGATAAGTAAAAAACGGAAAAATAATAACATAAAAGAATAGAAAGATTCTTAATGAAGAAACTTAACTAATTTAAAAGACAATAGCTACATACACTGCAGATAAAATATATAAACGTAATATTAGAATTGTCTCATGGAGGAAAACCCATGAAAGACATCGGCTATGAACAATAAGTAATTAATCAGCTAGGAATACTTTGATGTCAACAATGTCACAATTACAGTCAGAAGCAATGAAATGTATACATAGAACTATGTCGTATTACATCGATTATTCATTTCTATGCTGTTGACTCTTTGCTTTCGGCCGATTTAGTGTGATACGGTTCTTATTACTCGTGACTATATGATGAAATCAAATATTTTATGATGAAATCTGTCTATGAGTCTCTGGTATTTATTTATCTTTACAAACGTAAAAATTGCATTGGCATTGGACGGGACGTCCAAAGGTTGTGGGTTCGATTCCTGCCTGAGAATTCACTTGTGAGCCGAGTCGACTTTTTCTACTATTATTCTTTTAAAAATAATTTATCGTATAAGCTAGCATTGAAAACGCGATAAATATATAAAAAGTTAAAAATCAATTTTATCATTTTAAATTTAAATAAAACTTTTAATCGGATCGAAGCCGTGTTTTTTATTTTTTTTTTATATTTAATCCTGACGTTTCGACCCCTTTACAAGAGCCGTGATCACATGATGACTAAGGTAATGATCATACATGCGTAACTATCATCCAATATTTTAATTTACCACGTTTTTAACACGCTTTTATTAGCTTCACTTGTGACTATGTAAGAAAATCTTGGAATCTTAATTTGACCCACTTTCCGGTCTTTGATCAGGATGAAATTTTGCACACGCTCTGAGTTCTGATGACAATACATGACTTGCTAAGAAACGTCATTACAAATCAAATATGGCGGCCTCCCCAAGATGGCGAACTGGCTGTTTGAAATGCACTTCCATGATATGGGTATCAAATGAAAGGGTTTGCTGTCAGGAATAGTTTCTTTCATCATTAAAGCGTGTTTTTTAGTTTTTTGAACTATATTTTATTTACTGCTAAATTCATACAAATAAAATTGATTTCTCATCTTTATATCTACGACTACTGTAACAGACTACTGAGTGTAGGTTCCAAACTATACATTTATTTTATTTTATATTAAATAAAATATAACGCGAAATATATCGCTATATCTAATCTCTAAATAATCGCTAACCAACCCGAGTGTGATGTGTTTGTGACCGATTAGCAGGTTATTAAAAAAGGTTGTCTTTTCTATTGTGAAAAGTTTGAATTAGTGTCAACCTATTTATGACTACTTTTATTTCTTTGCTTTGATTTTTCCACTATTATTAATAACTGTAAATGGTGTTGCCATTGCTATTAATTAAATAAATATAAAAAATTTAAGCTAGTAATTGAACTATCTTTAGATATACAAAATTTCCAATAAGAATATTTAATTGCTAATACCGTGTGTTACATCGATTTTGTGAATCAACAGTATTCGCCATATAGTTGTAGGCATGCAAATACGATACATAAAATTTAGATTTTTTAATACATTTTTTTTGTTAAAATGTCACGAAGGTGAAAGAGAAAAGGAAGTCAATAATTAAATGACATGAACACAAATAAACCAATCATTATTTATCAAAAAATCAAGTATTTCGACATTTAAGTAATAAGAATTTCACAATATCACTATTTAGTTCTTACACTTCCGCGCACATTACACATCAGATAAAACACTTTTTTACGGATTTTTGCGCATGTTTTATTTTATTTTATATTTAATCCTGACGTTTCGACTCCTTTACAGGAGCCGTGATCACAGGATGACTAACATGATGATGATACCATCATAAAATAAAACATGCGCAAAAATCCGGAAAAAAGTGTTTTATTCTAATATCACTATTATTAATGTCATTACATTGATTTAAGACAAGAGCATGTTTTTGTTATGTAGAAACTGCTTTATAGAGTAGTAGTTGCTTTCGACAAGCCAGCTGTATAGGGAATTTCTAAACCTATTCTTGCCTAAAGGTAAATATCTTATTTTTTTTGGTAATTTGTTAAATATTTTAACTGCCATACAATATACATTTATACTATATATGTTAAGATTACTTTTAGGAACAAATAGTTATTTTTTTCTACAATTTCTCGCTTTCGGGTTCCTTTGTCAAAGTATTCGGAAAATCGTTTAATAAAAAGGAATAGCTCTGCTTTATACATGCATGGCAAGGTAAGAATTTTATTATGTTGAAATAATGGCTGGCATGATTCCCAACTTCTGATGGCACATAGTGCTCTAAGACAACGTTTTTGGGCTCTGAACACTCGTTCAAAATCAACGCTATTTCCCCATGTTGTATTTGTTTATATTCTTTAACAATTTTTTTAGTATATCTACACTATTAAAATAATTGTAAGCTTACATATAACAGTGATCACTTACCTTTAAAACTCGGCTCGAGCTTCAGAGACGGCAGCGACTCTTGCGCAAATGTACTGGCGAATCAAACGTTCTGATATAAATGTATCGATATAAATGTATCGATATCTCGTGAATGGCAATTAAGCGTACAATCGCTAATTCATTAATCCACTCACGATATCACTACAAACAATCTGTCCTCTGATTCGGGATTGCTTTAAGATCTTCCATTGTCCATTATTCCCTGTTTATGTAACATAATTGATATACTAGAACAAGATTTTGTATTTTTTTTTTTGCATTTTTCAATCTCAATTTGCTCAATTGAGCAAATAATATATGATACATATTATTTGCTCAATTGAGTCGATTTTTTCTAGTATTTTTTAATAAAAAAAAATCTTATCAAAATAACAATAAATAATACTTCTTACATTTACACCAAGTAGCCTAGCCCAAAGTAAGCACTGTAAGGCTTGGGTTATGTATAAATATACATAACCTACACAGATATGTGATATTTGTAGAAATATATCCATGACTTAGGAAGAACGTTGAATTCGAACCCAAGACCGTGTAAAGGCAGGATCGCTACATATAAGATACACTTATAAATAAATAAATTACATGATCAAATGCAAAATATACCTATTGTGGCCTTAATTACAAGATGCCACGACAAGCAAGTATTAAAGATTGTTATGGCGCTTAGTAGAATTTTGGGTAAATTAAAATAAATGCTAGCATTTTACTTAAAACTGAAAAAAAGATACAGACAATGCAACTTAAAGAAGTTAATTATGAGACAGAATTTCTAATAAGATCCCCTTGAATTCACTGAATTTGGAGTTTATATCTAAAGCAGAATTCTTAAAATATGTTCCAAACTGACTTAGTATTCTATCTTTATGAAACAAATGACCCAAACTACTCTTAAACGAAGTAGGTGAGAGTAATTTAAAACGTGAGAATCTTATTAAGTTCTTAAACTTCCGCGCTCATTACACATTTGAACAAAACAACTTTTTTACGGATTTTGCGCATAATTTATTTTATATTTAATTCTAACGTTTCAATTCCTTTACAGGAGCCGTGATCACAGCATGACTAAGATAATTATCACAATATTATATAAGTAATTGTTTAATTTTACATTTTATTTAGTTATTAAATTCTCACTACGATTACATTGTATACTACTGAGTCTACTACCAGTTCGGAAATCGGGAGGCCCTTCCGAGTAGAACTGGCGAAAGATACTCGGGCAGGGGGACCGACTTCCATATTAACTGTTATTATTTTGCAAGAAGAGCTTACTTCATCACCAGGTCTTGCAATGTGTCTTTGGAGGTATTTATTTTTGATTATTGGTAATAATATCCAGGAAGGGACAGATGTTTCTATGATGACTGATGAATTCGACAATTTGTACCTGAGTCATGATATATATTTCTATGAATATGTACGTTTATCCGTTACTCTAGTATCCATAATATAAGTCTTGTAGTGCTTACTTTGGGCTAGGGGTAGGGGTAGGATAAAAGGTGTATGCAAGAGATATTATTATTATATTATATATATTATTTGTAAAAATGTTGTGCACATTTATAATTGGGCACAGATGTACACTTTTTATTGCATTTATTTGTATGTACATATTTTTTCATTCTGATGCCTGTTATTGTGCCATTGGAAATAAAATAAAATAAATATACAAACCCACAAAAATATAATTGTATACTGTATCAGTGTATATATAGATAAGTATATAACTTAATCTCGACTTATTGCAAATTACCCATGAAGATTGTTAAATGCATTTGGTTATTTCATTTTGCGATTAAATACTTCATATTTTTTGTTAATTCGAATGCATTTATGTTGATTCTGTAATAAATTAATCAATTTATTAATTCAAGAAACAAAAACTTAAAAGCTATGTTTGTATTTATATGGTTTTAATAAAATAAAATTGCAAAAGCAAAAAAAATCCAAATCAAACAATCATTAAAATAAAATAATTAAAAATATAAAATTACTGAATTTAAATTTAAAAATTCATATCAATTAAAGCAAAACGTATGTAAACTAAATGGTCCACAAAAATATCTAATTAATTATTATTTATTTGTAAATCTTAATATCCCAATATTGTAATGTTATAATTGGATAAGCTTTATTTTTTTTATGACTTGAGGTCCGAAAGAATTTTACTAATATGTCTTTGCACGGCTTCACTTGTATGTAGCTTTATAAATGTAACATCACAATATCGTAATATGACATGCAATAAATATTTATAATGCACTTTGAAGAGTGTACTCATGAGCTGCATGTGCTCATACCGCCATCTCCCTTTTTCCAGCGACGCACTGCGGTCTACCACCCTTTCTCGATTGCTATTCCTTCTTCTCGCGTTAAGCACTTCTCAACATATTTCATAATGCGCACAGCAAAGGAGTGGAACTCCCTCCCTGCGTCTGTATTTCTGAGTACTTATAACCCGTCCGTTTTCAAGGTCAGGGTGAATAGGCACCTTAGCACTTAGGCAATAGGATTAGCTCGTGTCATCGTGGACCTTGTCTTGGCCATTTTTTTTATTTAAATAAGGCTGCGGGTTTGAGTCCCATTTAGATTTCCCCTTCTATTGTGTCCACCTAACGCCAGCACCATGGCAGTAACATACTGAGTGGAAGCCCTTTCGGTAGAATATTAATAATTTCTACTTATAAAAGTGTACATAATTATAGATAATAAGTGTATTATGCTCCGAATAAATATTTTTACTTTCAAAATCTACCTCTTTAAAATATTATTTAAGATTGTCATTCACAAAAGAATAGCGCAAACAAATACTAGGCGATGCAGTCGCTAAGCATAAAGCTTCGCTGGCACCATATATTGGAGCGGAGCGTAATACTTCATAAAAAAAACAATAATGTTTAGCAAATTTTAAAATTCCATAAGAATGAAAACTTTCAAACAGATCGCGCTTTTTGTTTCAATGGGAATTTTTGCGAATTTCATAATTCGGGCTCCGTCACAATTTGGTCTTAAATGTATTGATTCGATTCCTCACAAATATTATTAAAATCGGTTAAGAACTCCAAATAAAAAACTATTAATGAAAGTCATTATCTCATTATTAATTAAATATATTAGACATGAGAAGACATTTGCATTAGTCGTTCAAGTTCAACTCGTTTCTCGGATAAACCTTTTTTCTCATTGATTTCTTTCAACCTCTCTAGTGGAAACGATGGATCTATGTAAAGCCCTTCGATACTCCGGAGTCAAGAGAAAGTCACATAAGATAAACCTAGGGCAAACTCCTTCTCGCCCACGTCGATCACAGCTCTGTCTAAAGTCAATCCTTGTGATCTATGTATGCTGATGGCATTTATGCTGTATGTACCTATCGGAAACTGTTTACGGGTGTACGTTGTATACTTTTGAAAGCCACAGTAGCCGGTGGAATTGGAAGTACGTTGTTGTTGTAAAGCTTAGGTCCCGTATAAGATTTGAATATAACAATAAATCTGCCACTATCATTGTGCTTATAAATAATATCAACAACTCTTCCAATGATTCCATTACATCAAATCATCAAGCTAGCAGTAGTGAACAAATTTTGTTTCAGAATCACTCGTGCATCCTGACATAAATACAATCTGGAAGCTAATCTACGTGCCTCGTCACTTGTTGCTAGTGATCCCTGAGGATGGTTGTGGATGGCGTTTGACTAAATTACAGGTTTTCCAATATTTCTCAGTTTTTCTAGATTGTATTCGTCGATTCCTCATCGATTGAATCTTGTTTTAAGTAAATCGTAATCATTTTGAGTTATTTTACCAGTAGCAAGATGTAAATATTGTATTTACGGGCGGCGAGGTGGAATATGTCCAGACCTCCTAATTTGTTCTTCCGAGAAAACGTATTATACCGTTTCTAAATTCTGTTTAATGTTGCTTGGTGACCCAGATTAGTACCATCTGATTTTAGCTAACAAGAGGTTGTTTTAATTTAAATCTTTTTTACTATTACAGGCCAAATATTTAAAAAAAATCCGGTTCTGCTACTTCGGGTGCTTCGAATTCATTCTCTTGGGGAATAGGTTCTTCTAGTTATTAGGGTCTTCAGTTCCAGATTCTCCTGAGTCTTTTCCATAATAACCTTTATTTTTTGGAATTTTAAATTCGGCACTTTTGGCATTCTTGCACGATCTGGTCCTAAATGTGTTGATTTGATTCCACACAAAAATTATTGAAATCGGTTAAGAACTCGGGAAGTTATGGCGTAACAGACATTGCGCCATTGAAGTCCATGGGAGCTCAGCTTGCTTCACTCGCTCCGCTCCAATAACCAATCTTTAATTATCGCTTTATTTATAAAGAAGAAGATATGTAATTACTAGCATTTTTAGGGTATTTTATAATATTATTATAAAAAATTATATTATTATGAATTAATCAATAATTCGCACAATGGTCACCCTGACCTTGTACATAATATTTATTATAAGAAAAATACAATTATTTATTGCGCTATTTTATATATTGCTGATAACAGATTTTTTAGTTTTCATTGGAACAGGCATTTTGAATTGGTTTTGTGGGTTACTTATTTTTGGAGCGGAGCGAGCGAAGCTTCCATGGATCAGCTTCAATGGCGCAATGTCTGTTACGCCATAACTTCCGGAGTTCTTAACTGATTTTAATATTTTTTGTGTGGAATCGAATCAACAGGCTTAGGACTAGATGGTGACGGAGCCTGAATTTTGAAATTCGCAAGAAAATCCCATCGAAACAAAAGAAAAAATCTTTTTTAGGAATTACGCTCCGCTCCAATATGTGGTGCTAGCGTAGCTTTATGCTTAGCGACTGCATCGCCTAATATTTCTTATTATTACACATGCACGTCACATAATATAACCCAAACAATTATATAGGGGTAAAAATGGCAGCTTTTTTGTACAACTATCTATGATTGAATAAAACTCTACGTGTCTACTGCCAGCTCCAGCCTTTAACAAACATGTTACGACCATTGATTGTTGCTGATGCTGATATTCGCAACAACCCTGGTAGGTACAAAAGAACAACCTAATAACCCCAAAATTCTGTTACTAAGAAAAAAAAGTTGGTGCTCTGATAGCGTATGATTGATTAGTTAAATCCACAGAATTAATTCAGCCGAATAACGAAATGACATGATTGCATTAATTTATGTAATTCCAAAATTTATTGGCTTATGTTTACTTATCAAGACAAATTGCAATACTGCATAAAATCTAGTAGTGCCAAAAATTATGAATGATCACCCATATTACACCTCGTGTGTTCATAAGTTTTGTGTTAAAGTAAAACTTGATTATTTTCAGTGAAATGATTAACGATGAACTACAACTCATCTATTTTGGAAATTTTTATTTGACTTAGTTGGATTTGTTCCAACTTATTTTTTTTATTGCATAGTCGGGTTTAAATTATAACTTTTTTATTTGATTCTTTTATTTAGGAAAGCTTACAGCTTACTGATGGTAGGTAAAATTGTTGGACGATTCAAAACAACTATTTTAAGTGCATTTGAATAAACTTATTTTTATTTAATTTATGTTAATAATTATTATCTTAAAGTTTATTCTAAGCTCCCACATATAGAAAGACATTTAATAGTTATCTTATATTTGATACAGTTGAAAGTAGTTCATAAAAATGAGAAAGTATCAGATAGATATACAAGAATGTATATGTAAATATAGAAAATATTATAATTAATAAATTTTGGTGAGTAGATTCTTAATTTGACGTGGTGTACCATGAAACAATCGGAGCGACTGTCTTCAATTAACTGAAAGTTAAAATATTGACTAGCTCTAAGTAATAAACTGTTATTTCCGAGCAATTAGAATACAAAGAGGCAAATTTATTTAGCCCAAATTCAGTGAAAGAACTATTGATTCGAAGAAGTTCGAAAGGCTCATTCTTAGTTTTAACTATTATTCAGTTAAAGAATAATGTCGGAGATATTTTTTAGTAAGTGAAGTGGTGAGATATGGAGTACTAATCACAATAACAGTGCGACATATTAAATTTAGCAAAGAGATTATTTTATCTATTTTATCTTTATAATATGTCATACATGGGGTTTTCTAACTTGAGATGCGTATTACGATGACGTATTTGATTGTTTGACTAAAAAAAAATCAAAATAATACAAACAATTTTATTTGTAAAGATTGAGTAGTCATTATCGTGCCCAATTAAAATATTGGAAGGTAGTTTTAAACGTTAGGATTAAATATAAAAAAAAAACTAGAATAAACGCGTCGTAAATCCAGTTAAAGAGGTTTTATTTAAATCCAATAAAAACGCAAAAAACGCGATGGTTGTCACGTCCAATCTTTGATTCAGGTTATGGTAGTAATAAGAGCTAAGCTTCTGAGGTGTGGTAAGCTAGGCTCCACCTGCATCTGCAGTCTTTGGCACTCATTTATCCGTGTTAGATCCTCGGGGACTATTCTCCTCACAGTGCTGCCATCCATAAATATCCTATACCAGCAGTGCGGCTATTAATGGGCTGATGACGATAAAAAAAATATTGTCTTCTGCTGCATTAAAACTTTCATCAATCTCTGCATCTTCTGCTGTATCATAACGGCGTACCGCAAGGGTCAATATTGGGTCCATTAATTTCTGTCTGACTTGTATTGATAACCTCCCGTGTATTTGAAAAATATTGTGAATTTCCCAACGTGTTCAAAAGTGGTAGACTTTGTGTTACATTATATAAATAATACTCTTTGAGGTAAAAATGTACCGGATCACTGGCAATAAATAAATCTAACTGACTAAACAGCCTTCTGTGCAAAGGAACATGGAAGCGGAAGAAACTGCCATCCAGTTTTTGTTACAATATAGAAAAATAGTTTCTAGCAAATCTGGTGGTGTCAACCTTAAACACAGTAGGTGCAATAGTCGTCTAATTGCAAATGGTATTGATGACATAAGTTGGAAGAGGACATAGTTTTTTTGCCGAGTATCTTACACCAGCTGCCTTATGGCTAGCTACACCCAAAAGACTCACAGATTGTAATATTAAACGTATTCAGGTCATTATTGCAGTTACCTCGATACAATACTATATCGCTCATGTATGCCTAGATATATGTGGTCGAATTTTTCACCATAAACATGATAACAGTGCTTTTTAATTAGAATTAGATGTAGAATGAGATTGGCTACATTTGTTTTGTCTAAAATTACTAATAATGTAGCTGTGAACGTAGTTGTTTTTTGTACCTTGAATAAACTTTAAAAAAACATGTAACGGCCCTCTGGAGTCTTGTGTAGGTTAGCTCCAACAGAGAACTGGTGGTTATTGCCCGTACAGTTGAGGCCCTATTCTAAGACATTGGATGTTACTGACGTTAAGATCATCATTATAACATCAGCAACGGAATAGTCCTCTATCCAAATAACTCTATAATATTAGATATAATTTTAAAATATAGGAAAATTCAATAATGTTTGCTCCGGGGCGGTTCACTTTAACCGTGAACTAGATCACTTACTAACAATTCTACGGACCATACTTAAAAGGTTAAATAATAGGTATTTAAATAAAACAACTTTTTTGCGGTTTTCTGCACATAATTTATATTTAATCCTTTATAACAGGAAAACTAACGGTACGGTTTAAGAACTAACTATTAATACTGGGTAATTGAAAAAATGCTTAAATAGCCAATTTTTCTAATACCTACGACTCTAAACTCAATTTTATTTATATTATTCTGCGTATATAGTGACCTTGAATAGTTTGGGACGTGTTCCGAATAATTTGATGCTATTACGTGGATAGGTAATAACTCTGGAGTGAGCCGACCCTGAGCACTTTACAGACTATAAATTATTACACAGACCAGTATTGAATTTAATCTAAATAGCCTCCCGTGGAAATCTTAAAACCAGAAATCGTATCTTAGTATTTTTGAGAATATTGAAGTGGTTTTTTTTGCAAATATTTGCGTCGCGACAACGGTTTTCAACGACAACTCGTAGTTAACGTCTTTAATAAATTTCATTAATATTTAAATTTTAATGGCACTTTTCAGATCATACCAAGAAGTTGAATAAATGAAAGTGCATGCACTTAGTAAATAAATCACCACAAGGATTATTAACAAAGATATTGTATGTTATCAATCATGTTATCGATAACTATACACAAAGAAATTAATAATTTCTGTACAAATCTACATGAACTGTCGATACATAATGAATTTAAAATGAATTGAGGTTTTAAATTTGCAACGTCGTACTAATATTCCCGGTTGGGGCATATTTTTGTGATGAACACAAGAATTTGTTCCACATTTTGTTTAGTACAAACTCAGCTTAATTTGGAATTTAAAAACTGTTTTGAGATAAACGATATTTACATGTTTTTGTAAGTTTATGGATATGGATGATGATTATTCTTCTAACAACTAAATCCTAAAACCTTCCTTCATTTAAATGAAAAATAAATATAACAATTATAAATTGTTTCATCCAAATCGATTGTCAGAAAATTTGTAGAAATCTTGTCATTAATGAAGACTACTGGCCTCAATTGGGAGAGCAATGGACCGGATATTTTGATTGCGGGTTCGAGTCCATCCTTAGAATCACTTGTGATCCGGGTCGACTTTTACTCGTATTTTTCTATAAAAATTAATTATACATCGATTGTATATCATATAACATAATATATATAATAGTCTGGCCATAAATAGTGTTACATAAAACCTTTTCTTCTTTCAACTTATTTTAAATTTGGAACATGTTTTTTAATTTTTAAAACTTCTTTCGGTTTCGCGCCATTTCACATAGTTTGCGTTATCAGTATCAAATTACAGTATGGAATGAGGTTGTACGAGCAATTTATTTTTTTATGTTTATGTATGGTCTGTTAACCATACAGAGGTGTTGAAGAAAATAGGATTGCAGTGATCGCCTTGCACTAAGTGGGTATGGAACCGTCGGTCATATTCCGGACACTTCAAAAGCTTGGTATCAGCAATATGTCCGTATATCGTACTATCAACAGATACAACAACACTTCCTCTGTCGAATAACATTAAAGATCGGGGCGGCCGCGTGCTGTTAGAACTAAAAAAGCTGTTAATGCGAATTCTAGCTTTAAAAAAGCTAGAATTCGTCGAAACCCCATTAGGAAGCAAAAAATCTTATCGCGAGAAATGATGATTCCCGCTACGACTCTGTCGCGTATTATAAAACAAGGCCTGAAGCTCGGTGCTTGTCAAAATGCCTTCTGTCACGATACGCAGGTGAAAGACACAGAAATATCCTCTTTTCCGATGAAAAAATGACATAATTGAAGAGCACTACAATAAGCAAAATAATAAAGTGTATGCTCAGAGTTCTAAAGAAGCTGCTCAAGTGGTCGGAAAGGTACAACGTGGTCATCATCCTGCGTCAGTGATTGTTTGGTGGGGTTATCTTATAAAGGCGACACAAAGCTATATTTTTGTGAAAAAGGAATGAAAATTTCAGCCAAAGTGTATCAAGAGACAGACTTGGATCGAGTTGTGAAACCTCTCAGCAATTTTCCAGCAGGACTCTGCTCACAAGGCTTGCCTTGTAATAAACAAGCCAGGCTTGGTTAGTTCTTGAACTACCCAAGCCTGGCTTGAAAGCAACGTTTCGGACTTTATAAGAGCTGAAGACTTTCCATCATCTAGTCCAGACCTCAACCCTTTAGACTACAAATTATGATCAGTTTTAGAGGACATTGTCTACTCTAAACGACACGGCGACATCGAGTCTCTTAAAAAATCACTGGCGAAATTTCCCATTTAAACAGTGTGTAAATCCATAGGTTCGTGGCCAGACAGATTAAAGGCGATTTTTGAGTAGAATATTTTTTTAATTTTTTGCTGAGACTAATAAATATGTACATATAAGTTTAAGTAATATTACATTTACAAAAAATGCTTTTTTTATTTGTGACAGAACTTATGGCCGGACTAAGTACATTCATTACGATCAACCCAGGCGAAGCCGGTAAGGCCCGTTTATTATATAAGAATCGTATTGAAATTGACAAATATATATGTACTTGTAAAGTAAATGACTTTCTTAATAGATCAATTAACGTTAAGAACAGTTAAAATTTGTTTTACAATATTAAATAAAGAGTTCTTGTTAGCAAAACGATGCATATTATCATTACAAACCTAACAGATAAGAGTAACTACTGCGATAGGATGTTTAAACTCATTTATTGCGAATCAATGGGTATTAAATTAAAATTAATAGTTTTGTACATACACTATATGGTTCGATTGGTATGGTCACGAACGTTATGGCCTTGGAGAAGACCTATGTTGCCTTAAAAAAATATTTTATTTAACCATATATTAGCACCATATATTTTAACGAACTTCGTGGTCATGGCTGGTATACCGGGATATTATAGAAAAGAATTTTTCTATATTCTATGTTCGATTCTGGCTGTTGTAGTTTGTTGTTTCTGGATTCCATAACACATGTGCTTTAGCTACTTAGTTTGGATCCAATTTTTTTAGTTTTTTTTTTAAAAGAAGGCTCAGACTGCATACTGATTTTTGATACTAACAAGCAGGCCCGGATTTGGACTTGTGGAGGCCCTGGGGCAACAGACGGCCCTAAGTATATTCGAATAAAAATCAAAATCGTTTATTCCTAATATAAGTGATAAAGTTTTTATAACAATGATAAAAGTTCTTCTATATTCTACAAAAAAAAAATTGGCAAAACTTGATAGTCGAAAGTAACCCGTCGAAATTTATATTTTTTTTATTTCTGTTGTGGGGGCGCCGCCTGCCCTCTCCTAAATCCAGCTCTGCTAACAAGATATTAATAGATTGCTTCTACACATATAAAACAGTGAGTCAAACTTGAAGCAAATTTTTATGTATCCGTTATAGGTCAAGAATAATGTTATATTTACTCATATCTTAATTATATATTTGTATATATGAATAAATAAAATAAATAATTTTCCGAAATCAATGCAATACGATAGAGGTCATGGATTTTATGGGTGTACGATCCATTGCGATCCAAAAGATCTATTCAAAACAGAAGAGTGGTAATCTTTTATTCAAAAGCTTTTTTTACTACGCAAGTTTCAATTAACTTTTGATTATATTTTGGTTTAAAAACATTTAAAACATTACAGCTGTGTATTGATGACCAAAAGAACTACCTATCAAGTAGTAATTATTAAAAACAATTTATTTTTTAAGATGTATTAAAAACTTGATTGGGACAATAAATCTATTGTATATTTGACGACATGCATGGTCGAGTGATTCGCATATTTTACACCACTCAGAGGTGCCAGGTTCAATTCCCGACCGGGTCAATGTATAAAACGAACTTTTCTATATTGTCTCGGGTCTGGGTGTTTCGAGGTACCGAAATTGTTGTATGTGAATTTCATAATAAAAGTGCTTTAGCTATTACTTGGATTTAGAACATTCGCGGTGATGTTGTTATATTTAATAATTATTTTTATATTTATTATCATATCGACTTTGCATTTTCTGTTTTTCAACTTTTTTCACCTTCGACAAGAAAATTTCTTTTTCAACACTCATTATAACTAAATGTTATCTGA
The DNA here is from genome assembly GCA_927399485.1 of Calamotropha paludella. NCBI lineage: Eukaryota > Metazoa > Arthropoda > Insecta > Lepidoptera > Crambidae > Calamotropha > Calamotropha paludella. The sequence continues at coordinate 22,982,461 of OV656820.1, read as the reverse complement.
CTATAATGTCACTGCGGTACTAAATTAAAAAAATACCGGCCAAGTCCGAGTAAAAGTCAATTATTAAAAATATTTTTATTATAAGATGTAACTAAAAATTTCCGGTTTTCGCAATTTTTCCTTTATCTGTGCTATAAGACGTTGCTTCGTACCAAATTTCAAGATTCTGAGTTCACGGGAAGTACCCTGTAGGTTTTGATTCCTTAGCGAGTGTCGAAAATTTGCAGAAATTTGCGGCATAAACCTCAACAATTGTTACCTTTTGTATAAATTAAAATTTATTATTATTAATATCAACATCACTTCAGAATTAATATGACATTTATAGTAAACTAGCTTTCCGCCCGCGGCTTCGCCCGCGTGGGATTCAATGTAAAATGGTAGGAACCAAAAAAAGCGAGATAAAACAGCAAGTAAGTAAATGAGTCGAAAAGTGCACCGAATAAGTGTATGCGCTACAGGTTCAAGAGCGAGATATCATTCCACTTCTTACGTATCTTAAAAAAACACTTCGTTACCACGTTTTAAAAAACACCCAGCGCCATCTTTCGCATACCTCAAGAACTAATTAGCGTAAGCTATCATTCCACTTCTTATGTATTTTAAAAAACACATCGTTACCATGTTTTAAAAAACACCCAGCGCCATCTATCGCATACCTCAAGAACTAAATAACGTAACTAATACTTATACCAATTAGTAATTCGTTGACTTTAGTGATTTCAGGATATGTAGATGTAAAAAAAACAATTTAGACGATAAAAAAAATTGTACGTCATCCCTCGAGAATTCCTCATTTTCGAGGATTCATTTTCGTATCTTTTAGCTTCTAAATTTACATGTTTATATTCGTTTGCAATATTTTACCTTGTTTTAAACGACACACAGCGCCATCTACAATCCATCTATCAAGCAAACAATATTTTTGTTTTTCCTCGGGAATATCAATTTTTTTCAGGATAAAAAGTACCCTATTATTTAATCCGGACTTTTATCTTTACGTATGCAAAATTTCAAAGCAATCGGTTCAGTAGTTACGGCGTGAAAGCGGAACAAACAAAAAAACAAACTCACTTTCCGATTTATAATATTAGTAAGGATGGGTAGGCGCTTGACCAATATCTCGCCTAATGGTAAGCGACGATGCGATCTAGTATGCGCTCGAAAGAAAATATGTAAGAAAATTTTGGGAAAAAAAAAATTGGTTGCCTGTAAAGTCGGTAGGGTAGACTGGGTACGGTTGTGCCAGGGGGCGGTTGTGACAGTCGTAATATTAGCGAAACTATAAGGAATACAGCAGCGAGTTTAAGGACACAGGGCAGGGGCAGCCTATCTGAAGTTGTATCACAGTATTGCGTCAGCCGTCGCGCGACATTAACGCTTCCAGAGGAGTACATTGTTTTTTAGCTGTCAAAAGTAAGTATTTTTGATTGATTTCTTTGAGTAATTGTTCTCTTATGTGAACAGATATATTAATGACTGTTTTCCCTCTTTATAAGTTAGTTATTAGTAGTTAAATAGCAGTGATTACTTTGAACGTAGACTATTGGGTATTGTCATGACGATAATTTTTTTGGGTTTGAATGTGTTGGGGACGGTTGTGACATATTTCGTGGGTACGGTTGTGACACAAGTAAAATTAGTTTTTTTTGTTTTTAGATGTCTAGAAATCGCTTGGGGAAGACCGAAAGAGGGCAGTGTGACATAATAAAGTATCAAGAAGCTTATACAGAAGTGAAACGCGGGACATCTTTACGGAGAGCTGCGGAAATGCACGAAGTTAACCGCATATCTTTGTTACGATACATTCGTAAACGCCATGAAGCCGGCGAGGACCACAATCAAGACATCAGCATGGGATGTGTTGCTCATAATAAAGTATTCTCTGAAGAACAAGAACAGCAGGTGTCAAAATATATAATACGTTGCGCGGAAATATGTTTTGGCCTTTCTCCAAAAGAGATAAGGAAATTAGCTTTTGCCCTTACTACCAAATACAATATGACGCAACCTGCTACTTGGCTTGAGACTGAGATGGCTGGTGAGAAATGGCTTCGGTCATTCATGAATAGAAACCCTGAACTGCCTCTCGTGTAGCTCAAGCTACATACTACTAGCCGTTCAAGAGCGATTAAATTGTAATATAAAGCTGTTATAATTATAGATGCTCAAGTACCTTATTAGTTATAAGCGATTAAACTTCCATATTTTATTTCATTTCTAACGTAATTGTATTTTTTTCCATAAGAAGATGATATTACATTAAGTATGTTACATATTACTTGCAAATAGAAGTGATTTTAGAACATTTTGGTGTATTTTTAACCTGTCACTACCGACCCCAAGCACTGTCACAACCGCCCCTGGGATGTGGTCGGTTGTGACATTTTTACTGGTTTAATATCAGAATTATGGACGATCAAATGAAAATTGTCACAACCGTACCCAGTCTACCCTATACGGGCGAAAGTTTTACGTGACAACGACTTTGAGTGGTAAAATAATTTTAATGTGAATATTCATTCGTATAGTAGGAAGAAGGATGAAATAATAGTAACAATTTAAAACATTTATTTATACAAAGAATTATATTTAAAACATTAATTTATAGGCACGCGTCCCTTCCACTTTTTATGTCTGTCTCTCTCGCTCTTAGGCGGGCTAACCATGCCCGAGTGGAAGAGACGCGTGCCTCTCACTCGCTCTCATTGTGAGCGCATAACGTGAGCGGAGCGTAACGCAGTTTCTTGAAGTGTCACCCGGCAAACCAATTTATAAGACGTTGTCACGTCAAAACTTCAATTGTGTTGTAATACTTTTTTAATTGTTATTTATCCTTTTGTTTTTGTGGTATAAATAATTAAGTGTAAAAATTGACAACATTATTACCATTCTATTGTTATTATTATAATCCTGACTAATAATTATTGCCTAGTCATTTATCAGTTCGTAACGAAATCGGCAATTACTGTACTCTTAGAGATATTATAAATTATTTTGATATCATTAATAACGCAATTTGACATTATATTTTATTCTTCTTTATTATGGACTATAATTAATATTGTAATTTGTAATTTTATACCGATTTATAAAATTGTTTTGTTGCTCTTGCGAAATATGCGAAGCTTCTGTAATTTTAATGATATCATTGTAATATGACAATGTTTTAAACAATAAAATATATTTATCTTTGTATTGTACTTATGTTAAAAAAAATAGTAATAATGTTAAAAAAAATCCGATTAACCGATGCAATTTTAAAAGGTTTGTCAATTTAATAAACTGTATTTACCATTTTGATAACATTCATTGTGAATTTATCATTTTTCATATCTTGTTTCTTATCATTTCTCTCTGGCATAGCACGATTGATTGCCTGCAAAATGTTATCGGATGGAATAAATATAAAATGAAACACTTACCTACCTTAATTTGTATAGAAGTTTTATTAAAAAATACTTCTGCTTAAGTACTTTTCATGATGATGACGAACATTTATAATGCGCACAGCAAAGGAGTGGAACTCCCTCTCTGCGTCAGTATTTCCGACTACTTTTAACCCGTCCGTTTTTAAGTTCAGGGTGAATAGGCACCTTCTGGGATAGCTCGTTCCATCCTGGAACCTGTCTTGGCCCCCGGGCTTGATTAAGATCAAAAGCGAATCCATTCAAAATAAATTATTGTTCACTTACACTTAGCATCACAAATAACGTGCAAAAGTTTATTTTTGTTATTCATACTTATATGATAGACCTTATTACTATCAAAATAAGGTCTGAGGAAACAACTCAAACACGATATGAACCTTTGCATTTTCTATTGCAAACAGACACTCAACTTCCTGATTTAAAATTTAACTGCACTTCAACTGTTCCTTTCCTTTTCTCATCATCACATTTAGACAAATTGTTTGAATTATTTTTAAAACACATTTCACAGACTATAAAATCTAGTTAGGAAAAAAATCATAGAGTTCATAGAACACTTCTTTGCTTATTTTGTTGGTAATGGTATGTTTTTTTTTATTTATCATTGAACAAGTATTACAATGTGAGGCGGACTAGACTCTTTAGATATCGAATCAATAAGTTGTAATGTTGTTTGCCGCGTGCAAATTTTGCTAGAGACGTGTGCATAGCCCTCGTTATTGACTGTTTCTTTCATATTTTGCTGTTTATGACAATATCTGCCTAAATTTGAGATAAATCTCATTAATTCATTGAAATAAAACCTCTTTTTCGGATAAACAATAATAATAATTCTTACATTCACACCAATTAGCCTAGCCCAAAGTAAGCACTGTAAGGCTTGTGTTGACTAAGGTAACGGATAGATATAATATATGAAACAAAAATATGTAACCCCATAACTACAGATGCTCGTATTCATCACATAAACATCTGCCCCTTCAGGGATTCTAACCCAGGACCACGGTGCAAAAGGCTGGATCGCTACCGTTGCATCAAACGGTCGTCGACGATAAACGACGCGTTATTTCTTTTTAGAATATTTTATTTACTTATACCTATCCCGGTGTCTATAATAAAATCTTGCAAGTTAAATTTGCCCCACTTCCCGGTTTTCGATTGGGCTGAAATTTTGCATGCATACGTATATCGCTTGATAATGCAATATTATGAAGACATGGAGCTGATCTGATGCTGGAGCTGGAGGGTGACTATTTGATAACATTGAAATTGACTGACTGTATTTAGAATTATACAGGGTAATCAACTGTAACAAGCCATAATATGTTAATTTATCTATATTAATGTAAGGTAAATCAATGTAAAAAAAATAAAAATTGGAAACAAAAACTTTCCATTTTCAGTCAATCAGCTGATTGGTCATTTTGTATGTTTTTTTTTTAATTTTGTCATTTTGTGTCCATTTTATTACGATTTCCATTTATTGACATTGCATTGACGCCCGTGTGCAACGCACACCTTGCACCATAGGTAAAGACGCCTCTGCCAAATACAGTAGACAAATTATTCGTATTCTTATTTTATGAACCATATTTGATCGCTGTATCCATTTACGTGTATAGTTCGAATAAAATAGAATAACAATTATTACTATGACTAGGCGATGCAGTCGCTAAGCATAAAGCTACTCTAGCACCATATATTGGAGCGGAGCGTAATACCTAAAAAATATTTTTTTTATTCAATAGGAATTTTTGCGAATTTCGAAATTCGATCTCAAACTGTCCTAAAGCTGTTGATTGGATCCAAACAAAAAATATTAAAATCGGTTAAGAACTTGGGAAGTTATGGCGTAACAGACATTGCGCCATTGTAGCTGATCCATTGGAGCTTCGCTCGCTCCGCTCCAATAAAACATGGTATATATAATGGTGATAAATTATTTTAATATGAAAATACTAGATAAAAACGACGCGGCGCTCAATTTATTCTCAGGCGGGACTCGAACCACATCCTCTCGTTATCCGAGCAGGCACTCTCCCTATTTAGCTACCGCGACCTTGAGAGACCTATTGAATTTTACAGTAATTTCTCAGACGCCAGCGCCATGTTTTTTATGTTCTAAATAGAAGAAACAGCTATGTAATTTATATTTTACTTTTTTTAACCTTTTTCTACTAGAATTTGTTTGCGGATAGCGAATGGTTTTGGGTTCGAGTTCCGCCACGTGAGACAACTTAAATTTTTATTACAATATTTTCTTTACATTTTATAAAACAAGCAGTTAAATATTTAAATAACAATATAATCTATCTGATAAAAAAATCGAAACCGAGAGATACGAAAGAAAAACAGCGATAAGAATAGATAAAACGAATCATACCCTAATTACATTACACATACAAAGAGGCTTAATAATAAATACATTATGTCTATTCGTCTGCTTGGATAGGGTCCTTGACCTGAAATTAACGCGTCTGTATGTGTACAGTTAAATATACATATCCCGTAACACATACACAACATATACCGTCTGAGAAAACAGCGTTACGGCGCGAACAGCTGAAAAACGCTAAACTAGGGACTTACTCACAAATACGGAGTCGGACTGTATTATAATATTAACCTATTTTGGTAAACCCATCCTAATTATATTGTGACATAACTTTGTGTGTGTGTTTGTTATAATTACTATATTGTTTCGCTATCCTAACATTGCAATTTTTTTTTTATATAGTGGTGAATCCTTCCTGGCTAAGCCGAAAAGTTATGTCAGGCTATACTGACTAAACACCACATAGTAAGTACCTTAGCCTAGGGAGGCTGTACAGGTTTCATCTAAGCGACCGCCTCGGAGGAACCCGAGGCGGCGCAGCAAACATTGCAGTTTTTTTTTTTTTTTTTTTTTTTCCCCTCCGGACGCGAGGGAGGGAGGTGGTGAATCCTACATGGATACATCGGCCGGCCGAGAGGTTATGTCAGACTCGTACTGACTAAACACCACCTGAAGTAGGTGCCTTAGCCTGGGAAGGCTATACAGGCTTTATATGAGCGATCGCACCCGGGAATGAAGGGCGACGCAAAAACATTGCAGAATAAACTTGCCCTTACGTACTCCCGCAAAAACCATACGATAGCGTGTTTCTACGCGCTACAGCGCCATCTAGTTATAAATAAAATAATAATAATATCTATTATAATTTCTATTTTTCTATTATAATAATTTATCTTAAAGATCGCATTGAAAATGCATAAAAAATATATATAAAAAAATACAATAATAATAATGTTAAGAAGTGCAACCTCTTTGAATAGGTTGCATGTAGTTATTTAATTTTGTTACAAAAAGTAAGTTTGAATTTGATAGATGTCAAGATATATACGAAAATTTTCCTGGAAAAACATGTTTAGTTTTATTGCAATCCATTATTAATTTTAAGTGAACCGTAGAGACAACAATAAATAAAATAAATACTACACAACATCACATCCATTGTTATAAACCCGAGTTAAGTAGATAATGCACTTTTGTTATGGAAAGCAGAAGCAACGACGGTACCACAACACCCAGACCCGATCCATAGTAGAGTTCGTTTTCTACATTGACCCGGTCAGTGATCGAACGCGGGACCTCGGAATGGCGTTACCATGAAAATCGGTATGCGAGCAACTCGACCACGGAGAGTGTAATTATTGTTACAGTATGTTGAATATATAGTTTTCTTAAATTTTAACTAACAAACTAACCGCTTTGTATAGTATTAAAAAGATACAATTTATAGAATTTTTATACTGTTAGACACGAGACTGTAAAATGTTTATAGTATAAAATATATTAGAAATATCCAATCAAAAGATAGCAACTTAAACAAATCTAAATGAGGTTGCCATTTCATGAGACCAAACAGCCATGTCCGAGCGAAAAACATCACGGACGGCATAAGCAGCGATTTTGGGTGCTTGGCAGTTTTTCATGGTGCAGGGTGCCTTGGAATTGTTTCATGCGGTCCCATGGTGTTGCAGCCATTTATATGTTACAGTAAAGATTACTGTAACTCTTGAGCCGGGTAAGCTAGATACTCTTATGACTGGCGGTTTTGACATTGCACAATCAGTTTTATAGTTTATATATATTTTATGCATTTTCAATGCGATCTTATTTTCTATTATAATAATTTATTGCACAATCAGTCATTGCCACGACACTTCCAACTACGTAATGGAACTCTCTTCTTATAGCGACACCTACAACGTATCGTGACAGGGAAGACTTTTCAATAATCACCTGCCTAGTTCTTGTTCTTGTTGATTGAATGTGAGCAGAATCTTCACCTGAGAGTTGAGGTTTGTAATTCATTATATGTGAATCTGCATCAAGTTCCTTGTCCAACTTCCTAGCTGAGCCCTTCTAAGAGGCAGCTAAAACTATTGTCAGCTTTGCCATTATTACCATCAAGTTGATTTAGTCAAGATTAGGTTACCCTAATCATCTTACGATGAAGCTAACATGTTCGAATATTTATTTATTTATTTATTTATTCTTTTTGCACAAATTGTACAAAGGCGGACTTAATGCCTTAGGCATTTTCTACCAGTCAACCTTAGGGTGATGTGGAGACAAATGAGAGGTAGGGTGCACAACCAGTGTAAAAAAAAAAGGAAATAAATTACGAGTATAATAATACATAGGCTAAACTAATTTATATATAAATACAACATACATACATATATAAATACATACATATACATATATTCTACTCAAATAAGAACTATTAATAAATACATATCAAGTAAACGACAACTAATATGGACGATTGTTAAAATTTAACATGTAGTTTCTTGCTCTGTTAGAAATTTTCGCAATTTATTTTTAAATGCATACCGACTGGTGGACATTCTGATGTCTAAGGGAAGGGCATTCCACAAAAGAATAGGATAAACGAAGAATGAAGAATGAATAATATCAGAGCGATGAGAAGGACAAACAAGTAAGCGGTTGGAAGAAGTACGGAGGTTTTTGTCGTGAGAAGTGCACAAGTACTGGAAACGCGAAGTAAGGTAAGGGGGAGCATTAGGGGAATTTAATAGATTAAATAAGGTGGTCAATGTCCGCATTCTTCTACGCTGCCGAATGGACAACCATTTAAGTAAAGATCGGTGGGTGGACACAATATTCGATCAAACCTTCCAAAAAAAGTGTACAGTTTTACACCGCACATTCTTTACTACAGTTCGATAAGCTTAAATTAGGTTACGCGTCAGCATTTCAACTTCACTTTTAATCTGCTGTAATTTAATATTATAAGAATACTATCGGCCACAGTTCAGAAGGGCACATCTTTCAACTATCTTTTTTATCTGTAACTTTACCGTAATAAACTTGAAAGGCTACCAACCATGAAAGGGTGGTAGCCTGCAGTGCTTCTGGATGTCCGCAAATGCAGCTCTTGAGCACTCTCCAAAGTACTGTGTAGAAGAACGACAGACAGGCAACTTTGCGGCGATGAACTAAGGTGTGAAGCTTGTTCTTCACCAATTTGCATCCTACAAACAGAGAGAAAAAAGAAAAGAAACAGCAATATAATAGCTAGAAAGGCTCAGCAGGTTCTCTTATGGTTCATCGCGAGCCCATTACGTCTTCTTTGCTAATTGTGCCACTCTATTGATGAAAAAACTGCAGGAAAAATGGTTCATATCACACTACGGGGACCCAGTGCAGATCGGTGGGAATGGCTTTTTGTTCAACCAATTTCTCAAAGCCTAGTGAAATAAAATATTTTTATTCTTTATGAGACATTTACAAAGCGTGTATTGAACGTCGAAGCCACGCCATGGCTTGGTAAGTCCTACTTCGAGACCTTGTACCGAGAAAAGACGCAAGTAACTTGGCAAGGGATCTTTTCTTCTCCTTTTTAGATGTTACATTAAAACATAGTTATAACGTTTAAGTAAAGTTTCCTTGAACAGATTTTATACAGTTATCATCTGTCATTACAAATTAATAATGATAAATAGAAACAAGCTTAAGGGAAGTTCAGTCAACTTGTGTGATACTTTGTTATAAGAAGTCAAATCTCTACCCAAAAATGAGTCTCTTGTTAATTGAAGTTTATTCTTATTTCGAGTATTAATTGAATGAATATCGTTATTTTTTATTTGTAATATTTTTAATTATTTGTAATGACAAGCTCACACATAAAATTCATCGCGATGGTAAAATTTACCCGCCGAACTATGTCAGCGGGAATCCGACACACCGTCATTAGAGGGTCCATTATTTTTTTTATTTCATTGGCTTTCTGCATATATTTTTTGGAGCCAAGAAATATTACTAAAAAACAGAGCGATATTCATATTATTCATACTTTGATGATAACGCTTCAACTCCCGTTTGACATCAATGAGTTGACGCACGTATACAATAATTAATAATAATAATAATAATTTATTTCATAACCAAAGGTACATTATATTATATTAGTGACCGTAGCGTTTGCAATTGTAGCAATTGCCGGTCTAAATAGTATAAAATTCTGTTAATTGTGGTATTTCTTAAATCATTTTTTACATGATTCATATTTAAGAAATTTTGTGTGTTTTGTTAGCCGCTTATTGACTAGACTTAAATAGTAGATAAGAAAAAAAAAAGATGAAAGTAATAAGCAAATAAATTGTGCAATCAAAAAATCTCCAAGTATCCAAGCGTTAATTCCGCAAAACCAAGAATTACTATTTATTCAATACGAATCAATTCTATATTATTTGAAAAATTTGAACTTTGAAAAGCAGTCCACTTTTCCTAGAAATTGTTATTCCTAGCTTTTGTTGTGTGTATGTCAGTGTTTATGTTTTAGATAATTATATTTTTTTAATTCATCTTACCCATCTTCTTACGAATATAAATATTTATAATAATTTGTCGGTGTTCTTATAAGAAAATAAAAAAAGAAAATAGTGTGGAGAGAAAATTCGTGAATTTTCTCTCAACATTATAAAAGTTTGTCGCACTTTTGAAAAATAAATCATGTATGTTCGTTTGTCATTGTAACAACGCCGATAGTATACAGTAAATAACAATTATTATCAAAGGACAATAGGTAGGTAGTGCTTAAGTAGCGGCAGATCAATGTCCGATGACGATAAAAGACAGACAGGCATAGCAACATGGCGTGCGCGCGCGCAGAGGCGCAGACGAATATAATATCTGATATAATTGATATTGGACCGTGATGATAACGACTGTTCGGGCCGTGCGCACTACACTTAAGGAGAAGGCAATAAAATTCCCTCATAAAATATTTCACTTTTATAACGAAAATATTTTTTTTTACATATATGTATGGGTGCTCTCTTGAGCGCAATTAAGGCCGGAGGCAGTATCACAGGCAGAGCCCTACCCAACCCCTACCAAACCTCTAGATATAAGCCTCTTAGTTAATGATAAACATAATTATTCATAATTATGTGATTGGATAACTCCGTTTAATTAAGTTAAAATTTTGGAGAGTGTGCTAAGGAGCTATATATGTTCATACCGTCATCTCTCTATTTCCATCTGACACCAGACGCACTGCGGGCTACAATCCTTCCTTGGTTGCTATTCCTGTCTGTAGCACCAAGCGCTTGTCAACATTTTTTATAAAGCGCACAGCACACGAGTGGAACTCCTTCCCTGCGTCTATGTTTCCGAGTACGTACAACCCGTCCGTTTTTAAAGCCAGGGTGAAAAGGCACCTTCTGAGTTAGCTCGTTTCATCTTGGACGTCTATCTTGGCCCCCAGGCCATCTTTAATTTGTCGTTTATTCTCTGTTTATTGTTGCAATGTTTAAAAATACTTCCTTTAAACAGATACTCGTTGACTTTATTGTAATTAACGATGTAATGAAACCATGACAGTACTATAATTGTGATAACAGAATAATATTGTGACAACGTATGACATTCTAAATGGCGTTACTTCTGTTAAAGCTGACGAGTTCCTTGCGCCCATTCTTCTTGTCAGTAAAATATTGGACGATTCAAGACAACTTATTTTAAGTTCATTTGAATAAAGTTATTTTCTATTCCACTATATATTAATAAGAATTTATTAGAGTCATCTCCTTAAGTGCTGTTCACACGACACTAGTGCCGTGTGCAAAAAGGCTTTCACAATATTATATCATTGTTTATCAATAAATCGATGCGACGATCAATTAACACTAATAAATCGATTGTCCGGACATATTCATGTTTATGGATCACGTAGACGTTTATCTTTAGATCTTTACGGATTACGGACTAATATTTGCCGAATTGTGATTCTCAATGTAATTTTATTTCGAAAGACATCTTCATCAAGATGGGGAGATGGCTTCGCTTCTGCTGAGCGTTGGGGATGTTTGAAGAGTACAAGATCGGAAAAAAAAACTATATCCCTGATCCGTAGAAGACGGGACAGTTTCAACAGCAGGATGCTAGTCTGGAGCTGTTGAGTTTACTTTGACAGTTTGTCTGGTGTGGTGGGTGATCATGGAAATCCAGGTCCTTTCTGTCCTGAAAAAAATCATCATCTGGGGGAATACCAATCGCCTCTGTTACATAAAATGTCGCTAACCCTAAAAATCATATTTTGAGTTAAGACCGAAAAACGCGACAATAATATTAAAATTGCTTTTTTTATCTAGAACTATTTCAAAAACTACAATCAATAAAAATATGATTTCTAGACAGATCGAAAGATTTTAGTTTACATATTTAGGCATTTAAAATTCGAAATCGACCTCATGAGGCTTAGCGAGTTTTTAGCTAACCGATGGCAGCAATGCTTTAAGGTTGCCTTGGTTCTGTAAAACATCTGTTATATTCGCTGAAACTCGTGCAGTCACAGCAATAATATGTATAAAAATGATGTCCTTGTTGAAACAACAAAAGGGACTATCCTAAGAGTTATGTAATGAGTAATGTTACGAGCGACTCATGTTTGCCATAATGTGACAGTTAAAGCAGAGGCCCTACCATCGGGTCTACCTTTTTTCGCAGAAGTTTAAAAAGCATAATTTAAGAACGCATTCTTATCATTTGGCATAATTTGAAATAGCTTGATGGCTGGCAATGTATGTCAATTAATGCCTTTTGATTACTATACCAAGTGACTTTATGTCAAAGGAAATTATGCGTTATGAATGGCTCCCCCTACACTCATCTCTTATAGCGACTTAGGTTGATCAGTTGAAGAGAAACGCCACTATAGAACGCTTATATAGCGATGTCTCACTTTGGCAATCGAACTTGCATCACGCTAGGAGGCCCTCTGATCATTAGTTCTAGGTTAAATAACACAGGTCAACAAAAATTTTACCCAGAGACGTGAGTATACTTTTCCGAAGGATTTTGGTGTGCTCAACCGAAATCCGGTAGCAGAATTGCTCTATCACGTCAGGTTTTTGAGATATTCTAACCTAAAAGTGCAAAACATGCCGTTTTCGCCCATTTTTGAGGTTATGTGATCCTTCAGTTTTTAGTATACCTAATAAACTACAGGGGTCTTCTTAAAGTACAAGTCTTGAACTTTCAAATGGCGTTGAGTTTGTTTACAAATTCTTCTTTTTTTTTGCTGAGATATCGTATTTTGAAGTTCATTTTTCTCAATTTTGCTTCATGCTACCTATACTGTCATCAGTTTAGTTTAGATCAGATTCAGATCTCATAAACCTGACGTGATAGAGCAATTCTGTGACCGGATTTGGATTCAGCACACCAAAATCCTTCGGGAAAATATACTCAGGTGTCTGGGTAAGAAACTTTGTCAAATTTTGTTGGCTTGTGTAATTAATACTATACTTTGTCCAATGTAGGATAATACTTTTGACAGGTGTCACTTCCTTATTGCTACGTACATTGCAATAGCAACTTTATACCCTCTATATAGGTGTCAACTGTCAAAAGTATCATCCGACATTGGACAAAGTATAAAGTAATTTGTAAGGCTCTTTTCTCTTATATAAATAAAAAAGTACCATCCGTCAAGAGAGTGGACTGTCTTTTCCATAATATAAAGGAGCGTGTGGTTTGCAGTGCTGAATAATATTAGATATCACTAGACACAACAAGCAAAAACCTTGTACTAGTAAATACAGGGCTCATGAAATTATTTGTTGGCGACGATGCTAGTTGACGATAGTCATGATGGGACCACCGCGCAAACAATAAATCCTTATTATCTGGTGACCGGTTAACACACGTCACATAATAACAGTCTGTGACAAAATGGAATTACAATTCCATTCTAAAATTTTAAAATTCCATTTTGTCACATAATGATTGATATTATGTGACGTGTGCGTATGCTAGTGATGTAATAAAATAACTTTTTAATTAAAAAGATTTAAAAAATCGCAAATGCGAATGCGGATGCAAATATCTATCGCCAACATTCGCAACCATTTGAAGAAATGACCGAAGAATTAAGTGCAGCCGATGTTTGTGTATCATCATTGATTCCATTAATGGCCACTTTAGAAAAAATATGAATGATTTAAATACATTCGATAAATTTAATTGGTGACACGACATCCGTTCTAATACAGGAGCTAATTAGTAAGTATTAAGTGCTAGAAAACGAATTATTTTTTATCATGGCAACCTTCCTTTAAAGTTTAGAAAGGGAGTTCCACTATTTTCCATTGCTATGTATGTATGTATTTATTGTGATGTCACACATTGTCTGACTCCCTTCTATCTCTTCCCCTAATCACACGATGTAACACAGAATACATTATTCTCGTTTGCGATATCAATTAACGTAAATACGGATGTCGCCATACGTTGCACATTATTTATAATGGATATAGCTGACACGTATGTTAAGCCTGTATCTCACTACCTAACATTCATGAGACTGCTCATCATATCTTCATAGAACACCTTACATTATCAAAATACGTTATTAGATAACGTATCGATATAAATGGCCTAGACGATTTTTTCTAGTATTTTTCTAATAAAACTTATCAATAACGCTACTACACTCTAGAGGGCGATAGAGTGCCCATATTATTTTTGTATACCTACTAAAAGTAATTCAAAAAATTATTTAAAAACTGATGAAAATCGACTTTATTAATAAATGTATATAATACGAGATATTGGTTTGAATGTGACTTTGGAGAATTCTCCTTAAGTTTTGTGCGCACGTCACTTCGTCGAGTGCCGTGCGCAAAAAGGCTTTAAATATCAATCATTATCAACGATAAGACAACTCTACTTCTTCCAAACGATTGCTTAGTATCACATCCGCCACACAACATCCTATCGGTAATCGTAAATTAGGAAGATATTGATAACCTTGATACGAATATTAATAACAATTAAACGATTTTCAATATTATTTATTAATTGACATTTTTTCCTGATTATCATAGCTTAGTAACTATAACACAAGCCTTACAGTGCTTACTTTGGGCACGACAGATTGGTGTAATGTTAGAGATATTATTATTATAATGCAATTTAAATTTGGAATTATAGAACGTTTTTGAAATTCTTCATAACCAAAGAGGTTGATGAGAAAAGGAGTTTTGTAATTAATATTTTATATATAAATTAAAATGCTGTACGTCGATGTATTATTAGAAAACAACTGAATCCAATTAGGTTTTTTCTTTATGTTCGATTGGGACAAAGATAAATTCAAAGATGGCAGGACCAAAAGAGAAAACTGAAGAAGATGTTTTATGGAGTTTTTGTACGAAGTTAACACGATTATTATTCGATTTGGACATCGTATGAGTCAGCTTGTACCACAGTTTTACACTCGTTTGGATGTTTGCTATCAGTATAATGATAATTATAAAATCTGATACAAAAGAAAATAAAAACAGTCACGATTTGTCTTTCAATGAGATTACACTGACAAAAAATATTAATAGATAATGAAAATTAAACAAGCTTACTATTTGCTTGTTTAATTGAAGTCACATTTTGGTAGCTGAACGACATCTAGCGACAGGAAGAGGATCTACTAGGCACATGCCGGCTTAAAAAATTTTTAGTCTGTGGGTTGTCGAAGTGTTTCTTTAATGCTGTAACGAAACGCAACACCTATGCTGCTCGTCGTTAGATGGCATTACTTTAAACTAGGTTTTTGTATTTTATTAATTAAGGCATACGTCTATCTGATACTGAATCAATGTCAGATTAGAGCAAGAGTCAAAAGATAACGATCGCACTCAAAGTGTGTACTTACATCCATCATACATAATAATTTAAATAATCACCCCATAGGTGATAAACACCATAAACACAGTTTAAACTGTAAATATATTTATTTAATTATAACTATTAGTGAAATATAAATCTAGTTGATGTTAATGATATTACTCATTATTATGTATTTTTATGCACCAAATAAATCTATTTATAGAACCTACTAATTGATCTAAGAATAAAGTTTTTATTGAGGTAAGAGTTTTTCGAAGAAGTGAAATGTACACATTATATTGTGTATTCCAAACCTCTGACGCGTGTTCGAGGATACTGCGGACGTATGCACAGAAGAGTACTTTTAGCGGTTTGATTGATTTAAAGTTACGAATTGAGCGTATAACGAAACTGAGAGATTTGGCTGCTTTTTTAACCATGAAATCGACATGTTTATCAAACAAAAGTTTGGAGTCTTGTATAATTCCGAGATCTTTCACAGATGTTACTTATTACTTACTGATATCTTGTTTTGGTTGGCATATTAATAATCTATAGGTTTATGTTTACGAGTAAAGGACATCGTGTAACATTTGGAGACATTGAGATCAAGCTTATTTTGGGTACAGTATTGCACAAAATTATTAAGTGCGCATTAAAGTTACCAAAAAGCTAGGATATCTTCAAAGGTTAGGCTTTCTTCAAAGGTTAGTCATAATTTGTGTCAAAGTTTAAATTTTTATTTATTCTAAAAAAACAGAAATACATAAAATGGAATTAAATATTCTGTTCCTGTTTATCCATAAAACTGAACCACGGAACCGTGTCCTTCAATTTGTAACACTATTAGCACGGTTTTGAATATTTATGGCTTATTTTTTTTTATAAATAAGTAAGAGTAAGAAATAAATAAATAAGAGAGGGTTCCTGTTTTTTCCATGTTTTATTTATTTATTTAGAATGGGTTCGCTCTTGATCCAAATCAAGCCCGGAGGCCAAGACAGAATCCACGATGGAACGAAGCTAACCCAGAAGGTGCCTATTCACCCTGGCTTTAAAAACAGACAGGTTATAAGTACTCTTCGTATAATTTATTTTTCGCATAATGACTTAAATTATATCTCATACTTAAGCATCGAATGCGTTACCTATTGTTCTCAAAAGAAGTCACCAACCATAACCATAAATAACCGATGTTTGCAATACGGTCTTTTTGTTGCTGACCATAGAGAAACTTTTTCTGTCATGTGTACGTAGGTACTTACCAAAGTTTGATCACAACCCATTGCCTACTTTTTGAGTATTTAACGAACTATAGTTAAAAAATATATATTGATATAGTGAAAGATTTAAAACATGTAAAAAAAATTATCGCGCGGAATTAAGATTTAAAATTTAGAACTTATTTCTGTCTGAAAACATTCATCTGAATTTGATGCAACGGTAGCGATCTTCCGCGACCGATGGTTCTAGGTTCGAAACACAGAAGTGACAGATGATTGTGCGATGAATACGAACATTTTTACATGAGTCACGGTAATTTATATATATTTCTTTGAATATTACATATCTATGTATCATATATGAATGTCTAACAATTACGTTAGTACATAACACAAGCTTTACAGTCTTACTTTGAGTTAGACTAATTGCTGTGAATATGAGAAGTATTATATCTTTATGTGGACAGCACGAATATCCGCCAAAATAATGCTAAACAATATGCCACTTAGTTCTATAAAGGCAGTATAGCTTCGAGCCGCGACCTCTTTGCATCGACTTCATTCTTTTTTATCTGTGGTCAATTCTTTTACACTTTTTTTGGCGCGAAACAAGCGCTTGTATTTTTATCATTTATTTTTTATTTTCAAATATTGTTTATACTGCGTAATAATACAATTGATTTCTATTCCTTATAATTATTTCTAAGTCTCCCCTACAGTACTTATATCGCTGATTTAGTTAATTCTTGTAACTATATGTAAACACTAAAAATAATTATTTTGCGTTGGTCATTAACCAGCATGTCAGCAAATTGTAGACCGAATTCGCAATTTACATATTGAAATTAGAGGCGTCGATCCGTGACGAGTTCCGGGTGCGCTATGCACATGTGCGGCTCCTTTGTAACGAGAGCCGCCGGATAAGGTTCGATTCCTCGCCGAGGATTAAGTGGCGCCTGCATACCTACCTACTGTTAAAAAAACTTGTCCTTCGATTTCATAGAAAATATATTGATGTTTGACAAAATATGACGTTTAATACACGCATTGTACATACTTATATTAACTACCTCTTTGTTCGTTGCGGGTTTTTTATGGAGACGCAACTCCGAAGGTTCCGGGTTTAAACCCGGGTTAGAAAATTAACTTTTCTTAATTGACTCGATTCTGGGTGTTGTGTGCTTTAGCTATACTTAACTTGGGTTCGGAAAAATGCATGTGATGTTGTATAATATTCAACAAATACTAAGTATTTTATCTTTTTATACAAAGCTCTTGGAAACGTAACAAAATAAAAAATTAGCCATAAAACATTTTAATTTTATAGTTTTATATTAAATCTTGAATTTTCGAAGTCGTGTTCACTGAATTTATAAGGTAATGTACTAAAGATAAGAATACAAATATAATTCGGTCACCCATCCAAAGTTGCTTGGCCCCAGCATCGCAGAACGAGCATGAGAAACTCTATGACTGATATATTGTTTATTTCCACACTGAACTTACGTCAAACGAAGTATCGGTAGATTTTATAATAATGTGTAGGTCACAAAACAGTAACAAATCGTGGGATCTCGGCGTCCATTTCACGGCAGCCTCGACATAATGATGACCGTTGCGCGCGCGAAAAGCCGCCGCCTTCATTACACCGAGCTGCGCAGGAGTCGGACTCTGGTAAAGCTGCGACCATAATATTGGGTCCTTAACTAGGGAACTATAAAAACAATTGATAGAAATGATAATAAAGAAATAAAAACAAAAGTTGGCCTAGGCTCGTACATACAGATTAAACCAGCTTTATATAGGGTGTCCCAGAAGCCGACGTCAAGCCGAAAGCGGGTGATAGACTAACTTATATGAATTATCAAAAAATATAAAAAAAATCTGTCACAAATAGCATTTAAAAAAATCTATAAAATTTACGCCCTGTGACGGTTTTTTCACTCTTGTTGCTACAAATTTTGACTTTTCTAAACATTTTGTTTTGTTTTGTAATCCTGAATAAACGATATATATGCCTGAGTGTTCGTGACTAATACAATTAAGATGACTTCAAGTCAAGAATGAATAGATATATTCTAGGCACACGCGTCACATCCTAAATAACATCGTCGCTTACCATGAGGCGAAATAGCGGTCAAGCGCTTACATATAAACCTACTATTAAAAAAAAAGTATTATTTTTTAATGTATTTTTTGCCCTTTAATTGCTACCTTATAAGGTAATTTATTTTAATAGAAAAATACTGGAGAAAATCGACTCGGCTCACAAGTCAATTCTCAGGCGGGAATCGCACCCGCAAACTTTGGAAGTCCGGTCCAATGCTCTCCCAATTGAGCTACTAAGCCTTGGGAATACCTGTCGAAATTTTCCAGTACCTACCTTTGTAATTTTTCGCCGTAGGCCAGCATTGTCTCATCAATGAGAGGAACATCCTCTCGTATTCGAAAGAAACATTTTTACAAATGTTTGGGCAATCGATTAAGATGAAACAATCATTTAGTTTATCATTCTTTTACATATTTTTTGCCTTTTTGTATTGCTTTCTTATAAGATAAATTATTTTAATAAAAAAGACTGACAAAAAATCGGTTCGGCTCACAAGTGAATTGCGGGTTCGATTCCCGCCTGAGAGTTCACTTGTGAGCCCCGTCGATTTTTTCCAGTATTTTTTTATTAAATTAATTTATGAAAACAATATACATTATTATAACACTCCACACCACAACTCAACTATAATAAATATAAATGAATAATATTAATATTTATTTTTTTTATTAATTACCTATTATTGGAATTAGTCAAAAGGGGTTCAAATATGACAGTGTATATATGGACCGGAACCAATACTGCCTATACCCCCGGTACAAATCAGAACATGGCTACGTAAAAAAACAGAAGAAAATCACCAAAAAGAATGGAACAATAGTGTAGACTGCAGACAAACGAAGAATGCCATTCCGGTGGTTTCGAAAAAGCTTGCCCGCAACCTCACCAGACTAAACTGGGACACAATACTAGGT
This sequence comes from Calamotropha paludella, assembly GCA_927399485.1. NCBI lineage: Eukaryota > Metazoa > Arthropoda > Insecta > Lepidoptera > Crambidae > Calamotropha > Calamotropha paludella. The sequence goes on along the minus strand of OV656820.1, from coordinate 22,962,602 downwards.
ACTATAACCGGACACTGTCGTCTGAACAAACATCTATTTACTATAGGTGCGACAGACAGTCTCTGTGCAGAGGCTGCATGGACGCGGGAGAAACGCCACATCACCTACTCCTGGAGTGCAGGAGCGTGGCAGATCAACGGGCACAATTTCTCCAGTCTCCAAATTCACTACCGGAAGCATGTAGTAACCTGAAAAGGCTACTAGCCTTCTGGGATGAACTGGGATGGCTGGAGTAAAAGAAGAAAAACCCAATCACGTACAATGGCCCAATCAAGAGGCTAAGTGCGGAAAATGTCCCGTAAAACTAACTAACTAGTCATTGGTGTATATAATAATAATTATTTAAAAAATAAATATTAATATTATTTAGGGCGCGGCCACTTAGTGCTCGGTATTGCACGGTCTTCCAGCTCCTGATGATGCTCCGTGAGGGGGCGAAATACGTGTAGAGTAGTTGGTGAAATTGTCCGTGTCTGCGGTTTCTGCATTTATTTGCGGGCGGTGCACTTTGCTTGGATTTTGCGGAAGTGAGCTACATATTTTTATTTATTAATCATATTATGTCATAAAGAGATATTCGGAAAAAATTGCGGCCGACGTAATTTCATCCCAAAACCGATTTCTTAATAATAAATTACATTTAATTTTTATAAAAATTGAAAAGCATAAACCTTATCGTGGTGCTATAAAACAGAAATTATTAAAAATATGCAGATTTTTATAATTGTTTGAAATAAATCAATTTTAATACTGCATAGTTATAGTGTCTATGCGATGTAGATCTTTTAACCGACTTTCACAAAAGGAGGTTATTCAAGCCGTATGTATGTATTATTTTCAGAAATGGGCAATTTTGTATATTTTAGTCTATACAGGCTTCTAAGCATGGGTGCCAAAATTCATAAGTGTATGTTTTTCAACGCAATGTAAATAAAGACCAAATAACTTGTGTTATCATCAGGCAAATTCAGGTTCCAGGAATAGCGATTACACAACTTTTTTTTTCATCTTCTTTCATTCGATACTTTTTAGTTAAGCTACTTTTATGAAGTTGGAAGTGGATAAAAGAGTTTATAAATCTTACTTTTTCTACATACAAACTTAAGATTGCTTTTAAAAAGTATGACATGAAATTTTTCTCGAAAGTCTCAGGTTTTTTCAAACTAAAAAAAATTACCTTTATTTTTGTATAAACTCGAAAATATTTTCAACCTTAATTTATAAATGTGAGCTTAAGAATAAATAAAAAAAACAAGAAATTGTTTGAAAACGCAAAAAGTATTTATTACGCAGAAGAAATCTATAGGTATTCTTATATTGATGAGACGGATTTTTTGTAGATCGCCATTTGTAATATCACAGTGACAATATGCATTTTAGAGTCATGCAAATTAGTTATAAAACATCCAGAATTCTATTTTCCTCTAAAAATAATGAAAAAACCACCGTTATTTAAGTAACTAACTGTACTTATTGTAATTTAAATGTCAAATTATATCTTTTAAATAAAACTTTTTTACGGTTTTACGCATAGTTTATATTTAATCCTCACCTTTCGGCTCCTGCAAAAGAGCAGATCACAGGATGACTACGGCAATGGTAGTCATATATTTTCTACTACCTTTACAATATTTCCATCGGGCACGTTCCTGTTAAAAATTTTATATAAATCAAATTGTTTTAATTTGCATTTTATTTAGTTATTTATTCAAATGTGTAATGTGTGCGGATATGTAACTAAATTAGTCATCTACTCTGATAATTAATTCTCTCTATTCTCTCTAAATCTTATATTAAATTGAAAACTTAAAAAAATACGTTCAATTTATCAAACATTTGAAAGAATTACTTGGTGATAAAGGTTATTATGACTTAAATTAATTTTTCAATGATAAATCCGTAATAAAGATAACACTGAAATAACACTAATTATAAAAATATGAAATAATGCATATTTTAAACAATAATTGAGAATGTAAATATTTATGACGTAGTGGTAAATTATTTATATTTTAAATTTTATTACAAATAGCTATACTGATGCCATTAGAAGGTGTCAGAGAGTTGCTCTATGTTCTATTTACCATATTCATTTACATAATGTTTACATACATTTAATTGTTTTAGTTTTAGATTGAAAATGTATTAATTTTTCGAAAAACAAAGAATGGGTCTTTGTGTCACAGTATTATTAAATCTGGGCAGAAAAAATAATGAAGACACCAACCATAGATAATTCCAGCGATGAAACGAACATTGAAAACGCACCTTAAAGAGGCCATTTTGTTTTTTTTGTCGCCACGCTGTTTCCGCGCGCTCGTAAAATTTGTTATTAACACAGTAAAATTTCGGATTAGGTAGTATTAAATTCGAAACAAAGCAACGGTTTAATTGGCAGTGCGTGTCTGGGGGCTGCGCGCGCGCAATATCCGTTTATCGTTTTGGTTGTAAACTAACCGTCGGCCATTGTGTTTGGAATCAATTATAATTTCTTTCGGTTCCATTTTAAAATAGTGCGCGTTATAACCAGATGTAATGGGTTTTCTTTATTGAACCCAAAGAAATTGATTTTCGCATTACATTTATTTTCTGAGGTTGTTTCCTAATCGATTTTTACTATCTGAACTGTAAATATGGTCCGACAATTTATACATTTGATTTGTTTTTAACACAACCCTATCTACGCTATCCAAATATCTTTAAGGGTGCGACCAGGTGCCCTACTATAACCTCTAATGCGATTCAAGTTCGACTGTTCAAGAGAGATGCCAATATAGGCCATGTATAGCGGTGTCTCACTTTGACAGTCGAACTTGCGTCGTGCTAAGAGATCATGATAAGGCCTCAGATTTAGCGAAGACGCTATTCGTAATTCTCTCGCGTTTACAGCCCCTGGATTCAGTGACCTAGAATTTAATGTCCAGGTATTAAACCTCAAATTATTGACACTAATAAAATAACAAAAAAGATTTTTATACGGTCTGTAGCACTGTGCCGATTAGGGAGAGGATCTATGTTCGAGTTCTGGCTGACTTCTGAGACAATTTAAATTTATTGCCAATTGTATTAATGATATTAAATTATATTAAACTCCCAAACAAAATTATAATATATATTATAATAAGCTGACCCGGCCGCACATTGCTGTGTTATAAATTAAAATTAAATCTATCCTAGGAGGATAGAGAGTTGGAACAAATCCAGAAAAATTTTAAAAGTTCACCAAATTCAGTTAAGTACTTTCGGAGTTCATCGAGGGCAGTTTTTTTTATATATAGATATATGGAATGCATGATTAACATCACTCCTTTTAATGCAGGAGCACAAACCTCCCGTATGGTTGAAGATAAAATTAGTGGGTCATAAATCCCCCTCGCGGCCCCAATGCAGATTAGTGGTATATAGAACCAATCCACACTGGGCTTATTCATAAAATAAGTTTTCTTTCAATACTCAATTTTATTATAGAGTTTGGTTACAAATAATTTTTCATTTGTAACGAAATTAGTTTCTTGTGACGAAAGAAGTGTCGGTTTTCTGACGTGCAAATTGCCAAGTTCAGTTCCAGTCAAAGGTAATTTTTAGTTTATAGCAAAATTCAGGTAAATTACTGGTAAAAAAACATTTTTAAAAACAAGCTTTTATTTAACTTCTCTAAAGAGAAAAAAAATAAAGTCAAATAAATTAATTAATTTAGTTGTTCAGTATAGTACTGTCGACCATTGGCTTAAAGTAGAGTCAAACCGTTAGGGTAACTTTTCTAATAAATATATATTTATATGTCCTTATTTATACCATCAGAAATAAAAATCTCACGACAAGATTCTATATCAAACTACCTGACCTGGCCACGCGTTGCTGTGTATTAATGAAATAAACTATCTTCTTCTTTTAAGAGATTTTTTGTTTTTTTTTACTATTAATTTATTTTTTCAACGTTAGTAAAATATATCGCTTTTTGGTTGCGTGTTTGTAAATTATTATCAAATTACATATATGGACGACGCCACACAGTGAAAGTCAAGAGAAGCATCTTCTTGTTGGTCTTTTTTTTACCACAACAATGCGACGTGAATTCCTTGTCAAATCATTATAACTTTTTTCTGATGACCTTGATGAGGCCTTCACACTTGCTGTTTCGTTTACACCATCATGTATGCACTGGGAAAAGCAGAGGGTTGTTGTGAAAACCACCCTTAAATAAAACACAGAGTCACTTCAATACGAAATCTACATATCGCTATCCAATTTATTTATTATAATACCCCAAACGGTTAACTAAAGAGATGGTCTTATATTTCTTGCTTGTATGCCAGTTTCAAGCATTACCATCTGCAAATTTCTGGTTCGAGTCCGATCCGAGACAACATAGAAGATGAGTTTTGGACGTCACGTGAAGGTTCCTTATTTTTGGAAAAGAATAATTTTTAATGCATAATTTGACATAACTTGCTGATAAAAATCTAACCTAACCTAACCTCACCTGCAATGAATATCAATTTATGCCTTTTGATTTTACACCAAAGTAAAATAGGTATTAAAAAATTATGCGAAATAAAGGGATCCCTCGAGTGATTAGGTGATTATGGTACCGTTTGTTGTTTCTGATTTCATAAAACAAGGGAGTTTCTTAACCTGGAAAAATTGAACCGTGCATCCAAAGGATGCGGGTTGGATTCCCACCTAAGAATTTACTTGTGAGCCGAGTCGATTTTTTGTAATATTTTTTTATAAAAAAAAATTGATCAAAAAAATATTACTTAAATTATTTATATAATACACAAAACCTTTCTTTATCATGTTATTAAGGAGAACAGATAAACAAAATTAGAGTAACAAACCACTTTATTCCGAAGATATGTTCAAAAAAATGTTGCGCTTCTTAATATTATCATTAGTGGGTACATATAAATATTATTTGTACAATCCTTACACCTAATTAGAGACCATCCAGGCATAATCCATTGCTCTAACACAATTAAGTACTAAAATAAAACATATTTACATCATTGCACCCAAATTAGCCTTTTAAAACAGAAAACTTACAATTTTACCGCTTCAACAGAGCAGACATAAAAAGGTCTCAACAATGTCTTTATATTTTTCGTTGCATTTATTTTTGTTTACCATGTCAAATTATTTGGTATTTATATTTAAAAAATGCGATAACTTATAATACAGAAAAAATGGTAAAACTTTACGTGCTTGAATCACACTTAAGAATAGTTTTTTGAACACATTTTTTCTATATCTATTATTAATTCAGTCTGTTCATTCTCACTTGTCCTATTTTGTAAACAATTTTGGCACAACTTTTTAACAAAATCACCCATTTGAAAATAAAATAATAACAAAGTCAATAATCCATTACAATAAATCGTTATTATAGACTGAAATCTATTGAATCTAGTTGTCAGTTGATTTTTAATGCTGCATTTTCAATAAAAAGAAGTGCCAAGATTGTTTACCAAATAGGACAAGTTAGGATGAATAGACTGTATATATTCTGCATAGTATGCACGCTGCAAAATGGAACTAAATCGATAATTAAAATAAAATAACTTATTCATTAAAAACTTATTAAGGCATAATTTAAATAATTTATATAAATTATGCGCAAAGAACCCTAAATAAGTTATTTTATTTAAATGTGTAATGTGCCCAAAAGTGTGTAAGAACTAAATAAATCGATAATTATCAGTTTTTTTTTATTTATTAAAAATTATGAAGTGTGACGGCAACTGACGTACTGAGTACCTACATGTACAAACAAATCAAAGTTAATTAAATCTATTCTATACATAATTCGCTAATATCTTTCTACTATCTTACACCATCTATTCGTTATTTACATTATATTTTAATACTTTATCTGTTTGACTATTACAATTAATGAAAAACGTTCTTGTTTTCAAGCCATATCTTTCGCTGTATAGAAATATTTTGTTAAGGTTATTTATTATACAAATATATTCAGAGTATATATTGTTTGATAACTTTATTTACAGAAATCATGCTCTGTGATGGACACTTACAAAAAAGGTATTTATATTCTTTTCTTTTCTAAAGCTAGTGTTGGATTTAGAAGTTAACTAAACTTATTTATTTAATATAATTGAATACCTGGTCTCTATCACGTAGAGTGTACTTTTGTGGGGTCTAGTGAATTTTGTGATCAGTTTTCTTGCTATGGTATGCTTAAATAGTTGCATACTCTGTGTTTATGTACTAAATAAACTTTCAATATCCATAAATTTAAATATAGATTTCAATATTTAATGGATTCTTTCTGTTTAAATAAAACAACTTATTTCGGATTTATTGCACATATTGCTTTAGTCATTCCGACATAATATAAATTATGCGCAAAAAAGCGTGAAAAAGTTGTTTGATTGAAACGTGAAATGTTCGCGGAAGTGTACAAATTAAATATTCTTTCTTGAATTAAGACTGTGATATTCTGGCTATACTATGATATTTATATATAATTTTGTGTCTTAAAAACAATTTTAAACAGGTCTTTCTACACTCCCTTATTATAATTAAATGCAGGCGGATTATTTCGATAATATGTTTATTACAGTGTGATTATTTCATAGTTTTCGTTAGTGTATTGACTTTGTAGGTATTCTATCATTAATCTTATCTATTTAAATAAATCTAATAGGATTGTTACTTAATTTCATTGTTATTATTGTTATCAAATTGATTTGTATATGAATTATAAGCCTATATGGACTTATATAGTATAATATAATACCCAATTTAAATAAATCTACAATAGATTCACAACAAACAATAAAAGATATTTCGTTGAATATAAAAATATACCTACTACGTGAGCAGGCCATGCGTTGCTGTGTTATAAAGTAAAATGAAACCCATTCTATCAAAATCGGTTGAGAAGTTTCGGAGCTCTTAGCAGTCAATAGGGAATTTATATATATAGAAATGATTTCTTCCAATTCATTAGTCTTTTCACTTTTGTCTGTATGTCCATTTTTATGTAAAAAGCACCAGATGGTAGACCACTTCCAGAAGTAAACTTCCACTTATGCAAATGGCAGTGTAGTTGAAGATGGCCAAAAGTCACAGGGGCGTTGCGGCGCTTCCGACATGAGGGGTCACTGCATCCAGGTCTTCGTAAGCTTAGTATCAGAGTGCATGCGTGTGCGCATGATGTGGCGCCTGCTGGTGAGGGTGAGGGTGTGCCAGGCCATGGGGGCTGCCACCTGCATGCTGGCGGCCCTGGATCAAGGGAACTCATTAAAGTAAAGTAAAGTTTGCACCAACGGTCCTGGGTTCGAGTTCCGGAAGGTTACGAGCATTTGTACCTGAGTCATGGGTATCTATGTATCACATATGTATGTCTGTCCATCACACACTAGTTTCCATAACACAAGTTTTCTTTGAGCTAGGCATATTGTATAACGTTTGGATGGATAGGACTGAAGGATGCGTAAGAGACGGGGCGGTTTAAACGAGATAAAAATTAAAGATTTAATATACGGACATTTACAATAACATTATATATACATACACAAGTAATTTTCATAGAAATACACAGAAATAACCACGAATATGGCATTGGTGCCTCGTATTCATAGTACATATCTACATCTACAACTTTCGGGGCTCGAACTTGCAACTTCAAATTCGAAGGATCACTCACACATGATCACACCTAACCTTGCGCAAAATAGTTTCCTAAGATAAAGAGAGAGATACGTATCTTTTAGATAAGCGAATTACTTCTTTTTTAGTTTACTTGTTCATTTAATTCACGTAATCTATCACTTAAATACAGAAAAGAATAATTTTATTTAATCATTTCGATTTTATCACATCTGAATTGAAATCTCATCTTTATGCAGAATAATTTATTATAGATGCTTTACAACTTCCAACTTAAGTAAGATATTATAATAATAAATTGATTCCTCTTCATTCTTACAACCACCACTGCTAATGAAATTAAATAATTTTTAATTTAGTTTTATTACTAAAAAAAATATTTAAAACCGGCCAATTGCGAGTCGAACTCGCGCACGAAGGGTTCAGTACAAACTTTTAGTTAAGTAAAAAAATCACGTTCATTGTATGGGAGCCCCCCATAAATATTTATTTTATTTTAATTTATATTAAAGTAAAAATAAAACTGAGAATTTTGTGAATATTTCAAGTGCCTACCTGTTGCCATTATTGATATTGAGCAAAAAAGGACAAAAAAGTCGCGTTTGCTGTATGCCCTTTAAATATTTATTTTATTTTATTTTTAGTATTTGTTGTTATAACAGCAACGGTAACAGAAATATATATTTCTATGAATATACCATATCTGTTCATCATAGATGTATCTCTATCTGTAACCCAATTGTAATTCCCCATTCTATACCACAAGAATAAAACTGCCTTATTGGGCTAGGCTAATTGTATAGTTTTTCAACTAAATTATACTAAACACCCATGACTCAGGTACTAATGCTCGTATTCATCACACAAACATTTGCCTTTTCCGGGACTTGAACTCAAGACCGTTGTTGCCAAAGACAAGGTCATTACAAAACGATCGTTAATATAACAATTTGAACTAGATATACAGATTTGAATAAAACAATTTGTTACAGTTTTTGCTCATAATTTATATGTATATAAAAGTAGAAACGTAAGGATTAAATATAAATTATGCGCAAAAACCGTAAAAAAAAAGTTTTATTTAAATTTGTAATATACGCAAAAATGTAACTAAAAAAATTAGTGATACCGTCAAATACAGGATGTATGGAACTGAAAGAAAGATGCATTATCTCATCTTCAATGACCTAGTAATTTTTATTTATTTAACTTCGCTCGCTTAAGTTTCGCTCTTGATCCCAATCAAACCCGGGGCTCAAGAATACACGATGGAAAAGCTAACCCAGAAGGTGCCTATTCGCTCTGGCCATTTTTGACTTTCGTTCGTTCTACTCAAATCTACTCACCTGGAGGTAGACGTAGTAATCGTATGGCTGGTGTAGGGGCCAGCAGCGCTGCGGGGGTACTGGGTACAGTGGCGGCACGGAGTATAGGGCGCCTCCTCCCAACTTGTTGCGCAGGATTCGGCTGATGCTTGACACCGACGGTACGTTGTATTTATCGCACACGCCGTCCGCTAGCAATCGGTCGCGAATCTCCCATGCGAAGATGCCGGGGTCTTTCGCCTTCAGCTGCTTTATGTACGAAACCACCTGGAGATATGTTACGCATGTTAATTTGTAAGGTTCTCCTACTCTACGTGTGTTTATGAAACTGGATTTTAATAACCAGTTACCAAGAAAGTTTTTTGTCTGAAACACATTGTGAATGTGCACGAGTTAATTGTTCGTGGTAAGCTATTTTTTTTGTTACGAGTGTATCCATGTGAATAGTACAGGAAGTACTACGAATTCTTGGCTTAAAACTTGCTCTAGTTGCACAGTGAGTGTTAGGTAGCCAGATATAATTTTAAGCATTTTTATTCCATTCTGTAATTAAAAATACCAGCTCTAACAATTTTAATGCAGAAAAATAACATATAATTAAATTTTGCTTCAATAAAAACTGAAAACAGGCGAAATCTTGGATACTCGATTTCTTTGGAACTCGATATTGGTCCGATAAAAAAAATAACAAAAACCACTGCTCCCCCGTGATCTATGTGCAGCGTTATTTAATTAAACATCTTAAAACTAAGTTACAGAGAAGAATAATACACAATACTAGATTTTGAGGCTCTGGAAAGTGTCAACCGATAGTATCTTCACATCAAATGGTTTAACAAAATTAAAAAAGACATATTGGACACAACAGGCACTTACTTTAGGTGTGGTGACCCTGGGCTTGGAGCCGCCTATCGCCCCGGGGAGTATGGATCCAGTCTCGTGGTATCTCGCCAGAATTTTGGATACACAGCCATGTGACACCCTCAGTTGCCGGCTGATGTCGCAGGGTCTGACGAAAGATAATTTCATCGTCATCAACTATTCCAAAAGACATCCACTGACCATTACTCCTCCAAAAAGGGGTTTCTTTTGCTTTAATTTCCACACTTCGTCATTGTGGAGATGAAAAGACCATAATTCGGAAGACCCTGTGCCCATTTTGTGGTCTACGGGAGGTTTATGGTGAAGTCTCTTAACCCCTAAAACCCGCGAGCATTATATAATGCTCTTTAGCGCGCTGTCTGATTTAATTCTTATTACGGCTTTGGTAATGGTTCTTTTTGATTGAATGATATTTTTTCCCTGATAGAGAGAGAAATAACGCATTTAACACAAAGCTGGGCTTCAAGGGGTTAAGTGTAAAGGGTTAGTGCTTACTCTTTCCGACACCATACAGAAATAAAACAATATAGAGTAAGTTATATAACATAATATAGGGGTTTAATAAATTGCCCGGATAGTGACGGGTTGTGGACTCGAGTCCTGTGTTATGCCCGTGACATGTCGATTTTTTTGTAGTAATGTTGGTAGAAAATTGCTGACATTTTGGCCAAACTTTAAGCTAGTAAGTAAATTGTTTTCAATAAATTAATAATCTCTTCTAGTGATCCGTTCACTAAAGCATTTGTCTGCCACTAGTGGACGCTTACCTGATTCCTAGTTGAGCTAGTTCTACGATGCGTAATCGCACGGCGTTGGGCAATGGCCGACCGTTAACGAAAACGCCCCCCAGCTGGTTCACCTCGCCGTACTGCTGGCCACCAGCGCCGCCCACCCCAGCGCCCCCCATGCCGCCCCCGCTCGGGTCTGTTTGATACAAAAAAGCAACTTTTAAATTGTTCATATCTATTCTATATGAGAACTTTACATTGAAAGCTTAAAATTGGAAATTCGGTAGCTGTATTTTATTATATACTAAATAGGCAGGCGCTTGACCACTATCTTGCCTGACGGTAAGCGATGATGAGATCTAGGATGTGACGTGCTTGCCTAGAAGATGCCTATTCACTCGTGAATTATGTTAAACAAAATGTATGCATGATATAAAGCCTAAAGTTATTTTTATTTATTCACAAATTGCATTTCACGTGACACAATGCCAGTCTTGAAGACCCCAAAATTGTATTTGTCAGGAAACATAGACGTAGGCAAAGAGTTAGGAGTGCTTAGCGGTGCGTATCAGAAAATTTGGTGCAACGATAGCGATCCTGCCTTTCGCACCGACGGTCCTGGGTTTGAATCCCGGTAGGGGCAGATGTTTGTATGATGAATACGAGCATTCCCTAGGGTCATGGGGGTTTATATATATATTTTTATGAATATTACATATCTATGTATCATATATGTATGTCTTTCCGTTACCCTAGTATCCGTAACACCACAAGCCTTACAGTGCTTACTTTGGGCTAGGCTAATTGGTGTAAAAACATTTATTTATTTAATTTTAACTAAAACGCTTAGTGCGACTCTTTGGTATATCAACCATATTATAATGGTGGCGCCTATTTGTAAGTCTGGTTATTTATTAAAAAATGAGGACGGCGGAACAAGGTTTTGTAATTCTGCTGCACATTCTCCGTAAGGTATCCTAGAAAATACGGATTATTACGGATTATGTGCGTTTCAACTGATCTCATCATTATAAATGAATATATTAACCTTTTGTTTGTAGAGTTGCTTTTAACATTTTGATTTTAGATTAAGTAGTACATTTGTCGTATTTTATTTAATATCCTTCATCATATTCTTTCAGGAATCTAGAACCTTAGTGATTTTGATATTTTCTATGTTTTTGATTTGTCTAATTCCTTCCTTATGTGGTCTTATTTACTATTTATCTTTGTCTCGTCTTATCAATAATAACAATAATATTTCTGACATTCACACCAATTAGCCTATCCCAAAGTAAGCACTGTAAGGCTTGTGTTACAGATACTAGGGTAACGGATAGACATATATATATATATATATATATATATATATATATATATATATATATATATATATATAGGGTAAAAGCCGGGTAGTTGCCTCAGACGGATACATGCCTCAGTTTTGAATACGCTATGTTAGGCATGTTGGTGGCATTAGCGGTTGATTATGATTGGAAGTGTCCTCCCTGCTGACTTAGTTTCCATATAAGCCGTTAAAGTAGGCGCACGTGTTTTGTCCGTGTGAGCAAAAATCTTCCGCGGTGAAACTTTGACAGGCGTCGAAATTATATTGGTAAGTCTTTACTATTAAATATTTTTGCTATTAATAGTAGTTTCAGTCAACTTTTTGTTTTTTTACATGCATTAGAGTTTAAATTACACTGTTCATTATGTTTAATTGTTGTTGTTACGGATAGTTGCTCTTAAGGCAACTATCCGTAACTATCAGAAACATTTTTTTGGTGCTCTTTTCAACTTATAGTGACTTGTTTTGAATACAATAAATAATCAACTGTTTTATGCACTCATTCTAGGTGAGCAAGATGCCTCGCAAGTATGTACCCATGGTGCCACGTCACATTAGAACGAAACAAAAACCAATCAAAAGAAAAAAAGGCAAAAAATCGATCAGTCGCTGAAAAGATATTAAAAGTGAAAAACGCTAATTCAGAAATATTGCGCAGAATGTTTTGATTTACAATTTTAGTTTTAATTTTATCGAAATCAGATTGAATTTAATGTAAGATGTTCAAATGTGGTTGCATGAAACTTGTTCTAGCTTCAAAAACCATTGCATGAGATGTGGAAAGTTAAAAACCCTACCCTACCTTGGTGAAAATTAATGCTAATGCCAAAGTTGAAAACCATATTTTTCTATCTTTAAGATAATAATAATATTTCATTATTACCTAATCCAATTCAAAATTCGAGATCATTTTTTTGGAATTTTATAGTTAAAAACTTTAGGACATAGCACTGTTTTAGAATGTTAATTAATATTGTGGTAAATACTTAAAAAAAGAATCTCAGTAAATAATAAAGGCTTTCTATAACTTAAATACTTGAAATGACTTGAAATTTATCGAAAAGAAAAATAGAGAGCCGTCTATCCTTACACGAGGCAAGTATCCCCCGAAGCATTTTAAAAGTTAGGCTACTATCCGCTATAGTAGGCAACTATCCCCTTTTTGAGAGGTCAAATCAAACGGGATTTACTCGAAACATATATTAACTATGTTTACAAAAATAGGCTGTTATGAAAGATTAAAGACCTATGTTTCAATATAAACGTCGAATTGTTCTTAATAAACATATATTTTTTAACTATGGAGCTTTTTTGAAAAGTAGGGTAACTATCCGGCTTTTACCCTATATGTATATATGCTCATATTCATCACATAAACACCTACCCCCTTCCGGAATTCGAACGTAGGACCGTCGGTGTGAGAGGCAGGATCGACCATTCGATTATCATTTCGGTTAACAGCATCCTAAAATACCACAATTCCCGATCTTTTTACAATGAGATTACAATGCTCAACCATCTCAACCCATTGATCATGTCCTAATTCCAATTTCAAAGCTGAAACCACATCTTATAAATGTCATATTCTAATATGACCGAAGGGTGTCTGGTAGCCCACATGTGTTTGTGACGTCACCGGTGTCGCGTTCCGTCGCGACCTTTGATGTCGCCGCCTTTACCGTGCCGACGAGCATTGTTCTTTTATTAGTATAATTGGTTGGACGGGAGTCAGGTTCAAATAGGTTTCGAATAGGCGTTACGAATACATGTTTCGCGACCGGTTTTAAAACGAATCGCACAGGAAAGTTGAATGATGTAGAATCAATTAATAGTAACATTTCTTACACTCACACCAATTAGCCTAGCCCAAAGTAAGGCTTGTGTTATGGATACTAAGGCAACGTATAGATATACATAATATGATATATCGATAGGTAATATTCATAGGACTACTATCTGACCGGGCCACGCGTTGCTCTGTTCAAACAAACATCTGCCCCTTTCGAGACTTGAACTCAGCACCGTCGGTGCGAAAGGCAGGATCGCTACCTTTGCACCAAACGATCCTAAATGATATTTCGTATGACGTGGATGAATCGTGTAAAAAAGTGACTATATCAAACGAAAGATTGATGTCGTTCTGGCTCACATTTAATTATTTTTATTTTTATTAATCTGCTATTTATGTGGTTTCACTCTTTCACTTCCCTATCCAGCTTGACTTTGTTGTAATCAAGGATGTAATGAAATCACATCACTACTATTATTGTGATAGAATAATTTTGTTGTTTTTATCTGTATTATGTATGGTGACGACGTATAATATTGTAAACGTCGTTACTTCTGTTAAAGGTAACTAGTTTCTTGCGCCCATTCTTCTTGTCTTTTAAAAAACGTCCTGAATGGGTGGTAGATAACAATGTTGGATGATTCAAAACAACTTATTTTAAACGCATTTGTATAAAGTGATTTTCATTTCAGCTAAGTGCTTCGGTAAAGGTTTGGTCGAATCATTGGCCTGATTATACGTTTTTAATTATGTTTACGTACGCGTCCGAGTTAATATTTTAAGTACCTTAACAATATAACAATAAGAAATGAATTAAAATCTTAACTCAAACGCGAAAGTAACATTAGCTTATTTATACAAGCTTTTATTTCCTTTCACCTGTCCCGGTTTCTGTAATGAAATCTTGCAAGTTAAATTTGACCCACTTCCCAGTTTCTGATTGAGCTGAAATTTTGCATGTATATGTATATCGCGTGACAATGCAATATTATGATGACACGGATCTGATCTGATGCTGGAGCTGGAAGTTGTAAATAGGAACTCCGCAATAAAACGACACAACTCCATCCAGTTTGGGTTTCAACTATTTGTTTTTATTAACAAGTTATAATAAAAGCTTGATTTAATAATGTTTATTTTTACTTATATCTTGTTAAACTAATAAAACAACTAGACTATTCGTTTTCCTATTAACAACTTGTGTGCATTACATGTCATTTGTGACATGTCAAAGTGACACGGTCTCACTACTTATGCGTATCCCGTTTCAGCAGCCCACAAAACAAATTGTACACAAGTTCCCGACACGTCAAGCTGAAGTGTCAAAGGTGACAGCATGTCATGAGGGGAGTTAAGTTTATAATATAAAGTGTCGTTGAGTTATCAGAAGACATTTTAAACAAATGTTTACAATGAAAAATTTCAGAAAATCCTGTGGGCTTTTCCTTTTTTGGTTGTTATTCCTACCTATGCTTCTCAACATTTTTTAAAATGCACACAGCAAAGAAGTGGAACTGTACTTCCGAGTCTGTATTTCCGAATACTTATTATCCGTTCGTTTTTAAGGTCAGAGTAAATAGGCACCTTCTGGGTTAGCTCCTTCCATCGTGGATCCTGTCTTGGCCTCCAGGCTTGATTGGGATCAAGAGCGAACCCATTTAAAATAAAAAAAAAACTTTGGCTAAGTTGGGAAGAGATAAAATATTTTTACTTATATATTTAACAGATACTGGTTGACTTTGTTATAATCAACGATGCAATGAAACCATAACAGTACAATTATTGTGATAACAAAATAATATTGTTTTTTCTGTATTAAGTATGGTGACGACGCATAATGTTGTAAATGTCGTTACTTATGTTAAAGCTGACGAGTTTCTTGCAGTCTGCACTTCTTGTCAGTTGAAAGAAGTCCTGAATGGGTGGTAATAGGTAAAAATGTTGGACGATTCAAAACAAAATTATTTTACGTGCATTTGAATAAAGTTATTTTCATTTTCATTAGACAATATCACATTCATTATTGTGAACCCAAATTAAATAGCAAGAACTACTTGTGTTATGAAATAACCCATAACACCTACCACGGTTGTTTTACGTCATTTTAATGGTTTTGGTTTTCTTGTTAAATTTTGTGTTGTGGTTGATATTAGTGTGAAATAATGGTGGGTTGTTAACCACTGAGTGTTTCTGAATATGTATAAGTACTTGCAAGTGAAACAAAACAGTGGAAGGTGTCTTTTCGCACTCTCTCAAGAAGCCTACGAGGAGGTTTCAGTAAAACCCCACATCTTTATTGAAACCTAGGAAATTATTCAAAAACTGGCAATTATACTTACTTGACACTGGCTAAATGAACAAATCGTGCAAGCCACAAATCAAGATTAATAACACCTACCACACCACCCTGACCCGAGCCAAGATAAAATCGTTTTTTACAATGACTCAACTGGGGATCAAACCAAGGACCTCGGTGTGGCGTTACTGTGAAAACCGATATGCGAGCCACTGGAGCACGGAGGCCGTCTTTAGTAAGAAACTAAGATAGATAGTATATGAAGCCTGTCTACTGCCAAAATTAGGATCCATCCATGATCATAGAGCTGTGCTTTATGTCTATTGCCTTATGCCTGTTGCCTTATTCACCCGTGCTTACGCCTCCAGTAAAGTAGTCGAAATGTCAGGATTAAATATAAATTATGCGCAAAAACTGTAAAAATGTTGTTTTTTGTAAACGTGCAATGTGATCGGAAGTGTAAGAACTTAATGGGTATTATTAATTGAAAATTTCCCACTCTCTGGGCAAATGCCCAGGGCCCCGCGATCGAATTAAGTTCCTTTCCCCCTAAGTTCCTGCCAGATCACTAAATAACTTATTTAAATAATTAGAGTAAATCGAATCTCAATTGGGGACTATATTATCGACTTGCTTGTTAACTTTTTCATGCGCGAAGCTACTCTACTCTCGCCCAAAATAAGGCTTCGATAGCCTTATTTCAGCATGCTTAGATAATTTCTAATATGTGAGAATCGTCCCATTTAAATCAAAGATTATGTATTCATCTATTGACTGTCAATAAAAAAAATCTGAAAACTTCGTTTATCTACTTTCATTATCTATTCTGCTAATAAAGAAGTGTTCTGTCAAAGTCATAGGGGCCCCGTTATTCTTATATGCCCAGGGCCTCCAATAGGTTAAAGACGGCCCTGATGATGATTCTTTTTTAAATACTCAAATTAACAATGAACTAATCAATTGGCGATGTATTATGCTTTAACAAGCAATTGAAGATATTTTAGTTATAAATAGTGAAATACTTAATATGTACAGGTGCTACAACAACGCAAAAAGGTCGCAGCTCAGCGTAACATTTGCTTAGGAGCCCCGGAACAAATTGGTGATTTTCAAGCACGACCACACGAGACGGTTTCGTGGTGACATTAATTTATTATCCTATTAATTGTATTATTAAATTAATATATTACTTGTGTATATGTATACACTTTTTGTCGTGTATACGTGGGTACAATGATTTTATCATTGGACACGTCCAATAATTCGGCACCCTCCACCTTGTACAAGTACTAGAACTGTAAAAGTAAAACCAGATATAGTGTTTAATTGTTTCAATACCTGCATAACATGCGAGAAGAGAACTTGCACAAAAACAGACCTTAATTAAGGATTAGTTAACTGTCAATGTTATTAAAAACGTGTAGATCTTACACAAATACATTGTTCTCAATGCTTTACTTTATTTTTTATGATATTTTTTGTACAATCCAGCAATTCAAACATTCTAATTATCCGGCCTTCTGGTTTTCAATAGTGCCGGATTAGTAAGATTCTACTGTATTATAATTTTATAGGCAGACCAAAGCGATCTCTTAGAAATAGATGTCCTAAAAAGGCCAGGTCAAAAGTTACCTTAACCGCGAGCTAGTATGTATGATCTGATGAGTTTTGAAGAAGCGAGCAATTTGTGTGATGGTCCTTGAAAGTGGAAATCTTTGATCTCTGCCTACCACGGCGGGAAATAGACTTGATTATATGTATGTAATTATATATGTTTATTTTTTTAGAATATTACTAGCGTCCCGTCCCGGCTTCGCATGGGTGGACAAAATTCTTTAAATTTTTTCTATTATTAAATATTTTTCCTATATCTAGCGTCCGGTAGACGACTACTTGCGGTTAACGCGTTGCTATGGTAACGTCATTGATACAATGGAAAAAGAGCGGACAGACAAACAACAAATTTGAGATCTTAGATTATAGATTAATATTCTCGTTAACTCCTCGTTGTCTAATTGCTTGTGTTACGAGTGGGTCCATGTCAGTAGTACATTGGTGAGTGACATCTCTAATTTATTTATTTAAAATTTGTTGCACACAACAAAAAATTTACAACTGGTGGACTTAATGCCATGCTCTAACAGTCGAGAGAGGTAGAAACTGATAGCGTATTGGTGGTGTATTGAAAGGAAATATAGAAAATGAGAACTATAGACTACATAAATATGCATTTACATACAATATAATCTTTATACATAAAAATTCCCTGTCACAATGTGACCCACCGATGTGTCACCGCGATGAACTCCGAAACAAGTCAACCGATTTTGATGATTCTTTTTTCGTTTTACTGGACTTGTTTCATCTACGGACATAGGATAGGTTTCACTTTAAGTTATAACATAATAAACTACTTAAATATCGATACATTAAACTAGATATATCTACTATAAAAGTAAGATAAACCCTTTTAGTGTCATACATATTTTACCAATATATGCTAAAACTGCCAGTAAAAAGTGCATTTTTATAGATAATTTATATCAACAAAAGTTATATAAAAATATGCGATAGAAGATAGAATGCAACATAGCGAATAAAAATACGAACACGGTAACACGGCCGTCACCTGCGCCAAAAATGAGCTGTCAAAAGGAGCGCTATCGCGACGTTGTTAGCATTTTTCACAACTAGCGAGAGCAGCGCGATGAAAGAAGATCGCGAACCAGTCGTTTCAAATTGTTATTTTAGCTAAAATTTTAATAAATTAATGTACTTATTACATTAAGACAAGTAAAAATTTGATAAATTCCCTAGTAAGGGTGAAGACATGAAGTGAAAATTTCTTCTTTTATTTATCATCTCCAAGTCTTACGAATGTGCTAACTTTATCAACATGAAATGTTGAGTTTTGTAACAAATAGCGTACATTTTCACCGTCGTAAATCTCTCGAAGGCAAGTCGGGCTGTTAACTAATTGCATTCAGACAAAAGGGGTGATGGAGTGCGTCCACCGCCCCTCCCCGCCTCTGCGGTCGCACAAATTGGTACAGTTGATAGATGCGTACGCACAGGACGCACTGCAGACGGAATAATAACGACCATTATAAATAACACGATTTAAGTAATGTAAACAAAGAGAAAAAAGAAGATAGTAAGCCATGAGTAAAAGCGAGACAGGAAGCCACGTGCGTTACATATAGCTTTTATTTAAGTAAGTTAAAACTTAATCTTTTGTTATAGTTTTTTTGTCATACAGTCATTGACTTTGTTATTATTAATTGTCACGAATATATGCTTAGTTGGTAGAACTTTTTGTTTGTTCGTTTGTTTTTTTTGTTTGTTAAGTATTAGTTAGTGGTGGAAAATCGATTGGGTTTAGTACTAAAATGTTTTACTTATTACCAATGTTCTATTTAACATTTTATGTTTTCTTATCAATAAAATAAGAAACTTGTTACGAACGCACTTAACAACGCTCAGGATTAGAAAATTTTCTAATTGCAGTTTAGATTTAAGAAGTCTGTAAATTTTTTCATCGTCACAAGGTGAATGTCATTTTGTTTTTGAAGTGAAAACTTCGTTAGCATCGTTGTGATTTGAAAGTCGATGAAACGAAAAAGCGACAATAAAAAGAGACAGACACATAAATTCATAAGATTTAACGTACGAGAAAATAGGATAGGAAGCATTGTGTACGTGTAAATACGTGTTCGTGTGCGCATGCGTTGAACAAAGCTTGAGTGGTGGTATTTTGTATAGTATATTATAGTATATATTATTTTTGAAGGTTTCACTTCTACCACGTGTGAATTGCACACATGTTTTTTATATTAAATCCTGACATTTCTACTCCTTTATTCCTGTAATCACAGCATGCAGGATGAAGCCATGATCACAGCTGTGAGGAGTCGAAACATCAAGATTAAATATAAAATAACAAAATGAAATGCGCGATAATTTTATTTTAATCATTATATTAATTTTTACATTTATTTTTTTATATTTAACTTTTGATAGCTTGTGTGTTTGTCGGTGATCCGAAATCATTTATATCCCAACCCAAACGTTATTTGCCATTAATTAGCGTAGGACAAGTCCGTAAAATTATAATAACTGAATTAATAAAATTCTTAGCCGACACATATGTGTAGTGGTTAGATGGCGTTGTCATTAGCGGCAACGGAGCATCTTCAAAGGTCACGGCGTAACACATGCGAAGCAGCGATACGCCTCGGTTGCGTCTGCGCAACTTGCCCCTCCCACTTGCCTCAAAGAGCTACCGCAACCGATGACCCTACGTGACCTTTCGCTTTTTTCAATTATTAGCAGGGTTTGAAAACATCAGATATTTACAATACAATATATTTATTGTGTTATTGGTACAAATTAAAATAAAACCAATCCTATGTTCTTAATTGGAACATATTCAGCAAAATGAAAAAAAACATTGATATAGGTTGAGTAGTTTCAGAGTTCATTGCGGTCAAAGATATCAAATTATTCGATATTTTTGAATTATATCAAATATATCGATCAACCTGATAAATATTATTTAAAATAAATTAAGTAGTCTTAAAATTAAAGTGTTTTAAATAAGTTTAAATTAAAATTAAAAAGAATACATCTATAATCATTAATGTTATTTGTTATTATTTTTTTAGTAAAGTGCGAATGAAGAGATTTACCACTTACCACGATCTTCATCTCATCTCATCTCAACTCAATATCTCTCGCTTCTTCAACTCTCATCAGCCTTTTCATACAAGCTCGTCGGTTAAGGATACTTTTGACCTGGCCTTTTTAGGACACCTCTATTTGGTACCTGAAAATTCGCCTTGGTCTGCCGTTACCGACTTGGGCAGCATATTTGCCTCATATATTTGTCTTGTTAATCTTCTTTCGTCCATTCTCTATACATGTCCAAACAATTTTTATTTTTATATTTAAAATTTGACTTAACAAACTCAGATTAAAAGTACACAATTATTTCAAACCATGAAGGAGCATATTTAAAGGCGGATGACTCATTAAATAAGTCTTAAAAATTATTTGTAGGATGACAAGCTCATTTCCTCATATTTTTTGTAGCCATTAGGTTCTGACCCTTGCCGACCATAGTGCACAGGACAAAAAAATGCAGAGCGTTTTCAAATCTGGTCATCTCAATGTGGACAGTGGTAAAAACATAATACGATGAGATGTTTGGAAGGTGCTATATTTGAATGCATTCTGTAAAATCGGGAAATCGTTGAACGTCGAATTTTTAGTATTTCTAAAACTCAATAAAATCGTATCTATTCATAATGCTATTTAGAACATTATTGCTTTTTGAATTTTTTCAAATCCTTTTAGAAAAGTCATATTAACAATTGTTGTCTTTTTAAGAACAAGTTTTTTAATGTAAAATTATAATTGAGCTATGTAGGTCTAATCTTTATTGTTTTACGTAACTGTTTTTTACTATCGTAAATAGGTAAGCGCTTGACCGCTATCTCGGCTGATCTCGGCGATCTAGGATGTGACGCGCGAAGATACCTATTCACTCGGGACTTGAAGACCCCTAAATTGTGTTTATCAGGAAAACAAACTCAGACAAAGTATTCCACACTTTAGCGAAACCTACACTTTACCTATTACGAAATTGCAACCATAAAATAAATAAAAACAACTTAACGAAAATAAAACTTTGCAGTCCCTGTATAATTAATAATATTACCCGTAAATCCGTTACATCTCTTAGATTTTTGCTGAAACGCCCCTTACAAAGAGTTTACGATTATTACATACAACTTTGTAACAAATGCAAAAGTTCAGTAGTCACATGAAGAAAAATAACAGTCGCGCCCCCCAGTTTCAAGAACGGCAGTCAAAGGGCGCAACCCTTTGATCCGCCGTGACACAAATGAAGTGGGTTCGCTTCTCAGAAGTAGCGAAAACCGAACACGTGCGCTTGCGCAGCGTGCCGCTCAGTCTGAAACTTGTAGCGAGTTCTTCTTGAGACTTGACATTATGTAATTTCTAGATATACATAAATATTCTTTTTAAACTATTTTCATTATAAGCTGTTACACTTCTTTCATATTCTATTTAAATATAATCTATGCCAGTATATATAAAATCGCTGTCACAGTGTTTGACCGCGATGAACTAAACTACTCAACCGATTTTGATTTTTTTTTCTTTTTTCCGGATTTGTTCCAACTTATTAAATAGGATAGGTTTCATTAATAACACAGCAACGCGTGGCCAGGTCAGCTAGTATATAAACATTGACCGCGATGAACTCCCTAACTACTTAAAATGTTAATGTTTTTTTTTGCTGGATTTGTTTCGACTTAGGACAAAGGAGAGGTAGTAATATATATGTATACTAGCTGACCCGGCCACGCGTTGCTGTGTTATAAATGAAACCTATTCTATGTGCTAGGTCGGAACAATTTTTTTTTGTTATTATTAAAATAAAGGAAATAACATAATTTAATATGGTATAACATATTTAATTATTAAACATTTCGTAACTTAAGTTAGTTATTGATTAATCTATAATCTAAGATCACAGTGGTTTGTGTGTTTGTCTGTCCGCTATTTTTCCCGCTCTTTCTCCATTGTATCATCGTTATTGATACAATGGAAAAAGAGCGGGAAAATATACCATAGCAACGCGTTAACCGCCATAGATGGCGCCAACGCAAATATATTTAATAATAGAAAAAAATAAAAGAATTTTGTGCACCCGTGGGATCCGGGACGAGCCGCTAGTTTAAATAACGAAAATAATATTATTATTTCTTATATTCAAAACAATTAGTTTAGAACGTAGTAAGCAATGCATGGCTTGTGTTATAGATACTAGGGTAAAGGATAAACATACATATATGATATATAAATAAGTAATATTCATAGAAATATAAAATCCTTACTAATATTATAAATCGGAAAGTGAGTTTGTTTGTTTGTTTGTTTGTTCCGCTTTCACGCCGTAACTACTGAACCGATTGCTTTGAAATTTTGCAGACGTAAAGATAAAAGTCCGGATTAAATAATAGGGTACTTTTTATCCTGGAAAAAAATTGATATTCCCGAGGAAAAACAAAAATATTGTTTTCTTGATGGATGGATTGTAGATGGCGCTGTGTGTCGTTTAAAACAACGTAAAATATTGCAAACGAATATAAACATGTAAATTTAGAAGCTAAATAATACGATAATGAATCCCCGAAAATGAGGAATTCCCGAGGGATGACGTACAATTTGTTTTATCGTCTAAACTGTTTTTTTACATCTACTCCTATGTTGCAAACGAATATGAACATGTAAATTTTGAAGCTAAATGATACGAAAAAGAATCCTCGAAAATGAGGAATTCTCGAGGGATGACGTACAATTTGTTTTATCGTCTAAATTGTTTTTTTTTACATCTACTTATCCTGAAATCACTAAAGTCAACGAATTACTAATTGGTATAAGTATTAGTTAAGTTATTTCGTTCTTGAGGTATGCGATAGATGGCGCTGGGTGTTTTTTAAAACATGGTAACGATGTGTTTTTTAAAATACATAAGAAGTGGAATGATAGCTTACGCTATTTAGTTCTTGAGGTATGCGATAGATGGCGCTGGGTGTTTTTTTAAAACATGGTAACGATGTGTTTTTTAAAATACGTAAGAAGAGGAATGAAAGCTTACGCTATTTAGTTCTAGAGGTATGCGAAAGATGGCGCTGGGTGTTTTTTAAAACGTGGTAACGAAGTGTTTTTTTAAGATACGTAAGAAGTGGAATGAATTATATGAATTTCGTATCCAGCGTTACATCGCGCTTCTAAGATTTTTCTGCGGGAATAAGAAGTTTTCTTATAGTTGTGCTTTAAACCGCAATATAACCGAATTCCACGCGGGCGAAGCCGCGGGCGGAAAGCTAGTAACATATAAAATAATAAACATAAAATACCCATGCCTCAGGTATGAATGCTTGTATTCATCACCCAAACATCTGCCCTTTCTGGGTCTCGAACCCAGGACCGTCGATGCAAAGGTAAGATCGATATAGCTGCACCAATCGGTCATCAAATCCATTTTTAAAAGACAAAAATAATATGCAAATATTAAAACGCCTGCAAAGTGCTGATCAGTACATCAGTGGAGCATATGGAGATTTAGTGACTTTTCTTTAAAAATATCGATGTAATTCGAATTTTACGACAGAAAGTTTTAATTTTAACTAACTCAAAACTATCAAATATATCTTAGAATTTCAGACATTTGGCTTAAGATAATAATAAACATCATCAAAATAAGATTCCATTTAAGTTCTTAAGTATACAAGTATTTGCAAGTCGCTATCATGCCTGAAATTCATCTTACAGTTATATAACTAGCTTTTACCCGCCACTTCGATCACGTTAACGTAGACTATGGAATAAATCTACCAGTACTTTTATTCTGTATCATAGGTGCCTTATATCTTTTTCTGTACCGTTGACAAAGTTTATGCAAAATTTCATGAAGATCGGCTGAGTAGTTAAGGCGTGAAAGTGTTACAAACAAACAAACTCACTTTCGTATTTATAATGTTAAGATAAGTTATATATCAAGATTTGAATAATTTTAGTGTCGTCTACTACAAGGATAAATTGTTTACGAAGTCAGACTCGGTAATGACTGCTAAATTATACCGGATAATTGAAAAACACATTTACTGTTTGAAATGAAACAGTATTTATAAGATAACCAACTTTAATCCTGACTGTTAATTCCCGTAAGAAGCCATTTCAAGAATAATTGGATGAAGACTGAACTGAATAGTGAAGTTAGTACCGCAAAGAATACACCTTTTTATTATAATCAATTATTTAATAGAGAAAATCGACTCGGCGGACAAGTTATTTTCAGGCGGGACTTGAACCTTTGTTGACTACTCTCCTAAGTGAGCTACCGCGTCTTGTGAACACCCGTCGAAATTTCCTAGTGCCTTTTGACACTGTAGGCCAGCGTTGTTTTATCAAAATATCCTCTCGCATTCGAAAGAAACATTTTTACATATCAGAATAAAACACTTTTTTACGGATTATTGCGCGGAAGTGTAAGAACTAAATATTTTTACATATGTTTGGACAATCGATTCATATTGATAACAATATTTGTTACAATCACACTGTATGGCTTGTGTTATGGATACTAGAGTAACGGATAAACATACATATATGATACATAAATATGTAATATTTATAGAGATATATATAAATATGACTCAGGAACAAATGCTCGTATTCATTACACAAACATTTGCCCCTTCCGGGACTCGAACCCAGGATCGTCAGTGCGAAAGGCAGGATCGCTTCCGTTGCACCAAACTGTCGTCAATATTAAACAGCCATTTTAAAATAAAATATTTTAATAGGAAAATACTATTTCTTTTACAAAAAAATACCTCGGTTATGGATTATTTGTCATTCCAATAAATGTTTATTCACATTTACGATACAAGATTAATTTTTTACTATTACTAAAATCATATTCAACAGTGATTGATTATCTACTCAAGATAATAATTCGAGTTATATAATATTTATCGGCATTATTTGCACTATCACAGTGATAAGTCACCGTAGCGTATCGATAATTAACTATCGATAACAAACAGCTTGTAAACGGTAGTCGTTTAATACACAACACTTGAAATCGGTTTCTTTGAGACACGATCTCGACTAATTGGTTGTAGAGTGGGACAGATTTATATGACAATACTGAAGTTTGAAAAGGATAAAAGTAAAGGGATACATCTTTCTTTGCGCAGCTAATTTACGACGTTTCTTTGACGTTCCCCGATGACAGTTACTAGTGTTTTCTTTGAATATAATGCTTTCATTAATTCATGCGAGACGTCTATAGTTTAATGTTGTAAGAGATATATTGTCCAGTTCGTTTGAAATTCATTCTCTCTGATGGAACAAAGAGCGCAATGGTTCGTTAAGATCGCGGTTAGCCGAGTTCCCACTGTAAAAACATTAATTTGTGCTCCTTATGTGTCTGCGGTATTCTTTTGGTGTTTATTTGATCTTTTATTAAGCTGTTTGAATTATTAATAAAGCTCCGGTGTCGTAAATATGTTGGATTAACACTTTTGTTTAAATTAAGTGTTATATCTTCTTATATTATCACGTCATATGTTTAAGACTACATTGCTAACGTGTTTGATATTTTTTAGGATTTCTTATTAAAGCTGATGAATGTTAAAGCATTGATGAAATCGGCATTCGTCGTGATAAATGTTATTCTTCATTTTAAACTCATATTTAATTACTATTATTTATTATTTTATTTGTTATACGGGTAATGCCAAATTACACAACTAACACAGTTAATAATAAAATAACTTATAACAGTACATCTACACTAATATTATAACGAGGAAAGATTTGTATTTTTGTATGTTTGCATTGAATAAACTCAAAAACTACTGAGCCGATTTCAAAAATTCTTTCACCATTGGAAAGCTACATTCACGCTGAGTAACATAGGCTATATTTAATGATAGAAAAATTTTAAAGAATTTTGTCCACCCGTGCGAAGCCGGGACGGGCCGCTAGTACCTGATAATTTTATAAAGGTCATCCACTTTCACAAAAAGATCAACATTTTGAATTGACAACTGATTAGTGCAGCGATAGCGTTGCAACTTTCGCACTGATGGTTCTGTATTCGAGTCCCAGAAGGGGTAAATATCTGTGTGATGAATACGAGCATTGCTACCTGAGTCAAAGGCATTTATTATTTATTATGTCGCCGCAAGCATGAATCAATAATGTTTTAAATAAATTGTTAAAACTATTATAAGCATTTAAGTCATAGAATTAAGTTGCTCTAATTATCCATTATGGATCAGCCATATACCACCGTTGGCTATGAAGGAGCTACCGGTTCTGTTCTTTTCAAAAATAATTCTTGTTCTCGAATTCCGATATATGTAACGTGTACCTATGTCTATCCGTTATCCTATTAATCATAGCACAAGTCTTACAGGGCTTTTTTTTTTTTTTTTTTATAGAAAATAGGCATGCGCTTGACCACTATCTCGCCTGATGGTAAGCGTCGATGCGATCTAGGATGTGACGCGCCTGCCTAGAAGATACCTATTTACTCGTGACTTGAAGACCCCCAAATTGTATTTGTCAGGAAACACAGACTCAGGCAAAGAGTTCCACTCCTTAGCGGTACGCATCATAAAATTGAAACCAAAACGCTTAGTGCGACTCTTTGGTGTATCCACCATATAACGGTGTCGCCAATTTGTTAGTCTGGTTGTCCGATGAAAAAATGGGGATGGCGGAACAAGGTTGTGCAATTCAGCTGCACACTCTCTCTAAACGCCTAGGTTAATTAGTGTGATTGTGAGAGATATAATTATTATTATCTGGACGGCTTCTTTGCTGTGATGATGGTGATGATGAAGGAATACAAGTGACAAACCTATATAAGCGAGGTTCATCACCGGCATTGCACAGGCTTGAAGCTTGCCAGAAAATGTTACTTAAAATCTCGTCAAATCTTATGAAATCTTATCAACTAGTATTTTTATATGTAAAACTGGAAAAATTAATGCCAAAAAGTAATGATCCCGAAAATATCTTTGTGGGGCATAGACCCCACTAGGGTGGACTGTATAACTTGGGTGGTGATGGACGATGGTAATGTCGGATGGTGCCGTAGGGATGGTGACGTCAGCAGGGTAGCTTCGGCAAGGAAAAGTCGCTGATTTTCTTAAGCTTGCAGTGAGGTTCGGAGGCTTCAGGTTTCTTCTTGCTTGTTTCAATGCTGGATCGGAAGCTCGGTCGGAAGTGATTTTGCATTGATTTGAGCCCGTCTTTTATTCGATATTTTTGGGTGACCCATCCAAGGTGGGGCAACCCATTTTGGGCCTCCGAACCTCATCCCCGCAAGTGCTTTCGCCTTTATTTATGTCATTATTTACACATTTTCTTATGACTACGATTTATTTTCTAGTTAATATTATTTATACTTACTATAATAACATACAATATTCATCATAGGGAGAGCGGGAAGCGAGTGGCGCCGCTCTCGGCGCGGGCGCTCTTTTATTCTACCTCGCCTCCCGCCTCGGTCATATATAAACTGCCCCGCTCGCCTCTGTCGTCGAGTGCAGTGTTCGTCGTGCCTTCGTCGCAGCCGGTCGCGTGTGCTCCGTTCGCGTCGAGCCCCCACCCGCTCCGTTGGTTACGTCATCGCTGCCGCCAGTTGCTCTGCCGCGCCCCGCGCGCGAGCAACTCCCCCCCGCTTTCGTGTGCATAGACACTTGTTCCGCGAAATAGACGCTTTGTGTTTGTGTAGTTTGTGTGTGTGCCTTCGGAGGCCGAACAGTTTCCCTATTTGTTACAAATAGGGACATCGTTCACCGTGAGTCCGCCTACGCCAGCCAGTTCCCGCCAAATAAGACTGCACTATTGACACGCTCGGCCGTCGCCATGAGCGGTCGCCGAGCCCCACCGGACCGTGGACGCATGCCTGCGCCCGCGCCACCATCTGCGCAACTTATTAGAGCTGCGCTCAACGCATCGGCTCCAGCTAGGGTACTAAGGGATGTTGACCATCCCCAAACCCCTAGCCCTTTGCCGCTGCATCCTCGAGACCCACGTCGACGCCCAAGAGCAGCCGTCGACTCATCCACGGAGGAGGGCGACGAGAAGCGCCCGTGTCTCCTCCCATCGTCACCTGCTAATCCATCCACGTCCGGCCACATGGCTGAGCTGGACTCCGACGACGAGCCGGACATTGAGCTAGAGGTTGAAGGGCCCGCAGGCCCTCCCACTGGCTCCCTCCAGTCGGGTGCAACGTCGTACGCGTCCATCGCGGCACGACGCTCGCCTACGCCCATACAGCAACCCGTCACCGCTGCCCTGCCACCGCAAGCGCAAGCGCAAGCGCCGGCCCCGGTCAAGTGCCTCCCACCTATAGTGGTCGAGACCTTGCCCAACTGGCCCGCGCACTTCAAGCGGCTGCGCGAGACCCTGGGGCACGCGCCCAACGCACGCCCCTTTGGAAGGGGCATCCGCTTCCTCCCCAAATCAACGGGTGAGTCTAGGGCCGTCCAGGCCTACCTACTTAAGGCCTCCAGAAGCGAACCAGCCATCAGCTGGTTCACATTCACCCAGCCTCAGCACCTGCCACTGAAGGTGGCCATCCGCGGTCTCCCCAGGGACACTGAGCCGTCCCTCATCGCAGAGGATCTCACGCGTCTGGGGTTCGAAGTCCGCTTCGTCCGCCTCATACGGGCCAAGCGTGGACGCCCCGGATGCATATTCCACGCCGAACTGGAGCACCTCGAGCGAGAGGGACAACGCGACCTATTCGCGATCGACGAGCTGCTCGACATGCCAGGCGTCACCATCGAGGCATGGCGCCCCCGTAAAGGGCCGGCGCAGTGCCACCGATGCCAGGGATTCGGGCACTCGTCGCTAAACTGCTACCGACCACAGAAGTGCGTGCGCTGCGCGGGCGACCATCCGGTTGCCGAGTGCACGCGCGATCGCACCGACCCGCCCACGTGCGCCAACTGCGCACAGGCGCACACGGCCAACGATAAACGTTGTAAGGTACTTCTCCGAGAGGCGAGACGTAGAGGTATCTCCGTCCCGCCACCTTATCCCGCAAGAGCTCCAGCAACCGACCCACCGGCTCGGAAACCGAGCCGCCGCCCACCACCCAGCGCCGACACGCGGGACTCGCGGCCCGGGCCCACCTTGGCCCCGCCAGCGAACCCGCCAACGACCCGCGGCGAACCGACGCCCAAACGCAGGCGTCGGCGGCGCCGCGGCAAGCGCCGGCCTCAGACTGCGCCCGCACCTGCTTCGGCACCCGCGGCGGCGTCGAGCGCGACGCCATCGACACAGCCTCCGACTGACGGGCCGATATTATCGCCCGTCAGACCCATCAACTCTGCCTTCCCACAATCGCCGCAACTCGTCCCCCTGGAGGACGTTTTGGAAATGGTGCGGTCCGCCGTCGAGCGCATCGGCTCCGGCGATGATCCGTACCTCACCATCACCACCCTCCTGACGAAACTGCTGGCGGCCACAGCAAGAACAACCCAAGACCCATCGAAGCAGACGAAGCGACACTAGCGCCACTGCTCACTCGCTATCCCTTCCCACCTACCGTTTCTCCTACTCTTTTCCCCTACCCAAATAATTCCTATCCCCACCCACTCGCTTGCGTAAGCCGTCGCCCGCTCGCTGGCGCTCGCTGGGCCTCCCCCCCTTCCGGGGGGGGTCTCACCCGGTGTGCGGACCGCGCTGAGGGCAACGCTGCATTTTTACCCTGCGAGTGCGCATTCCAATCGTCGCAAGGCGGCCGCTGTAACAGCGGCACCAAACTACCGTGGGGGCGTACCCCCGCGAGAAGAGGCTCGGGGAGGAGCGAAAGCTCATAGCCCGCAGATCCCACGCCACCACAGTGGCGAGGAAGAAACCCCAAGTTCTGTCGTCGACATTCCGCTTCGAGCCGCCGTGCGCACCAGTCGTCCCCGTACACAGGTGCCCCCTAGCGGCGCTCGCCTCACTTCGCTCGCCTCCCGCGTGAAACGCTCCTGTTGAAGCCGAAGCGCTCCTGAGTCCCCGATCCGGGCGGATAGGCAGCCGCTTGTTGCGAGCCTTCTCGCGACCAGCGGCCCTCGCGTCGGATCGCGTCTCTCTCTCTCTC
Source organism: Calamotropha paludella (assembly GCA_927399485.1). Lineage (NCBI taxonomy): Eukaryota > Metazoa > Arthropoda > Insecta > Lepidoptera > Crambidae > Calamotropha > Calamotropha paludella. The sequence continues at coordinate 22,931,886 of OV656820.1, read as the reverse complement.
TCTTTTGCGCACCGCGGTAGTCGTTAGGGCAGCCGCTAGTTGCGGAACCTTCCGCAATTAACGGTTTTTACTTCCGATTTCTCGGTTGTAATCGTTCCGGGTTAGCTGGAACCCTTTGTTTGTATTAAAATAAAGGGTTCCTCTTCCCGCCCGCGTCTTGCGTCGACGGATACCTTGCGGTGTTAACGAAGTCGGCGGAGCAATCCCGGTTTGCTCTCTAGGGCCCTTCAGGCTCTAGGAAAACCGAAGGCCAAGTCCCATTGCACTTGGGCTTAGCCCAAGGGGTTTGGCAGGCGGCTATCCGTTTAGGGATACCTGCCCTCGGTCGCGTCACCCCCTCCCCCCTGCCACCCGGCAGGGGGTGTCTCTTTGCGTTAGTCTTTTCTTGTTTTTTAATCTTTTAATTTTAGTTTTTTCTAGCTCACGAAATGGAGTCTTCGGACCCAAGTGAGCTCATCAACGAGCTTTCGGGTGTCGACCCGCTACTCTCGCAGCTTCCTGCGAGTAGCGTGGCGGCACTCCTCGCCTTTTTTGAGGCGCGGTTCGGGCCCCAGCCCGTGGCCGCGCAAACCCAAACCCAGATAGGAACCCAGCGATCCCAACGATCCCTTCCTATCATCCTCTCCTCCCCGGCGTCTCCAGACGCGCAGGGGATTCAACGGTCACCCATCCCGACCGTGACCAGACCCAACATCAGCGACATGGATTGCGAATTCCTCGCATCCAAGCGCTCGGCCCCGAGGCACACGCCTCCCTTCTCGTCCGACTCTGCCGACGAGTCTTCCTCTACGCTCACCGATGGGTTTACCACGGTAGAGGGAAAACGTTCGAAGCGCACTAAGCGCAGGAAGAACGTTTCTCCGCCCGCCACTCCAGTGGCTTCCACCACCACCTCAGCCGCCCCGGTTAAGGCAGCCCCTACGGCCCCGAGCAGGTCCACCGGGGACCTGCCCCGCGCCGCCCCGACTGCACGCCCATCCACCTCGCGTCCACTTTCAAGGTGCGACGCGCAACCTACAAAGGTTGCTGCCCCCCCGCCGATCCAACTTCAGGACAAGGCCAAGTGGGGCTTAGTGTCCGCCTTATGTGTACAGGAGAAAATCCAGTACACAAAGGCCGTCAACAAGGGTTTGACCATCGAGGTCAACACCCCCACGATCGCGGACTTTAGGTCTCTGACCCGACTTCTTGCCAACAAAGGCATATCCTACTACACCTTTGCGCTCCCCGAGGAGCGCAAAGTAAAGGCCGTTCTTAGGGGCATCCCCGAAGAACTTCCGAACGAGGACATCCTAAATGACCTCGTTCGACAGGGCTACCCTGTTGTCGGCGTGCACAAGTTGCACGCTAGCAATGGGAGGTCCTGGCCCCTCGCTTTGGTCATAATGACCAACAACGAAAGGGCCAAACCCATCTTCCGCGCCAAAGACCTCGTGGTCTGCGGCCTTTCTGGCATTAGAGCCGAGCCCCCCAACAAGCGTGGGTATCCTGGGCAGTGTCACCGCTGCCAGCTTTACGGCCATGCAGCGGCGAACTGCAACGCTTCACCGAGGTGCGTCAAGTGCCTCATTCCACACCTGACCAAGGAGTGCTCTCGCACGAGAGACTCCCCCACCCCTCCCGACTGTGTGCTGTGTGGCCAATCCGGCCACCCAGCTAACTATAGGGGTTGCTCTCGCGCCCCTCGCCCAAAGCCTCCCAAGGCTAAAAAGCCTAACCGGGGACCAAAGGCATCTTCTTCTCAGAAGAAGAGGCCTTCTGGCCCCCCGGCCCCTCCTAAGCCTTCGCTGGCAAATTTCCCACCCCTACCTAAAGGGGCGGGACAGCCGGCTACCACCACTCCAGCCCCCCCCATGCCGGCCTCCGGACCGGCCTGGGGACCAGCCCCTCCGGCACCGGCCCCTGGGCCGGCCTGGGGCCCAGCCCCCAAGGCGACGCCGCCTAAGGCGTCACCGCCGAAGGCGGCTCCCGCCTCCCAAGCCCCGAAGTCATCCCTTATGGATGACTTCTCTATCATTTTCACCACGATGCAAGGCATCAATATCAATGAGATATCGGCCTTGGCATCCAAACTCAGGATGGCCCAAAACGCCCAACAACGGCTTCTAGCTCTCTGTGAGCACGAAGCCCTTCTCCGGTCCCTTAACTAAGGTCCATAATGCCAGGAAGGATCCCATCTTCTTCTTCTTCTTCTCCGACTGTACCAGTCGCTCCTCTCACCGGTCGAGTGAAACCTAGAGGTGTTTCGCTTATCTCTTTCAATACCCGCTCCCTGCGCAAAAACATTCCCGAGCTAAGGGTGTTTCTGCGCGAAAGGGACCCCGACCTTGTCCTACTTCAGGAAACATGGCTCAAACCGTCTATACGGAAAGGGCTATCGATTCCTTCATACTCCCTAGTCAGAAATGACAACTTCACCCCAGCGGACCAGAACCGCAGGGAAATTGTCTCTGGTGGCACGGCGATCTATTACAAAAGATCGCTTCACTGCTCACCAATCCCCACTCCTGCTCTCTCTAACATGGAAGCCACGGTATGCAGACTGGCTATGTCGGGTCACAGAACACTGATCATAGCTTCTGTCTACATACACGCTGGCACCACTCCATTGCGGAGCGACTTCGAGTCCCTTCTGTCCTTGGGCGACTCAGTCATTCTGTTTGGAGACTTTAACTCCAAGCACACTGACTGGACCTGCCGTAAGACAAACACCGGCGGGCGGCGTCTGCTTCAGATCACACATGATCTCGAATTAGACGTCTTCAGCCCGTACGAACCCACCCACTACCCAGACAACCCACAGAATGATCCCGACGTACTAGACTTCGCTCTAGTCAAGGGAGTCTCCCTCCCATTTAGGACGATTGAGACCCTCCAAGACCTCGGGTCCGATCACAGGCCGGTTTCCCTCATTATGGGAAACAAAGAGCCAACCCCTCCCTCCTTCAAAACCATTACTGACTGGGATCGGTTCAGATCGTCCCTCAAGTCGGCAATGGAAGTAGACAACCCTTCGCTCTCTATGGACCCCGACTATTACGATAGTTCGGAGAAAATAGATGCAGCCATTTCCGAACTTACCCTTTTGGTCCAAAGAAAGACTGCGGACAGTGCGAGGAAGGTACCTGTGAAAAATCACAATGCCATTCCTCCCACCCTCCGCAACCTGATGAGGGCCAAAAACGCAGCTCTCCGGAGAGCTGCTAGGTACCCGACCCCTGAGTACAGAGCCAGAGCTAACCGTCTTCAACGGTTAGTAAGATCTCAGTTGAACGACCTGAGGAATAACCAATTTGGTGACCTCATGGCGGACATCACTCCCTCCCATGTAGCCTACTACCGAGTGGCCAGAGCCCTCCGTAGTGACACCTCAAACTTCACACCCCCTCTCCTCCGTCCCGATGGCTCCACAGCCTTCGACGACGAGGAGAAGGCGGAGTGTTTTGCTGACAGCATTGCTTCACAATGCTCAGTCAGCACTCAGATTTGCGACCCATCCCACCTTCAGTCGATTGAGAAGGAGCTCAGCGAGCTGAACTCCAAAACTCTAGACTCTGATCCCATCACAGTGTCCCCTGATGAAGTTCATTCCTTCATCAAGGGCCTCAAGACCAAAAAGGCCCGTGGCGCCGACGGCGTCTCCAACATGGCCCTTAAGCACCTACCATCTCAAGTGCTGGTCTTACTGTCCCTTTTATTCAACGCCTGCTTCGATCTCTGCTACTTTCCAGCAGCCTGGAAGGAAGCGATCGTAATAGGCATCCCCAAGCCGGGGAAACCCTTAAACCTCCCTGCGAGCCACCGCCCCATCAGCCTCCTCAAGGCAATGGGGAAACTCTTTGAAAGGTGTATCCTCGCCCGCCTTAAAGACCATCTCTATACCAATGACCTTATCATACCCCATCAGTTTGGCTTTCGAACCAAACACTCATGCCCCCAACAGGTTCACCGCATAGTCGAGTACATCTCGAGCGGCTTTTTCCCTAGGAAATATAAGACCGTGGCGGTTTTCTTTGATGTAGCCAAGGCCTTCGATAAGGTCTGGCACGCTGGACTAACTGTCAAGCTGTACAGACTTAATCTGTCAGTGAGACTGGTCCGGCTAGTAGCATCATTTCTCCAGCATCGTACCTTCCGTTTCAGATACGAAGGTACTCTCTCAACTCCGCGTAACATAACAGCGGGCGTGCCTCAGGGCTCTGTCCTGGCTCCTCTGCTGTATGTTATATACACAAATGACATTCCCGTCCCAACAAACGGGGTACAACTGTCCCTGTTTGCAGACGATACTGCTCTGTATCTCAAGGGCTCATCACTTAGGAATATCCTCCCGAGGCTTCAGACCTCCATCAACTCCTTAGGCGACTGGTTCCGCGAGTGGCGTATCGATGTAAACCCGGATAAGTCATCCGCTGTTTGCTTCGACGCAAAACGCACGCGTGTACCGGCCCGCCACAACCCACCCCGACTCCAGGGGAAGCCCATTCCATGGCAAACCACTGCCAAATTTCTAGGCGTCACCCTTGACCAAAAACTGACATTCTCTCCTCACGTCAAGAGAGTGTCTCGTAACGCGCGGTTTTACTTGGGGCGTCTCAACCCTATGTTGGGGCGTCACAGCCGCATGTCACTTCGAAACAAGCGAACACTTTATAAGGTTTGCATACGACCGGTGATGACCTACGCGTCCCCGATCTTCTCACATGCAAAGGCATCAGTCCTTAATAAATTGCAGGTGATTCAAAACCTATTCATACGTAGGGCCTCAAATTCTCCCTGGTATGTCCGCAACGCGGACTTGCACAGGGACTTTGAACTCCCTACTCTCCAACAATATTTCATAAAGGCCTCTGAACGTTTCTTCGAAACAGCAGAGAGCCACTCTAATCCACTTATCCGGGGCGCATCCAACTACACTCCTTCCTCATCCACGAACCCTCTGTCTAGGCGACCTAGGTCTGTCCTGACAGACCAACCCAGTCAATTGTCAGCTGACCTGAACCTCCTCTTAGAGGCACAGGAATCAGCCAAACGTAGAGCCAATACAGACCCATCAGGTCTACCCCAGTCCTCTCAGATGCCGACTGGTCCCCCTTCTGGGAGCCAGCCGACTTAACTTCATTCACGACTGACCCCCCTTCTGGGAGTCAATCGTTTTTTCTATGCGCTCTCTCACCTAGGTGAGTAGCGCTTGCGCCACCCCTCTCTAGAGGGGTGGTCGCCTCAGATGACGGCTTATGACCTTCTCCGGGTGCAAGCCAATCCCAGGTGGTGTTTAGTCAGTACAAGTCTGACATAACTATCGGGCCGGCCCGAAGTATCCATAGAGGATTCACCACCTCCCTCCCCCGTGTCCGGAGGGTGCATTTTGCATAAAAAAAAAAAAAAAACCTCTGTCGTCCGCAGTCGCATAGCGGAAGGTGAGCGGGATGTTTCTATGTATTTCAGGTTAATAAGTAGGCCATTCATCATATTTTTATTAATAAAGGTTAACTAGAGAAATATACTACAATCTTAACATTATTACGTAACTAAAATAAACTATTCTTAATCTCGTAAGACACACTTGACGAAAGGAAGAAATGCGATCGTCCTATTGGCGCACGTATAAGGAGCAAGTCCTGCTATCTGCGAACATGCGTTTTGAACTACACTATTTTCAGAACTTCACATTAATCATTTATGAATTACTTAATTTACGTTATAGGTGCTATTATACAGATAAACGAATCGTTTCGTCGTGAACAATCTTTAAATATTTTCTATGTGACTAATATACCAGACTTACAAATAGGCGCCACCGTTATATGGTTGATATACCAAGGAGTCGCCATTTTGGTTCCAATTTTGTGATCCGTACAGAGAGTAAAGAGTGGAAACTCTTTGCCTGAGTCAATGTTTCCTTATGAATACAATTTAGGGGTCTTCAAGTCACGAGTGAAAAGGTATCTTCTAGGATAGCGCGTCACATCCTAGACCTCATCGTCACTTACTATCAGGCGAGATAGCGATAAAATAAAAATACCCGTAAAAACATTGAACATGTGAAGCTGACATTGAAACTAAAATGAATGGCTTAATCAAATTATAAATGTTGCGTAGCCATGGCGAGCGTGTAAACACACACGCACACACGCTCGCTGGCCAATCAAAGCGCTGCGTTCGCTTTGCCCGCCCAGAGGTAAACAAACTTCGGCTGAATTTATTAGCGCCTTCGCTCAATGTTTTCATTTCGAAACCGATGCAGTTGTTGTACATTAACACATAACATTAGGTCACCCTCAACTAGTGACCCGCCCCGCCATTACACAAGTAGCAATAATTACAAGATGGCGACTTTTTATTTTGTTACCAATGGTTCGCTCCAACTTTGCTTTTTTTAAAGTAAATAGGTAAGCGCTTGACCGCTATTTCGCCTGATGGTAAGTGATGATGCGATCTAGGATGTGACGCGCTTGCCTATAAGATACCTATTCATTCGTGAATGATATTAAACAAAATGTATGCATGATACAAAGCCTAAGTTTATATAAAATAGTATAATTATCAAATGGTATTTTTTTTCAAATTGTATAATCAAATACAATACTTTTTTATTTTATTTAGTCACAAATTGCATTACATGCGACACAGTGCCTAAACAGAACACGCAAGTACTATATGACATTCTTGTTGACTTTGTTGTAATCAACGATTTAATAAAACCATAACACTACTATAATTGTGATATCAGAATAATATTGTTTTTCTTTGTGTATTATGTATGGTGATGATGTATAATATTGCAAATGTCGTCACTTCTGTTAAAACTGACCAGTTTCTTGCGCCCATTCTTCTTGTCAGTTAAAAGACGTCCTAAATGGGTGGTATGTAAAAATGTTGGACGATTCAAAACAACTTATTTTAAGTGCATTTGAAAAAAGTTATTTTCACTTTCAATGAAGAGTAGAGAGGCAGATATTCAAATTCTTTTTTCCTCAAAATATTCATTGATATTGTGTAATTAATAACTTTTTCTCAAAATTCTTATGATTTTATTAATATTTGTTTCTGCTTTAAGGTATTCTGGCGATTAATTTTAAATTTAAATTGACATTGGGTAAGAACTTCAGCCGTTTAAAGTTAAATTAGATTTTTTATGGTAAGTCATATTGTGCCGGAGCGCATCTATGATTTTAGTGTATTTTTGCAAACTACACAGTTGAAACCAATTTGTTTAGGCTATAAAACACTGCTAAAATATGAATTCTGAAAACGATGTATTTTTCAAGTGATTTTTGTAATTAACAGATTATTTACACATTTCCTGATGTTCAGTGGAATTTCATTAAATCTATTTTTTTGGCTATTTATATTATTTTTTAGGCTGAAAATGGCCGAATACCGGACAATAATTTTTTTTTTTTTTATTGTCAAGAAAGAACTTGTTCCTGACCATAAAAGTTAAAAGCAATATAAAATCCAAAATGCTGCAAAATTCATAACTAAATACATTTGATCAAAGGAAATATTTAAGTAGTCCCCGGAACAGTACACAGATTCGGTTAGCTGTACTCCGGGTTTTTTCGATAGTCTCGAAGGTATATTTGGACAAATGAGTCGGCGATGCGGCGACCGGCTACTCCTCAGGGCGGCCACACACGGCGACAGGCCGCCGACAAACGTCCCGCCAAACACCAAAGCAAACATGCTACTTGGCGCACGTACCGAACCAAAGTCAACGGGTCAAGTACTTTTAAAACGGGGAACGTGGAGATCAACATATAAGGAACTCAATCTTATTAAAAAATATATAATATGATATTTCTCACATCAATTAGCCTAGCTTAAAGTAAGCACTATAAGGCTTGTGTAATGGATAGTAGGGTTACGGATAGACATACATATACTAGGTAGATGCAGTTGCTAAGCATAAAGCTTCGCTAGCACCATAAATTGGAGCGAAGCGTAATAATAAAAAATATTAAGAAAAAAATCAATAATGTTTAATAAATTTAAAAATTCCATAAGAATGAAAACTTTCAGAAAGCGCACGTTTTTTGTTTCAATTGGAAATCCCATAGAGTCAATGTTTTTGGTCATAACTTTTTTATTTTTGTGAATTTCAAAATTCGAACTCCGTCATAATCTGGTCCTAAATGTGTTGATTCGATTCTACACAAATAATAGTTTATGATACTATTGCATAATAAGGGTTCTTATAACATGAGTGTGTTTTTTATAGTATCGCACGAGTGTTATAAGACCAAGTTATGTACAGTGTCATACACTTCTTTATCTACTCTCATACTATAATACGTAAAACAATATTACAAATGAAACGCTGAATAAAACAACAAATTTAATTTTACTTGTAATAATTATTGATGTTCTGAATATTACAATTAAATGTCAAATGTGGCGCCAAGGTGCAAACAACGATTGCGCATGCGTGTTGCGTCGTCGCGGACTCGTTCATTGAAACCTTTTTAAAGTAGAGGTTCAACCTCCTTGGTCCAGCTGGAGGTTGTATAGGTGTATCGTTATGATTAAAAAGTTATATTATGTTACAGGTATCCATACAAGACCTGTATTGTAATTAAACTTTTTTTTAATTATTTTTGGCCTGTACGTAATGTTTGTCATAAGCATTTTGTTTTCAGTTTTAGAATCTTTGTATTATAGTATCAGAGTAGATAAATATATTAAAATCGGTTAAAAACTCGGAAAGTTATGGCATAACAGGCATTGCGTCATTGAAGCTATTATAATACATAGATATGTATTATAATTTATTTATATAAAAAATCCGTGTCACAGTGTTTGACAGCGATGAACTCCGAAACAACTCATCCGATTATATTGTTTCTTTTTTCTTACTGCTGGATTTGTTTCAACTTAGGACACAAGATTGGTTTCATTTTAATTTATAACACAGCAACGCGTGGCCGGGTCTGCTAGTGAAAATATATATAAATTCCCATGACTCAAGAAGAAATGCTCGTATTCATCACACAAACATGTGCCCCTTCCGGATACGAACCCAGGATCGTCGGTACGAAAGGCAGGATCGCAACTATTGCACCACTACAAGAAATTACTCATTTTAAGTTTTAGCGGGAATTGAACCCGCAATCCCTCACTATCCGGGAGCGTAACCCTCGAAACCTTAACAGATCCGTCGACTTTTTTCAAGCATGATGAAACTAACCAAGTTGGATGAGCCTTAGTAGCTTGGATAAGTAACGGTGTCTTTCCCAACCAAAAAAAGCTGAGATTTTTTTCATCACAATTGTTCTTCAATTTCTTTAAATACAAAAATCTTAACACAATTTTAATTTTTATTTGCAATTTAGTTGAAATTTGGATATCAAAGGTTAAAATATATTTCAACCTTAATTTATAGCGAGACAAAATATGCGATGGTGTTTTTCTCGTGAACAATGATAGTTTAATTCCACGGATTCTACAATAGACTTTGGGTTGTAAAACGTAACTTTCAGAAATAGGAGTACCTATACTTCATTATCATCATCTTAGCTAATCTTTCTGCTTGAAGGAGGGTCACACTAAAATACCATATTTCTGAAAACGATGCTATCCCTTTTGTGGACTGTGTGTGGTAATCAGGGCTGTCTTTAACCTATCGGAGGCTCTGGGCATATAAGAATAATGAGGACCCTATGACTTTAATAGACAATAATAGACAATGAAAATAGATAAACAAGATATCATTTTTTTTTATTGACAGTCAATAGATGAATAGATAATCTTTAATTTAAATGAAGCGATTTACTGAAATTCGATAGCCTTATTTTGGGCGAGAGTAGAGTAGCTTCGCGCATGCAAAAGCTAATAAGCAAGGTTCTATGTAGTCTAATTAAATAAGTTTTTCAGTTATAAATGTCGGCATTGGTTTAGTGATCTGGCAGGAATTAGGAGGCCCCCACCGATCGCGGGGCCCTGGGCATTTGCCCAGAGTATCCAGTGGGAAAGAGGGGTCTGGTGGTAATTACTGCCAGTGCAATTAGTTGCCTATTATGAGACACTAAGTGTAATGGATTAATATTATTTTCTCTGCGGGAAACCACAAGGAGAGTACGTAACGTAACGTAACCTAACCTAACCTAGTCTTACGTCTGCCTTCTCCGAAGCAAGAATAAGTTTTGTTTGAAATAAAATATATGGTACAATGCTATAGAAGAGAATCTCAAAATTACATATATTTTGATTTTTCTATTTACAGACAATTCCTATTGTATTTAATAATAATAATATTTCTTACAATCACCCCAATTAGCCTAGCCCAAAGTAAGCACTATAAGGCTTGTGTAATGAATACTAGGTTAGGGGTAGATATATTATATGATACATAGGTATTTAATCATATTCACAAACATCAGCCTCGCGGAATCGAACCTAGGAATGTCTGTGCGAAAGGCAGGGTCGCTACCGTTACACCAAACGGTCGTCATATTATAAGTGAACAATTACAATGTTATAATTACATTTACTTTTAACACATGATATTTAAAATAAGTTTTCCCTATTATAAAAACCTTTAACACTGTCAAAAGACCAAACAAGAAAACAATCATTAACTTACGCCAATATCAGAAATGAAAAATGGCCGCTAGTCATTTGGCCCAGCTGCCCCTATTAACCCCTAAACAGTGTCAGCCCATAAGTCACTCATTGCTAATTATCAGTGCCACGTGCCACCACAGTATAGGAACTTCCCTGATATAAATCCTTCGAGATAACCAGTCCAACTGAGTGAGCATTGACAATTTGTTATGCTGTGACAGTTGCACGGCACGGGTGATTTTGATTTGCCATTCTATTTTTAGAGAAGCATAGACAATTAGTGGAGAGCAGATGAACTGTTGCTGGTAGACCTGGCAGACCGCTGTCTAAAAATATTGATTAGTATGCCATTTCGTACGATTTTGGATTTTTTACAATGGCATTAAATATAAATATCAATCAACTGTAAATGTTTATGTGGTCTTTTTCTAAGAAATATACGGATAATGTAAATTAACGTTATATTATAATATGACTTTCATGATTGGCGATTTGAAAATGCAAAGGTGAGCTTCATTTTATAAAATTACTAGCGGCCCGTCCCGGCTTCGCACGGGTGGACAAAATTCTTTAAATATTTTCTAGCATTAAATATAGCCTATGTTGAAATCGGCTTAGTAGTTTTTGAGTTTACTCATTGCAAACATACAAAAATACAAGTCTTTCCTCTTTATGATATTTGTGTAGATTGTTTAAATAAAACTTTTTTACGGTTTTTGCGCAAAACTTATATTTAATCCTGCTCTTTCGACTCCTTTTCAGGAGTCGTGATCAGAGGATGACTAAGGCAATGTTCGTCATTTATTTTCCACAACCTTCACAATATTTTAATTGGGCAGGTCCCTAAATGTTAAAATTTATATGAATTAAAATAGTTTTATTTTGTATTGATAACTAAATAAAACATCACGATTAAATATAAATTATGCCCAAAAATCGTAAAACAGTTGTTTTATTTAAATGTGTAATGTGCGTGAAAGTTTAAGAACTAAATAACATGATTGTTGTTACGAACTATCTAATCATAAAAATGAGTAACGGTAAATATACAACTAAAAATGAACTGAAAACCATTTTTTTCTCGGAAAACTTAGCTCTGAAAAGATTCGGTGAGAAACTCAGCAAGGGGTATTTTTTCCCCCTGTTCTGTGTCACATGGAAAAATTTCACCGTCAAGTTAAAAGTCAAAATATTCAAAAACTGCAATGGTTTATTTAAGAACGAGTTAAAGTTATTTTTATAGGGTTAGATTTTTTTTTCAGTTATTGACATGTAAAACAATACGAAACTCTACGTTCACATTATTTATGATTTTTAAACGATTGAACCGAAAAGTATGTATGTAAGCGACATTCAAGAATGTACTTAGCCACCTCCGCCGTGAGTATCTATTTCCTTGACTTCCGTAAATGTTTAGCATTTTGTGATGTCTGCCTGCGTTTAGGGTTGCCAGATCTTAAAACCGAAAAGCCGGAGAGACCAGTCAGTATAGCCGGACACACTGAATTTTTTTGAAGGGAAGCTTCTATAAGGGCGCTATGGCGGATGGCATATAGGCGCTCGCCGCACGTTCACTCTATCCGTGTTAAGCGTCAGATTTTATCGTTGCACCAAAGCGCCAGATTTACTACCGTTACACAATATATATAGGCCTCTGTGTGCGTGGCCTTCTGTCTTGCTTTCACTCATGTCAGTGTGCATGGCTTTCTATTTCTTTTGCTCTTTATACTACAAAGCTTCGCTTCTTCCGGGCGTCCCTAGACGGCACTTTTGTTTTAACATACATATAACAATTGAAAGAAGCGAAGCGAATAAAGCCTAGGAACTAAGCCTTAAAAACAGCCACGCACACTGACATGAGTTAAAGCGAGACATAAGGTCACGCACGTTGTGGGGATGAGGCAGCTGGCTCCTATATATATCGCGTAACGGTACTAAATCTGACGCTCACGTGTAACGGTAAAGTCTGAGACATAGCCCGAACGTCCGTATAGAAGCTTCTCTTCAAAAAAAAAGGCGGACAGGCCGGATACAGTCTAATTTGGCCGCATTCGCAAATAAAGAGCTTAGTTCGGACACCTGATAACCCTAGTTGTGTGCCCGCAGTGTCACGTCGCTTTCCCGTTGCGCGGGCGCACAGTAGCCAGGCTTAGGGGGGCCGCGGGGCGAAGGGAGGGGCGATGTTTGCGTCCATTACGATGTGTACAGAAGGCGGCACAGCTAATGCGTGCGCAAACAGAACGCGCGCACCACTCGTCAGGGGACTGACATCGGACTATTAATGAGACTTACTTACTCTACGCGTATCGTTAAATAGTAGTGGATAGACTCTTCCAACTGCTAAAGAGATGCATGAGAATATTAGGAAATTTATGGCTAGGATAGCTGTAAGCCGTGTATTACCAAATTTAATATATTAAACCTTACCATCCCTGTATACGTCGTGTGTGAATTGTCGTTTTTAATGAATCTTTTTGCATTGCAACACATGCCGGGTACAGCTAGTTGCATTTAGAACTAAGTTTAAAGTCCTTTATTGCACCATGTTGTTACGTTTATCTTACAAAGTAAAATTAAATAAATAAAAATAAACACAAACATGTCCCTGCTAGGGCACTCCAATTACTTAAATACTAAAAAGAATATGATTACAAATCTATTTAATACTAGCTGACCCGGCGAACTTCGTACCGCCTTAGCGTAGCTTTGATGCACTACTTTATTTTGTATAGTTGACCTATCTTATGTATGAGTACCTATTCAATTTGAACTGGAATCTATAATATCCTCCATATAAAAATGAATCCTATTATTGTTAGCGTGGTTATGGATGTATTGTCACAGATTACCACATATTTTTTTGTTTTAAATTGAATGACGTTGACATTTGTCAGCGCGGTTATCGATGTGGTGTCACAGATTACCACAGATTTTTTGTTTCAAATTGAATGACGTTGACATTCGTTACGTTATATTTTTCAATCTTTCTGAGAGATTTTCTTTATATTTTTTTCCGTAAGAACCTTGTACAGAGTATTAGAAAACTACAAAAAAAAAATCAGCCAAATCGGTCAAGCCGTTTTCATGTTATGTCGTTTTGAAACGGAAAACGGGTTTCATTTTTATATATATAGATGATTTGATAATTTTAATAAAACAACTTTTTACGTTATATGCTTATTAATAATAATATAATTTATATTTAATCATAAGTCCATCAATGGTCACCTAATAGTAGCTAATAGCATCTAATAGTAGAAAATATATGACGACCATTGGGTTAGTCATCCTGTGATCACGGCTCCTGTAAAAAAGTCGTAACGTCAGGATTAAATATAAAATTAATCCGTAAAAAAGTTGTTTAATTACATAATTTATTGGAGCGGAGCGAACGAAGTGAGCTAAGCTCCCATGGATCAGCTTCAATGGCGAAATGTCTGTTACGCCATAACTTCCAGAGTTCTTAACCGATTTTAATATTTTTTTATGGTGAATCAAATCAGCAGGTTTAGGAACAGATGGTGACGGAGCCTGAATTTTGAAATTCGCAGAAATTTTTTTTTTCTTTTTTAGGTATTACGTTCCGCTCCAATATATGGTGCTAGCGTTGCTTTATGCTTAGCGGCTGCATCACCTAGTTGGAGCGGAGCGAAGCGAAGCTCCCATGGATCAGCTTTAATGGCGCAATGTCTGTTACGCCATAACTTCCAGAGTTCTTAACCGATTTTATTATTTTTTGTGTGGAATCCAATTAACAGGTTTAGGACCAGATCGTGACGCAGCCCGAATTTTGAAATTCACAAAAATTCCCATCGAACAAAAAAAATTTTTTTTTTTTAGGTTTTACGCTCCGCTCCAATATATGGTGCAAGCATAGCTTTATGCTTAGCGACTGCATCGCCTGGATTGCATTGGAGGATGGATCAGCTTCAATGACGCAATGTCTGTTACGCCATAACTTCCCGAGTTCTTAACCAATTTTAATAATTTTTGGACCAGATTGTGACGGAATTTTGAAATTCACAAAAATAAAAAAGTAATCAACAAAAAATATTGACTCTATGGGATTTCCCATTGAAAAAAAAAGCGCTTTTTGAAATTTTTCTTTCTTATGGAATTATAAATTTACCTAACATTATTTATTTTTTTTACGCTCCGCTCCAATATATGGTGCTAGCGAAGCTTAATGCTTAGCGACTGCATCGCCTAGTCTAGACTAGTCAATCATAATGATAACATTAGCTTACAATAGGAAATCCGGTCATAACTCAGTGTTATGAATGTTATTCTTAGGCTTTGACTGATAATATGGTAACAAACACACACACAAAGTATTGTCATAATATAATTAGGATAGGATCATAAGCTGATTAAGTTCGATCCCTGCCGATGTACTAAGGACGTGGACACTTAACAGAAGCATTAAGCAGTTAACCAGAATATTGATAATATTAATATTGTTAATTTCTTTAGAAAAAAAAGTTCGAGTACCAGAGTTGGCAGATGTAAAAATACATACACATATTCAGTAGGCAGACTTCACAGATTTCTACTTTCATGATCATACATCTTCTTCTTCAACTTATCAGACCTTTCATACAAGCTCGTCGATTAAAGGTACTTTTGACCTAACCTTTTTTCAGGACATCTATTTGGTCCCTGAAAGTTGCCTTGCTCTGCCTTTACCGATGTAACCATGCACAATTGCCTCATATATTTCTGTCAATCTCCTTTCGTCCACCCTCTCTACATGTCCAAACCATCTAAGATGTTTGTGTGCTGAATACGAGCATTTGTACCTGAGTCATGGGTATTTGTATATATTCCTATGAATAACATTTATTTATGTATCATATATGCCTATCCGTTACCCTAGTATCCATAATACAAGCCTTACAGTGCTTACTTTGGGCTAAGCTAATTGGTGTTAATAACTAGGCGATGCAGTCGCTAAGCATAAAGCTACGCTAGCACCATATATTGGAGCGGAGCGTAATACATAAAAAAAGAAAAAAAATTGTTTCGGTGGAAATTTTTGCGAATTTCAAAATTCGGGCTCCGTCACAATCTGGTCCTAAACCTATTGATTCGATTCCACACAAAAAATATTAAAATCGGTTAAGAACTCGGGAAGTTATGGCGTAACAGACATTGCGCCATTGAAGCTGATCCATGGGAGCTACACTCGCTTCGCTCTTTCCGCTCCAATAATAATTCCTTACATTGACACCAATTAGACTAACCCTAAGCACTATGAGGCGTGTGTTATGGATACTAGGATAACGGATAGACATACGTATATGATACAAAGAAATTTAATATTAATAGGATTATATATAAACTCATGACTCAGGTACAAATGCTCGTATTCATCAAACAAACATCTGGCTCTTCCGGTATTCGAACCCAGGACCGTCGGTACGAAAGGCAGGATCGCTACCTTTGCACCAAGCAGTCGTCAAATTCATAAGAAATATTATCAATTTTAATTTTAATGTGCCTATATATAATATATCGCATATTCAAACGAGTTATAAAGGCTTCTCACAGAATAACAGTTCACTACAAATACAATATTTAGAATGTAACAGTGGATTTCAATTTCATTTGCGATAAACTATTCGTTATCGGAATCTAATAAAACATTACTCTCCTCCACTTCGCATGTGCTGCCTTTAATATACCTATCTGTAACTGGTCGATTCAGAGCTCGAGATTTGAATAAAGTTGTATTCATATCTTATGTATAAAAAATCTCGTGTCACTTCGTAACTACCAGTTATTTAACCTTACCTAAAAGATAGGACAGGTTTCATTATAATTTAGAACACAGCAATGCGTATTTGATAGAATCAGGCGTTACTTGGCGGAAGTCCATATCCATTACTAAAATTAAAATAAGTAGCTTACTTCCGCAAAATTCAAGCAGTGTGCATCGCCCGCCCGCCCGCTAATAAATGCAGAAACCGCAGACACTGGCACCTTCACTAACTATTCTACACGTCGCTCATTTGGTGCAACAGTGACGCAATTACACTTTTGGTCAAAATTACATTTCTGAAAAACATCGACAGAATTGTATTTCTTCTATTTTTCGCTGGAAGCTAAATGAACCTAAGAAAATATACGATTGTAGGTAGTCATATTTAAGGTAATGCTAATTTAAAAAATAATATCAGTTGAACGCATGCGTTCTCATGACATTACCTGCCATTTTAAAATTTCATAATGACAGTTTTTAAAAAAAAAAAATGTAACTGTCACTATGAAGTTTAAAAATGACACGACTATACGCACATCGCGCAAGCGCCCTACGCAGTCTTACGAATTTTCGATCAGGTCACGTGTCCTGACGCGAGTTTAGAAATTTTTACCCATTCCAAAAAAGTACACAGCGCCGCTAAAGAAGTTTTCACTTCAAAAATGTATTTAAAATCCCTCCCTAAAATTTCCCTCTTCTTCAAAAACACAACATTTACAATTGCGTCAGTGTTGCACCAAATGAGCGACGTGTTTCGCCCCCACACGGAGCATCATCAGGAGCTGTTAGACCGTGCAAAGACGAGCTCGTTATTTGAGGGCGGGCGGACGGTGCACACTGTTTGAGTTTTGCGGAAATAAGCTACATATCTTTATTTTACTAACAGCAACGCGTGGCCGGGTCATCTGGTATAAGTAAAAAAATCCCTGTCACGGTGTTTGACCGCGATGAACTTTCTGCAGCTGTGCAGCAGCCCCGACTTCCTTGGATGTGGCTACATATGATGGTGCCAAAGTGTCGATACAGGTCGCATCCCAAATCAAAGATAAACCTTGTGGCCAGGCGACAAGTGTGATGCCATCCGGTCTGTTCCCATCATCCTGGAAGATACGATTTGGTTCCAAGACAGCTGGTAAAGTAAGTGATAAAAAAATCTGATGGAGGATGTCATTCAGGTTATAATGACGGAAGATGCGACCAGCACTTCTAGCACATGAAACCGTGGTAGCCAAGGTTCGTTGGTTCCTGCTCCTAATCGCAGACGGATTGATATATTAATTAGATTGTGATGAAACTTTGTTAAAGTGTTGTATGCACGCAAGGAAAGGTTTATAATGTATAGGCAACAAGAAAAAATCAGCCACTCTTTGTTGATTGTTGTAAAGCATGCCGGTCCGGGTGAAAGCAAGTATTTTGAAATGAAAACTTCTCTAGCATCGTTGTGTTTTGAAAGTCGATGAAACGAAAAAGCGACGCTAAAAAGAGACAGACATTCATAAGATTTAACGTAGGAGAATGTACGTGTGTTAATACGTGTTTTTGTGTGCGCATTCGTAGTACAAAGCTTGAGAGAAGGCATCACAACAACCGTGGTAATTTGTATACGTGTACGTTTTATTTCTGAAGGTTTCACTTTTACCAGGTGTGAATTGTACACATGCTTTTTTCTTATAAAGCATTGCTTTAAATCATGTAATATAATCAATTTAAATTAAGCCTGTTACTATCCTCGCTGGAAGCGAAGTCCCCCGCCCCATATAGATGATAAAGACATTGACTTAATTGTTGAATTGTTTTTTTTATAAAAGTGTGCTTTTTAGTTTTGTTACACTATACTTCATTTTTCATTTTTAAGTTCAATCTTTCTATAGAAGTGTAGTTTTTTTTTCATGATTAATTTCATTTATTATAAACATTCTTAGTATTTTTAATGTTTTTTAAAGATTTCTCCGATTTTCTTTAACTATTGTATTGTCATCGGTCTTTGATCAGTATGCAAAATTTCAAATTAATCTTACATTTTGAAGGAGGTAATAATCGCGTAGAAGCTTTCGTTACAAACAAACTTACATAGAGGTGAAGTTTATAAAAACGTGATAAAACCAGAAAAATATCTAACGGATGTATAGACTTCCGTATTAACAAAAATATCAGCTTTGATGTCTTAAGCATTATATCACGTAAATCCAGAGTTAGTTTGATAACGAATAACATATGGTTTTATATAACTGAACTGCAGGTACAAACCTAAAATAAATAAACATGGACCCTTAATAAGATTACGGGACAGACACTTACAAATAGGTCCTACTAATACTGAGGTATCAGCTACCAAAACAAAACAACATCGATTTTCCAAATTTAATCTTTATTCAGTGACAATAAACCAGGAATTCGTTTAGCGAGTTTAACTAAACAAAAATCAATGCAACGTACATAAGTTAACAAACAGAGCTAATGACAGGAAATTGTAACATTATTCATTGTTTGTACATGTATTTAGGTGTGCGATCGGATAACAGAGAAATGTTATGGCGCCATGGATAAAAGTAGTTTTTATTTAAGTTTTAAGAAGAACGGCGGAGTGGCTGACGCATTTTATAGTTGCGAAGTTAAAACAAAGGGGAACTGCAGTAGCCTATATATTATTAGAACCACATAAAGGCTTAGAGTTTTTTAGGTAAAATAGTTGACCCGGCCACGCGTTGCTGTGTTATAAATTAAAATGAAACCTATCCTATGTCCTAAGTCGGAACAAATCCAGTAAAGTGAAAAACAAACAATAAAATCGGTTGACTAGTTTCGGAGTTCATCGCGGTCAAACATTGTGACAGGGATTTTTTGTATATATAGTTATATCAACATTGTTAACGTTCAACAAATTGGATTTATGCTGAATAAATTAATTAT
Source organism: Calamotropha paludella (assembly GCA_927399485.1). NCBI lineage: Eukaryota > Metazoa > Arthropoda > Insecta > Lepidoptera > Crambidae > Calamotropha > Calamotropha paludella. The sequence continues at coordinate 22,912,649 of OV656820.1, read as the reverse complement.
CTGCCAGGACATTTTGCAAAATCAAAATGATATTTGCTTTGTCAGTATATTTCATTGACGATACACTAAAACTCAATCCGTTTGGTTAAAGATGGAGGTTCCAACATTGTTGTGTGGCTGATCAAAATCAGTGCCTTGCCTATTTTTTTAAATATGTTTATGTCGTAGCCAACTGGTTAAAATAGCCGTTCAATAAAACAGACTGAACAACGCCATTCAGTCACACGGCTATCCGTCGTTTAGCCGACTTGTTGACTGCAACGTGCAACACTACAGCTAGACGACGCTTAGCGAACTGGTTAAATGGCAAATGAACTAAGGAGACCATTAGTTTAGTAGGTAATTTGAGAGAACTTTTTGTAATTTTTGGGAGATTATTCTTGGATTAAGTTTAACCTAACCTTTTTTTAAGTTTAACCTAACCTAATCAAATTCACTCGTATCACTCGTAAGTATCCCCATAATTTCTTTCTCTTTAATAACACTAGTATAGTATATTTACTACTTTCTTTCCGAAAAATATCTTGAAAAAATTACAAACACCAGCTAGTTGACGCCATATTGAAAACAAAACGCACCTAGCGCCGCGGTGGTGAGCGCTGAACTAATTCAATTAGACGGCGCCTTTTGAATCAGCTGTAGTGTTGAAAGTTTTGAGTGACTCATATATTCAATAAAAAGCTAAACGTTCAGTCAAAGGGCTAGCTGTTTGATTGAACGACTATTTTAACCAGTTGGCTGCGATATATATATTTTAATTCAAACATTTAATCACATTTGATTTTCTATCATTTACTCCAATTGTCACTGGTTTGTGTTTTGGATATAAACTTTTAATATCGAACCGAGATTATATGAATAATTCATTTGCTCATCGCATTGCTTACGAGCTTAAACATTCCATTACCTATTTTCATTATCTGTTATTTTAACTTTCTATCATAATAGTGGTCCGGAGTTGTTTTCCGACTCGGCGTCTGCGCCGGTAGCGGTGTTTGCGCACGCGGCGTCCGACCGCACTCACGGGCAAACAGACGGGCGGGCTGTTTGCTAATACGAACGAGAGCAAACTTTGATGCGTACTTCACTTTAGCTGTATTAATGTAATACTACATTAGGTGCACTTACCATACTTTTAACTCTTCAGGAAAAGTATTCGATAGAATCATGCGTTAGTTGGCGGAAGTCCATCTACACGTGTTTCGCCTAGAGTGCTTGGTATTGCACGGTCTAACAGCTCCTGATGATGCTCCGTGTAGGGGATAAATACGTGTTGAGTAGTTAGTGAAGGTGTCGGTGACTGCATTTATTTGCGTGGATGCCTTGCTTGGATTTTGCGGCAGTAAGCTACATATAATCTTTAGCAAAACTCTTTTTTCCCTGACCAAACTTTCGTTGGCATGCGCATATTATATATTACAGTTTTGTTGCCATCTATCGGCTGCTTTTCTGATTTGTTTGTGAGATTTCATTTTGCGCTTGGAGAATTAGAACTTATTACTATGATTAAACAAACGAATAAGGGTTAAAAACCACTTGATCATCATGAAAAAGTGAATGAATTTTCTTCGCCGAAAGATTGTTTTACCGAAAAATTAAGTATTCTCAATGTTTATAAACTATTATCTAACCTCTATTTTGAATTATTGGATAAGAAAGCGGTATAGTGTGGAAGAAGATATAGTGACAAAGATAGGAAAAGGGATACTTAGATGGTTTGGACATGTAAAGAGGATGGACGAAAGACAATTGACAAGACAAATATATGAGGCAAATGTGTATGAGCAAGTCGGTAAAGGAAAACAAAGGAGAATTTTCAGAGACCAAATAGAGGATGCCCTGATAAAAGACCAGGTCAAAAGTATCTTTAACTAACGAGCTTGTATGAAAAGGCTGATGAGAGATGAAGAAGCAAGAGATGTTTGTCAGGATCTTGGTAAGTAAATATTTGTGATCTATGGGGAAAAGGTGTTGAGAATTATGAACGTCACCGCTAATGCATATGACTGCCGCCTACAGCGGAGATGCGCCACTTCCCCACCTAAAGCTGTTTGTCATATATTGTGCGCTGTCATGATAGTGTGCCGTAAAATTTTATTTTATAAAATATATTTTAATACATTTAAAATTGTCCAAGCTTTTATTTTATCAAAATGCTGTTTTTATCAATGTAAAAATCTTTTAATGCATTCGACACGCCGCGGGGATATGTAGGACTCCTTTTGTCATGACGCACGGAGCGTAAGCAGTGGTATACCCAAAAATTGAAACTTCTCGGATATACTCTCTATTCCCACCGAGTCTAGTCGTGAGAACGTTGCGATATTCACCACATGGTACTATGTTCTAACTTTTTTTTTATTTATACTAAAGACAATGCAAAAGAATTTTGTGATTAGTAACTACTTTCTCGATGTTGCAGATGAAAATTTTAGTATATGTATATTTAAATTTGCAAACCATGACTTCACGGTAAAAGATAATCGATTATAAAAGCAACAAACTGTATAGGATATTGAAAAGAATTTATTTTTTATGGAATTCTGACGTTACAAATCTTTTTCAGGAGCAATATTCACGGAATGACAGTAATTATTATTATATGGTAAATTTTAATACAGAAAAGCAGAGCAGAGGCCTATTTGGCACTATATCTATGTTTTTATTTGTAAAGTTTTTCATGTTTTTTATTGTTAATACCTTTGTCTTGTCTTGTAACTACGTTGTATGTTGTGCCAAATAAATTTTCATTCATTCATTCAATATTCTGTTCTCATGTGATTTTGTCATATCATTTCAATAATAGGTACCTATCTTTTTATCAATTGTTATCGCATTTTCTAGTTCTTAATCTTACCAAAAAAAAATGGATGCGTGTGCTTATGTACGCGCGTGAGAAGTTATATTTCTTTGGCATAATTAAATTGAATAATAATTTATATTATAAACAAATAAAAAGAATACATACCGACACTTAACCTCAAATCAATAAACGCACTTAAAAAGTTTATAATATAAAAACGATTTTTAAATAAAATTGTTATTATAATATATAATTTAAAATCACACACACACACACACATTCATAAATAAATGAGTAACTACCTTGAGCCAATTTGTGACTTCTTCATCCTGATGGTTTATACCATGTCACTTTTACGGGCAACTTCAACCTACTGCTTTGTGTCACAGTGATGAGCGGGCATCTTAAAATCTCACTCTCATTTTTTTCTCATAAAGTTATACGTCCTAAAGAAGTATAACTTCAAAAAAGACAAATATTCTTTACCAATTTGAACTCTACACGTAATGGTTAAAAAATAATACCAATTTTTGGACAAGTTGCCCTAAAAACATCTTTTATAATGTGTTTTATATTTTGCTGGGGAATAGTGGTATAAATTCTAAAAGTCGCAACAAGCGCTTTTCAATGTCTTTTATAAAGCGCACAGCACAGGAGTGGAACTCCCTCCCTGCGTCTGTATTTCCTAGTACTTAAAACCCGTCCGAATTGAAAGCCAGGTTGAATAGGCACCTTCTGGGTTAGCTCGTTCCATCGTAGATCCTGTCTTGGTCTCCAAGCTTGATTGGGAAAGAGAGCGAACCCATTGTCACCCACGACCGTTTGGTGCAACGGTAGCAATCCTGCCTTTCGCACCGATAATAATAATAATAATAATAGTATTTCATACATTCACACCAATTAGTTTTGTAAAATTAATGGATGTGAAAATAAAAGTTTAAAATATACGTGTATGAGGAGGATACAAAAGAATTACAATTGATTTTGGTTTAAAAAGATTTGTCAAAGTCGTATAGAATTCAGATTACATATAGGTGCTAAGAAGTATTAATATAGTAGGCATACCAAAGAGTATTCCAACAATTAGCCTAGCCTAAAGTAAGCATTGTAAGGCTTGTGTTATGGATACTAGGGTAACGAATGATACATATTCATTTAAAATTTATTGAAATATACATAAATACCCATGACTCAGTTACATATGCTCATTTTCATCACACAAACATCTGCCCCTTCCGGAAATCGAACCAAAGACTTTAGGAGCTGTTGAATTTAAAATTGTCGCGTTCCATAGTCCTAATCTAGTCTGTGGTGTTCTCTTTGTTCTTACTTGGCTACTGCTCTGGTATATATAATAACTTTGGTGTGTTGTAATCTCCATATTAAATTAATAATTAAAATCTCATTTAATTACAACCACGCCCTGCTAACAGAAGCGAAATCCATCCGTGCGAAGCCGGGGCCGGTCGCTAGTTCTCAATATAAAACACGCAAATTATATTCGATAAACTACACATTATTTTAAATGAAACACACCATTCGCTCGCATTTTTATCCTAATTTATCATTGACCTCTCACACAATGTCCGATCACGAACCAGTTGATTAGCGGCCATAATTAAGCGGTCCGCGCTCGTGCCGATAGCCGTTGATAATCGCGACCCCACCGATAACACCGCACTATCGATACAAGAACAACACTACTTTACGTCGTTACCGCTGTATTGCTTTTATCGATAAAATAAATTACTTCATTGATTGATTATGAATAAATATAGGCTAAACATTTATTTAATAATGCATTGAGTATTTAAATCAAATCATAATTCATTTACATGAACACATATTATAACAATACGGTAAGAAGGTAAAGTAAGAGGTAAGAAGCCTTCTAGGCAGGCATGTACATTTTATGCATTTTTCAATGCTATCTTCTACAAAATAATTATTTAATAGAAAAATACTAAAAGTGAATTCATTTGTGAACTATGAAAACTAAATGGCTGTTTCATCTTAATCGATTGCCCAAAAATTTGTAAAAATGTTTCTTTCGATTATGAGAGGATGTTCCTCTCATTGATCAGACAATGCTGGCCTACAGCGTAAAATTAGATAGGTACTGGAAAATTTCGACGGGTGTTCACAAGGCTTGGTAGCTCAATTGGGAGAGCATTGGACCTAATTCATGACAATTCATGAAAATCTTCATATTCTTTTATACTATAAATCACTTTTTAAGAAGCCATTTCGTTAAAGATGTTTATGATTAGCTGTCAAGCAAAGTTCAAGAACAGAACTGACGAGCAGCACCATGTATAATATTACACTAGCCATTTGGAGCCACTTTCGACCCCCTCATAACTCTAAAACTATTTCACATAAACGCGTCAAATTTAACTCATATATTGAGACCTGCGAGATACATATGTGCTCCAAATTTCAAAGACACATCTCAATAAATGATTATGATTATAAGTTCTAAACCTGTTACTTGCCGGTTCTTATTTTATTACCTCGAAAATTTGGCTTGCTGGTAGAAACTAGCCATTGAACATAATAATTAACTTTAGAGTTAAATTATTATAAGAAAATACTCTGATCTACAATCTCTTAGAGAAGTGCATAAATTAAACACCTCAGTCAAAGCTACTAAAAAATATGTTTGATCTCGTACATTTTGACACTCATTAGTTAATCAAAACTCATATTGTAATTCACATGAAATTTTCACAAGAATCAATTATCGTGTAGCACAAATAAAAGGTAACCTCGTAAACCCGTAAATTAGTAAAACGAAAAACTTTACATGTCTACAAGTTACGGAACCCTCGATGCGTGAATCCGACTCGCACTTGGCTGATATTATTTCTTATTTATATTGAACTAGCTTTCTGCCCGCGGCTTCGCCCGCGTGGAATTCGGTTATATTGCGGTATAACGCAATAGCGTAAGCTATCATTCCACTTCTTACGTATTTTAAAAAACACATCGTTACCATGTTTTAAAAAAAACCCAGCGCCATCCATCGCATACCTCAAGAACTGAATAACGTAACTAATACTTATACCAATTAGTAATTCGTTGACTTTAGTGGTTTCAGGATAAGTAGATGTAAAACAATTTAGACGATAAAACAAATTGTACGTCATCCCTCGAGAATTCCTCATTTTCGGGGATTCATTATCGTATCATTTAGCTTCTAAATTTACATGTTTATATTCGTTTGCAATATGTTACCTTGTTTTAAACGACACACAGCGCCATCTACAATCCATCCATCAAGCAAACAATATTTTTGTTTTTCCTCGGGAATATCAATTTTTTTCCAGGATAAAAAGTACCCTATTATTTAATCCGGACTTTTATCTTTACGTCTGCAAAATTTCAAAGCAAATCGGTTCAGTACTTACGGCGTGAAAGCGGAACAAACAAACAAACAAACAAACTCACTTTCCGATTTATAATATTAGTAAGGATGTTGTAGTGTCACATGGAACATATTACACTTAACACATAAGGTTAAGCCTGAATTCTCATAGCTGCCAATTACGTGAGGCAGTGACTAATGTAATGACCATTTGGTTCAACGGTAGCGATCCCGCCTTTCGCACAGACGGTCCTGAATTCGAATCCCGGATGGGGCAGATGTTTGTATAATGAATACATGTATATAACATATCTATGTATCGTATATGTATATTTATCCATTACCCAAGTATCCACAACACAAATCTTATAGTGCTTACTTTGGGATAGGCTAGTTTATATTTATGTAAGAAATATTATTTATTTATTATCCTTACTTCCTTACTATCCTTACTAATATTATAAATGGGAAAGTGAGTTTGTTTGTTTGTTTGTTTGTTTGTTTGTTCCGCTTTCACGCCGTAACTACTGAACCGATTGCTTTGAAATTTTGCAGACGTAAAGATAAAAGTCCGGATTAAATAATAGGGTACTTTTTATCCTGGAAAAGAATTGATATTCCCGAGGAAAAACAAAAATATTGTCTGCTTGATGGATGAATTGTAGATGGCGCTGTGTGTCGTTAAAAACAAGGTAAAATATTGCAAACGAATATAAACATGTAAATTTAGAAGCTAAATGATACTAAACGATACTAAATGATGAATCCCCGAAAATGAGGAATTCCCGAGGGATGACGTACAATTTGTTTTATTGTCTAAACTGTTTTTTTTACATCTACTTATATGTTGCAAACGAATATGAACATGTAAATTTTTTAAGCTAAATGATTCACTAAATGAATCATTCCTCGGAATCCGATTATTCCAACAGACCTCCCATTTCAATTTAAAAGTCTACAATTTCCTATAAGGGTTTCATTTGCAATGACCATTAATAAAGCACAAGGCCAAACTTTAAGGGTTGCTGGAGTACACTTGGAAAAACATTGTTTTTCGCATGGTCAGCTCTATGTAGCGTGTTCCCGGGTTTCCAGTGCCCAAAATCTGCATGTTTTTGCTCCACAAGGGAAAACATATAATATAGAGTACCATTCAGTTTTGGTTTAACAACTAATTGTATCCAGCGTTACATCGCGCTTCTTAGATTTTTCCGTGGGAATGAGAAGTTTTCTTATAGTTGTGCTTTATACCGCAATATAACCGAATTCCACGCGGGCGAAGCCGCGGGCGAAAAGCTAGTTACTAATAAAAGGACCAATTTATTGGTCACGGAATAAATGAAACTTTTCAAGTTTGCAAATGTAAAAGACCTTAGTAATGTAGCGATAAGAACTATTTTAGAACGTCGAATCTTTTATATCTTCGAGATTTCTTTAAAATTGCGTTGAGGAAGATAAAAAGAAATAGACTCGACCATTAAACCCTTGATAAGCAAGACGAGGTCTAGTTTACTACTTTCAGTAATCAGTAATAATAATCTGACATTCATTCACTGACTATGAAATTTGGCATAGTTAAATTATATAACTGAAATATTTCTTTATGGTTGGAAATATTCAAAAATATATTTTTTATATATTTTATGCATTTTTCAATGCGATCTAATAGGATGAATTATTATAATAGAAAAAAAGAGACTCGGGTCACAAGTGAATTCTCAGGCGGGAATAGAACCTTTGGGAATCCGGTCCAATGCTCTCCTAATTGAGCTACCGAGCCATGTGAACACTCGTCGAAATGTTGCGGGTTCGATTCCCCTGAGAATTCACTTGTGAGCCGAGTCGACTTTTTCTAGTATTTTTCTGTTATAATAATTTATCTTATAGGATGTATAATGTTTTCAGTAACTCTTATGAGCTTGTCAATTTGACCATAGACTTTACAGAGTTTAACCATAAAGAAATATTTCATAGTATATATTTTAATTGTAAAATTAGCATTTAAATCGGACTTTTGGCGGGAGCGGGAAGCATCACGTTGGTGGTTTTGTTGCTCTTGTTATAATTTGTGTTGTTGTGGATATTAGAGCATAATAATAGTGCATTATTTACCTCTAAGTGTATGTGAACATACAAAAGTGTTGGCAAGTTAACAAAGCAGCGGAAGTTGTCTTTTGCCGCTCTCTCAAGAAGTCCACGGGGAGGTTACAGTAAAACCCCACATATTTATTAAAAACTAGACAAAAATATATTCATTCATCATCATTAAATTAAAAAATTACTCAAGAACTGGCAATTATTTTTACTTGACACTGGCTAAATGAACAAATCATGCAAATCACAAATAAAGAAAAAAAACATTTAAATCATTGTGTGATGGACTTTGTTTTCAATAGAACTTTCAATATAAAATTAGACAAAAAATATTTTAAAATCACTCGTAAAAGTTGGCAATGATGATTAGCTGAAAAGCTTAAAAGGGTCAAAATTCTTTTCGTTGTCTTAAAGTTGGTCCCCGATTATTTTTTTATTTTTCAGTTCTTAAAAGATATTAATACTACTAATTTCACATACTGTCTTTAAATTGTAACATATATTTATTAATACTCGAGGGGATCCAGAAGTGAAATTTGTAGAATTAATATAAAAAGAATTGTGACGAAGTGTACAGTTTTCGTGACGGAGGTGATTTTCATACTAAGAAATGATGTCCCAGGTAACTATTGAGACTATTTCACAACATGTTTTTAGTGTTTTTTTATATAAAGGTACTTAATGTGTAAATTTTTATAAAAACTATATTAATTTTCGCAATTGAATATGTGACTTTAAAAAATTTTGCTCGTTTATAGGCATTTCTATAAAATTAGAAGCGTATGTCCCAAATCACTTTGTGTATTTGTTGTTATACTCTGTCACGGTGTCCGTAAAATGATTGATTGTAGTTAAGTTACTTTTGTGTGTGTGCGTGATGAACCAAAAAATGCCGCTACCTCCCCCGCCCCGCTCAGTTCGCTCTTCACCGTATTTTGCCTCTTAAACGGCCGCGAGTATTCAGAGGGAGTGCGTGTATTTTGTTGCTGTCGGCTCGGTCACGTAAGTTTTACCTATTTTTTTTTTACTTGTGTAGTTACTTTTTATGAGGCATGAAGATTATTGTAATTTGTTTCCAATGTGACATTAAAATATACTATATTTATTACAATTATGTATTAATCATGCGAAACGTTCAAAATTTACAACTCCGTCACTGAACAACTCGGTCACAACACATTGTGACGGAGTGTTCAGTGGTCGTGACGCAATTGTTAAATTATAAGTATACCCCCATTTTAACAATATCTAAATATATTATGTAAAGGGTCTTTGTCTATATTTGTTCACAGACAACATCATACGCACAATGGCTATGACTGCTGCCGAAAGGCAGCGGCGATGCAGAGAAAAACGCAAACGTGATGCTGCAAAACTAGCCGAAGTAAAAAAAAAAGACTTAGGGCGATACCATGCAAGAAAAAAATTAGTCAAAGATATGGACGAACGGGAGCATAGATTAGCTAAAAGAAAGTAGCGAAAAGCTAATAAAAAAAAGACGTGAAAAATTAAAAACTCTGCAAAGTTTATTACAAGATACGCCTGCAACCTCACCTATTCCGTTTTTAGCTCCACACGTGAACCAAAGTGCCAGAAAAAAGGTACGTCGGGACCGAACATGGCTTTACAGGCAAAACTTGAAACTGCAAGAACAGTTAAAAATACTAAGACGAAATACGAAAAATATAAAAAGAGATATCACAGGATAGAGGAAAAATTCAAAGACGAGAAAAGAAGAGAGAAAGATATAAATAAGGACATTAAATACAAAGTTCTGACAAACGCCATTCGAGATCGCTATCAGAAAATAAAAGACATTAAGAAAAAGCGCTTTATGCGGTCTATATTCAAAGAAAAAATTATGAAAAAATCCAGATTGATGCAACAAATAATAAAAGATAGCTTGGAATTGCAACACGGCACACTTAGAAACAGGGCTCCCGCTGTTGGCAAGCAAGCACCAGTGGCTATATGGGCTCATCTCTTCCCCATTTTGAAGAATGTCACATTAAATATGCCTGCCGTCAAGACAGTCCACTTCTTTTCTGACGGCCCAACAACCCAATACAGACAAAAATTAAATTTCTACCTTTTGTCTGCCAGAGTGTTTGAGTATGGCTTCGAACGGGTAACCTGGAACTTTTTTGAAGCTGGGCACGGAAAAGGAAGCGTCAAACGGCAGGCTGACAACGTTGTAGCACGTGGACAAGACATTTCTGATGCTTCAAGTTTTTTTTCAACGTTGGATGGAAAAAGCAACATCAAACTGTTTCTGGTCTTGGAAAACGATATTTCACTTGTTGCTGACACAATCCCAAAAAACATCACGGCTTTACCTGGTACAATGCAAGTGCACGAAGTTTTCTCCGAGAACTATAGTAAATTAAAGTATCGAAAACTAAGCTGCTTTTGCAACAAAGGGTTTTGCGAATGCTATGAACCTGGATTATACCAAGCTTTGATTGAACCTGATGCTGCAAGCGACGTCTCCAGCGTAGGACCTTTGGCCGATATAACAAATCTAATCAGCCCTTCAAAGCCCCAAGTGTATGGTACAATCTATTCACCAAGTTCTTCTGACTCGGCGGAAAATTTACCACTTAGTAAGTTCATTAACCAACAAATGACAGACACCGTTCCTGCTGTTCCCAGTACAAGTAATAGCTATTTAAATTGTGTAGACGAAATCCATCCTTCTAAAATATCAGACGGCGTGCATATCCTGGTTAAAGTTCTAGATGAAAAGAAAGGTGTATATACTTACTTAGGAACAGCAATGAGTAACGTCGATGAAGAAGGTGACATCAAAGTCATGTTTTACAGATCAGTTGATGACAGTGGACAAAAGTTCAATCTCATTAAAAATGATATATCTTATGTTAAGTACGAAGATATTTTAAAAATTGTTCCTAATCCAATTATTAAAACCAAAAGAAGACGTGTTGTAGTGTATGAGTTTGAAACTCCACTAGAGGTTTTTGAAAAATAAAGATATAAGTAATTTAAGATTACAATGTGATTGATTATAGACTGATTATAATTAAAAAAAGTATAAGTAGGTGTTCCTTAAAAAAAACGATGATTTTGTTTAACATTTATATAGGTATATTTTGAAGTATTCTTATATAAATACCACTCTGTCACGGAGATGTTAATACTCCGTCACATTTTTGTCCCTCATTTCGTTAAGGCGACTTTACATTTTAAGCGTTCAACTTATATGTCAACGTAAACTGAAACATACATACTTTTAGAGTTAATTGCAACAGTTTGGAGGATGTAACTTATTGGGATGTAACACTAATGATTTCACAAGAAAACTAATCTTTTTATTCGTAATATGCTGTTTCGTGACATAGTGGTATCTAATAATTGAAAATATTGTTTAAGTTACCAATTATTTAATTGACTCTTAAGAGGAAGAACAATCGAAGGTTAAAACGTTTAAAAAACAATTTATTAATGTAAAATGATGATTAAAAAAATATAAAAAATAAATAGTTTTGTGACAGTGTTGTTTAATTTTCACACCTATGGTTAGAAAATGAAAAATTACGGAATAGTGAACTAATAAACCTCGCTGCTAGTTACATTTTTATAATCATAGTGAAACAAATAATCCGTATTGGGGGAAACAATTATCTTACATGATCTTTAAATTTTCAAAAAAAGTGTGTTTAATTCAGTTCAAATAAGACAACGAAAAGAATTTTGACCCAAAAATCCGTATTGAGTTACCATTGGGGTAAGGGTTTTCTTTATTTCAGTATTTCATTTTTATATTTGATTGTTGACGTAATACTTTTTGGGAATTATTTTGAACAAATATTATAATATCAAAAAAAAAAATAGGGGTATGTGTACTTATTTACCTACGCGCGTGAGAAGTTATACTTCTTTGGCATCATTAAATTTAATAAATAATTTATAGTATACACAAATAAAAAGAATACATACCGACGGTTAACCTCAGATCAATAAACGCACTCAAAAAAGTTTATAATATAAAAACCACTTTTAAATAAAATTGTTAAAATGTTATTATATAAAAAAAATTGTAAACCATCATATATCATTTAAAATCACATACATATATTCATAAATATGTGAGTAACTACCTTGAGCCAATTAGCGGCTAACTTCATCCTGCTGGATTATTCCATGTCGATTTCGCGGGCAACTTCAAGCTGTTACTTTTGAGTTTCAGTGTATCGCGCGCGCATCTTAAAATTTCACTCTCATCATTTTTTCATAACGCGCCTAAAGAAGTACAACTTCGATAATTATTTATTCTTGGTTTTGTATTGTACATTAGCAGAATGTGTACATTAATTCTAGGTAAATATAAAAATTGATATGATTTAATTTTATAAACTAGGCGATGCAGTCGCTAAGCATAAAGCTTCGCTAGCACCATATATAAGAGCGGAGTGTAATACCTAAAAAAGAAAAAAAACTTTTTGTTTCGATGGGATTTTTTGCGAATTTCAAAATTCGGGTCACAATCTGGTCCTAAACCTGTTGATTCGATTCCACACAAAAACTATTAAAATTGGTTAAGAACTCAGGAAGTTATGGCGTAACAGACATTGCGCCATTGAAGCTGATCCATCTCCAACTAGGTGATGCAGTCGCTAAGCATAAAGCTACGCTAGCACCATATATTGGAGCGGAACGTAATACCTAAAAAAAAAAATATTTTGCTAATTTCAAAATTCGGGCTCCGTCACCATCTGGTCCTAAACCTGTTGATTCGATTCCACACAAAAAATATTAAAATCGGTTATGAACTCGGGAAGTTATGGCGTAACAGACATTGCGCCATTGAAGCTGATCCATGGGAGCTTCGCTCGCTCCGCTCCAATTAATTGAGAAAGATAGAAAATAATTCATGTAGTCTTTATTATAGAAGTACAGAGTTTGAATATTTTCAAATTGAAACCACTGATTGGCCACTAGTTTTATTAAATTACTTAAAAACAGTTAAAGACCACCTAGCTTGTAAACGACATCATTAAAAAACGCTGATATACGAAAACCATTTCGTTTTTATCAAATACAGAGATTACAGAAAGAATAACATATCATAATATTGACCGAAAGACTTGAACACTAGCCTTCTTTAATATACTTTTATTAATTTAAATGTAATAACTTTTACACGGTTTTTTGGGCATAATCTTTATTTAAACGTGACGTTTTGACTCTTTTCAGGATTACTAAGTCAGGGTTAAATACAAATTATGTGCAAAAAAATCGCAAAAAAGTTTTTTTTATTTAAATGTGTAATGTGCGCGAAAGTAACAATCAAATACTTTTATCAAGTAAATTAAAAATTCTAATAAGTAAATTTTGGTTCTTTTACATCACGTATAAAATTTTTAATTATATTTATTGACAGTTGATTTCCGAAAATACAAACTTGCCTAGTTTAGAGACCCCTCCTAATTGATTTAATTTAAAACTGAAGTGCATATTTTCGAGTGTAATTCATTTCATTTTTTTTTTTATTTTGTTGCAATAAAAAACGTGTTACTCAAAGAACTTATTACTTAATATATTTAAGCGTGTTCAATTCACTTGATTCAAAAGCATGTAATAAATGTCCCGAAAGCAAGTGTTGTAGTAATAGTGACGCGCGTCACGGGTATCGCGTATGTATCGATAACCCTTCGCCTTTGAACCGCGATAAACGTACGCCCGCGCCGCCATCGGCTGCCGCGACAGGTGATCAACGTCGCGAACCACTACAGTTAATGCGATGTTATTGATAAACTATAGTAAATTCTACGCATTGACGAATTGAGAGCATAGTAAACACACCGAATTATTTATTGATTCAACATTTTTAAACGATTTTGTAATAAATACGAGATTTTATTAAAACTTGAGCAAAGTAATGGCAATTTAGAGACGAAAATATTTGCTGATTTTATAAGTAAGAATTAGATTTAAGAACATTATATAGAATGAGTTTTATTTAATTGATTGTAAGATTTAATATTTTTGACATACCATTTGCTTATCATTGGACGGTAAAATAATTAAAATTTGCACGCCTGCCAAACAGGCTGATCACATGACCTAAACAAGATTCTTGCCTTATTGTTAATATAATGTGTGTTCTTGTTAACAAATTACCTATAACTCGATTGGATTTGATATTCTACGATAATTAAGTATCGTTAAGAAAGCAACATCATTTATACAGATAATTTTGTGACAAACAAAAGACGCCATCGGACTTTTGGCGGTAGTGGGAAGCGTTTCTTGGGTGGTTTAGTTTCTCCTGTTAAAATTTGTGTTGTTGTGGATAGTAGTGCGTAATAATGGTGTATTATTAACCACTACGTATTTGTGAACATACAAGAGTGATGGCAAGTGTAACAAAGCAGCGGAAGTTGTCTTTTCCTGCTCCCTCAAGAAGTCCACGGGGAGGTTTCAGTAAAACTCCACACATTTACTGAAACCTAGCAAAAAATATAAAAATATATAACTGACAATTGTACTTACTTCACAATGGCTAAATGCACAAATTGTGCAAGACATAAATAAAGGGAAAAAAAACAAAAGACGCCATGTTACTATACTTTGTCCAATGTAGGATGATACTTTTGACAGGTGTCACTTCCTCATTGCTACGTACTTAGGTTGCGTTTGTTTCCGTATGTTTGGCTTGACATTGCAATAGCAAATTTATACTCTCTATATAGGTGTCAACTGTCAAAAGTATCATCCTACATTGGACAAAGTATAATTTCGCATCACCGCCGTTAAATAAGGCTAATACTATCTTTATTTAAAAATTAGATAATATGTTATATGGTCAGTTGAAAACGCTAAAGGGAAATCATTTTTATTTCGAAGATTTGTGGATTTGTGTGAAAGTAAAATTACAAAAACTAAACAATCGGAAAAAGCGGTAATTTACGTTGAAAGAATGAAAATGTATTTATAAATAGTTTATTTATAAATAGTTTATAAATAGCCTATTTCTGTGTTTACAGTTCCCCATTTCGTTAGTCTTAATAAAGAATATTCCTTTCAGAACAAAAAAGAAGTAGGTGAGGTAGACAATCGAATTTTTTTCCGTCCCTTTCCCTGCAAATGTACTAATAAATGTACGAACACCTCCATATATCTTCTATAGAACACAAAATAAAACTTTAATTACTAACAAAATAAAGCTTTCTTACATTAATGTATTTACTAATAAAAGGATTTCCAAGTTAAACAAGCTGTAAGCTTATAGTGTTGCACGAAGCGTTATCGACAATCGATAAACTCAGTCATTATATTTATCGATTCTGGTTATTCCACTCATTACGTCGTAATTATGTTAGCTTTTAATGGGAGCGATTTTATTTAGTTCGTTTAATTTGTTGACTGAAACGTATAGGTTATGAAGCTCCATTTTCCAGTGTATATGATTTGAGTTTTTTTAGGGTTACGTAACCAAAGGGTAAAAACGGGACCCTATTACTAAGACTTCGCTGTCTGTCCGTCCGTCTGTCTGTCACCAGGCTGTATCTCAAGAACCGCGATAGCTAGACAGTTGAAATTTTCACAAATTATGTATTCCTGTTGCCGCAAATACTAAATGCTAAAAACAAAAAAAAATTAAAAACGAAATAAATTAAATGTTTGAGGGGGGCTCCCATACAGCAAACGTCATTTTTTTGCCCTTTTTTGAGCGATATCAATAATGGCAACAGGTAGGCACTTGAAATATTCACAAAATACTCAGTTGTATTTTTATTTTAATAATGAATAATAAAATTAAAATAAAACAAATATTTAAAAGGGGCTCCAATACAACGAACTTGATTTTTTTTACTTAACTAAAAGTTTGTACGGAGCCCTTGTTGCCCGTGGTTTTTATGTATTTTAAGCGCGACTGTATACCGGAAATTATTATTTGAGCTTTTTTATTAAATGCATTAAATTACATTTACGAGTAATTCTACATAACACATTAGCAAAAAACTCGAGGGTTTATATGAAAATGAGAGTTCGCAATAATAATTGAGTAAAATAAAGAAAGAACACAAAAAAGTATGTAAAAATTTCAATAAACTCGGGCTATGTTATTTCTAGTTTTAATTTATCATTTAAAATGTACATTATCAATCTGACAGATACTTATTTTTGTTGCATTTGTCATTAAATTATATAACTTACTTCATTTGTGTCCCTAAAATACCTTTTTAAATGTTTCTAATAATGTTGTTCGAGAAATGAAATACTGTTGTATATTAAGTTATTTTCTTTCACTTTCACATGTTATATATTTGATAAATTACTAGGTGACCCGGTAACGCGTTGCTATGGTAACGCGTATACAATGGAAAAAGAGCGGGGAAAAGAGCGGACAGACAAACACACAAACAACAAATTTGTGTTTTTAGATTATAGATTTAAATAAATATTCCTTGCAAACACACCAATTAGCCTAGCCAAATAAGCACTGTAAGGCTTGTTATATGGATACTAGGTAACGGATATATATATACACATATGATACATAGATATGTAATATTCATAGAATTATATATAAACACCCACGACTCAGGTACAAATGCTCGTATTCATCATACAATCATCTGTCCCTTCCGGGATTCGAACCCAGGACCGTCGGTGCGTAAGGCAGGATCGCTACCGTTGGGTCGCTACCAAAGGGTCGTCAAAATAAAAAAATTCTAAAAAAAATCGACTCGGCAAAGAAGTATAATCTTTACATTTTTTCTTTCTTGCTTTTTACCCTTTGTTTGAGCGACAAACGTTACAGAAACAGAATAATAGAAAATAGGTTAAAAAATATATTTATTACATTTTTAACCGTCCTTTACTTAAATAAATTACATTAACTAGCAAATAATAACAACAGATATTCCACAAAAAATACAGATTCTGATTAGGATCAAAAGATTACCCAGGTGAATCAAATGTGCACAGTTAGCCCTAGTCTGATCCTTTCACTGGTCTTTAATACTACCCAGTACTTGTTTTTACCAATTTAGTAATTTTATATCAGAAAAATAAATCGGAAGAAACAGTTTATTATTATTATAATTCCCGCTATTTGGCATAATCGTGATTCTCTGAAACTTAAATTATTTGGAATACTTATCAAACGGTATAAGTTGATATCCATTGCCGGTTAGGTTAAGTTAGGTATTTAATTATACATTACAAGCGACCAAGCTATATTAATTTCAATGAAATTTATACGCAAAACTCTTCAAAATATTTTATTTTTTTAACTATATCTATAATTTATTTTCGTAAAATAGTATTTTTTGTGAGAGCACAAATCTATTTCCGGGCTGGGTTTGTTATGCAAGTCTTTGAAATATTGAAATAAAAAACGTTTGATTTATTTGCAAATTTAAAAACGTGCATACTATTCAGAAATTACAAAATATCTTTTTGTAAATTCCCAGTTTTCGAAAACAGTATCGAATCATAAAATATTACCGATAATGGTAGCGGTTCGTTCCCGTAGAGGTTTAAGACGAATTTTGTGTAGCTACCGAAGGACTAGACGACGCTGTGCACAAGGGCCCTAAGCTCAAGGACCTTAGAAGAGTCCTGAAAAGCATTTCATAATACACCTGGTTTACAATTATAAAAATGACAAATTACTCTTCGTCCAGAATACATGAGCAAATAACATGCTTTTCAGGGGGCCAGCCTCTCGTATTAAACTAACTAAAAGATAATGAAATAACTTTATTCAAATGCACTTCAAATTAGTAGTTTTGATTCGTCCAATATTTTTTACATTACCACCCATTCAAGATGTCTTTTAACTGACAAGAATAATGGGCGCAAGAAACTCGTCAGCTTTAACAGAAGTAACGACATTTACAATATAGGTAATACGTCGTCACCATACATATTCCACAAAAAACAATATTATTCTGTTATCACAATAATAGTAGTTTTATGATTTTAAGATAATGATCTCGTAAAATTATAAGAACAATAGAGAACCAGTAAAAAGATATTGAGTTTTGATTTATTTTTATTTTTACATTAAACTGATGAAAAATCACAGTTTTTAATTTATTTTATAATAAGTATCGTTTAATTCCATTCAATATTGAATGAAAATAATATTTGAAACATATTAGAGACATAATAAGTGTATGAGGTAGTAATAATTAATAAATAACCTTCAAAAATACTTTCTATTTTCCCTTCAAAGCGATTTCGTCTATACTAAGAACTAAGCTAGCCAAATAAGACGGTGTTTTCTACATTTGACGCTTACCGTATTTAGAATACTACTTTATTTATTAATACACAAGACAGATCACAATTATTACAACAACAAAATACATATAAAATTACATATTAGAGTCATAATTGCAAATAGAAGTTGTCTTAACAGAACATTATTACTTAGCAAGCTCCAGAGTTCATACTATCGACTGTAGAGAAGAGTACATTTAAAGTACTTAATACTTTGATATAAATAATTAATCAAGACAATTCATTTAAAAGAATACAGGGGAATTCCCCACAAATTTAGAGTTACCTTTGATTGCCTAGCTACGCTTCTGGTTTCGGATATATTAAAACTTCTGTCAGACTTTTTAAAAGAACGCTTACAAACAGCTCCCTCCATTTTGTTTTACTTGTTTATTCAAATATACTTATAGTTAAAAATCCATCATACCCACAGTTTCTATGTGACAAAGTTCTCGCCAAAAATCATTGTCAGTATTTCTCTTAGTAACTGCTGATTTATGTAGAGAAAGCCATTTCCTCTATTCAGACTCAGAAACCGTAACCAACACTATTCTTGTCTATTATATTATAAATATTTATCTCAGTTATAGTTTTAATCTTTTTTTACTGTACAAAAAGCAAATGCCGAAGCATACAAGCAATACTTAACGCACCAAAAGTTTTGTCATTTTTCTTTTCCTGTTCGTAACTTATTCTATTCCTTTTAAATAAAAAAAAACATTGAGGATTCTTGGCGCATAATTTATATTTAATCCTGACTTTTCCAGTCCTTTACGGAAGCCATGATCACAGGATGACTAAGGCAATAATTGTTATATATTTTTTATTACCTTTAAAATATTTTAATCGGGAGACCATTGCCTTAGTTATCCTGTGATCACGGCTCCTGTAAAGGAGTCGAAACTTCAGGATTAAATATAAATTATGCGCAAAAATCACAAATAAGTTGTTTAATTTAAATGAGTAATGTGCGCGGAAGTTTAAGAACTAAATATTTTATGCTTTTCTATTCCTGTTAAATATATTATCAATTTTGAAAATACAAATAATGTTTGTTAATGGGATTGATATTGGAAAGGAAAGCAAAAGAGTGGAACTCTCTCTCTGCGTCTGTATTTCCGAGTGTTTATAACCCGTCCGTTTTTGCAGCAGGCTGAATAGGGTAAGCTCGCTCCACCGTGGATCGTGTTTTGGGCCCCGGGCTTGATTGGGATCAAGAGCGAACCCATTAAAAAAAAATACTCACCAGCTTCCATAGGATATCCGGCGGCGGCGGCCGCTGCATGCAGCGCCCCGTACTCCTTCCCGTCCATTCCGCCCAGCATCATCACTGCACTTCACTGCACATGACCCGCCCAACACAGCCCACCCTTACTATCCGCCCTACACGCACTAATTTTTACAAAACTCTTTTTACAAAAGGAATTATAATAAAAAAATTGCTTGTTTTGTTTTATCTCACGATACAAAATTTATACTTGCTAATTAAAGAAAAGTTAAGACACTGTTAAAATATTTAAAAACACTAATGGAATTTGAAATGATCTGAAGCGATTCAAGAAAAAAAATTTGGCGATATGTAATATTAGCATAGCGTGCGACGCGTACGCCACGGTTCGCGCGACCGTGACATGTGCGCGGGTGCAGGCGATCGACTTGCGCGTACGCATCGCCCCGCCCCCCGCCGCCATTGGTGCGCGTCGGCCAATCGCGACGCTTCATTTCAAACGCTTTCCTTTTTCCATGTCGAGTTCTATTTGAAGCGTGTTGATGCATCCTCCTTTTTGACCATTACACTTCGAATTGTATTATGAACGGTGTAAGGTTGAGATTCGTTTTGTAGTCAGCGAGAAATATCTCTGTTTTCCCATTCGGTCGGTTGCGCACGGGCAGCGGACGATTGGGGCGAAGGAAAATGCCTCGCTCGAGTAGGCAGGAACGTATACGCGCGATCTATGTATCCTTAATTGCGCCAGTGTGTACATTTATGTATGTTTGTGTATCGTTACGTAGCTTGTACTCCTGTAACTTGCTATTGTAATTGATATTTTTATGTGCGTTGATTGCAAATCGATAAATTGAAACCGTACAATGTGCGAGATTAATTTTAGAATCACTCTACATTGATTTCTGTTGCAGTTTTAATACGCTGAGATTTTTTGTATTACGATTTAGTTTTAAAAAAAAGAAAATTGTTTTGGGTCATCGTTATGGCTAGAGTTATCCATATATTGGGACACCTAATCACTAAGTTACTGAGGGTTACTTGTTTAATTTCTTTCCGGTCTGTTGGTGCGAATGTTCAACACACATAAACATCATTACTATATTAATATGTAGCTATGGTATGATAGGTATGTATTCTGAAAAACCAAAATAATTATGAGACTAACTTGACAATGTTCCAATATTAAGAGTTAATTAGATTTTAATTTCTAAAACCATAATATGAAAAGTTAGATTTGATCTCGATAGTCGAATGGCTAATATTGAGGCACACCGCTGCTCTGCTGTTAGCAAAGGTTCGACCTTGCATGGCTAATTTAGAAAATTAACTTCACCAAGCGCTTGTTTCACGGCCACAGCTTTCATGGCAATGCCACTCCGAGGGTCACGGGTTTGATTCCCGGCCGGGTCAATGTAGAAACGAACTTTTGTATATTGTTTCGGGTCTGGGAGTTGTGGTACCGTCGTTGTTCCTGAATTCCATAACACAAGTGCTTTAGCTAATTAACTTGGGTTCAAAACAATGTATTTGAGTTGTCTAATATTTGTATTTATTTATGATTAAGCACTTCTGGTGTAATTTAAAAATGGACCATAATTTATATGAAATTATTCTTCAAGTATATTAATTTGAACATAATCATACTTTTTAAAATAGGACCTAAGTGGTCTCGGGGTAAAGATTTGTGACGAGACATAGAATAAGATATTTTTGTTACTAATTATTACTAACAAACTATAGACCTTAGTCTGAAATAAATGTTTTATTATTATTATTATTATAAGGGACCTGCGTTCAGTAGTAAATGCACTATGGCTGTCCATTGATTGATGCGATCTCAGGTCTAGATACTGGAACCGTCACTCGATTGAACTCCCTCCCTGCGTCTGTATTTCCGAGAACTTATAACCCGTCCGTTCTCAAATCCAGGTCGAAAAGGCACCTTCTAGGTTAGCTCGTTCCATCGTGGATCCTGGCTTGTACCCGGGCTTGATTAAGATGAAACTGAACTCATACTAAATAAAAAAAAATACGTGAAAATTTTATGTTTAAAAGGCTAATTTTTTATACCCTTTACGGAAGCCGATGAATTCGCATATGCAACGAATAAAGTGTAGTACTAAAAATGGCAATTAGGACTTTAAACAAAAACGCTTCAAAGCTCCCGTGTCGGGACGTATTTCTGTTAATTACCCCAAATATGTGGTGTTTGTAACTTCTGCGGTGCGCATGCGTCGACAAATTACTGCGCGCAAATGAAGCGACTCGGACGCGCAGACACAAACGCGCCGACATATCTCTTGTCGGGACATTTTGAACCTTATATCTGTTGAATTCTTATTCCTTATAAGTTCAATTACTTTGCGTTATGTGTTCCCAGTGTGGAGATAGCGGCTTCCCTATTTAATAGGAAAATATGTTTCTTCTTCTTCTTTTTAAAACAGCGTTGCCATAAACGTTTTAGGGGCTTTCTCTACGCTGTTTTTGACAATACAATGTAATATTCTAATAAAAAAAATTATTACGTTTATAATTAAATACTAATTAGTAAGATGAACTAAAAAAAATGAAAAGCCCAAACTCGATGGGGCTGTGTCGTTTTATAGACTTCCTATGACCAATTGTAGAGACCTTCCAACATCAAATCAACTCTTTATCATCATAATATTGCATTGTCAAGCGATATACATATGCGTTCAGCTCAATCGGAAACCGGGAAGTGAGTCAAATTTAACTCGCAAGATTTTATTACGGACATCGGAACAGGTGTAAGCGAATGAAAGCTTGTAAAAATTTTCGTTACCTTAAAATAATTACAATTACCTTAGAATATTTAAATAAAACTTTTTTACGTATAATGCACATATTTTATTTTATATTTAATCCTGACGTTTCGACTCCTTTACAGGAGCCGTGTTCGCAGGATGACTTAGACAATGGTTGTCATGTATTTTCTACTACCTTCACAATATTTTAATCGGGCACGTACCTAATTGTTTAATGTTTGTGTTATATAAAACAAATTATTTTATTTTTACATTTTATTTCGTTATCAAATTCTTAACAAAAATTATCTTAGCCATTCTGTGATCATAGCCATCCTTTACAGGAAAACGTCAGGATTAAATACAAAATAAATTACTTATGCACAAAATCCGTAAAAAAGTGTTTTATTCAAGAATTCATTCAGGAAGTGTAAGAACTAAATTACCTTAGAATAATTATTTACAAATAAAAAATGATGATAAAAATTAAGACCATAATCTTATTTACTTTCTTGATTCGGTTTAAGCTGGTGGCAGCAGAGGGGGTCCGAATCAATGATTCTGTCCAGCAATAAAGAAACGAAAAAAACGAGAGTACTTTAGACCACAGCTTATTGTATAGTTAGTACACACGTCTGAAGTAAAACTCCATCTTTAAATATATAGATATTAGATATACGAAACGTAACTCTTTCTTTTTCTATCTTCACTACAAATAACTCCCTCTCAACTTCCGTTCGCCTCACCTTATCATACTTTCCTTAACGCTCTCGTCAGGCATTCACCAGCTTACTCAAGTTTAGCTTGCGTAAAGAAGTTTTACTTCTAAAACATATGAGCGATGCCAAAACTCACACAAAACTTCATTTGACGCGTAAATCCAGATTTCACCACAGTCAGTGAGAGTTTCGTATCATTCATTCACATTATTCTTTTCAAGTGATTGTTAATGTCCCTAATAATATAAATTGCTTTAACTTATGCTCAACGCTTTTAAATATGCACTATTAAATTAAATTACACATTTGTTATATATTTATTTATCATTGAAGTGAAAACTTTTTTAAGGGCATTGTACTGTTTTTGGGATGGGTAAAATGTTAAACTCGCGTCGGAACACGTGACCTGATCGAAAATTCGTAAGACGGAAGGAGAGTAGACCGCCGGCCGGAGGAAGTAATATCCTCCTTTCTTTCTACCGCGCGGCGAAAATGTATGCCTGCTCCTGCCGTTTCGTTTAAGCGACGCAGGGCACTTGCGCAAATGTGTTTGTTGTCATGTTTGTGTACGATAGCGCAATAAATGAATATTGTAGTTTACCACATAAATGAGAGTACTTTAAAACTGATAATTAAAACAATTCGTGCGAAATTATTCGTTAACCATTGCAAAATTTCAAAAATGCACAACGTTAATGTTCATGTTTTTACTCCTGCCGGCACTCCCGGAATGCAACCCGTTGTATTTTTTTATTATTAAAATTTTATTATTAAGCTCATGTCAGAGAATAGAAAAACAAGAAAAATCGCGTCCTGTATCCGGTAAAAGTGATTTTATTTAAGGTGCTATAATATTTCAATATTATTTATTCATTTGAATAACATAATTAAACGGGCTTTACCCAATCAAATAATCATAAATAGTCAGGTATATCATTAACTCGGAAGCTTATATCTATTTTAATTTAGATGCACACGTTATGCTCAGTTCGTTTAGGTAATGAGGTACCTGCTGAGGCGGCTTTACGCTGAACGCAACTCACGGCCGCAGCACTTTCACTGACCCGCGTAAAAAGAACTCCGGTTTGCGTACATTTTGTATGGCATCAGAAGCTCAACTTATCCTTAGCTTTTACAATAGTAAGTAGTATCTTTAACATGAAATAAACCTAATGAAAATAATTAGGCTGGGATTATGATTGCACACGGGCGCTACATAGACTAGAGTCTATGCGTAGCGCGCTACACAGAGGCTGGGTACCTAAATGTCTCATTTTCCTGATATGAGAAAATTGCAATTCGCTAATAAATTGCCGCATGTCAAATTACTGTCTATTAAAATTTTAAAATACGTTTTTTTACAAATGGCTCCTATTTCTGTTACCTAATAAACAATAAAAAGGTGAGCTTATATGATTATAATTTTACCTAGTTAAAACATATCTGGTTTAATTTATGACCTTATAAGTAAGCTTTTTTATATTCTATCCCAGCTTCTAGCTACACATTTTTAGAAAATAATGTTAAGCGAAATTCTACACACTTACTCCACTGAAAAGAATTCCGTTTTTTTATATAAAAACATATGATATTTAAATAAAGACATTAACCAACTATTACCTTAGGTAATTATATTACTGAGAAATAATACGATGTATTTTATTTATATACATTAAATAGTCATACCTTATCACATTTATATTAAGATAATTAATGTAATTCTCGATCTTGCAAGATTTCATTACAGACACCGGGACAGGTGAGCATAGATAAAAACTTCTAATAACAACTTGTTTTTGGGGTTCCGTACCTGGAAAGGAAAAAACGGAACCATTACAGGATCACTTTGTTGTCCGTCCGTCCGTCTGTCTGTCAAGACCCTTTTTCTCAGGAACGCGTGGAGGTATAAAGCTGGAATTTATATCAAATACTCAGGCCTACTGTCCCTGGGAGTTGTGAAAAAATCAAATTTCAAAGCCAACGCAATCAGAAGATACAGCCGTTTATGCCGCAAATTTTCGACACTCGCAAGGGAATCAAAACCTACAGGGTACTTCCCGTGAACTCAGAATAGCACAGATGAAGGAAAAATTGTAAAAAACCGTAAATTTTTAGTTACATCATATAATAAAAATATTTTTGATAAATGACTTTCACTTATATACCCACAGGTTTGTACGGAACCCTTGGTGCGCGAGTCCGACTCGCACTTGCAAGTAAGTTTAGGAGACCTAGCTTTACCAGAATGTTACTTTTGTAACATTTTACGTTACTTTTGTCATTCTCACCTCTTCCCTCTCCACGACTCCACAACTGTTAAATAATTAGAAAAAAATAATTTTAAATAAACAATTTATTCTCGTTTTTTGCGCATAATTGATATTTAATCCTGACGTTTCGACTCATTGACAGTAAAAAATAAAAAAATAATTAATAAAAAAACGAAAAAGATGACGCAGATTACATGAACTTAAAAATAATTTATAAAGTCCATGCCATATTTAACATGACTGGCACATCGGTAGAATTTGGTTTTGTCTTGCGTTCGCTTTGCTTCAAATTAATCTTAAGTTAAATTTAACAAGATTTGACAGTGAAAGAGTAGTTTGTTATATAACTAGAGGCCTGTCCCGGCTTCGCACAGGTGGACAAAATTCTTTAAATTTTTTCTAGCATTCAATATAGCCTATGACACTCAGCAATAATGTGCCTTTCTATTGGTGAAAGAATTTTTAAAATCGGTTCAATAGATCCCGAGATTACCCCTTACAAATTAACAAATATACAAACACACAAACTTTACTTCTTTATAATAATTATATAAAATAAGATAATGATACTTTTCTCATGAAAATAGTACTTTTAAGCAGTCTCTTATTATATTTTACTATAGACTATCTCTTTCCACAAGTTAGGCTAAAGTTAAATTGAGCAAGGTTCTACAGTATCAGAGTAGATTTTTATATAAAACTAGCTGACCCGGCTACGTGTTGCTGTGCCGATTGTAGCGCCATCTGCCTGGCTGATTTGTGAATCTAAACCATCCAGGGCGCCACCCAAACGCATACAAAAAAAATCATTCAAGTCGGTCCAGCCGTTTAAGAAGAGTTCAGTGACATACAAACGTACAGTAGAGTTATATATATAAAGATAAGATAATGTTACTTTTCTCTGGGACACTGGTAAAGTGAAACACTGGGAGAGGGGTCTTCAACGGATATGGTATTGACCCGGTGGCCAGCATACAAGTAGGTACTGTGAAAGGGCTTGGAAACTGAGTGGTCGCCAGACCAAAGTTTTGCTTCCAACAGCGGACCCCCAAGGCCAACGGGTGACAATCAGTACAACGTGGGTTTAAACAGAGTAGACCACTGATGTTACACGACTCATCCCCAATTATGAGACCAATAGTCACAGCAGAGAAGCCCGAATCCAACGCCAACTTATCCAACAGACGGTTATTATTTACAAAATATCCCTTCGTCAAAAAATACAAAGAAATAAATTACAATTAATAAAATGGGCACCTTCTGGATTAGCTCGTTCAAACATGGATCCGGTCTTGGCCCCTGGGCTTGATCGGGATCAAGAGCGATGACAAATAGAGCTAGACACGATTCCACAATCCGATATATACCCATAAAAAACGAGTGTTCTTTAGACCACACGAGTGAAGTAAAACTTCTTTAGCTCCATCTATATATACATAGATATATATATATATATATATATATATATGATATACGAAACGTAACTAGCTATAAGAGGAAGAGCGAAAGAAAATGTATGCGCGCACTGGTTTCTCTTGCTCCTACAGTTATAAACGAAACGTAACTCTCTTTCTATCTTTGCTAACTTATATCTCCGTCTCAACTTCCGTTCGCCTAGCCTGATCACACTTTACGTAGCGGTCTCGTCACGCATTTACCAACTTACTTCCCAAATCAAGGAAGTTTTACTTCAAAAAAACCCTTTCAGGAGCATTGCTATCAAAATTTTTCCAGTTTTACAACCACCGTAAGCGAAGCGGTAGTAAAAATTCAATTATCACACGTTACCTTTGCAGTAATGAAACGATATGAACAATTATTTTGTTTTCCACAAAAGTATCGCATTAACGACCGCCATAAACTGTTCCCATACAAAAGATAAAAATGCATAAACAAAGCAAGCGATATGTTGCGTCCTGTGCGGAGTAATGGTCCACAATGGTCTATAAACCACGGACTTGGCGGAGAACAATGCTGGCTGGGGCGGGTTTAATAATTCCGTGTGCGCCCGCGCCGAACCGCGCTCCGCTAAAATCTTGACATATTTCACGAAATTATTCCGTACAAACAAGCCTGACATTTTTTGTTGATGTTTTTATTTGCTTACCAATGTTTGTTTAATTGCTATTAGTTTCTGAAGAACAACATATCTCGTTCAGAAAGCTAAGAATAATCTACATAATAGATATATAAAAATTTCCTGTCACAGTGTCCGCGATGAACTCGGAAACTACTCAACCGATTTTGATAGTTCCTTTTTTAGTTTGCTGGATTTGTTCCGACTTAGGACATAGGATAGCTTTCAATTATAACACAGCAACGCGTGGCCGGGTCAGCTAGTAATATAAATATAATATTTCTTACATTCACCCCAATTTGCCTAGGACAAAGTAAGCACTGTAAAGCTTGTGTTATGGATAGCCATACATATATGATACATAGATATATACCTAATATTTATAGTAATATATATATAAATACCCATGACTCAGATACAAATGCTTGTATTCATTCGAACCCAGGAGCGTTGATGCGAAATGCAGGATCGATACCGTTGCACCAAAAGATTTCATCTTGCTACTCAATATTTTTTTTATTAATTAGTTGATAATTAAAGACAAATGATTCATGGATGATAAATAATTAATGAAATACCCCTTTCCATAGACCAATTTTATCCCGTTTTATCGGCTCACAAATTATTCTTGGGCAGGACTTAAACATCCGTCGAAATTTTCTAGTTTTAAAGTAAATTTACTTTTTAATGCTGTAGGGCAGCGTTGCTTCATCAATGAGATACCATACCACTTTAATACCATTGGTCATTTAATATCAAAATATTCTTTTCAGCTTTTGAAAGCAATTAACCAGTTCCGCAAAATGATGATAAGAGTCCTTTACGAAAGTCAACCATTCTTCAGTAAAAATAAGTTTTCGTTAAAAACTTCATATCTAGTCTGCTTCAGAAATAGGTTCAAAATAGCATAGACTATAAAACCATAGGAAATGATATAATAAGAGGACAGTGTGGTGTGGAAAAAGATATAATGACAAAGATAGAAAAATGGATGCATGGACATATAAAGAGGACGGAGAGAATAAAGAGGAGGACAAGACAAGTTTATGAGGCAAATGTCCATGGGTAACTCGATAAAGGCAGACCAAGGCAAACGTTCAGGGATCAAATAGGTAATGTCCTAAATGGCCAGGTCAAAAGCACCTTTAACCGACGAGCTTGTATGAAGGTCTGATGAGTGTTAAAGAAGCGAGAGATGTGTATGTGATCTGTATGTATTAAATCTATACTCTAAGATCACAGTGGTTTGTGTGTTTGGCTGTCCGCTCTTTTTCCCGCTCTTTTTCCATTGTATCAATGACGTTACCATAGCAACGCGTTAACCGCAAGTAGTTCGTCTACCGGACGCTAGATGGCGCTAACGGAAAAATATTTAATAATAGAAAAAAATTACAGAATTTTGTCCACCCGTGCGAAGCCGGGACGGGCCGCTAGTATAAGATAAGAGCATTATTTTATATTATTTAGGCACCCAGTCAAGTATTAAAAGACAGTGAATACAAACAGATCGAGTAGTAAATAAAAGAGAACACACGTTTCTTGGTTAGGGTTGTCTGAAGTGACGTTACATTAGGGTTGTCTATCCTGAGGAGAACTGAACCGTAACCCTCAATCAATAAGTACCAATGCTTTCAAACGTCTTGCCCTGCCGAGACCCGAACTCGTGACCTCGAGAATCACCACTCGGTCAATACTTTTTGGTTCTTTTAATCACTTAAGTAAACATAATGTTTGTTATTGGCCACCAGCGTTGCCAGTATGTTATTTTTGTTACTTTTATAATATTTTACGTTATTTCTGACCTCTCGTTACTTCCATGTTACACGACTCTAAATGTTACTTTTACATAACCAGTAAGAATACAAAAGAAAAACAAACTTCGCGAACTTCTATACGAAGACAAATATAATTTAAATAATCTCGCTTTCCATATAAAACAAGACAATGTTACTTTTCTCGTAAAAATATAACTTTTTGAGCTGTCTCATAGGAGTTTTGATTATCGGCTACTGGCAACACTGTCAGTCGCTGTTCTCGGCTGGAGTACATGACTTCCTAATGACAACACATTATAGGAAAAACAAGTTATAACTAACCACGCGAATAGGGTTTACATAATTTCAAAATGTGTTAATAGACAGCTCATCCAATAAAAAGCCTTTGCTAATATTACTAAATCTATTGGAAGAGCAGGTACTTCCCTGAATAGGCAGGGGATGTGGGTACGGGTCTTGCATGACATTTTTCATTTTTATTCCTCTCAATGTATATTTAAGATAGAATTATAAATTGCAGAATTGATTATTTCAAAGAAGAAGAAGTGCCTTAAAGGGAATTTGTTGAAAGAGCAAAACAGTTAGAGCGAGACCTAAAACATTGAAATATAACCCAAATGCGGCCAGTTTAATACGAATATGATTGTAAAAAACACAACTAAAAGTCAAAAACATGACATTATAAACTTTATCATTTTTCTTTCCATACATTTCCTTTAATAAAACCATAAAATAATCTTTGATATATTTTATATTATACTTATGAATGTTGCTTGACATAATAAATTTAAACTTGGAATAGAAATAACGGACTTCCCGCTAAGTCAAAACTACTAAAATGGTAGAATAAATACGCCAACCCTGATTGCGCGGGAAACAGCCGGCAGTGGCCGGCGTTATCACTATAAATACGCGGGTGCGCGCCTTGATCTCCTCGGCGGGCGTTACGCTCCGCTGCGGCCGGTAATAGTAACGCCTACCCCACCCTTTATACTCAACCAGCACAACTAAACACCAATCTTAATCTCTACAAAATAAAATCCAATTTCAAACCAAACGAAACAATATTATAACAGAACGAGTCGCAACAACGTATTCTAACCTTCAATACATAACGGTTAGGATACAATTCAGTCTGTGGTGCGAACAAAGGGCGTAAAGACAACGGAAGCGGCTCGCATTCGATGCTATCTGCTTCTTTAATTAGCTTTAATTAAGAAATGCGAGCTATCCAATGCGATAATTGGTTCATTAATTTAGTTCCTACTATCTGTAGGTTGTCGGTGTGTGAAGCTATTTTAGGAAGAAGAAATCTCAAAGAACCATAAATGAAAAGGGGCCAAGTTCGGTAAAAGCAACTTTCAAGGTAAATTTGAATTAAAGAATTCTCATTTTCTGTTCTCGTGGCACGAAATGATTTATCTTTACCAGCTGTGGTTATTTATTTATTTACAAATTGCGTTACATGCGACTTAGTGACTATACAAAACATGCAAGTATCAATTATCACATGAACCACTATTTTTAATAAGATTTTATGGTTTGGATATGTACCTTTTAAGCCATGTCTTCACATTCAGGCTGTTATCCGAAATATACATCAGTATACTTGCCATTCGTAATGACATCATGAATAGGACTATAAAAGATTACATTTGCCAAGCGTTTTTCTCCTTTCTATTGTAATCTCCTTATTTACAACAGTATCAATAGTCTTTACAATATTATTACATTATCTTTTCGAAAAGCTAAGGCCAAACTTAAATCAGTATCACCGGACTGGAACTATCCGGACTCGGAGGATTTACTCGCATATATGGGATAATTTTGATAACGTATTTTAAGGGTTAAACAATGTTATAAATATATTTGGATAGATAAGTTGGCATTCTTTCTTCATATTTTGAAGATTTTTGTCTAAATAGACAAAAATTACTATTGTTCCATGACACTACTACTTATTACAATAATTTTTCAGTGATGTGGTCACCTCATGAAAGCTATTTTAGCTAATTCCTCACATTAAGATTCCCACAATACTGGCCGAACCTAATGTAGAAATTTTAGCTTTAATAAAGAATAAAGAAAGAATCCGTTACCATTTTATACTGGTCAGTGAAGTGTGATGTATCTTCCCGGGCATTTTTCCTTTCCAATTTGTGAAAATATTATATGTGATTATTGTTTAAAAAATATTATATTTTATTTTTAATAATGTAAGATTATAAACAATCACTTATGATTGATTAAAACAGTAACAAGAGATACACATTAGGTGTTTCTAGATGATTAAAAAGCAATCATAGGAAAAGATAACTTTCTGCTCTAAACTTTAGAATAACTTTTGGATAATAAGCATTGTAAATCTCTAAAACTTTTTTGATTATAGCGTCGATTTCTGACGTCAACTCGTTGGCCAGTATACTGATGGATATTTCGAAATACAGCTCTTCTTTTTTTAATAGGATGACGATGAGACGATTATAGATTTATGTATTATAGATTAATTTGGGAATAATGAAATACTCATATCCCTAGGTAAAGGTATGGTATTTTACTAAAACGTCCCCGTGGACTTCATGAGAGAGAGAGAGAGTGACAAGCCAACTCCATAAGTATTACTTCCGCAAAGTAACGCCCGATTTTATCTAATACAAGTGCAAAGTTAAACCTACTTAACTTTGGTTTCAAAACAATGTATGTGAATTTGTTTATATGTCTTTATATAAAAAGTTAAACACATAAATATTGTTTATTATTTTTTACCTAGGATTATGATGAGATATAAATTATTGTTATTCTATTGTGCTATTAATACTTACTACTAAATATAACTTAAAAGACAACAATTGCGTGCTTCTTCTACTAAAGATTAATAACACTCAATCATAAAATCTCAAAATATCAGTGTTATACACTGTGTTGAATGAATTCAAATAAATATAAACAAATAAATAATTACTGTTTATTGGATATTTAAGACAGTATCAGACCTGCGCAGACGCAATAATTATTAAAGGTTGAACTTTTCTCCGTGATATTTGTTTGTACCCAAGTTCAACTGCCATCTAGAAATAGCTATGATGTCGCAAATTGGATAAGTCCAGCGGCCACCTATTGACATTTTTTCAGCAATGTTCTACAAAAAAATTTTAGTAATTGGAATTTTCTTCAATGCCGGATTTCTGGGACATAACTGTTACAATATGATACCAATGAAAATTCCACACATACATTTGGTTGGCTGCTATTTGTTACGTACACTTCCCAGAGTGGGGACTGGTGCCAGGATTGACAAGTGACAACCAGCGGT
Organism: Calamotropha paludella; assembly: GCA_927399485.1. Classification (NCBI taxonomy): domain Eukaryota; kingdom Metazoa; phylum Arthropoda; class Insecta; order Lepidoptera; family Crambidae; genus Calamotropha; species Calamotropha paludella. The sequence continues at coordinate 22,879,981 of OV656820.1, read as the reverse complement.
GTAGGTATCAAAGGCGCCGCTTCACACAATCCCGTGAGTGCGTTTCATTGTGGAATCGCTCGATAATTTTAAGCGAATTAAATATTTCGAAATAAAAGTCTTACTACCTACTATCCAACAAATAATATTTTAAAGACAAATTTTTACGAAATGTCTGCCCCTCTCTCTATCTTATTGCTGTGTTAACAAGGTACATGCGACTGTTAAGAGCCTAGAAGAATGAATTTACACTTCTATCAAGCCCTTATAATATTATAAATGTGAATGTAAGTTTGTTTGTTATGCTTTCACGCAAAAACTACTAAATAGATCATCATGAAACTTCGTACATATATTCTTGGAGGTATTTAAAGTAACTTTTTATTGAAAAAAAAATCCGCTTAAATGCGAGCGAAGCTGCGGGTAAAAGCTAGTATTTAATAAATAAATAATTACATAGCTGTTTTTTCTTTATCGATTGTTAATTACTTGTATAAGTATTACAATATTGCGCAGCCACTTCTTCTTACGTCCAACAGCTTCCGGCCACTTTGCCTATCATTATCAACTGAAGAAGCTCGTATTTGAAGTGCTTAAACACGTGAGTTTCTGTTGGTGGTCTGCATCAGTTCGCGTTTTCTCCCAACTCGACTTAGGACTTCAACGCAACATAAACATAGATATTTATTCCATAAACATTTAATATTGCATTCGACATAAAATAATTCAAATAAAAAAAAATACAAAGCACAATAATAACATAGACAAAAACAAAACAAAACTCTGTGAAATAATAAAGATAACCAACTACTTTCTATCATATAAATATTTATTAGTGGAATAATAACAAATTTTCGATAAGAACTATTTTTTATTGTATTAAATAGGTAGGCGCTTGAACACTATCTCGCCTGCTGGTAAGCGTCGATGCGATCTAGGATGTGACACGCTTGCCTTTGATTTGAAGACCCCTTGACAGTACTTGCCAGGAAACAATGATTCAGGCACAGAGTTCCGCTCCTTAGCGTAACGCTTTTAGTACGTATCACAAAATTGAAACTAGAACGCAACATGCGACTCTTTAGTATATCAACCATATAATGCTGGCGCCTCTTTGTAAGAGTGGTTGTCCGATGAAAATCATTTTAAAGTCTACCGTTTCGTCGCTAAGTTGTTTGCATGCGCCGGCGCTGGCGTGACGGACAGGGAGACAGCGTCACATGACGCGACAGTCACATGCAGCTACTTAAAGCAGGCGCCGCCACGGGATCGCATATGTACGTTGCTCACGTTTATAATTATCTTGCTCTTCCTCGAGTTACGTTACATGGGGAAACAGAGGAGCAAACAAAAAACAAATGGCAGACGTAAATAACAGACACATAAGAAAAAACTATTTTTTTGATCTAAGGTATACACATATACAGGCACAACACAATAATAATAATATTTCTTACACTTACACCAATTAGCCTAGCCCAAAGTAAGCATACAAAGGCTTGTGTTATGGGTACTAGAGTATCGGATAGATATACATATATGATACATTAATATGAAATATAGAAATATAATACCCATGACTCAGGTACAAATGCTCGTATTTATCACACAAACGTCTGACCCTTACGGGACTGTCGGTGCGAAAGGACCATGACCCAGCCTCAGCATAAGCTGCTACGAACAGTTGTCCACCGCAGCAGCGCTGATGTTCTGGCAGAGTCTAATTCGAAAGCCGTACTAATTTATTAAAAATAATAATCTCTATATATTTACACACACACAAAATAAATACAATTGAAACAGGTGTGGACGTACGTCAGCGTCCTTAGATAACTCTCTGAACTTTCGCAAGAGCGGGTCAACGGGTGGGAAAATGATAAATGATGTTTATTTTGCTCGATTTTTTTTATTTTATTATATTAACAGCTATAGCGTAGACAATATTGTTCTACAAGTTAAGCCAATTTCCGGCATGAAAAAAAATATTTTGGTAATTAATGTAATTTTATCAAGTGACCAAAACGATTATTATTTCTATCATCTCCCATGGCTCTTCTGAATTAATTACATTCGATGTTGTAGGTAATGGAATGGAAGAGAAGGCTCTGGCGTAAATAAATAAGAATAAGAATAACTTAATTACATTGATTGTTAATAAGAAAATTGTTACCGAGAAAAACAATGCATTTATTCTTGTTTTATTTTTTTAATTTTAATCCTAAGATTTTGACTTCTTCACAGGACAAATACGCAATGTGCGCGGAAGTGTTAGAACTAAATACTTATTATAATTGGTTTAAAATAGTATGACGACAATTATCTTAGTCATCCTGTGATCAAAATAATTTATAAAAAAAACTAGAATAATTCATCGTTTATCCGGTAAAAGAAAATTTAATTAAATGTGCTGTAGACGCAATAGTATTAGAACTGTATAGTATATACAATATTCATAAGAAATGATAAAATAAATTCGAGATAATAAATGAAACTGTCCGTGTAGGATGCCGTAACTGCACTAACTTTCGTTATATAATTGGCATAAAACACTTAACTACATTATTTCATAATTACTTATATTATTTTTAAAATGGTACGGTTCCGTACAACAACTAAATATAAGAAAATATACTGAAACTTTAAACGTAGATTCCTTTTTTGTTATTACGAGTAAATGTTAGTGTAACTGAAACCAACTGCAGATTCATTAATTTATTTTAAACAATCTCAAAATAGTCAACTGAATAAAATAGATATGTTAGAATGGGAACTCTGGCTAACATGTCACTCCCAAGTAAGGTTACAGCGTAAATGCAATGAGCAGACGCTTTGTGCACGCGCGAGCGCACCGCTTGAGCTGTGATTTACAACTCGCGCACTTCAAACGCTGCGCGCGCGCATGTACCATTTCTATATCAATTGACTTGTGTTACTTTGATGAAAACAAAAAGGAAACCTCTTTATTATTTTCGTCATAGACGTCAAGCTCGTTCCATCTAGGATTATGTTTTAGCCCCCCGGCTTGATTGGGATCAAGAGCGAAACCAATCTAATAGTTTTTTAATAAACGACAAAATTGGTCCCATTGAACAAATTACCTATACCTTGTTTCGGGCATATATCCGTATTGCATTGTGCCACTTTGTATTTTTCAAAATTAGTATATTTCAACCACCATCGAGAGATAGCAAACCTGTAATGTAAAGATAAAAATTGACACCTAAATCCAATACTTTATGTACTAAGATGTCAACCAACAAAATAAGAGCGGCCAATATCTTTGTATTTAGAAAAAAACTTTTTGGATTATAGTATTTGTTTTTTTCTTTTTCTACTGTCTAAAGCGGTGTCGGTAACGGTGTCGCGAGTTCAATGGATTTTTCCCATCTAAAAAAATGCCCAACGTGCCTATAGAAGTTTTCACTTCAAAAAGATGAACGATCACAAGCTTATATCAATCAATACTAAATGAGAAATTGTTTTATTGTTAATTAGATTCTTATAACGTTAGTACAATTAAACAGGGAATTGTCTCAAAAACACAGATTTTTCTAGAAAACAATTCAAAGTTTCTTTATGAATTATTTGGAATTTAATTATTTGTGATATCAATCACGTGTCACAGTGTTTGACCGTGTTGAACTCCGAAACTACTAAACCGATTTTTACTATAGTTTTTCATTTGGCTGGATTTGTTCCGAGTTAGGACATAGGTTAAGTTTCATTTTAATTTATAACACAGCAACGCGTGGCCGTGTCAGCTAGTATATATTTAAAGCCACTTTTAGCAGTATTTTTAATAATTCAGGTTCTTAATTTTGAGAATAAAACACTGACATCACCTACAAATTAATTACTGTCTTCTTTAATATTTATGTACTTTAAATGTTTAGTTTGTAAAATGATGTGCGCAATTGTAATTGGGCGCAGACATGCAACATTATATAGTTCTTAGTTTATTTTTTAAGTTTTATTGTCTATTGTCTGTAATGGGGACCAGTCACGTTTTATGTTATGAATGCAGTTCTATAAACATTGAGAAACTGAAACATAAAGTGCAAAAATTTTTGTTCTACGACCAAAATTGACAAAGTTATGAGCAAAATACCGAATGAGGTTCACAGACCGCGCGAACGATGACGTCACAATGACCCAGCGCATGCCGCGGAACCACTGCGCGGTATTATTTTGTTTGCGATATTCGTCCAACAGGGAGCGTAACGTCACCAGTTTATACCCAATCGATTAATAACTGATTTTATGTATTTAATATTAGAAGGTTGTTATTATAATATAACAAATGAGTGAAATAAGGTAGATATCGGTTTTGAGCAAGAGCAATCCGATAATCTACCTTAAGTGGATATCTTCATGGTATCTGATTATCTTAGTAATCATTTAAACTAGACAAGCTCTGAAATTCGTGGTTGGAAACTCAGAGGTAAGCAAATCTCATTATCAACCTAATCAGAACAGCAGGATATTAAGTAGGTAGGTACACGTACTTGGACTAGCCTATAAAATACCCAAAAGGTTTAGGTTAGTCGGCCAGGGCAGTTGTGTTTGTTGTTGTAACTACCTACGCCGTTATTTTAACATTGTTATGTAGATGAGTATGTAGAAACTTTACTGTTCAAAAAATATTATGTATACAATAAATAAAATCAGAGTTAAATACTTCATTTGACAGGAATGTACCTACGTTCTTTGGACACGTAATTTTGAGCTATGAATAAACGAAATCGCTTTGTTAAGTCCTATTATTGTTTCTAGGTAGGTACTACTTTCTTAAATCCGGTTTATTTATTATAATCTTAGTACCTACTATATTTACAGCAAGTTTCGTGGTGATAGCAGCAAGAAAACTTACTTCTCCATACAAACTTCACTTGTGGTCTTCCTAGTCCCTTGGGGTCAAGGCGTGATTATTGTACAAAATTATGTTTAGGAGGCAGAAGGACACTCGAATGCAAAAAGTTTTATTTAAATACGTCTTACTGTTTTCACATGGAAAGCATACAACAGACAGACAGACAAGAAATTCAATGAAAATGTTTTTGATTTCTATTGCGTGTATGGAAACGCGATTATTCAAAAAAATATTCAATGTACAGAATTCACTTTGGCTACAGTTTAATTACATGTATAGATAGATATATATTTATTCCCTAAGGCGGGAATATTCCCCTATGTTCCGGGGAACTTCAATTTTATTGTAGTTAGACCTTAGTAAGACCCTGGTTTTTACCCGAGGAAGGGTTATTAGAAACTTCACTACTTACACTTTTTATCATTAATTTACTCATTGAAGTATACATAATACAACCCTGTATTTTTTTAACATTCGTAAACAAGTTGTAACTAAGTTACCTACCCACTTGTTTACCACACGAGTAATGATGATAAAAGTTGGTATACAATTGTTGTGTTGTATACAAGGTAATGGTTGGTAGGGAGGTATTTACATCAAAATGATACTCGCAACAAAATCTTGAAACCATTTTTTGCTTACTTTTGAGTCCTTTGGCACATTGAAAAACAGTTTTTCAGGTGTACTAATTGAAGTATTAGTACATTTCAGTATTATACAGTACTTATAATCCGGCATATTTTCACTTAAAAACTGCAAAACCACAACATCACCCGCGCAGATCGAGGAAATCTTAATAAATGAATTGCGGAGAGTGCGCGCGCGGGCGGAAAGGTAATCGTGACGTCACATAAGTTATTCGGCCGCCCCACGGTTGACTTGTACAAAATGTGTAATATCTTCGCAACCAATGGACCGATTTCAATGATTTAAAAAGTATCGTACCTAAACGAGTTAAAGGAACAGCATTAGATAGAAAATATATGCATTTTCCGACTTGATACGGGGACCCATTGTGCCTTTTAAATAAATAAAAAATAAATAAAAAGTAAAAAGTCTTAAGTTTTAAGCTGCTACCATATTCATGCAAGCCAACGATATGATGTTATACCTATTCACCTATTTCCGGTCTACCATATTTTACTACGAAATCGTAACGCCCCCGTAGTCATCGTAGCGTTACAAAATCATACTAGTGGTTACCCATTTGATTTTATTTATATTTTAAGTTTAAACGTTACTAAGGTTTATCAAATACTATAAATATAGATAAATAGATATGTTTATTCCAGTTGTACAGACATTATATATTACTATTACAAAATCAAAGAAAATAACAAAACAAAATTATAATTTCATGACACAACCAACATTGGCAGGTACCTGTGTGCATGAGCAAGAATAGGGTCAAGCCTGGATGCAAAAAAAATTCACCCGGGAATAGGTGAAGCACGATTTGCAGCCATAACCCTGACTGATGAGGGCGCAAGTGATATGAAACAACGCAAGTCAGTGTCAATTCAATTGTCAAAGAGAGTGGAGTGGACTTAGAAAAATATACCTCTATAATCAAAGCTACACGGTTAATTTTCCTATCTTTTTCTAAGAAACTTTTAAATTTAATTAAAATCCAAAAAATGTAATATGAATGAAACCTTTTTGAAACTTATTGTATCTACATGGGAAATATCTTCTGAAATAAACATTTTAAATGATAAATTGTATTTGCATATCTTGAATGTTGTTTTTCAATATTTTCTTTACTTATTTTTTATTAAAAGTTTGATTGATGATTTAAAAAATAAAATTTGACTTACACCCGATATAATTGCTTTACCCTCGAGATACCTTGAGTTCTGTCATAGACAAAATATAGGGTACAAATTACGATTGATAACAAATGAGTCGAAATGTCAGTATCAATTAATATAAAAAAATAAATAAAATACCCAATTAATCCGGTAAAAGAAGGTTTATTTAAATTAATTTTATCGATTAGTGCAGTTCAATTTATCTTAAAAACAAGATTGATAAGATAATGCTGTCGTTTATCATTACAATGTTTTCTTATTAAAACAGATACTTGTTGACTTTGTTGTAATCAACTATCTAATGAAGCGACATCAGTACCATTACTGTGATAATAGAATAGTATTGTTTTTTGTGTATTATCTATAGTGACGACGTGGTGAAGATCGCGGGAAACACATGGATGCAGGCAGCGCAGAACTGGTCTATGTGGAGATCCTTTGGGGAGGCCTTATTCCAGCAGTGGACATCATTTGGCTAAGAGACAGAGCTCGCTCGCTGCGCGGCCACTCTATCCGTGCTAAGCGATAGATTAGACCGTTACACGAGAGCGTCAGATTTAGTACCGTAACGCGATATATATAGGAGCCGGCTGCCTCCCTACCTTAGTGTGCGTTACCTTCTGTTTCGCTTTCACTAATGTCAGTACGCATGGCTGGCGTGACTTTCTTTCTCTTTTTAGCGCTTAGTGCTACGCCTTATACTATTAAGCTTCGCTTCTTTCGGGCGTCCCTAAACCGCACTTTTTTTGTTATAGAACAGATATATTTTAGCAAGATATTTTAGCAACTATAGTAGCCTTATAACTAGTTGAAGGTTATTGAAATGTGCTACAACTCGTAGCACCGGAGCGCGGCGGTGCGTACCCGCGTGAGACAGAGCGTCGGTGCGCACGCTTTCATCCACACGCCATTCTCCTTGTTACAGAACTCGTTTGCACATCAATCATACGCTTTTGACTTACACAGTTCCGACTAGTGTTATGTAATAGGATAAATAAAGATCTATAAAAATTAAGATATAGATAGAGCAGAAAGAATTGCATAATTAAAATTTTCAAAGTCAAAACTACTGAGCCTATCGGTATGAGACCATGACCGATCGACAAGAGAAAATCTGTATATAGTATAAGGCTCTTTTTTTTTGATTCGATGAACCCTTTGCCTTTTTTTATTTTATTTTGTAGGATGCTATAGCAACGGTTTCAGTAATTATAATTATTGTTCCAGAATTAGCCAACCAAATTCTTTGACGTCAAAATAAGAACGTGAATAGTTAAATAAGAAAACTGAAAATGTCAGTCCAACAGTTAAGTGTAGAAACCATATGTTTATTTGCTGACTAAAAGATTTGTTTGTCATTAGTCACACTATATTTTTCAGAAATATTTGCAAAAATTCGCGCCCAGTTCACTGGTCTCGTCATCCGCTATGTCGTTATAGACATTCCCAAATGCATGTAATAAGTGTTGATCCACGTCCTTATTACGTAATGATCAAACTCGGTCTTCTTTATAAGCAAGTGATCAGCTTTATTTCTTACATTAAAATACCTAATTAAAACTTTTATAACTCTCAATTGCTGAACTAATTTTTATGGCAATATCAATTAAATAATGGTTTTCTTTTAATAATGTTTATATTTTCTGAAATAATATTTGAGTTGGAGAAAAACTTAGCTAAGTTTTAAGATTGTATTAATTGATTATATTTACTATCACAATTTTTATTGTATGGTAAAGTCCTGTGTTAGTAACAAATAAAAAGTGTTTATGTTATGTTAATAGCTCACGGAAAATACGTTTATAATCGTAATAATAACTATAATTATATTAGCGGGTAAGGACAGCACGATTCGCCGCACGCCATTAGCCGGCGCGGTGTTGAGCGTGCGTTGATCTACCGCCCTCGACCCTCGGTAGTGCTGCTCTCTCACACCTGTGGATTTATTTATCCGTTCAAATATAGGAACGGACAGAAAAGTAAAATGACTTATTATAAACTGTCAAAACCTGTTGATGTTGACGCATAATAAATAATAACAATAAAATAAATAAATGATGTCATTTTACTATTGAGTTAACTGACGATATGCAATTGTTCAAATTCCACATATTACAAAAATTAAGTGACCTATACTTTTCGTTTTAATTTATTTGTATGTATGTCTATCTTAATATAGGGTAAAAGCCGGATAGTTGCTTCAGACGGATACATGCCTCAGTTTTGAATTGACTATGTTAGGTATGTTGGTGGCATTAGCGGTTGATTATGATTGGAAGTGTCCTCCCTGCTGACCTAGGTTTCAAATAAGCCCTTAAAGTAGGTGCACGTGTTTTGTCCATGTAAGCAAAAATCTTCCGCGGTGAAAACTTTGATAGGCGTCGAAATTATATTGGTAAGTCTTTACTATTAAATATTTTTGTTATTAATTGTAGATTCAGTCAACTTTTTGTTTTTTTATATGCATTACAGTTTAAATTACACTGTTCATTATGTTTTATTGTTAAATAGATTTTATTTATTTCGTAAATAGAAAGGGGAAAGTATCCGTATCAAAAAGGATAGTCGCCCTTATTACCTAATCCAATTCAAAATTTCGAGACCATTTTTTTGTAATTTTATAGTTTCAAACTTTAGGACATATCACTGTTTTAGAATGTTAATTAATATTGTGCTAAATACTTAAAAAAGAATCTCAGTAAATAATAAAGGCTAACTATATCTTAAATACTTAAAATTACTTGAAACTAATCTAAAAGAAAAATAGAGAGCCGTCTATCTTTACACGAAGGAAGTATCCCCCGAAGCATTTTTAAAGTAAGGCTACTATCCGCTATAGTAGGCAACTATCCCCTTTTTGAGAGGTCAATCAAACGGGATTTACTCGAAACATAAATTAATTATGTTTACAAAAATAGGCTGTTATGAAAGATTAAAGACCTATGTTTTAATATAAACGTCGAATTGTTCTTAATAAACATATATTTTTTAATTATGGATCTTTTTTGAAAAGTAGGGCAACTATCCGGCTTTTACCCTATTTAAATTACGTGCCACGTTGTTTGTCCACGATGGACTCCTAAACTACATAACCGATTTCGATCAAACTTCATAACTATCTGTTATTTGATCTGACTTAAAAGATAGGATAGGTTTTATTTTAATTAATAACTCAGCAACGCGTGGCTGGGGTCAGCTAGTACAACTCAGTTACAATATCTGTGGACCTCGCTGGAATGTCAAGCCCCCTCTCCGTTCTCTTGAAAAAGAATAAAAAATAAAAGAATAAAAGAGTAAAAGTATAATATATTTTATTTATAGTTCATAAATATTATTGTTTACAATATTATCCCCATGATGCTTTTTTGTGCACCGTACCTAAGCGCTGACGTGACATCATCAGGTCCACAGATATTGTAACCGGGTTGTATATGTATTTCCTTCTGGATTGGCTCGTACCATCGTGGATCCTGTCTTGGCCCCCGGGCTTGATTGGGATCCAGAGCGAAGCTACTAAAAAAAATGTGTTTGTTATATTTATTTTTTAAGCCTTTCTTTACAGTATTAAATGACACGAATGCGTACAGTAAAAGCCTGGCTCCTATTTAGTATTATTAAATTTATAATGAAAGATGGTTACTGTTAAAATTCGATTTTCGACTCTCAATTCAACATTCAATGGACGCATTGTGGATAATAATAATATCTGTTACAATCACGCTAATTAGCCTAGCCCAAAGTAATCACTGTAAGGCTTGTGTTGTGGATACTAGGGTCACGGATAGACATACATAGCTTGTGTTGTGGATACTAGGGTCACGGATAGACATACATATGATATATAGATATGTAATATTTATAGAAATATATATAAATAAATGCTCGTATTCATCATACAAATATTTTCCACTGCCGGGACTCGAACCCAGAACCATCGGTGCGAAAGGCAGGATCGCTATCGTTGCACCAAACAGTCGTCGTAAATGCACATATTGAATAAATTATACTGATGTATTGGTCTCATTCTTAGTATGTTTGTGCACATATCCCTTGTACGAATCTATACAGAACATCACTATCAACCTTATTCTGCACACGCCATTACAGTTCTAACTGTCCCCAATGAACTCGCGTGAATTATCGCTGAAGTTCGTCAAACTCATTGCTATTTTAACGTCTCTTAGCACTATTTACACGTGCATTAAAGTTTTTAAGATGAATCAGGCTTAATTCATGCAACATCATTGGTGCAACGGTAGCTCAAAGTAAACATTTTTTCATCGGAAAACCAGACTTATAACCTTTATCTGTACCAAAGAGTCGCACTCAGCGTTTTGGTTCCAATTTTTTAATACGTACCGCTAAAGATTGGAACTCTTTGCCTGAGTCTGTGTTTCCTGATAAATTCAATTTAGGAGTCTTCAAGTCACGAGTGAATAGATATCTTCTAGGCAAGCGCGTCACATCCTAAATTGCATCATCGCTTACTACAGGCGCCTACCTATTTACAATTAAAAAAAACTAATAAGCTAGCATACAGTATACAAAAAAAGCTTAGACCTTATTATTAAATTGCAAAAAATATACCTTTCTACTCAAAAAATATAGTTATGAATAAAATAAAGCGTAGTGGATAATATTTGGACTTCTATTTCCGTTCAAGATTGAAATAAATTCGTCAGGGTAGAGAGAAATTAAAAAATACCCGTTCGTTCCGGCTCGCGGTCTCATGCCGTAAAACGATTAGTTCCGTGCGTTTTCCGTTAACATATTATTTTTAATTTTCCCCGCTGCCTCTCTAAAGATATTAACAAACAAACCGTGGCAGTCGCTTTGAGTTATTTCTAATGGGCATTGCAATTAATCAGCATAACTGTTTTATTACCGGGGCTCGTACGTCGCGGTTCCGGCAAATACGTCGTCGGACTGACAGTTGAACGGCAAAATAACAAAACAGAATGGCGCGTACTTCGGCGGGAGTGATTGCAAATGGCGGCGGCGTGGCCCGAGCTTTAATCGTCTGCCCCGACGTGAATGATTGCTACATATTGTTAGTTTTTTATTTATGCTCGTTATTAAATTTAGACGGGATCTTATCACACAAAAGCTATGCATATGACACTTCAGTAGTGTTAGCGAACAACACCGTATAAATATGAAGCTAAATTATTTAAACGATAAATAATGTCCCCGTTTTATTATAAATATATCATGTTCTATTCTAGGATATAATTTTAATTTAAAGGATTATAAAGAATACTGTTTGACTAAGCGCAGGCGAACATTGTAAAAGTGTCGTGGGACCGTTGTTGGGTCGATATTGAAGTTAAAATAATACTATACTCTTCTATCCATTTCGATCTGAGACAAAAGGTAAACAAAGAATGTGTGGTTCTCAAACTTTTTTATCTAATTTTGGGATAAAAAATATGGTATATTAAATGTTGTTAATTTTTTATAATAAAAAAAGAAAAGGGGGTACTTAAGTGTATATAAACACAAGCTATCATTGCTATTCATCCAAATGATACTACTTATTTGAATTGAAATAAAACAATTAATTCAAAAGTAATTCAAATTAGGTTAGTTATAATAGGCCTGCAATATTCCCATTATCTCGGCAGTCTTGTTCACGACATCATTTTTCTAAGGATATGAATCTTTGGACCAACTTTCCTCTACGTACTTAAATATGTTGTCCAGAAGTAAAAGTGCAAGCGCTGCTTGGTCCAGGTTCACTCATTTTATCGGACAAAAACGATTTAATAACAAAAACTCAACAATAACAATATATACCAACATAACACAACAATAAAACTTAACAAAAACGACAATTATAACAAATATTAACAAGAAACAACGAAATAATTAAGGAGAGAACGCACTCGCACCAATAGTTGATCGATAATAAAAAATGGCGCATATAATCCGGCTAAACCCGGTTGTTAAACACTTAGTTCTACATTATAATATGTGATGGTTGTTCATCTTCATTTGAAAGTATTATAAATGCGTAAAAGTTTTAGAACACTATTCATTTTAGGTCTTTTTAATAGCAAATATATAGTAATCTAAACTTACGTTAAAAAACATACCTAACATCGATGTAAAAATACTGAAAATTATTAAGGTTGACAAGTAATTCTTAGTTATCTTAATTTAAAAAGTTTGAATAATAAAATATTGAATAGTCGTATGTTTTTGATCAAACCTTCCGGCAATGAAGAAAATTGACATCTTAAAGAACCTTTTTTATGGTTTGTTTACCTTTTGTCTCAGGTCGAAATGGATAGAGTATAGATTTAAAAATCTAAAAATCCCACGTTTTTCAGTAACCAAAAAATAATAAAATAACCCGGCGGGGCCAAGCGAGGGGCGCATATTACTTATGGAGATGTAATGAGATGTACGTTATGCATAGATGTTGAGAGTATTTGTAAAGATGCGCCCCCACGTTTTGAGTGGCCCCTCGCTTGGCCCCGCCGGGTTATTTTATTCTTTTTTGGTTACTGAAAAACATGGGATTTTTAGGTTTTTAAATCTAGTATTATTATTTTATTCTTTTAATTTTCTTGCGTTATTATTATTTTATTCTTTTTAATTTATTAATTAATCGCAGCAAACCATGAGTCGCTATGACTTTTTTCATATGAAAGTGAAATTTCGCAAAATTTGGCCGTAGAAAGTTAAAAATTGTTTTAGGATGCATTGTCATCGGGTTCTGACTTGCTCCAAAAATTTCAGCTCGCTAGATGGCCGGGAAGTGCCTCAAAATTGAGTTGCAAGAATCCAACTGCACATACAGACAGACAGACAGACAAACAAACAAGAAAGCGACCTGAGAAAAACGTGGGAAAAAATTGAGACACAGTTTAAGGGAAGTATCGTAATAAAGGTATACAGCTGTACTATGTTATGTTCCAGAACCTGTCAACAGTAGATAACTAGCTGTGGATTGATATACTTTTTGTTCTGGCTGATTTTAAATTTCTTTTATTTTTTTTGGATTTAGTCTGGTTAAACATTTCTTTCAAAGAACACTAACAGTGTGTTAAATAATGAAAGAGACTAATGACAGACGTTTTTGTATAGGAATATGTTCTTAATAATAAAAATGTTTTGTTTTGCTTAAAATAAAGAATAAATTCATTGTGATTAACAATGTGCTTCTTTATTTGAATAGAGTTCCAGGTGACTTCGAGTTTAGCTCGAATAGATCGGATTTATTTTCTATGGTGAAATCAGCCCTAACATTAGTCGTTTGATTCCGATGTTTCTCCAGACCAGTAAACATTTTATTCGTTTATTTTACAAATAGCCGCATCGCATTATACGCAATTATTCCACTCAGTTGAAGGAGCGACGTCAATTATGACGCCGCGACGCGAGCGAAGTGACGAGACAAAAATGTTGCGTGACAAACATTGACGCTAAGTGCCGGTACAGGCGACGACACCATTGGTTAATATTTAAATAAAAACATTTTGAACCTACAATGAAATGAAAATGAAAAATAACTTTCTTCAAATGCAGTTAAATAAGTTGTTTTGAATCACTCAACATTTTTACCTACCACCCATTTAGGACGACTTTTAACTGACAACAAGAATAGGCGCAAAAAACTCATCAGCTTTAATAGAAGTAACGACATTTACTATATTATACGTCGTCACCATACATAATTCACAAAAAAACAAAATTATTCTGTTATCACAATAATAGTAGTGTTATGATTTCATTACATCGTTGATTACAATAAAGTCAACAAGTATCTGTTTTAAATAAGTATCCCTCAACATTACAATTATATACAGGGAATAATAAACGACAAATTTAAGAAAGCAACGAAGATGTATGTTGATGATTTGGTGAACCTGGATGCGGGCAGCTCAGGAACGATCATTGTGGACATCCTTGGGACGTGTTTTGGCTGAGACTTTTTACTTATAACTTATTTTTACCGGATCATCTACACGTTTATTCTTGCCTTGTCCATCTTAGGTCGGTCACCCTGTGCGAGTTTTTTCGCCAGGTCTTTTTGAAAAGGCCTCTTTTTCCAGACGGGTGGTAGACTCAGACGGTTACAGTAATCATAGACATAAAATAAAACGATTTTATTTGTATAAATAAATGTTATGGTTAAGAACGTGCCCGTTTTAAAATATTGGAAGATGTATATAGCATGTGCTACATGCATGACAACCATTGCCTTAGTCATCGTCTTTCGGTAGGTATACCTATTAATCTTTCTCTATGGTCATCCTATGATTAAGGCTCATGTAATGAAGTCGAAACGTCAGGATAATTATTATTATTATTATTATTTCATTTATTTCAGGCAATGCCCATAGAATGTGTTAGTAACAATAATCTTAGACTAGGGTTAGTATAATACAATAAAACAGACAAGAAGAGACATGAAAACAAACATAAAATAAATTAAGCTGTGTGCAGCTGAACCCAAACCCGTGGTAGTGGTAACTCCCATCTGTCTATGAACACGCTAAGGATACCACTCGCTCTGTTGCGTAAGCGAGACAGTGCAGAGGCACAACGTTTCCGCATTATAGCAGCAAAACCATCTATTCCTGCTTCCGCGAACATATTAGATGCACTGCAACGCCTAGGCAGCCCCAGTAGCATCCTCAAGGCGTTATTATATTGGATACGGAGGTCACTGTACGCCCGCTGCGTATAGCTAACCCATAAGCTGCACGTGTGGAAGGATTGGCAATACGCTTTGAAAAGTGTCAGCTTAACTGATGGCGTACACCGTGCGAACCTACGAGCCAGCATATTACAGCGAACAGCCAACGACCTACGTTCCCTCTCTATGTCCATATTATCTTTCATGTCTTCTGTAACCCAGTGACCCAAGTATTTAAAGCTCTGTACTCTCTTTAGAGGCTGTCCACTTAAGGATATTGTCGGTAAGCTGTTGTATATTTCCCACCCCGATGACTTAAAGAGAATCCATTCACTTTTACTGGTGTTGTACTTAAGTCCATGGGCTAACGCATATTTTTCACAAACAGATAGGAGCATCCTCAACCCACTTACAGAGGGGGCCAATAGGACCATATCGTCCGCATAACTGAAGTTGTTCATAATATATTAAAAAAAAAAAACAAGAATAAGGGCTATACTTTGATCTGGTAAAAAAGTTTTTATTTGAATGTTCGATAGGCGCGATAGTGTAAACTAAATTGGTTAATATTCTTTAATTAGGTGTAATAAGACAATGGTACGCATTAAGGCACAAAGAGTCTAGTGAGGAGATTCAAGCTTTGAATTTAATGACGTTACCTCCCTAAATGAAAATGAAGAGGAATGGCAAGTAAGGGAAAGCAGTTTAATTAAAAAATTAAAAATTTAATTAAAAACACCAAAGCTTGACGTACCAAGGCAATACGCTTATTCTCGACTTTATTTTAATAGAATTCCAGGTGACTTATTTTTAAAATAATTTTGTATATGAACATGTTTGTAATAACAAAAATGTTTTGTTTTGTTTTAAATATAGAATAAATTCATTGTTAATCCATGACATTTTACCTTATTTATTTTGTAATTTAGTCCTGTTTGACATTTTGTTTCGAATTCAATGTTTAAACAAATTTAAACAGTTATGTAATTTGTTTATGGTTTAAAAAAGTCGGTTTTTTTTTTTTTTTTTTTTTTTTTTTTTTTTTTTTTTTTTTTTTTTTTGCCTGTAAAGTCGGTTTTACGGGCGAAGATTTTACGTGACAACGTCTTTTTCTCGGTAGAATATTTATTGATATGAATATAATTAAATTGCACAATGCGCGCGGCAGACCGATCATAGTTGAGTGGGAGAGAGACGCAAGGCATTCGGCGGGCCTCTCTCTCGTTCGGTGACTCATCGTAACGTTACCGAGCGTTACACTTTTTCATAAGTGACTCCCAGCCGCAACCAATTTATAAGACGTTATCACGTCAATAAATAAAAAAATTAGTTAATAAATAAATAAGCAAATTAAGAAATCAACCTAACTATAACAGGACAAGTTATCAAATCACATTAGTAATGAATCTAAGCAAAAAGTATTTTGAGGATATTTATTGGTGATATTCAATAGCTAGTAAGAAGATACTACATACTAGCTGTGACTAGTTCTTAAAAGTTACGGCATTAAAAATAAAAATCTATGTCAAAATGTTAGACTCTTAGATAAAAAAACTGGTTGGTTGCCTGTAAAGTCGGTATACGGGCGAAAGTTTTACGTGACAACGACTTTGAGTGGTAAAATAATTTTAATGTGAATATTCATTCGTATAGTAGGAAGAAGGATGAAATAATAGTAACAATTTAAAACATTTATTTATACAAAGAATTATATTTAAAACATTAATTTATAGGCACGCGTCCCTTCCACTTTTTCTGTCTGTCTCTCTCGCTCTTAGGCGGGCTAACCATGCCCGAGTGGAAGGGACGCGTGCCTCTCACTCGCTCTCATTGTAAGCGCATAACGTGAGCGGAGCGTAACGCAGTTTCTTGAAGTGTCACACGGCAAACCAATTTATAAGACGTTGTCACGTCAAAAACATTCTTTAATCAATTTTAATATATCTATCGACTTATAAAGGTGTTGCACTAAACATCGACAACTCAATTTTTCTATTTCTTTTTTCTACATTTATAAAAACTCATGTTTTTATTAGGTAAGGACAAAGTATTAAATATATCTTAAATTTACTTTCACTTGATTCCATATCTTTTGTATCTCTTGGTTGAAACGGAAAATATATAATGAATCATACTTATAGATTATTATTATGACGCAACTTCGACCAAAACTGGTAACTAAAATAATATGACAACAAAAGTTACATTATCAATATTAACATTCTAGATAAATTATTAATTGACATTGACAAGACTTTATCTTTGTCATATTAATCTAAAAAAAGCAGAAATAAAAATAAAAATTAGAAATACAAAATACAAACAAAACTATTTTAATTTTTTTTTTAATTTTTTTTTGCGTAAAAAGCAATATATTAATCTTGTTTTGGTAAAAATATAATTGGCTAGTTTAAGATCGCCATTATACCATTGTTTCTAAATACTGTGATCGCGTAAGCTCCCTAGGACGTCAATCTTGGAACACCATTTTTCATTGCATGCGTGAACGCATCAGTTGCGTTCGGATTTAGACGCGCGCTCGACGCCGGCGCATTTCAGCTAATTGCTTTTTTCAGTGCGTCGCTTTTGGCGGGAAAAGAGGATGCACGCTCCAATGAAAGGAGTTATGGCGGGAACATGAATATATGACGTTGAACTTGTCATGGGACGCCGCCGTATCAATGTCAAAGCACGTCAAAGTGAAGGTTTTTTTCGTGAAAAAAACTTACTTTGTTTTAACCGCTTAGTAGTTTTTTTAAACGTCCGTCGTGGAGAAAATAGCTGAACTCATTTACGCCGCTAGGAAAGTTATTAGTTATAATGATTTTGATATTTGAGAACAGATACTTGGTAATTGCTATTTGTTGTAGCTTAGATATAATATATACCTACCGAGTAGTTAGTAAAGTTTATTGTAGAGACTTCATTTATTACTTTTTTCGTTTGCGAAATGCCCCGACTTCGTCCAGTTTAAAATAATGTATACATAATAACATATAAGCCTCGAATAATGTACTTTATGGGTGAAAGAATATTGAAATCGCTCAGTGGTTCTGAAGACTATTCTCCAAGCATATTTATATATTTTTTCTAAATAGAAAAATACTAGAAATACATCAACACAAGTTATTCTCAGACAGGACAGAACTCAAAACCGCATCATTTATCATATCATACAGAAAAGCATAGCAAGTGCAACAATATTAAAATCATACAAGTGCAACAATATTATAATCTAAGAAAATCTTTTCTTTTTTTTATATTACCTATCTGCTTATAATTTTTATATATTTTTTGCATTTACAATGCTATCTTATAAGATAAATTATTTTAAAAGAAAACTACTAGAAAAAATCATCGCCTGAGAATTCACTTGTGAATTTGTAAAATAAATCATCTAATTGGTGCAGATTGAAAAAAACAGAAAGTAGAACAGAAAATTCGTCAATAAGTTTCCCTACACATGCCAACCTTAGAAGTACTTTACTCATGAACGAACTTCGCACCGTTACTGAACATTCACAATCGTCGACCGAACGCGTCATCCTTGTCTCTGAATATACATGAAAGTAATTAGAACTCCGAGCCACAAATCAATCGATGTCCGACCATAGACAGTGGTGACAGTATTATCCCGCGCAGGTCGGACGCGCGTGAAATTAAACTGCCGCCCACCTCTCATCGCGCGTGACAACTAATTTATAACAGGCGTGTGCGATAATGATCGGATCGAATATGAAACAATCTTAAAAAACATTTTTAATTATTCACAATTACGAAACACAAAAAAATCACAATATTGTTTTATAAAAGACTGGCCAGTTATATTATCTTTTTTATCTAGAACTTTAATTTAAAAATGGAATATGTTCCATTCTTTTGTTTCATGGCGACAGTCTTTTTTTTCTGCGATTTGTTTCTGTTTCCCTGACGGTAGTAATTCCTTTTTTGTATTTAGGCTGACTGAAAGTATATTCATAAGAATAATTTTTAAACACATACTAATCAAAAGATTAGTTAGATTATTTTATTTATTACCAGCCAGTTATATCAGAATATGCCTTATGATTAAGTACGTGTCTTAAACTTAAATATTAGATAGAATTAGGCGTTACTTGGCGGAAGTCCATGTCTATTAGTAAAACAAAAATTTGTAGCTTATTTCCGCAACATCCAAACAAAGTACACCGCGCGCCCGCTTGCAATTAAATGCAGATTAGATTATTTTAATAGAAAAATACTGGAAAAATT
The DNA here is from genome assembly GCA_927399485.1 of Calamotropha paludella. NCBI lineage: Eukaryota > Metazoa > Arthropoda > Insecta > Lepidoptera > Crambidae > Calamotropha > Calamotropha paludella. The sequence goes on along the minus strand of OV656820.1, from coordinate 22,860,423 downwards.
CGACTCGGCTCACAAGTGAATTCTCAGGCGGGAATCGAACCCGCAACAGTATTTTTCTATTAAAATAATTTATCTTATAAGATAGCACTGAAAAAATGCAAAAAAAAAAAAATACAAAACTGGCTGTTTTATCTTAATCGATTGCCCAAACATTTGTAACAATGTTTCATTCGAATATGAGAGGATGTTCCTCTCATTGATAAGACAACGCTGGCCTACAGCGTAAAATTAGAAAGGTACTGGAAAATTTCGACGAGAGTTCAAAAGGCTCGGTAGCTCAATTGGGACAGCATCGGACCGAACTTCTAAAGGTTGCGGGTTCGTCATTTCCCGCCAGAGAATTCACTCGTACCGAGTCGATTTTTTCAGTATTTTTCTATAAATTTTTTTTCGATCATCCCAGAGCCAATGTTTTATGGCCACAACCTTTTTATTTTTGCTTTTTTCAAAATTCGGGCTCCGTCACGTTCTAGTCCTAGACGGCTTAGTTCGATTCATTACAAAAAATACGAGTTCCAACCATCTGTTTGGTTCGTTTGACTGGCCAAATATTACTAACTCGAGCTCCCCGTGTTTCACAAAACACATTTAGCACCTATTAATCCACTCTGGGCCCGCTTGATGAGTTATGGCATATCTTATAGTATATAGTCGTCTTATAGACGAAAGTCCATAGCTATTCCATGTGCTGTCTCTGCAGTGGGCATATTAAAAAGCTGATAAATAGGGTCCTACATTTATTGATAGTTTTAGTTTTTGTATCCACAGACAGACGGACTTGAAGTACCTAACTACATAAGAGTTCCTTTTTGTTTTATTATGTTACTCTAAAAATAGTAAACATACAGTAGACGTTTAGGTAAACGAAACACATATATTTTTCATATGGTGTCACTGTTTTAAATTCAGAGCTGCTAACTAAAGAGATTTACCCCATAGCTAGGGTAATTTCCATCCAAGTTTTCAAAATAGCCTTTTGCATGTATATTTAGACATAAGCATTGTGATGACAAGAAGTTCTTACAGCCAATAGTATGTTCTCATAATAATATGATAGACAATGATAAATGTTTAAACAAATATGTCAAATGGTTACAACAAAGTTACAATAGGTTAGGAAATAAAATTGACCTTTTATATATATATATATATACTATAACTCGGGAAGTTATGGCGTAACAGACATTGCGCCATTGAAGCTGATCCATGGGAGCTTCGCTCACTTCGTTCTCTCCGCTCCAATCATTAAGAGGCGTGTGTCTGTTGGAACTCCCATAAATATGGACGTGTCCCAAGCATTAATATTGGGTCCTTTACTCTTCTTGATCTATATTTTCTTTATTAAGCTAAAAATCTACGTGTAACAATGCTGTTTGCAAATAACACTTTCTTGATTTTTATTGTTTCTAGAAGCAGTATTAGCTCTGATGATGTTAATAGTGCTCTATCAAAGTTTCCACATTGGTTCAGCAGTAACAATTCATCGCTAAATTTAAAGAAACCAGAATGAATAAATTAAACTCGCCTTAATGGCATAAGGCAAGTTAACCAATACATAAACTTGAATAACGAAGTAGTTGAATCGGTTAAAAAAAAACTGGTTGGTTGCCTGTAAAGTCGGTATACGGGCGAAAGTTTTACGTGACAACGACTTTGAGTGGTAAAATAATTTTAATGTGAAATTTCATTCGTATAGTAGGAAGAAGGATGAAACAATAGTAACAATTTAAAACATTTATTTATACAAAGAATTATATTTAAAACATTAATTTATAGGCACGCGTCCCTTCCACTTTTTATGTCTGTCTCTCTCGCTCTTAGGCGGGCTAACCATGCCCGAGTGGAAGGGACGCGTGCCTCTCACTCGCTCTCATTGTAAGCGCATAACGTGAGCGGAGCGTAACGCAGTTTCTTGAAGTGTCACCCGGCAAACCAATTTATACGACGTTGTCACGTCAAAAAGAAAAGTAAATATACTTTTCGTAATATAATTTTTTAGTAAATATATTTAATTTTCAATATTGATCAATTTTATCAAAAATATGTCGTTGGATTTCAATCATTTACTATTGCATCATCGTTGCAAGTCCGATACTTTGGTGTGTAAGAAAACCCAACAGTTTAAAATTTTAAGACAAATAGCGCCATCTGTATTTTGTTAAAAAACTATACTTAAAAGCAATGCCTACATTGTGTTGTGCGTTTAAAAGCAGACACTACGATTACCCTTTGTTATAGGATTAAGAGTAAATTGAGTGGGAGAGAGACGCAAGGCATTCGGCGGGCCTCTCTCTCGTTCGGTGACTCATCGTAACGTTACCGAGCGTTACACTTTTTCATAAGTGACTCCCAGCCGCAACCTAATTTAAGACGTTGTCACGTCAAAATACAATTTAAGTATTGCATAACATTCACGATTACGTAAACTTGGTAGACTCGTGGACTCAGTTCTGCAGCGTGCGCTTTTTATCATAACTTGTCATAATTTTAAAGCTTATTATAATATGGCATCTCTCTTGAAACATCTCTTAGGTGATGGAGTGTGGGGTGTTTGCGTTACCTTAAATATGGATGAGCGAAGCAATGGCCGCTTCTTATGTCACGAATGCTGCCTTGGAAGATTGGTCTGCTTTTAAACTACTAGTATTATCGTCAATTATCTTTATTTAAATTATTACATTTGAATGTTGCTTTTATAAACTCATATTTTTGATCTTCTGTGTGTCATAAAAATGTTTTATTATGCTTTTTTAAAACAGATATTTTTCAACTTTTTTGTAATCAGCGATACAAGCCTGTATACTGATGAGTATTTCGGGTTACAGCTATTGCTTTCCCGTATACCCTTATACTTACTTACAAAGTTGGCGCAGCGACCCAAAGAGTCTTGGCTTTCGATAATAAAAGCTTCCACTTGGGTCTCTCCTACCAGTCATCTGCGTGGAGCTCGTGCAAGTCTCTTCTAATCTCGTCTCCCCAGCGGTACCTGGGACGGCCAACTGGCCGACGACCACTTGGCCGTACCACGTATACTCGTTTCACATCACGATCTTTCTCTATTCTCTCGAGGTGGCTGTGCTAGCGAAGTCTGTGTACTTTTATGTGTGCTTGTGTGCATACTGGCCCCTGAATCCTTCTCCAAATTGTTCTCTCCGCTACCAAGAGTTTGGTCTCTTCTTTGAGTGCCAGTATCCAGGCCTCACATCTGTTCGTCAATATAGGTCTTATTGCTGACTCGTATATGCCGTTTTTTGTGCGTTTACTAAGAAGCTTGGACGCTAATAGAATATGTAGGGTGTTCTGTATTCTGGTGTCTATTTACTTTTCCCTGGTGTTGGTATCTGTTATGATGCAACCTTTACAATCTAGCAATTGCAACACCGAGTTAATGTCAAAACAATGGGTTTGCGGTGCGCGAATGTCACGCAGTTTTGTCAGTTTAAATGTTGTGTTTGTCGCTATACCCTTATTTTATCAGTTGTGGCCTCAATTATTGTTATAAATGCTTTATAAATAGCAATTACTCATCCTTATTATCAGAGCAATTTTTATAACACTATTAGCAAGCCATCTGTGACTGTAGCAGTAATCAACATGATGTTTTGCCAAAAAATTACTTTTATATGGTTATTGGGGTGTATTTTAGTTTGTGAATGTAAATATGGCTTTATAACATGGACAGGGAGTAAGGCAGAGATATCCGTGAGTGATTATTATGCTGATATACCGGACGTTCACGTTGCGAGAGCCACATACAACAATGAAATCAACTCCACCGGGTTTGTGCTTATTTCTCTATTAAAATATATTCTAGCTTTCAATTTAAAGGAAAGTATATGAAACTGGCAAATTTAAATTGTCTATTAATTATGAATTAATTTGTATCTATAGCATAAGTCTTATAGTAAATTAATAAATAAATATTGCTTACTTTAGGCAAGGTTTATTGGTGTAAATATATGAAATATTTTTATGAATTATATGAATACATTTCTTTTAATATTTCCACACAAATCTAAGCTCATTGTGGGGGATTTTTAAGAATTGAATAATCCAACATATATACAGTACTACTGTATTTTAAAAGGGAACAACAAATTTGAAATGAATAAATAAAACAACCGTTTACAGTTATAACTAACAATACTGTATTAAATTATTGATTATTATCATTATATAATTATTCAACAATTTATTCAAAAGATATTTATTAACATACAGTTGTCTGAAAAATACCATATTTTTCAATACACGCTATTATTTCCTCTAAGTCCTGACAGGTTAAGTTTAGTAATTCCAATGTAAGCTTGTTTTTAGCTTCTCATAAACTAATAATAATAAGTTTGTTATATTCTTAGATTACATATTAATAACATGATAAATGCTATTATAACTTAGCGCTATGAGTTTAATAGTTCTTGATGCCCCTTAAGTGTAAGATTTAGCAGGATGTTACTTGTACCAAGTATCAGTGAGGTAGCAGTCCGGCATACTCAACATTTATTTCAGGACCAAGCGTTGGACCCTTTCCAGCTGAGTGAGAATAAGATGAGTATTAGCAGCTCTTCCACCAAGATGCACTATGTCAAAAAAGACAGGCTTAGATAAATGTTGATTATTTTAAGTACTTTCCACAATGAAATGTTAAGCATCAAACCCATGATATAAGTGTATTTTTTATTCCTGTGAAACATAGCATATGAAACTCTCTTAATCTCTTAAGTCACCATTACTTTTGTGCCAGGCCTCAGCCTCCACTGGTTGATGTTCTGTTGACTGTACTATAAACAATTAATAATTATTTAAATTGTGTTTGTTTTATGAATCATCTTTTCCATGTACAATATTAAACAGGATGTGGTGAGCTATCTTCACTTTTATAAATTATAAATTTCTGTAGAAGGCCTTTGTTGACTTCTGGCCTAGTTGAATAAAGACTCCTTTGGCAAATATCAATTAATAGTTGTAGATTTTTTAAATAAAGAATATTAACAAATGTGAGAAACATATTATTAAAACTCTTGTTAAACCCTCATGGTCAGGGGCTGTCCGTTAATCATGTGATCTTTTTTTTTGTATATTATTATACTATATCACGTGTAGTACCTACAAATAATCTTATTTTTTTTTAAATATTTTTAAAATACAGGTATAAGTATCATCTAATTTCATTATAGAAAATTAAAGACTACAATAATAACGTTTAGAGGTAGATAGAGAGGTTGCAGGTTTTGGGGTGGGTGGGATCTAACTCCTAGCGGTCCACCCCGAGCAACGGCATCACGGACCAACTCGGCCCATGGTGAAGGCTGATGATCCCAGCAGCGGTGGTAGGCCCCGTAAGGGGCCGCCTGGCTTGCGACCATCATCCTGCCGAAATCCGTCGCCAAGCAGCTCTGCTGCGTTCCGTTGGAGGCCGGGAGTACCAGTGACAACTGATCCACACACATTCGGTATCGGTCTTAGCTCCACTGGGGTCGTCCGACCATTGTGGAGTGAAATCCGTATCGATCTGCTCTCCTCCGCATGATAGCCCCAGGGGCATGAGGTGGGTATGGCGTTACGAGTCAGCAAATTGGGACGAGATGCGTATTTTATTTGCATCTTATCCTTGGCGGCAAACTTGCTTCTCTTCGAGCGACCCATCGTGTACCGCTGATGCGATTGCAGATGTAATTCGGCAGGGAATGGAGGATTTTATTCCATTCTCCGACATCCCGCTCGGTTACAAGTCCCGGCCTTGGTATAATGCGGCCTGTGCTCGTGCTGAGGCCCGAAAACAGTCTGCTTACCAGGCTTGGGTGCATATCCGCGATCGCAAGGTCCGCGCACGGAGAATCCGATCGAAGAAGAGAGCCTATAATTCGGCCGCCAAGTCATGCAAAAGGGTCATTCTTAAAGCAAGATTCGACCACATCAGCCGAATAGGGACGAAACTGTCATCCTACCCGAATGGAAGTAAACAGTTCTGGTCCCTTTTGAAGTCAGTCGAAGTGAATTTCTGCCGTCCTATGTTATTCAAATTCAAATTATTTATTTGCTGAAACCTGTTACCACCTTTGCTGAAACCTGACGGGTCACTGGCTCATTCTGCAACTGAAAAATCAAGTTTATTTGCCTCTCTGTTTGCAAGCAGTTCCCGTCTAGACACCGGCTCTCAACAACCACCAAACATACCTCGATGTGATTCTTCAATATCAGAGATCACAATTCACAATAAACAGGTCCGTAGAGTCTTACTTGGTCTGGACGTGAATAAGGTCAGTGGTTCTGATGGTATACCAGCAAGAGTACTGAGGTATTGTGCACCCGAGTTGTCTCCTGTGCTAAACCGCTTGTATCGCCTCTCTCTCAAAATAAGAACCGTACCAAAATCCTGGAAGTTTGCCAATGTGCAGCCAGTACCCAAAAAGGGTTGTCGTGCCGACCCATGCAATTACCGACCGATCGCCATCACTTCCATATTATGTAAAGTAATGGAAAAAGTGCTGAACAGTAAGTTGCTCTCGTACCTAGAAAACAATGATCTTCTCAGTGACGGTCAATATGGGTTTCGCCGTGGACGTTCAACTGGGGATCTTCTAGTTTATGTGACGCACTGCTGGGGCGAGGCCCTCGAGATGCACAACGAAGCACTTGCCGAGTCACTTGACATCTCGAAGGCTTTTGACAGGGTTTGACACGCTAGTCTACTGCGCAAACTTCCTGCGTATGGTATCCCCGCTGACTTTTGTAGCCGATTTCCTGACAGAACGGTCGATCAGAGTAGTTATCGATGGCTGCTCCTCTGACTTAGTGGCTATTGATGCCGGAGTTCCTAAGTGGTCTGTTCTCTCTGCGACACTTCTCCTGCTGCACATCAATGACCTGTTGATACCTGGAATTGTTGGGTATGCAGACGACAGTACTGTCGTAGAGAGATACCTGTCTAATTCAAAAGCCAGCGGTGACGACGTGATATTGATGAGAGAGGCCATGGTTGAGCGAACGAATCAGAGGTTGAGCCACGTTTCCCAGTGGGGTGACAGTAACCTCGTCCATTTCAACGCCTCCAAAACGCAAGCGTGTATTTTCACTGCAAAAAGGAGTTCCTTCAACCTCACTCCTACTTTCCGAGGTACATCTGTACCTGATACCGACAGCCTTGAGCTTTATGGCATAGAGTTTTCGTCAGATCTCAACTTCGGCGCCAACATCGAACTACAGAAGTAGTAAGCCGCTTTCGTTTTTTACGCGTTTGGCGAAAAAATAAATACTAAATAAATACGTCACTCCGCTTTTCGGTTCAGTATCCCGCGTTTGCTGAAAAAATAAATACACGTGATATATTACTACACCCCCCCTCCCCCTTTGCGATATTTCGTGATTTTTTCATGGACCCCTCCCCCCCCTTTCGAGCCTAACGTGATTAATGGACAGCCCCTAAGCTAAATGCTTGTGTTAGGAATGGGTCCAAGTCCATAGTACATCGGCAAGAATCGAACTAGATCTGCCTTTAACGGCTGTTTTGAATTCTATCTTCAGAGTGTGGTCCCGAATGGTAATATTATAATCTCTCATACCACAATATACAAGCAATTTGTAATAACTTTGAACTCAAGTAACATATTATTGGATTACTTTTACTTCAAAACTGACCTGTTAATTTTAAGGGACTTTAACCTCACTTAGCCTCTCGGTTGGACCATTGTGCGTGTTTTGGGTTATCTTCGTTCTCCAACCAACCCAGTACATCCGTAAAGGTTAGCAGCCTTTCCAGATTACTGCAGACTTCCGGGTGCTATGCTGTAGACTAAAAAAGCTGTGTCCGTTGGTCTACCGTGTTCGTGCATCTACATACAGGGTTGTTTGTCACACCAATAATACATAGGTGCGTGTTTATAAAGGACAATGACCAAATGTCCAATTATTGTGCCAATAATTTTTCTGATTTTGATTTGATGCCTCCGGAACTGCATTCTTTGTTTGTCTGCATCCTTCACTGTTTTTCACCCATTTTGATATGTTTCTTCTGTTTTAAGATGCAACACAGCCATGTTTTTATTTGGCAGTAGTGGACCGTATTTGAGTTGTATTTGAGCCAATTTTGACTAGTTCGCCTGCTGCATCATAACAGAGTGAGATACTGTGTCCCAAAATGGACCTATAAACTAATATAACTATTTTCAGATGGGCCTATCTAGAACTTCACACATCAGGAGACTCACCTGATGAGCAGCAAGCGTATGCTGCAGGATATTTGGAGGGGTACCTCACCAGAGACCTTGTTTGGATGCATTGGCAGAATGTTCTTAAAGGGTAATTGATTTAGCAAATAAATAAGGAATTTGGCTAGAAGTAGCAGAATGAATATAAAAACTTGTTTTAATTTAGTAATTTTAATAGCATTTCTAAATGCAAAAATATTGATGTTGGTTTTTTGAATCAAAGCTATAAAAATGGGTAAATTGGTTTGAAATTTTAAATTTGAATATCCAGGATTTATTTGACAATGATTAGATGAAGTTGTGGCACTTGTATTTGATACAGAGTAAAAGTATATTTACACTTACAACATCTAAGTCACTGTTTACTTTTCCTTACTGTTTACCTTTTATTAATTTTAATGACTGAAGGTGAATATAAACTTTTGAATTTAACTGTCTGCACTTACAATTTAACTCCCTGTTTTGCAAAAAAATACAGCATGAAATGCGAGGCATAGGCTGTTTACACATTGCGACGCTCGCCTTATAAAGTCTGTGATTTGTATTCACCCTTATTGCTTTATACAATAAGATCTTTTTCCCACAGATATTGCCACAACAAAACTGATGTGTGCGGCTTAATTGAGGATTTTGTTGACAAAAATGAGGCATACATGGCGTCTATGATTGAGAAGTATCCTGATGACCCTTACTGGTATCATGTAAGATGTAAAACTATTTAATTTGCCTATATATTGTCCATATCGCAGCTTTCATACTATAGGGGCACAATAACAAAAACATGATTGTTAGGAAAACGCGTTTAAAGAATTTTGAGCCCCTGTATTTTCATAAAATCGGTCACAAATAAATTAAACTATTAATAGCAATAACTAGTGATGGGATAAATTTAATATGCGATAAATATTTCATGCTTAGTGGACATACTCTTATGATGTTTTATGATTTTGCTTTATAGAATTAGGTATTCACATTACGTGATTCTATAAGATAAATACGTTTATGCCAGTGTCTCGGCAGCTCGGTGGTCAGTGCACTCGCCCGGAAAGCAAAAGGCTTATTTTATTTTATAAAATTATCTTCTTTTATTTCACTATTTAGTGAAGTAAAATTTATATCAAAATCTATTACTACTCTTCTAAAGTTGGGCTACCTAAAAGTACTTATTTTAAGTGCAATTTTATAAAGCTTTTCATTCATTTAGTATTCCTATGTTCGAATATCTACAACAGCCCATAGGCCCAATCGCGATAAATCTTGAACATTCTCGCGAACTCGTACGTTTTCTTGAGCAACGAAGTGGAATTTATGCTATATTTTTATATCAAAAAAATTGTAATTAGAAAAAAAACAACTTTGATAATTTAACACACCCCCTTGCTAGCCGGGCGCGAACTCTGCTAATTGGCCTACTCGAGAGTGATAATTAATAAAAAAAGGTAAAAATTAATAGCTTCAATTACGACATTTGTGTGACGCCATAACTCTATGAGTTCTTAACCGATTTTCGTATTTTTTGTAATGATCGAACCAACAAGTTTAGGAATAGATCGTGACGGAATTTTGAAATTCGTAAAAATAAAACAGTTATGACCAAAAAACATTATATATATATATATATATATATATACTAGCTGTCCCGGCCACGCGTTGCTGTGCCGACTGCAGTGCCATCTGCCGGACTGATTTGTGAATCTAAACCATTCTCAGATCCCCTTGAACACACACCAAAAAATTTATTCAAATCGGTCCAGCCGTTTAAGAGGATTTCAGTGACATACACACTCACAGAAGAATTATATATATAAATATATATATATAAATATATATATATGTCGCAGCCAACTGGTTAAAATAGCCGTTCAATCAAACAGGTAGCCCTTTGACTGAACAACGCCATTCAATCACACGGCTATACGTCGTTTAGCCGACTTGTTGACTGCAACGTTCAACAGTACAGCTGGACGACGCTTAGCCAACTGGTTAAATGGCAAATTAACTAAGGTGACCCATAATTTCTGTCTCTTTAATAACACTTGTAACGTATATTTACTACTTTCTTTCCGAAAAATATTTTGAAACAGTCACAAACACCGGCTACTTGACGCCATATTGAAAACAAAACCCACCTAGCGCCGCGGTGGTGAACGCTGAACTAATCCAATTAGACGGCGGCTTTTGAATCAGCTGTAGTGTTGAAAGTTTTGAGTGACTCAAATACGTGTGATTGAATGGCGTTGTTCAGTCAAAGGGCTACCTGTTTGATTGAACGGCTATTTTAACCAGTTGGCTGCGACATATATACCGACCTCATTCTAGAGCTCATATTTTTGAAAGCAATATGGTGCTTTGCTAGCAGCTTTATGCTTAGCGACTGCATCCACCTAGTCTTAATTAAGGTGTGGTATGTCTATTTTCAGATAAAATTGTACTACACTCAACTGGAAGGTCTAGCTATTGGATACAATGAGGCTACCTCGAACCCTTACGAGCTACTCACAGTCCGGGACATCATGTATGATTGGCTTTTCTTTCTTCTTTCCTCTACAGAAATGAAATGAAATGTTATTTTAAAGAAAAACGTTATATATTCACTGAAAATCTATTTTCAGTGAATATATAACATTTTATTTTATTTCAGAAATTTCGCCAATCCAACTTTCTTTAGGTATTTCTCTTAAAATTATAAATATTATTTAGGAGACTATAAGTTTAACAAAATGAACGTGTAAATATTACAACTGTTTGTCTCTCAATAAATAAATAAATAAATATTTCTTACATTCACACCAATTAGCCTAGCCCAAAGTAAGCACTGTAAGGCTTGTGTTATGGATACTTGGGTAACGGATAGACATACATATATGATACATAGATATGTAATATTCATAGAAATATATATAAACACCCATGACTCAGGTACAAATGCTCGTATTCATCATACTAACATCTGCCCCTTCCGGGATTTGAACCCAGGACCATCGGTGCGAAAGGCAGGATCGCTACCGTTGCACCAAACGGTCGTCAAAGTCAAATAAATAATAATTAAAAAAAATAAAATTAAATAAGTGTAAAAAATTAAGTCAATTTTTTTATTAATTTCTTTTATATGGATAGTTTTTTGGTTTCATAATATGACTGTAATTGTTAATTGTGATTTCTACCTCAAAATATGCATATATTATTTAAATATACAGTATTTTGTCTTATCGTTTCCCAGCTGGATCAACATGCTGGGTGACCTGGACGAGCTCGCGTTCGCCCTCACTCTGCCACCGGAGACGCCCGAGGAGTTTCTGTTCGGAGATCATTGTTCTGGGCTCGTCAAACTATTGCCCGACATGTCGGATCTGTACACCTCCCAGGTCACCTGGAACAGGTACCATCATATGATTCATAATAGGGCAACTGAGCAAATGCACAATAATCATACTACAAGTATGCTGTTAAAAACTTCCTTTTAAGAATTTCTAAAGGAACTTTCCTATATTGGCTCGTTTCTGGGTGTTGTGATACCGTCGTTGTTTCTGAATTTCATAATACAAGTACTTTAGCTATGTTTTCAATTTAATTTTTTCATTCACAATGCAATATTTCTATAAGATATAAAATACGTGTGTAAAAAACAACTACACCTCCGAGCCCTCAGGTAGGTACTAGCTCATAGTAGAAGTTGAAATACGTTTGTAAAATTCGACACGTTTGCCAGCGTCTCGGTAGCTCAGCGGTCAGAGCAGTCGCCCGGATAGCGAAAGGTCGTAGGTTCATATCTTACCTGAGGGCTCGGAGGCGTAGTTGTTTTTTACACACGTATTTTATATCTTATAAGTACTTTAGCTATTTTTGTTTATGTTATACTAGCTGTTGCCCGCGACTTTGTCCTCGTCAAAAAGTAATAAAAACTGTGAATTATAACAACAATATTAACATGAACAATGCAGACGAGATATAAGTTTCAGTATTGTTTTCTTTTGCTTAATTATTAAGAAAATCAATCATAATTAATAAATTACTCAGCTTATTACCGAAAATAAAATACGTGGAAGGCTTATGTGTGACGTAATATTGGACGATAAAAAAAAATATTGACATCGATATCCAAATTTAATAACGTCAACAAGTGTATCCCTAGTCAAAGACACCGCCCCGGCACGTGAAAGGTCAACTGGGTTCACGACCTTACTAGCAGATAGATACCGACTACAAATGAAAGAAAGTATTATCTCGTGCTGAATTTATAGTCGTTAACACCCATAAATTCGTTTTGGGCCCTCGTAGTTTTGGCCCATCATCCCCAAGGTGCTAGTTGGGACAATAGCAGACTGATGATAGAATAGATATTTTATTTATGTTTTTAATTTAATTTTTTGCATTCACAATGCAATATTTCTATAAGATTAATTAATTAATTTATGGCAGCTACCAGTCGATGCTGAGATTTCAGAAGATGTATGTCCTGAAGTACCATATGACCCCCACCAGTGAGGAGATCATCCCAGGATACAAGATGTCCCTCTCGTCCTACCCTGCTTTCGTACAGGTATATTATGTATTCAGCATCTAATGTCAATTTTTTTTGTTGAGTTTGCCCATAAGGGCAAGCAAAGGCTACAAATCCCATACAGCCTAGTCTTCAGTAATTAATTTATAACAAGGCATACCAATAGCGATATATATTACACAAGTCATGATAATTTACATTAGTTTTAGTTCAAATATATTTGCCTATTACAGGTACACGCAGCATTCGTCGTTTCTTAGGTGGTTACAAAATAAAGCTACTGTTTACTAAATAAATACTTAAATAAAATTAATAATAATCAAATTCATTATAAATAATATTAGCAGTCTTTGAAAATATAGTAGTATAGTATTAGTTATTTGGTATTTTATTTCGTTATATGCTTTACATTTCCGAACAATCGGGTGATTTAAGCCTAAATTAGCTTTGTGAGGCTGTAATTACAATTTTTAAATGATATATGATCAATTAATGATGGATAAATAATGAAACAACCATTTTCCCAAAATTAAAGATGCGGGGCTTTACTGAGAGAGCGTCGATAAACGCTTTCCACTATTTTGTTTTACTTGGCAACACTCATACTTGTGCAAAACTGAGTGGTTAATAATCCACCATTATTACACACTAATATCCACCACAGCATAAAATTTTACAAAACAGCCCGTAACAATGATGTTCCCATAGAGAAAAACATATATGGAATAGTATAGCAAAAAAACATTTAAAAGTTTTTTCTTAGTTTTTCTTACAAGAAAAGGCAACGGAGACATATTCCATACAGCCTCGTCATTAAATCCACTTTCATAATACCAATAAAGTTTTTCTTAATTAGATGATGAGACATGGTAATAGCTTAGGATTAAAGAATGATGCAGTCGATTGGCTGCATATATTGATACTACCGTATTGTTGCAGTCGACGGACGACTTCTACATAATATCTTCGGGACTGGTGGCGGCAGAGACCACCATTGGCAATACCAATCGCACTCTGTTTTACCACGTTCGACCAGTCGGACAGGTAACCTCGTCTATTCAGCCACAACAAATAATAGCTACGAGTTTTAAGATACATTTCTTTTATGATAAGTTCACGAAGGTATGATAATTTATTATATGTCATTAAAAATGCAAAAAATAAAATAAAAAATGTTTTATGATCTTGCATTGTCCTTAGCGGAAGTTCATATGCATTATAAAAAAGGGAAATCTCTGAACTCTGAAATGCGCAGTTGCTTACATGCTGAGACGGGTCCTTTTGGCCTGGAATACGTTATATTTGATTTTTATTTCTTGTAGATGTTATATACGCATATTTTATAGTAATTATATAATACTTAATTCTATTGTTTTTTTATTCATATAGGTTATTTTTATATATATAATATATATATAAAATTACTGTGTTTGAGTCCAGATAAATGGTTCTTTCAAAATATGTAGCTTACTTCCGCAAAAGCAAGCAAAAAGCATCGCCCGCCCGCAAATAAATGCAGATACTAAGATACAATTAATTATTTTAATAGAAAAATACTAGAAAAAATCGACTCGCCTCACAAGTATATTTCTCACTTGAGGAAAAAATATAAAATCATGAAAAAAATAATCCATACCTGTTTCGCCACCACACGGGGCATCATCAGGAGTTCTTAGACTGTGCAATATGACTGCACTTAGGTGCAAGGTGTATCACTGTCTTGTCTTCGCTATCTGTATTTATTTGCGAAATACAAATTAATATACATATTTCGCAGAATTCATAACAAAAACTTCAATGTTTTTATTTTTTTATGAATTCCAGAAATTCCGCCTGCCTGGGATCCAATAATAAAAAAAAAATTCTTCACACACACTACACTGGTCGCTGGCACAATTTCCGAACTGGTAGTGGACTCAGTAGTATACAATGTAATCGTAGTGAGAATTTAATAACTTAATAAAATGCAAAAACAAACAATTGGATTAATTTTGCAAGCAAAATATCAGCTCAATCGAAAACCGAGGAGTGGGTCGAATATAACTTGCAAGATTTAATTACAGACACCGAGACAGTTGAAAGTAAATGAAAGCTTGTAAAAAGACTCGGCTTCTCAACCAAGAATCGAACCCACTACCTGTGGACATACGGTCCAATGCTTTCCCAGTCTACATCAACATTTTAAGCAATAAATGAATTTGAATTCAGGTGTTGGAGTACGCGAGGGCGATGGTGGCCAACCGGCTGGCCCGAGATGGCAAACAGTGGACGGACATCTTCAGGAAACACAACAGCGGCACCTACAACAACCAGTGGTAAGGGGGAAGCTACTTTTATTAAATAAAAAAAATATTTTATTTTATTCAGCCAACGCATTTTTGACAAAAACAATTGAAATTTTAATACAGAAAATATGAGAAATAACACATTATCTTAAATCATTTACACTGGATTAAGACTCTCTGTGTGTGTGTTTGTGTGCGCACGTGTGTTGTGTGTGTGAATGTATTTGGTGGGTGTGTGCGTGTGTATGCGAGTGTGTTGTGAGTATGTGTGATGTTATCTTATATTGAAGTATATAAATTTACTAATATTTATTCATATATAACAAATCATATTTCATCGTAATTCAACATCATCAAATTAAGACGAGAACTGACTGAAGAAGAGGCTGTATATTTGTACCCTTTGCCTTTCCCTAATAGAATATAGTGAACCCCCGGTTATCCGGCCCCTGTCTAATTCGATGCCTCCTGTAATCTGACATGCCTATCACTGTTGAATGTACTATCGAGGTCTCTCGTGCCTTACCACTTCGTAGAAATTTTCGTTTGAAGTGATCGCATCGGACACGCCCACACGTCGCATAATTGGCTTCGTATTTTACTACGATTTATACTACGGCCAATCATAAACAACTAGTTTAAAAATCGCCCTTGATATCAGTACTGTCAACTGTCAATCTGCTTTACGCGTTCGTGGCGCCATTGTTGAATGAATGGAGCGGGGCGTGGCCTGAAACGATAGGCATCGTGCAGTGTGCAAGCGACTTTCGACTTAGGACTGATAAGGCGCTAGAGGCTTCGATAGTACACAAACATTATTTGTGTACTATCGAAAATAATTTGGCAAATCTTCACTAATGTAGGTAATAAAAACATGTTGCAACTTGTACACGCCATCACTACACTGCACTGTATTGTGACACGTGTCGATTTGATTCTGATGGTACAGTTTGAATTTGACTACACAATATGATAGCGGATCGGCCTAACATGCGTTCATTGTTTACTAGTTCAGAGAGAATATAATCATCTTGATGTGTAATTTGTCAGAATACAAGGTTCTTTGTTTCAAAAAATTCCGAACTATGGGGGACCTTAAGCAACACTCTTTAATCCGAAAAATTCGATAATCCGACTGCAAAAAGTTTGTGGGATTCTACTATAATTCTACTATAATTACAAAAAAAATGTAGGTAACTGATAAGTATGATGACAGGTATATCGTGGACTACAACAAATTCAAACCCCGGACAGAACGCCATCCAGGGACTGTAAAGCCTGGTCTTCTATGGGTGGTGGAGCAGTTGCCCGGGATCACTGAAGCCGCTGACCTGTAAGTGAATCGTTCCCCAATATCTGTTAGCGAGAGAGCTCATCTTGCATGCTCCATCCTTGTTCGCTTTAATACGTCAGTGGAAAAAGTGAGACAGATAAAGGGTCTATGAGATTTTTAGACAACATTTTTATGTGGTGAGGTTCATCACGCGTATTTATTTTAATAAAAAACATCCATTAGTTATATTATAAGCAAGATTATATTGTATTGTGCCACACTTACAAGGGATTCATCCAGAGTAGTTGTCTGAATTATCAACTTGTAAAAAAAGATGCAGTGATTACTTTGTAAAACATGTCCGTTTCAACCGCGCGGCCACCTCATAATATTTGATGAAACTTTGCCAGGAATTAGTGCTAATTTGTTACTTTACACACCTCTTTTCGTGAATTTGTTACAAAAAAAACTAAGACGCTATCACAAAAAATAGGTGGCCGCTAGAACCGCCACTTGCCGTAGTCATCGTCCGTGATTACACAGAAACTATATAATGCAGATAGACGAATGATGCATCAAAAGAAAGGTCTTAATTTGTTCAATTTGTTACAAAAATAAAAAACGTGAAAACGTACATAAACAAAAAGTTATGCAATATTTAGTTTTCAGGTTATGAGTAGGTAGGTATGTCACCATAAATATCAAATTAATAGAGGCTAATGTGTATGGATAATTAGTTACTAATTTGTTACAGCGAATAAACGTAAAAAAATACTAGAAAGTGGGTTCAATAATTTGTTAGTCGATTTTAGTTGGCCGCTCGGACGGCAATATGCCTAAAATACAATGGCATTTATCTCGTTATTAAAAGTAGGTTTAAGCTTAGTTAGAGTACTAGTCGACGGGTAACGTAACCTAGTTTAGATAAATATGGCGAATATAACTGCAGCATTCATATTTTAGAAAATATTTGCAAAAACGGTAATATGAAACCGTATGAGAGTAGGGTGACTATGATTATTGGAATTTTCGATATTCATATCTTATTTTTTTAGGGAGAGTGCTTATATAAATACATTTTAAGTTAAGACATACTTTATATTACCATTTTTGATATTTGCTTTAAAATATGCTTATAGTATTTCTGTTAATAATGTTAGTGTGAGTGGAGTAAGAAATTAAGCTATTATCTATCTATCCTATGTATACAATGTGTCCCGTCACCAGTGTCGGAGCCTTTAATGATGTGAAATATTTGGCATTTTTGGCTCTGACGGCCGCCATTTTGTTTTCTTGATAACCAAGACCTGGGCTCTGAAAATAATTCGACCACCACTACCCATGTAAATAATCAGCATTAAAAAGGTGTCATTTGATAGCTCAACATGTAGACAACAGTTACACAGCCATCATGTTTCAATTGTCATGGAATAAAAAATAGAAAAAAATAATGAAAGAAAAACAAATATGTATATGCAACCAACGTTTAAATAACGCGGGCGTTTACGGCCGGCTGGTATTGAAGGAGAAATATTACGATTAGTTGCATCCAAAGGAATAGAACTCTACACACAATCACATAGAGCGCGTGGGGGCACGGGCCAGTTGCGGCGCAACGGCATCGGCTTGGATCGCATGGCTACTGTAAAATTTTCTTTTATTAAGGCACCAATATGTTAACAAGAACATATAATTGGACGTATTTACATGGTAAAGAACCAACCCACAACTTCACTTAAATTGACGTAAGTATGACAAAATGGCCTTAATGTCATATACTTACACGTCACGAAAACAGCTGTCGCAATAAAGTAATAACTTTATTCACGTCATCATAAAATTGTAAAAATCAAACTTACCGTAGTCAATTTGGATCCCTCTGCAATACACTTTTTGGTGGTGACTTCTATATTAACAAATCATATAAGTGGGCACAACTCATAGCTAAGCACTTTTAGACACTTCTGGATTTACTGATAATTGTAAATTAGTAGTATGAAAATCACGGGAATTAAATACGTACGAGCACACACTTCAAAATCCAGCACAATAATGACAGACAATATTCACAACGGACAATAATCGCTTTTTAAACCCCTTCCGACAAATATTTTTAACAATAATTTGGAAACAAAAGAGATCCTTTTTCGGGAATCGTGGCCATCATAAAACACCTGCGGAATGTCAATGAAACGAAAATCTTATCAGTAAATACTTTAAAGAATTAAGAACAATAGACATCAATATGGCTGCAAAACTGCATATTCCTTCAAACAGAGTACAACATTAAAAACATGCCTTTGTACTAATATATTCATAGTCACCCTACTCTCATACGGTTTCATATTACGGTTTTTTGCAAATATTTTCTAAAATATGAATGCTGCAGTTATATTCGCCATATTTATCTAAACTAGGTTACGTTACCCGTCGACTAGTACTCTAACTAAGCTTAAACCTACTTTTAATAACGAGATAAATGCCATTGTATTTTAGGCATATTGCCGTCCGAGCGGCCAACTAAAATCGACTCTAACAAATTATTGAACCCACTTTCTAGTATTTTTTTACGTTTATTCGCTGTAACAAATTAGTAACTAATTATCCATACACATTAGCCTCTATTAATTTGATATTTATGGTGACATACCTACCTACTCATAACCTGAAAACTAAATATTGCATAACTTTTTGTTTATGTACGTTTTCACGTTTTTTATTTTTGTAACAAATTGAACAAATTAAGACCTTTCTTTTGATGCATCATTCGTCTATCTGCATTATATAGTTTCTGTGTAATCACGGACGATGACTACGGCAAGTGGCGGTTCTAGCGGCCACCTATTTTTTGTGATAGCGTCTTAGTTTTTTTTGTAACAAATTCACGAAAAGAGGTGTGTAAAGTAACAAATTAGCACTAATTCCTGGCAAAGTTTCATCAAATATTATGAGGTGGCCGCGCGGTTGAAACGGACATTGTAAAACTGGATTTAATTAAATTTATTTATTACTGTTATACAAACAAAAACCGTATTGTTTTACCACCCCAGGAACACAGAGCTTTTTTCATGGCTATGTTGCCAGCACAAAAAGACAAATTTAGTGTGGCCATATGAAAATGAAATATAATTCGAGTTTGATAATAATAGGGTATTTGACTGTAATGAAAATATAGATCAAAATGTTGTTAGCTAAACAGTAAATATTATTTTTAGTTATTAAAAAATAATTGAAATTTCTTGCTCCACCACGTGATTGAAAATGTACTGGATTAGCAGAATATGAAGTGGCTTCAACTGCACAGTGAATGTCAATCTAAGTTTATGGACAGTGTACCGTATTACGATTTGACAGCTAAAAGATTCTAACAAGCAGGTGACGTCACAACATCAAGTTACCTACATTAAGGTGCATTTAGCGTTTTAGCGATTTTTCTTCATTTAAACTTTGATGGTATTTTTTATAGAAAATAGAGAAGTTTTAATCAAATGCCTATTATGCTATAAGGAACAATTTGAAATAAATCCTGTCAAACTAAACACAACTCCTCAGAGTTTAATAAACATTGTGATTCGCACAGGACTGAGGAGTTGCGCAATAGCAGCTACTTCCCGTCGTACAACATCCCGTATTTCCCCCTGATCTTCAACATGAGCGGGGGAAACGCTCGCATCCGAGCCTACGGGGATTGGTTCGGCTACCACACCAATCCTCGCGCCAAGATCTTCAAGCTCAAGCAGGTTCCTCTAATGCAAACACGTTTTATTCTAAAAATTATACCAATACAGCTGTTTAATTTTCTAAGTATTTTTTGTTCAATTTTCCTATAAGGGCAGGGAAAAGGTACAAAGTCTATACACTAGTCTTTAAACGGTAGATGATCAAGAAATCATTAATGAAAAATGAAATTTCCCTTTCCCTAGAGTGAGAGAGAGAGCAGGAAAAAAAGTAAAACAAATCTACTGCTTTGTTTCACTTGCCAACTTCCCGCTCCCGCCAGAGACTTTCTTTTTAAGTATTTAGTTAAGTATATATGGTAAAGCAAAGAGCACAACGATACAGCCTTGTCTTTAGTAATTTTCTTTATGAATTAATTAATAATAGACAGTCAATGGATGATTTATGAAATGTCCTGGTTCCCCTAGGTTTTGTCAATAGACTATACTGCAACTGCCATGGACGTCTTCAAAGGAAAAAGAAAACACACCTACCGCGGCTTAGTTTTACTTGCTAATACTTACATGTCCGTAAACTCTTAATGCTTGACAGTCCACATACAATATAAACAAAACAACTTTTGATAATCCTAACCGTTACCAAAACTACTGAAACGAAGCTTCACGTATCCAAAAAGTCACCTTTGAGTACAAATCAGAAACAAATGACTTATTCAACAAAAAACTATTAATATGTATTCTTATATAACTTGGAATTAAAAGATTTTTTTTAAACTGACCCTGAACTGTTCTCACAATTTATCGAAAACTTCTCACTACTCACTGATAAACATCGATACAGCATCCTATTATTGATCGACACCTCAACGACTACTCAACAAACACAACTCCCCATTTGCTTAAAAACCTCTCCGTATATAGTAGATTATTGGAGCGGAGCGAGCAAAGCTCCCATGGATCAGCTTCAATGGCGCTATGTCTGTTACGCTACAACTTCCCGAGTTCTTAACCGATTTTAATATTTTTGTGTGGAATCGAATCAACAGGCTTAGGATCAGATTGTGACGGTGCCCGAATTTTGAAATTCGCAAAAATTCCTATCGAAAAAAGAAATGTTTTTTTCTTTTTTTAGGTATTACGCTCCGCTCCAATATATGGTGCTAGCGTAGCTTTATGCTTAGCGACTGCATCGACCTAGTAATTACAAGTATGTAAAGTAGTTAGCGACCATCCATAAATTACGTCACTTGAATTTTAGGATATTTTTGTTCTTGTTCATATATTTGTGGGTAATAGTCACAACATATTAAATTATTAATCGGCGAATGTATGAACTACCAGGCGGGCATCCACAACCTTCGCGACATGTACGAGGTGATGCGCTACAACGACTTCAAGCACGACCCGCTCTCGCGCTGCAGCCGCTGCACTCCGCCCTACAGCGCCTGCAACGCCATCGCTGCACGCAACGACCTCAACCCCGCGAACGGTAACTATTCTACACCACCCGCCACAGGCCGTACCTACTCCACACCAAACGCCACAGTCATTACCTACTCCACACCACAGTCATTACCTACTCCACATCACAGTCATTACCTACTCCACACCACAGACATTACTTGCTCCACTCCAAGTGCCACAGACATTACTTGCTCCACTCCAAGTGCCACAGACATTACCTGCTCTACTCCAAGTGCCACAGACATTACCTGCTCCACTCCAAGTGCCACAGACATTACCTGCTACACTCCAAATGTCACAGTCAGTACCTACTCCACACCACAGACGTTACCTGCTCACATCAACTGCCACAGACAAAACCTACTCCACACCAAACGCCACAGACAGTAATAGATGAGTTCCGTGGTCGAGTGGTTTGTATACCATTTTTCATGGTTAAGAATCTCCGAGGTCCTTGCTACGATGCCCGGCCGGGTCAAAGTATAAAACAAACATTTCTATAAGGGCTCAGATCTGGGTATTGGGTACCGTCCTTGTTTCTGAATTCCATAACACAAGGGTTTTAGCTGCTAGGTATAATGGGTTCAGAACTATGTATGTGATCATATGTCATATTTATTTTTAAAAAATAAACATGTTTTTTGTTATACTATATCTATTATGTAATTATTCAAACTCAAAAATGGTGCGATTTTTTTAAAAAAAAATCTTAGAATCGAATAATGTAATAATATACAGGTGTTGTATTTTTACAAAAATGATTAGTTACGCTGTTTCCATAATAAAATGAACACCCTGTATTTTCAAAATATTTTCAAACGATAGCTTGTTTACATCTATGAAACTTTTGTTTGAATTTTTTTTTAAATGTTTACGGTTCAACAGTTATTTAGGTGTTCCGGTATTAATGGCTTAGTCTGTATATGAAAATTTTCTGTCACAGTGTTTGACCGCAATGAACTCCGAAACTATTCAACCGATTTTGATGTTTTTTTTGAAGTGAAAACTTCTTATGGCGCGTTGGGCACTTTTGTTGGTGAGCATTTTCAGCCGTTCTCGCGACAGATGAGATTTTACACAGATATACTCCGCGTGTATTCTTATAATATATGTATACTATACGCGCTCTTTGCATGGGCATTCGTTCGTGCTCTCGCGACAGACGAGATTACATACCTATATGTATACTCAGGGTGTATAGGTATGCGAGAGCGCTGCATGCTATACGCAGTCTTTGCATGGGCATTCGTTCGTGCCCTCGCGACAGACGAGATTGAGAGTTTTTTATATTTATTTTATAAATGAATATTAAACGTAAAATTCATTTTTATAACTTTTTTATGCAAATTTAGGGTTATTGTTTCGAATTTATAGTAAGTTTTTGAGTTTCAGGTAATTGTTGTACAGAGTTGTCGCTTCCAGGGGTTGAGGCTAGGGATACCTCTCACTTTGAGGCGATAACGAGAGAAGGAATAGACAGTAGAAAGAAAGAGTGACAGTAGGATAGGAAAGAAAAGAGGTAAAGAAGAAATAAATGTAGATGTATCACAGTTATTGGATAATGTTATACAAAATGTAGACATATTTTACTCTTTATGGACGTTGTAGTAATTCCATAAATTTATTTTCATTCACGTTTTCTATGATGTGAGTAACTATTTTAATGAATTTGCCAGTTTGTACTTTCACATTTTAATGGAACTGAACTGTGATCAGTTCTTACTTCCATAGTTGTTTTATATACTATGAATTTTATGTGGATTTTGTCTAAACTGAGATACATTCCATGATATAACAATATCTTCTATAATCCTATGTATGTAAACAATTAATTATTGAAGTGAAAACTTCTTTAGCGGCGCTGTGTACTTTTTTTGGAATGGGTAAAAATTTCTGAACTCGCCTCAGGACACGTGACCTGATCGAAAATTCGTAAGACGGCGTAGGGCGCTTGCGCGATGTGCGTATAGTCTTGTCATTTTTAAACTTCATAGTGACAGTTACATTATTTTTTTTTCAAACGGTCATTATAAAATTTTAAAATGGCAGGTAATGTCATGAGAACGCATGAATTCAACTGATTTTATTCATTGCGCATGTGCAAAATCCTGCACATGCGCACAAAAAAATGCAACGAAAACGACTTGGTGTGTTTGTTGACATGTTTGTATAAGATAGCGCAATAAATGAATATTGTATTTTACCACATGAATGATAGCACTTTTATACTGATCATTAAAGCAATTTTTGCGAAATTATTCCTTAACCATTTCAAAATATCAAAAATGCAAACGTTAATATTCAAGTTTTCACTTCTGCCAGCACTCCCGGAGTGCAACCCGTCGTTTTTTTAATTTTGCGTGGTTAGTTCGCACTAACTTATTTAAAAAAAAAAACAGTTATAATAACTCGTTAACGCGTATTAAATTTATTCGTTTGCATTCAGGCACGTACCCGTTCCGAGCGTTAGGGCATCGCAGTCATGGCGCTACAGACGCGAAGATCACGACCGCGTGGCTTCGAAGAGCCTTCCAATTCGTGGGGGTGGCCAGCCCCCCTCACAACATCTCCCGAGGGATCCCACCCTTCGCGTGAGTACCTTATTGTGCCAAACTTACTTAAACCTCTAAATAAACAATCTGATCTGACTCCCGCTCTTAACATTATTAATTTATTGTAAACAAAAAAATGCTTAACCTAAAAATATCACTTGGCTTGACATATTCGGCCAGCGTTGCAAAATTAGTAATATACCTAAGGCAATAAAAGTAAATAAAAAAGTAAGGTATTAAAGTTGTGTTTGTGTGTTTTTTTTTCTTTTTTTTTTCCATATCTAGTAAGTACGTACTTTACATTTATATTTGTGTTATTTTGTTAGTAGACCTAAACCTTATGCTGATTATTAGTATTTGTTAGTATAGTTTCAGACATGTATCCCGTTCTGGGTAAAAGCCTCCTCCATTTCTTTCCATTTTTCTCTATCTTTCCCCGCTTTCAGCCAGCCCTTGCCTGCCACAGACACAATATCGTCGGACCATCGTTTCATGGGTCTGCCTACTTTCCTTTTGTCTTTTGGTCCGGTCCATCCGGTGGACTTGAGAGTCCACCCTTTGTCAGTATACCTTGACAGATGACCCGCCCATTTCCATTTAAGTTTAAGGGCCTATACATATATAGCCAAGGGCGTCGCCAAGGGGGGGCAGGGAGGGGCAGCTGCCCCCCCTAGAGATTCTAAAAAAGATAACTTATTTACAAGTTTTTTATTGCATAGTCAAGAAGTCAAGAGCTCGTGCTCGTGTAGCTTTACACATTGGACTCTGTACTGTCACAGAATATATATGTATATAGTACTAAGATACTGTTGTTATTACAATCGCTGTAGATGTAAGGCTCGTAGTACAAGTGAAAAGCTTCATGGGCTGTCGTCTTTACCTACAATTCATACCTACTTTTCTCATTCATAGAGAATGAGAAAAGTATGAATTGTAGTAGGTAAAGTCAACTTGCCCCCCCCTGCGCCATCGGCTGGCGACGCCCTTGTATATAGCATATAATATATGCAATATAGATTAAGCTGGTTTACGCTGTAATTACGAGTCCAGGCCAAGTAAATTACAGGGTGTGGTGATTCAGTGATATGTTTAATAAGTGGTAGTGTTTTCGTCAATGTCATCCAGCCATTCATAAATATCATCACACGAATGTTAGGACTTTCAACCCCTCCCGCCGTCCTAGTCATAGGTTGTCACATCTTTAGAACTCCCTTCCCCCGGTTGTGACGTCACATATTTTTCATTTTTCAAATGCTAAATTATTAACAAATGTAGATGGAGTTGTAAATTTTTCGAGATTGTTATTCACATATAAATAACGAATTTTAATATTTTAAATAATTATTGGATGTTTGTTCGACTTTATAAAATTACTTATTTAAAGGGCATTTGAATCAAGTTATTTTCATTTCTACTTTTCCGACTTGTATATTGGAATTTTGGAACTACCCCTGTTGATGGGATATAATAGGTTGTATATTCAACAATTCTCGTTTCCAGGTGGAGTGACTTTGACATGGGTCCGCATTTAAACCACATAGGACACCCAGACCGCTGGATGTTCCCACCTGTGCTACACCGCTGGGAATGGGAGTAGTGCTTAAGCTAATGCCATAAGGATCAATATAGCACGTCACCTCCAAATATATATCAATACTCAAATGCAAGCTGTAAAGATCTAAACATCATATCAACTTTATTCCATATCTCGAATAATAAAAAAAATATTTTTTTTAATATTAATAAAAAAATCAATCATGTTTACTTATTTATAAGGTAATTTTAAAATATATCAAAGGTGGCATAATAAAGTTTACCTTCGCCTCTTTCAAATAAAAAAGTAATTAATATAATTGACACACAGCAAACATGCTGTCAATGTCAAAATGAATCTTGATAGCGATTTCTAAAATATCGTCATTCGCTTTCATAGACAATGGTTGCCTTTAAAAAACAGAAGTGTACATAGACTTAATAATTTTATTACGACATAAACAGCCAAAATATCAGGAAAATTTGAATTTTATTTTAATTTAAAAATTGGCTCTTTCTACTTATTATTTCAGTTGATAAATGGTAAACAATAAAGCCCAGAATTTATAACATAAGTTTCGCATCTAATATAGCCTAGTCGAAATGTAAATTTAAAATAATGTATTTTCTGTTAACTTCGGACTGACTATTTAAGAGGCTACTTTGTTTGTAATGAGAAATGATACTTATCACGTTTTAAGGTTATTAGTTAGATTTACTGTGAAATCTTATGAACTGGAACAAAAATATTTACATGTGATAGACAATTTTAATAATTATAAGATATTTTACTCTGATATAGTTATAATGTAAAAATTACTGCAATACTAGTGTGTAATTTCATGATCTGGTTCGCATGTTCTTTTCTTGTTATGAATAGAGCCTTTTTGTATAAAACAAATATGTAGCCGCAAATAAAAATCATTATTATGCTATAGAGATATATTAAACATTGTTTATACTATGTTTTTACATTCGCTAATTTTATAAATAAATCATATTTTACATATGACGTGATATTTCATTATTCTTCTAATAAACGCCAACATTTATATACAAAAAATATTAACATTATTAAAACTTAAGATAATTTCACTTACTGCAAAGCAATAGATAGTTTGGTCAGCATTAAGTATCAGGTGTATTAAAAGATAAGACGGTGACAATGAAGGTTTGTTCATATCCAAACAAATGAAAATTATTTTAACAGAATTCAAATTTATTAAAACAGTTTAGTATGACAAAATGCTTGAAATATTAATTTAACTGGTGGATTATAATATCTCCATCTAGTTCTACTGGAAAATCTTCTTGTATCAGATGCAGAATGAGTCTCGAACTCTCAACCTCCCAATATCGAGGCAATTGCCCTTACAGTGAAAAAAACACTTGCAGATATTCAGCAAGTCTGCCATTATCTTAGTAGCTTAACTGAAAGCAACTTGATGTTCTTCTAGTAAAACATATAAAATATTTCCATCAACATAGTAACTAGCTGTTCCAATATTATTTATCACTAATAGCACTTAATTATGTGAATATCATGACCATCCACAAGTACTCGGCGCTGACTGTACAATTAAAAAAATTCATTACCAAACATAATCAAATTAAGTTTAAAATTAATAAAATATATTTTTTATGGAACTTAAAACTTCAATTAAATTATCAATTATAAATAAATAAAGAGAATGCTACTCCTGACATTTAATTACATTGATGTATCAAACTATATTTATGAAGAGGATGCTGACAGAAGTGGTTATAACAGTTGATTTGCTCTGAATGTGGGCAACAATGCTTTGGTACATATGAGCATTCTTATCTATATTGCATGTAATAACCGCCACAGGCAAACCTATTATGACATAGACTTTAATAAAGAACCAAGACTTACTGTTAAATGAGAAATAAATTCATATTCTAGTCTATTAAAAAGTTTTTGCAATATTGTATAACACATAATTGCAATAATTCAAGTTAACAACAACAAGCACACATTGCCTAAATTCACAATTCAGAATTGATTAAACTTTTTAAGTGGTTTTGTATCATTGCTGTAGTTTGATAGTTTCCAAATCGTCAATGAAAAAAGTAACTAAAATTAAAATGTCCAATTTAGGCAACATGTAGACATAAATTGAGTTGAGTTATCAATTACTCATAAATTCTAGATCATTCTCAAGCCAAAGACACATCTTTTTAACTTTACTACATCATATATCTGATTTGTAATAAGGTTTATTTGCAATTTAATAAATCACCAATTTCAGGATCTCAAAGCACTTATGCAGCTGTAGTACTGTAGTCACTGAAATTGCTGTCATGAGAGCAGCATTTCCAATAACAAATGTCGTCTTTTGCCACTACAGCTCAAAAATCTTCATGCAATAGTTGTAAAATGGCTAAATATAAATAAAATACAAACTCTTAAAACTACGTCGCTAACATCATTTGAGAGGTTGGCTAGTGGAATGAGTAGTGTAGCCATTTTAATTAAAGTAGAACCGTTATTTTAACTACAACAATTGTTTACTCCAAAGAGTTAAGCATTAGAAGCTGCTTCAAAACCTTAGTTTGTGACGTTTCTCGGATCTCTCCTGCTAGGAACATTTCATCTACCACAGTGTAAACCTGAAAAATAGAATATAATTGGTTAGAATTATGATATACAAGCTTGTACCTGTGGCTTAGCTTGCATTAATATAGATAACCAATTAAAATTGGTATGTACTTTTCTATACCCCTGACAAAGTGTGTGGAAAATTTCATGATGATTAATTGATTGATTGATTAATTAATTAAGGCTAGAAAGTCTAAACTCACTTTCATATGAAAAGTGAATGTACACATAGAACCTACAGTTTTGTATAGAAGTATACCTATAGATGTTGTCACATAAATTCTCACACTGCACAACGCAAAAAAGCAATGTTTCCATAGCTAGAGTGCACAATAATATACATTTTATTCATAATGCACTTAATTACTATTTTCTGTTGGACAACATAAATAACTTTAAAATTGTTACTTAAGTGTTGTTAGATGCCTTATAGAATCTTTCTATTTTTGTGTGTTATGAAATGACTAATGTATTTAAAAGCAACTATTCATGCATAATAAAAACTTTATAAGCACATTAGCTACACTATAAATTCAATAAATATATTAACATTAAGTACCTTGTAAAAGTTAAACACCAGGTCTAACTCACAGACATTGTGGAAGTATTCATTTAAAACTTCTACGAAATTGTGTATTGCCTCCAAGTAGCATAAATTGTTGTCATTCACATCTACACATATGCAGAAATAAAGACCTGCATACCTCCGGTAGACTATTTTGAAGTTTCGGAACTAAAACCATAAAATTGTGAATAAAAAAAAGATTTATTGATTATGTTCAATACTTTCGATGAATAAAGTTGTGAGATCTATGGATCCGGTGAAAACAGTAAAAAACCATTTCGTACCTCAACGAAATTTGTGTGCTTTGCATCCCTAACGGTCACGACGGCATGCACTTCCTCTATAAGCTTCTGTTTTTCGTCATCATCGAAGTTCATATACCATTTCGCTAAGCGAGTTTTGCCAGCACGATTCTGGATTAATATGAAGCGAATCTATGGACGATTCAGGAAAAACATTTATTATACTGTTAAAAATAGGTTAATTATTATAAAACAATTAAAATATAGTCCTCACCATTATTAAATAATATTTTAACTGACTTAGAAAAGAAATCACTACTGGTTGACGCCTCCAAATCCAAGTTCGTTCACGGAACGTCTTTGACAATGACATTAGAGCTGTAACAAACCGTATGTATTCGTTACTAAGTAACGGGTTCGCCATCTAGTACCGAGTAACGAAACGTTACACACGAATGCATTTCGTTACTCGCATGTTTCGTATTATGAGTACCTAAACTATTTCAGTTTACACAAGTACCGTTGATGCGTATAATTAAACTTTGCTGATCGTATGTTTTACGTATGCCCGCGCTTATTCAGTGAATTTATAAACGTACGGTACGAAGAACGATGTTTGTTTATTAAGTAAAGTATAATTTGGAAATTCGTAGTCCATGTTTTTTAGTGTTTATTAAAGGTATTGTGTGTGTGTATACAAAGTTTGAGACTGTAACAGAAACAAGGTAGGAAAGTACTTTTTACAAATTAGAAATATGTGTTCTTTTTATTATTGCGTATTTTCACGGTTTTTTTGTTCTTATCTTAAAAGAGATGTGTCTAAATGAGCTCTAATGAGATTAAATTGTTTCTTGGTTAACAAAAGCTGTTAATTACCAAAAGTTTGGTTCACAATACAGAAAAGTGAAAAAACTATCTGATGCAGCTTGGTATGTAATGTATAAGTATGTTTTCTACAAATCACGAATGTTGCGAAGTCGCGACGTCATATTGTACGCGTCCACAGTACGTTTTCTGATATACATAACATAGCATGTTATAAGGTAACTGAAGTAACGAGTAACGATACGATAGTAACGAGTACTAATTGTCATAGTAACGAATACATACGGGTACACTTTATTTCGTTACTTTTACAGCTCTAAATGACATAAGAAGGGTTTTTTTGTTGTTTTCGCATAAAAGCAGGCAACGGGTTCAAAGTCCATTCAGCCTAATCTTACTTAATTTTCATTACTGGATGATGATGAGAAACGATCTATGAGCGATAAATGATAAATGATCAAGGAGTGAGCAGTGAACTAAAAAAGATTTTCTTGTGTTCTCTTATGGTCAGTCAAAAGGTACAAATCCCATACAGCCGAGTCTTTATGATGAAAAATAAAGATGACAGCCTCATTTATAAATTATCAATATATTATGAATGACTGATGGAAAAACCACTTTCCCTAGATTTCAGTAAATGTTTCTAGAGAACAGTAAAAGATACCTTCCGTTATTTTCTATCACGCACTTACACTTGTGCATGTTTAAAAACACTAAATGATTAATAATCTGCCGTTAACACACACCAATATCCGTTACAAACCAAAAATATAAAAGTGACGCTTCGCGATCTCGCCAATAAGTGGGCTTAATAATTAATAAAAAATGATGTTTACTAAATCTTCACACCTTTATTGCAGTGAAATATCCGATAATAATGAATGCAGAAATCTATTGATAATTTTGCTATGAACAATGGGATAATCAAAGTTGCTTGCGCACACACTAACCTAAAAAATATGTATTTATATCTCAGATTTGTATGTACAAACATAACATAATATGTATAAACAAAATTAAGAAAATAAAAAATGTAGCTGTATGAGCTTTGCACCATACCAAAGGATTTTGAATAATCTTATCACTAAGCATGAGGAATCTCAAAAGTCCCTGGCTTCAATAATAAAGGCATTTCATAAATCAGTCTACTGTATATCTTATACACCGCTGAATTAAATATTCATTTCATCATCAGTAACATAGACTATACGCGCCACGCGTTTATAACTGAGGAGAGGAAATGAAAGAAGTGGGATAAAGAGTTTATTATTCATTTATAATTTGTAATAGATAATAAGATGTTTGTTGAATATAATCAAAACAATATCTGTATTTCACAGACAAAATAACTATTTTGAGAAAAATGTGAAACAAATGCAGGAATAGGCTTAGCACATTCCCTGCCATGTATATTCTGAGCACTTAATATACGATTATTAAAACCTGAAAAAAAAAATTACTAAATGAAATTTAGTATAGTATTTCAACTCGATAACTAAATCAAAAACACAATTTACTTTTTGTAGACCATAGCATAGCTTAGCACTAGAGTAATACTCTATGGCTGTAGTTGTCTATTTAATCTGTGCCACGAATATCGAATCGAGTTGTTTTCCAGTTTTCTGACTAGTGTTTTTTTGTCTTTGGTGGATTTTTGACGTTGCTCCTATCTACTTAGCTCGTTTTTATCAAAGTTTTCCTCCATGTAGTGCTTAGGTTTCCATAATGCCTCTAATATAAGTAGTTCTGTAGGGAAATACTAATTAAATTTTAAATGACGCCCACGAAGACCACAAAAACTGAAGTAGAAATGGTGATACGAAACAGAAAGACTGTTATGAAAGACGGGATTATGACAATGTCGGGAATTGGCGAGCCCTCGGTCTTCCACGCGCTGGTGGTCATCTTTTTGGAGTTCTTCGCATGGGGTCTACTTACCATGCCCATCATCTCGGTACTGAACGCCACTTTTCCGGATCACACGTTCTTAATGAACGGATTGATAATGGGCATCAAGGGCATATTATCGTTCCTGTCTGCACCGCTTATAGGAGCTCTATCGGACGTGTGGGGACGCAAATTCTTCCTGTTAGTGACCGTATTTTTCACTTGTGCCCCAATTCCACTAATGACTATCAACACGTGGTGGTTCTTCGCCATGATCAGCATCAGCGGTGTGTTCGCCGTGACATTCTCGATCGTCTTCGCTTACGTGGCCGACGTGACGACCGAAGCGGAGCGTTCGCGGGCATACGGTCTGGTGTCCGCCACTTTCGCCGCCAGCATGGTTATCTCGCCGGCGCTCGGTGCCTACTTAATGGACCTCTACGGTGAAGCGTTAGTCGTCGCCGCCGCGACGGCCGTAGCCGTGTTGGACGTTTTCTTCATCATGGTCGCCGTACCCGAGAGTCTACCCGAGAAAGTTCGCCCCAGCGGCTGGGGCCCAGCCATCAGCTGGGAACAGGCGGATCCTTTCGCAGCCCTGAGGAAAGTCGGCGCGGAGCGTACAGTGCTCATGTTGTGCGTGGCAGTGTTCCTATCGTATCTCCCCGAGGCCGGACAGTACTCGTGCATATTTGTGTACTTAAAACTAGTTATGGGTTTCGGCGTAGTGCAAGTGGCTATATTTATCGCAATAGTGGGCGTGCTCAGCATCGGGGTCCAAGTGGTGCTCGGCTTCCTCATGAGATCGCTGGGTGCGAAGCACACGATCATGGTGGGGCTGCTATTCGAGATGCTGCAGCTGATGTGGTACGGCTTCGGCAGCCGGACGTGGATGATGTGGGCGGCCGGGGTGCTGGCCGCGCTCGGCTCGGTGACGTACCCGGCGATCAGCGCGTACGTGTCGGTGAACAGCCGCGCCGACCGGCAGGGGGTGGTGCAGGGCATGGTGACGGGTGTTCGCGGTCTGTGTAACGGGCTCGGGCCCGCCATGTTTGGGGTGATCTTCTACCTGTTCCACGTTGACTTGAACGAGGAGCACGCGCGCGCGGAGGGCGAGCCAGCGCAGGAGCGTTACGAGCGGTTGGTGCCGGGCCCTCCTTTCGTGCTGGGGGCGCTGCTGGTAATCTGCGCGCTGCTGGTGGCCGCCTTCCTGCCCGAGGAGGGCGGGCCGAGGCGCGCCTCGCCCGAGCTGCGCTTCGAGGTGGAGCGCGGGCGGCGAGTGGCCGGGCCGCTGTCGCCGCTCATGGCGCCCGAGTCAGCTGCGCTCTAGCCGGCGGTGAAGGCCTGCCGGGCCGCCAGCGTTTGACTCTCAGTGCAGTGGGCGCCCTGACTCCAGTGAGTGAAGTGAGTTCCGATCCGTTGCACCGTTTACATTCCCGCGTCTCTCGTGAACCGTATGCTTCGTCTGATGTTTGCATCTCTGAGCTTTATAACTGTTTTTGTAATACTTTGGAGTCGCCGAGGGTGTGTACATATTTTGCCAGAATAAAATCATTGCGATCTTTGGAATCCCTGTTCTAGTTTCAGGCTGAACATGATGCGACCGTCTATTGCATAGTTAATTCTGAGAGAGTGAGTCATGCAGCAAGCACAAAATGAAACATTATGATGTCACTCTTTTTATCGCATCGCCTGGAATTGATTGTACTTTTAGACATAATTGTAATTGGATTCAGAGCATAAAATCTAGATAAACTAAATATCAAAATACTTAACATGAGCATTAAAGATGTTTAGGGAAATAAATGCCGGCCGAAAATTTATAAAAAAGATATTTGTATGTAGTAACTCTACAACTGTAATTCCTTTAACTAACATATTTTAACACATTCTAAACTATGATTCGAATTGAAAAATGTCAGTATTAATCTGAGTGCAATAACATGAGGGAATTTTGTCTTATGTAAAGTATTGTAATAGGTGTCTTATGAACTTTTTAAAAGTTACTGTGTTCATAACCTTTGTTAGATCAAATTGATAACTATTGTTTCATCTGATTGCATTTAAGTTACAAATTCACATGAAAGTTTTTAGTTTAATAATTTTGTTTTTAGCATGCTAATACAATACAATGC
Organism: Calamotropha paludella; assembly: GCA_927399485.1. NCBI lineage: Eukaryota > Metazoa > Arthropoda > Insecta > Lepidoptera > Crambidae > Calamotropha > Calamotropha paludella. The sequence goes on along the minus strand of OV656820.1, from coordinate 22,826,657 downwards.
TGCTTAAAAAGTCACCTCAGGACTTTGATCTAAAAGAGAATGTGGGTTCAAGATCTATGTTGGAAGAAATTTTTTTAAAAGATGAACTATATTTCCTGAACCATACCCATTTGGCCCAAAATTAGACTAAAAAGAGGTCATCTTTAAAAAAATGTAAATACTTATAAGGTTTTTTTTTACTATCTTTACACAATACAGATAATTGTAATACTTAATTTAAAAAAATCTCCTTGCAACATTAATTTGTACCTATTGAAAATTCTGCAACAACACTACGGCAATTTGTCTCTCGGGCCTGCATGAAATAACGCATTGTATTTTGTTACAGTCATTCGGTAATCATATCTGTTATTTGGCTTAAGACCTATCAACTAATTTCTGAACTTTTTTAATTGCTCCAAAAAGACTTCATCAAAAAGTACATGTTTAAAAAAAATAGCTGTTAGATTCGAACCCCTAAAAAATGGCGCATATTATGCTGATTCCCTAGGTCGTAAATCTTAGCACATGACTTTCACATTGGGCGAAATATAGATTTATCGTCGTGGAGGTCACGGTGCTTTATTGTCTTTGTACAGCTCAATTGCGTGACTGCTGTGGCTGTACAGCCAAAACGCCGTTGCTGCTGCACCGAAGAAAATGTTATGACGCGAATATTTTATTAGGGAGTATACCCTTGAATCTTTACTTACCATCATAATAACAGTAGTAATGAAAAACAAATTCTTTTTAGGTAGTATACTTTTTTTCCTTTTTCTGTCTGAAATTAATTATTAACCATTTTTCCTCTAGGATATAAAATACCTCTTTTATATCTTTCCGTTTGGTGCAACTGCCTTTCGTACCAACGGTCCTGGGTTCGAATCCCGGAAGGGGCAGATGTTCGTGTGATGAATACGAGCATTTGTACCTGAGTCATGAGTGTTTATATATACTTTCTTTGAATATAACATATCTATGTATCATATATTTATGTCTATCCGTTACCCTAGTATCCATAACACAAGCCTCACAGTGCTTACTTTGGGCTAGGCTAATTGGTGTTTATGTAAGAAATAGTATTATATTACCTCTGTAAAAAACAACCACGGCACTAAGCCCTCAGGTGGGATTCGAACACACGACCTCTCGCTATCCGGGCGAGTGCCCTGAGCGCTGAGCTACCGAGACAAAAAATAAAATTAAATACATCAATTTTCCTCTTTTTGTTTTGTACGACCAGTAACGTATTATTATTATGTTATTGTTATGATTAAATCACAATGTAAGATCATTTGATTGCGCTTTCAGAAACACATAAATTCAGATATATAAAACGATTTAAAGTTATTACATTGAATACAAATATTTTGTAATTCAATGCGTCTCATATATGGTTTTTATTAAGAAGAACTCAGAAATGAGTCTCTTAAAGCTATCTCGACTACGAAAAGAAAATATTATAAATAAATCTCGACCTGTGACGAAATGACCTTGAACTTTTATCTAAAAATGTACATTCCTAAATTATTATTTTGGCAAAGGTATTAGCGCAAATCCTAGAGTACGGAAAAATTATGTAGCGGGATCGTTGCCAAAGTCGAGCGTTGGTGTGGCTTACTGGATTCATTCAAGAATTGTTTTATGTAAATTTCCACGAGTTTTACACTCGCTCACTGATAAACTCGTGTTGACTCACATTATCTCTAAAGTCAAAAGTGTTTTCGCTGCAGGTATTCAAAGTTAAATTAAATATTTAATTGTGGCTTACTTTAACGTCGAAATTAACTTAAAAATACTCCCTAATCATTTTATTTAAATTAATTCTTTTTTCGTTTTTTTATTAATTCAGTTATTTGCTAAACTCTGTTTATCTCTGGATTCGATTGGAGTTTTTAATTATGAACTCTTCCATTTTCGAGTGAATTAGATGAATCCCAATTGAAATAAAATAAAATTTCCTACAAATACTTAATGCATTCGCTGAAATATAATGTTAGTAGTACTAATCGTAACAGTTAATGGACAAGCAAAGCCAATATTTCATTTATATCGACTTTTAAAATAGTAAATATTTAACGAGCGACTGAGTGTTTTCTGTTTGGTAAAGCTGCGAAAGGCGTCAGGGAGAAACAAAGGTCGGAAAAAATCGGATTAATAGATACGTAATACGCAATTATTTTAGACATTATCGTTCGTATGTTTTCTGTTTTTTTTTTTCAGTCTTTGTCAAAAAAGTATCTATTAATAAACTCTAGTCTCTGAGAGTTTGTTAGCAAATTATATTGTCTCTGGTCGGAGCAACGTGAGCGACACTAAAAGTTCTAGGTTTAGACCTCGATACGGCTATATATGAACCATTTATTATCAAGTCATTGGATATATTTTTTGTTATACATTTATATCTAAAAAATTTTTACTAAAAAACAATTCAACTTCTCTCAGAAATCATACGAGAAAGTCATTGACAAACTGGTTTGTTTATGTATCAATTTCCTCATATATATCCATACTACGATCCCAACTAAATATTTGTTGTTAACTGTACTCATATTACAAACAATATTTTAGTAAATTGTTATTTATGATTTTTAATCGATTTTTAGTAATGTCGTATACAAAAATGTTGGTGCTTAAAATAGTCAACGTCACCATTTATCAAGGAGGTTACATATATTTATTTTTCATCGACATTAAAGATAATAATAATGGGAAGATGTCACGCATGACCTGGTACATCTCTACTACAAAATATTACTAGAATTACTAAAAAATAGATATTTGTCATATAGAAATGATCACTGGAAGCTTAAAACTTTTTTAGGTATAAAAATCTGGCCGTTAGCCTTACTAATATAATAATTACTCATCATATTTATTTATAATGATCTGTTTCCAAACAAAACACCAAAATAATATATTGTTTTAAACTTTCATGGTCACTAACATTATAGTAATATAAGTTATTTGCGGGATTGCTTATTTCGACAGAACGCCACTACATACCAAGATTGGTCAGGGAAGCGATTGAAATAACAAAACATGAAAATTTCAATCGTGAGGACGGGTTTAAATTGTCGAATGTCTGGAATCCAGTGGTTCGTATGTGTAAAAACCGAAAAATCAAAAATGTGTCGTGTCGCGATCCGATACTGTAAGTGTTGTGTGTCGAGAACAATCCCAAGTGAATAGTGAGAATGTGAACAGTGGTACGGGTAACGAACGCAATAAGAGACTTCGTCGGAGGGTAGACCGATATTTCTGCCAATAACAGCGTACCCGCAATTACTTCAGTCGCTCCGTGATCATGGCACTTGCAACAGTGCCGAAATATCGGAAACTCAATAACAAGGTACATGGTAGCAATCCCGCAAATAACTTATATTACTATAAAACACCAAAATATTTCCAGTTTTTCGACTCAGATGTTCAAAACATGTAACGAGCGATAACTTATCAACTGACTCATTAATACAGTTTACATTTAAACGACACGTATTCAAAATAACTTAGAAAAACGTTTTGAAACGTTCTTTTCGTTATCATACAAGCAAATGTTTACGAAACCTGCCATTTTGTTTTGTTAAAACCTCATTCGAAAATGGCGGTTTCGATGATGGTCGTTTTTAAAATGTTTGAATTTATTAATTTATTTTCAATTTTAAAAAACTTAATGTATGTTAATTAATCTCTTTCAGTGGCTGAATGTATAGATAGCACCAAATGCTTCTTTACTATGAAAATGTACATTTTTTTTTTATTAATAACAAACCATTCTATATTCGAACTTTTTTATCATACTAACTATGACAACAGAGCATTGTCATAAATTTATGTTGGCTGTTCTACATGAATGCCTTCGTGTATTATTGGACAGCGGTTTCTTTAAGTATAAAAAATATATCGTTCGATTTTGGAACGTAAAAACAACATAGTATATCCCGATTTTAGCTGATCTAATGAATCAAGCGACGACGCCGGTGACGTAGCGCCATTGTTAGTGAACAAGTCACCTTCAAATACATTAAATCTAGGATTTTATTGGTTTCCTAAGTATTTTACCTTATACCGATGACAACAAATCAAGTTAGGTACTTTAAGTAACGAATTGTCCAAATTGATTATTGAAAAAGTTAATATATATTATCGGAAACAATCTTAGTATATTTTCGTAATATAGAACGCGGTTATCGGTATTAATACTTTATCTGTTTCGGTGCTTTTGATAATTTTGGTTGTAATCATCCTACAATACAAAACTTTTTTTATCTATATTCGATTTTCAGCTTACAGTGAAAAACATAGAGTTTAATATAAAAAAATTATAGGTTGTGATAGGTTAACGTAGTGTAGCCCTAAAATAATTATTTAGACACTTCGACTTTCGTTTTTTTGTCTGGACCAGTAAAAAGTATGACCTACTTAATTTAAAGTTTGTAAGCAGACAGACAAGCATAAAATCTTAATTTTATTAGAAAATAGTTGATTCCTAAGGTGTGCACTATTTATATTTTAAATAAAATTGAAAAATCTAAAACTTTATTAATAATATATATTTAAAAAAAACATTCAATTAGTAAAACGGAACGGAACACTTTTTGTGGATGTCTAACTTATCCTGATTGTTCGACTACTAAGAGTGAGTCGATACGATAGTGTAAGAACTTACAAAATATATTTTGCACAAATTCTTTTAATTTGTAAAAGTAAGACCAAGAGGTACGTGGGAAGTAAGATGATTTTCAATTTTCCCCGTAGTACGCTTTCAATTTGATTGGTTAGCCGAGCGTATGACGACAGCGCCACCTACACACTTTGGCCAAAGTAAACGTTGCAGTGTCCTGTTCAACTATTCAAAATGTCCAAATCCGATAGCTTGTCACAATTGCGTATTCTGTATTGATAATATAAAATTCACCCTGATTTTGGAAGTTTTTAAAATATTATGGAACCAATAAAAATATTTCAAAAGAATAATTACCATATGAAGAGTACTTTATAACAAGATAGGCATAATAATTATAATTGGAATATTTTATTTAGTATATATCAGTCAGCAAAGACATTAATAAAGACAAAACTCAAAAAAGCAAAAAATACAAAAATATACTACTTACAGCTAAAAACTATGTCTCATGTCGATACCAAATGGCTGACCAATATAGCTTATGTGAATTTTGAATAGGCTACATAATTTTGTTTAAACCGAGCAAAGTACGGGCGAAACACTAGTTAGGTATAACCTTGATTTCAGTAGCATTGCGGTGCAACAAAATAAAGTTCAAAATACTCTAGAACAGATAACTCATGTAAAATAGAAGATGCATTTATAATCGGTTAGCACTAAGTAACATTATTAAATTACTAATTAGCTTTTTGTATGCGAAATTTCATGAGGATCGGTTTATTTTATTTTATTTAAAAAGCTTTATTGACTATAAATATAAAATGGTACAAAAGGCGGACTTAACACTAATTGCATTCTCTCCCAGTCAACCTTTAGTAGTTAGTACGTGGAAGTAACAAACAAACACTTTCATATTCAAATTATTTATGTCCCTCGCGCGTTAGATACGCTAACGACCAACGAAACTAACTTAAATTACCTCAACCATTATTCATAGTTGGAGAACTGGTCTTCAAGGGTCTAATTATGAAGTTAAATTGGTTAAAACATCAATTAAATTAATTTTGAGGCCAAGTTTAATGCCATTGCAATCAACTAACACGAATAAACATAAAAAAAAATCGATGACTCTTTGGTGCAACGGTAGCGAACCTGCCTTTCGCACCGACGATCCTGGATTCGAGTTCCTCAAGGGACAGATGTTTGTGTGATGAATACGAGTCACGGGTATTTATATATTTTTCTATGAATATTATTTATTAATGTAACATATATATGTATGTCTATCCGTTACTCTAGTATCTATAACACAAGCCTTAGGCTAGGCTAATTGGTGTGAATGTAAGAGATATTATTAATAAATATGAAAGAGAAATATACTGAATACACATTTGTAATGCAAATACGTACGTAAATATAAATAGTCTTGATATTGTAAAAAATACAGAGATAACTGGTTTCCTCTACGTGCTACTGATATCGTTCGCTCGACCCGATTCGCTTGGCAATTGAAGTAATGGGAATTCGATTACATCACACGCAAACAATAAGACATGCTAACTAAGATCATTAAAAAAATACGGCCATACTGCTTACTTATTTAGTCAGACACTTATTTTCTCAATGTGGAGTTCATTATTTTGCGAAGGATTATACGTAGATTCAAGGAATTTAGTTGTCACAAAAATGCTTAATAGGATTTATGTATTGAAATATTGATTTTTGACTATTTTTAAAGCATCGATTACGACACAAGATTATTTGTTCATTTTATACAAAAAAAATGCGTTTAGTTAAAAAAACGTGGTATAATCTACTAGCCAACTAAAAAGTAAAATTAAAGAAACGAATAGTTAGCTGTGGTTTAAAAAATATGTCCCGTGCTGACAAGTTGAAATTTTTCCTGTTAATATTTCTTTAGATATTATATTATTTCTTACGTTGACAAATTAGCCTAGCCCAAAGTAAGCACTATAAGGCTTGAATTATGGATACTAGGGTAACGGATAGACATACATATATGAGTAATATTTGTAGAAATATATATAAACACCCATGACTAAGGTATAAATGCTCGTATTCATCACACAAACATCTGCCCCTTTCGGGATTCGAACCCAGGACCGTCGGTGCGTAAGGCAGGATCGCTACCGTTGCACCAACCGGTCGTCAACAATATAAAATTATTACAATTTTCTTTCAGAGTTAACGAGAGAATAGGAGCCTTTATATATTTTACAGTTTTATGAGTCATGTATAAACTATACGCTTTACCGGAAAATCAATAAGACATGCGCGAAATTTCTTTAATAAAAAAGAAATCTGCGCTTGTTTCTTTAAAACACAATATTTCTTGGTATCCAAACATTAGTCCCATCCTGTTTTCCGTTTTAAATATAACTTTAATCTAGGCTTTTACATTTAAATTCTGGTTATTCACGCTCTAAGTTTTAACAACATTTTATAAGATCAAAAATAATAAATTTAAAATTGAATATTATTTACTTGACACATCAATAAAAAAATTGAATAAAAAGAACTTTATTACGAATTTTTGAGCATAGTTTATTTTATATTTAACCCTGACGTTTTATATAAAAAAATTAACAATTAGGAACGTGCCCTATTAAAATATTTGTGAACGTAGTAGAAAATATATGACGATCATTACCTTAGTCATCCTATGACCACGGCTCCTGTTAAGGAGTCGAAACGTCAGGATTAAATATAAAATAAATTATGCGCAAAAGTCCATAAAAAAGTTTGTTTTATTCAAATGTGTAATGTGCGCCGAAGTGTAAGAACTAAATAAATCAATAAAAACCCTAACGTAACGCACACGTATTAGTAACAAATAGGTGTGGGAAATACTTGACGTTCCTCCACAGTATGACGTACGTTAACGACATACGTTTTTCATTTTACGTCTTTGTTTACCATATTTTGCCATTGATAAGGCTCAATCCATTATGATGATACATAGTGTACAGATAAAATCAGTAAAACAGTCTCTAGAACAAATGGGCAAAAAAATTAAATGCAATCAGATGTATTGAAGATTTGATAATCTCAAGAGTAACATTTTTGAGACACAGTAACTTATTTTTTTATTTAAACTTGAGACTTATCGTGTGATTTGTGAGCTCTAATTGTGAATTGTTTTTTTTTTAGTATTAATTTGTAAAAGTTGGCGATCTTTTGTATTAACAGCGATTGGATAATGGTATCCTATTGTGAAAGTTTATCTTGCTAAACGTTGGCCGCTGTTGACAGTTGCATTTATATCTGATAGTCAGTGCCGTGTTCTTGGGAGACATTGAACAATTCTGATGAAAAAGATAGTTATATTCATTGTGTTTCCCTGAATACGTCGCGCGTAGACCAAAGCCCTACTTTGAGGTAAAGTTTCATTAATTTCTTGCAGTAATTGCAATGTTGAAAATGGGACTGTATCCCTTGATGTGATTTTCATTGTACTCCATGCTGTATGTATGTACGCTAAAATTTTAGATGAAGAATTATAGGCTCACGCATTCTCAACTATATTGCCACGACAAAGCTCTTGCCAATAGCGTGGCTGTTTGTACAGTAGTCAACCGCTTTGTACATTTAATGTGCAATAGATGTAGTTGATGTTGCTACGGCGTGGTTTCAAGTTCATTGAATTAATTTTTAATTGGCTGTGGCGACACAATTTTGCTTGTTGAATTTTGTTGAAACCCGTCAAGTTGAGCTACTGTTTTAGCGTACCTACTATGCCTGCGATGTTTGCATCTCAACAAAAAGCGAGGACTCTGTATTATGTAAATAGAACTGTAAGATAATGTAATTTGTTTCTCTTTAGCAAGTAAGTGTTGATATATTCACATTTTAATTGTGTTGAGAGAAACATACTTTTTGGTCGAAGTTGCGAGTTAGCAAGTAAAAATAACACGGTTTCATTAAAATGATTCTTGCTAAATGTAGATTTGTATTTGATAATTATTATTAGGTGCCTGAGCAAATGTCATCACTTATGTATATTATTAGTATATATATATATATATATATATATATATATATATATATATATTAAATTTGTAACATAGCGATGGAGATCATGTAGAATTATTTTAATACCATAAATTAAGCACTGAATATTCGATATTTTTATTACTGGAAAGGTGACATATCTGCTAAACGATCGGTTTGTTTCATCGTTAGTTCTTTGAGATTTGTTGTTTTAAATCGAGTGAAATTATTGTATGTTATTAAAAAAAAAGAATAATTGTTTTGTAAAATTGCCAAAAACTCCTGTAGAGAAATAGTTGTAACGACTTATGTAATGCATAGTGAATAGAGTATTATTAAAATTAGCTATTTCAGTGCTAGCAAGGTGGCTAGTACCGCGGTCAATTACCGGATCGACCTACCCGCAACATTCGGAACGTGCGTACGCTATGGTGGCCTGTCAGCCATTGATTCGCTCGTGCTAAGGTGACACTGGTACCGACACTCGTTTCTATTTTAAATGTACCAAATCGAACTTAAGTCACCGCTTACTTCATCATTACTACGTTTTTAGCGTCCGTTTCCTTTTTACAGTAGAAAAATGTTTGTCAACCTTTGATTAAATGTTGGTACACTCAGCGTCAAATATTAATTATGATAATGTTTTTTATTTTATTTTTTGCCATATTGCCATATTTCTATAACATAAAATACGATTGTGAAAAACAACTACGCCTAAGATCCCACCTGAGGCTCGGAGGCGTAGTTCTATTTTACAAGTATATTTTATAAATCATGATGTTTAAAATTACCAAAGCGATCGAAATATAAGTAAAAACATTAGTTATTTTAAATGCTTTAAATACAGAAAGATTGTAATCAATTTAAAAAAGATATTTTCTATCAATTAAATACTTCACTATCACTACATAGTAAAAAATAAAGTCGCTTTCTCTGTCCCTATATCCCTATGTATGCTTAAATCTTTAAAACTATGCAACGGATTTTGATGCGGTTTTTTTCTAAGAGATAGAGTAATTCTAGAGGAAAGTTTATATGTATAATACATGCATAATATAGTAGAGCATTGCATCCGTGCGAAGCCGGGGCGGGTCGCTAGTATTGGGATATTGTGATCATGATCTTGCCATTTTTCTTGGCACAAGTAAAGTTAGCTTAAATACAGAAATTCTGTGACACGTAACCAAATAAAACAAAACAGCCCATGCCGGGTTTTTTGCTGATTCATCTCTGTACAATTTTCTCTGACGTAATACTTATAAAGCTATGTCAGTTGTTGACTTTCAATAAATGCATTGTAAGGCTCATATTTAATTGACGACCGTATGGTGCAACGGTAGCTATCCTGCCTTTCGCACCGACGGTCCTGGGTTCGAATCCCGGTAGGGGTAAAAGTTTGTGTGATAAATACCAACATTTGTATCTGAGTCATGAGTATTTATATATATTTATTTAAATATTACATATCTATGTATCATATATGTATGTCTATCTGTTGCCCTAGTACCCATAACAAGCCTTATTGTAACAGTGCTTATTTTGGGCTAGGCTAATTGGTGTACAAGTAAGAAATAATATTATTATTAGAAAATTTTATATTATTTAATTAAAAAAAAAATATCTTGTGTGTTGACGCTGACTGTACCACAAATCATTCCTAAATATTACAAGCAATCTTTGTAATGGTGACGTGTTCTTTTTTAAGGGTCCGGCGTCAAAATAATTTTCCAACGCCATTAAAAGCGAATTCCAGATCGGATCGCTGGCTTAAATCTTGAAAGTACAATCAGTGTGAGAATGTCATTCGTATCATAAATAAATCAAAATTATTTTTACGCTGTAGAGTGGTTTCCAACACCGCCTTTACTAAATCCGTCCTCTTGACGCTTTTTGTACAAAGCACTTCAACCCATTACTTTGAAATTATGCCCGCGAGTTGATGCTGACACGGCCTGCGCATACGCAACTACTTAAATATTTTGTATACTCATAACTACTGTACACTGAAAAAGCTAAGCATTTCATCGAGAGTGAGATATTTATTTTCCCTAATGGTATTTATATGGTAAAAATATTTTAATAGAACAGTACAAGTGTATTTTCCATGAACGTTGTTCAAATATGTAAAGTGATATATGTATATTCCGTGCACAAGGGATAATTTTGTATTGTAAGACTAAATTATAACTATTTAAAGGTACGCATAGATGTAGAGCGTGTCTACGCACCGCGCAAACCGTCAAAGCAGTCATTGCTTCGACGATACCTATGCTTGTCTAGCATTTGACCATTATTTGAAATCTGTGAGCAGAAACGGTCTATCGGTCTAATTTGTAGGTACCTTTTGTTTAAAATGAAGCCATAAAGGCCGAACTTCTAGAATGCACTGTCTTTGACCATTGTAGCACAGATTATATTTGGTTACAAATGTTTTTCTTTATTCGAAATAATGTGAATAAAATATATGTTCAAAACAAGTTTTTTTTACGTAAAACATTGGTAGTTCACTAAGATGTCAATTCTTAGTGCTTTCCCATTTATTTTTGGCTTTATTTTTGTTTCATGTGTCAACGGCACATGAAACCATCACCAAAACTCAAATTGTAACAATAAAATTTCCACTTAAAGTCCACCCAATAGAGTTTAATATATATCAACTGGAGAATGTTAACATTCTGCGATAGTTTGATGTCTTGTTTGTACAATCGCGGTATTGCAATCTGTACCAGAAATTAATATGCTGTACGCCTACACCAATTGTATGCGCCAATTGCAGTCGGTCTCGGGCTCTATTGAATTAGTGCTAACTGCATAACTGACTGCAGACATAGCCAAAGTACGAAACACCTCAAGATATTTTTTCGATCATCCATCCTATGATTGGCCCTCGCGATAGCTGCCTAACCTTTACAACGCTTTAAACACTGCTTCATTAAATTCGTTTTTTACTTATTTTCAAAACAGCGTTAAAATAAATACGGTTTGCCATTCCACTAAAGGGGTAGTTTGCGAATAGATGCTATTCGGTACCGACTCGGCCTATCCCACGCTTACGGTTTCAAATGGCTTGCGCAAACGATTATGACCTTACCACCAGAATGACAATTACCGCGATTGTGCTCTATGATTTTAAAAGAGTATCTGAGTCTATAGATGTAAATCAACCGGTTTAAAACGTTTTAAACAAATTTTTGCGGTTTTAAACCAGTTTTCAACCATTTCAAAAGGTTTAAATGGTTTAAAACCCGCCTATCTACAAAAATAAAAGAACTGTATTTTACACTTCATTAAGGGCAATTTTTGATCACCTGACGTCATATTATGTTTCGTTTTAATGAGTTTTTGCGGTTTTAAACCAGTTTTCAACCATTTCAAAAGGTTGATGTGATTTAAAACTTGCCTGCCTACAAAGATAAAAGAACTGTATTTTACACTTCATTAAGGGCAATTTTTGATCACCTGACGACATATTATGTTTCGTTTTAATTAGTTTATAGACAATAAAATAGAAATTACCTACCTACACTACAATACTTACATAGGTACCTACTATACGACAACTTAAGAAGTAGTATGTAGGTTAACCTACATACTTTAGTTTCTTTATGTAAGTACAGTTACTGTGCTCATGCGATGAACATTGTATTTGTTCTGTGTCTGGGTGTTATTTATTTGTATACCTATATTTGTAATTTTAGTGAAGATAACTCTTATATCCGTAACACAAGTAGGTACTTAATTAAAGTTAGTTAGGTATTTCGGAGTTAGATCAATGTGATGTTGTGTAAAATTTATTTACCTATATTTAAAAGAAATATATACCTATTATTTATTACACACTCCATTAGAAGAAATCATCAACAAAATGTCGTCCGTTTTACTTGCGCAGGAAACAGACAACGTTGTCTTCAAGGCCGCGCCGTTGCCACCCCGCCCGCCGCGAATGTACCTACAGTGCTCGTCAGTGCATGGTGATTCACCCATAGGCCATAAATCGAACAATATCAATGTTAGGTCTCCGTTAGATCTTCTCACTAAGTGATTCCCTAGTTAAGAAGCTTCCGAAAAGTATAAATAGAAATGTAATAAGATCAAATTATCTTCAAATGCTCCCTGGTATATCCTCACTCCCTCCCTACTCTCCAACAATTCTATACGAAGGCCTCTGATCGTTTTTTTAAAACATCAGAGAGCCACTCAAATCCTCTTATCCGAAGCGCATCCGACTATATACCTTCCACTTCCTCAAATCGTCTGTCCAGATAACCTAGATCCGTCTTGACGGATCAACCTAATCAGTTATCTGCAGACCTGAACCACCTCTTAGTTGCATAGGAATCCGCCAAAAATAAAGTCACGACAGACCCTTCAGATCTACCCCAGTCCTCTCAATTGTCGACTGATCCCACTTCTGGGACCCGGTCGATTTTTCTATGCGCATCCTGACCGAGGTGTGTAGCGCTTGCGCCGCCCCTCTCTGGAGGGGCAGTCGCCTCAGACGAAGGCGAAGCCAATCTCAAGTGGTGTTTAGTCAGTACGAGTCTAACATAACTTCGAAGCCGGGCCGGAGTATCCATAGAGGATTCACCACCTCCCTCCTCCGAGTCAAATTATCATTCATTTTTGTGCACTGGAAGTGAGCGCATCTCGAGTCTAATAACCGCAACGCGTGAGTTATCAAAACCCTATCCCTGCTAAATTTATCAAAATCTGTGTATAACAAATTTAACACAGTTTATAGGTAGGTCCTTCGTAATGTTTTTACCTCGGTAAAATCAAGATAAAATAGTTATAATTATGAAAAACACAATCATCAAGACTAACGGTTTTAAACCGAAAAATAATGGTTTATTTCGGTTTTAAACCGGTTTTTTGGTTTAAAATGGTTTTAAACCGATTGGTTTAATTGGTTTAAAACCGGCCTTACATCTATATCTGAGTCCAGCGCTGCCCGGCGCGGGCAATTACATTTACCGTGATCTCACGCCCCGGGACTTTACCGCCTTACTTGGTTTTATCGAATGACGTCATAACACGTTACGTGCCGGCTATATAGCTTTGACACTATAGTCTGTTTAAGACATAAATAAGACTTCAAAGCAGTTATAAAGAATGTGCATCGCGCTAAAGAGAAAGATACTCAGCTAGTTCCGCCTTCATTGCGCGAAATACCAAGTACGGTATCTACCAGGAGTGACAGAGAAGACTAGCTGATTATCTCTCGCGCTACTGTAGCTGTCATAGGCGATGTGGTATGTACTGTGACGTCATAAATCATAACCACTGCGGTATAGCTCCGGCCGGGTAGTGAGGGGCGCCACCCCTTCAAGAGAAGTAGTAAGTAATTATTTAGTCGTAACTATTAAATAAAGGAATCTATGAGTATTTTTGAGTGCGATGTTGAATGAGACTGCAGCGACCGTGTATGGCGCTGCAGTCATGTGATCATTTGCGATACTGTGCTTCAATGTTGGAACATTAATAAATCTGATTGTAGCCGAAAGTGTTTTTTATGTTCATTGGACCCCTGTAAAGCCTTTGGCAACGTTCCAACGTACCCGAGTAGGCTTGTTGGAGTGGAATGCGAATTCTGTAATAGTAATATTTCAACTTACGCGTCTAGAACACTATGTATTTGATACGTGTTTTGAATACACACGACTTATTTATATGAATCTTAAGAAAATAACTACTAAACATATTTTTAATCCTCTTTATTATGTTAACATACATATATTAATACATAATAATGAATTCTACGGCTACACAATAATTACTAAAATGAAATGGCACACAATTGGAAAATTACCATTTATAATATTAACTGCATAATATGGCTGCGTTACTACTTATTTGTGATGCTCTACTTATATCTATATCCACATGTTAATATGTACTGAGCTGGTAAATTAATATATATAGTTCATTTAAATTTAAAATGTTCAAAAGGTAAACTATTTATTGCAAAATATATTTTTTAATATAAACCAGCTACAATTATTAATGTTCACAGACTAGTTCTCATGTGTAATACTACTATTAATTTAATTTTTTAAACAATAACTGTCAACGTCAAACATTGACAGCTCACTGACAACCATAGATAGCAATATTTTTTTAATTTTCAATACGCTTAGATGTAATGCTTTACTGAAAAATAATTAAATGTTATCTACTAACTCTATAATGTAAAACGTTATAAGCTAATTTTCAAACGTTCAAAATACAAAACATGTCATTTAAAAATAAAAGAACAAAAAAAGAGTCGCATCATCAAATCAGCAATTGAAATAACATCCTGAGTCATTCTGATAAAGCTATTGCTATTATCTGACTGATATCAATCGATAATTAAGTTATCAAATGTGACACGTGCTGTTAATATTAATGCAGACGAATGTACACCACCCTACCTGATCAAGAAGCTGGCCACACAGAAAAATATATTTTATTTCATTAAAAAGTGAGAATATAGAAGTTCGATAATAACGAACGTACTTTAAGCTGATCTTTTGTTTTTTTTTAATTGAGGTCTCAATTCCCTTGCAGGAGGAGCCTTTATAATCGAGTGGAATCAATAACTTTGATTCAGAATAATAAATTTATGATGTAATATTTATTTTTATCAATTGTTCACAAAATAAAATGAGATTGACTGCATCAATTCTGAATAAAAGTATTATAAACTAAATTATATAATTCTCTACATTTTCTAGTTAGTAATTTAGAAATAATGAAGCAGTTATTTGGCTGTATTCAGGCAATAGTAACGTTTTTTTCCAATGAATGGGCAGATTAGTCATCGAAAAATAACAATTGCTTTGCTACCGTTGCCGTACGCAGTTTTATATGTAATGATTGCAAAATTAAACAATGGATGTTTCTGAACTGATGAGTGAATTGCCATGGAGCATTCACTGATAACTGACCTTGATGGTCTGCCACCTTACCCACCCTTATAATTTCCTCGTCCATACCAGCTATTATGGATCGACCATTTAAAATATTTAAATGAGTGTTCGCCTGCGCGGTACAGGGGGAGGGGACGCACTATGCGTTCCTGCCGTCCGCCCCTCACTGGATTCCCGTTATCGCCGTACCCCCGCGCCCCTGTACCGCAGGGCGAACACTGGTTTAAGAGACCTATAGTACCTACATAGGAATTAACACTATGTTAAAAACACAGAATATAAAATAGAGTAGATGGTCTTTACGTAGTATCTGCAATGTATTAAATATTTTTTCGACAACCCCTGTGATGAAGTGGCTTGCATACCGGTTTAATGGTAAAGCCATTCCGAGGTACCGGGTTCGGTTCCATGTGGAAAACAAATGTTTCTTAATTGGCTCGGCTTTGGGTGTTGTGATAAGGGAAGGTGATACTGATAAATTATAAGTTTCATTGTCTTGGAACAATAATTAATTTTTCATCCCACCACCTCGGAAAGTGTAATTTTGCGCTTCGAAATCTGGCTGGAAAATTCTATTTTATTCGCTTGAGCGGCAAAGTAGATTTGAATTTAGAACATCACATATAATGAGTACTCAATATAATTGTAAATTCAAAACGTCATTAAACCTATTTAATGTAACCTCTATGGTGCCAAATTTATGATAAGAACTTTTTAAATTGTGAAAAAATTTAAATTTGGAACCTTCTTGGTTTCTTTGTCTTATTTGCGTGCTTCGCGCCATTCTAGTTTTTCACGTTTTATTGCTTAATATAATTAACATAACCTAAAAACTGTACAAAAAAATCAACTAAAATGAGTGACATTAGCGACGATGAAGTTTATCTAACGCCAACTGAGTTAACTGAAACAGTTAATAATGCGCAAATGAGCCTTCTCCCTCAGCAATCACGAGAGAAGTATTTGAAACAGTACGATATATTTAACATGTGGCGACTAGCTAAAGGAGCAAAAACTTTCTCCGAAAACGTTTTGCTGGCATATTTTATAGAATTATCTGAGACCAAGAAAGCAAGCACGCTATGGAGTACGTATTCAATGCTAAAATTAACAATTAAGATGAAGAAAGACGTTCATATCGACACCTATCATAAATTAGTGGCATTTTTAAAAAGAGCCTCATCTGGTTATAAGCCAAAAAAATCGAAGGTTTTCACAGCATCTGAAATTGCAAAGTTTATTAATAAAGCACCTGATTCCGTATATTTAGCGGCAAAAGTAAGTCAATACGTGTAATTTTTTGTTGTTGATAAAATTGTACATAGTACTTACAATATTTTTAATTTGATTAATTTATTTACGATTATAAATACTTCTTTTGTTACAGGTTGTTCTTATTATTGGTATAACCGGAGCATGTCGAACAAATGAACTTACACTACTTAATGTCAATAACGTATCAAAATATTCTCATAATTCTGATGAATTGCTATTAATTAATGTACTAAATACCAAGACAAAAAAAGACCGCAACTTCGTTATTCGCAAGGAATATGTAAACATTGTTCAGAAATATCAAGCTTTACGTCCTTCTAACACCCCAATTGAACGATTTTTTCTACAATATCGCAACGGAAAGTGTATCCGACAACCTATGGGTCAGAATAAAATTGGCAGTATTCCACGAGAAATAGCAACTTTTCTCGGACTTTTAGAACCCCCGTTATACACCGGTCACTGTTTTAGAAGAACCTCAGCCACACTTTTGGCCGAATCAGGGGCTGATCTTCTATCGCTTAAGCGCCATGGAGGCTGGAAGTCTAATTCGGTTGTAGAGGGATACATAGAGGATTCAATCCAAAGTAAATCAAAAATTTGTAATAGTATCGTGGAGGCCATAACGCTGAAAGAACCTCTGTCAGATTCTTGGTCTCGCCCTTCTACATCTAAAATGAGCCCCCATAAGATTGGAAACAATAGCCCTCTCTCGCCAACATTTACGCCAATAGAATCCAATGAATCGGCACAACTATTTAAAATTACTGATAGTTTACCACAAAACAGCGCACAATTCACAAACACCAACATAACATTACCTAACAAAAATATTAAACTTAACATAAGTAACTGTAGCAACGTTACATTTAATATTTCCTAATTATTTTCTACTTCTTATTATTTTCTTCAATTTATAGATTATCTTAATGTGTTTTAATTGAAATAAAAATATTTTGTCATTATAAATTGTTTTCTTTTTCATTTTGTCATTTCCTCGCTGAGGTGGGATGAAAAGTTACGTATTGCACTCGAGTGGAAAGATTTTTCACCTTGTGCTCGTTTGTTTCCCTCGCTGACGCTCAGGATTCTAATTTAGAATCACTCGCTGCGCTCGTGATTCAACTTTAGAATCCTTCGCTTGCTCGGTCATCCAAATCGAGCACGCGGTTAAAAAGGAACTTTCCACTCTTGTATAATAAATAACTATTGTCTATTAACAAAAATCAACAAAAAAGGGAAGAATATGAAACTGCTAATTATCGTCGTTTTTGCTTATAAAAAAGAGTTATAGGAAAGACAACAGTAAGAAACTGAAGATAATACTAACGAACAAATGGAAACTGAAAAAAATCTAATAAAAGATTTAAAAGAACCAAGAAAGCTGGCGAAGGAACTCTGACATCAGATAAAGAAGATACCGAATGTCTTTTTTCCCTACAGACTCGTGGGTGGTGGTGACTCCTTATGAATACTTCGGGCCGGTCCGGGAGTTGTCAGACTCGTACTGACTAAACACCACCGAGAAGATGCCTTCGCTGTACTGTACAGGCTTAATAGTGCGACGCAGCAAAATGTTCATTGTGCCACGGCCATTATTCAGTCTACTGAAGGATAGATCACTTGCCAGACTCGCGGCAAGTGGGCAGTAGTTGTGGCTGTGTAGGAATGCGAGATAACAATAACGAAGCTGTCCATATTTGCCTGGCTAAATATTCTATACCCCATCTTACCTAAGTCCTATAGATTGGACAAGGAGGAATTTTTTGTTTTTAAAATTGATAATTCCAGCGGATTTTTTTTTGGTTTAACTGATAATAATAGAAGGAAGATGGATTAATTATTTTCTGAGTTAAAAACGGAGGGTTTTATTTATACAATACCTTAAAGTCCTCGTCTTACCCACCTTCCCCTACAGTTGTTGTCTCTGAATTCCATAACACCAGTGCTTTCGCTACTTGGGTTCAGAACTAGTTTTTTAATGTGTTCGCTTTTGATCCCAATTAAGCCCGGGGACCAAGACGGAATCCACGATGGAACGAGCTAACCCAGAAGGTGCCTATTCACCCTGGCTTTAAAAACGGACGGGTTGTAAGTGCTCGGAAATACAGATGCAGGAATTTCCACTCCTCTCAAGGGTATTGAGAAGCGCTTGGTGAGACAGGTAGGAAAAGCAACTAAGAAAGGGTAGTCCGTAGTGCGTCAGGATGTCCGACAGAAAAAGGGGGATGACGGTATGAGATTGTGCAGCTCTTGAGCTCCTTATTTCAAACGAAAATCTCATGTGCTATGTGGTCGAAGTGTTTTTTTTTTATTATTCAATTACACACAAAAATCATTACATTAGATATATTTTCCAAACAGTGTCACAAAAACCGGTCAGGTTTTACCGTACACTGTGAGGCATTCATCACTACACTACATTAGAATAATTTCTTCTGCTGAAACTGAACTTAAAAGTTATATTTTCAATTAGGAACTGCCAAAATAGTTTTTTTTCTACTAGAAGTTTCTTAAAATACGAAAATCAGCAGGTAAATGCCTTAATAACAAAAAATACATTTTCATTCGTTTTAAACAAACGTAATTCTTAAATATCAATAGAAAACGCGCTCACTACATTTACCTCCAATAGTCAATTAATAACGGTCTGTGATCACAACTGTCTGTAAATGGTGAAGCTATTAAAATCGATAGTTAGTAAGTAACACAAACGTGCGACCTTGAAAGAAATCCGCTCGTCTAGTACAGTGTACAGGACATCACGGTTGCTGTGATGCCTTCTATCAAGCTTTGTACTACGCATGCGCACACAAACACGTATTAACACACGTACCTAGTGCTTCCTATGTCATTTTCTCCTGCGTTAAATCTTAGAATTTGTTTTTTTTTACTGTCGCTTTTTCGTTTCATCGACTTTCAAATCACAAAGATGCTAAAGAAGTTTTCACTTCAAAATAAAAAACCCAAAAAGCGTAACCTCAGGCCTACGAGATATAAAGGTGAGAAACCGTGGAGATGCAACCATCAGAAACCATTTTGACATCTCTTAATTATCCTAGTCAGATATACAAAGATATAGACAGGCGTGATATCCATTAAAATAGTTTATAATAATCTGTATGTATAAAAATTCTCTATTACAGTGTTTGACCACTACGAACTCCGAACTACTCAACCAAAGGGGGAGGGTCAATAAGGCGGGTTTTCGGCGCCTTTCATTTTTAAACTAAAAATTCCAAAAAAAAATTTTTTATCTACTATATGGACTAACAAATCGATTCCACCCTAAACGGACCCATCCCCAACCCCCCTCTCATCTCCCCAAGAAGCAGAATAATCTTATATGACTTAATACATTAAAAAAATATTGTTTTTGCGGAGCTCCTTAGAGTACAGTTTTGAAGGGTTATATTATTTTTGAGCTAAAAAAAATTTTTTTTTGTATTATGTCATATATGATTATTCTGCTTCTTTGGCCGTTTGGGGTGGAATCGATTTGTTAGTCCATATAGTAGATTTTTTTTTAATAATTTTTAGGTCAAAAATGAAAGATGCCGAAAACCCGCCTTATTAACCCTCCTTTGATGATTTTTTTTTTATTTTGCTGGATTCGTTCCGACCAAGGATATGCTTAATTTTAATTTATAATACAGCAACGCGTGGCCGGGTCAGCTAATAATAAATAAATATAAATCTTACATAATAATTCTGAATCGAAATTAAGTAGGTGTTATGGAATCCAGAAACAACGAAAGTTCAGTATAACGTGAATACAGAGAAACTCGTTTTTTATATTGACCCGGCCGGAATCGAACCCGGAAAGCCAGCCACTCGACTAATAAGTTCGTTGAGGATTTTAATACTTTTAAGAATATACCTTAATATTTAAAAATGCAATCCTAATTTCTGTTTGGAAGACTTATTATTTCGTGACGTTTCAACTTATTTTAATTTACTACAAAATAATACTTATCATTTATTTTGTACAATTTTTAGGGTTCCGTTGCTAAATGGCAAAAACCGAAACCCTTATGGATTCGTCATGCCTGTCTGTCCGTCCGTATGTCACAGCCACTTTTTCAGAAACTAAAAGAACTATACTGTTGAAACTTGGTAAGTAGATGTATTCTGTGAACCACATTAAGATTTTCACACAAAAATAGAAAAGAATAACGATAAATTTTGCGGGTTCCAATACTTAGAACTGAAACTCGAAAATTTTTTTAACAAACCCATACGTGTGGGGTATCTATGTATAGGTCTTCAAAAATGATATTGAGGTTTCTAATATCAATTTTTTTCTAAACTGAATAGTTTGCGAGAGACACTTCCAAAGTGGTAAAATGTGTGTCCCCTGTAACTTCTAAAATAAGAGAATGATAAAACTAAAAAAATATATGATGTACGTAATATATGATTATCATGCAAACTTCCACCGAAAATTGATTTGAACGAGATCTACTAAGTAGTTTTTTTTTAAATTTACTTAACTAGTTTGTAAGGAACCCTTCGTGCGCGAATCCGACTCGCACTTAGCCGCTTTTTTATTGGAGCTCCCATGGATCAGCTTCAATGGCGCAATGTCTGTTACGCCATTACTTCCAGAGTTCTTAACCGATTTTAACATTTTTTGTGTGGAATCGAATCAACAGGTTTAGCACCAGACTGTGACGGAGCCCGAATTTTGAAATTCGCAAAAATTCCCATCGATTTTTTTTAGGTATTACGCTCCGCTCAAATATATGGTGCTAGCGTAGCTTTATGCTTAGCGACTGCATCGCCTAGTATATTTTATGAAGGCTGAGAATTTACTTGTGAGCTGAGACGATTTTTCTAGTGTTTTTCTTTTAAAATAATTTATGTTATTATTTACTGTTAGATTGGAGGCAGTTTGTTCTCTAATCACAAATTATACGTAATTATGTGATAAAGTATAGATTTTGGTCTGATAAGCAGTGTGGTCGGGCGGTGTGTATTGACATGACCATGGTCCCATATCTTTTATACAAGTTTGTTAAGTCAGGCAGAGTTATAGTTTAACCATTCATCCATGATGAATTATTTATTATTAAAATATCAGAAAAAATCACATGTTATTTTGGGGCGGGGTTTGAACCCGCAACCTTTAGCTGTCCGGTGCACTGCTATCTCAATTGAGTTACCGAGCCTTGTGAACACTCGTTGAAATTTTTTAACACTTTTACATCCTCCGGACATCCAAAGGTTGCGGGTTCGAATTCCGTCTGAAAATAATTTGTAAGTGACCATCCATAAATTATGTCACATGAATTTTAGGACTTTTTAACCCCTCCCGCGTTCTTGTCAAAGGTCACATTTTAAAATGATGTGACGTCAGACATTTTTCAATTGTATGCATGTATAAAAATAATCAAAAGAAACCAGTTATTTAAGTTTTTTCCTTATTTTAATGAAATAATCTTTTATGAAATCAACATGAAGTAATATATCTATATTATATTATGACAATACTTTGTGTGTGTGTGTGTGTTACCATACCAGCAACGCGTGACTGGGTTAGCTAGTCCTAGTTATATTATGACAATACTTTGTGTGTGTGTGTGTTACTATATTGTGTCGCTATCCTAACATTGCAAAGCCCTTACGTACTCCCGCAAAAACAATACAATAGCGTGTTTCTACGCGCTACAACGCCATCTTGTTTTAGATGACAGAGAAAACAAATAATTTTAACATGTGACGTCACGAAGTTGTTGACTCCGCCCTGCCCCTTGTCACAAAATGTCACATTCGGGTAATATCCTCCCCCCCCCCCCCTTGTGACGAACTTGTGACGTAATTTATGAATGACCCTAAGTCTATATTCCTCGTATCTTTCTGTTGAAATATTTTTTGCAAAAATGCATCCATAGCTGATTAACACTTCTGTCAGGGATGTGATGGAGTGAGATAGTTTATTCGCCAACGGTTGGTACGAATGCCCCAAGGGTTGTCTATGGCATGATCACTGAATCCCGCCAAAACAAAAACTATATCTTATTCGTATTAAAACACATAACATTATATTGTTAAATTATATTCAGTATAAAAACTTAACTCGTATCCTAAGATTAGTAATACCACGAAGATCCGAATTACAGATTAAAAACTCAAAAAAAAAACACTACAAGAATAAAATGACATTATACCATGTCCTATAATCTACCATGATTGTCTCGTGCAATTCATTAACACCTATAGACTATCTACTACGCTGTTTCGACCCGTTTGTGCAAATGTAAAT
This sequence comes from Calamotropha paludella, assembly GCA_927399485.1. Classification (NCBI taxonomy): domain Eukaryota; kingdom Metazoa; phylum Arthropoda; class Insecta; order Lepidoptera; family Crambidae; genus Calamotropha; species Calamotropha paludella. The sequence continues at coordinate 22,803,589 of OV656820.1, read as the reverse complement.
CCTTACAACAATATAATAAAAAACAGTTTTTATCAAATGCAAGCCTTGAATGACTTATTAAAAATATGTAAACCCAGGCAGCGCAAAAAACTACTTATTTTATATAAATTATAATTTCGTAACTTTACAAGTAAAATGACCTATTCAAAGTTTTCCCACATAAAACAAACAGTTTTATGTGGGAAATTAAAAGATTAAATTGGCAAATGATTGACTTAATAACATTATTTTATTCTGAGTTTATATCAAAAAATATCCATTGCATTAAAAGGATGAAGTGATCATCTTAAGTTCTCAAACACTGGAATTATATCCCCTTATATCGAATCGCATTTTTAGATTGGTCACTTTAATTGTTAGTGTGCAATTTGTATACTATTCAAAACATAAAAGGTTGTATTCCGAAATATACATCACTATACTGGTCAGTGGTAAAGACGTCATGAATCGACGCCATGCTGATTTGTTCCGCAATATATTGGTCAGTGCATTGACGTCAGAACCCGACACCATATTTAAAATAGTTTGAGAGCAAGAGAGAAGAAAAATGCCCGGCAAACAAGCGTCCATATACTTAGTACTCCTATATAGCTAGTAGGGGTCTAGAAAAATGTATATATTTGTCTCCCTCATTTAAACTTTGAACGTTGTGCGCCTGTCCGAGAGATGCATGTACTATAATCGACTGTCTCTCTTGCTCGGCAATATTACCCCTTACAGGTATATGGATACGTCACCCTTTACTGGCCAGTACAAAATGGCGACGAATTCATGACGTCATAACTGGTACCAGTATAATGATGTATATTTTGGAATACAGCCTAAATATTGTTTCGAAATTTAAAAAAAATCTTTATAGTGATATTTTAATGACATAAAAGGATATCAGAACTCGTTAATAAAACTGAACACAAATGAATAATATGTTATACATATAAATATTTATTGTGAAAAATATATTTGGGAAAAATCAAAACTTCCGTTCAAAATCAAGTTCCAACAAGATATATTTTTATATAAATATTTGATGATCTATAAAAAGAGAAATTACTTTGATTTGATCATACTTACAATTTATAAAATAACCATGACATAGGTAAAAATGGTAGTATTCATCCCAAAAACATCTGCCCTTTCCGCGACTCAAACCCGGAACCGTCGTTGTGAAGGGCAGGATCATTACAGTTGCACCAATTAGTCTTAGTATATAATGGAGCCAAAAAAGGCGACAGTTTAATTTTGAAAATTTATAAACTTGTTTGTGTACTGAATGAAAAAGTGGAAAAATAAAATACAAAATAAAATAAAAATTGTAGAAAAGTATTCAGACTTGAATGTGTAAATTAATTTTATACAACAAGTGAACGAAATAATTATTCCCATCGGAAATTCAGACGCACTGCAGGTTACCATCCTTTCTTGGTTGCTATTCCTACCTATCGCACCAAGCGCTTCTCAACATCCTTCATAATGCGTACAGCAAAGGAGTGGAATTCCCTCCCTGCGTCTGTATTTCCTTATAACCCGTCCATTTTCAAAGCCAGGATGAATAGGCACCTTCTAGGTTAGCTCGTTTGATCGTGGATCCTCTCTTGACCCCCGGGTTTGACAGGGTTCAAGAGCGAACCCATTCAAAATAAAAATAAAAAAGTGTTTAAATAAAATAACTATTAATCGAATGCTGGGCTCCTTTACAGAAGCCGTGATCACAGGATTACTAGGATAATAGTCGTCATGTGTGCTACACAATTTTGTTGTAGTTGGCATTTTAATTTATTCATTGTATCTACGAATACCGTAAACTATAAGTCTTCTAGAAAGGGCCTCCCAGTTTCCGAACTGGTGGTAGACTCAGTTGTTCACAATCAACATAGACACAATAAGATAATTAATCATTACGTAGTCATCCTGTGATCACGGCTCAAAGAGGTCAAAACGTTCGAATTAAATATAAAATATGTGCAAGTACTCGAAAATATGTTTCTATAAGATATAAAATGCGTTTGTAAAAAACGCCAACGCCTCCGAACCCGCAGGTACGATTCGAACCCACAAACTTTCGCTATCTGGGTTAGTGCTCTGACCGCTGAGCTTACCGTACGTTCTACATGCGTATTTTATATCTCATAAAATACGCAAAAAAATGACGAGCTGTCGACCATTGCTAAGGAAATTTCATAAGTGCGAAACCACAGTAAATACAGAACAGTAGTTTATCTAAGGCCGCCCGCTGAGTTATATGCCTACTCTTGCGTTGATCCCCAGGGTTCTCACTTTTACTTTTAGTAAATATTTTCGAACAAGCAGCACTTGATCTAAATTTATGTAATAAAAAGCATATTATGATTGAATATTTGTTTGCGAATGAGTTTGCGAAATCGTTATTGAGGCACCCGAAAACACTACAATATTAATTTCCCCTTTTTGAAGTCATGATACTCGTTATAATTAAAATTATGGTAAGTGGCCGGCGAGAGTTGACGATCACGAGCGGTCATGTGACGTACGCGCATGCTCACAGTCGCGCGGCACAGCCCGTACTGCCGCCACCTTATTCCCCCATATATTATGCTAGCGTGTGCGTGAAATCGCGTGCCGACACGGCGCGCGGCGCGCACGCACACATTCAATCCGAGAGCGGCACGTTTGTATGAAGATATTTTACTGTTCTTTACTGTGGCGAAACACTACTACAGATAACTGACCGTAACTTCAATATAATACACGATTGTTTTTTATATATAAACTGTTTACATTTGCTACCAAACGGATCAAATTTAACTGAACGTACATACTTTACATTTGTACTTGTTTGCGGTAAGCAAAAGCCACAATACATTACCATTAAAAATCCTTAAGTTTTCACGCGTTCACATTTCGCATCTGCATTTGGAGTTCAAACCTTCTATTCGTCCTCACACCCTTGATTATTGACCTGTTCTGCTTTCTCTTCACATCAGAAAGAGAGTTGAAAGATTTCTCTCTCATAACCATCTGCTTCGCTTCGTCTCTTCTGGAAGTACTGACCTTCAGCGAGGGTTTCGAAAGCTGCCTTTTCATAAGGCCATTAGGTTTGGATTCCTTCGCCTCGGGTTCTACCTTGGATGGAATACTAAAAGGATTAAATTCGGTATGCATTTTGAAGCCAAATCTCGTGAAGCCAGGTCGTAAGGATTCTAGAGTAGGCAGGACAGGCAACTTTGCCTGTGTGGGCAATTTTGTAGATCTTGGCAATTTTGTAGATGCTCTTGGCGCTTTTGTTGGTGTGTCGTTCTTCTTCGCTGGATCTCTTAGTGCTTTCACTGGTTCTGTGGTTGATGTACCTGGAAAAAGAAGAGTACCTCAGAAATGACACTATTAGCGACAAATGAATCGGACCATCCTGCTACATAGCCGATGGTTCATGTAACCATATTTTTTTTAAATTAGTGTTATGTGAAGATATATATGTATATAACATATAATGACTGCTAGTTTTTTGTACATATGTATATGTGAATATATGTCATATTTTCTTAAAATACCTTTCTTCTTTTTTGTCTTTTGTCAGAATCGAACCCGCAACGTTTGGATATCTTGTCCTTTGGATTTTTTGAAAATATAAAAATCGTCATCAAATCATTAGATGAATGGCTATTTCATGTTAATCGATTGTCCAAACATTTGTAAAATGTTTCTTTCGAGTGCGAAAAGATATTCCGCTCATCGATGAAAAAACGCTGGCCTACAGCATAAAAAGTACTACAAAATTATGACGGGCGACAAGGCTCAGTAGCTCAATCAGAAGAGCAGTGGATCGGGCATCCAAAGGTTGCGAGTTCTAGTCCCGCCTGAGAATAAATTGTTAGCGAGTCGATTTTTTTTTTCTTTTTTTTTTATAGTTAACTAGTGGACCCGACAGACGTTGTCCTGCCTGTTATTTTTGCAGTATAGATAAATAACCTAGATACCGTCTGCAGCGCCATCTGCCGGGCTGATTTGTGAATCTAAACCATTCTCAGATCCCCTTGAACACACACAAAAAAAATCATTCAAATCGGTCCAGCCGTTGAGGAGGAGTTCAGTGACATACACACTCACAGAAGAATTATATATATAAAGATAGTCAGGTGCTTGACCACTATCTCGCCTGATGGTAAGCGACAAACCGAACTAGTATGTGACGCGCTTGCCTAGAAGATACCTCTTGTGACTTGAAGACCCCTAAATTCTATTTGTCAGGCAAAGAGTTACTTAGCGGATTAAAATGCACTCTATTAAAATCTACCACAAAATAGCATTAACAATGCAACTAAATAAAATCGGTGCCAGCTATAGTATAACAGGCTTCCATTCATTGTTGGTAAGTATTTACGTAGTCGCTTTCACAAGCGTCATACAGGTGTTTCGAACAAAATAAACGTATTAAATTATGAAGTTCAAACAAATTGATTTATAATTATTTATATGGGCAATAGAAGAATGCAACTTGATTGCAAAACGAGTTGATCTCGTATTAACTTCGGAATAAAATAACATCAAGAAGAGCCACTTATTATTTTAATAACACTTTTTGGCTCAGATAAAATTATATTTATTTTGATAACTCACGTGAGAAGATTAACAAATCTTTATTATACTCGTACATACAAAAAAAATCATTCAAATAGGTACAGCCGTATAGAAGGAGTTTAGTGACATACAAACGTACAGAAGAATTATATATATATAAAGATCATGTCTCAGTGTTTGACCGCGATGAACTCCGAAACTACTGAACCGATATTGATGTTTTATGTTTTGCTGGATTTGTTGCTACTTATATGACATGGGATAGGTTTCATTTTAATTTATAACACAGCAACGCGTGGCTGGTTACATTATATATTCTTACCAATTACTCTATCCCAAAGTAAGCATTGTAAATCTTGTTATATATACTAGGGTAACAGATACACATACATATATGATACATAGATATGTTTTCTTAAATTATTTTAATAGAAAAAAAATACTGGAAAAATCGACTGGACTCACAAGTGAATTCGCGTGAGATTTATCTTATAAGATAGCATTGAAAAAATGCAAAAAATATATATAAATAATAGCGTGCATAGCTGCACTTGCTATATTTTATTTTTATTTTATTTTATTGATATTCATAATAAATAATTGATAAATTATAATATTAAAAGCTACAATTTAATTACTAAACAAATAATAAAAACTGCGTATAAAACAATCTCTGATTACCTATCAGTCAAAAGTTTGCCCTGATAAATATCCCAAGACCAAATAAATAATTTGAAAGTTATTGAAAAATATATCCAAATCAAGAGTAGAATAATACTCAGCAGAAATTCGTGTCAAAAGAGACTGAAGACGAAATATAATTAAGGTATTCTGAAAGGTGGGAATAATTACCGTGACTCGAGCAATTCTATTTATGTAACAGAGTTGAGTTAAAATTATGTTTTTAATCGCCGTCCGACAGATGGCGTGTTTTAGTGATAAGGCACAGCTGATTTTATTGATTCGTGTCTACCGATACCAGCTGTGTCCTATCTCTCTCTTAAATCAAACTTATTTAGTTATCTACTCATTTTAATTACAATGACATCATAAAATTATTCCATTTTTTAAAGTATTTAATTACAGAGTATTAGTACAGATTATAATTTGTAATTTTGTCCGTCTGTCTTGCCATCATCGGGCACGTGAATGTTTATTATTGTGATTTTTTTACATTATTTTAAATCTAAGAAGAAATGAAAAATATTTATATAAATTTTCACCTATTGTCAGTCCGCTACCGGGCGCCCCACCCCTCTCAACAGTCCCAATGCTGCCTGAATTGTGAAAAAAAAAAAGTCGGACTTTTAGATAAAAATGCCATTTTCTCGCTAAATAATGAAGATAGGACGAAAAAATATATACTACCGTAAAGCTGATTAAATAAAGAATCCACCACAAAATATTGGATCTTTGTAACTCAAAAATCAATCATAATTTTAAAAAATAGCAGGCCAGGGACAGCGGTGTTGACTATCGGTAGCAAATGCTACCGTGGACTGAAAAACGGGTTATATCTAAAAAGATTTTTACTATTTAAATAAAAGAACTTATTTAGGTTTTTTTGCTCATAGTTTATATTTAATTCTGACATTTTGATTCCGTTTCGTTCCCTTTCCGTTGCCCGATTAAAATATTGTGAAGGTAGTACAAAATATATGGTGACCATTGCCTATGAACACGACTCCTGTAAAGGAGTCGAAATGTCAGGATTAAATATAAATTATGCGCAAAAAACCTTAACTGAGTTGTTTTATTTTAATGTATAATTCACGGAAGTGTAAGAACTAAATAGGTTTTTACTCGACAAAAATACTTGTCCAAGGTGTTAAGAACCTCGCACTATTCGGGCAAGTGCTCTGCCAAATGAACTACCAAGAACTTGACAGCACCGTTGAATTATTCCAAGCGTTTCTTCAGCTACTAAGAAAGTAAGAACTTACCGAGTTCTTAACCGATTTTAATATTTTTGTGTGGAATCGAATCAACACATTTAGGACTAGATCGTGACGGAGCCGGAATTTTGAAATTCGCAAAAATAAAAAGTTATGACCAAAAACATTAGCTCTGTGGGATTTGCCATTGAACAAAAAGCGCGCGCTTTTTGAAAGTTTTCATTCTTATAGAATTTTAAAATTTACTAAACATTATTGATTTTTTTTTAGGTATTACGCTCCGCTTCAATATACCTATGGTGCTAGCGAAGCTTTATGCTTAGCGACTGCATCGACCTAGTATATAATAACATATATAAACCTACTATTGTATAAATATAGCTCGAGTGCCGGAAAAAAGTAACAAGGAATGTCTTTGTATCTCCCACTGCTAAGACGAACAAAAAAGGCTTAAGTCCATCCGACCGTTTTGGCTACAAAGCGTGCCTACAAATAAATAGACAAGTACATACACTAGAAATAAACATTATCCTCCCTAAATAATCAAGGTTTTTTTTTATTTATAAATAACCGATCTTGAAGACCGTTTTGATGACTTTTTTTTCATTTTGCTGGATTTATTCCAACTTAGGACATAGAATAGGATTAAAGAACATCACATACATTGTCTTGAACCCAAATTAAGCAGAGGCAATATAGAACAGTTTGTTTTCAACATTGACCCAGTCGGGGGTCAACCCCGGGAACGCAAGAGTGTTTAGTTTTATTGTTTTAAATTTAATTATTTTGTTATTTTATGTACTTATTAAGTTCTAATTAGATTTTATTTTTATTTTAATTAGAATTTGATATAATATTAATTCTGTTATTACTCAATATGAATTTTTTCAATTATTTATATGTGTTTAATCACCAGAATTAAATTATTTTTATTTTATATACTCTTTCCATCTGGAATGTCCTTTTCTATTGATGAAAAATAGATATAATCAGCTGTTTCTAATATTAAACATTACATTAGTATATATTTTCAACTATGTCATTATTTCTAAATATAAACCACCGCCGCGCATCTAATGCTTGCTTTTAAATTATGCGATACCATCTCCAACTGATATACATAAATGAACAAACAGCTCAGCATATTACTTGAAATAAAAATCTATAGAATACATAGTGATTACATTTTAATGTACCGTGGAAAATGGAAGCACAAAAAAATTTGCCCCGATATCATCTGACCCGATCGCATTACGTCGATCTGGTTGAAATTACAATATAAAAGACCGTTCACATTGTACTGCCTCAAGCATGTTTGCAGAGTCGCACACGGACAGTGGACTTCCTGTGATCCGGCCCCCTGTCTAATCCAGCACCCCCTGTAATCCTGGCATTTCGGATTCACTGTTAAATTTAGGTATACAAACATTATGGCAAATCTTCACTAATGTAGGTAATGCATGATTAAACAGGTTGTAACTTGTACGTGCCACCACTACACTGTATTGTGCTCGATCGACGAGTTTTTTTTTTTAATTCTGACTGCTCAGTTTGAATTTGTATACATTCATTGTTTACTAGTTTAGAGAGATTAATATCATTTCGATCAGTACTTTGACAGATGACAGAGTACCTTACTCTGTTTCAATAAATTCCGGACTATGGGGGATCTCAGACAGTACTCTATAATCCGACAAATTCGATAATTCGACACTTCCCTGAAAAATGTTTACGGTTCCACTGTACTCACTCTGTACTGTATGTCCACTGTATATGTTACTAGATGCCGCGGCCGTTGCTGTGTTATAAATTAATATAAAATCTCTGTTATGTCCTAAGTTGGATCAAATCCAGCAAAATGGAAAATAAATCATCAAAATCGGATAAGTAGTTTCAGAATTCATCGCAGTCTAACACTGACAGAGATTTTTTTTTATACATAGATAAATTACTAGCTGTACCAGGCATGCGTTCCAATGAAATAGAGCAAAAAAAGTTGTATTTATTGGAATAAAATATTAAAATACACATATTACAACATGATATATTAATAAGACTAACAACATTTATCATAAGATAACTTAAAAATATATTTAGAATGTCAAGTCCAAACGAGATTCAGTTGTGAATCTGATAATAAACCTACAAATTTTTCATAATATTTGTTACAATCACACCAATAAACCTGGCCCGAAGTAAGCACTATAAGACTTGTGTTATGGGTACTAGGGTAACGAATATACATAAATATATGATACATAGAAGAAATATTTATCAATATCCATGACATAGGTACAAATGCTCGTATTCACCACACAAACATCTGCCCCATCCGGGACTCGAACTTAGGACTGTCGGTACCGTTGCACCAAAGGGTCGACAAGAACATCACTGTATTGGTCACAACGAGACTTGATAACTGATAGCTGGAGCCAAGTAGTGCTGTTAAAAAGCTAAGGCAGTTACTGTGCGACTTAGCCACCGATATGAAATCGCTCTATTTATTGTCCCCTCTAACAGAGGGTGGGAGTCGACGGTCCTAGGTTCGAGTCCCAGAAGGGACTAATGTTTGCGTGATGAATACAGGCATTTGTCCCTGAGTCATAGGTATTTATATATGTCTATCCGTTACCCTCAGATTATAAAACTAAAGGCAGATAGACCGCACGGAACAATAATGTGAAGCCACGCTTGTAGACATGTGTGCGTGACACCACTATAAAAACACGTAGCCTCGGTGTGCGTTACGGTTGCCAGGATAATAACAAAATTACTTGGTTACAGTTACAGTTACATAGTTGGTTTTGATTTTTTTTTAACTAACCGACGACCGTTTTCGGTGAAGTAAACATCTTCTTCTTTGAAATGCGTTGAACAGACAACACAAAATTTTGATGGTAGCCAACCGTTATCTTGTCAGCTATTACGTACGATAGAAATCCAATCGTTACGTAGAACAGGATCAGTTGGGAATCTGTACTGTATCTGTGTGTATTTACTTTATGTTGGCGAATCGACGGATGTACATAATTATTATTAGACACAAAACATTCAGTAGTTTTAGTAACGAAGTATATAGAAACGGACACACATACATATAAACATACCAACCAACAAGCGAGACAAACAAAACACTATTATCGAAATAAATATTTGTATAAATCGATAATCCTGTTTCCAATACATATTTCCCAACTTAAGGGCAAATGTTTCAAAATAAACTAGCAACACCGGCAGATTTTTGTTAAGGTTTTGTGTTCAAAGATTTCACTAAAAATAATCACGTAAAATAATATCTAAATAGACAAATAATCAATATCATATGTAATATGAAAAGATACTCCATCTTCTTTCTTTTGTTTTTGGGAACAATTTTTGCAATGTTTGAAAACACAAGACGGCATTATTCTCAAAAATATGAATATTATCTGTGACGTACTAACGATGCGACGCTTCGTGACGTACTGACTCGAGATTGTATTCGCTTTTGAATTTGTATTTGCTTTGTTGGCTTCACTTTCGGTGTTCCGCACGGTCTATCTGCCTTTTGTTTTATAATCTGAGCCGTTACCCTAGTATCCATAACACAAGCCTTACATTGCTTACTTTGGACTAGGCTAATTGGTGTGAATGTAAGAAATTTTAATTATAAAAATCCCGGTATGAATGTTTTAGGACTCTTAACATTTGTTGGTAGAAATTATGACCCACCCTGATATGATAAGAATTATATTGTGAGGCTTAGTAATAGAGCAGCGTGGCTATCAGACGTGATAGCGATTGCCTCTGACATCACAAGATATGACATGTAGGCGGGTGCGTCACAAAATGATATTCATTTAATCAACAAATATTCCTATAAAATTTAAAAATAAAGCGTACAGTGTACACCCGGTAATCCGGCCCCTGCTAATCGGGCGCTCCCTTAATCCGATATGCCTATCACTGTTGAATGTAGGTGTACACAACAGTTATTTGTTATGCAAGGCTGCAAAGTTGAGTTTTGGCCGCGAGTTACCTCTATTGAAACCTGAGCACTAGAATTCAAAATAGAATCCTAAGCGTAGCGAGGGTTGCAAATGGACGAGACGCTAAAAACACACAATGTTTCACCTCACTACAGCGAGGAAAATTTTTACGTGCAAGAAAAACAGCTTAAATAAAAAGGTAAATAGGTATCTTCATCGCTGTTGGACATTTTTGATATTTATTCTTTCTGATTTTACATTTCAGGACGCATATGAAAATACTTTTAAATATGATTCTATTCAATGTGAATTGACTAATACCAAAGATAACTGTGACAATTATTTTGTTTTGTGCGTTCTAAAATCTTATCATATGGTATAAAATCCTCACCCACCATACATTTAAAATTCTTAAACTTAACATATAAAATATAATTATACCGCTAGTCAATGAAAATAGAACACCTGTTAAAATGGTGAAAACCATGGGCTTTCAGTGTTCAAACACAAAAAGAATTTTCGCGATATCACTCTCCGTTTCGGAGTTATTGCAGTTCAAAGTTTCATAATTAAGTTGCAGTAATTAAAATAAAATTATTAAAATCCTATAGAATCAATGATATTTAACAATCAGTAATTGGTATTTTTTTAATTGCTCGTATAATTATGAAAATAAACGTCCAAAACGATTTCTTGTTATTGACAAACCGAATTAAACTGCGCCTTAAATCAGCTGGTGCTTGACCCCTCAGCTTGACCCTATACTTACCTACCTCAAGATGTTCAGTGTGTGTGTCACTCACACAATCGCTGACCTAAAAGAACTAGTGACGGGTAAATGCATAGTGAACAATTGAAATGTTTCGATTTCTTGACTCTCTAATCGACTCCTTCAAATTTTATCAAGTCCGCAGAGTTAATAATTTTAGTCAGTCCGAAAGATACTAAGGTCAGAATCACATTTTGATCTTAAATCGAAATCGATCTGACAACAATGATATTCATTAGAGCTGTAAAAGTAACGAAAAAAAGTGTACCCGTATGTATTCGTTACTATAACAATTATTACTATCGTATCGTTACTTCAGTTACCTTATAACATGCTATGTTATGTGTAAGTTAGAGCAACGAATTGAATCGTATTGCGTACCAGTGCAGTATGACGTCGCGGCGTCGCAACATTCGTGATTTATAGAAAACATACTTATACGTTACATACCAAGCTGAGTCAGGTATTTTTTTTTTCAGTTTTCTGTATTTTGAACCAGACTTTTGATAAACAGCTTTTGTTATCGAAGAAACAATTTAATATCATAAGACTCATTTAGACACATCTCTTTTAAGATAACAACAAAAAACCGTGATATTCGCGATAATAAAAAACAAAAACATACATATTTCTTATTTGTAAAAAATACTTCCTTACCTTGTTTCTGTTACAATCTCAAACTTTGTCTACTTACACAATACAATTTTATAAACAGTAAAAAACTTGGACGACGAATTTCCAAATTATACTTTACTTAATAAACAAACATCGTTCTTTGTAACGTACGTTTATAAATTCACTGAATAAGCGCGCGCATGCGTAAAATATACGATCAGCAAACGTACAAATACACGCATCAACGGACGTTGCGTAAACTGAAATAGTGTAGGTACCCATACTACGAAAAATGCGAGTAACGAAATGCATTTGTGTGTAAAGTTTCGTTACTCGGTACTAAATGGCCCACCCGTTACTCAGTACCGAATACATACGATTTGCTACAGCTCTAATATTCATACGAATCAAAAAGTCGATTCTGATACCAATGTCTGAATTAGTGATTTGATTCACATTTTACGAGTAATTTTTCCCAACTCTACACAGGACCGAGCTCCATCCAGGGCCGAACTTAACTGGAATATTATTAAATACATACTTTTGAAATGTCATTAAAATCCTTATGACCATTTTATTGACTGTTTTGTCCATACACGTGATGGTATTCAATTTACCATAACGACCAGCATGTACACATCTTCATCTTTATCGTTTTTAAAAAGTAGATTTCCTAGATAAGTTTCTAATAACAACAGAAAATACTCTAAATCACAAATCTTTACAATACATTAAACGTAACATAATAAATTCAAAAACAGTAGCAACGCAATAAACAAAAACATTTAAACAATCTACCCCAATTAAAACATCATACTTTTGAAATTAATTCCTAAGTTCAGCCCGCGAAATGAGTGGCACGTGTAAGGCGGTCGTAGGTACCTTTTATCTTGCCGAAAGGCGAGCTTGCAGTGTTCGTTAAAATTAGGCTGTGGATACATTATTTTTTTATCGGAAAAATATTTTGTTGATAGTAGATACCTAGATACCTAGGCGCGTTTTTAACGTAATTTTGTGTTTTTTTGGATTCGGATATTAGAAATAATATCATTTGACGTTGTTTGTAACTACTATTCATAGTTTTGATTTTGCTACTTGGGTGCCTAGGTATGTCCTTATTATTAATAAATCGACTCAATCAATTTATTTAACGTTTCTGGTATTAGTTCGCGTTGAAGTGAGCCTGAAATTAAAGAGTTTTTACTTTTTATTAGAATTCCGTACATCAAAAGTAAAAACAAACGGACCCTTATGATAACAAGATCCTTTTTCTGAAAATATCTGGATTTTTTGTTGAAATTAACCACTACTAAAATATGTTCTGCTATACGAGAGTATAGCAGAACAGATGTAAGTTGATGGTACCTAAGGGTCATACTTTTAATTTTTGTTTTGAAATTTATTTTCTCAGAAAATAATATAAAAACATGTATTACATTCTACAAATAACAATATTGCATTATTATAACATTGATGGAACAAGTCATTTATTGTTAATGTGTGTAGTAAACGTTATTAATTTTCTTTTATTTAATATTTGTCCAATGTGTGCACACCTTTAGGATGGTAAAGTCCCTACCTTTGTTTAAAATTTCACGCTAGTGTGTGTACAGAAACCAGGGTTCCCAACTTAGAAGTTTTCCCCCTAAATTTAGGGTGTAAATAAGTGAGATGGGATTTTTGGGGGTGTTTTATGTTTAGGGTTATTTTTATGGTTTTTGTGAACCTTCATATTTTTTAATATTTTAATTATCGAGAAAATTAAAGATTTAAAGTATAGGCCCTGGGACAGCCTTAACTAGCTAATCAAATTAATTTTTTACCTAGCGACCTCGGACTTAGTGAAATCTAGTGTACTTAAAATCCAAGTACAGTACTTGGAATTTTCAAACGAAATGGTGGATGAATGATCTTGTACAATATTCAACCCATCTCCTAAAATATTAGGCTTATTCAAAGTCAACATGTATGACTTTATAAAATCTGATTCGCCAGAAGAAAATGAAATAATATTTGACGTAATAAATGTAATTTATTTTTATAAATGAAAAATTAACAAAATTATATCATACAATTTATTTTTAGGGGGATTTCCAAGTAATGAGGGCAAATTTAGGGGTTATTTGAATTTAATTTAGGCTAAATATTTTCAAGAGTTGGTAACACTGACGGAAACTTACCACAATTCGCGGACGTGATTTGCTTATTGTGTCGTATGTGCTAGTTTTTTCGTGTGTACTTTTCTGGATAAGTACTACCTATTTTGTGATTAGTGTGGTGTTTATTTACGGATAATTATGCCTAATTTTATCAGTACAGTAATATCCAATACACGGATATGGTTTTGGCTTATGGAATGGGCGTTGGGAACTCTGGTGAAGCATTGCGTTTGTATCTGGACTATTTCGGACACCGCAATAATAACTATGTGCCCTCCCATGGTAGAATATTGTGAACGTAGTTCAGCGTTTAAGAGATCGTGGCAGTTTTTCCAATCGCAACGTGTATTCCGGTGCTATAGGTGACGTGGACGTTAGGGATTCAATTCTCGCTCATTTTGATGTACATCCTGAGGACAGTGCAAGAAGTGCCGGTCGACTTTTTGAAGTCTACAATGCCACCGTACACAAAATCCTAAAGATGGATGAACAGCCGCGACATCCATTTAAGTTTACAAAGGTGCAAGCATTATTGGTGGAAGATTACGAGCGCTGCATGGACTATGCACGTGCAAGACTGTGTGTGTCCGTACAGGAAAGGAACTTTGAACATTTAATTTAAAGTGTAAGTGTATTTAGTGCTGTCTGGTGATTGAAGTGGAAATCATATTGATCTCTAATGGAGGTGATAACAACGGCACATTAAAAAGGTAGGTTTTAATTATTTTTTTTAGTACAGTCAACAGCATATCATCGGAAGCACTTTGGTATTTGCACCGGCTTTATTTCGTAGGCGTAAGCGCTAATATCGAGCTGCTTTCATTCACCGTGACGTGCTATTGACCGTACATTGTGGAACTCTGATTAAAGATGGTACTCGTACACACGGTCCATTCTCACTCACCTGAGCGAGAATTTATTAAATTATTTTCAAAAAATTAGGCATCTTTGATAAATAAAAATATTAAATACCTACGCGTGTGACGCGGTCAATGAACGCGGTCAGTGAGCGGTGACCCACGCGTTTAAATTTAAAGCGATGCGCTCCGTTCTTTTTTATTTCTTATTTTCAAAACTCTGTTATTTATTAGTTAATTGAAAAACTGATACAACAAATCTGTTACATTTGCGATACATGATAACCCATTAAAGCAGGTGTTCTATATTTATATTTACACCCTGTATATTAATATTATTTATTCTTGATGTTTTTATGATTTAAGGAACTAAAATAATTTAATAAAACCAAAACGGAGTACTATAAAAAATTAATACTAAATATAAATAAAAGATAAAATGTAATTTATGACATACGTGTTTTTCTTTGAAAAGAAAGAATATTTCTTATTTTAAAATACTTTTCTACACTAGCGGATTAAAACGCAATTTTCCACGCAGAAATTGAATGACAAACCGAACTTTTCCGAGCGTGTGAGCATGAACAGGTTGCAATTTGTACGGCTAAACATCTATTTACATAATGATTTAAGCAATAAGATATTTAGTAATAAGTTTTATAAGATACTAGCTATCCGGCCACCCGCTGCTGGTATAACCCGGCCACGCGTTGCTGGTATGGTAACAAACACACACACACACACACACACACAAAGTATTGTCATAATATAATGTAGATAAAATACGCCTGCAAAAAACAACCGCACCTCCGTGCCCTTGGGTAGGATTCGAACCCACGACGAGACATCATACGCGAGTCATGTGTATTAATATAAACTACTATCAGAATAACTTATGTATCATATATGCTTTTTTAAAGCTAGATTAATTGGTTTAAAAAAAATAGAATATTATTAATCTACATTTTCAATAAACCTGATTATTAATTTAAATAACATACTAACTCAGATAAAAGCTATAGTTGGGAACGTTTCAACCATTATAATCTTAGTTTTATAATTTTTATATATTTTATGCATTTTCAATGCGATCTTATAAGATAAATTATTATCTTAATATATATAAATTACGTGTCACGTTGTTTGTCCGCGATGGACTCCTAAACTACTTAACCGATTTTGATCAAACTTCGTAACTGTCTGTTATTTGATCTAACTTAAAAGATAGGATAGGTTTTATTTTAATTTATAACACAGCAACGCGTGGCTGGGTCAGCTAATATACAATAATCTTTGCATTTTTTAATAATCATCGTGTATATGTATAATGTAATATCATTGTTATCTTTCTTCAACTCTCAATAAATATTTTCATTCTATTATAACTAAGATAAGGTATCAAAAAATGATCTCGGTGCCAGTTTGAAACAACAATAGCGTATCTACCCTACAAATAAGTATTTATAAAAAAAAATAAAAGCTCATGGACACTACTTTCATTAAATAAAGTCAGCGCTCAGAAATCCAGTCACGTTACATTTAGCCTTAGAAAAGAAAATTGCCCAGGTCCATTTAATTGATAACATCCTTCCCAACCTCACTGTGTGAAAAAAACAGTGCCGTCTAGGGATGCCTGAAAGAAGCGAAGCTTTATAGTAGGTATAAAGCGTTAAAAAGTGACTGGCATGGATGCATAGAGTAGAAAAAGAGAGAAAGCCACGCCAGCAACGCACATTGATATGAGTGAAAGCGAGACAAAAGGCCACGCACACGTGAGGTGGGGAGGCAGCGGGCTCTTATATTTATAGTGTAACGGTACTAAATATGATGTTCTCGTGTAAGGGGCCATTCATTTATTACGTAAGATGATTTAGGGGGGGAGGGGGGTCTACCATGTCTTATTTTTTCTTACAAGAGGGTGGGAGGGAGTCTCAATAGTTCTTACGTAAGATCCCAAAAATGCGCAAAGTTAAAATTATACTTTAAAAAGGGCGGGCAGCCGCTAAAGTGGCGAGGTTCGCTCGGATGCGTATAGGTAAAAACTCTGGGATCTCTTTCGTTGACATAATTATTACTTATTCTACGTAAGATGATTATGATTATATTCATTATGGTTTGATACCATTATGCTTTTATAAAGTTATAATTGTGAATTTTATGCTTAAATATGATTATGCTGATTGTATTTATGATTCAATAATTTATGCTGAATTTGTTATGAATAATAATATTATGCGTAAATATCATTGGTATGAATTACCATATGCCAACATATTTTATGGTTTAAATTTTTATGCAAAATGTAAAATGGATAATGAACCAAAAACTTTATGACCGTATTTTAAATATTGAAAAAGAAAAATCTTTAGCCATATATTCAAGATGAGGCAAAGTTTTGTGCCGCGTCGGAGCTGATGTGGAATGGGTGAACATTGACGACGTCACAATCCTGAATAACCAACAAGAAGCAACACCTATTATTATTATTTTTTTTTATTTAGATTGAGTTCGCTCGTGATCCCAATCAAGCCCGGGGGCAAAGACAGAATCCACGATGGAACGAGCTAACCCAGAAGGTGCCTATTCACCCTGGTCCTGAAAACAGACGGGTTATATGTACTCGGTAATAAAGACGCAGAAATGGAGTTCCACTCTTTTGCTGTGCGCATTATAAAAGAAGTCGAGAAGCGCTTGGTGCGACAGGCAGGAATAGCGACCAAGAAAGGGTGGTAGCCCGTAGTGCATCTGGAAGTCCGATGGAAGAAAGGTGATGGTGGTATGAGCATATGTAGCTCCTGAGCACACACTCCAAAATACAATCTGAAGAAGACCGACAGACAGGCAACTTTGCGGCGGTGAGCTAAGGTGTGAAGCTTGCTCTTCGCCAATTTGTTGTCACTAATGAGCCTCTCAGCTCTGCGCTGAATCGTGTTCAGTGCAGCAAGTTAGTATTTTGCTGAGCCATCCCAGAGGTAGCTGCAATATTCCATGCAAGATCGGACTTGAGCTTTATAGAGAGAAGAAAGCTGCCCTGGCGTGAAATATCGCTTGACCTTATTGAGGACGCAGTCTGAGCCTTGGACTCGATGTTGGCGCCGAAGTTGAGATCTGACGACTACTCCATGCCAAGAAGCTCTAGGCTGTCGGTCACAGGTACAGATGTACCTCGGAAAGTAGGAGTGAGGTTGAAGGAACTCCTTTTTGCAGTGAAAATACAGGCTTGCGTTTTGGAATCGTTGAAATGGACGAGGTTACTTTCACCCCACTAGGAAACGTGGCTCAACCTCTGATTAGTTCGCTCAACCATGGCCTCTCTCATCAATATCACGTCGTCACCGCTGGCTTTCGAACTAGACAGGTATCTCTCTACGACAGTACTGTCGTCTGCATACCCAACAATTCCTGGTATCAACAGGTCATTGATGTGCAGCAGGAAAAGTGTCGCAGAGAGAACAGACCCCTGAGGAACTCCGGCATCAATAGCCACTGAGTCAGAGAAGCAGCCATCGATAACTACTCTGATTTACCGTTCTGTCAGGAAATCGGCTATCCAATTACAAAAGTCAGGGGGGATACCATACGCAGGAAGCTTGCGCAGCAGACTAGCGTGCCAAACCCTGTTAATAGCCTTTGAGATGTCAAGTGACACGGCAAGTGCTTCGCCGTGCATCTCGAGGGCCTCGCCTCAGTAGTGCGTCACATAAACTAGAAGATCTCCAGTTGAACGTCCACGGTGAAAGCCATATTGACCGTCACTGAGGAGATCATTGTCTTCTAGGTACGAGAGCAACTTACTGTTTAGCACTTTTTCCATAACTTTACATAGTATGGAAGTGATGGCGATCGGTCGGTTATTGCATGGGTCGGCACGACTACCCTTTTTGGGTACTGGCTGCACATTGGCAAGCTTCCAGGATTTTGGTACGGTTTCTGTTTTGAGAGAGAGGCGATACAGGCGTGTTAGCACAGGAGACAACTCGGGCTCACAATACCTCAGTACTCTTGCTGGTATACCATCAGGACCAGCAGGATTATTAGAGATGTTCCAGTGTCAGATCCACTTTCCGAGTGGATTTTGAGCCCCTGGATTGACAATCTTATGTAGGTAAAGATGAATAATTAAAATCAAAGTTTATTCTACCAAAAAAATAAAAATTATTAGTACCTTTGTAAGTACAAATAAACATTTCTAGAAATTGTTTCTTTGAAAAATAAACATTAAAACAACCCAAACATGTATTCATTTTTGCCTTTAGATTCTTACGTAATAAATATTAAACAGGGGGGGAGGGGGTCGGCCTGTTCTTATTTTTTCTTATTATAGGGGGGAGGGGGTCAAAAAGTAGCGAAAATAGTCTTACGTAATAAATGAATGGCCCCTAACGATAAAATCTGACGCTTAGCACGGATAGAGTCGAAGCGCGGCGAGCGCCTATATGCGAGAAGCCCGAGCCTCCAATAGTCGTTTATTCCCTGTATGTTATTGCAATGTTCAGGGATACTTACTTTAAGTAAGTACAATACTTGTTGACTATTAGTATTGTCATAACAAAATAATTTTGTTTTTTTTGTGGATTGTGTATGGTGACGACCATGTGTGTTATTTCTCTTAAAGCTGACGAGTTTCTTGCGCCCATTCTTCTTGTCAGTTATAAGACTTCCTGAATGGGTGGTAGGTAAAAATGTTGGACTAATCAAAACAACCTATTTTTAAGTGCATTTGAATAAAGTTATTTTCATTTTCTCCGTTCGCTTCGCTTTGCTTCAATATCTTGGCTTTTACTTAACCAGACGCTTAACATGGAAATATCAAAAGCAAAGAAAGATCTAATCAAAGACAAATGTAGAAGTCTGAACCATGGGCAGAAATTCGGTGCTCCCCTTGGACAATAAATTACTATTTTATAACTCCATTCTTAAAATCCGTCTGTCCTTATTTTTTTATTGTACAACAAGACTTATAAATAGGCGCCATTATATGGTTGATATACGAAAGAGTCGCACCGTGCGCTTCAGTTTCAAATTTGTGATCCGTACTGAAAGAGTAGTACTCCCTCCCTGCCTCTGTATATCTGAGTACTTATAACCCGTCCGTTTTCAAAGCCAGGGTGAATAGGCTCGTGACATCGTGGATCCTGTCTTGGGGCATTGATCAAGAGCGAACCTATTCCAAATAAAAAAAAGGTACTGCTAAAGAGTGGAACTCTTTGCCTGAGTTTGTTTCCTAACAAATACAATATAGGGATCTTCAAGTCACGAGTGAATAGGCAGACGAGTCATATCCTAGATCGCATTGTCGCGTACCATAAGGCGAGATAGCGGTCTAATGCTTGCCTATTTACTTAAAAAAACCAGTTTGGACCTATGGCATTCAGCTGTGGGGTGTAGCCAGCAACAGTAATATCAAGTGTTTTAAGAGAATGCAAAACAACAAACTGAAGAGTATTGCAAATGCTCCTTGGTTCACGTGGAATGAAGTGATACACATACTTGGATAGTGCAACAGTGGTATCAGAAATGGAACACTTTAAAAAATAACAATTTCAATGTATTACTTGTCACCCCAATCGGCTTGCTTTTGGATTGCTCTACACAAGAGGATGGGGAGAAGTTATAAAAGTTGGCCCTGCTGCTCTGCTGGTTATTGTCTACCACTCAACTCATCTGATTTTAAATCTGGCTATTGATTTCAGACTAACAATACCACAAAAAAAAAATAATGTTACCTCTAGACCTGGGACTGCTGCGATCCAGCACGTTGACAGTGCCAGTGGGTGTGAGCAGCTGTTTGGCTCGCCTAGCCTTCCTCTCCTGGCACTCGTTCAGGGACTCCATTTGGTCAAACCGCTTTTGATGTAATGCAGCGAAGTTGGGTAACTTCGTCCGGGACAGTTTTGGATCCAATTTGCCTTTTGAAGCGGTTGAACTCTTTTGGGCAGTTTGCTTTTTAGACGGTGTAGAAGGCTCTGACGATTTAACTGGGAAAAGACAAATCATCAATGATTTTGGTGTAATGGTAGTGATTCTGTGTTCAAGTCCAAAGGGCAGATGTGTCACGGGTTTATATATATATTTCTATGAATATAACATATCTATGAAACATATAATGTATGTCGGTTCGTTATGTCAGTATCCATAACACAAGACACAGTGTTTAGCTGGGCTAATTGTTGTAAATGTAATAAATATTATTTATTCGTTTTAAGTTATCAACAGACAGTACAGACATTAGTCTGCAAACACACATCTTCCCACCGGATGAAAATGAGAGCAAATTAGTGGTTGAATTATGTTTAAAAGGTGAAAGATTTTTTTTCCTACAAAATATATTAAGAAAAATCAAAATTGTCACATCTATATGTCTCAAGTACACAGGCTATAGTTGTTAAGTTATACAACAAAACTAACAAAATCCATCAAAGATAAAGAATTTAATGATAAGCTTAAGCAATTCTTTATTTAAAAAACATAATTAGTATACAATAAGAGTATTTTTGGATGGTTAAGATAAAATGATAATTATACTATTCAGATGCCTACACTAAAGATTATTGTCATGCTCATCCAATAAGATCTGTTCATTCAATTTAAAATTTTATTTATTTTTAAGAATAACTACATTGTGGAAACCCTAATCCAAATAGGGCTGCAGCAAACGATCTGGCACTTTGTAAAAATCACAGTGTAAAAACAAAAGACAAATGGCAAAAAAGTGCAGTTAATCATTTATTTTATTACACACTTTTATCACCCAAAAATAAGCACTTAAAATGTAAAAGTCCCCCTTTCAACTGATATGCCCAACAAGCCCCAAAAAAGTCATCATATCTTGTAATTGTACCTATGGAATGCAATAAACCATTTGAATTTTATTGAATTAGAATAAGAAGAGTTTTATTATCTTTAGATAAGTTTATCTGATTAATTCTGGAGCATTGAATATATAGTTTTTAGCAGTGGAGCGGTCATCCAAAGGTCCAAAAATCTTATCAAAAAAAGGAAGAAAGAATTGAACATGCAAAAATATGTAACAACCATAAATTAATTTCATCATAATTCATTCACCTATTTCATCATCAAATATATTGGTCACTATCATACCGAAGGACGGTGTATAGCCGCCCTAATATAACACATAGGTTAGATTTCTCATTAAAGTTTTATTTATTCAGATGTCATTGTTTACTTATAAACATTTATTATAGTTGTAGCAAACATATTCCTTTGTGGTTTGTCTTTATTTACTACAAATGTTATTAAATGTTTTTCACAGTGTGTTTTATAATTTTTTTTTGTCTCTATTTGTCAGATCAGTTATAAAATGTAAAACTTCTTTGGAAAATTAAAATATTATTATTATTAATACCATATTTACTGATTGGCGAAACGGTAGCGGTCCTGGCTTTCTTACCAACGTTCTCAGATGTTTGTAGTATAAATAAGAGCATGTGTCATCATATGTGTCATAGGTATTTATATTTATTTCTATGAATATTACATATGTATGTATTGTATATATGTCTATCCGTTACCCTAGAGTGTACTAATATCCATGATACAAGCCTTTATTATTTCTAAATCAATTACGACTACACTACTATCTGTTAGTATAAATAGTCGCAAAGCTTCAGGAGGTCGATTTTGAGTTTAAAATGCCAGGATATGTAAATAAAAAAAACCTAATCTTTCTAAGAATCAATTCAAAATGATTTTGTTTGACGGCAGTAGAAATAATTTCACATTTATCAAGCGTCATATAACTCATATATTACGTATGGATGGACAACATACGTTATTTGAGGTAAAAAGACGTTAATAATGTCGACATACGATCGCCTTCTGATAGAAATACTTGTATGTATGTCAAATAAACATTTAACTGAACATCTGTTCAGTGGAACGTATTGATGCAATAAAAAGCAAACAGTTTAATTTTAAGCAAGTATTAGTTTATATCTGTTATCTTTACCTTTTATATCTTTATATATATATAATTCTATTGTACGTGTGTATGTCATTGACAGAGATGTGCAAAATAGGTTATAAAATGTATTTAAATGCAAAATTCAAATACTTTATGTATTTTGTTATTTCAAATACAAAATACAAAATAGTTTTTAATTTTATATTTAAAATGCAAAATACGTATTTATAAAATGCTTTATTAAAATAAAATACTTTTAGTTTAAAATTATCTTTATTTTGTTGAAAAGTTTATTTATTTTAGCCAGCTAACATTTAGTTTCGTTATTATTTTATCGGAAAGCAAGATAACTTTATTGAAAGTGTAAAAAGAGATAATTCTTTCGTTCGGTTCAACACATTTGGCAACCTAAGTGGCTTGCACAGATTACTACTATTAGCGTTTTCGGGAACGAAAACTCACCGCACGGTAAGGTGACCGAATAATCCCGAATTCATACGAAAATAATCGATAATAAACGAAGCTGATCAGACCAACCCAGTCCCTTTTATTGAACCTAACAAGATTTTAATTGAAGATTGTAACACATTAATTATTTAATAATTCTTCGATGTTTACAAAACTAAGCAAAAAGTATTTTGCATTTTGCAAGTACAAAATATATGTCCTAAAAGCTATTTCAAATAAAATATAAAATGCTTTTTTAAAAAAGTATATAAATACAAAATTGAAATAGGTATTTTGTATTTAATATTTTGCATTTCATATACTGTTATTTTTAAAATCTCTCATCTCTGGGACCGATTTGAATGATTTTTTTTTATGCGTTTGGATGGCGCCCTGGATGGTTTAGATCCACAAATCAGCCCGGCAGATGGCGCTGCGGTCGGCACAGCAACGCGTGGCCAAGTCAGCTAGTGTATATATAGGTTTTATTTATTTTCAATTATTTCCAATTCGTATGATGCGCATCAACTATTTTATTAATACAACTATGGATAATTTTTTTGAAGTAAAACTTCTTTGACTTGTGGAGTGAGCTGGTGAATGCGTGACGAGAGCGTTAGGGAGAATATAAGTTAGAGAAGATAGAAAGGGAGAGTTATGTTTCGTATATTACTGTAGGGGCAAGAGAGAGGAGGACGAGAGAGCACACATTTTCTTTCTCTCATAACCATTACGTTTCGTATATCTAATATATATCTACACTAATATTATAAAGAGGAAAGATTTGTATTTTTGTATGTTTGCAATGAATAAACATAGGCTAAAAATTAAAGAATTTTGTCCACCCGTGCGAAGCCGGGACGGACCGCTACCTATATTTTTATATATATAATTCTTCTGTGAGTGTGTATGTCACTGAACTCCTCCTAAACGGCTGGACCGATTTGAATGAATTTTTTTGTGTGTGTTCAAGGGGATCTGAGAATGGTTTAGATTCACAAATCAGTCCGGCAGATCACGCTGCAGTCGACACAGCAACGCGTGGCCGGGTCAACTAGTATGTATATAAAGATGGAGCTAAAGAAGTTTTACTTCAGTTGTTTGGTCTAAAACACACTCGTTTTTAAACGACTATTGCATATTGTGTAGACATCATAAATAATAAAGGGATAACATTTCCTGATTTCCTGTTGCTCCAGCATTTTTAATTGAAAAACCATAAATTTGTTGGCACTTGACTATATGACAATTTTGTATTTTATTTTATTTTTTTCCCACGTTTTTCTCAGGTCGCTTTCTTGTTTGTCTGTCTGTCTGTGCAGTTGGATTCTTGCAACTCAATTTTGAGGCACTTCCCGGCCACCTAACGAGCTGAAATTTTTGGAGCAAGTCAGAACCCGATGACAATGCATGCTAAAACAACTTTTAACTTTCTAGGTACACTTTCAAGTCAACTTTCGGCAACTTTCACTTTTGTATGGGGCTTATCCGATTGTTGCGTAACACATGGTTACTTCGTTGAGTTAATAATTAAAAGGAATAAAATAATAATACTAGATTTAAAAATCTAAAAATCCCACGTTTTTCAGTGACCAAAAAAGAATAAAATAACCCGGCGGGGCCAAGCGAGGGGCTACTCAAAACGTGGGGGCGCATGTTACTTATGGAGATGAAATGAGATGTATGATATGCATAGATGTTGAGAGTATTTGTAAAGATGCGCCCCCACGTTTTGAGTGGCCCCTCGCTTGGCCCCGCCGGGTTATTTTATTCTTTTTTGGTCACTGAAAAACGTGGGATTTTTAGATTTTTAAATCTAGTATTATTATTTTGTATTCATAGTGCCATATTTCTATCTATCTTTATATATAAAAATTTCCTGTCGCAACTCGAAATTACTCAACCGATTTTGATGTTTTTTTCATTTTGCTGAATTTATTCTTACTTAGGGCATAGGATAGGTTTCATTTTAATTTATAACACAGCAACGCGTGGCCGAGTCAGCTGGTATAATATAAAATACGCCTGTTACAACCACGCCTAAGATATAAATCCTTACTAATATTATAAATCGGAAAGTGAGTTTGTTTGTTTGTTTGTTCCGCTTTCACGCCGTAACTACTGAACCGATTGCTTTGAAATTTTGCAGACGTAAAGATAAAAGTCCGGATTAAATAATAGGGTACTTTTTATCCTGGAAAAAAATTGATATTCCCGAGGAAAAACAAAAATATTGTTTGCTTGATGGATGGATTGAAGATGGCGGATAAACATGTAAATTTAGAAGCTAAATGATACGATAATGAATCCCCGAAAATGGGGAATTCCCGAGGGATGACGTACAATTTGTTTTATCGTCTAAACTGTTTTTTTTACATCTTCTTATATGTTGCAAACGAATATGAACATGTAAATTTTGAAGCTAAATGATACGAAAATGAACCCTCGAAAATGAGGAATTCTCGAGAGATGACGTACAATTTGTTTTATCGTCGAAATTGTTTTTTTACATCTACTTATCCTGAAATCACTAAAGTCAACGAATTACTAATTGGTATAAGTATTAGTTACGTTATTTAGTTCTTGAGGTATGCGATAGATGGCACTGGGTGTTTTTTAAAACATGGTAACGATGTGTTTTTTGAAATACATAAGAAGTGGAATGATAGCTTACGCTATTTAGTTCTTGAGGTATGCGATAGATGGCGCTGGGTGTTTTTTAAAACATGGTAACGAAGTGTTTTTTGACGTGACAACGTCTTATAAATTGGTTTGCCGGGTGACACTTATGAAAAAGTGTAACGCTCGGTAACGTTACGATGAGTCACCGAACGAGAGAGAGGCCCGCCGAATGCCTTGTTTTCACATTATTATTATTATTACGTATATATATATATATATATATTAAATATTTAATTTATTAATATAAATTTATATATATTTTTATTTATTGTAAAAATTATAAAAAATGGTTTAATTACATTTTTAATTTAATTTATTACGTATATATATATATATATTAAATATTTAATTTATTAATATAAATTTATATATATTTAAATATTTAATTAATTATACAAGGTTATTTTATAAACACCATCCAAATTTTTTCTAGGCATTAGATATCATTCAAACACTTCATTTATGAAAAAAAATTGGTAGGTAAAATTTCCGCAAAAATATTATTTTGTCCGAGCGAATTATTACAACAGCTGGTTACTGGTCAAAAGAAAGGTCGCCCGAAAGGTCAAACACGGCCGAAATGTTTTGAATGAAACAGCGGGGTGGGGTCGCGGGGTGTTGATGCCGAGGTACAGTAAGAAAGAACGACGTAACTTTCTTTTTCCAAAATTGAGTTGTTAGAAAGTCAATCTGTCGAAGAAAAAATCGTTTGAGTGAGAAAATTGCCGAATGGGTGAAAGTTGTTTTATTTGCTGTAAAATGGTGTTAGTTATCTACCTTGAAGGTGGCCACGCGCCATCTTGGTGCGTCTTTTTGCAAACTCCAAAAACGAGCCAAAAAAATTTGAAATGCATTTTTCTCGGAATGTATGCATTTCACAGAAAAATCGATTGATTATAAAATGTAGAGGACGTCAAGATCTACAAAAAATGTCATTGCTGCAATCCCGTACACCAACAAATGCACACAGTAGGTGGCGCCAAAGTCTTCAAACGGTGTTTTTTTATTTTTCACCTTGAAAATACATTTTTATTGCAAAAATGTAAATGTAAAAGTTGTTCCTTAGGATTTTGTCAACGACTTTTGTTTGAACAATTTTTTTATACAACTTACCGTTTTGAAGCTGGACCTCGAAAAAGAATGAAAAGTCCAATAATACGGTTGCCTGCAGTATAAGTCCACATGTGTAGTGCACTTTTTGACCACGATTCATTTATTTGTATTAATTAATGTCATTCTAACAATTTAAATTTGTTAATTATTTGAATATGTTTCGCATTAAACCATTTCTTGCTAAATAATTAAAAAAATACTGTTGCCTGTTTGTTTAAAAGAGGAAAAATAATGAATATTTTTTTTCCATTTATTGCAAAACGGTCAGTTGTATAAAATTAAAATAATAATGTTTACCGTAAATTTGTTATGTTACGTTGAAATAGTAAATTTTGATTATTTCATAAAAGAAAAAAATAAAAATCAATAATTCAATAGCCTTATAAATACTACTATTTCTATTAGAACAATGAAGGGAAATAAAATATTGTTTGTTTTTGCCGAAAACCGTAATAACTTTGAAGTCGATGTTTTTATAACTTGCAAAAAGTTAGAACAATGACTTACTCAATTTAAATACTCGAAGCGCATGCGGCGAGCCGCGATCGTGGCTGCGCGCGCAGGTTGTGGCTAGGGTTGCCACCTTTTATTTTTGTAGTTAAAGTACTCTGGTTATTATAGGTAAGAAAAAAAAGTACATAGTATAAAAATAAAGTACAATTTATTTTCCTTTATCATTATGTTTAAAAGCATATTTTTTATTGCTTTTTGCAGTTTGTATCAAATTAGTATTTCTATTAAACAATTGCAAACACAGCATCTTTACAGTCTAGCATAGCATAGTTTAGTTTGGATATTTAATGCAACCATATCAATTCACACACACACACAGAAAAAGAAAATTTGTCTTCTTACTTGTCCTACTCCTATACTGAAGCAATTGTAAATGTAATTCCACACAATTTTCATTTTCCATTATATTCGTTCTGTGGATCATAAATTAACCAATCACCATGTCCGTTTTCCCACGTACTTTTATACTTTACTGCAATCGTTTATTTTTCTTTTTGACCTATCATTTCTTTTAAACATTTTTTCGGTGTAACATATTCACTATCTGTTCCGAGCGAGAGTTCTGTTCTGTGCGAGAACCGATACGGTAGGTTTTGTTCATGATGAAACCCAGGATAAAGAAATATCACGTAAAACACACTAGAATAACAATTGACTTCTTAACTAAGCAAAAAATTAGTCAACCTCTTGACAGTTTTGACAGATAAGGAAGTGTTGCCAACAAAAAGTGTACATTAGTTGCGGAATATTTTTTGTCAACTCTTTATTGTCGAGCTGTACTACTAAAATTTTCAAAATCCCAAAAAAATCAAATCATTCGAAATAAAGTATTTTCGTACGGGTGGCAACCCTAGTTGTGGCGACACCTGTGCAATGAAATCAGTCACGCGGGAACCTCCCGCGACGTACGTCTTGTGCTCCCGCGAGCTTACATCACATAAATACCTACCTAACAAAATGTATTCAAATCGCGAGTATTACGAGATGGTACGGTGCTATATTTTAAGTGGAGAAAGCTTAAACGGTGCCTGTGCACTGTACGAAGCTGAAAGTCTTCCTCGTCTTCGAAATAGTGGTTTCGTAAATGCTACAACACCGAATCGTCAAACCATTTTAGCTGCGAATCAACGCTTACTTGACCACGGACAATTTACGACGCCATCACACGCTCGAGGAGGTGGTAGAAGGAGACTTGCAATTGAAATCGAAGACGAAATCTTTGATTTCTTTGATCGAAATCCCAGAGCAAGTACGAATGACGCAGCAAGACGGTTCGGCGTAAGTCAACCCGCGGTGTGGAAATTACTTAACGCCGCAACCATGCATCCTCATCACTATCAGAAAGTGCAGTCTTTAGGTGAAGCAGATGCCGTGCCTCGCCGTGCCTTTTGTGAGTGGCTGATTGAACATCCTGGTGCTGTTATTTTATGGACTGATGAATCTTTATTCACTCGCGTGGGACTGTATAACCAACACAACGAGCATTGGTGGTCGTTCCGGAACCCGCACGTGATAAGGGAGAACCATCATCAAGTGCGTTTTAGTGCAAATGTGTGGGCGGGTATTATCGGTAACCAAGTACTGGGGCCGTTCTTTATTGAAGGGCGGTTGACCGGAAGCACGTATCTTGATATGTTACGCACTGTAATATCCGACTTTATGGACGAAGTACCACTCGCGCTTATTCAAAATCGCGTGTTTTATTTCCAACAAGACGGAGCACCACCTCATTATGCGGCCGCAGTTCGCGATTATTTAAACACCGAACATGGTGATCGCTGGATCGGTCGTGGAGGCCCCGTCCCATGGCCGCCCCGATCACCAGACCTCACGCCTTGTGACTTTTTTTTGTGGGGCGAAATTAAACGGCGGGTTTATGTGGAGGAGGCCCAAAGCCTCGAGGACTTAAAAATAAAAATAATCCGTGCATTTGACGAAGTGAAAAATGACACTGTAGTGCTTAATAAAATTAAAGACAATGTTCGTAAACGTGCAAGACTCTGTTTGGAGAGAAATGGTCTACATTTTGAACAGTTAATGAAGTACTCTTAAAACGATTGTTTTCAAACTTTATGTAAGTGTATTATGATTGGTTCTTTTATTTATTATTGGGTTTGAGTATAGCAATGGTGTGCAGGGCGTTTAGACTTCAAAAAATATGTTTTTAATTTAATTATTTTGCATTCGCAATGCAATATTTTCTATGAGATATAAAATACGTGTGTAAAAAACAACTACGCCTCCGAGCCCTCAGGTAGGATTCGAACCCACGACCTTTCGCAATCCGGGCAAGTGCTCTGACCACTGAGCTACCGAGACGCTGGCAAACGTGTCGAATTTTACAAACGTATTTCAACTTCTATTATGAGTTCAACATCGAAAGTAATATTTTTACAAATATTAAACAATCGATTAAGATGGAACCAGCTATAATTATGTGCTTTTTATTTAATTTTTTGCATTCATGATGCAATATTTCTATAAGATATAAAATACGTATGAAAAAACAACTACGTCTCCGAGCCCTAAGGTGGGATTCGAACCCACGACCTTTCGCAATCCGGGTGAGTCATAAAAATTATAAAATCTAATAATAATTTTACTCTTTCTATTTTTTCATCCGGCTTCGGATTAGTATTAAATGAGCGATGTTAATATTTAGGACTAGGAAAAGTATTGAAATGTGTTATCAGTGAATTTATTGCTTTTTAATACCGATTTTCGTATTGCGTATGCGATTCCTGTGTTTTTTTAGTTTCTGTTGTTAATAGTTCTCTTAGTTTTGTATGTTTCAGTGAGACAAAAAAAAATCTTAAGTTCTAGACGCCTTGCACAGCCATTGCTATACTCCAACCAATTTTTGTACCTAAGTTGTTCCAGATTTTTTAAATACGCCTTATTGCAAAAAGTATGGTTTACTTTTACGTTCAAAGTTTTTATCTGTTATTAGAAAACAACTCATACCTTCTGCAATTTGACGGTCCTAAGCCCGATCAAGTATGAAGGAAAAATTTGGAACTTATGACAATTATTGTTATGTATTAATGAAATATGCGAGAGCGGGGAGCGGGAGCGGCGGCGGCGGCGGGGGGGTGGGGGAGGTCATGTAGTCATCTGCTACAACACCGTGCGCAGCGTAATGTATCAATGAAATACGGGGGGAGGGGCGGGGGTTGTGTAATCATCTGCTCCAACACCGTGCGTAGCGTGATTGTGACAGTAAATCGGTAGTTTTCCTCGGATAACTTTGTATAGCCTTAACTTAATATTTTAGTACTGAGTGATATTAAAAGAAAAAAATCTTGTTTCGTAACTCTCTTCAAAGAATATCATTTATAAATTTGGATGGTGTTTATATAATGACCTTGTATATTAATAATATATTAATAATTATATATATTTCAATGATTATAGATTGATTTATAATTTATATTAATTTTTAATATAAATATTATGAATTAGAGAGAGAGAAAATATTAAATATTTAATAATTTATAATAAATATTTTAATATAAAAAAAAAAAAAAAAATCTATGCAATTTTTATTACTTATAAATAAAAATTATTATAGTTTATATAATTTATTATAAATTTATTTTACATATAAATTTTAGTGTTTAATTTTAATTATTTTAATAATAATTAATTTTAATTAATAGTAATTAATATTAAAAATTTAAGAAATTAAGATTTAGTAATATTTAAATTAATAACTAATTTTGTGCCAGCAGTTGCGGTTATACAAAAATTAAATTAAATTTTATTAATAATTAAGTAATAATTTTATTTTAGTAATTAATTAAATATTAAATTATTGAGTGAAATTTTAATTTAGTTTAATTTAATTTTATATTATGATTTAATAAAATTTAATAATAAACTAGGATTAGATACCCTATTATATAGAATTTAAATAAAAAATATTAAAATAATAAATAAGTATTTATTGAAACTTAAATAATTTGGCGGTATTGACGTGACAACGTCTTATAAATTGGTTTGCCGGGTGACACTTCAAGAAACTGCGTTACGCTCCGCTCACGTTATGCGCTCACAATGAGAGCGAGTGAGAGGCACGCGTCCCTTCCACTCGGGCATGGTTAGCCCGCCTAAGAGCGAGAGAGACAGACATAAAAAGTGGAAGGGACGCGTGCCTATAAATTAATGTTTTAAATATAATTCTTTGTATAAATAAATGTTTTTTAAGATACGTAAGAAGTGGAATGAATTATATGAATTTTGTATCCAGCGTTACATCGCGCTTCTTAGATTTTTTCGTGGGAATGAGAAGTTTTTTTTTAGTTGTGCTTTATACCGTAATATAACCGAATTCCACGCGGGCGAAGCCGCGGGCGGAAAGCTAGTATCTTATATAGAAAACTGTTGGGACTTCATCATACAAGATAAATCAGATTTTCGAAATACTAATAATGTGTTAAATCGATTTCTTACACAACTCCGCATATCTTTCAAAAAGCTAACAAGATCTTAAAGCCTGTATTATGTGATACAGCAGTATATGTTTTGGTAGTTCAAAGTTTTCTTGAATGTTTTTATAACTATGTAATATGTAACACATAATAGAAGGGAGAAAAAAGCAGCCTTAACCCCTTAAATATCATGATACCTAAAATCTATAGCGCACAGTCTGATTTAATCCTTATTATGGCTTTGGTAATGGTTCTTTTTGATTGAATGATATTTTTTTCCTCAATAGAGAGAGAAATAACGCATTTAACACAAAGCTGGGCTTTAAGGGGTAATCTAAGTTTCCTGCAGCTTCTTCAAGGTCTCCGGAAGGACTTACTAAGCCATGGTGTATCTTTATTTTCCAATAGACACATTGTAAATGCTCAAATTGAATAAAAATCATTTTATATTTTAGATTTATAATATAATAATAATATTTTTTATATTTACACCAATCAGCCTATCCCAAAGCCTTACAGTGGGTAAGGCTTGTTTTATGGATACTAGGGTAACAGATAGACATACATATATAATACATAGATATGTAATATTCATAGAAATATATACAAATATCCATGACTCGGGTACAAACGCTTGTATTCAGTACACAAACATCTGCCACTCCAGGACTCAAACCCAGGAGGGTCGGTGTGAAGGGCAGAAATATAGTTATTGCACCAAAGGGTCATCATATCATAAACTAGGTAAAGTACAAACATTAGTTTTTATCACAAAAGCATCTGCCAATAAAGAGAATCGAACGAACCCAGTCGGTGCAAAAGGCAGGAACGCTACCTTTTCACCAAACGGTTGTCATACCATAAATTATTCATAAATGAGTGCAGTATAAATATGTTTACCAGTGGCGCTGAATGTACGTTGACGCGTCAGCCTGTGAGCGACAGAGTTCTGTACGTCCCCGGTCCTTGAGCGTTTGGCGCGTACGTCGTCCGCGTCGTTGTCAGTGAACGAGCGCTTACGTGGCGCTGGCGCCGGTTCTGTAATGACCACGGATCACAGTTACAATATGCACTTATGCATGCAGGATGAATGCATCAGGTATTGCAACAAATAGATAATAATAATAATATTTCTTACATGTCACACAAATTAGCCTAGCCTAAAGTAAGCACTGTAAGGTTTGTGTTATGAACCCACGACTCAGGCACAAATGTGTGTATTAATCACACAAACGTCTGCCCCTTACGGGTATCGTTCCCAGGACCATCGGTGCGAAAAATAGGATCCCTACAGTTGCACCAAAAGGTCGTCAAGATACCAATAGATGCAATACCCAATGCATTCAAGTTTAAAACGGACTACTGTGAAGAAAATTGATTGCTTCACTAATTATTTATTGCTATGTATCACACAAAGGTCTTAGGCCTATGCACACTGCAGTTTAGAAAAGCGCCTGTCTTTTTATTCCACAGAGCAATTTTAGTATATCTTATGTGTTTGTTCGATATAAACGAGTGTTATCATCTGTCTCAATGTCTGTACAAATTCAAGCTGAATTTATAACTAAAATAAAACTTTGAACATGTACATAAATTCAAGGTCAAGCTGTATTTGACTTGCTTGAATATTGCTTCGTAACGATAAAGGCGGACGTCGACGGCGCGTTTAACAAACGTGGTGTACAAAGACTCTTATACTAAAATAAACATCCATTTATAAAACACAGCTGAATTAAAATCTCAAAAATTAAAATAATAAATTGTATATGTTAACAGAATGACATATAGAGTGTCACGGTTGCACACCCAACACAGCACAAAAAAAAGATAATGAATTATAATTAGATAAGATAAAGTTAGGTTTATTAGCGTAACTGTATGAATAGACTTTTATCATTTCTGGTAAGGCAAAATACTCACCTTTCTCATCAAATATGAAACTCTTATTAGATCCTTTCAAATTGGACTTGATCACTTTTCGTTTTTGCTGCATAACAACAGCAGGGCTGTTGACTGGACTGCAGAACATCACTTTTGTTATTCTATGTGTAGGCTCAATCAATGAAGATTTTCTGCCGACCTTTTCAATTGAATGAGTTAAATTTAACACACTTTTTTCCTTTTGAGAGCTTTTCGTGAAATGGAAAGGGGTGCATCCAGGTGATGGAAATGGCATAGATTTCACTGGTGTTTTATCAGAAGATAACTTTGGCTTTGGAGACATGATCATTACATCAGGACCGTCTTTAGTAAAAGTACCTTCTCGTTTCAAAGGTGTAGCTGACACTTTAGCCATTACATTGGAAGTTTCCAGTGTTGTAAATTTGGATTTCTCCCCAGACTCGTCCATACTACTTTCGATCAATACTGGAGTGGTGTTAACAATGTTTTCAATGTTCGATTCATCGCTTGTAATGCTTATAAGAGGACCATCATTAGATTTGTCCAATGTTAAATTAGTGGAGTTATCAGAGCTGATCACTGAACTTCTTTTATCAAGGACTGTGTTAGAATTTACTTTATCATCGGTTATGTCAAGTTTTGTGTCTTTGTCGTAAGTAGAATTCAAGGGGTTCACATCTAAGTCGTATGTAGAATTCAAGGGTTGCCCACATTCACCTTTATCAAATGTACTATCCAAAATTTCTTTTCCTTTGACTGTACTTGATCTTAAAGATCTTTTTATTGGTTTATTTCGTTCTTCATTTGACAAATTGTTCTCTTCAAGTAAATCAGATTTGTAATCAAGTTCAATTTCAATCGAGTTCAATTGTATTAATGGCAACTTTACTTTTTCCGAAGCATGCTTTAAGCTTGATTTTCTTTTAATTGCTGGTTTCTTTTCAAATGTAGTATTCAACATTTCTGCAACTTCTACATTAGACTTGTCAAAAGTAGCATCATTTTTTATACAACCTTCAATATCCTTAGATGTGAGAGAATCATCTTTAACTACATCAACCTGATTTACAATTTTTGTTTTTTTTGCATGTCTTTCTCGAGTATCTCTCAAATCAATGTTACTATTGGATTTACGTCTCAAGCTCCTACTGGAGGACTTCTGAAAAAATTCATTGGGTATGTTGTTACTCTCAGGAGATTGCTCCTGTAAAGGGCTGCCTGCAGCACTGTGAAATGAATCCGATGAACCATCGCTTTTATTTATAACACTTTCAACTTCTAGCTTACCACTCCTATTGTTTAATTTTTTAGTAACGGGTTCTGGTACAGTTTTGGGCTTTTTCTTTTTACCTTTCTTAGACTTCTTCCTGGTCTTAGGTGCCTCATCCACAAAACCGTTTTCAAGTGCGTCTTCAGTATTCTCATTGGATTTTTTGGTACGACGACTCCCTTTGGTTGATTTTTCCGTGTGAGCTTCAGGAATATTTATTGATACATTCACATTTTGCTCCTGGAGTGTTATTTTAGGGCCCTGAGGTATATTTTGCCCTGGCTTTTCGTTAATATCTTCTTCACTGGTTGGATAGCTAACATAATTAGTACGTTTCTTAGTTGTAGTCAAGGTTTCCTCAATATTTTCTTTTAAGCGCTTGTTTCTTGTCTTTCTTCCACTTGTGATGGTAAGCTCATCGTCAGGCTTCGTAGTACTCTCGTGAAATGAACCATGAATCCCTAAAAACACATTTAATCATCATTATACTACGAAAGAACAAGTTAGCTTTTAGAATTACTAATATATGAATATTAAGCTAACTTACGCTTGCCCGATCGAGTTGACATTTTAAATTATTCAATTTCAGATTGAAACCAGGAAACATTTATAATGATATCATTTACTTTGATTCAAACTTTGTTGTTCAACCGTTTATTTTCAAAGCCAAACGACGCAAATTGCATCATTTGGGAATGCAAAGGGAACAAACATTATGCAGCCTCATCTTAATTATTATTTTTCTTAATTTATGTTGAATACTGACTCATTGAAAGTAAAAAATCAATAGATGTACAATTTCATGAATTTACTAAGATATTATTGAACTTATTGGGTAAACATGAAATTTGCATGTTCATGAGCACTTAACAGTTAATGATAAATCATTTATCATTATTTATTTTATTACATACTTATGACCAAATGACCTCATTAATTTCTCTATGGACCCTCGGCTCAGTTTTATAATAATATTAAAAACGTTTTCTTTAGAATTTTAAGTAACACGTGGATATTTTATAATATAAGAGATATTAAATTAAATTAGTGAGAGTTACGTTCCTGAACTAGCGTCTCACAATATTTAGAATCCCAGTTTACCGGCACCATCTTCTTAGCTAGTTGGCCATAGTGCTAAATTACAAAAAAGTCAAATTACAAGCAAATTGTAAAATTTAAAACAATATAAGGTAAGTAAAAGTTACCTAAAAAATATAGGTACTACTCAAATAAGCAAGGAAGGAAAAAACCGTAAAACAGGGCGTAGTTTTGGTTCGATAAAAAACTTTAGGTAGGAAAGAAATTTTTTGTACAGATCCGCATCCGCGGATGTGAGCTTCTTAAAATCCGCATCCGCATCCGCGGATGTGAAAATAAAATAAAATAAAACATCCCTATTCCCGAGGGATAAAACTATAATTTTTAATCGGTAGTCTACATAAACGCGAAGGGAGTTAGTACATGTATTAGCTTACTGATTCAGTCGCTTCAAAGTTTAAGAGTGATTGCAAAGTTAGTCTATTATCTAAGGCGACATCCAAATACTTTGTGGTTTCAGTAATCATTAAAGATGGATGGATGAATCAAACCAATAGGATTGGGAATAAGTTTTAAGAGCAAGATTTTTGGGTTGCTTTGCTAATGGAAACGGGGATAAATTGAGTCTTTAGGTAATTAAAAAATAGCAGATTATTACGAGACCAGTTTAATGGTCAGTTTGAAACCAGTGGAATATCTCCGCCGAAGTATCTCCTATAAAGAGAAGCGTAGTATAATCAGCGAAAAATAAATACAGGTATTAATAAATACAGTAATAGCAAGATCCATTCATGTAGACTTAAAGAGGATGGGTACTTGTGGCAGACAGTGTTCATTTGCAAGGTCAAAGCGGTTTTGCTAGATGGCATGGCATTGCTAGACATCAACACCTTTAATTGCGACTCAACCCTACCACCCGCACAGCTTTTTCTGATTATATTTAATTTTTATGATCATATTTAATACATTTTATGGAGCGAGCGAAGCTCCCATAGATCAGCTTCAATTACGAAATGTATTCTTGGACCATTTTCGTATTTTATGTAATGAATCGAACCAACAGGATTAGGACTAGATCGTGACGGAGTCCGAATTTTGAAATTGGTATAAATAAAAAAACTCTGACCATAAAACATTGGCTCAATGGGATTTCCCATTGAAACAAAATGCACGCTCTTTTTTAAAGTTTTTATACTTATGGAATTT
This sequence comes from Calamotropha paludella, assembly GCA_927399485.1. Lineage (NCBI taxonomy): Eukaryota > Metazoa > Arthropoda > Insecta > Lepidoptera > Crambidae > Calamotropha > Calamotropha paludella. The sequence goes on along the minus strand of OV656820.1, from coordinate 22,766,250 downwards.
TAAAATTTACTAAACACTAGCTGCCTCGTCCACGCGTTGCTGTGTTATAAATTAAAATCAAATCTATCCTATCTTTTAAGTTGGATCAAATAACAGATAGTTACGAAGTTTGATCAAAATTGGTTAAGTAGTTTAGGAGTCCATTGAGGACAAACATTGTGACACGAGATTTATATATATTAAGATTATTGAATTTTATTTTAAATTATTTTTGTTAGTATTACGCTCCGCTCCAATATATTGTGCTAACGAACCTTTATGCTTAGCGACTGCGTCGACCATGAATAACCATCATAAATTAACTCTTATCATCATTTAAAATCTGCCATAATAGCATATTATGCCTATGTTCATGCATGGCTGTCTTTGGGTTAATAGTACTTACATTCATTAACTTTTCTTTCTCTAAAAGAGTTGCATTCGAATATCAGTTAATATTAAGGAAACTGAGAGATGTAGATCACATTTCATCGGACTAAAAATATTGACCTTAACATCTATTTACATTTGTTAACAATGCAATTTTGTAAGAGAACATAAAATAATTTATTTACCAGCCAAAATCCGTATTCAACCCGACGTACATTGCAAAACAATAATATGTTCGCTTTACCACAAATAAAAGCTAGAAATAGAACTAGCGCATATTGTATATTTTTTATAGTAACTTTCCTTATAACTTATAAATTATTATATTGAATGTGTTTGTTTTTTTTATCGAATTCTGTTACCTAAGTATATGTTTATCTCATATAACACAACCAAATTTGCAGTGGCCCATCGGGGCTCATGTGTTTGTTTCATGTAACTAGTTTTTAAAATCTTCTGTACCATATGACGCAAAAAACGATATCTTTCTATCTAGGATGTATGGGTTGTATGCGCTTTGCCTTCGCGTATTGGCAAACTTACTAAAAAAGTAATATGTCATTGTGACAACGCCAAAACGTTCAAAACTAAAAACAAGCGGTTACGGTTTACGATTGCTATGTAAATTTGTCATTGATTTCGCATTAGGAAGTCTTGTTTTTCAATAGTGATCGATTTACAAATATTTATTTACTTCTCCTTATAAGAATTTGGCCGACATGAAGAATTGACAAAAACTTAGTTGAATGAGCCGCTCAGGTATGACTCAAAGCTGAGATCAAACAATGGGGAAGCTGTGGGCGTATGTCGTCGGACTAATAACTTTATGTGTTATCGTCTGTGACGGGGAACGTGGTTATTATCTCGGCTGCTTCACGTTGAATGTCGAAGATTTATTGAATACACATACTGGTCAATCAGTAGATGTATGCCTCTCCGCTTGTGAGCAAGTTTATTACAGGTATGCCGTAATCGGTAATGAATCCACATGTTTCTGTGGGAATTCCCCCGGTCAATCAAACTTGCCGACCGAATATTGCGACACGCCGTGCCCAAAAAACGAGACACAAAAATGTGGCGGAGTGAACGCATCCAGTGTTTATGACACAGAAGTGACATCACCGGGACCTCCGGCGCTCATAGAGGTTGTAAATGTGACTGAAACTTCAGCACGTGTGCGATGGAAGGCACCTCAAGCATTCTCCTTCATAACAGGTTATGTAATGAAAGCAGTAGTCACTGAAACTTATGCTGATATCCTACTCCCACCTTTGGAATGGCGTCTCTCAAATAAATCTTTTCACAATGAGCTTTTAAACTTGCAACCGGGCTCTTCATACATGGTTAGTGTTGCAGCTCTCAATTATGACGAAGAAGGTCCAAACATCACTACTACATTGACAACAGTCATCGGCACCCCTGACCCCAGCCCTCCAGAAATAACAATAAGAGAAAGGAAAGGTAACAGAATGGTAATTAATATCCCCAAGGCTAAGAATGTGAACGGTCCAGTGTCTATGTACAGAGTTGTCGTTTCAGTAGAATTATACCAGCAAGGTTACATTACAGAGACACTTGGCAACTACACATATGCTATGGATCAAGGTTTACCATATTACATAACAGCAGAATTAGATCCCTATGATATTAATAATGACTTTATTATTGGCGATAGAAACACTTACAATGGTTTCTACAATGCTCCATTACCTCTCACAAATGATATTGATGTCTCTCTTGGTGTTGTTAGCGAGAAAAACCATGTGAAGAAAATAAGGTATGCAGAATCTACTAAAAAGATTATTTTGAATATCAACGAGCCAGAAGATATGTCCCCAATGGTAGTTGCTCTCGGAGCTGGGATTGCAATTGGTGTCGTCTTGCTCTTGATAGGGGTCGGGTTTCTCATAATACTTAGGAAAAAAATTCAACTGGCCAGGCTTCAAAGGGGTTCCCAGTCTCTACCTCTCTCTCTCAGTGAGCCATGTGTTGAGATAGAGAACTCTGGCTTTCTACAAGATGAAGACGAGAGAGTAGATTATTATGGAAACTTAAAAAGAAAGCTATGGAATATACCTAGAAACTTATTAGACATAGATATATCTTGTGTAGTTGGATTAGGTAGCTATGGAAAATTCACTAAAGGCAAAGTACAGCAGCATGGAGCGCATACACCTGGCCTAGTCCAGGTGGTAGCTGACAGGGAGCTTGAAAGACCTGACAAGAAGCTAATGTTACAAGAGTTGGATCTTCTCATTAAGTCCAGTGAACATGAGAATGTCATATCTCTTCTCGGTATTTGCGAGACAAGTACTACTTTATTTGTAGTGTTGCAAGATTCAAAACAAACATTGAAAGAGCTGTTGTTACAAAGTAGGCATAGAGACCTGCAGAACAATAAGTTTTGTCTTATCACAGAGAATAAATTATTACAAATCTGTGTTGATATAGCAAGGGGCATGGAGTACTTACATAGTAAAAAGATTATTCACAAGAGATTGTGTTGCCGCAATATAGCAATTGGTGATGATGGTTTGGCTAAAGTGTCTGGTTTCGGAATGTCTCACATAAGGCCATTGCACGAAACCCCTGATTATACAAGATGGACATCCCATGAGATGTTAAGACAGAGTAGGTTTAATCCGAAAGCAGATGTGTGGTCTTTTGGTTGTTTGATGTGGGAGGCTTTGACTCTGGGCGCGACGCCTTACTCCCATTCTGGGAATAATGATGTGGCAGCGCGAGTATTACGCGGCATGCGACCATCCCAACCATCCTACGTAGCTGACGAGTTGTTCCAGTTGTGCTTACAATGTTGGCAAGTGGACCCTGATGAGAGGCCCACATTTTCTTCTCTCCTCAATGAACTCTTACCTCTTTCCGAGGGGCCTGGTACTAGATGTTTAAGTTTTACTCATTATAATGGTTTCAATTATGAACCCCACATTCCACAGTATGAAATAATCTCATAGCTTATAGAAAACATAGTTTAAGTTATTGATTTAAATCAATTTGAGTGCTTAGTGTGAGTTTACCAATTTAGCTGTTATCTCAATTGAGTTATAATCGATAATCATAACATCTAATACAGTCAGCATCAAAAACTAGGATACAGGTAGGCGGCGCAAATAATAAGGCACAATTAAACAAAAGTTATTTCTAGTTTTTAAGTTGTTAAGAATTATATATTCATTGACTTACTCAATGGAATCAACTATTGGAAAAAAAATTATAGTCATTATTTTTTATTGCTCAGGATAGTTTTAGCTATATGTATGTCTTGCCTTGTTGGACCTAACAGTTGATGTTGACTGTAGCTAGATAACAAAATCAGCAAATTAGTGAACACACTTGGCATGCAATGATATATATATTTTGTAAGCTACACATATTTAGAGTAACTATTAATTAAGGCATCTATATTTTATCCAAAGATCATTCTATTTGTCAGCTACTAAAATGACATGTTATTAATCAAAACACAAATGAAATGTGGTAGAATTTAAGTATAACTTAATTTGGTTAAGCTTATCTCTTTTGTACCCAGTTCCAATTCATAAGATTATCAAAACAAATTTAGGATGTACATTTTATTTTTTATATGCTTTACAACAACTATTAACTAAAGGAGTAGATTAAAATTTAATTATAATACGATTTGTTGTCTTTGAGCGGTTGTTACTTCTATATAGTCTGTCGATGTAACATTATTAAGGCAAAGACCCGTCAAGGTAGAGGATATCATTCGAGGTAACAATCCAACGATATAATAAAACTTCGTCGTACAGACGCTCATCGGGGATGCACAGACAATCCAAGTTAACTATGAAACCCATATCTATGTGATATTGGCGATTTATAAAAAAAAATCACCAAAAGTTTAGATTTAGCTATAATTAAAATTTGTCATTAGTAATTGGTACTTTTGAGTTAAGTTTAAAAATTAAATCCATGTATTCATATAGAGATAAGGATTATTATAAATACTGTACTTTTGTACTCAAAGCAATAATTTAGCGTTACCATTACTAGACTGTAACTCTCAAATCAAACTTGAAGAGTTCTATTTTAAAGTCACCTGCTTCATTTCTGTACTTGCAACATACAAGTGAGCTATGAATGGGTTATAAAGTCATAGTAATATGGCGTCACATGACAGATGAATAGATTATAAAAATGCTTTATACATATTTACACCAAGGTCTAAGCAGTATTAAAAATACCTGTGAACTTATGCTTACATAGATAATCTCGTATCTGTTTTTTCCATTATTAACAAGTTGTTTTTCTTCATCAACAAAAGGATGTATTTAAAGCTAGAAAAAGTACAACCTAAAAAGAAATTTATAAAAAGCGCGCCAAAATTATAGCACTAACTAAAACTGGCAAAGACAACAATAATTCAATGACAAAAATGGAGCACAGAGCTTTTTTTTTTAATTTTCTGGCCAGTTTGTCACGCAACGGTTAGTGAGGTAATGTGTACAGTCAACAACACATCAAGTTATGCACTAGAAAAATCAAATAATCTTTATAACAATGGTACAAGGTGGGTTCAACGTGAAAGCGTATATTGTTATGTATTGGATTGTGCAATGAAAATATTTTCAGTTTTTTTTTATGGTAATATGCAAATAATTGATATGTGCGATTTGCACCTTTGTCCACTATAATTTCTGACTGGCCAATTTTGTTTTAAGTATTTACATATATTGTTGTTGTAAACCTATGATTTTAGGAACATTAACGCCTCATCACGTTACATATAAACTTTAAATTGTTAACAAAGCGTGGAACATATAATATTTCCGTCAACCCCTCGTGGTAAGCTCACCACTTGTGTTCATCATAAATCACATACCACCAAAGGAAGACGTGTCAAAAATTGGTAGAGAATTTTTTTAATAAAATTTTAAATGACTTATTTTAAATTGGAGTCTTCAGTAACAGACAATTTATTGGCTCTTTTTTAAATCTAAATATTTGTTGCTTTTCAACGTAGAGTTATGTATCTTGCTTAAGTTTATTAAATTTCACAAGAATCAGTTTATTTTAAAGTTTTTATATAACGTCGTGCGCGTTAATCTAAGTGTACCAGTAAAATATATATTGCTTGCCTGCATAACATTACTAGTAAATGCTCACCCACAGTTCTACTAAAATTGTTAACTCAATAGGGCATTATTTTACAATTGCTCACATTACCTACTTTTTAAAATAGGGGAATTTATTGTAACAGTGTACAAGTGCATTAGGTACAGTTCTGCGTTATCTTAAAATCTATTGAAAATTCATATAATTTGTGACCAGTGTCCACTATAGAAAATAGTTGAAGATAACTGTAGTAATCCTACCTTTGCGCCAAGTTTTGAATTCGAAACCTGGTAGGAGCATTTGTTTATGTGATGAGCACAAACATTTGTTAATTAACTATTGTAAAAACTACTAAGTTTAGGCCTAAATCATAGTGACTTGTCTGATTATCTTTATTCAATTTGAGCGTTTTCAATACGTGTATTTTCTTAACCTGAGCGACAAAGTGCTGCGTAATGTGTGAATCATTCACTTAATCGATCAATCGAATTTTAGACTGATCGTTGGCGTGGATGAACAAGGTATGAACTTTAGACTTTCTACTTTTAGGTGTTAAAAATAAACTAGGTAATTCACACAAATATTAGCGTTTGACAAAATTCAAAATGAAACTTTTGAATTGGTTTCCTGGAAAATATATGTTTTTTAATACCTTGTTCATATGGACCAACGGTATTTATTTGTAACGCAGTTTATAATAATACTTATTTTAGAAATTTAATACTCATTCCAAGATTACACACATTTTAAGAGGCGAAACTGAGGAAGCGACCGTTAGTTATTACATTCAGATGTTAGATTTACCAGGGTCAATAGGCCCCTTCTGGGTTAGCTCGTTCCATCGTGGATTCTGTCTTGGCCACCGGGCTTGATTGGGATCAAGAGCAAAAAAAAATCTTTAATATTGTTATATGTACAGTCAGCGACAAATACTTTTTAGATATTATTACCTTTTAGATATTATTACCTTTTAGATATTATTTATGTTAAATCTATTCTTATTAATGTTTTATAGATATGTTTTTTTTTAAGAATTTATAATTTCCAAAACAAGTATAAAGTGTTTTTACAAATTTCACAATAGCATTTAGATTTAGTTCTGGAAGGATTTATGAAATAACTTCTAATATCGAAATAGCTACCTACTCTAAATTGATGGCATTGTTCCATATAAGGCATTGACATTATCACATGTAAACATTGACTATTGATTTTTATATTTTCAGTTCAAATTTTAAAAGAAATGTACTAGAGAAAATCGAGTTTGGCCGTCCTGTTTTAATATTTTCGACCACTTTGGTCTGGCATTGACTGTACTAGACTAAGCTTTTCTTTATTTGTAAGTACTAGTGGCTGCTATGTTTTTAGTTGAATGCTGAATCATTAGATGTAAAAAAAATCTCATTGTCATGACATTCCTACGTTTATTTTATTTAAGTTTTTTGTTGTATTAAGTCACGCATTCCGTCCGTGTGAATCTCATTATGACTTTTGTACTTAGCTTACGTAATACTTTTAATATGACTATTTATAATACAAAATACAGTATAACAACAATGTTTTTTTTTATTTAATAATACGCCAAATACATTAACTGATTCATTGCCACATTCATTTTCATAACTTTTTTACGCAGGCCCTAACAAAAATCGAATGACGCGCTATCGCGTCATTGGCCTAGCTGAAAGTTGACGCGCTTTCGCGTCAAGGGCCCCATGGCAATGTTTTGTTCATTTCCTTGTTAACTGTCCATTCGAGGAAATCCCTAAGTGGGTCTGTGTGTTTACAAAAATTTTCAAATGACCCGTTTGTGCGTCATTGGCCTTCCTAAAGGTTTCTTCATGACGCAACAGGTGCGTCATTGTTACGAATCGGTTAAGAGTGGTTCACGTCCGTAGCAATACACCAGCTGACGTATAGCTACCTCATTTGTGTAAGCTATGCTAGCAATAATGTCCAGTAATTACTATTATCAAAAGTTTTTTGAATATGAGTATAATTATTAAACGAATTTCATGGAGTTTGAATCACTAAATGATTACTTGCAATTGGCCGATTGCTGTGATTGGTTATTGGTCAAAGTAGGGTTTTGTCTTGCTTTAAATTGAGGCATTATACTTCGGTATGTGGACGAGAAATAACCTCTTGCTGTAATCAGCTAGTTTGATTTTGTACGCGCTTACATTTGGGATTGGGAAAATCGTAAATAATAAAAACAATTGTTTTGCATTTATTTAATGTTAATATAGTATAGACAATGTTCAAGGTACCTTTTAATTGGTTTTCGAGCTTTTTAAACACTAAGACATTGTAACCTTCCATTTTACCACTTATCTTATACAACTTTGCAAAATAACACTTCATTAAAATCAATCTTGACAACTAAACAATAAACATTGACTAAAATATACCGAATTTCAAATTCAAAACATTTAACATTTCAATTCAAACTTAATTAGAATTATTTCTCGTACATAACATTGCAGACCCGTTTACAGTAAACCGAGATAACAAAATTAATGATTAAAAAAAAATTAAAAGCTCCGACGGTGAAGCGACCGAGCGCCGCCCGCCTACGCTTAAAATACGCAACAAGTCGTAATTCAATAGAATTAGTATAACATATCAATCTCAACATGTGTAAAGGGCGAGGCGACCGCGATCGACGGCGCCCGACCGCGAACCGCCGCGACTCCGCTTCCCATGAGACAAAACATACATATATATATATATATATTACAACAATCCCTACCGATCGGGACGCTTTCGTGACGATGTCAATATGCGCAAGTTGATTCCTCAGTCTTTAATAAATTGATGACAATGAGCAAGGAGAAGAACGTAAATGAAACAATGTTATGCAATTATGTACAGATCGTGTCGGTCGCGTGCGGTCCGCGGCGTCGGCCAACTACCCCCGTTCGTATACTAACACTACCTACGGTGGTCGCGACGACCACTCTATATCAACAAATTCAACAACATTTAGCTATTAAATTAAAGGGAGGATCGCCGAGTCGCCGCCCGTCCTACTCCCGCGCCGTACAATGAACAATGACATCTAGCTACCTTACCCTACGACACTGAATCGCTTGACCTCAGCAGTGGCCGGCGCCGTTCGACTCGACTCCAATCGGGTGTTGCCACCGCATTAAAATCATTACTTTGTAGTCACGATAATATACTCTCAAATATTGTAACAACTTCAGTATAACAACGTTAACATTTTGCAGTATTTTTTTTTAAATTATCTAAGTATTGTATCAGTGTGCCGACTACTACTAGGAGAGCCGCGGCGTCTGGCGGGGCGGCCCTCGCGTGCGAAAGAGAGGGAAGGTGGTACAATAATTGACGTAACCCCTTACACGTACCGACTAACCGAGAATTAGTTCCGATAAAATTGAGCTTGTAAAAATCGACGAGTCCAGGCTTAATGCTGGAAGATTTCCGCCAACACGCCCTGAAGGAATGGGATGCGCCCGCGATCGCTTCGCTAAGTTTTAACTCCTTCAAAAATTTTCGATTTTTTTTTAACAAACAATGACAACGAAAATGATTTGATGGCAAACTTCTACGATGAAGGATTAATTAGTTTCTAAAAACTTGAGGAAGGTCGATCTACTAATAGAGGAGAGTAATACGTATATTAACCTATTACAACTATGGGTACCAAATATTATGGACAATGACTGGACGGCAATGAATACTACGAAAGATTTGGTGAAATGGCTCGAAGGACCATCGGAAGATATCGCGAGCGCACCGTGCCACTATAATTGACAAAAGACAATACCTGAACCTACCCCCAAATATACATTATAATAAGATGAGAAAGTCGAAAACACCAGAAAGTTCGAACAGCAATACCTATACACTTTAAAGATTGAATATATAATAATAACTAACTACTTCAATGCAACTACACTGTAATGTTACCTACATAACACACGTATAGACCAGTAACAATACCACTTAACTATCGAAATGTCGTTGGACAGTTGGAGAGCTTACAACGATTTCATATTATCTATTTATTTATTATCACTAGATTATTTATTCACTTTTCATGGAAGTACCGAGGTCGTAACGTCTCCAGAGTGCTTCATTTTAAAAACTTTAAAACATCGCTAAACCGTGAATATATTCTGATGAGAAGTCTCTCAATTCCTTTTCTTAAACACTATCGTAAATAACTCATTTAAGCCGATTCAAGTAATAGTTACATTTATTATGAATTTTTACTTTGTTTGTACTTCTTTCCATCTGTTGATAAGTATTCAGCGCCACAATATTACGAAGCTACCGAACAGAATTAGGTTGGCGCCCAACGTGGGACGCGAGCATGGCACTGCTGAGGTAATAACTTGACCCGCATCGGCTGTCGCGACTACGCGGTGCCGGTTCATGCCTCGACAATGTCGACGAAACGATCACAGCTCAAATATTCATTAACCCGCTTAAATATTATAGACAGAAACGGAAACGAAATTATGTGTACACATATAACGGCGCAAAAATAAACTTTCGATAACGATATCGCCACTGTAAATAAGAATATTTCATTATAATATTGTCCTCTCGAATATTAAATAGAAATCTGCATTTAAAACATTTAAAATATACATATAACATTTTTTCTAATAATCTGGACATGCATTTAATTCATTAACATTTAAATTGTACTTATATCGTAATAATAATAAATTTAGACCGACAACAAATCAATAACTATTAAACATTCCTAATAAAAATTATAACACAACATTATAAATGTATAAAAAAATAAAGATCTTTACCGAGAGAAATCAGGAATGACGAAAAATTTCTGCTAACCAGATCCAAGTTACAAAACGTACTCGGCAAGGGCTCCCTCGTCTAACGAACACTAAACACCGTAAACTAAACAAAAAATAACTTATCAATGGTAACATTTACAATGAAATCAATTCAGTAAAAATAATATGTAACGCGGTAGTGTACAATGTACAAAAATAAAATGTGCATGGATTAGGAATTTTCCGTGACGGGGACGTATCACAGCGGAGCGCGACATAAACGTAGCGAGTTACTCAATTAGTACATGCATAAAATCAATATAGGTAAATTCTATTATTGTAAATAGGTAACTATGTGTCGACGGCGGCTTCGCTCGGATGCGAGCCGAGGCTGCCGTCGAGAGCTATCTCGAGGCCGGCGACTTCCCACCCCCCACTTCCCTCCCCCCACTTTGGGGGGTAGAACGTTACCCCTGAATGGAGTGACCACGCCCCGAGCAAGTGACCACACCTTGGCATAAGTGGCCGCCGTGGCCAGCCATGACTAGAACTAAACTACTCTAGAGGTGCAGGCGAGCTGCCCTCGCGTTGTACTTTGCCGGCCGTAGCCCGTTCAAAACCGACTACTTATGTGTGACGTCACACTACAGCTCCCCGATTCGAGGGCTCGAACCGTCCGTTACTGACTCACATCGAGGTTAATGGAGCGCAAAATCTAAGATCTGCGCACATCTATTTAATATGCGTGTTTAAATAGTGTAACATGTTTATTTAAATAATGATTTACATTTATTTTTAAACGGCGATTTCGATTTTCGATGCGAGTCGGTATTTTCTCCCTTCAGTTCGAATAACTACCCTCAAAACGCACTAATGCTGGACCGAAGAGTGTACGTGCGCATCGGATGAGCAAGTGACACTCTTCATATCGCCATCTCTGTCTAACTCGATATAGCATACACGTCCAGGACCACTTAGACAGTTTCCGACCAAGTTATATATAACTATATTATTCTTGAACCATCACTATAACAAACGGAATAATCTAACAACACCTTTCGTTGCTAAAGTACCGATCGGTACCAGCCAAATCTTAAAATTAACGTGGTATCTATATTGCATCACATCTACTGGACACTACCTTAGGTAATAACTTCAATCCAATTAACAATGAAACTTCTAAGGGACTATGCCTTAGAGCGTCACCTTCGTTATCCAATTCAGAATTGATTTCATCACTAGAGTTTACAACACTAGTTTAGTATCACTTCCCTTTATAGAATTCATCGATTACGAAGTTATATAGTCGATTCTAGCGACTTTACTTATCTATTACATATTCTGAGACAATAACGGTACAGGAGAAAAAATTATAACTGTCGATTCTGAATTAGATGAGGAAGAGTGAAAATCCCATTTACATTGCGCAGCAGTCGGCGTCCGATTTGAAAGTCCGTAGGTAGTAGGAATAACTTGAACTACCTTTGACATAGGTATACTCAACAGCAAAAGTGGACGAAACTTTTTTGAGTCACATAAAATGCCATCCTTATAACATTACATCACAAAACTGATAACCTTAAGACGGTGTAACAATTATTTTTCACAGCCATTGCTATGTGTGATCTGTTTTGTAACATACGTTTATCAGCTGCTGTTGAATGTACTTGTCGAACGGCAAATGCGGTGCAGCGTAATGTTCAAGAAGCAAACACACCTATTACTAAATCCATCAAAATTGACAATAGTATTACAAAGAAAAATGGAAAGACAACCTAACCAGATTGTAATTTTTCTTAAATAATACGCCGAATACAAATGATTACTTTTACTTATTATTTACAACATAAATCTAGACTCAAAGCTAGACTCAAAATGTCTAGGCATAAGTAGGTACCGGCAAAAGTAGACTAATAGTATAATACCATGTCACATTAACTATTACCGTACATACCACGAATGCAATGATACGGTACTAAAGTGTGAGTCTTCATCTGAAGCTGTCCTGTCTCCATCAAAGATACTTAAATAATATGGGTAATACCGATGGATTTAGGAATAGATGGGTCGAAGAGAGGTCGCGAGAGTGCGCGCGCAGTGAATCGGTTTACTGCATGAGCGTGGAGATGGCGTTGTGCCTGGTGCGCTTGAGCTCCTCCTCCTGGATCTTCTGCTCGATGAGGTAGTGCGCGTTGGAGATGGCCGTGGCCGAGCCGCTGATTGTCACGATGCGGTTGCGCGTGCCCGGCGCGAACGTTCCCTTCTTCGAGATCTGGATGTTGGCGCCGGACATCTGCTGGATTTCCACCAGACTGCGGCCGCCCGGGCCTGCAATGCAGCAGCGAATGAAAACCTTTAGCAGTTGCTCAAATACAACTGATTTACTCATATTATACGGTGTGAAAAGATTTTAAAAAGGATTTTGATAAAATCGCATACAATATGCAATCGTTTGTAACACAAAGTTTATATCGTTCGTTTGTAAATTAGGGATTTACGTGCGAGTAAATCCAAACCTGGGCCAAAACCTCTCTTTTAAATAGGAATTCATCAAATGTACTTAAAGGCTACTCGTATGAGTCTATAGACTAATCGGGAATATCCCAAGGTTCCTACTTAGGTCCACTTTACTTTTTCATTTTTATTAATGATCTTGTCAAAATATTGTTGTGCTAGAAGTTAGAAGCAAACTATTATATATAAAACTATATTAAATAACTTTCAAATGACTTTTCACATTGAGCGGTACCGACGACGTCAAAAGTTTGAAACCAAATAACCCTATACACTTTTAACATTGAAAGATAAGTGTATCAGGTTATTTGGTCTCAGATGTTTGGTTTCGATGTCGTCTGTTTTTTCTAATATGGTCGCAGATGTTCGCTCACCGAGTATGGCGCCAACGATGACCTCTGCGATCTCGACGTTCTTGGAGTCCTTGGCGCCGGCGTCGGCGGGCGTGGGACTCTTGCTGAGCGGCAGCAGCGAGGCGGAGGGGAAGACGCCTCCCACTCCTCCCACGCCGCCCACTCCGCCCGACAGCGAGATGGGCGCCACGGCTGGGGGGCGAAGCGCCTCGTATGCAACCTCCGCGAAACGCTCTAACGAGCCGCCGCGCGCGCCGCCTGCGGACGCGGGACGGTGACGGGGCGGGGCGGGGGGGTGGCCGGCTTTAGAACGTTTCGCGCCCCGGACGCCGGACGACCGAAACCGGACTCCGGCCGCGGCGCCGCCCGCCGGTCGGCGTACCCTACTCACGTGTATATCCGAAGCGCGCACTCTCTTCGCTGATGATCGATTAGATCAGGACTTCCCAACCAGGGGGACGTAGAGAAATGTCAGGGGGCGTAATAGGTGAGCTTACATTTCCGAAAAACATAAATCTATTTAAATTAACTGTTCCGAATTCTCATTTTTGTTGAAACTTAATTAAGGGGGGCATTAAAATATATTCTTTTGGTTCGGCGAGTCTCGGCGAAATAAAGGTTGGGAAACCCTGGATTAGATGAAGGGAAGCAGTCGTGAAACTACTAGTGTTCTTCTCTAATTTTGCTCTTTCTTTTTTTATTTCTAACCCTTATACCAAATACGGCGTTGTGTTCGGTGAAAAATAAACATTTTGCGAGGATTGAGTGTTCGAATGTAATATCGCTGCACCTCTAATCCTTCATTGTTATATCACCATTGTAAAGTAGATAAAGTTATTCTTATATTTGGTTTTCTATACCAGTAGATACTATTTATAACTACTACTAAAAAAAACTTAAACCCAAAAAAGTAACATTAAATAAACAAAAAAAATAAACAAGCATAACTATAAAATTGGACATATCGGTCACAAAAAGCGAACTAAAATCTCAATCCCTACAAAAGTGCTTTACCATTCGCCCAAAACAACACCGTGCACCTATCACAGAGTAACGAGAACCCATAAGAGCGATGGCTACCGTGTGCCCTAGGTAGAAAGAGACAGAGTGTATGTGACGGTTGCGTATGCGGGTGCGGGGCGGCGCCGCTACACCGAGCCCGGCAGCGCTGCGGTGCGGTCGAGGTACACTGGGTGCGCACACAAAGAACAACAATGTAACTACACGCGCACACCCACACCGGCGCACGCCTTACACACACAATCACCAGCAGAAACGGTAACAGCACACACATAGTTCAGAACGCAAGTTAACTAGGAATTCAGGAACAATGAAGGTACCAAAAACTTTGTTCGTTTTCTACATTGACCCAGCCGGTGATCGAACCCGGTACCTCGGAGTGCCTTAAGCATTACGGAGGTCGTCAATTCTCATCCCAGTCATTCCCTTTTCTAAGACACTAAAAAAATATTTATTTTTTAATTTGGGTGGAAACACTTCTGCTGGCGATTGTACAATACGTTATAGACTTCTATGATGCACCATAGATTAAAATTTAAATCTTCCAATGCCCATAGTGTAGTCTATGACGTAGTTTTTTTTCAAAGCAGAAGTAGTAACTTTATTGTTCTTTCTGACGTTACGCCTTGGACGTCCTGAAGGGTAATGCCCAGCTGATTTTGATCACTTTGTGCTATTTATTATATGATTACTAATGTTTGGCCAAGACCGATTTTCATTCGATAAATTTGGGAGGACCGAATATATAGTATGACTTTTACTGGCTGTCCGTGTCATGTTTTTGTTTTAACGGCTTTATGAATAAACAAAAAATAATAAAAAAAAATAGAACCAGAAGTAAAAGTATATTATAACAACAAAAGAACATGTATTAGTATTTATATTTCTTATAAATAATAATTTTACTTTAACTTACTTAATAAATCCGCTACTTAAGAGAGAATAATCACTTTTTCCATCAAATTTTGATTTAGTTTACGAATATTTTAACGATGATTTTATAAAAAAGAGCATGTATTAATACTCGTTATTACGATATTTATTCCCTAAAAATCATCATGTTTGAGTTATTTCTTAACAAAGCGCTACACAAAATACAGGCATCAACAAACACTAATACACAATCTTTGATTATTTAAAAGACGAGAATGCTTAGATGACGATTGATTGTCTATTTATTTTCTTAATTCTTCTAATAGTATTTTGCTATACATATCAGAAGTAAAAGAAAAACTTTCGTCTATTAAATATTAAATAACACATAATTAAAGAGAAATAAAAAGCTCGTACCGTTATAAAACTTCTAAAGCCCTTACGTATCGACGTTAAACACACGCATTAATCATAAAGTATTATGTCTTTTATAGAAAAACCTTTGAACTAAGAGTTGAAAGAATATAAAGAAAACAAAAACAAAATTTAGCAAAAGAAAATTAATGGTCTGTTTTATCAAAGTTGCAGCTAAATATACGGCTGACTTACTAGTGTTAATAATATCGTTTGATCTAATTTTATCATGGGGCCTATTGTGTTTATTAAAATTTGATTTACTTTGAATTATTGTCATGCCCAATCATAAAAAATGTTCTAAATGTTAATTAAAATTAAAATTTAATTAATTTAAAAACTGCTTTGTGGAAACCCTAATCACTTAACTTTGGTACTTTGTCAAAAACAATAAACCAGTTGTCACTATGTAAGAACAAAGAAATGGTAAAAAACAAGTGCAGTGAATAATGTTTTTTTTTCCAAAAATATGTATAAATATAGGTAAAAGCCTCGCATTTCGCCACCTCAGGCCCAAAAAGGTCATCATTTACGCAAAATGTTATAGTTGAAATTTGTATATTAATAATTTATCAAAATCAGCTCGCACACAACGACGTCCAGGGCGTATCCGTTTCAATGTATTGCCGAAGAATGTATGGTAAAGCAATGCTCAGTAATTTGGACAAGTACGCGTAAGCCACGGCGTCTCTAAGCCAATTGGGTATGGATCAGCAATACGACAATTACATATACACAGAAATTGAGGCATGCGTATTGGTAACAACTTAAAAAGTAAATATTTAGATTAATTTAAGAAAGATAGTTGGGGAACATTTTCAATTTTGTGAACACTTCAAAAGTAACTGCAACTAAACATTTAGTAGTTAAACAGGATTCACGACGCGCTTATTTTTGTTTTTTTTTTTTCATATTTAATCCTAGCGTTTTGACTTCTTAACAGGAGCTGTGATCACAGAACAACTAAGGTAATAAATAGTCGAATATTTTCATTGGGCACGTTCCTAATTACTAAAATACAAATAAAATTGTATTTACATTTTATAAACTATCGACTCTATCACCAGTTCTGAAATAGGACGGCCATTCCGAGAACTGGCGAAAGAAAACCGGACAGGGGACCGGAATCGGACAGAGGAAATGACAAGAAAAAATCCTGAGGATTAAATAGAGTAGTGTAAGAACTAAACATTTTATTACAACTATTAGTTAATATTGACTATGCCAACTTTAAGGCACTTTTATAGATCCCGAATAGACACAAGGAACTTTGTTAGAAATATATTTGAAATGGTGAGTATATTTGTGAAATATTATAAATGCATAACTACATTTTTGTACTCTCATGTTATGGCTTGATTAGCACACAAATGATGCATTAACTATTTTCTAATAAATGGAATAGCGCTGACGTAGAGTAAGAGCAAGCGAAAACAAAAAACAATTTGCAGCTGAAAATACCAAACTTGAAATTTCAATTTATATTCAAGTTATTTTAACATTTAGCGATTGGTCTATCAACTGTAAATTCTTTCAAATAATATATTTATTTGTAAATATTACATTTGATCAATTTACATCAAAGAAAATATCTTAAAAATAAAAAAAATCCTTTGTCTAACCTAATTTTGTATAATAACATAATAAAAACCAAATAATAAGTTAACCTCTATTTTAGTTTTAATTTGATTGTATGTATTTTTTCAAAGCTTGTGAATTGTTAATTTTTCTAAATACGACAGTTGACCACTTTTAAATGATTAATTTGAAAGCTATATATTTTAAAATAAGACACAAATGTGCGTTAAAGAGTCACGTGACGTGACTTATGACGTCACAGATTAAAAATACATTTAAGTTAGTCTATTCTTAGAATTCTATTTTTAGAACGATGACGTCACTTTTTCTGATTGACGTTTCCAATGGCTAGATTTCGAATCAAAAATATTTTTAATATTATTAACGGATATAATATAAATCACTAAATATATGGTTACAGCATTAAATGTTATATTATTTACCTACTTAATTCCATAAATAATTTTAAGTTTCAACTTGTAAACTCATAAAAATTAAATTAAAAATGTTCCCCATAGAAGTAAAAACCTACAGCGTCGTTAAAGCGTTATTTTTGTTTAATTAATTAAATAAAAATGGAAAATATTGTTAATCAAGAGCCAATCACATCGAAAGAACTAAATGAGAAAGCGGTGGGTAAAGAAATTTTGAATTTGTTTGCGGAGAGAAACGAAGGCGCCTACTTAAAATCAAACGCGACTGTAAACTCGGGCCAAAAGATATGTATGGCAGACCCCCGCTACATCTCCATACATTATAAACCGGTTAAGACCAAAATTTTGAAAATAATCATTATTAAAAGTTAATTCCGAAGGTGGATTTACAATGTATAGGTAAGTATAAATTAATTCAATACTTAAAACAATTTTTACTACAAAACAAATAAATTTATTTCTGGTGTCAAACGGGATTCGAAGTCGTAACATTTTGATATCCGGACGTTTGTTCTTCCAATTGAGCTACCAAAACTTTTAAATGGCTTGTTTTTTGTTTCTTAAACAAATATCAGCGCCATTTAGGTAATAACTACTTAATACTTTTACTAGTATCAAATAATCGATAAAAGAAATTACTATATATTTACAGTAAAAATTGCTTTAGCTAAGAAAAAATAATCTTTAAAAATATATTACTGTAAACCAACCTTCGTAATTAAAAATAATTACGACGCTTTAATAGATTTTCTTTAATAATAACATCGTACATTGATTCGGTTCAAATATAAAGATTCCCAAATATATTTTTGAGTAAAAATATGCTTTCAATACATACAAATAGAGTATCTTTTTATTTGAACTTGAAATTCATGGAGATGGCTTATAAATATTAACTTTACTTATAAACGCTTAAAAAAGAATTGATTAGTTAAAATAGTCGTGTTCCCTTTACACAAATATAATTTTAAAGTAGAGTAAAAGAGATGGAACACTTTAACTAATCTAAAACCAGCCTTTATAAGGCAAACTGTTAGACAAGCATAGATTATATTGTTAATATTGTAATATACTGTTTAAAAATATTGAACAAGATAGAAACTTCAATAAACATCAAATATAAACCATCTTTATGCAATTAAATCAAAAATAAATTCGACAAAAAAAATAAACAGTCATTCACAACGAAAAAATATTTAGATAAATCGGTACAAAAAGTACAGTCGACAGCACAAGTTATTCACTCAAAATGGAACGATCTTTATTCCAATGGCATAAGGTACGTCCAAACTTCACAGTGTATAGCTTGATTATCGATTGTACTTTTTTAAAATTAAGAACCTCGAACGAAATTTTAAGTGTAAAAATTTGGAAATGAGATAATTTTATCTCATATTATCGTATCAGATGTCAACAGTCATTATCAGGTTATAAATAGCCCACAGCTGGGCCATGTGGATGATATACAAAATTAACGACCCAAGTGGTCGAGTGGTTCTTAAATAAATTAGTTAATTTCCAAAAGATTTAAAATGAAAAAAAAAAAACAAAGCGAAAATACAATTTTTTTACACATGGCAATTGGCTTCTTTTATTTAAATTAAAATAAACATTTACAAAGAATTAGCGTGACTATGTGAAACGTGTTTGGTTTTGAGATACTAGTTGATTTTACACAATATCTTTGCAGAAAAGTTGCTTGTTTAGTGAAAAGTTAACGATAACTTTTCAATGTAAGCGGGGACAATTATTTCAACATTAATTCAAAATTTTAATTTTTCATCTAATGCCTATACTTTTCAAGTTATTCGCATACATCTCTGCAGTGATGATGTCATCATACGTTTGAATCACGATAAGAAAACCACAAAAAAAATTGTTCAAAGTCGGAATTACTGGAATACAGAAATTATTTAAACTTTTAATTGTTTTTTGAATTAAACACTTCCATTGTCTTATTGACGAAACTATTTTAAAATAATAGTTTTTTTTTATAATTTTCAATGTTGTTTTATATGATAAATTATGTAAATAGAACTAGAAATAATCGAGTGAGCTCACAAGTTATTCTCAGGTGAGATCACTATCTATATCGTCATTTGATCTCTATTTTTTTAAGATGCAATTTATCAGAATTTTCTGATTAGGATAGCATTTTAGAAGTGATTCCGCCTGAGAGAAACTTGTGAGTTGACTAAATTTATTTACTATTCTATTAAAACTATCTATCTTTCTTCTATGATTGTTTTTATATAAAGAATGAGAGAAGATTTTAATTTAACGTTGTAGTTAAGTTTAATACAAAACAGTACGCGTACAGTCACGAACAACGAGAATAATGTACTGTAGAATGACGTCACATTACACCAACGATTTATTCGTATAGTGTTGGTTGTCACCTTAAAATTGTAAATACCGTTGATTCGGCAGTTTCACTTCGATATATCATAATCTACCAAAAATAATACGTTAAATTGTAAGCAGTATGTTACGGTTCACAATCTTTCGACAGCTTACACTCGATTTCGATAGTTTATGATCTAACAGTATTTACAATTTTACGGGGACATGTATTCACTGTACAATGACGTCACATTACACCAACGATTTATTGCTTTAGTGCACTCACCGAGGCCGACCTGTCCGATGGGCCCGAAGACCGCGGGCGGGTCTTGCGCGTGCGCATGCGCGTGGGTCGGCAGAGGGAAGTAGGCAGCCGAGAGGGGCGCGGGGAGGGCGGCGGGTAGCGCCAGCCCTAGTACGCCATGCTTCACGAGCAGCGCTAGCGCCGCGGATATCTCCGACACGCCAGCTTCGCTGTACCCCGCCTGGCGGAGCGCCACCTACGCCATTACACGTTGTCGATTCAACTCAACCCCAGAACCACTAAATAAATAAATAAATAAATTCCTAAACTGAGTGGAACTCCCTCCCTGCGTCTTTATTTATGAATACTTATAAGCCAGGGAGAATAGGTACCTTAAGGGTTAGCTCGCTCCATGTTAGGTCCTGTCTTAGCCTTGGCTTAGGCTTGATTGGGATCAAGAGCAAACCCATTCTAAATGAAGAAATATTTCTCCTCACAAAAATACAGCTACAATAAAATACACAAATAATATAGGTTGGTATGTGAGAAGCTGGTGTTTGATATGGGAAATAATCAGTATTACAAAACATTTACATTTATTATTTTGAGATTATTTAAAACTTGTATACGTGTTTGTCTGTATGTAATATACTATAATAATATTTTTAACATTTCCACCAATCAGCCTAGTCCAAAGTAAGCACTGTAAGGCATGTGTTATGGATAACGCATGGACATACATATATGATATATAAATATGTAATATTCGTAGAAATAAATTTATATACCCATGACTCAGGTACAGTTGGCTACCGATAGCCAACACCCCTTATCAATCCCTAGTTGCAATTGAAACCATATTCAAATTTCCGCGTTGCCTGCTTTTTTTTTAAATTACTATTAATATTTGAGTTACAGAGATCCAAATATTCTGTGGTGGATTTTTTATTTAATCAGCTTAACGGCAGTATTTCTTGTAACGTCCTAGCTTAAAATGGTATTTTTATCTTAGAGTCCGACAGTTTTTTTTCACAATTCGCGTAGCATTGGAACTGTTTAAAGGGTGGGGCGCGCGGTAGCAGACTGTCAAGTGGTTAAGGCACACACCTTGATGTGGTCGAGCGTATGGCTGGTGAGCGGCGCCGGTGGTGGTGTACCGGGTGGCGCCAGGGACAGGGAGAGCGCTAGGGCTCCGAGACCGGCTGCGGCTGCTCCGTTCACCAGCACTCCGCCTACTCCGCCCACACCCACGCCCACTCCCACCCCACCCACTGCGTGGCTCTGGAATTAATAACCACCGTTTAAAAAGACTTTAGACCACACGACTGAAGTAAAACTTTTATAGCTCCATCTACATATACGAAGCGTAACTGGCTATGAGAGAAAGAGAGAAGGAAAATGTGTGCTCGCACCTCTCTCTGTTGTCCCTACAGTAATATACGAAATGTAACTCTCTCTTTCTAAATTCACTAACTTATATCTCCCTCTCAACTTCCGTCCGATCACACTTTTCGTAACGGTCTCGTCACGCATTCACCAGCTTACTACCCAAGTCAAGCGTAAGTAAAAAAGTTTTATTTCAATAATAATAGTGTTGTCTAGGTACGCTACAAAGAAGCGAAGCTTTATAGTATAAAGCGTAGGATATAAACGTTAAAAAAGGGGCAAAGTGAGAATCGGACTCGCGCACGTAGGGTTCCGCACAAACTTTTAGTCAAGTAAATTATAAAAACACCGATCATTACTCAAACGAAATGAACAACGCATTGTGGGACAAAATTTACTTTGCCGTTGGAAAACTGTTGTCCCCATACATAGATATAGGTTGCGGTTAATTTACTGACTGCAAATAACTTTGTAATTCACGTTTGTTGTATGGGAGCCCCCCTAAATATTTGTTTTGTTTTAATTTATCTTCACTTAGTACATTAATCTAACGCTAGGAATTTTGGAACAGCCATGCCTCTTTTTTAATCTTTAAAACTACACATAGACCACATTCTTCTTCAATAAAAACTCAACTCTTAATAAATCTATTTCAACAAAAAATCTATTTCCTTCGAATTATTATTTGAAAAAAGAAAACAAAACTAAACTTTTTACCATTTTTTATAGAAAATACTGTTTTTTGCGTATAATTTATATTTAATCGAGACATTTCGATAAACTAAGACAAGTTGTTTTATTTAAATGTGTAATGTGCGTGGAAGTGTAAGAACTAAATAAATAGTGTAAGTTTAAAAATTACCATATATTGCCACACCAAAATAAATGTAACACGGGCAACACTTCAGGAAACTAAAGAAAAATCCACTGTATTCAGCATCATGAGAACGAGCAAGGGTGTTGCCACTTAAACACGCTCGTGAGAGCTTCCCACCCTTTAGCGGTCGCCGATGAGACGAGCCGTTTCCAACTATAGTATTAACTCGTTTAAAAATCTGCATCACATCTTAGTATTCATTCAAAATGCATCTTAAGCCCTTAGTTTTTAAGATCAAAATATCAGCTCGAAATATTTCCTAAAGTTTACCGTACGAAAGTAACCTTAAGTCTCGTATTTAAGACTGAAAATGCAATGACAATAAAATCCGAGATAATAAAACCCGTGCACTTGATATGCGGTGATGCCGATTAGGTCACGTTTGCGGTTCAGACACTTTAGTCATAATATTTCTTTATTCTCAAACCACAGATTATAAATAATTTATGTATGCAAATTAAAGGTAATCTTACGTTTCTACATAAACAATGATGTTATCCTTAGTCATAAATGATAAGATGTCTGTAAAGTCTGTACAGTTACGGACGATAATTTTACGTGATAGCGTCGCGTCATAAGAAAACATAATGAAAAATTGCATACTTTTATGAATTGAATTGAATTATTATCACTGAATTATCATTATTTTGTACAATACAAAGAATGAGTTAATTGAAAATTAATTAATTTTCGATAAATTAACATAAAGTTGTTGTAATAAACAATGGAAACAACGTTAACTTTTCATTTCTTGACGTGGAAGAGAGATAGATGCGCCACAAGTCGAACTCTTCGGCCGATCGTGCCTCTCTATTCGCTTGTTCCGCGCTCTCGCTTCCACGCTTGGCTCAGGCGGAACGTTACACATTTTCGTGCGTGCAGCCGGTGTTCATCGATTTATAAGACGTTACCACGTCAAAATGTTTAGAAATGTAATTCCAAACAAAGTGATAACTACTTTTTGAAAAGGCCCATCATACTTCTGTTACAAAATTTTAAGATAATATGGAGCAAAATGTTAAGTTTAAAGAGTTCTATAACATAAATAAGTTAAATCTGAATGTACCATTATTAATGAACAGTAATTCTCATCACCTGGAAATTTTAGATAAGGTTAAGTTATTAGATTTTATACTACAAAAGTATCCTACTATAGAAATTACAGTTTCTGTAATTAATTTGAAATCCAGAAATTGTAGTAAGTTAGTTGGCATTCATTTAGAATTATATGTACATAAAAAGCTTATTTTATAAATATTGATATTAAAATATACTTAGGCCTTCTTTTGAAATATGCAGAATTAATACTTGATAGCTTTATTAATACACAGTTTATATTTCCTTCTGCTATACAAGCCTAAACTACCATATCGTCGTTGCGCGTGCAAAAATCGCTAAGTGTTATTTATCTCTTTTCGGATTTTTATGCAGTGTTGATAGTTATTTCAATGCACACATACTGTAAAAACAGCTATGTAATAAATGAAATATTTAAAGAGTTTCGAATATTAGAATACTCTGCATAATTTTCGTGAAAATCAGTTTTTTGCGTCTCCTGTAAAGTAAGTAAAAAACACATAGCGACTCTTTCACGCGCAACGACGATATGTGGTTACTAAAATTTAAATAGGTTCTAAAAACAAGACTTTTAAGAAAATGGCCATACGAAATAATAATTTATAATGAGATGGTGTGAATTACCAAAGCCTAAATGATGAACGATACATTTCTAATAAAGAAACCATTTTTTATTTAGTTCATACACTTCCACGCCTATCACTTTTAAATAAGATCACATTTTACCTGACTATTGACGCGATTTTTTTATATATTAAATATACGTTTCGTCTCCATTGCCGGAATAAGTAGTAATTATAAAAATCAAAATTAAACGCGATTTTAATCAGGTTTGGACATGTAGAGAGAATGGTCGAAAGGAGATTGGAAAAAAAAAGTTTATGAGGCAAATGTGCATGGGCACGTCGGTAAAGGCGAACTTTCAGGGACCAAATAGAAGATGTCCTGGAAAAGGCCAGGACAAAAGTACCCTTAACCGACGAGCTTGTATGAAAGGTCTGATAAGAGTTCAAGAAGCGAGAGGCAGGATCGTGGAAAGAGGAAATCTGTGATATCTGCTTACTCCTGCGGGATAAAGGTGTGGTTGGTCTGTATTAATCAGGTAAAAGTGGTTTATTTAAACTATCTTTTGTTTTAAAATAATCTTAACAGACCAATACAAATTCAAAAGACATTAGCATAAAGACCACTTTCAATTGAAGAGGGCCTCGAATCGGGTAGGGGATTCCCCACAGCGATAAACTTATCAAAATAACAGCAAGTTTAGATAAATCCGATCAGGTGTTACTAAATTTCACCGGCATCTAAGGTAATAGGTGTAATGAGAGCGTATTAAAGTCGTCACCTCTGTCACCTCTGTGGAGACCGCGTATGGGGACCCAGTGGGGTTGTAGTTGGCTACCGGACCGGCCACGTCCGCGTACGACACGTTGGGGCAAGACCCCGACTGCGGGTCGTCCACCACCTTCTGCAGTATCATCAGGCACGCCTTCTTGTTGCCCTCCTTTTCACCTGAAAGGGACATTTAATACTAGTCATTTCGATGCAGAAATCATCCAATTCGCATTTTTGCCAATTTGTCAAATGATATTAAGTATAATATCCAGTTTTATATATCCAGTTAAGTACCGTTTGGTGCAGCAGTCGCGATCTTTCCTTTCGCGCCGACTGTTCTGGGTTCGAGTCCCAGAAGGGGCAGATGGTTGTGTAATGAATACGAGTATTTGTACCTGAGTGTCGAAAATTTGCAGAATTTTACGACATAAACGACTTTATCTTTTCATTACGTTGGCTTAGAAGTTTGATTTTTTCACAGCTCCAAGGGACAGTCAGGGGCGTGCATACCATATAGGCAATTAGGCAGTGCCTACCTCATTAAGAACCTAAATAATATACTACTAGTATTAAAGTTAATTTAGTTTAATTGGTTCCGTAATTCTATACTCAACCAAACTTCTATTGAGCACCCGCCCGGTAAGTTTTTCTTTACTACGTACAGTAACGGTAGGCAGTCTAAAGATTGCCTATTCGAAGCGAGCAGCGTTTCATACAACATAATTAATAAAAGTATTGGTCAATATTATACGGCCGCAATACAAAGTGCGCTCTTTGTCCGTGTAACGTTCTAAAACATGAGCTACGCAATTTAAAAGTATTTTAGTTCCTAGGTAAGCAAGCTTACCTGCCGAGCGAGATAAACCGACGACCCCCGATCCTATATCTGTCTCACTCGGTCCTATACGCAATAGATGAGATGGATACGCTACCGCACGAGAGCGGATAAGTTGAACAAGTTTCGACTTTATTGCGATGTCATCACTTATGACTATGACTTGAGACGTATACTGAAAAAAATGACCGCCAATCAAGACCGTTATTTTTCACTTCATTCAGAAGTCGTTCGCTCATATGCGGAGCCGAAATCTAACTACCTATACTAATTTATTAGAGATAATTGTTCTGTTAATGTGTTTGATGTCGTTTTCGAAGGTTTGTGGACTGTGTTTACTGCTTTTTTATCGTGGATGACGTGCTAGATCTTCCCCAGGCTTGGGGTCTCCCGGAATTTCGAGCTGTCGTCGTTAGTAAGTACCTACCTATACTTTTATACGCACTAAATCATATCTCTATTAATCTGCAATTGTCGATTTCTTAAGTGTTTTGTACCATATAAATCAGAAGTAGGTAAGAAAATCTAATAATATAATTTTGCACTAAATGGAATAAACATTCAAGCATTCCTATTTCTTATTCCTCAACCAGGACCAAGAGACCTTTTTTAAGATCCTGGAAAATGTAGCAAGCAGATATTACCATGTAATGCTACCATCGGTAATTTGAATATTTCAGCAGATTTTTCTCTAAGCGTAATTACTTACATGCAAAGCTCTTCCATCATCAATGTTTTTAACCTATCAAGGATCCAAGATTGTAAGGCCTATCTTATTGCAGGATAGTAAAGTATTAACTGAAGGCAATTAACCTGCAGAGACCATTCAAGTGGCAGAAAAATCCAAACCAACCTTTATTCAATATTATTATGCAAAATACTAGTGATAAAAAGAAGAAACTTTGTATGGCTTAAATGCTGTTGTTGCTGGTTAACGAAACGATTTAAATATTTGGCGGAATATTCAGTTGAACAATAGTTTAGACTTTTCTGCCTTATGAAAACCTCATGGATATAAATTGGTGAGTATCTATTATGATATATTTTTTTGTTTGTAAACATAGAATGTGTAATAGTCATTTAAATAATAAAACTAGCCTAACATGTTTAGCCAACAATATGGCATATAAAGATATTCCTTATAAACTAACAACATATTAAGAATTATTATATAATTATGAAACCATTGAAATGAAATAAATAAGTAGTAGGTATATAAGATTGATGCTTTATGTTCAATGATTCTTTGTCTTAAAAGTGTGTTTTACCTAAACTAGTAACATAAGTGTATCTTATGATCAATTGAACATAAAGGGAATTCCCTTATTTATTATGTATTCTTTCGATTATTTTGACACATGAAAGCTTTTGCTGAACTGGTCCGATTTTAATACTTTTTTAGTACTCATCACTCAATTGCCTTTTCTCTTTTATTTATAGAAAATTGTTAAACTAGCTTACATTTCCTCCTTCAACTTCAACAACCATAAATATATTATACTATTTACACTAGATTACATTAAAATAAAATGAATTTTGATATATGGTTATTTCAAATGATATGTACTTGCATACTGTGTACATTTACTATTCTTTTGTTTCAGCTTGTAGACAACTTCAATAATCTACATTCAAAATACATGAACAAATATATTTGTATATTCCCAGTGTAAAAACAAATTAACTGAACTTTTGAGAAAGAAAAAATCTAAAATTATTATCACAATGACATCATTCATTTAGGAGATGGTGAGTTTTGACTCTTTTAGTACAATAATTACATTTTAACAATTCTTAAAATATGAAAAATCATCATACAGAATGTCAATATCATAAGGATAATTAATGTTGGTGCTTGTGTTTTATGAGTGAAAATAAAAATATTTTTTAATTTCAGATTTAGATAGAAAAGAGAAAAAGCTTGCAGCTGTATTGAGTTTACCAGAATTAATCATCCCAAGTATTGTTGCATTGCCCGGCAAGTCTTCTTCAACAAGCTCTACACACTACTCCCCTATACCATCACCTTAAATCAATTGGTAGCTTTTTTATATTAAGAGATATTTTTGTAATTATTAATTTGAAATCAGACTTAATTTTTTTTGTAGTGTTGATTGTTGCATTAGTCACGAGACTAAATAGGATTAATATAATTAATAGTGTTAAGTTTGTGTTGTAAAAATAGCAATCATATAAACATTTTGATGGCACCACTTATAGATTTATATTGGTACCTAGCTTACTTAAGAATAATAGATATATTGCAGTGTTTATTCATACATTTAAATGTGAATTACAGAATCCGGTAAAAGTTATACCAATTTGTTTAATTGCAAAAGAAACCTTATCCAACAGAATAAAAAGACATTTATTTTCTGCTCAACTAACGTCATGGTACTGATGTCATAGTTTGTTTTTAAGTATTGAAAGCGCTAGATTTGTTGAGCAATAGAAATGTCCAAATAAACAAATGTCATAAGCTGATAAGACTTTAAAAAGTGTCTTATACAAATTATTTGAACATGAAAATTACTCAACCATATCTATAGCTAGCTATATTACAGTACCTTATCCACATGAAGTACCTAAAACTCAATAATTAGGTATAATAATTGAATTGAATATGATCTTGGTTAATTCTTTAAAGATAACTTGATTGTTATAAAAATTTTTAATAAATAGTTGTTTGCATTTATTACCAAACATTAGCCAATCAATCATATACTTATTAAAAACTATCAAGTGCTTTGTAAATGGCACAAATTAATTTATAAAATGAAATGTATGACATGATAGGGACGACTAAAGCGTAATAAATATTATAAAGCCTTTGTAAAATCCATAAAGCTTTTGTGATAGCCATAATAACCATACTTGATGCAGTTGACAAATACTTGTTTGATTTCAATAAGATTGCTTGTTCACGTCGCTTAATCAAGCACAACTTATTGCTAGAATCATGTTGCTTTGTGCGCTCGTATATAAACAAGTTTCTTGATACCCTCTAACATAATTTTGATTATTCCAACCCATTATTTTTTTCAGTGATGAAAAATGTAACAAGGCCGCCGAAAAGTGCCTCCTTCCTTTAGTTCGTGTTTTTGTATTACTTATAGTTAGCTTTAGCACGCGCGCGCGACCGATAATTTAATTACATTAGTAATATCATTACAATATTATCTATTAAGATAGCATTTTTTTGTTGTTTTTTGTTAATTTCCTGTGTGAGTGTTTGTAGTGTACTGTGTGTAAAGAAAAAAGATGTTGATGAGTGTTTTTTGTTAAAAATAAGTATCGAAGTTAGGTATTTAATAATGGAGAAATTACAGTGTGCCGATTGTAAGGATTCGATTTGTGTACAAAAACTACGTACCTATCCTTTCGGACAATTTACGTTCATAGATAAATTTAAAATCGTTTCTTTTACTAGACCAACTCCAAATATCGAGCTTATTCAACGGAAAGGTAAAAATATCAGACATTTCAATACCAAATATTACGACAGTTATACTCGGCTAGCTGGTTGCCGCCATTCGAATTTATTGTTTTGCTTTCCCTGTCTTTTGTTTTCTACAACAAAGACGGTGTGGAATGACACTGGTTACGGTGATTTTAATAATTTAACAAACCTTGCTAAGAAACATGATCAATACGACAAGCATTAGTAAATGACGTACTAGAAATTTATTTACAAAAAGACAGACGAGTTGATCTTGTTTATAAATAAAATAAAATTTAGAAATATAATACATAAGTAATACGAAAAGGTTCGATCGAATCGACACAAACTGCAACAACATCTTTTTTTTCTTACTCAATTTACCTCAGTCAGTGTATTATTACTCGTATAATTATTCATACCCGGTATTCGTAAATCGTGAGTGATGATGTGAAGTGACAAAAAACTTATAACAACAACAACGGCTTTTCTAAAAGCCTGAAAAAACCTGCAAAAAAAGTGGTAAGTGAATTTATATCCATATTACCTACCAAATATTAGGAATTTTTAAATGATAAGCGCAACTACGACTTGTTAGATCTACAGTGCCTACCGCGCTGGAAAACCAATGCACGCCCCTGGGGACAGTAGACCTGAATATTTGACATAAATTTCAGCTTGATACGTTCACGCATTCCTGACAAAAAAGGTCTTGATTGACAGACAGACGCTCGGATGGACCGACGGACAACAAATTGATCCTATAAGGTTCAGTTTTTCTTTCGAGGAACGGAACCCTAAAATTCAGCTGCTGTACATTCTCTTGCTATCCGGGGAGTACTTTTGCAAGTATAATTAAAGTATTCGCCCGGATAGCAGGAGGGTGTCAGTTTGAAAAGAAATCCTTTAATTTGACTGATATAGATATATTATTTTCCTTCTATTTCAGTACGACTTGGAATTGAAAAAGTTTTCGAGGGTCGCGTGTGGTTGTGTCAGTCACGTTACGAAAAACTGCTTATATTACACAAGGTTAATAGCTAATCATGTGTGAGACACGACACAACGAGACGTAAGTTTGTGTTTTATTGCACTTCATCTCTGTTAGTCATTAAGACATAAGCCTTCGTAGAATCAAGACAGTCGAGGGCAGTTTTCACCGTCTTTTTCCTGTTATTCAAATTCAGCATTAACTTGCTGTAGTCTTATGATAATGTATCTTCTTTTCGACTGAAACAATTCTTCCAAAAGTTGTGCTCATTTCGTTTCGTTGAATTTTAATACTAGCCCGGTTTTTCGCTTTTTTGCTGAGTTAAATTCTTTACTTTACTTAAGTCTTAATATTGTAGGCAAAGTTGTTTTTAAGAAAGGCATTATTAATTTATATAATTGTGAAAACCTTGGTACCGAGAACTAAGAAACTACAAGATCTATTGCATTATATTCTTTAATTTAATCATACGCTTATCAAAACTTTTTTAACAAATAAATTGTTTTGTCTCTTTCCGTCAAAATGAAGTGGTGCTATATAGAAAAGGACAAAACACAATATCTAAAACAGCTATGGATAATCGTAGCAAATTCACTTTAATAGAAAATTAGCGAAACTTAATGATTGTAATTTCTTAATATTTATGTGATCTCACGTAGATTAGTCTCCAGGCCATAGCTAACGGGTAAGGGCCTATGTACACTGGTTTTTTTAATTATTTTAATAGAAAAATACTAGGAAAAATCGTCTCGGCTTACAAGTAAATTCTTGGGCGGGATCACATGTGAGCTGAGTCAATTTTATCTAATATTTATCTATAAGAATAATTTATCATATAACATGGTTAAAAAAATGAAAAAAATATATACAAAAATCATAAACCTGATTTTTTACTTCACACAGCAATTATTTTGCATCAATCGTGCTTTAGCATCGAATCTGTACAGGTTCAAAGGTAGGTAGTCAAAGCTTTTAATGTACAAAACTAAGTTTTATAATATTCCTAGGTCGCGTAGTGTTATTTATGAATCTATTTAACGATACAACTTATAAATTGGTTCAAGAAGGCCAATTCTATTGGAGAAAGTTAGAAAGGAAACGATATTTCACGTTTAAATCAGCGTTGAAGGTGATTTTCATTGTTCTTAGCAATGATTTTATGGATTTATAAGGTTATAAACTGAAATCGATTGATCAAAGGGGGCTTTTAAGGATGTAGGATGGTTTAATTAGCGATTCATTAACGAGAAAATAAGAGGAATTGAAATTTCAAAATACCTTCAACTACATAGCGGAATGGAGGGGATGGTGGGATTAAGTTCATGTATCCAGATAGATACTAATTGAGCATCTCACCATTAGTATATATTCCAAATTCGAACCTAAAAGGGTCATTAACCTTTAAATTATCAACGTGCAAACAAGTTTATCGGGAAGAAATCAATAAGTATGGACAAAATTGAAGAAAGTCTGGGTGTTGTACTACCGTCGTTTTTCTAAATTCAATAATACAAGTGCTTTAGCTACTTAACTCGGGTTACTATAATGTATGTGACGTCATCTAATTTCATATTAAATCAAAGAGAAATCTTTGGACACTTCTATGATGCGCGTTTGACCATGAAGTCAAACTGCGTTCGACTCGCGTGAATATTAACGTCGCGTTTAAAAAACGTAGTGTACACAGGTCCTAATGCTAAATGTGATGACGTCATCAATTCTCATTAGCGACACAGGCGTCATTTGTTCGTGCTTTATCCCATTAAACTATAATTTACTCCGCCATCAGCTAACACGAAGGGGGCGTGGCGTTACTGTCACTATGAAGCAACTCCAAGTTGTAAACATTACTTCTCTTGTTAAAGATTTCGACCCAGTTCGACATCTGCATTATTCGCCGCTATGCACCCGAAATGTCCTCGATCCATTTCATTCCAGACTGTTTTATTTACGCGAGGCTCTCAAGAAGGTTGCTTATTATTCTTATTGTAAAATGCAACATTTGAATAGAATCCTGAACGTCTGACTTGCTAGTCACGAAATTTAATTTTCGTTCATAAAACTGAGCTTATAACAAGCTTAAAAATAGTTAACTTTTATAAATAAATGAATGGTTTGATGCACAACAAATCGTCTGTATTTTGATTTTAACCTTTTTAAGTTGCACATGAAAAACGCAGAAATAGAGATACCGCGTAAGGTAGTTATTTGATTTTGGGAAGAATTGAAGCGACTTGGAAGTAATCTTCGGAGCGAATTAAAGAGTGACTTAATAAGCGAAGTCAGCGAGATACTGGACTATTGTGACCATTTTTTACGCACGCAACTGGGATATTCTGCGACGTTATTAAATACAACTTCCTGATAACTTCGACGAGTCCGATCACATGACTTATACAAGATTTTTTAACCTTATTGTTATTATAATGTATTCATGTAAATAAATGACGATTTGATTTGATTTCGATTTGAGTTTATTTGGGAAACTTTTTTTTTGAGGTTTTATACTGTAACCTAATAGTCAAAGATCTCACCGACTACAGTGATGCACCTCTCCTGCAACGACAGCTCCTTCGCCTTCTGCGAGATCTGCACGTAGCTGCCGCTCTGCTCTTTTATCTGCTTGATATAATTTCCTCCCTTGCCAATGATCATGCCCGCCGTCGAGTTGGGAACTAGTATTTTAACCTGTAACAATTTCAATGGAACAATTAATAATTAATTAATGGATAATACTCTATTCTAATTCTTTTGTAATAATTATTAATTTTGTGTATGGGCTTAATCACCTCAAAAAAAAAATAAAAAAAATTGTATTACGTATTATCAGCTTTCTAAAGTGACAGTTGCTTAACCAGTACAATCGAAACCGCTTTATCACCTCTCTCTTATTTAGTTCTTACACTTCCACGCACATTACATATTTGAATAAAACATTTTTTTACGGATTTTGCGCATATTTATTTTATATTTAATCCTGACGTTTTGCCCAGACCTTGTACCGAGAAGAAGCCGCAAGAACCTCGGCACGGGCTTTTTTTTACTGATTACTCTGTTAATCTTACTTCACTAATAAAGTTTTTATTTTTATATTACTACTAGCTGACCTAGCCACGCGTTGCTATGTTATAAATTAAAATAAAACCTATCCTATCTTTTAATTTAGATCAAATAACAGATAGTTACGAAGTTTGATCAAAATGGGTTAAGTAGTTAAGGAGTCCATCGCGGACAAACAACGTGACACGTAATTTATATATATTAAGATATTGACTAAAAATACTTCTTTTTATTTATGGCTTGCACGATTTGTTCATTTAGTCAGTGTCAAGTAAGTAAAATTGTCAGTTATATATTAATATACTTTTTGCTAGGTTTCTGTAAATGTGTGGGGTTTTACTGAAACCTCCCCGTGGACTTCTCGAGAGAGCAGGAAAAGATAACTTCCGCTGCCTTGTTACACTTGCCAACACTCTTGTATGTTCACAAACACTTAGTGGTTAATAATTCACCATTATTATATACTAATATCCACCACAACACAAATTTCAACAAGAGAAACAAAAGCAACAACGTCCAAAAAGTCCCTGACTAAAAATAACTTGGTAAGTTTGGGCTGTTAGTGTGACCAATATAAAATTATCAAATTATTTTGATGGCCGCATGTGAAACCTGCGCCAAAGGACCCGGTTTCGAGTCCCGGTGTGCCCTTTACGTGATGAGTAATTGTTCCTGAGTCATGGTCGTGACTTAGTAGTACCCATATACGTCAGCCTTCTGTGCAGAGGCTGCATGGAGGCGGAAGAAACGCCACATCACGTACTCCTGAAGAGCAGGAGCGTGGCAGATCAACGGGCACAATTTCTCCAGTGTCCAAATTCACTACCGGAAGCATGTAGTAACCTGAAAGGGCTACTAACCTTCTGGAATGGACTGGGATGGAGTAAAAGTAAAAGTGGAGTAAAAGAAGTAAAACCCAATCACTTACAATGGCCCAATTAAGAGAAAACGCCCCGTAAAACTAACTTACTAACCCATACACGTTATTAAGTACCCACACGATTTAATCTAGATTCCTTTCTAATGCGACGGCAACTTCGTGACCTCTCAACGTAACATAAAATCCTCATTTTACCCTTGATACTGAAGTATTATGCCATGTTTCATTCGAGATTTTCACTTAAATCCAACCGCAGTCAGCATCTTTTTCATATTCCCTTATTCCCAAACAATGTATCACAAAATAGCCTATTAATACGAATGTGTAAATTTTTTATCTCATACCTATATTTCATCGGAACTTGAAAACATTTAAAAAAGTATCGAGTGGTTAACAAAATTTTGGTTTGGTTTTCAAAGTACCTAACTTGTCAAAAAAAATGGTCGGTTGATACTGAAATACAAATTTAGCAATATATAATGAGTATACAAGTATTATTTTTATTTTTATCCAGTCCTTATTATTATTTTTTATTTTAATTCTAGTTTTTATAATTATTATTGTATAATATTGTTACGACTTGTTTAAACATGCTGTTCGCACATGTGTTTGGAGTTGCAGCTTACCATGTTGTTTTGTTATAATGTGTAAAAATGATACTGCTGTAAATCTGTTTTGTGTTGTTATTAAATAGGTTACAGAGAAAAAAAATAAGAAGGAAAAGTATACAGACCGGCAGCCTTATTGCCAATCAGCAATTTCTTCCAGGCAACCTTGGGTGAAAAGAATAAATAAATATAAAAGGATAATGATGAAGTGGCGCATATTGAGAGGAAAAAAAAAGAAAAATATTTTTTTAAGGTTATGGTGGACATAAAATAATAATAAGATAAGAAAGACATAAAAATAAAATAGAGTCAATAAATATTAGAGGAAAGGAAATAACTTTTAACTCTGTCGCGAAAGGATCCAAGAGTTTGAGCCTTCTGATATCCTCTGGTAGTGAGTTCCATAAACGGACAGCGTAAACAAAAGGAATAGGAAAAGAAGTCGGTAGAGGGCCGTGGAACTTCCAGGGAAAGGTTGGTTGCCGAACGCAAACTACATTGCGAGGTTGAGGAGCAAAAGGAGAAACAGGTTTTCAGTAGGGTGGAGAGGATGGCAAAAAAAGTATGGAATAAAGCAGTGAAAGAACATACGATAATGTTACGATTTGTATTTCGTCACCGTGCCAAATAAATAAATAACAAGCTGTTTAGGACCAAATAATTGTTGCGAGTTATCCAAAAATTGGGCGATTTTGATTTGGACGACCTGCCTATTAGTAATATGTAAGTACCATTACATTCACGTGCTTATCACTCGCTCCAATTACTGGTTTGTAATCAGTGTTGCTAACATACGCAGGGCTGTTATAATTATGGATGTACACAGTAATCTTCGCGCCACAAATGGTGATACATTTTACGAGATAACGCTGTGCAAGGCCGAGATTCGTCGCTGCGCTCATTGGTGCAATGTTTTATCTCGCGATTGGGCGAGTGAGCAACACGTGTATACGATAGTGACATAAATGGCCGGTGCAATAAATATAAGAATAGAAGACAATATCACATACATTGTTCTAAATTCAAGTACTATGGTATTCAGAATTTACGACGGTAAGGTGTGGGGTTCCACTTGAATATCACCGTGCATTTCTTACAGCGTTACCAACTCATAAAAATACTTATCCCTAAAACTGCCCTAATTACTTGGAAATTCCCTAAAAATAAATTATATGATATCATTTTATTGTAAAATTTTTATTTATAAAAATAAATTAAATTTATTACGTCTAACATTATTTCATTTTCTTGTGACGAATCAGATTTTATAAAGTCATACATGTTGACTTTGAATAAGCCAACATTTTAGGAGATGGGTTGAATATTGTACAAGATCCACCATTTTGATTTAGAATTCCAACTACTGTAGTTGGATTATAAGTACACTAGATGTCGCAATGATGAATGTCCCTAAACATATAAAACCCCTAAAAAATCCCATCACACTTCTTTACCTTAATTTTTGGGGCAACCCCCCCCCCCCCCCCCCCCCCTTTGCTATAGATGCCTCGGTATCGGGCACATCAAGCTCAGGTGCCCAGCAAAAGAGGACCGTAGCGGCCTCTGCTTCCGGTGTGGCGCATCGGGGCATAAGGCAGCCCAGTGCCGAAAGGAGCCCACATGCTCGGTGTGCGCCGCCAATGGGCGGCCGGCCGACCATATCATGGGAGGTCGCAGGTGCAACCCACCGGTAATGAAGGGAAGGTCCCCTGAGCCGGCGGGTTGTACAAGTGACGGAAAGGCGCGGGCGCGAGCGCAGGAGGCGCGAGTCCGGGCGCCAGAGGGGGAGGGGATGTCCGAGTAATCGGCATCCCCAAGGGTAGGGGGCGCTCCCTTTCCCCTCTCAGCTGAGAGGGAGACGGGATGCGCCCAGATTCGGGAGTGCGGCTGCGGGAGCCCCCCGGGAATTTCGGTCCCGGAGGACTTCCGCAGGCGCAAAGGTCCCAAGACGGATGGACGTGGGGGAAGTTTTCCCCCATCTCCACCCGTGGAGGCCAGCGGGTGCTGGGTTTGGGAGACCAGCACCTGCATTGCACCGGTCTCCAGGCGATGCGGGGCACTCAGGGTGTCACAGGGTGCTCCGCAGCTCCGTGTCCCCCACGGAGCGGAGGAGGGTCCGCCTAGGGCGGAGGCACACTGGTGGGGATCGTGGAAAGAATCCTAACACGATCACATGATCCCCACCAAGGTGTTAGAGGGACACCGCGGTGGTTTAGTGGGTAGGCCCCTGCACACCAACCTGACGAGCTTTTATCGTCGGGTAGGTCTGCAAGGGAGAGTCCCACATAACGTGTCCGCTGTTCTCCCAAACGGCGGCGTATGCGTAAAGCATTCCCCGCGTCAAAAAAAAAAAAAAAAAAAAAGGGGCAAAACCCCTAATTTGGGAACCCTGATTTATTGAGAGAGAATGAGAAGACACCTTCCGCTGTTTTGTTTCAGTTGCCAATAATCGAGCATATTCACAAAAACTTAGTGGTTAATAATCCACCAATATTACACACTTTTTTACCACAACAGAAGCTTTTACAAACCACTAAAGTGATGCTTTTCACTACCGTCAAAAAGTCTTTTCTCTTTTTTATATAACACATGATGCACCCGGCATGCTTTGCAATGCTCTTTTTTGCTGCCTATACATATAAACCTTCCCTGGCATGCATACAACTTAGTAAAGTTTCATCACAATCTGTTCAATGGTTTCGGAACGCATAGGGCACAAAACATTCATTTTTATTTATAAAGATAGATTAGATTATGTAAGCGTGTAAGAAGAGTTAAATACCTATTATATTAAGACGACCGTTTGGTGCAACGGTAGCGATGCTGCCTTTCGCACCGATGGTCCTGGGTTCGAATCCCGGTAGGGGCAGATATTTATATGATGAATATGAGCATTTGTACCTGAGTCATAGGTATTTATATATATTTCTTTGAATATTACATATCTATGTATCGTATAAGTATGTCTATCCGTTACCCTAGTATCCATAACACAAGTCTTACAGTGCTTACTTTGGGCTAGGCTAAGTGGTGTGATCGTAGGAAACAATTAAGGATTAACCAATTTCACAGCCCTACCTCACACACCTCTAATGGATCGTAAATCAAATAACTATATTATATATAACATATTATAACAAAATAATATAAAGACTATCCTACTTCAAATTCCTAGGATCGAATTCCGATTAC
This sequence comes from Calamotropha paludella, assembly GCA_927399485.1. Taxonomy (NCBI): domain Eukaryota; kingdom Metazoa; phylum Arthropoda; class Insecta; order Lepidoptera; family Crambidae; genus Calamotropha; species Calamotropha paludella. The sequence goes on along the minus strand of OV656820.1, from coordinate 22,728,559 downwards.
ATGTATACCTACTAATCATATCTGTACATCTAAATAAAACCCCTGTGACAGAGTTTGAACGCAACGAACTCTGAAACTACTCAACCGGCTTTGATGTTATTTTTTAATTTTGCGGGATGTGTTCCTACTTAGGACAGGATAGGTTTAATCTATAATCTAAGAACACAAATTTGTTGTTTGTGTGTTTGTCTGTCCGCTCTTTTTCCATTGTATCAAAAACGTTACTATAGCAACGCGTTACCGGGTCAGCTAGTTTAAATTTATAACATAGCAACGCGTGGCCAGGTCAACTAGTAGATATATAAAAACAGTTATTGGGTACTTATTAATTTATCATTATCAGAATACATTTAGCAAGTTGCTCTATAGACAAAAAGACGTCCCTGTGTTTATTTTTCCTGCGAGCAGCTGTGCAAATGTTTAATCAACCATTAAGAGTAACGTATTTATGTGTTATAAAGATATTCTTTAACGCTCTTAACATTTTGTTCGTAAACGGTAAGTTAATTTTCGTCAAAATAACTTTCAACTTTTCGATTATATTTATATCTTTTTTATTATAAAATAAAGAATATTGACTATACGATAGACATTGTTAATGTTCAAATAAAAACATTTTTACAGAATAAAGACGGGTTTATTCGTCTTTTTCTATAACATCTGGCTTGATATTAAGTGGTTAGATAGCGTAATGGTTGGAGAGTTAACCAACCACGCGATTATGTGCGGATTCGTGGGTGCTAACGACTGCAAACACAGGGCATATGCCCTTAGCTTTCCTAAGGGCATATGCACCCTGCGTTTTTAAACACGACGACCAAACTCGTTTTAGAAATGCGCATCTTTTCCGCAGCCCTTTATTTATTTCATAGAGCAAACGCGCTGATTATTTGTATTTTTATATTGTACTTTATGCTGAATCGCGTTATTTCTTATTTTTTTATGTTGTTATTTAAAGCGATTAGATTCTGGAGCTCGCGAAAAGCGGAACTATTCCCGCTTCCGCACACAGGATCAAGGATTCCGTTAGTTTTAGTAGTCAGTGGTGAAGTGTCGTACTGTGTAGCAATTTTGCGTAGTAGATTTGTGTCTCAAGAAAGTTGTGTTGTTTTCTTTTAAAAAGTCAACTAGGGCCGACCTCACAACACAGTGCGTTAGCATCTTGTCTGTACCAATTCAAGCGCGAGACTGAAACTATGCAGGTATTCAAAGGTAGAACTTTGAATACTTACATAAATTCATAGTCAAGCTGCATTCGACTCGCGTGAGTATCGCGTTTGTATCGAAACAAGCGCGCGTCGACGCCACGTTTAAAAAACGTGGTGTGCAAAAGCCCTAAGGTTCATTAACGAGCAGGGCTACTTTTAACTTTAATAACAATTATGTCAAGTGTGTGTGTGCATGTATTGGTGAGTGGCTGTGTGTGTGCGCAGCATTTTATTATGTTGAGTATAAGGATTATCTAAATATAACGACGTAAATGTATAGCTTCTTAAAGTCAAGAAAATATAGCCGTAGAGAAATGTAGACCAAGAGTCTTGCCTATATGAGGCCAAGAAAATGAACCGGGTCAACATTTTTAGGCAATCGTCCATTAATTCACCCTCGACACAAGGGCACGGTACATTTCGCGACCTTAATAACCCATATGTAGTTCTTTCTCGTTGCCCTTGCCAGAATGGTAGTCAGCTATAAAACTATAATGGATTGATCTTTAGAAAACAATAAAAAGATCTAGGATAGACCTGTACTTAATGATTTTCCTAGATCCAACAAATATTGTAAAATTTGTCTTACTATGTGTGTCAAGATTTACAATAAAATATCTAATGAACTTTAAACAATAAATAATATATAAGATTATTTAAAAATAAAATAGATCGCTGTAATATCACAAAGATTATAATTTAAGTAATTTTTTTACAAGAAATATTAATTAAATTTATTATTATTTATTTCTGACGTTAAGATTAAGCAATTTTTACTGATATTGGACTTATTATTAAGATTATATTATTGGACATTACAACACAATAACATTATAATAATTTACCACATTTACATAATAAATGAATTATTATTTACATTTGCTTAGTTACAGATTTTTTCTTAATTTTATATCGATTTATTTATTAATTAAAAATAATTAACAGTAATTTTGGCATGCTCATACAGGGCTTATGTTTAAGAACTGGCAATAATGTCCCAACACAAGGTAATGTAAACCACACGAAGCAACGAGTATGACGACCATTACCTAAGTAATCCTGTGATCACGGCTTCTGTAAAGGAGTCGAAACGCCAGGATTAAATATAAAAATATGCTCTAGTATCCGATAAAAAGTTTCTTAAATCTTTTTAAATGTCTTAAAGTGGGCATTGACGATCAGTTTTTCGCGTCAGTCCAAACGTTAAACTGTGGCGTCACTCTAAATGGTTTTAGACCAACTCGATTTCCGCATTCACTGGCGTCACACCGGCTCTTCAGTTTTCAATCGGCCGGGCTGTTAGGATGTGTACTACCTGTTTGTGTTGGATTGACGATCACACACTCACGATCAGTTTCAGATCACACACGTCGAGTTGGATTTATAATAGTCTCAGAAATACGTGGCGCGTCGTCAGTTAAAACTCTGGAGTGATGATTCGACACTCACGATCAAATTTTGGATGGACGTCAGTTCAACTGATGCGAAAAACTAATCGTCAATTCGCAGCTTTAGGCACACAAGTTTGTGTTGTTACAGAATAACTTCGTGAACGTGTCATGGTCTCATCAAAAGTGTCTTCAGATCCTGCTAATTTGATTAGAGCTATTGAAATACGTATGTTAACTCACATCCAACGTACTTGTCGCAACGCTGTGTCGTTTTTAACAACGTTTACTTTATAATTTGTCGTTTATCTCACGACGACCGGTAGATTGTAATAACGAGTGTTTTTGTAACGACCATCTGTCTGGTGCAACGGTAGCGATCCTGCCTTTCGCACAGAAGGTGGGTTCGAGTCCCGAAAGAGACTTATTTATGTGATGAATACGAGCATTTGTACATATTTATATACATACATATGAAAACAAAATTATTTCTTTAATTTGAATATGTGCGCGCACCGTTAGTTCGAGAATTAGTCGCGTCAATCAGGCTGTCATTGTCAAAAACAAATATGCTTAGTTCATTTAATTTTATTGTGATTTATAAAGTTAATTAATTTTGTAGTTTATTAAGCTGTTTGAATCGAGAGGTGATAACAATAAACTTTAATTGTCGTTTATTTGTTTACAGGTAAGATAGTGTTAGTTATGTAAAGATTATATGATTGTGTGATCTACTCGATAAATTAAATTGCATTCTTTATTTACATCAGGGTTTCTTAACGTGGGGTCCATGGACCCCTTAGGGGTCCGTAGCATGTGTGTCAGGGGTCCGCAGTAGGTCAGTCAGTCTAATAATATTTATTAGGGAATTATGTAGTAAACTTGATGAGACTTTGTCGGGTAGCTTCAATAATAAAAAAAAACTAACAAGAAAAAAAGGAATCGGTTCCAAAAGATGTCGCCTTCCGCCCTGTATCGACGATGCTCTCATACCAGACGCAACACGATGTCACGGCGCCTTAATTACTGATGACTTAATTGACATGAGATCCAAAGAAGTTTTGAAAGCTGAATTTCATGCAAAAGATCTTGGCGAGTTTTGGTGCTCTTTGAGTCAAGCTTATCCTCTTCTTGTCAAGCGTGCTATGTCTGTTCTGATACCAATACCATTTGCGAGGCAGGGTTTTCGGTTCTGGTATCAATAAAAACAAAAAGTCGCAATCAATTAAACGTCGCAGATGACATGCACCTTGCCTTGTTGAAGACTGTCCCACAATTAACGTGCTCATTGAGGCTAAACAGCAGCAACCTTCTCATTAACATAGTAGTAAGTGCAATAAAAGTGCCAATAAAAGAATTTTGGATTAATATAAATAAGACTTTTTTTATTTCCAAAAATATTTATGGCTGGGGTCCGTGGAATAGTTTAAATTGTGAAAGTGGTCCGTGACTGCATAAAGGTTAAGAAACCCTGATTTACATGGAAACAAATTAAAGTTTTATTTTACCTCTTGAAATTGAATTACAATTAATTGTCTTATATATATATATATATATATATATATATATATATATATATATATATATATATATATATATATATATATAAATCACGCAGAAAGATTGTTGTTGCAGTTTGGGTCGGACAGTCTGTCTGGCCATGCATATGCCGTAACATTACGGCACAAGAGACCATAACAGCATCGAGACGACGCGTATTAGAACGCTTCGCGATTTGAATAATAAACGTTCCGTTATACGCAACTCCACTCTCACTTAAGATCACTTACGTTTTCGACGGCCTAAATGTACTTACATCGTGTTGTGTAAGAGTAATGATGCTTCTTTTCTTCCCATATTTTCTGTCACTAATTTCTTAAATTCTCCTTCGTAAAGTCCACATGGTAAATAATAGAAAATATCGACTCGATAGCCAAATAGATTTTGTCTAGTATTTTTCTATTAAAATATTTTATCTTATAAGATAGCATTGAAAAAAATTCAAAAAATAGATAAAAAAATATAAATTAATTGTATATTCTAAAAAAAGTGACGTGGCTTGAATTCTGCTCCTTTTTCTGTGATTACTTTTAAAAATATTTTAGTTACGATTGTTTTTGTATAGCATTTTATGTAAATACTAGCCTACATGCTGAGATTGCCTTTTATTGAAAGACCTGTTAGCTACCAATAAAACACAAGATGAAGATAAAATATTTAGTTCTTACACTCAAGAGCACATTATACATTTAAATAAAACAACTTGTTTAGGTTTTTTGCGTATAATTTATATTTAATCCATGACTCATTGCCTTACTTGTGACTTACTTGTGATCACGGCTCCTGTAAAGGAGTCGAAACGTCAGGCAGGTTTAAATAGAAATTATGCGCAAAAATCCTAAATAAGTTGTTTTATTTAAATAAAATAAAATGTTTTTATCTTTATTTCAATAAAAAACGACCATTTGGTGCAACGGTAACGATCCTGCCTTTCGCACCGACGGTCCTGGGTTCGAATCCCGGAAGGGGCAGTATATAATATTAGTATGTCTATCCGTTACCCTAGTATCTATAACACAAGCCTTAATGTGCTAACTTTGGGCTAGGTTAATTGGTGTGTAAGAAAGAGATATGTTTTTTTTTATTCCATATGATCATTTACAGTGCATTTCCTAAATAAAGCAACCACTATGCCATATAATAGTGATGTGCCGAGTCGTTGTTTTTTTGGATCGAGTCGACTCGAGTCAGTTTGTACGGTATTCGAACCATGACTCGATTCAGCGATTCGAGTCCAGCACTCGAGTTCTATGTTTGGTATTCGATTGCGACTCTAGAACCCTAGTCTGGAAATTCGAGTCCAGAACTCGAGTCTGTTACCGATTTAACAAAAGGAAAAATCGGATAGGAGTAAACTTCAAACAGCATCAAGGTTAAGCATATAGACACTACGAACATTTTTATGAAAATTTTTATGAAACATTAAAAATAACGAATTCACATAGAATACTAAGGAGATATCTAGGAACCAGAAAATTTCTGTTAATGAGATCAAGTTCTATTTGTTTTATTAACAAAAAGGGATAATTTTAGAAGCTAGCTATTTAAGAACTACAGTTATTTGTTCTATTAGGTAATATTTACTATAATTTTAGGTGTCACTTCATTGCTTAAGTAAACAGAGATCGAGAACGAGCGAGTCAAGCTAACTCGAATAACTAGTCTCGACTCAGTTGGAATCGCATAATAGTTTAGAAACAGCGAGTACAAAATCGATTCTTCCTGACTCGAGAACCGGAATCGAGTCCGGCGTACTCGAATCAAAATAAATTGGTATTCGAATAGACGAGTCCAAAGCAGGAATCGAGTCTGACTCGAGTTAAGCCGTACTCGGCACATCGCTACCATATAAGCAAAGTTATATATCTATCTAATTTATTTAAAGCTGTATCTTGTTGTTAATCGAAAAAAAAAAATTGTTCAAGAATAACTAGAAAAATATTAAATAACTAATGGCAACCAATGAATGATGAATCCTTGACAAAATATCTAAAGATCAGCTCATTAATGATGCGTTGAGTGAAGCTTGTCATCACTGCTTTAAATAACCACGAACTATGATAATGGAAAAAGGGACAGGAACGTTATAAAAATAATGAAATCATCATTTGACGATCGTTTGGTGCAAAGGGAGCGACCCTTTTTTTGCAGGAAATAGCATTAGGCATTCCTTCGTGCCGGGAGAACACGAGGGATATGTAAGACTCTCCTGCATGCCCTGAACACCCCTCACGCCTGAGCGCCAAGTGCAATCCGGATGCCGGTCTCCCGACCCGACACCCGCTGGCCCCCTTTTGGTGGGGAAAAGAACTGCCGCACTCCACCACTCGACCGACACCAACCCACAAGGGACTAGACTCCCGCGCCCGCGAAGGTCAATCGAGAACAAGTTCCCGGGAGCCCCCGGTTGCCCCGCCCCAGGCAGGCCTAAGGCGGCCGAGGTGTGCCTAGGCACTTTCCTCCTCCGTCCTCCCAAGTCCTCCGGAAACAATAGTTCCCGGGGGGTTTCCGCGACCGCCGTTCCGCCGGGCAATAACGAAGAAAACTCCGGTACCACCCGGGGGTGCCGAGCGAGAGTCTTACCCTCGCGGAAGCCGATCTCGAGGGTTCTCCCCAAGCGAACCGCTCGCGACAACACGCTCGCGCCCGCACTACCAGCCTCTTGACCCAACCCTTCCCAGCGGGGAAGGGTGGGAAGAGGCCCTCTCCCCTTTCGTGCGTTTTAACGTGGGGGGTGGACACCCAGGAACGGTGGCGATTTTGCCTTTCACACCGACGGTCCTGGTTTCGAGTCCCAGAAGGGGCAGATGTTTGTGTGATGAGTGCGAGCTTGCCCGCTACTACACCGAACCTGCGTTTCTACTTGAACGCTTTGATAACATAACTTATATGTTTATTCATTATAATATAAGATATAAATACTCTTACAAAAAAAACTACATTTTCGTCCTATCGCTATCCGGGCGAGTGATCTGACCGCTGACCTACCGAGATGCTGGGTAGACACGACAAACTAGTATCGTTTCATCAATGTTGACCCAGTATGAACCCAGGACCGTCGGTGCGAGAGGCAGGACGGCTACCGTTGCACCAAACGGTCGTTCTTTTGTAGGAGTGCACTATTGGATGGTACTATTTATAGATCTAAATATCTTATGTAACAACAAGTTACATAACAATGTGACTTAATATCAACCTTATCAGCATTGAGAGTTAATACAACCAATCACTGTAGTCGCGCGTTCTGATTGTTTTAAATTAATGTCCTACATTTACTGCGCTAGTTGCCAACCGTCCTATTTTCTCAAGACACGTCCTGTATTTGGGATGACCTAGATAATTTTAAGTAGCATCCTGGGTTTTGGTAATCAAAAATTTTGTACGATATTGGTGGAGTTATATTATACAACTCAACACTTATATGCAATAAAATAACTTGGATAACGGTAAGAAATTGTTGATGAGTACCTACCGAACATGGCTATTAAAATAAAATTAACTATACTTAGCCATTATTCATAATTCCATTTCATACCTAAATCTAATAAACTTATGAAATGTAACGTTGTAATAATAAAATGCATTTATTTCAAGCAACTTGGACTCGAATGGTTAGTAAAAAACAACGAGTTGTACTCCGGAAGTGCCGGCAGAAGTGAAAACATGGACATTGACTATGTGCATTTTTTATATTTTGGAATGGTTAAGGAATAATTTCGCAAGAATTGCTTTAATTATCAGTATTAAAGTTCTATCATTTATGTGGTAAAATACAATAGGTATTCATTTTTTGCGCTATCGTACACAAACATGACAACAAACACACACGCACACTTGCGCAAGCGTCCTGTGCCGCTTAAACGAAACAGCAAGAGCGGGCGTACATTTTCGCCGCGCGGTAGAAAGAGAGGGGATATTACTTCCTTTCCTACGCCGCGCTGACGGTCTACTCTCCCTCCGTCTTACGAATTTTCGATCAGGTCAAGTGTCCTGACGCGAGTTTAACATTTTTCACCCATCCCAAAAAATGCACAACGTCGCTAAAGAAGTTTTCACTTCAACAATGGTACTTATATTATTAAATATAATATAAACAAAGACAATAACACCTTACATACACATTAACCATACATCAATGGTTAATGTACCGGCAGTCAAGCCTGCTTATATTATTATAATCAAAAAATACTGAAAAAAATCGACTCGGCGCACAATTGAATTCTCAGGCGGGAATCAAACCCGCAACCTTTGGAAGTCCGGTTCCATGCTTTCTATACTTTTTCTATTCTATATTTCTAGAGAGAAACTAAATTTTCTCCGACCTGAAATCTTTTAATCTGATACTGTTCGTCAGACTCTTTTCTAAAAGAAGCGATCGATTTTAATTTCCTGCAACACGATGGGAAGCCTTATTGCTATCGAACTCTTGCAACTAGAAATAAAGTACATTCTATTAATTTCCTCGGTAAATTCGTACTAAAGCAATATTTTGTTGAGAAAAATATCAATCGTTAGAACACAATGAAAATTACACAACAGTTTTAATTCTGTTTTACATAAGTTTTCTCTAGCAAAATTATATATAATAGGGGTTAAAGTATGAAATTGCCGTTTTATTGCAATAGGTTCTTTGAATTGACATAGAATCTTCATGGTTTGAGGTTTTCGAATGAAACTTTTTTTAAATGGTTTCTATGATGTTCTTTTTTTAAAAAATGTAAAACATTTGAATATCGACTTTCAATTGTTTTTGTTATTCAATTTAGACAAGAAAGATGGATACTGCGAAAATTCGAGTTATTTTTGAATACGAGTTCCGACGCGGAACTAACGCGGCAGAAACAGCCCGCAATATCAATGCTGCGTTTGGAGAGGGGTCTACTAATGAACGCACCGTGCGATTTTGGTTTAAACGCTTTCGTGATGGAAATTTCGACTTAAAGAACGAGCCACGAGGAAGACCGCCCACACAGGTAAATAACGATGAATTAAGAGAGATAGTGGAAGCCGATCCTAGTCAAAGTACCCAGGAATTAGCGGCATGGTTTAACGTTACCTTACCCACAATATTGACTCACTTGCGTCAAATCAATAAAATAAAAAAATACGAAAAATGGGTGCCTCATGATTTGACTGATCTGCAGAAAGAAACGCGTGTTGAAACTTGTGTTGCCTTGTTGAACCGGTACAGAAATGAAGGAATATTGGATCGAATTGTAACATGTGATGAAAAGTGGATTCTTTATGATAACCGGAAAAGAAAAATGCAATGGCTGACCCCAGGTCAAATGCCACAACAGTGTCCTAAAGCAAAACTTACCAATAAAAAGGTAATGGTAACTGTTTGGTGGTCTCAGCATGGTGTTATTCACTATAGTTTTCTCCGATCTGGTCAAGCAATAACGGCAGATGTCTATTGTGCCGAACTCCGAACCATGTTGACAAAACTAGCAGTAAAACAGCCCCGACTCATGAATCGATCTTCACCATTATTGCTCCACGACAACGCGAGACCTCACACAGCACGAGAAACCATTTTGACCCTTCAGGAACTGCAGTTAGAAACCATTCGTCATCCTCCGTATTCACCAGACCTTGCTCCAACGGACTACCATTTTTTTCGTGATTTGGACAATTATCTACGTGACAAGAAGTTTTCTTCCCAGGAGGCAGTACAAAATGCTTTCACACAGTTTGTGCAGTCTAGATCGTCGGAATTCTATCGCAAAGGCATTAATGACCTTCCCATTAGATGGCAGCAATGTATAGATAATAATGGCAACTATTTTGATTAAATAAATTTGTTAAAAATTTAAAAAATAAACAATATAGATTTTCAGTACAAATCGGCAATTTCATACTTTAACCCCTAATATATTGGAATGTTTAAAATGTGTTAGTTTCAAACAATAATTAATATATTAATTTCTTACACACATTACCATTTAAATAAAAGCACTATATTACGGTTTTTTTTTATAATTTATATGTAATCCTGACGTCTCAGTCATCCTGTGATCACGCTGGAGAGGAGTCAAAACGTCAAGATTAAACATAAATTATGCGCAACCGTAAAAAGTAGTTTTATTATAAAAATATAATAGTTTATAATAAAGTTATAGATAAATAAAATAAGTAATTATAGCAAAACTAAAATCGGAAAAAAAAATTTAATGCATTTTTGAAGTGAAAACTTCTTTAGCGACAGCAAAAAGAGACAGACACATAAATTCATAAGATTTAACATAGGATAAAATGAGATAGGAAGCATTTTAAAGTCTCTTTGAAACGAAAAAGCGATAGTAAAAAGAGACAGACACATAAATTCATAAGATTTAAATTAAATAAACTTAATTGGAGTTAAATTTAATTGGAGAAAATGAGATAGGAAGCATTATGTACGTGTGTTAATACGTGTTTGTGTGCGCATGCGTAGTACAAAGCTCGAGAGAAGGCATCACAACAACCGTGGTATTTTGTTTACGTATTATTTTTGAAGGTTTCACTTCCCACGTCTGAATTGCACTCATGTGTTTTTTTATTTCCAGGTTGTCAAGTTTAAACTTAGATAATTCACAAAATCTACGGTTAGTTAAGTACGCTTTGATTATATTTGTTTTTTTTTTATTAAATTCTAATTTATTTTATTACTTGTATCCAATTATATTGTTGTCCGTTACAAGGTTTATGTGTATGAACTAAATTATTAAATAAAATCTGTATTATTTCCACATGAAACGCAACAAATATTTTATTCTATTCACTTTTAAGAAAAAACATAGAGACGCCATTAAATTACGTCTGACGCTCACGAAATGATAACTGTTTTAAGGGGAAAAAATAACACTTATAAGGACGGTTGTTATTTCAACGAAAATTATCATTCAGAATTCACTTACCTTGTTTGCAAATGAATTCAGAAGTCAGAGTTGTTTTTACTTAAAACGAATTTGTAAATTGTATAAGTGTTTTAATATAAGTATAGATTAGGGACAATGGAAAACTAATACCAGTAAATGAATTAAGTTTTCGTAAAAAATTCTAAATAAATATCTTAATCGTTTAGATTGCGATGATTTAAACAGAAAAATATTTAAGTCCAAAGTATGCACTATAAGGCTTGTGTTATGGATACTAGGGTAACGGATAGACGTACAATATGTATTGTTGCCCGTACATTTGGTATGCAAGTAAACTATTGATCGAAAGTTAAAATTAGCAACGTGTTCAACACGTTATTGAAATTGTGTTATAATTGATTCATAGTTAATAATTTCCTTTAAATCGAATTCTTAGAAAAACGGATCACCACGTCGAATTATAAATAGGAACATGATGTAATATTGGCGTCATAACTACAAATTATATTAAAGTTTAAAAGTTAATGCCTGATGCTCTGATGTCTTGTACCAAAGGGCTGCTGAGTGAAGTTTTCCAATATGCAAATTAATTTCAGTTAATTTTCATAATAATAATAATGATTATAAAATTTATTTGTTCAACCAACACAGGATTTTACAAAATAGTTTAAAAATAAATAATAAATATTTCTTACATTCACACCCGATTAACCTAGCCCAAAGTAAGCACTTTAAGGCTTTTGTTATGGATATTAGGGTAACGGATAGACATACCTATATTATACATAAATAAGCAATATTCATAGAAATATATACAAACATCTATGACTCAGGTACAAATTCTCGTATTCATCATACAAACATCTGCCCCTTCCGGGATTCGAACCCAGGACCGTCGGTGCGAAAGGCAGGATCGCTACTGTTGCACCGAACGGTCGTCAAATTAAAACCTAAACGCTTAGTGCGACTCTTTGGTATGTCAACCATATAATCGTATAAGTGTTGGTATTAACCAGGGATGTTACGGATGCATTATTTTTCACATCCGCGGATATGGATGCGGATGCGGATTTTAAGAGGCTCACATCCGCGGATGCGGATGCGGAACTGTACAAAAAACTTAAGTGTTGGTTTGGTAGGGTAAAAAAGCAGTAATATTTATCCTTTCTTTATTTAATAATAAAGTTAAGCGTTAAAATGACGTTTCTCCATCTCACTGTGTGGCGTCACTATCTGTCTCGCTCGCTCATGGCAAACATGTCCACTATCCATCTCTCTCATCATTTTGCCGTAAAATTAAGAACCTACGAGTTTGTGCGAATAATAAACATTTGAACTGAGTAAAATGGGTTAGCCATAAGTCGGGTTACTTGAGGTTTTTATTTTATTACTCGTTTTTTTTTAATATGAAACTAACTAGTATTGTACTATTTTACAATCCTGATTAAATGCGCGAACTTTTGATGGCACTTGCCAAGGCACTTTTGTACATTTTTTTCAAAGGAAGGCCTTTCAAAGTCGACAAATTTTAAATTCATAGTAAAACAAATAGTCTTAATTCTAGAAAACTTGGGGCAATTGTGTCATTATTTTTGACTGTGGTTCTAGAAATGTTATTTAGGGTTACGGTTCCAAAGTTCCAAAATGAACAAAAATAATAAAAATTAACCACAATAATCGAAAAATGGTTACAGTTTGACCAAATTTCTAGATTTTTCTTAAATGCCAATAATTTTCAAACTACATAGGATAGATTTTTTTCTGATTTTTCTCATGATGGTTGCAACCAATCCTGTCACCCCGTTTCGGCTTGACGTTGAGTTCCGGGACACCTTGTATTTAATGAATGGTCGCCTTTTCGGACTCCAGTCTGTTTCGCAAGGGTTTGTATATTAAACCTGCGCTACTAAATAACTATTCACTAGGAACACTGGCTGGTGACGCTGATAAGAATTTACGGGCTTTTTTAGATAACAGTTTGAACTTACTTTGATTAACACTCCATCATTTAAGAGGACTCTCATTTAAATTAATTCATTTAAATGAGAGTCCTCTTAAATGATGGAATTTTTATTGCGGAAAGTAAGTAACTCCTTCTTGAGAATTGCGTCAGGGCTGACGATTTCTGGTGTTTCTTGACTCTTCTTAACGTCACTTGATGAATCGAGCATCGAGGCAAGATCACAAATTAAACATGACTGACGTCCTGTACCTGAGCTCCTTGGTCGTTCTGTTTCTGTTTCCATGGAATCTGTCATTCTCATTTTCTTCGCTCTTTCGGTACTTGGAGATATTGTTCGAGAAGCCAAGATGTCTTCGGTGTTTCTGCTAATCTTCAATATATCATCTTTAATCTTTTACTCGGTCGACACGCGACACTCGCCGGCCCCTCCCCTTTCTTTCTTGTCGCGACCTGCTACACACCCGCATCCGCATCAGCTCCGCATCGATTTATGCGGATGCGGATGCAGATGCGGATGTCTAAAACGATGCGGATGTTCCGCATATGCGGATGCGGATGCGAATATTCGCAACATCCCTGGTATTAACTTCGCGTTCAATATAATAACGCTTTCAGAGCACTGCTGAGGCTGCCGCTGGATGCGCAGGTCGACAGTTTCCCGGCAACACAGCGCAAAAAAGCAGGTTCTCTCCTACGACGGGTTCGAGGCAGCTGCACCAGTGCTATAGAGTGTAAAGCTGATTGTGGGGACTGTCCACTGATTAGCCATTTAGCTTCTAGTGTTAATTAGTTTTTAATATAATTTACTAATATAGAATGTAAGTCAATTGTATACTAACACCATTGGAGTTTTTTTATCTAATAAATAAATAAATAATTATTATTCTATTAGCCAGTATGGTTGGTATTAAATGCGATCTAATGCAGCGTCGACCTTGCTTCTAATTAATGCGCATAGACAAGCGTCGTGCGCGTGCGCAGCGTCGGGTGCCTCTCGGCGCTCTCTTGAGTTTTTATCAAATACCATTGGCCGTTTTATAAGGTATCTAGCGCTCTTGTATCTAATGGATTCTTATATATTTAATTAGCTACACCCGGAATACTTTGCAATGCTATCTTTTGCTGAGTATACATAAAAACCTTCCCTGGCATGCAAACAATAGCTTAACAAAGTTTCATCACAATCTGATCAATGGTTTCCGAACGCATAGGGAACAAAAATTTATTTTTATTTATACAGACAGAAGTATTTAAAACAATATGTGAAGCAAACAAATGAACGTGATCACAAGTCTAAAGAGAGAGAGTAGACGTAGATCATAGATCAAGGAGGTTTCATTTCATATCATTACAAATTCTTCTACTAGGTTAGCTCGTTTTATCGTGGATTCTGCCTCCAGGCTTGATTGGGATCAAAAACGAAACCATTCTAAAGAAAAAAAATGTCCCTTTTGCCACAGACAAACATTGTTATCTTTCGTTTTATTCACTTACTCATTTTATATTTATAATTTTCTTTGTGGCCTAATAGAAGGAAAGAAAAAACATTAATTCGGTGTTAAATACACTTATTAATATTATCTCTATATAAAGTACATTTTTATAGGTAGAAGTTAATAATATGCCACCGAATGGGCCTTCATCCAGCATAATTCCACAGTATGTTATTGCCTTGGCGCTGGTGTTATGTGGAACGAGTAGGAGAGGGGCGCATAAAACAATTTACCAACTATTAAACTTTTAAAATATTATAACAATGATGAAGCAGTGGGGATTATTTTTAATTGTATAGGTATATCATTTATTAATACCTTTTAGCATTTTTTTTTAACTAAGAACAACTGTATTTTATTTTATTTTTTGCATTCACAATGCAATATTTCTATAAAATACGCATGTAAAAAAAACTACACCTCCGAGCTCTCAGGTGGGATTCGAACCAACGACCTTTCGCTATCCGGGCCAGTGCTCTGACCGCTTAGCTACCGAGACGCTGGCAGATGCGTCGACATTTGCAAACGTATTTCATTTTTTTTACACGAGTATTTTATATCTTATAGAAATATTGCATAGTAAATTTGAAATACTTTTGTAAATTTCGACGCAACTGCCAGCGTGCCACTCGCCCGGACAGCGAAAGATCGTGGGTTAGAATCTTACCTGAGGGCTTGGAGGCGTAGTTGTTTTTTACATACGTAGGTAATTTATATCTTAAAAAAACAACTGTTTAGGTGTTGGATATAGGCTGTTCAAAAATATGTCGTTTTATGTTTTGCTTAAAGGCGGAAACAACAGAACGAATGCATTGGATACGAGGACCAAAGGTCTAAAACGCTCAAAGCAGTTTGAGCAAGCATCCTGATTAAAAGCACCGTATAAATCGTCCAATTAATGGAAAACACTCAAGTTACGAAGTAGATATCCGTTTAAATTCGGACTGCTTCCAACTTCTTATTAATTAAAGCCACTGTTTAGACTGAAACGTAATTGGACTGCCCTGTAATTTCAGGTGAAACCCTCATTTGAAACATTAATCTGTGTCCTTTGATCTTCACTAGGTGGATGCTTTCGGGAGCGTATTACACAAACATGGGTCTTATCTGCAGAGAATAAAGTGCAAAACGAAATGGAGTCCAGACAATAGTAAATAAAAAAAAACAAGCAAAATAGATAATGATAACCACGCGTAATAAAAGAAATAACGAAATAGCCCGCCTTATTCGATGATCGTTTTGCGCAATGGCTGCGATTCAACCTTTCGCACTGATGGTTCTAGGTTGGAATCTCTAATGAATTAACGAGCTATTGTACCTGAGTCATGGGTTTATTCTTCAAAAGTAACTAAAACACAATTTCAATTAATTGTCATTTCATTAATGACGGTAACTTAATACATAAAAGTTTCGTCACAGAGTGTTTGACCGAACTGAACTCCGAAGTTACTCTACCGATTTTTTATTTTTATTTTGTTGAGTTTGTTCCAACTTAGGAGGTAGGATAGGTTTTATTTCAATGAATAAAAAAAACAATTCTAATGCAAATTATAACAACTAAGCCATAGCGACACGTGGTCGGGCATTTCAAAAATATTAAATACTAGCGGCCCGTCCCGGCTTCGCACGGGTGGACAAAATTCTTTAATTTTTTTCTAGCATTCAATATAGCCTATGACACTCAGCAATAATGTGCCTTTCTATTGGTGAAAGAATTTATAAAATCGGTTCAGTAGATCCCGAGATTACCCCTTACAATTTAACAAATATACAAACACACAAACTTTACTTCTTTATAATATTAGTATAGATGTATGTATCATATATGTCTACTTACTCTAGTATCCCTAACGCACCAGCACTACAGTGCTTACTAGGTCTAGGCTAATTGGTGTGAATGTAAAAAAAAAAAAATTAGACCAGCAGCGCCGCCTTACAAGTCAAATGGCGAATCTAATCCACCCAGGGAGCAAAACTATACGAAAAAAAAAACACCAAAATCGGTTCACCCGTTTAAGAAGATTTCAGTGACCTACACAAGTAAAGATGTTATAAAAAAAAGATGTTATATTATAGGGATAAGGCAGAAAATGCTCGGGCACTTTTATTGAGAAATAAATAAATATTAAACAGTATTACATAGATTGTTCTGAACCCAAGTTAAATAGCTAAACCACTTGTGTTATCCATAACGATAATTCAGAAACAACGACGGTACAAAACCCGGAAGCTCGGAGTGGCTTTACCATGAAATGCATGCGACCCACTCTACCACGTAGGTCAAAAGGAGGAGAAAATTGATTGACAGAAGACACAGTCTATTTACAAATTGTCTTAATTAATGTCGCGAGACTAAACAATATTGATGAAGAAATGGCTGAGAACGAACGGCCAAGGAACAAAGCGCAGTAAACAACAAATTCGTGAGTAATCTTAGACCTCGAGCGAAGCATGAGGCAAGGGCATTTTTTTAGCCCCCGAGGCTAAGTTTGAAGTTTGTGGAAGTAGTTGTATAAAAAAAGTCTGATTACAAGCAAAGTTTTCTTAAAATAGTATCTACACGGAACAATTAAACTTTTGTTCAGACAAAGAAGTTAGAGCATGCACCAGAAGAGTATCAGATGTTAATAGATGTTCGCTATTTTTTAATGGATTCGCTCTCGATCCCAATCAAGACTTTGGGCCAAGACAGGATCCACGATGGAACGAACTAACCCAGAAGGTGCATATTCACCCTGGCTTTGAAAATGGACGGGTTATAAGTACTCGGAAATATAGACGCAGAGAAGTAGTTCCACTCCTTTGCTGTACGCATTATAAAGGATGTTGAGAAGCACTTGGTGAAGGAACTAGTATTATGAGATTAACAATTGTCGAAACCATCGCTTGTCGCTTCGCTTCTTTGCTCTTCATCTACGATAATAAGTCCACTAGTGACATCGACCTGTTCAGATCTTTTTTGAGCTGTTTTTAAAGGAAGTATGATCTTATACAGAAATCCTGTTTTTCATTATAATCGTTGTATTATTATTATAAATGCATGTTACGGTGTAAAAATGTTGTCAGACCTAATAATAGGGGTTAAAGTATGAAATTGCCGTTTTATTGCAATAGGTTCTTTGAATTGACATAGAATCTTCATGGTTTGAGGTTTTCGAATGAAACTTTTTTTAAATGGTTTCTATGATGTTCTTTTTTTAAAAAATGTAAAACATTTGAATATCGACTTTCAATTGTTTTTGTTATTCAATTTAGACAAGAAAGATGGATACTGCGAAAATTCGAGTTATTTTTGAATACGAGTTCCGACGCGGAACTAACGCGGCAGAAACAGCCCGCAATATCAATGCTGCGTTTGGAGAGGGGTCTACTAATGAACGCACCGTGCGATTTTGGTTTAAACGCTTTCGTGATGGAAATTTCGACTTAAAGAACGAGCCACGAGGAAGACCGCCCACACAGGTAAATAACGATGAATTAAGAGAGATAGTGGAAGCCGATCCTAGTCAAAGTACCCAGGAATTAGCGGCATGGTTTAACGTTACCTTACCCACAATATTGACTCACTTGCGTCAAATCAATAAAATAAAAAAATACGAAAAATGGGTGCCTCATGATTTGACTGATCTGCAGAAAGAAACGCGTGTTGAAACTTGTGTTGCCTTGTTGAACCGGTACAGAAATGAAGGAATATTGGATCGAATTGTAACATGTGATGAAAAGTGGATTCTTTATGATAACCGGAAAAGAAAAATGCAATGGCTGACCCCAGGTCAAATGCCACAACAGTGTCCTAAAGCAAAACTTACCAATAAAAAGGTAATGGTAACTGTTTGGTGGTCTCAGCATGGTGTTATTCACTATAGTTTTCTCCGATCTGGTCAAGCAATAACGGCAGATGTCTATTGTGCCGAACTCCGAACCATGTTGACAAAACTAGCAGTAAAACAGCCCCGACTCATGAATCGATCTTCACCATTATTGCTCCACGACAACGCGAGACCTCACACAGCACGAGAAACCATTTTGACCCTTCAGGAACTGCAGTTAGAAACCATTCGTCATCCTCCGTATTCACCAGACCTTGCTCCAACGGACTACCATTTTTTTCGTGATTTGGACAATTATCTACGTGACAAGAAGTTTTCTTCCCAGGAGGCAGTACAAAATGCTTTCACACAGTTTGTGCAGTCTAGATCGTCGGAATTCTATCGCAAAGGCATTAATGACCTTCCCATTAGATGGCAGCAATGTATAGATAATAATGGCAACTATTTTGATTAAATAAATTTGTTAAAAATTTAAAAAATAAACAATATAGATTTTCAGTACAAATCGGCAATTTCATACTTTAACCCCTAATATTTAAAATAGACAGATAAAAGACAATTTATTGTGTACCAATATAATGAACATGAAGGAATTTTATGGTACTGTTCTCAGTTCGCGTTTAGTCTGCCATTTTTAGGGTTTAAAAGTCATGGGCGACTTAAATGTATAATATAACCATATGGCTCATAGCGAAGGCCTGTGCCACAACAATGGAAAATTAAAAGAATCGCCGATGGTGGTAAAAAACGTATAACAATAATGACTCAACGCGTCAAAACTATTTCAAACACAATTCAAATAACGGTAATATTTTTTTTTACTTGGAGATCTATCGCATAACTAGTTCTTGATCGCTATTACTAAAATATATGATGTAATAAAGACATTTCAATATTTCATAGGCGATACGAGATGTCGATGTAAACTCATAAACTATAGCATTAGCTATAGCAAAAAATAGTGTAGACCCCTTGACTTTTTTTGGGTAATTCGCGAGTTGGTATGGTACTACTTTCATTAAAAGCACAAAAAGTGATTCGACCTTGTCCTCCATGGCTGCGTCTAGAGACTTAGTACATACTAGGTCATGGCGAGCATAATGCAGCTAAATATTGCCTTTTGTTCACGAGCAGAAAACGCATTACGCATACTTTCTTGATAGGAAACAAAAGAGTTAGACTTATTAATCCGACAGGCTTACCCACTAAAAACCACTTTATTTGCCTCGTGTGATTTGCCTTGGTCTTGGTATAGTGGCATTAGCCGTAAGCAGGACAGCCGGACCCTCGCCAAATCGAACCCATCTTGGGATGCAGAAACTACTTTTGCTATCCCAAGAGATTTCTTTCAAGCGCAAGCTAGAAAGCGGACTACACAGAAGCGCGTTAAGCTTGTTATGGGGCCACCAACAACAGAGCTAAGATCCTAAACAAACTCAAGATCCCAAGGAAGTAACTACTCCATTAAAACTGTCATCAGTTCCAGAACCTAATTCAGATTTATCATCAGCTTAAATGTCCACTCTGTAAAGGGGTTTTGGAGAAAAACACGAATGTAGAAAAATATAGCTTATATTCCGCGTTGAATATTAGCAGCGTTTTACCTGAAATAAAACGCATATTAAAATACTTACCTTATTCGAAGCTTACATATGAGAGATAGGCACTTCCGTTTCCCGTAGTCTTTTACTCTTTTGTATACCGATGACGTACTTCCGTTGACTCAGCACAGTGGCGCCATCTAAGTTTTCTTGTAAATGGAATGGCGCCTAGCTACTCATTGGCTTTAAATTCACCAGGCAGAGTTAAAAGGTAAGCTTCGAATAAGGTAAGTATTTTAATATGCGTTTTATTTCAGGTAAAACGCTGCTATTAAAAGTACTTGACCGTAATTCGAAGCTTACATATGAGATCTGTTTGTTATCGCCTGGTGAGGCAATGGAAGGATGCTGTTGAAAAGAAAAAGCCAATGTGATTATAAATAATTACCTTTATTTGCTCTAACATTCAACTTATATCAATACATCATTGACCTTACCATTAAATTATAAACAATAGGTATCCTCTAGTCAAAGCTAGGTATGTACCAAAATAATGACGTAAGGTTATTAATTAAGGTAGTTAATTAATAGGGGCAAATAAATTTGTTACGTTATTGGGATGGCCTACAGATCTTACTTCACGTCTATAGAACTTCTGAAATGTGTTAACAGAACGCCAATTACCTCGAGCCAGAATTTCATCTAGGGGATAATTTAGCCAATTCTTTGAAGCTACCGCTGATCTAATACTTCCAGGACTGGACTGGATATTAGCATCTTTAAATAAATGCTTTATCCAACCAGCTATAACCGCCCGTGAGGCAGGCTTGGGAAGGCCTCTAACTGTAATAAATAGAGAAGATGACTTTGCAGTGTCTCGTCGGTTTTTTAGTAAAACCATTGTATTATCAATCCAATAAAAAGGGTTTAAATTAACATTGTTGTTATTTGCCATTAATTTCCACCCAGACTGTATATGCTCACTGTTATCTGATTTGGAACCAAAAGCTGGCCAAAAAATTACGAAGTAATCTGATTTTATGCAATGTTCAGGATCTACTCTAAGTAATGTTAAATCATGTATACGGCGTCCTGAAGAAAGAAGCAAAAGAATAGCAGTATGTCGAGATGTCTGATAGAGGTTATTTTTGTCTATTGAATATGTACATAAATATTTAGCAAGGTCATCAATATCCCAAATAGGTGCTTTTACATTTTTAGGGTTCTTTAGTGATATAGACTTTAAAATATGCTTAACCATTACATGTGAACTTAAATGACTCGACATTTCTGCATTACACAACGAGGATACAACTGATTTATGCAAAAGAATAGTATTATAGGATAATCCGTGAACTATATATAAATCCGCCAAAAAACGAGCTAGATCAGCCCCTGAAGGCCTATACAAGTTCACATTATTGCCATTTGCCCAGGACAGCCAACGTTTCCACGCCACAGAGTATGTCTTCAAGGTTGAATGATGCCACGAACTTTTCAATAAAGATATTTGGTTCTCATTCCAGTTCTTTACTTCCTCGGTCCACCCCCACATCTCCAAATCTCGAGAGTGAGTTTGTCGACTTCTGGCGGAGGAAGGCCCGTCGACGTGTCTATTAGTTTCACGTTCAGGTTCCTTAAAATAAACGGAGCTTCGAGGGCTCTCGCTCTCAAGTCTGCTCTCCAGAATACTTTCTGCCATCGAGGTACGACTATTAAGAATACTCCTGTTGACTGGTTTAGGTGGGACAGAAATGGTGGAGGAAACACCCAAGCTAGGGGGTAATTCTATGGCACACTGAAAAGCGTCGTAAAAGAGAGCCTTGGGATCCTTCTGGTCCAGGGACACATAATTGGAGACTATGTGTGCTCTCTCCGAGGCAAAAAGGTCTATCACTGGAATCCCCCATTTTTTGAATATCATTTCCATGCCCTGGGGTAACAGATGCCATTCCGGTGATAGTCGGCGGCGCGATAGATGGTCGGCATGATTGTTGTATTTGCCGGGAATGTAGTGGATGGAAAATAATATTTGATGTCTGTCTAACAGTGTCAATAATTGGTGGGTTATCTCCAATAAAGCTTGCGATTTCGTTCCGCCCTCCTTTCGAAGATGGGCTACAACAGTTCTGTTGTCGCATTGTATCAATATGGAACTGTGACTTATCATACTGGCGTGGCTCTGGATGACATGTAGAATGGCTAACATTTCCTTTTGGTTGCAGTGCAGATTTTGTTCCTCTGGTGACCATAATCCGCTCATTGGAATGTTGTCTAGCTGGGCACCCCACGCCAGGTCTGAAGCATCGGTCGTCAGAAAGTGTGACGAGGGAGGGAGATGCAACATTGTTGAAGCGGAACAATTTTTGACCCACCATTTCATCTCTTCCTGAACTATTTGTGGGAGTACAACTTTCTTCCTCGGGCAAACTAGGAGCGTGTTCATGAATCTTAAGAGGTGGCGATGATGTAATCTCCCTCGAGGTACCACAAAACTGGCAAAGTTTAATAGTCCTACAAGACTCTGAATTTCTTTGAGCTGTACCTGATTTTGACTCAGTATCTGTCCGACCTTTCGGACGATGTTGGCAATTTTTTCTTTTGGCAGAGATTTTAAATTGTCCCATGGTCTCCATAGTACCCCTAAGTATGTAAGGTTCTTTTGGGGGGACGTTATTGACTTTTCTTTGTTCACGCACCATCCCAGAGCATGCAGGACTTCTAAGGTCATCTGAACATGATTTTGTAATGTGGCAGGGTTTTGGTGGACAATTAGCAAGTCGTCCAAATACACGAGTATGCGTATATTCCTTTGTCGCAAGGTTTGAGCCACCCAATTGGTCAGAATGGAGAAGATTTTGGGAGCCGTACTCAAGCCAAACGGTAGGCAGGTCATTTCTAGCAGTTCTTTGTCGTAAATTAAGCGGAGGAAGCATCTGTGTGATTTCGCAATTTTGACATGAAAATAAGCTTGACTCAAATCTATTTTGCACATCCAGTCTTGTAGTTGTAGAAAATCGGGAACACGAAGCATATTTATGAAAGTCTCCTGCCTTTACGAATTCGTTCAAGGCTTTCAGATTGAATATTGGACGGAGAGACCCGTCGCTCTTTGGAACGAGGAAAAGAGGTGAAACGAAACTCGGAGAAAGCTCTGCCGGTTTCAAGATGCCTTGACTTTTAATTTTTCGAATTATGGCAGTCATTTCTTCCGACGTGCGAGTGCAAAAGCGACTGTTCATCTTTGGCATGTACAAAGGAGGTTTGTGGACAAATGGTATACGATAGCTTTTTACTAGTTCTAAAATTATCTTCGAAGCTCCTAATTTTTTCCATGTTGTGTAATGATGAGTCAATTGCCCCGCTCGGAATGACATTGAGTCATTGTCCGGAATTTTTGTATTGACCTCTACCAGTGTGAGATGAGGATCCTCGTCCTCTTCCCCCTCTTTGTGAGCCACGAGGCCTCGATCCTCGATATTGAAATGTATTATTGTGACCCATACTGTCATTGTGATAATCAAAGTTCACATGATGGCATCCACCCCTCGAGGGTGGTGCACTATTGTGCATTGGTCTGGAAGAGCCAGATGCATTATATTGATATCGAGAACCACTCGATGTAGCATTAATTTCTTATTACCCACATTTGCCGGCTGCTGCAGAGATCTGCGAGAGCCTTTTTGAGTTGTTTCAGATTTGAGGGGCCAAAACACTTTCCGAACGCCACCTGCCTTTTCCAACAGTGATGTAAGAGCGTCAGCTTCAAAAATATGTGTTGATTGATGGGGGTATTTTTCTTAATGCAATTTTGATAACAGAGTCTTTTACGTTTTTGATAAAAGCGTCCCTCCTTACTTCTATAGCTTCGGATCTGTGACCACATACTAGTTGCAATAAATCATTTGAAATTTTCTGAAACTCACCCTTAACAAGTAACTCTTCAATTTTATCACCTAAATTGTTTAAGTTACCAGTATCAGAATTAGCCCACGTAAGTAATTTACGCATACTTTCTTGTAAGACTTCTTTCTGTTTAAGAATGCAAAAAGTTATCGCTGCGTATGCTTTGTCAGCCTTAGCAGATTGCGTTGTAACGTCATAAGGTTTTATTTCAGGATTTGTCTCAAGATCTACAAAGCCCGGGGCGTGGTTATAAAGTTTTTGAGTATCCGCATACCTAATTTCAGACCAGGATGCCTTAGTTAAGTGTTGGGCTTCATTTAACATTTTGATAAAGTGTTCAGGTGCCTTAGGCACCGATGGTTCTTTTATCCTAGTCTCAATATCAAAAGAAAATTGAAGGTTATTTGCGGTAGTGGGACCATCTGGCAGGTAACCCTCAGTAGCTACATCGTTATAAAGTTCTCCACTAACTGCTGAACAAACCGATACGCGATCCATATCAGTATTATTATAATTAGAAGGCTCCACATATTGATAAATAGGAGGACCCGTATAATCATAATTCAGAGGCCGGGTAATATAATTGCGTAACTCACAGATTTCCTTAGTCAGCTTTCGCATCTTAGCATGCCGGCTCCTTTTTCTCCTCTTATGACGGCGGCGACGAGACCGGTTCCGCTTAGAGTTTGAAGATAAACTCGAACTGGAACTACTAGACGAGCTGCTGCTGGTGCTACTGCTACGAGACCTTTTGCGGTGCTCAGTACTTGGACCAGCCTCAGCGACCTCTTCAACAGGCGGTTTATTCATAGTACTCATTCTGAAAATCGTATTTAAAATTCCTACTTTAGTAACAAGATGAGGTGAGGTTAGAATGATGTTTTCCCCAACCACAGCATAACTTATGATCCTTAGAAATACATTATCATTACTAACACAAAAAAAATCTTGTTGAACTCGCTTAACATCCTATACTGATTATAAAAACGAACGGAAAAACCGTTAAAAACATAACCAAAACTGCGGTCTAATTCGTTAAATTATCCATATGCTTATACCATAAAATCACATTCTATTATATATTCTTTCATGATATCATTTACCCCGCTGCATGTTGCAGCATTATTTACAGATTATTTCACTAAAAGAAGAGAAAATTTGAGGCAGATATCTACTATTACGCAATGACTACATATCGCGTGAACTAAACACTTTAAATCATAAGTAAATGTAAGAATATTACTCACGTTTTTCCTAGAAGGATTGTTTCACTGTAAAAACACTCAAATTTATTTTGTTAAATAAATTCTCCAATATTCTTTACACGTGTTTCTGCTACGGGGAAGAAAAAGCCAATGAGTAGCTAGGCGCCATTCCATTTACAAGAAAACTTAGATGGCGCCACTGTGCTGAGTCAACGGAAGTACGTCATCGGTATACAAAAGAGTAAAAGACTACGGGAAACGGAAGTGCCTATCTCTCATATGTAAGCTTCGAATTACGGTCAAGTACTTTTAATGTTTTATATTACATTCAAACAATTATCCGAAAATGATGCATATTTGTCGCACACAACAGCAGTTACAAAATTGTTCTCTTAAATATACAAATCCCTGAAAGAAATAAGAAACTAGGAAGTTTAAATTTAAATTTTTGTGTCGCACTATGTTCCCTCGATTAGCATAGAAAAGGTCCTATGAATAGCAAGTGTTTACAAAACGCAAACACATGAAGCTAACAAACTAGATACTTTCGGTGGAGTACACTTCTGGTATATTTGAGTTTGTTTTATGTGCACTCCAACTTACGCTGGCGATTCAGTTGAGTTCGAGGGCAAGCTGCAGGAAGAACTAGTTAAGATAATTCGAAAATCCAATATAGGTCAATTGAACAAAATAAAAAACGATCATATATTAGTAAATTTTGAACTGAAACCTAATATATTTTATTTAGTTTTTGACTAATCGAAAGTGTTTAAAAACGTCAAGAAACTACGCCATTTCGTGAAGTTAAAGCAGAAGACTTTGTATGGAGGAGAACCAGGAAACAACAGCGGCTTTTTTCTCATCGTTTTGCTTTACAGGGCCGTTCATTTAATAGTGACCTTAATGTTAATACGATGTAAGGTCGACTTCCATCACACACTTATAAGAAATAGTTATAAGTATAAAATAATATGGTTGAAGAATGTGTAGCCACAATAACATGGTAAGTAAATGCTGAAATTGGTATCGACACTTATCACGAATCTCTACCAATATAAGTATTATTAAAATTTTAAACTTTTTCTAATTTAATTCGTTGATTTTGTGCTAAGTCTTTGTCACATAAGTTGTTATTGATGTTTATATCAGATACTTATACGTTTTTTGGGAGTACAACAAAAGTTATGTTAACAATAGTTCATTTTAATTTGATTTAGTGGGGGTAAAAATTGTATATCAAAATATGTTTATAAATCATGTTTCATAAATCGTGTCTATGGTGATGTGTCTATGATATAAAAAAAGGAAACATATTCGTCAGTCTGTTGTGCAGCACAAAACGTGTAGTTTCATTTATAATTTTAAATTTTCCAATAAACAGCTTTAACCGGATTTACGAAGAGTATATTCCTCTTTTTTATAAATATGATCCTGACGCTTCGACTTCTTTACAGGACCCGTGATCACAGATTCTCCAACAGGAAATATATAAATGTAACAGGCAAAGCTTTGATTTTCACGGCAGTAGCCAGCCAAAATTTCTACATTTCGGCCTTTTATGAAAACAAGCTCAGTGCCATGTCTTCATTTCATTCCTCATCAATTTATTTGAACAATTGTTTTTTTCTTTAATAAGTAAGTAATGACACACTAGCCTTTATAGATATCCTTCAACCTTTAAGATTATACGAAAATGGAATCCACAAAAGTGGATCTTCTTTAGGATTGGTTACTGTATACGTTTCAGAGTGGGCGTGTAAGCGCTTCGTATCGGCCCAAATGAGGCGTGATCGCTAATCCCGTAAGGGCCACACAATAAGTGGCTTCATCGTGATCGAAACTACAACAAGGAGATATTCAACATAGTAGGTCAGCTAAATGTAGTGCTGGGTTTCGCAGCTGTTAGTGAAAGATAAAAAAAACTTTCGATTGGCTAAATTTTTTGAAGTTATACTTCTTTCAGCGCGTTTGGAAAGATGATACGAGTGAATTTCTACGAAGCGCGCGCACACCAACACCTAAACGCGACAGGATGAAGTTGGCCGCTAATTGTCTCAAGTTTTCATAAGAACTGATAACTGTGTTTTTTATCCGTGGAGATATCTTTATTTCAACTTTTTTAATTAAACCGTTATCAATTGCATTTGATGTCTTTTTTTTGTAAATTTATCGTTTTTTTCACAAACAAAGAGATCTGGCACACGGAAGGAAATATTTAGTTATTTTTGTTTAGTTACGCTAAAGAAGTATAACTTCTAACGTGCGTACATAAGTACACGCACACGCGGATTTTAATTTATTTCCATTATTAATTAATATTAATATTAATATTAGACAACATCACATACATTGTTCTGAACCCAAGTTAAGTAGCCAAAGCACTTGTGTTATGGAATTCAGAAACAACGACGGTACCACAACACCCAGACCCGAGACAATGTAGAAAAGTTCGTTTTCTACATTGACCCGGCCGGGGATCGAACCCGGGACCTCGGAGTGGCTTAACCATGAAAACCGGTGTGCGAGCCACTCCACCACGGAGGCCGTCATTATGCTTCGGATGGTATATAATCCTTACGACCAGGCTGCATCTACAATCTTTATACCGACTGAGTCCTTTGTTAAGTTCTCTCTATGGTGTCCCAGCTGCATATCGCCGTCGTAAGCACAATGGGGAATCATCTCCGGTGTTATCATACCTAACATTCCCTTAGTTCTTTGGAAAGCATAATATTCCACTGCTATCTGCTTCCGCATTCTATAGCTAGCACTAATAATTCGCATTGGGTTTGCGAGTCGGGTTATGTTAAGACACGTCCTAAGGTATTTTCAAAGGGAATGCTTGTGCAGAAATATAGATAGGCTTGCTGATGATTATTGTATGGCTATATTAGGAATCTTGCCATTTTGACAGTATCTGCATCAACAGTTTCTCGAATCCTGGGTAAAAACCTTTTTTTGCGGCTGAGTGGATTAATAATGTGTAATAAAATCATAAGAAATCTAAGGCACCGAAATTGTCTCGCCAATAAACTGAATGTGGGCAAATCTCGATTTATGCACATAATAATAAGGATCTATCAAGAATCCTCGTCACGTCCTCTAACGTTTCACGAGAAAACAAAAATTGCATATTAGCGAAATATGCTCACATTACTCTTGTTACTGAATTTGGCTTTTTTGCTTTTTAGCCATTCTGCGGGATCATCTCTTAAAAAAGTATGAAGCTGAGTGCTGTTTTGGCTGTTTCCAAACTTTCAAATATTTTTGTTGCTCGAATTTGGCTTTTACGTGGGTTTATGTCTGATCCCGTTGTGTTTTGCTTTCAAATTTAATATCTATTGTTGGTAATGTATTCGGGAAAACACTAACAGGTAATATTCTCTTAGCAATTCAAAGCTTAGTGAATGAGACGAAAAACGCATTAAGATTAACATATTTTGATTATACTTTTATTTAGCAGCTTTTTATATAGAAAACAAAGTATTCGTTTATAAAGAAGAGCAATTTCCATACGCTTTCTTAAGTAAAGTTAATGTTATACTCGTTAAAGCAACGTTTGAGATTAATTAATAAATAAATAAAATAAATAAGATGTAACATAAAGTTTCTCATGCTCTAAAAATTATTAAATTCCCATATTAGAGTTATGAATAGTCAAGTCACAATTCGGTTTAAGATTGACGGCACAGTACGGATTAGACGTATAAATTGACATTTTTTTTTTTATTGCTGAAAGTTGGCAAACAAGCAAACTGCCCACCTGATGGTAAGTGGTAACAGTCACCTATAATACATGTGGCTCTTGTGAGATTCGCAGCAAAACTGCAACCCCCACAAGAACCACAGTGTACGTTGCCAACTTGTGACACAAGATGTAAAGTCACTGTACCCAGTAATTTCACTGCCATATCTTACCCTTCAAACCGGAACACAGCAATGCAAGCACTGCTGCTTTGCGGCAGAAATAGGTAAGACGGAGGTACCTAACCAGACGACCCTGGTACAGAGTCTCCCTCCAGTAAAACATTGACATTGACATTATATTCAAATTACCTACACTATGCATTGCATTACTTGAATATTTTCAAATGACTAGTAAAATATCTGATACTCTTTTAATAATCTCTGTTATTTAATAACTAGAAACGTAACTACAATCCGAGAGTCATTTAAAAATGAAATCTTGTCAGTTGTTTATCGGTATACTTCACAAAATGGACAAGGAAACCTTACAAATACCACAACAAAAGTTTTCATTGAACAAAACTTAAGTTTCAGTAAACCAAGTTCAAAGAACAAATTTGTTGAGTTGTCTCTTCTAACCATAAGTTGCCATGACTTGATTTCGTTTCTCTGTAACTTCCGTTTCCGTACAATGACTGAGGTTCTTCAACTTTCAACCGGAACATAGTAATAAGAATGGTGACCTTTTGTCACAAGAGTGAAATATCGGAAGCGCCTTTGAGCAAAGGCAAACCCTTATGTACTTCAGATTCTCGAGTCCGTCCCCTAGAGCCGAGATCCGACGCGATTAGAAGGATCTCAATACTAGTATTATGAAGCCTGAAATTTCTATTATGTTCAACAAATTGTGCGACATCTTCTATAAGCCCCAGAACTGACGATGAAATGTGGCACATACGAAATTTATTACTCCGCTTTGAAACTAGTTTGTTACAGTGATTGATACACGAAGACTTGTAATGGAATTTCCTCAGAATAATTCTCTGTTCAACATTAAGTTTGACTGGTAAAGATATGTTTTCATACATTTATATCTTGGACAAAGAAAGTATAATGTTGGTGCATCTGTATTTTGTCATTATATCAATGAAATAGTTGCATCAAACAGAAGAAACATAGATGGGTTTTAAAATTGAATTATACTAGAAGTCAGCTGTAAATTCTAATAATTTTCCAACTTCCGCCCGCGTTTTATCTTTCTGTTTAGCGTGATAAGCTAATTAAACAGGTAATATAAAGTCAAGGCCACTTTTGTACCTCCAAGACCAAAATTAATATCTTGTTCGTTAATTTCCCAAAAGAAAATAAAAGTCCGTCAAAAAATCATTAAAATCCTGGCAATATGAAATTTACGCAAGACTATTTCAATGCGTGTCTTTTCGGAAACTACAGTAGGAAAACTACATAGAGTTGAATTTTCAGTTCAGTTTTATACGGTGTTCATAGATTAAAATTATAACCTACGGGTACCTAATAATGCCTTTTTCTTTTTTCATTCCAGATTCGTCGCCCTTAGGTTGCCTAATCTGTGTTGGGCCTAAGTCAATTTTCTTTATTGGAAAAACGTTATTAATGGCACAAAGTAAGCAACACGCTCGGGGCATCAATACTCGAAGTCATCGTATCTGGAACGGATTTTCAAGTCTCGTTACACCGATTCGAGTGCCGTGGGCTTTTTGTCGTGAATACGCCTCAGAAATTTCCACGCCATTTCGTCACAACAAATCTAGTCCTTTTTGAGGTTTTCCCTAGCGGCGTTACGGCGATGGATACTTTGAATGTGATTTATTTTTTCCGATGACACATTTTTATATTAATATAGCCACAATTTGTTTAATTTCCATGTTATATCTTGGTGAACGTGTAACATCATCCTCATCATCCTTATTATCATTCATTCATTCATTCATTCAGTCATTATCATGTAAGTTCATACATGCTCTATTTGTTTAAGCGATAAATATGCCGTGTGATGTTCAGAAGACCAGATTAGCATCAACACAAGACTGTCTCATAAAGCGACTTACGATATCCGATGTAATCACCAGGTATACACCTCGCGTGGATCACAAAACTGGCAACAGCATTTTCAATTTTTAGAAGACTGTGGGCGTCTATTCGTTGAAGCGATGATTTGTTTAATATTGCACTAAACAAGAAAAGCTAAAAGCTCCTAAAACAAATATTTACAATACAGATACGTTACTTCAATATCCTTGCAGTTTTCAATCAAGGGTAAATCAGCCCCAACTCTATTCGATATTTCACCTAATATATTCCCGCAAATATTAAATAAAAATGAGCTGCCATCAAAATCACTTTCCATGCTCCAGCGTAATACCCAGTACGTGTCCCTCATGCTAATGTTGCTAGTCATATTCCTATAGCCTGTAATTCGTCACACGTGACACGAGAGATAGAGCCATGACGAAATCGCGGAGGCAACTCGGCACTTTATTTTTCATTTAAATGGCGGGCCCGGCAGTAAAAGTATCCCTCTCCGGTAGCCCTTTGTTCTGAGCACGGTACATTATCCCCGTCATCAGGGCTGCCAAATCCTGTGGTTTGATGAAGATTGCGAAACTCTTTGGTTGCAGGGCTGTCAAATCGTGCGTTTGGGTGAATATTGCGAAACTCCTTGGTAGCTCAAAGTTCAAACATTAGTATTCTTTATCTCATTACCGTCAACTTACTTTATTACTTTGAGTCACGCTCTTAAGAATGAATATCCTTTAAAATATTTTGGCTTTGTATTGTGTAAAAGTATCACGAAACTGATTTTTGGACTAGGATAAATTTCTAAGTGTAATCAGGCTGTCTCATGAAACAGGACCAACACTTAAGAAGTTTTTTTATGACACCCTTTACTTAATAAATTAATATTAGTTAACCATTTGGAAATTATCTAATACAGAGCTCATACAAAGAATATCCAAATTTATTTTCCATATTTTAAAAATTATTTGTACATCTCCAAATATTGCATGATATAACGGAGCACAACGAACTGTATTTTTTATTCAATAGTAACATTTGTAACCTACTGTAGTCTGTGTGCCGTCAATACCAGAAACATCGCAATTCTGCCTTAAAATATCCAGTTTCAATATTTGTGAAACTTTTAATTTAACCGATATAACCAGATGATTACGAAAAGGGAAATTTTGCACATGCTACACTAAACACAGTGTTAATGAAATGAAAAAGCTTCCATCTATAGTTTTTGCCGCTAATGCAAAAGTTGGGGATTTTGTATAATTACAACTTAATCCAGTACATTTATCACTGGCAACCCTCCGTCAAGGATTTGCACTGAAAAACTTGACAAGTTAATAACTTAAATGCTGCATTCAAGCACGGCAGGCAAATCAATTTCAATAGTTCATTGCTAAGTTTTAAGAATGTCTCGGATATTATAAATAAAATCTCTTTATTAAGGCTTTGGAAAAACCCACAAAGTCGTATCAACCATATTTCTTCATTAAATTTTTCATTTAGTTGAAATATTTATTTTATCGAAAATGTAAAATTCTTTTATCAATTTTCAACTTTACACCCAACACATAAAGTTCATTATAAATCGCATAAAATGTCAATATGTAAGAGATTGATGTAGCGTTGTGTAAACCTGAACAGGATAAATAAGGTTCGCGTTGCCTAAAATATTTCCCTAAAAGGTTTCTCATAAAGATATAAAATTTCTTAAATCTTTTAAACTACTAAATATTCTTTATAATGGAAGAAATTCTTAAGGAATTCGATAGCGTTGTGGTTAGTATCATTCAGCGGATGGGTGCTCGAAAATCTCTTCGTACTTCGCAATAGATGTTAAGGCATTAAAAACTCTGTACTATTACGTATTGGTTATGGTCCATTCTTGCTTCGGCGTTTTCAACCATACAGCCTGTGCCTCAGCTGTTACAGAATTATTATGATGATCAGGATTCTCCGTAAAAATATCTTTTATAGTACACGTACGTTGCTACTTGTGCAAGAACAGGTCAGAGAATATTTCTTTTATTTATGTAATATAAAAATCCTATTATATCAAGTTTTTTTTTTATTTTGGACACTTTTACAGTGTTGCTTAAATATAAAAATGCAAAGGGTTCTTATTTCAAAATTCAAATATTATTGGCCGCTTGGTAAAGATTCTATCCTTTTTTTAATCTTGACCCCAATAAAGCCCGGTATAAGTATTCGGAATCATAGAAGATATTTCGCGCATTATAAGAGATGTTGAGAATAGCAACCAAAAAAAAACCAGCAGTGCATCTAGATGTCCGATGGCAAAAGGGATTCTAAATTAATAATTAAAAGAATTGTGCGAAAACTTCTTGATAATAATTAAATAATCTTAAGTTGAATTGTTCTTTTTTCATTTCACCATACTATAAATGTGGTACATATTTGGATATAAATCCAAGACGAAATCTTATAATGTCGCTAACGATTTAATAATGACGCCGCCAAAACAAGATAGTAATCTTTTACGTCCAATCATTAAGAACTTACTTCTTGAAGATAAAGTACGTATTATCATGTTTTCATGTTAGGGAAAAGAGATAAAAGTGCGCCTCAATTTCCATATTATCTTTAATCAAAGAAATAATGTCATTTTCCTCGGAGGTGTTGTCTAAAAATACACTGCAGAGAAAGTGCGATTCCTGATTAACAACCTGGTGTTTATGTCAAACAACATTCCTTTATCACCAGTTTATAGGAACATTACTATTTATGGAGGATCCAACAGCTTCCATAAATAGCAAAGTGACATGTTTCGGTGTAATAACAGATTTATTCAATCAAACACCTTCACCGGATTTTCAGACCACTAAATAGAAATTGCTATCGGGTTATCTCTTTCCACAATATGGTTTACACCCATCGAAAATTATCTCAATTCGATGTTTAGGTGCTAATTAAGCATTAAAAAAAAGACAATTTTTTTATTCAATTTTTGCGTAAATTGACGAAAACGCTGGACGCCATGATACTCTATGATCATGACGTCATTTCAAGTAAACAAATTCTCTGATATTGGTTTCTGAGTAACCTACAAACGTTGCTCTGTTGACATTCTTTAGTTTACACTACTGTATGACGTAATAACATGGCCGCTACGGTTTTGCTTATTATTAAGATGGATAAAAAACAAAACTTTGAATTTATTTTTGTTATTTATGATCTTAATCTACCATTATCCGACTGCTGATTGCCTAAGCTATCTCCATTGTATATTTTATTTTTTTCTTATAACGAGTAAAATATCCTATTGTTTTCAGTTTGATAACACACTAAAAAATTCGTATTATCACGTCATTATAAAAATAATAAAAATACTAATTACCTGCTTGTCCCTATCTTGCGGCATTTTGGCGTCGACGCCCTCGGGGAATGGTTTCACCAATTCGGGCTTCTCCTTGATTTTATCCATGATGAAGTCCAGTACCACCATTATGCCGTCCACGGAGCCCGTGATCAGGCACGCGCGCTCTGTCGTACCTGCCAAAGACAATGCCATTAAATTAATCTGGGTTACTACTAAATTCATGAAGACACTGTTAAGACAGCTACTCATGTATAATTCAGATTTAAAAGAGTTTTGAAATACATTGCAATATCTCCTCTGGAATAAGTACTGAACCCCGTCGGATTTAAAAAAATGCTGAAATCGATCATTTCAAGTTGGAGGCAGGATATATGATCCCTGTAGTGGCAGGGGCATCTTGGCCTCAATATTGAAGAAAAACACTTCATCTTTTAAACAGCAAACGATTTAATAAGCAATTTGTGTATATGTATTAGAAAAGGATCTACCTCTTTTTCATACAAATTTAAAATTCATAGTTTTAGAATGCATACCAATCATTTGGCATAATTTGAAATAGATTGCTGGCTGATAATGAACAAAAAAATACCTCACCTAACTTGCAATGTATGTCAATTTATGCCTTTTCATTATACCAAGTGACTTCACGCCAATTGAAATTATGCGTGATGAATGGCTTCCATTAGAAAAACGCTTAATGTTTGAATGCTTCAGGCCTTTTCATATACTCAAACTTTTTTAAATATTGCCTAAAAAACAGGATAACATAGTTTCTAGAATCTCAATATCAAGACTAGTATGAAGCATAAATACTCTTCCGTTCAAGGCGTAAAGGAAAAAGACAAGATATATAAAAACAAGAAAGCTGTTTCCTATTTAACTAAAAGGATCTCCTTTGCTTTATGAGTCGTCACCGCTGATTCGTCAAGATCTACTAGAACAAGTCTAACGTATCTGAATACGTGACGTTACATCGTTGATCAGCAAATGGACAGGTGCATTAACTAAAATTACAAATCCTTATTGAAATAATTGATTTTACCAAAGAACTAATTTTCTGACGATCTCAGAGACAATTCGAGAATCGCAAAAGAATTGTGTTGTACATAATTTTTAATCGTATCTTAAAAGTATATGGGTCAAGACGTGGAATGTAAGTAAGAGGCATTACGCAAGCGAGCGCATCGTATCATTGATATGACCTTAAATCTTTATCAAAACGCTAAAGATTTACCACGAGAAGATTATTTGCATGTTTGTGTGATAACCTTAAGCATGTGTTCCCAAATCATGGTTGTTTTATTAAATTTTATATTTTATTAAATGCATGATAACAACTAGACATATTGTCACAGTTACAATTACAACAAATTACTAAACTAAGATCTGTGTGCACCAATTATAAACATACACAAAACTTAAGTAAAGAGGCAGCAAACAAGTTAGCTGGGAATTATTGCAAGAGTTGGAAAATACAATTAAATAAATAAAAAAAGAGAGGTTTTACCTAAATGAAAAATAATTAATTCAGACCAAAGTGTGTCAGCAATTTACTCTTAAAGGATAAAGAACTGTCGTAAATAATGTCTATGTCTGGATCCCTGGCACAATGAATTAATGAATATGAAAGAATATTCTTTATAAGTTGAACAAATTTTAGAGAATGGTTCATGAGAACTCAGGTTGGTTCGATTCGGCTGCTTATATATTTATTTATATATATCAGTACCCACTCATGAGTAGTACGAATGACCCAGACATAAACGTTCTAAAATCTCCGACGACCATTTTCCAAAATCGGGAATATTTGTTTTTGTTAGAAAATTGCCTGCTTTAAAAAACGCCAAAATATCTTGCCTTACAAATGCAAATTCACAAGTTCGTTCGTTAACTAGAGTGCTCAAGTCGGCAACCCTTTGTTTCATTAACTCTTTGCTCTACTCTACAGAGAATATCTTACCCGAGTCCCTTTACTGCAAAGCAATTAGAAATCTTGAAGCAATTAAATTTAAAGTTAATGAACTTGATAGAAAACAATGCTGACCCTAAACAAAAACAGAATTGCAATTGATTTTTGAATTGTAACAAGAAAGGTACATTAAACTTGATGAATGGTTCCAACACACAGTATCTAAAAATTCAGAATCAAAGCTTTAAAACTAGAATTCAAAAAACGCTAATTGTTTTTTAATAGATCGTAGTTGCAAAAGATGATTTTCCCATTGTCTGGGTAGTAATTTACTTGAACACAAACACGATTGGTTGAGTACAGAGGCTGCTTTAGTTTGATTACATCATTAACAACGAGATACATTTTTAACCATTTGCAATTTAGATATTCTTATTAATCATTTTGAATGAGTTGCAAATGTTGCAATAAGCGATAACGTCATTTGCTACCATGATAAGTAAAGTTCGGATAAACGTAGCATTTTTTATTTCTAGAAGATTCCTACAAATAGGTTAAGGAAAATCAGTCAATCGAGTGTTGGGAGTGGAAGACGATAGCGAACCGGTCCATTAGCCAGCGACCTCTCACGCCGCCCGACGGAATGCTCATCAATTACAGTATACACAACATAATTTAGAAACGATCGAAAGAAAAAGATCGCCATATTGTTAAAATTAAACCTTTTTTGGGTTTTCAAAGTGACAAGAAAATTGCTTTTCTTCTAAACACACTATTAGTTCAATCAAATCACAAACGATGAGTTTAAACTGCTTTTGATTGATATATACAAATCCTAGTAACAATAATTTAATACCGTCGAGCCGAAGAGGAAAATCATGTTTGATTTCTAAAGGGCAAGGCAATCATATGTTTGCTAAGAAAATACTAATGTACGTTTGTCAGAAACTCATTGTTGATAATTAATGTAACGTATCAGAAAATAAAGCTACATTACCAGAATATAATGCAATTCTTAATAACTCCCACGTAATATTGTAATGATTTTTTTCTATGTAACCAAAAACTGGATAGGATGCTTTCACGCAATAAAAATTTACACTTATGAGGGCACAGCCTTAAGCTAACAAAAACGAGATCATTCAACACCCCGCAAGTATTTTTTCAGCAACAGAGTAGTATATTCGCGTAGAGGAAATAGTGGCAGACAAAAATACAAATCAATCAGGAATAGGAAACATTATAAATGATATTTTGAACAAGCGCATCATTGGATACAAGCAATTATCAGTTGTTTCAACTGCCAACATGAATTAAATAATAAATCCATATCATTTGGTTTCATGCTGTATGCGTTTGTTGCATGCGGTAAGTAAACGCAAAAATATGCGAACTTCCACAGTGAATCGGCCTTGTGGATTGCATAAGTAGATGATCAATAAATACCCCTTGCTCAAGTTCTGTCTGCTGACCTCCTGGCATTTATAATTATACCGAATCGCTAATCTGGATGACGCATAAAATTAGCATCATCAAGGTGATGAGTTTGATTTATTAATGTGTACTTGCGCTATAAAACAAGCCAATTACACATGATAAAGAAAGTATGAAACAGATAGGGTATTTCATACTTAATGGCTATGAAGTTTATGTTGCCATAAGTTGACAAAGTACAGGCGCTTGAGATAATAAATTTAAAAATAAGGTATATTATGGAAAGCTTTTTGAGAAGAATTTCCATAATTTAAAAGATTATTTTAATGATAAACTCAATTTATTATTTTGAAAAATAAGGTTATTGATACCAAACCAATCTTCATACATAAAAAACTAATACTGTAATTTTAAATAATAATAATAAATGTGTATTTGGCAAAATCTATCAGCATTCGAAAGAAATACTATATATTTTATTTGACCAGCACCCGGTTGGAGTGAATCACTATGTTGCATATAACTTTCATATAGTTAATCCGATATACCGATTAGATATGCTGAAAACTGGTTAAAAAGATAGTTCAAAATTTCAGGAAGAATAAAGCCTATTTAAAGTGACACCAATTGTAACTGTAAGTAATCTATCAGAAGCCGTCGTGGGTCAATTGTTAATAAGCTACTACCAAATGAATCGTCAAAATAATATGAGCCTGATTTCGATTAACGCCTTGTCTAGCAATGGAATGAGAATCTAAGGATCCTTATAAATGTGTAAATGGGCACACCGACCTCATGTTGCGTATCGGAAACAAGTTAAAGTCACATTTGTCTAAGTTCAATTTAATCACTGTTTTCCTAGCTCGGTTCGTTCAAGGGTCGGCCCTTCAAGGGAGTGACTCCAAATGCTTAGTTTACTTAAGCCCGACATTAATTTGTTGGACGGGAGACAAGAGGGGCCGCCGAGCCACCGCGACGGAATCCGATGGCATTTGATGAAACTATTACCGTTTCAAAACTTGTTTTGCGAAGGTCGTGGACAATTTTAGTAACATGATCTTATGTTGTTAATAAGTATATTAACAAAAAGTGCACAAGTCGGTTTAAATTGAGCCACTAGTGTTATTTGAGTCAAGCCGTTCAATCTATATCATTTAAAATGAAGCTATGATTGAGAACAATAACTCGCTAATAAACAGCTATTCGTATTGAGTCAGAAGCAATTGCTGCAAACAACGAAAGTTTTCCGAAGCACAAATTTGTTTTTGATAAAAGGGATTTTATTTTAAATATATAACTTGAGTTTGATATCGACACACAAAACCAGAGAAGTGAGCTAATTTATAAGGCTTATAATATGATTTTGTGGACCGATAAAAGGTTTTTTTGTACAAAAATATAAAAGAGAAATCTCTTTGAAAGAGCTGTCGGAATCGAAGGATACAGTTCTTTTTAAACCACATAAGTTTTCGCCCTATCTTTTCCGAAGCCCCGACAACATAATATATTTCGCGCACTCAATTATTAGTTGCTCAATGATAGGCCGAATGTATTCATAGAATAATTGAACTACCAACATCATTTTCAGCCACTACATTACTGATAAATTGTTCAACGTCAGAATTAATAGCTATGAAAAGCTGGATGAAATGTTTTGCAATTCATTTTGTATTTTTGCCAAACAATAGAAGAATATTCCAATTAATTTACTAAGGCAAAGCATTTTCGTGAAATGGTATTTATAAATTGATTAAATTATCACGGCAATTACCGGTCTTTCGTAACGTAGTGAAATAGGTGTTCGGAAGTGAAAAATATATCAACGAAAAATCTACCAGCATCAGTTTATATAAACAAAACCTTTCAGTAAAACAATAATTAATGAAGTGGTGCTACAGAGGGTGCGTAAGAAAATAGAGGTACTGCAGACAGTTAAAACCAGAAAGTCTTATAATGGGAATTTTGAACATATACTAAGAAATTTCAAGTAAGATTTGATAATACAAGACAACATACAGTGTAAAAGAGGTGTCGGGTGAAAAAGACTGACTAAAGAATTTACGTCAATGGTACCACTAGAGAGCCCTGTTACTATTTCGAGCTGTTGTGTCGAGGCTTCAAGCCACTTCGATAATAGCCAATCTTCAATAAATGACATAAGAAAAGAAGATAGATAACTGGGTGTTAATAACTGTTTATCTATGCCAGACCATCGACTTTAAGGCCTAATATAGAAGTCGATGTGTGAATCCTACCTTTAAACATTTTAAATAAAAATACATAAGTAATCACAACATTAATAATTCCATGGCTTTGTAAATATTTTGACCTTTGAATGAAAGTTTAGGGATGGCATTTCGCAATGCTAAAATTATTTTACTAATTCTTTTGAAATGGTATGAAATGTAGAAGTTGGAAATGGTGGAATTTTCTCCAATATTTCATATTTTTAATATTTATTAATTAACGAAAAATATTTTATGTTGCTACGACGTAAATATAGATTCCTAGTTAACGAGGAATTTATTACCTTACGTATAAATAAAGTAATATTAACAATCTATTATTAAGTCCCTTAATAGACCATTTAGGGCTCGAATATCGGTTTTCACGGTGAAGCCATTCCGATATTCATTCCACTTCTAAATTGGCTCGGGTACTTTCCTTGTTTGTTTCATTCAATAACACATTATTATTGGAAGAATATTTTATTTTAATGGCTTTTGATATATTACTTAATTATATAAACAAATATATTATAGAAAATCAATTAATCTTTTGATGCTATCTTACTGATCACTATATAATTGATAAATTTATCGTTTTTTATTATTTTCGTTTAGTTACGCTAAAGAAGTTTAACTTTTATATAAATACACACATACCTTTTTATTAATTTAAAATAGAGGCATCAAATACACAATCTGGAAGCGCCGGTCTAAAGAATTCTTTACATAGGTACAGCCTTTTATTTTTTTACATTATTATTAGATAATAGTTTATTTTAATCGCTTTTGATATATTACTTGATTCTGTATACAGATATATAGATTAAGAATTAACTATATAATATATATGTTATTGTTCATTTCACAAACAAAGAGTTTAGTTACGCTAAAGAAGTATATAACTTTTTACGCAAGTAAGGAAGTACACGCAGATGTTTTTTTTAAATTTAAAATAGGAACATCATAGACAAAATATGGAAGCGCCGGTCAAAGGGATTCGTAACATACAGCCCCCGAATCTGGGTGTCCCAATCCGCAGATTATGGCATATCGGGCGCTTTGGTGGATCGATAGCCGCGCCGCCCTCCCAAGCTCCACCGCGATGAATAGTCTGCCGTCACGCTTCATTGCCTCTCCAAACTTTATTGTTGCAGGCAATATTCCAATAAACGCCTAGATACCGTATCCTAACAGGTGATCCAATCTGTCAGTCCATTACGAACAAAGAAAAATTATATTAAATTTTAAAAATTAGATTTGGAAATGCAAAATACAGAACTCATCTTAATCGATGGTCAAAAACTTATGGAATAATAATAATATTAACTTAGCCCAAAGTAAGTACATATATGATATATAAATTATATATAAATAACAATAATATAAAAAGTACAAACGCTCGTATTCATCACACAAACATCTACCCCTTCCGGGTTTCAAACACAGGACCGTCGGCACTAAATGGTCGTCAGAAAACGATCAATGAAATCAAATACCAGCAGAACGTATTCGGCTCATGATTTCAATTTGATGGTGATAATGGTGTTCATTGCAATTCTAAATGTCGATGCATATGGAATATATCATTAAGTTTTAAATAATTGACGTAGCTTGATAGTCGCGTCTTTTAAATTGGTTTTTAATTGGCCTTTAAGAACTTATACTACAGTCGAATCTCGATAATTTGAAACTCAAGGGAACAGAGACAAATTTCAAATTTCCAAGAGTTCAAAATAACACGAGAGAGAAGGGGGACTCAAGTTAATAGAAGTTTGATCAAAATTCGTGATTTATGATTTCTATATTATGTATTAACAATAAAATTAAATAATAGAATTATTCACAATTTTTTATTTAGAAAAAAATGCCGTTGTCTTTTTTGGAGTGAGCGACTTCAGTCTATCATTGTCCAAAGAATTTTCGATAGTGGTGAGAGCTGCGAAGTAATCGTCTTATCTCATTCAAGTAAACAATCGACAGGTCTGTACAAGAATGTAAACATACGACAAGTCTGCGCATGAAAAACGCTTCCAATTATAGAGAGTAGGAAAGCCCGGACTTCAAATTAACGCATTTCGACGAGTAAGATAAACTTCAAATTACCAAAGGGACCAATTAACATCGATTTTAATTAATTTATCGAGTATTTTTCAAGAGTCTGAAAGAAATATTAAATTATCGAAAGATTCAAATGAACGAGTGTCAAATTATCGAAAGTAGACTGCATAAAATTGGTCGTGGAACATACCATGCTTGGTTCAAATAGAAAAATATGATAAAATCGTCTGTCCCAACAAAATTGACAATTTTTATGTATCGTGCTTGGGCACGCATGAAAGTGTATTTCAGAAGTGCTAACCAATATTATTTTATATTATCCTTGGGGGAGGCCTATGTCCAGCAGTGGGCGTCGTACGGCTGATATGATGATGATGAACCAATATTATGCGAATGTGACTTTGTTTCTTTGTTACACAAACTACTCAACCGATCATACATATACACATTGTACACATATTTTCCAGAGGAATAGGTCACATAAAATATACTATATTGTTTCTGAAGGGCTAAATAATTGATGTTGAATTCAACCATAGAGTGCCATTTTAAAGACATTTTCTTTTTAATGATCTTTGACAGTTATTTTTGGCCATCAACGCGAGCGAAGCCATGGTTGAAAGCTAGTATTAAATATAGTAACACTAAAAGTAATTTAACATTTACTTATTTATTATAGTTTAAAGTTGGTAATAAGTCGTACAAAATTGTTTTTAAACAAGTTTCTCAATTCCCGAAAATACCATTTCTTCAAAGGTCTTCCTCTAGGAATGTCTGATTTTATGAACTTTGTAATTTCGCCACTGTAAAATTATAAACATAGAAAAAATTCTAATGAATTCATTAATAAAACTGAATAGCCTGTGAAGACAAAGTCTGTCAAGATCTTTGTAAAATTGTAAAATGCAAAGGAATTCGGAAAAGCAAACAGGTTTTGAGATAACGAGCCAACAGAACTGGTTACAATGAGACATCTTCAGATGCTCGGTCGAGCAGAACCGGGTGAAATTATGCAACAAACGGAGACACGATCACCACAACCGGTCTTATACATTGAGTAACTTCCCTTGACCTTGAATGCAACGTAAGCAATGCCGACAGAGTTGAAAACGTAACACCTGTAATTTAGCGCTCATTCTCGCCTGCAAGTCGGTCATTATCATTTGGTGTTTGTCCAATGCTGCGATAATTTGGAGCAGTGGGCCAAAATACTATATCTCCTATTTAGATTGCGGCAGCTCGTTGGTACTGTTCCAACACTACAATACAATTGTGAAGTTGGTCTCGAAGTTGGTGCAAACATTCGTCTCGCTTTACATAGTATGTTGTATAATGTGACCAATTGAAAAAGTTAGTATGCAAAGCGTGTGTTGGACAGTGGACGTGTTCTTTTATCGCCAGCATAATACGCCGCTGGGTCAACACAAGGCCGCAGACATAACGCAAGATTATCACTATTATCCAATTAAACATGCCATTGAGTTATTGTAGAACTTCGCGAAGAGATATTCTTGTTTTCCAAGAAGGTTTTAGCATAAATAATACAAATAAAATTCTCGTGTACATGTGCGTTTATTCTTTTATCGTTTATTTTTAATAACTACTTTATGAATGCCATTGGTTATGTGTAATCGATTACGTAACTTGTAGTTTAACGTTCACAAATTATCATATTGAGTGTTAGAAGTATATTGCAGTTAATTCTTCTTCAAGGTAGCACTCAGATATCTATAATGGCACGATACTAGTTAGTGATATGACTATCTTACAGATTACATTCTCAAACAAATTAGCTTAACACCTATTCTGGTCGGCTTTTATGAATAAAATAACAAGTAATAAATGCTATAAAATGAAAGGTCAAATCTAAAAGTAGAATTCCTTTTCAATAATGATATAGAAGAAGAAAATCGAACACATACAACAGCCGTAAATGAAACTCACATTATCAATTATTTGTATCAAGAACACATATGGCTGGTGGGGCACGTGCCAGTTCGTGCTAATCGTACACACAATAAAATAATTTATCGTGTTTTATATCGCTGCGTAGCTACGCATTCGATGCCAGTACGAGAAATAGAATAAAACTGAAATATGTATAATTTTATACGACAAACGTGACGAAAAACGAACTCTAGGCGGTAATGAAAGCAATTGTGTAAAACACAAAACTTGGATCTGG
Organism: Calamotropha paludella; assembly: GCA_927399485.1. Classification (NCBI taxonomy): domain Eukaryota; kingdom Metazoa; phylum Arthropoda; class Insecta; order Lepidoptera; family Crambidae; genus Calamotropha; species Calamotropha paludella. The sequence goes on along the minus strand of OV656820.1, from coordinate 22,684,712 downwards.
AGTTATTTTTAACTGTTTTCGGTGGCATTTTATTATAGTTACTAGATATAGGTATAAAAGTTGGAAAACATATCTTTCATGTTCCCAGTCAACTTAAGGCACTCTAAAAAACTAAGACAGAATAAAAGATGTTTATGGGAATTGAAAAACTTAAATGAAAATAAAAAAAGAAAAATATACGACTTTTTGCTAACTTTGAAACACATTAAATCATTCAATGTTTCATTCCTAAGACTTTTACGCGACTTTGCGAATGCTAAAAACGTACCATTGTGTAACTTTACGAGACATGCAAACTAATTTTTAACCAACTCCAAGCCATAATGGTTTGGAAACGTGAAATTGCCCTTGTTATCGTTCACGAAATTTTACCGCTCAAGTCATTTAAGTTTCTAAGTATACAATTATATCACACTTTTATAAACAGTGAGGTTAATGAGGCGAAACTCTTAAAACTTTCCTATTGACAATCAATATTCTTTTTTTGTTTGTCATCACACCCATTTATGGTAGTATAGGTACAGACATTTGTAGAAGCGAATATATACAATATCTATAGACATTTAGAAAGTGTTACTTATTTCGGCTTCTGGAGGTCATAAGTATTATACCAGATTATTTCTTAGATGCTTTTAATACCACGCATTATCATTGTGGATTGGTTAACGCTTAAACTGCAGATTCGGTCAAAAGTGATTTGCCAAGCCCAAAAATCAAAATGTTGGACAGTTCACCATGAAAGACTAACAGATGGTTTTAAAAGAATAAAAAACGTGTATATCATACGTTACTGCTGACTTTAGCTGCGGCTTTTGGGCAAAAGCCTCAAAAAGCCATAAAAATCTGGATATGTCCAGCTTAATATGGAGACCTGGCAAATTTAGCTGGGCGCAACGGCTTAGCGTGCCTTTTGAATAATGAAAGATCTCGGCACCTACCGAAGAACGGCACTTGTAAATTCACTGAATCTCCGTATACATATGACATCCCTAAAGTGATACAAGAATGTTCATCCATTATATCACTCAAAATCTAACTGAAAGAGAACATTCTGAATTTATTACACTTATCGAATCATATATGTACCTATTATTGGATCGAAGCGAGCGTAGCTTCCATGGATCAGCTTCAATGACGCAATGTCTGTTACCTCATAACATCCCGAGTTCTTAACCGAATTAAAAAAATTTGGAATCGAATCAACATATTAAGGACCAGATTGTGACAGAGCCCGTATTTTAAAATTCGCAAAAATAAAAAAGTTATGATCAAAAAACATTAGGTCTGTGGGATTTCCCATTAAAACATAGTTTTTTGAAAGTTTTAATTCTTATGGAATTTTAAAATTTTTAAACATTAGAGATAAGTCCACCTTTGCGAAGAATTTTACCTGTCATTGTTACTTGTTGTCAATTTATATGGAATAAAGAATATAATAACGAGAAGTCATGGAACTCCTCATATATATTTATAACTTAAACATCGGTTTCAGTCATTAGCTTTCCCCCGCCTGGAACTTTTATGGAAATGCTGGAAAAGGTATTTCAAGTGATTTTGCTAATGCGTACGGATTATGGAGTCTAGTTTTGAGTTGCTTTTAACGAAGTCTTGTATTTTTTAATTTTCTTCGGTAAAACATTTTTATATTACCCGAAACCAACATCTCTACACGCCTTGTGAATACGCATGCCAGTAAATCGATCAGCTACCATTAGGCATTGTTTGACATGTAAGATCGATGTAACGATACAAGACACACGAGAGCTTAAGAGGTAACACTTAGTGTAATTAATGGTTTAGAATTCGTGGGCGTTTATAGACCTTGAAATAATTGCAATTAGGTAGGTACTGTTTATCTCGAAGTTTTGAATAATTAAGGCTAATCTGGTTTCGTGAATTTTGATACTAAAATTATAGCACAATAATGTTCAGAATTGGTCGTTTATATTTGATACCAATATTATTTCAATAAAATTGTCTCATTCCAATTTCTTTGCGCAGACACCCATTTCAATATTAGATATATAGCATGTTATATAAGTAACACAATTAAGATTCATATGTTAAAGTCTGTCAAATGGTATATAGAACGTGCCAAAAAATATACATACGTTCGAAAAAAAAAATTAACAAGAGCATGATTAACATAGCATTTTTCACTTTTCTTTAGGTTTCCCACAGACAAGATACGTTGATGATCTCTTGAGGGATTCACCACAAGTCCCACACGTTCTTCGTTTTTAATTAGCAACAGAATGCGAAAGTTCGCTCTACAATGTCAACTTGTCAAGACAAATGTTATTTTTGGGTCAAGGTCATCGTCGTCGGCCAACTTGGCGATAGGTGATGCTCCAACGTTGACGCTGAAATATTTCAGTGTGACGCCTTTGTTTTTTCACACGTCGTTGCGTACATTTTTTAGACATTCGAAACTTTTACTAACAACTATTTTTATTTCATTGACTGGGTCAACGTTTAGTATCAGTGGTTTTGTGATTTCGTTCCGTATCTTCATGATTATTATAAAAATCAGATTTGCTTGGCATTCCTTCATAATTATTATGTATTATGTCAAAATTATTTCTTAGCTTGCAAAAATCCTTTCAGCAATTTAGTTGATTACGATTTAATAACCTAGTATACATTCATTTATTTCCCTGTAATTCAGCGTCTATTTGCTTTTGAATATGTAAGTCATCTCCAATTTTCTCGTACTTGATTCGTCACGTTTCTACAATATCAATAGCATCTCCATATTTTATAACAGACTCATGTATTTTGAATGCCGCTCATCTATATACCGTTCTTGTTTTCCTATTTCGATGCAAATTAAATTGTTAGAACCGCAAATCTGCAATGCGCAAGACATTTCCTGTCGCAGCTATCTTCTGGTAAACAATTTGCGTTTATGGGAAAAAGATTATTTCAAACGGATTCGTTAGGGTAATACCACTTCTGATAAATAAAAAACTAAAAAAAACGAATACACAAGAAATAACAAATACAAAGATAAATAATATGGCAATCTTTAACGTTACAGAAGTTGAGAATGATAATTACATTTGAAAAACAGCTGCTTATAAATTGATCAAAAATAACTAGTTATACAAATTGCAAATAGCTACTTCGTTGTTAGTATGTCATATCATAAAAATCGTATGTAAAAAGTTAAAGATTGTTACGCAGTAATACTTGTTTGTTGAAATTAGGTTGCTGATAGTGATAAAGTTCACATATTTTTACCTGTTCAACCAGTATTGTTGTTTGGAATTGTTTATAACATAACAATAAAAATCATATTTATACAGTAAGAAGAATGAGGATCATTCTAGTAACAAACGTAAGTCCAAAATTTCAACCTATATGTTTATTGAATGAAATTCGAGATTTGTAAATTCATGCTTCAATCTGGTACCGTAAATTATATCCTTATATATTTGACATAGAAACGGAGCTGGTCTGATATGTGGAATTAGATAGACGACGCCTGGCTGGTCCCATATCAGGTAATCCCATTTGCCGTCAGGAACAGCTATTCCATTTCCTAATTTGCGATCGAATTTTACAATTACTGCTGCTTTCATGTAATAAGATAGTAACTATTCTAGGTCCGTCCTACTCTTATTTTGAGAGTATTTTTCCATAAATCCTAGATCATGTAAAGTTCAAATTCTTTTATTGCAAAATACATACTTGAAGTATTTGTATTTCACTTCAATAGGTACATAATCCTTAATTATAAGTTTCTGAACGGTGAAAATGTAGAGCGAAAACGAGTACTCCATTTCAATCTGCAAATAAGGGGTATCCTTCCTATTTATTGAAAAATGCAACTCAAAAGTAAAAAATATTATGTCATACTAGTTGACCAATATACGCGTTGATGTGTTATAAATTTAAATAAAACCCACCTATGTCATAACTTGTAACAAATCCAGAAAAATGAAAATAAAAATCATCATAATCGGTTGTGTAGCTTCAGAATTCATCGCGGTCAAACACTGTGACAGGAAATTTTTTTATACATAAAAAATGTATGCAGATATGAGAGATGACCTAATTGGGTACGTAGCTAGCAAGTCGGTTTTGGTATCGCTTACACTCCGGTCTCAGATTTGATTCCAGTCGATTCAATATGTATAATGTTTTTCTCAAATCTCTGCGTGGGTTTAATCGTTGTTAATACACATGTTTTTTAAGCATAAAATCGGCGATACGTGGTGTTAACTAATTTTAATTATAAATAAGCAGCAAAAGTCACTGTAGTCGAAGAAGAACAAAACACTCACTAGATATCCGTAATTAAGTTTGACCTAGATAGTACAAATGGAACTGTACCGTATATTGTGAATATAATAGAGGTTTCCATAATAGTTGTGCTCGTTCTAATGTATTCACTTTTATTTTCGTTGTGGTGACATCAGTCAGACACGTTCCGAATCTTGTTGGTATCCTTGAGCACAGATTGAAAAATTGCACTAGCTCTGTCGTCGGTGTGCGTCGTATCATTTGCATATCTGATATAGTGTCACCAGTACGGGTTTTAAAAGTTATGACAATGGCTTTTGACCAACATGTTAATATACGAGTATTGTCTAACGAAACAAGTTCTCTATCTGGGTTATTTTGTAATATTTTCATAAATACAGACAAAACTTATAAAAATATCCAACTTTGGTGTTTGCCATGAGTCAAACGACAGTTTGCGTTGCGAACAACATCAAAGCGTCACGATCCCTTACAAACGCGGGAAAGTTACAAACTTTTGAAGTGCTAGATGTGAAGTTTCGATTTCAGGGAGCAATCTCTCAACTACCAACAAAGGCACGAATGTAACAAACGAGACGACGTTTTAGTGGATTAAAAATTACCACCGACCGGTACATGCGGCGTTAAGTTTCTAGGTCAACAGGGGCTGCGCGCCGCAGCTCTATTGTGTGGGCTTCACTTGCGATCTCGATTAAACGAAAAGTGTTCCGCTGATGATAATAACGACAGTGACCCTGATTCGGTACGAGCGTGATTAAGCAACATTAGATCACATAGTCACGAGCTCTAATACATATGTGTCAGCATAAAGGATATCCCTAATCACAGTGTAGGACAAATACAATTTACTGAAAACACCAAATCAATAAATAACGCTGTCTTGGTCACAACAGGAATAGGATAGCGCCAAATTGTAGCCAATTGTAGCCGCCAAACAGCGGTTAGGAATTGCGTATATTTATTTGCAAGAAAATGAAGATGTGAATAATATAACAGCAATATTCAAAGTCCCCAAAAGCTCAAACAGGAATATTCTCTGTCTTATTTGTATCAATAGAGAACTTTGTCGGCCCCATTTGGATAAACAACGAAAGGAAAAGGATAATAGATTACCTGACAATTTATACTTCAACATTCGCCTAAAGTACACGGCAACCCAATCATGTGTACCTCCCGTCCCATCCCAGGGGACGCGAAATGATTGATCACCTTGATGTTGTCTAGGCCTTTATTTTTCAGGCCATATGAATATTCAACTGTTACAAGTTTTATTAACCTCAAATAATTTTGCTTATCTACAAAATTCTCTATACATTTATCTGAAGCTCACCTGACTTCCCATATTTTATATTTTACCTCGTTAGTCTATAATTTTAACAGTTCATTAAAGTTCACATTAATTTTCTTATTTAGATCAAACCAATTTACATATATTGCGTCGCTTGTATTTCAAGTGGAATTATTCCATTATTACCATCTCATTTCATGTAATTCATAACAATTAGGCAAAAAAACTTCTTATTTACATATGGCAATGTTTCATTTAGAGTAATCATGCAGTAGGAAATAGTGTGCATTGCCCAGCAATTGTGTTAGCCACGAAACTCTTTTTTGCCAATTCCAGTTTTGGCAATGTGCGGGGGTTCAGGTGCCGGCAGAACTAGTCGTCTCCGCACTGGCCGACCTAACTTTGACCTAGCAGCGACCCACTTCCTAGCCTAGAAAAGCATACCCGAGCTGCTGCGTTCCAACTAGTATTCTGTGCAACGATTTTACACACTTGCATACCGAATTGGCTTCGTCTTTGGTTTATTCAAGATCCTAAATAGATGGTGCTTTGAACTTGTCTTCAATATGTTGCCAAATTACAATTTTTTCGAAGAAGAAATTAATCACAATCTCAAATTACAATTTGAAGGCTTTCTCTTCATATTATGGAGCGATGAGTTCGTTTCTTATTACATAACCAAGATTTCCACGTAACCAAATAAAGGGCATAAAATCACACACAGAGTCTAAATATAACATACCAACTGTATTTATAGTATAAAACGTTACCGAAGTAACATAGTAAAATGATATACTGGAAATTCTAACCAAGATCACAATAGGTTAAAATCGACAACAATAAATGGAACCATTTCCATGTAATGCGAAACTCTGTGGAAAGCTTTCAGCGTTATGTCGGCGAGGAGGCATTTCAGAGCGATAACCGTGGACCGGGCACCCGGTAGATTTATACCGGGCTTTTTGGCCGGGTCCGAGGAAGAAAAGCCTCGAGATAACCGCATAATAAGCCAAGAATTGAAACGGGTGTAAAGCAAAACTGGACGGAAGATACAGATTCGCCATTCGCCTTATTTCTTTCCTTATCTTATTTAGAGGCTATTACATGAACGCTTTTTATATACTGTTTATTTTTATCAGACTTTATTAAATTACCTTACGTTGAGAATATTTCTAGTTCGGATATTTTTACGGTTCACGTATTAACGACAAAATATTGATTTAGAGTTGTAATTATCCTAAGCAATAACTTTTATGATAATAATTTATTTATTGTGGTAAGGATTATTTCAATAAATGATATTCATTCATTAATTCATTCATAGTTGTAAATACATATTAAAACTAGAGTAGGCAAAAGAACCTCAAAAGCTGATCAGTCTCGTGTGAGGAAATAGAAGTATTTCGCATTTTAAATATAAGATGTCTCTTTTTTGGCATTAAATTATTTCTGTCACCAAATTATATATTTGCAACCAAATTTGATATTCAGCTCAATAGATTTATCTCCTAAAAAGTTATTATAATTTTTTGTATTATATTAATAAAATTGTCTCTAACTATACTGTGCTTAGAAATCATAAATTCTTGTTTTTTTTTTAATTAATCTTCACAGAATGACCTCCTTTGATCACGACTCCCTTAAAGGAATTAAAATATCATGATTATTAATACAGATCAACGGAAAATACCCTATAAATTTTGATTCCCTTGGAAGTTTCCAATTATACGTTTTTTGCGGCATATCTATTTTTCACGTTAACTAAGAATTTTATTTTTTTCACAGCTTCCAGGGACTTTAGACGTGAGTATATATGGTAATAATTGTAACTCGATACCTCCACGACAGACGGACGGACAACAGAGTGATCCAACAAGGGTTTGAGGTACCAAAAAAACTAAAGGCATCAATGATATAAAAAAAAATGTTTTAATTAAAATGCGTGATAACTGTAAGAGTATTTTATCTAAAATGCAGGGCGCTGTGATGTAACTAGTTTGTATTAAAAGCCTATACATCAAATGGACTTCAAGTGTGTTAGCAATAATTTACCCATAATATCCATGTTCACTAATGCCCCTTTCATAAGTGACCAGTCTGTTTCAGATAACAAACCTCTTTTGTGTATTACACACACGATCACAAAAGAGGTCACGTCACAGTTGGTGACGAGTTGCGTATTTGTCACGAACTATACGGACAAACTGTTAATTTGTCCCAATGATTTATGACGAATTGCTTCATACACGACTTACAATAAAAATTGTAAGTTAGATTAAATAAAAATAATAATATTCCTTTTTTTTACACGCGTTTTTATAAGTTGTTAAAATCACACCAATTAGTCTAGCCCAAAGTAAGCACTGTAAGGCTTGTGTTATGGATACTAGGGTAATTAATAAACATATATAAATGATACACAGATCTATATAAATAGCTATGACTCAGGTACAAATGCTCATATTCATTTGCCCCTCCAGGGAGTCGAACTCATGACCATCGGTGCGAAAGGCAGGATCGCTACCGTTACACCAAACGCTCATCTTTTGGCTCAACGATAATGATATAAAAAATCTATCCTTTTAAGTATTAACAGCATTACTTAATTCAAAGCCAGCACATGACGATATACTAAACTGTCTACACTTTAGTCACATTTTTTCCTAGTAACACTAGGCTTGTTTATCCATTATCTCTGTATAACGGTCACACTTGTCCATCGTAACCTCTGTTACTCCACAAACAAACTAGTTGATATGACCTTGTGATCAATCAAAAGTAATTTCGCGCACAAATTGTTACCAAAAAAGAATTTGAAAAATGGCGGCGATTTCTGTTTAATCAGAATTCTTATCTTCTTTTTTTCTGCTTAATTCTTATTGGCTTATTACCTATTAATATAAAACCTTAAATCGCAGATGAATAATAATAATAATTGTTAAAATCACATCAATTAGCTTAGCCCAAAGATAGCATTATAAGGCTTGTGTTATGGATACTAGGGTACGGATAGACATACATTATATCCATAATATAATATTTAAATATAATTGGGGTAGGTGTAAAAGAAAGTAGTGAATTAAAACTCCTCATTAAATAAATTAATTAAAAGTCAATAATAGTTAATAATAAACATATTTTAATGGAATATTAATAGTTATTGCTCAATATCTGCCGGCAAGTGTTATCTTCACAGTTTCACATCCATAGCACTATTTTGTTTTTTTTCACAATTTCATTGAACCCAATGGAGGCCATACAAGAATCACTGACACAGCTGCAACGGTTATTCACTGAGCGGATGGACACCTACGAAAGTGAGCTGCAGGCTGCTGTTCCATCATCCAACATTTCCAGCCTAACTTCAGATTTTGCTTCATTCCGGAACTTTGTATTATCATCCATTCGCAGTCTTCAGGAACAGTTAAATCTACTTGCTCATCAGGTGGACAACATAGAGATGCATAGTCGGAGAAAGATACTGCTTCTTCATGGTGTGCCAGAAGCTACTGAAGAAGATCCTACGGAAGAAGTGGTAAATACAATTACTGGAAAACTGAAGCTGGACGATTTCTCTGACAAGGATATTAGTCGATGCCATCGTATGGGCCGCCAGTCTGGTCACAGTCATCCACGTCCTCTTGTAATAAAGTTCCGAGAGCTTGATGTCCGCAACAAAATTTGGTACTCCAAAACGACTCTTAAAGGGACAGGACTGACCTTGTCAGAATTCTTGACAAAAGCAAGACACGACACTTTTATAGCCGCACGAGAGAGGTTTGGTTTAAATAAGTGTTTTACACGTATGGGATTTGTGTTTGTGATAGGTGGTGATGGGAAACGTCGGCGTATAAGTTCCATTGCCGAACTCAGTGAAATCTCGGATCCACCAATTATGAAGCCTAATTCTTCGAAGCCTTTATCATCAAAGCCTGCAAAGGGCAGGCGTGCGGCTACAGCTGGCAAGAAATAGATTGGGTTTCTGTTTGTGAAGTGCCCTGTAAATTTAACGCCTTTCTGTGGATCTTTTCATACAATTCTTTACTTTATATTTTCTTTTTTTTTTATGTTAGTCATAACGGGTATTTTTATATTATTATTTAGTTAATTTCGTAGCTACTTGTATTGTAATATTATTGTTGACAGATTGACATCACAGTACTTTATTTTTTTTTTTGTCTTAGTTTAGTATTCCGTAACGCAAGGCAAACGATACATAGCCCATACAGCCTAGTATAAGGTGAATTCACAGATTGGCTGAACTTTAATTTATGGTTTTTGTTTCTTATCATTTTTAATTTTTTTTTTTCTATTAGTTCTCTTTTTTTTTATTTTTGTTATGTTGGAGCTCCAACATTCAGCCGGCAGATGGGATATTTAATTTGTTGATAAAACTAACCATTTTTTTTTTTTTTGTTTGTTTATATAAAGTATATATATATATATATATATATATACTTTATACTTTTTTATGTCTAGTTCTAGTCATTATAGTGATGATGAACACTCTCAATCATTATCGTCAGAAAATGACTCTAGTTTTGACAGTTTACCGTCCCTTTCTGATTCTCTTCATAACCAATTTTCGAATATGCCTCAAAATTTTAATGTCGTTCACATCAACGCACAGAGTATTCCGGCCCACTACTCAGATATGCTGGTATCTTTTGATGTCAAAAATCTCCATGCTGTTTTAATCTCCGAATCCTGGCTTAAGCCCTGTTTACCCTCTTCTTCCTATGCGATACCAGGCTTCAATCTCATAAGGAATGACCGCACTAGCTCTGGGGGAGGTGGAGTTGCTATTTATTTGCGATCTTATATTTCCTACACGATAATTAGCTCCTCGGCCCAAGCTTCTTCACTTATTGCCGGTGAACATCTGTTTCTTGAAGTCCTGCTATCACATAACAAGGTGTTGCTTGGAGTTTATTATAGCCCCTCCCTACGAGTAAATTTCTTTAATTCTTTTGAAAAACTTCTAGATGACCTAATACCATCATACACTCACTCTATAATTATGGGGGATTTCAATACCTGCCTTTTAAAGGATGATTCTCGAGCTCAGACTTTTAAGTCCATCGTCGGATCTAGTAATTTGCATATTCTTTCACTCAATGCCACCCATCATTTCCCAAATGCTACCCCCTCACTTCTAGATTTATTAATAGTTTCGGCTCCTCAACATGTTATAAAATATGGTCAATGTCCGGCCGATTCCTTTTCTTATCATGACCTTGTATTTTTATCTTATAAAATTCGTCCTCCTAAAGCTAAACCAAAAGTCATTCTTCAGCGCAGCTTTGGTAGCATAAATCAGGAAGCCTTTATCACTGATGCTCAGAGCATTGATTGGTCGTTGGTGATAAACGCTGAAACTGTCAATGAACAGGTTGCTGCTTTCAATACTCTCATAACTAAACTTTATGACAAGCATGCACCTTATAGATCCATAAAGTTGAAGCATCTCCCGGCTCCCTGGATTACAAATGATATCAGGGCATTAATGCACAAAAAAGCTGTTGCAAAAAATAAATATAAACGTTGTCCAAACGATATTAATAAAAATAAGTATACCAAGGCTCGTAATCGCTGCAACACGGTGTGTAGGGATGCCTTACGCCGCCACATTCATGTTTCTGTCGCAGACAAAGACCCGACAAAGGTCTGGAGTTTCCTTAGGTCAATTGGAATTGGAAAATCACATCTGCACTCTATTCCTAAAAACCTTAACATCGATTCACTTAATACACATTTCTGTGCCTCTTCCAGCCTCACTGATTCGGATAAGAATCTTACTTTGAATTATCTTTCTTCTTTACCAATTCCAGACTATTCTCCTTTTCTTTTTACTCAGTTTTCGGAATGTGATGTTAAGAGGAGCATGCTATCAATCTCTTCCAACGCGGTCGGTGACGATGGCATTAGTCGCAACATGTTGATTCCTATCCTTGATATCATCCTTCCTATTCTGACCTTTATTTTTAATAGCTCTGTATCACAAGCTGTCTTCCCAGAAGGTTGGAAGTACGCTCAGGTGATTCCACTGCCTAAAAAACCCACTCCTCAGTTATTCTCTGATTTTCGACCCATTTCTATCCTTCCCTTTCTATCCAAAGTTTTTGAACGTCTTGTCCTCAATCAATTGAATTGTTTCCTAGCCCGTCATTCTCTTTTCAATCCTTTTCAATCCGGCTTCCGTTCAGGACACAGCACTACGACTACTTTGCTTAAAATTACAGACGACATTCGTTCTGGAATGGAAGCTGGTCATGTCACGGTTTTAACACTATTGGACTTTAGTAATGCTTTTAATACTGTCAATTTTGATATTCTTTTGGCATTACTGCGCTCTCTTAACATATCTCCATCGGCAACTGAATGGTTCCACAGTTATCTTAGCGGACGCAAGCAGCGGGTTCGTCTGGAGGAGAGTATCTCTTCCTGGAGTCCCACGACTGCTGGTGTTCCGCAGGGCGGTGTCCTTTCTCCACTTCTCTTTGCTATTTTTATCAACTCTATCTCAAATAATTTATCTTCTTCCTATCACCTGTATGCAGACGACCTTCAAATTTACTGTCAGGCTCCTGTCACTGAATTGCATAATGCAGTCCGTGCTATAAACAATGATCTCTGTCGAATTGCAGAGTGGAGCAAATCCTATGGCCTCGATGTTAATCCCAACAAAAGTACCGCAATTATCGTGGGAAGTTCCAGGATGATTGCTAGAGTGGACTGGCAATTGCTGCCAAATATAAACTTTGCTGGCACCGATATTCCTTTTAGCTCGTCAGTGAAAAACTTGGGATTAATTTTTGATAATAATTTGAGTTGGCGACCTCAGTTAGAGGCCGTCAGTCGTAAATTATATGCTTCAGCAGCTGCGCTGAGAAGACTGCGTAATTTTTTACCCACTTCCACCAAAATTGCACTAACGCAATCTCTGTTGCTCCCTATTCTAGACTATGCCGACGTCTGCTATCTTGACATCACGGAGGAACAGCTTAATAAGCTTGAGCGTCTTCAAAATTTTTGTGTTTGATTCATATTTGGCCTACGCAAATATGATCACATATCTCAGTTTCGTTCTCAGCTCAAATGGCTTCCCATTCGTCTTCGCCGGAATACTCACATACTTACTCTGCTCTACAACATACTATTTAATCCTTCAGCCCCTCACTATCTTAAAGAACGTTTTAAGTTTCTTCATACATCAAACACGTTTTCCTTGAGGTCATCAGATAATCTTGGCCTTTATATTCCCGCACATAGTTCCACGTTCTATGACTCTTCCTTTACTGTTCAAGCAGCTCGTCTTTGGAACTCCCTCCCGGTTTCTATAAGGCGTGCACAATCCATTGGCGTCTTTAAGAATCTCGTAAGGGAATATTTTCTGTCAATTTAGGCGAGCAACGTATGGATGATGTATCCTACTAACTAGACGTTATGTATGTGTATTATATACGTATGTATGTATTTTTAATTTAGGTATATGTGTTTGTATGCTATGTATTTATGTGTATGTGTGTATATGTATGTATGTATACGTATGTATGTATATGTGAATATATATTTATCGTTTACACCGCCGCCTCTTACGCTTCCTTCCAGTCCTATCCATCCAAAGGTTGTCTGGAAGAGATCGCTCTGAGCGATAAGACCGCCCATTGTAACACTATTTTAAGTTTTCTCTTGTTATCTTATTATTTCAATGTGGTGTTATCAATAAAGTGTTTTGTATTGTATTGTATTGTATTAAATAAATACCCATAACTAAAGTCCACATGTTCGTATTAATCACACAAACATCTGGCCCTTCCGGGATTCGAATCCAGGACCATCGGTGTGAAAGGAAGGATCGCTACCGTTGCACCAAACGTCCTTCTCTTTTATTCCCAGTTAATCACTACATAGTATAAAACAAAGTCGCTTCCTCTGTCCCTATATCCCATTGTATGCTTAAATCTTTAAAATTACGCAACGGATTTTGATGCGGTTTTTTTAATAGATAGAGTAATTCAAGAGGAAGATTTATATGTATAATACATGCATAATATAGTAAAGCATTGCATCCGTGCGAAGCCGGGGAGGGTCGCTAGTTTACATAATATTAAGCTTATTTTCCATTAAGTGTTTATAGACATTTGGTAGCCAGAGGGCTAGTAATGTCGGCTAGTTATAGCCACGTGGAAACACGACTAAAAAGTCAAACCATCTTATTTACGAGTAGTTCTTACATTTTGTGCACATCACACATTTAATTAAACAATTTTTTAAAGATTTTTTACGCAAATTTTATATTTAATCCTGACGTTTCGTCTCCTTTACAGCAGCCGTGATCACAGGATGACTAAGGACTTAGTCTTAAATATATAACAGTTCAAATATTTCCTATTTTTATAGATTCTATTTGAATATATTGTAAAGGTTTTACTGGATTAATTTTATTTTATTTATTAATACACAGGAGAGATTACAATTATTATAAAGATAAGTACATATAAAATTACATAATAATAGTCCGAATTGCAATCCAAATGTTTGTGTAATTAGAGAAACCAAATAAAATTAACCTTCAACTAAATAGATAAGGTAACATAAACGTAAGTCTTTCTTCTTCTTCTTTCTGTCTTTTAATTAATTTTGTTTTATATTTAATCCTGACCTTTCGTCTCCTTTTACAGGAGCCGTGATCACAATATGTCATCCTGTGATAAAAATAATTAAAAAAAAAAACAAGGAAAAACGTGCCTTAGATCCGATAAAATTAGTAAATGACACCATCTTGATATTAATATGGCAAAGTTTTTTAATAAATTATGTCACCATTAAATACCTCAGTAGAAATTCGTACATATCAAAAAGAAACACTCCGCATGCATCTGGGCATCTATTTTAATATTCTTTTTTTCATTAAATCCTGTTGATTCGACTTATTTCAGAAGACATTTTCATAGGAGGATTAAAATATTACTTATCATAATTCTATTACTACCGTCTAATTTTAAACCAAGCACATTTCAAACTACTTTAAATGTAAAAACATAACAAAATACAATCAGATTTGTCTTATTTTAGTATTTAATTAATCTCTACCTTACTTAAATCTATAAAGAATGCCACCAGCTCGGAAATAGGGAGTCTCTTCCAAGAAAAATTAGCGAAAACCAAGTTATACTTTTTTATTAAATGAGCAGTGATGTGACTTATCTTAGATATATATCTTAGTATCTGAAATATAGATACAAGATACAAAATACGTATTTACATCTTGTATTTGAAATACTCTTTAAATTTTTTATTTTGTATCTTATATTTAGATACATTTTCCTGGTATCTTATTATTTTGAAGATACTTTGTTGCCTAAGATACTTTTACTATAATAAACTTCGCAGTTTTCTTTCCGAACGCAACTGAACGCAGCGCGTCGTTTATTTAAATAGTCGATATTGGAATTTTTGGCGGAAGTGCGAAGCGTCGCTTCAATGGTTTTGGTCTCTTGTTAAATTTTGTGTTGTGGTTGATATTAGTGTGTCATAATGGCGTGTTATTAACCACTGAGTGTTTCTGAATATGCATGAGTGTTGGCAAGTGTAACAAAACAGAATGGAAGGTGTCTTTTCGGGCTCTCTCAAGAAGGCCAGGAGGAGGTTTCAGTAAAACCCCACTTCTTTACTGAAACCTAGGAAATTACTCAACATAGAAGAAAGATTATACTTACTTGACACTGGCTAAATGCACAAATTGTGCAAGCCTTAAATAAAGAAAATAGTCGATATTGTCGGGAACTAAATGACAGATGGCGACACTATCTACAAATATCATCGGCTAAGATGCCCCACCCACCGTCACTCCTGTCGGTCCTGTCTGACCTCGGTCTTGGTATCTTGGCTATGCTGTACCTGGTAACTCATTCTGGAGGGGATCCGAAGTACGGTTTTAGCCCCTGGCCGACCGCAGTTGGTAGGGGGCGTAACTAGCGCGCTAGCCACGCGTGAAAGGCTGCACCGTCAACTCGCAAAAAATCCCGAAATGCTCCACCGTGCCAGTTGGCGACTGGACGGGAGGACACGGTGGCCATTTCGAGGGGGTTCGGGCGTCCCCGCAGTCTCCAGGTGAGTTCCCTTTTTTGGTCAGCTTAGCCCAAGAAAACTTCCATTGGTCGACTAAGTAGCGTCTCGACTAAAAATCCTACCCCCCAACATTCACCATCATGAAAAGAAGGAATAGGAAGAATTTTAAACAACGGCTGCACTTCCTTCCATTTAAAGTTCACCTTGCGAACAATAGAGGACTGCACTCAAATCTCCATACGGTCCATCACCATCTGAAGACCAAGAAGCACCTATTCTTCTTGACGGACGTCCCAAAATCCTGGAAGCTTGCTAATGTGCAACCAGTATCCAAAAAGGGTAGTCGTGCCGACCCATGCAATTACCGATCGATCGCCATCACTTCCATACTCTGTAAGGTTATGGAAAGAGTGCTGAACAACAAGTTGCTCTTATATCTAGAAGATAACGATCTCCTCACTGACCGTCAATATGGCTTTCGCCGAGGATGCTTAACTGGGGATCTTCTAGTTTATGTGACGCATTCCTGGGGCGAGGCTCTCGAGATGCACGGCGAAGCACTTGCCGTGTCACTTGACATCTCGAAGGTTTTTGACAGGGTCTGGCACGCAAGTCTGCTCCGCAAGCTTCCTGCGTACGGTATCCCCGCTGACTTTTGCAGTTGGATAGCCGATTTTATGACTGACTGATCGATCAGAGTAGTTGTCGATGGCTGCTCCTCTGACTCAGTGGCTATTGATGCCGGAGTTCCTCAGGGGTCTGTTCTTTCTGCGACGCTTTTCCTGCTACAAGTCAATGACTTGTTAATACAAGGAATTGTTGGGTGTGCAGATGACAGTACTGTTGTAGAGAGATACCTGTCTAGCGCAAAAGCCAGCGGTGATGACGTGATGTTGATGAGAGAGGCCATGGTTGAGCGACTATAACTCCGCCTCCAAAACACAAGCATATCTTTTCACGGCAAAACGGAGTTCCTTCCACCTCACTCCTACTTTCCGAGGTACATCTGTACCTGTGACCGACGGCCTCGAGCTTCTTGGCATGGAGTTGTCTTCAGACCTCAACTTCGGCGCCAACATCGAATCGAAAGGTTAAATTGCAGCCAAAAAGCTGGGCGTCCTAAATAAGGTCAAGCCATATTTCACGCCAGCCGGGACAGCTTTTAACTCCTTATAAAGCTTATGTCCGATCTTGCATGGAATATTGCAGCCACCTTTTGGATGGCTTAGCAAAATACCAACTTGCTGCACTGGACACGATTCAGTGCAGAGCTGAGAAGCTCGTCGGTGACAGCAAATTGATGAAGAGTAAGCTTCATACCTTAGCTTATCGCCGCAAAGTTGCCTGTCTGTCGGTGTTCTACAGATTGAACTTTGGAGAGTGTGCTCAAGGGCTGAATTTGCTCATACCGCCATCTCCTTTTTTCCATCGGACATCCAGACGCACTGCAGGCTACCACCCTTTCTTGGTTGCTTTTTCTACCTGTCGCACCAAGCGCTTTTCAACATCCTTTATAATGCGCACAGCAAAGGAGTGGAACTCCCTCCCTGCGTCTG
This sequence comes from Calamotropha paludella, assembly GCA_927399485.1. Classification (NCBI taxonomy): domain Eukaryota; kingdom Metazoa; phylum Arthropoda; class Insecta; order Lepidoptera; family Crambidae; genus Calamotropha; species Calamotropha paludella. The sequence goes on along the minus strand of OV656820.1, from coordinate 22,667,525 downwards.
TATTTCCGAGAACTTATAATCCGTCCATTTTCAAAGCCAGGGTGAATAGGCACCTTCTGGGTTAGCTCGTTTCGTTAAATACTTATCCTACAATAAAAAAATATTTCCCAAAAAATAACACCTGTTTGCCCCAGCTCTATCCCTGTGGAGCGACTCTTCTCCTGGCCTCATCGAAGGAAGAATTAGTTTTACTCAAATCTCAACTAAAACATAAAAAGTCTTAATTTTAATTACCTTCATATTTTGTCTTGTCACATTTGCGATCCTTGTTATCAACGCGATCTATTCGAAAATTGTTTTCTCGAACAAATAAACTTAAATTCTATTAAACGTTGTTTTCTTACAAAAGTATTTTATCTTTAAAAAGTATTTGAAAGATAGGTATTTTGTATCTAGTATTTCAGATACCTTTTTAGAAAATTATTTGTATCTGGTATCTGAAATGCTTTTTTTTAAAGTATCTTGCATCTTGTTTTTGAGATACTTTGTATAGGGTATCTTATACATCACTGTAAATGAGGTATCTTGAAGTTAGCCTATTCACTTTAAAAGCTAACTTCACGGTGTCGCTTCTTCGTTGCATATCGTGCGCAACTTCAGTTACATGAAAAAATTCACCGTCAAAGCGCCAAAAGGCGCACTTTTACTACACAGGTTATACGAATACATTTAATGTAATTTAAAAGCAATATTTTAACTGAAGCTACAAAGCTTAATAAAATATTTTAGATAACTAAACTGCCACCCATACGCTCATATTACTTTTGAGAAACGAAAAACGGTGCGTAATTCAAAGGTAACTTTAAAGATCAACCGCAAACAAAGCAGCGAAAAGGTGTTTTTGTCGTGTATTCATTAAAATGTGGCAAAGCAATTCTGGTCGGACCAATTACGATGCTTCGTGTTATATCATACGAAATTATTGGTTGTTTGGTATCTGACGACATAGATAAAAAAAGTGTAAGGTTTAATAAAAATCCAATCTCAACTAAGAAAATGTTATCTAAATAGAAATTAAACCAAATTACAAAGTTCACAGAGGTCTAGACGTTCATGCACCTTGCACTTTCTAATGAAAGTAACTCTAACAATAAACCTCCCTATAAAAAAAGAGTGCTACACATGTATATATCGTGGTGTAGTAGTAATACGTATTTCTTAATAAAACTTCCCTGTCACCTTTGACCGCGATAAACTCCGAAACTACTAAACCGATTTTGATAATAATTTTTCATTTTGCTGGATTTTTTCCGACTTAGGACATAGGATAGGTATCAATTTAATTTACAACACAGCAACGCGTGGTCGGATCAGCTAGTATATATATACTGTAATAAGAGAAAGTATCATTCATAAAATATTTTATCGTTGTACCTTCAACTTGTGGTTCTTTCAACTTCTTAACGCCGGCGTCAGAACTTAAATTTCCATACTTTTTCTTGTGTATATATTTGAACACAAGCTTTAAACAGTGTTGCCATAAACCTCTGTGAATTTATATACGCTGTTATAATAATAAAATGTAATATATCTTTAATACGTTACCCTGCGAGGATATTAAATGTCGCTTTCAAGGAAACATTGTTTGATAGTGGCAACAACTGTATCGATTTATACACTTCCCAAATTAACTTACTTTCAGTACATCCTGTATATAACTATCCTGCTCATAATTATTATACCGTTTATAAACGCACTTTATTTAGGACAGGAAGCGTGGGTTTCAACTAGATGTGGGTTAATTATACTCAAAGTCAAAATAAGGATACGCCAATTACGAGATGGAAACGTATTAACTATACTTTGAATAATAATTCATAAATAACATCTCGTCAAACACTGTTATTTTAGTATATCCTAATGTTTAGAAGATGAAAATATAATAACAATAATATTAATAATAATAAAAATATCTCTCACATTCACACCAATTAGCCTAAACGAAATAAAAGCACTGTAAGACTCGTGTTTTGGATACTAGAGTAACTTATTTATGTATCATAATAATATATGTATACATACATACATAATAAATAAATATTTCTTACAATTCACACCAATTAGTAAGCACTGTAAGGCTTGTGTTATGGATACTATGGTAACGGATAGATATACATAATAGATATGTAATATTTATAGAAACAGGTACAAATGCTCGAATTCACCATAAACACATCTGCCCTTTTCGGGATTCGAGCCCAGGACCAGCGGTGCGAAAGGCAGGATCGCTACCGTTGCACCAAACGGTCGTACATAATAAATACAAAAATAAGTAATATTCATAGAAATATATATATAAATGTCCGTGACTCGGCTACAAATGCTAGAATTCATCACACAAACATTCCGGACTCGAAACCAGGACTTTCGGTGCTAAAGGACCGCTACCGTTGCACTGTGGGACATCCATAGGTCATAAATCTTAAAAACCTGCTTTCTAGTTTTACATTTTATTCCTTGTCGTTACATTGGATAGTTGCGGTACCTTCTGAAACTATAAATAGGTCAGTAATTAGAGTGCGCCTTCATTATCTATTGTGCATTCAAAGAGAGCGCATCGCCAATCGTAAATACTGTTATCAGTGAGTCATTAAAAAGCGTGACGTCATTTGTTGTCATTGCGGGACCTGTGAGTGCTGTGTGTGTTTTTTCTGAAATGGATATCCAAGAACAGGGTATGTAATAATTAATATTTTTATTTTAATTGTATCTTAGTATATATTTTCTTTAGTATGTCATTGCTACGAGGCGACTTTTCTTGGAGTATTATATTTTAATATTCAAAGTTTGAATAAACTTTTAAATATGTTCCCACTCGCTCCGACTATGGAGGTATATTGCACCATAATCTTTAGACTTTCTTATCTTAGGAAAATTAAAACTTGGCTGCCCTTATCTGCCCTTTTGGCGATGACAAGGGTGCTACGGTTGCCAGATTATCTCGTAGCATTTGCTACGAAATTAGTTTATTTAGTCTAAGTGCTTTGTGTAGGTTTTGTGACTGAATTTTAACCGTTTTTTTTTTGTTTTAGGTAATTTATAGATATGCTCGTTTTCAAGAATGCATATTCTTGAAATATGGCTAACTGTCAATACCGATAATGACTCGGAAAAGTGTCGTCAAGTCCTACAAAGTTTGTTGACTACTCTGAACGATGCTGAGAACATTGATATTCATTATTTAGAGAAAATTGTTAATAATTTATGTAAAGCTATTGCTCGATTCTGGAAAAAATTTAATAGGGATAAAACCAAGCTTTTATATAAGAATTCCGATTGGTTTAATGTTATTGAAAAAATTCAACTTGTGAAAAACAATAAGCAATGTACTCCGTCTGAAACGTCGCCGTGTCATTCACGTGGTCGTCCTCGAAAACCTTTTACGCAATGTAGTAAAAGGACTAAACGTCGGAGAGTAGCTGATTTGTCAAAGTCTGATGATTCTACTGTGAGTGCTTTGCTTGATGTTTCAGACTGTTCATTCGATTCGTGTATATCTAGAGTTAGCACTGATGATGTCTTGTCACTTGTGACTGATGCTCAGTTGACAAAACATCAGTATTTATTAATTAAAAACTTTGTTAATAGTAAGATTTCTCCTAATGTATTACCATGTTACCAACAAATTACTAAAGCGAAACAGAGATGTTACCCTTCTAATATAACTGTTTCCGAGTCTTCAGCTGAAGTTGAATTACAAAGTCTTTTTGATCACACAGCTTCTCGAATCCTTGAATCTCAAAAAGAGGTCTTAGATCAGATTCCTGATGATTGTTTGTCTAATATCTCTTTACTTGGGAAATGGGGATTCGATGGCAGCACTGGACATAGTGAATACAAACAATTTTTTTCAGATTCAACTTTAGAAGATAGTAGTTTGTTTGTAACATCTTATGTACCCCTTCAAATTATTGTAAAATTAGCTGAAGATAATTGTAAAATTTTATGGAAAAATCCTCGACCCTCTTCCACTAGGTACTGCCGTCCTATTCGATTTCAATTTTTGAAAGAAAGCACAGCAGTGTCTTTGCAAAAGGAAGCTTATTTTAAGGATAAAATTGAAAGTTTGCAGCCTACTTTTATTCAGATCGACAATCGTGAATTGGTCGTTTCTCATAAGTTGCAGCTTTCAATGGTAGATGGTAAAATTTGTAGTGCTTTAAGTGAAACATCTACAAGTAGATGTTATATATGTAATGCTACCCCTAAAGAGATGAATAAAATAGACGAATGTTTACAAAAACCTGTAATAGAGAGTAGATACCAATTTGGATTATCACCACTACATTCTTGGATACGTTTCTTCGAATATTTTATTCATCTTTCATATAGATTAGACATAAAAAATGGCAAGTTAGGCTAGATAGTGATAAACAATTGTTATCAAATAAAAAACAATATGTACAGTCCCAGTTTAGGGAACGATTAGGTTTAATAGTTGACAAGCCGCTTAGTGGTGGAAGCGGGACGTCTAACGACGGAAACACGGCCAGGAAGTTTTTTTTGGAATCAGCTGTATCTGCTGAAATTACAGGTTTGAATAAGGATCTCATAGATCGTTGTTGTGTAATATTACAAACGTTATCTTCTGGACATAAAATTAATGAATGCAAGTTTAAAGACTATGCATTACAAACAGCATACAGCCTGGTCGAGGAATATCCGTGGTATAGTCTTCCTGCTTCTGTCCACAAGGTGCTCGTACATGGATCAGATATTATAAGTTATGCATTGTTATCTATAGGAGAACTTTCCGAAGAAGCTGCTGAAGCGACAAATAAGTATATCAAAATTTATAGACGAAGTCACACTCGAAAAATGTCACGTGAAGTTACCAATCAAGATTTAATACAACGACTATTATTACATTCAGATCCTTATATTACAAGTCTTCGGAAACTTCCCCCTAAAAAGAAAAATACTCTGTCACAAAGTGTAATAGAATTGTTACATGTTTAATATTGTTAGAATAAGAATAATTTATTTGTATTTTGTTAGTTGTTTTGTTTTTTTTTTGTATTTAATTAATTTTAATTTATTTATTTCTATTATTTTATTATAATTAAATAATGTTATCAATGTTTTGACTCTTATTTTATTTAAAATATATGTTTTACATTCCAATTTTTAAGTGTTTGTTCATGATAAATTTAGGTAAAAGTATGTTATTGTTTATATTTGTTTTTTACTGAAGTAAACGTTTTTTATTCCGTAAATACATGTACTTCTTTCTAAAATGAAAGACAAACATGTTCCTAAAACACTTTTACAACTATAAGTCACTAAAATAATACAATGTATTGATAGTAACAGGACTTTAACTATTTATGACCGCCCTTGTATGGAGCGTGTCCCTCCGTGCGTTGCACCGAACTATTGTCAAGATGATTTTGATAAATATACCGTATCAGTGCATATTAGAAACTAGTTTACTCGTTTATCAGCAGTAAACGAGTAAACCCATTTCATCAGCCATTTATATTCAACAATTTAACAGCAAACAGCGCTGTTATAAATTCCAAATGTTAAATTGGAGGCGACCGCAAAATGTGGCTTCCTGAATATCACTGACATTTGGCAAATTTATTACATTTTGCATTCATTGAAAAAGGTGATTTAGAATGACGCCCTAAAATGGTGGCATTAAAAACAGTACGAAAACTTTATAAGGGAAAAATCATAATATCCGGGTCGTTTTACTTTTCTACCGACAATGGTCTGTCCTTCGTCTTATTATGGCATCTCGTTAGAGTATTGATATTTACGGTTTTTTAATTCGGTTCGAATAAACGTCCATATTTTTTTTATCTATTAATATTATGTAATTTTTCATTTTCTCCAACCAACATATTAAATGTGGTTTCCATTGTTTATTACAACAACTTAATGTTAATTTATCGAAAAAAATAATAATTTTCAATTACTTCCTTCTTTGTATTATACAAAAATAATAATAATTCAGTGATAATAATTCAATTCAATTCATAAAAGTATGCAATTTTTCATCAATGTTTTCTTATGACGCTATCACGTAAAATTATAGTGCATAAACTGACATTACAGACAACCAATTTTTTTTCTTATAACATAATAAGTCAGTTATTAGCAAGTATTTGTAATCAGTAATACTACGAAAAAGTTAAGACGCGTACGGATTTACAAATACTGATCTCTTAAGTGAACTAAGCTAACAACCAGTTTCGTTATGTTAGCACCAAACTTGTGAAAAGAAGGCGGATTTCATTAACACTTACACACTTCTTTGTTTTATAAGTGCCTGAACTTTACCGCCCATTCTTGTGAGGCTAGTAATGGATTATCATACCTCTTACTAACCGCATGTTTGTAAGGGGACAACATTAGTACGTGATATGAACACAGATATTCTAAAAGCAAATGAATTGGTTACTATTTATTCGTAAATTCCATCCATTATAATAGATAAATATAGTACAGTAGAACACCGATTATCCGAACGCCGATTAACCGAATCGTAAATTATCCGAATCGGTCCTAAGCGTAATATAAAAAATTGAAACCAAGTAATTTTTGTTTTATTGTAACAAGCTGGAGTCCAGATATATTTCAACTGTTGTGGTCGCAAGCTAGAGGCAAGACACTACATGTTACTTACTCTGATCGAGATGTTCAAGTGAGCGTTATTGTAGAACTGTTTGTTAAACTTAATAAAGTTTATTCCATGTGTGACAGTTCGTTTATCTTTATTGCCAGTCTATGTCCGATTATCCGAATGGACCCTGGTCCCAATTAATTCGGATAATCGGCGTTCTACTGTATATTACTTATGAAAAGAATTTTTTGGTTCATAGCATAGCTTGACCAAATCAGAAGATTAATTGTTTAATGCATGGGTATTCAGTTTTATAGATATTATAGCTTTCTTTCTCACTACAAAAACACCAAAAGTGTTTTAATGCAATGATGGTAATAAACTAGTTTAATTATTTTTCATTCAGTTTGAATTAATAAGAGCTTCAGAGTTAAAAGAACATGTTGACACTGGCAATTTTATGTAGGAAAAAAAATATTTTTATAATTTATACTCTGAACGCCACACTAGTAATGATAAACATAGAGAGCTTTTAATCATGAAATCTTATTAATCTTGTTGAAGACTTATCTCCAATAGCAGATTTCGTTCGATGTAGCAAATTGGAATGCAAATTTATTCATAATAAAATTGGGTTAACATCAAAGATAAATTTAATCCCTACGTGCGTACTTATAATTAGACTTACCCTAATATTTTCCATACCCACGTATAAACATGTTTTAGAATACCCAATTTCATTATTCATAACAGTTTTACATATAATAATAGAATTAAAAACAAAAACTGGAACATTAATAATTAAATCATTACATATTTAAATATTATAAGTCTTTATAAAAAGCAAAAACTACAAAAAACCTTCTGAACTACAAGCTGACCCGGCCACGCGTTGCTGTGTTATAAATGTGAAACCTATCCTATCTTTTAAGTTTGTTGGAATAACAGATAGTTACGAAGTTTGATCAAAATCAGTTCAGTAGTTTCAGAGTTTATCCCGAACATACATCGTGACACGAGATTTTTCCAATCCTCGTCAAGAAATTAACTGATTTACGGATTATCTATTGGCTATTGTGGCTTAACATTATAGCTTAAACGATCATCAAACATTTTTGTTATTAAAAATAAGCCGATGGATAATAAAAAAAAGGTTTTGGCAACAATATATTAGACAGACGGTTGCGTAACTAAAAACCTCTAGCACGGAGCCTTGACACGCCCCATCTAAGTAGAAAATATGATGTAAGCAACGAAACGCACGGTTTCGGAGTTTTGGGACTCTTGGGCGGGGTTAGCTTTGATAATATCTCTTAGAGCCATTTTGTAATTAAAATCGTATTCATGAGCTTTCCGATTTCATACTTTATGAATACAATCTTCGACGCCATTTCTGAAGTTACTTTAATTCACACAATGCGACAGCCAAGGGAAACATCAAAGTCATTATTTTGCAATATTTATAAACTAGCGACCCGCCCCGGCTTCGCACGGATGCAAAGCTCTACTATATTATGCATGTATTATACATATAAACCTTCCTCTTGAATTACTCTATCTATTAAAAAAAACCGCATCAAAATCGGTTGCGTAGTTTTAAAGATTTAAGCATACATAGGGATATAGGGACAAAGAAAGCGTCTTTGTTTTATACTATGTAGTGATATACTAGGTGACAAAAAAAGAAACCTATCCTGTGTCCTAAGACGGAACAAATCCAGCAAAATGAAAGAAAGAATCATCAAAATCACTAGAGTAGTTTCGGAGTTCATCGCGGTCAAACACAAGGAATTTTTATATATAAAAAGAACTTGCAATAATCATATCAACACTTATGGCTAAACAGAGGCTATTTGGATTTACGTTATTTATAGTCTCCATGAGCGTGATCTCATCTTGAATCCTTGACATTTGGAAACAATGATTTTTATTGCATTTAATTAGAGAATATTTTTGATCGATGCAAGATCCTTGGAATTGTTTGTTCAAAAACATACTTTACATATTTCAAAATGCCAAGGCGTTACTTCCTATTAGAAAACACGAATACAGTGAAAATAAATACTAATGATATTTCCTATACAATTAAAAGGAAAACCTGTTTTAAGTATCATCCAAATTTTGGATACGTACACGAAATTAAAAAAAAATAATAAGTTAAAAAGATTAAGTTTACGGACCTACGAGAGATATTTGTGCGACCAAGTATACGACATGATCTTTAAAAAGAGTATGGATCTCTTTTGAGTGATTTTTATGACCGGAAGAACAACTTTACGCCCTAAGTTCATATCGCAAACTGGATCGTAGAAAACCCTGCTATCCGAGGATCCGAAATAGTTCAATCATGAAAAATCTTATCTCATATGTTCCATTTAAGCAACGTTTCGAGCATTTTACTCTCCCTTCGTGTATCGAAAACGCGTCAAAACACCATCAAAAAGTCGTATACTTTTTAATACAACTTCTGCCTCTCAAATTATACTTCAGCTTTATCGAAACAATAAAAGATACATTACAAAGTTGTGAAATCTCCAATATTTAAATAGCCAGCATTTAAAAGGTTGATTTAATGGAGTAAACACTAGTAACATCAGAGAAATGTAAAACGCGATGACGTGCATTTCAACAAGCATCACGTGCTGTCGAGAAAATGGCTGAACACGACAACAGTAGACACTGGAAATTCATCGCGACGTCAGGACTCGGAACAATACGATCCCTGTGATTTTATTAAGGCAGAGTGACTTCCATTGTCGGATTGGCTTTTAACTTAAAGAGTAAATAAGACGACATTGTTTAGCCAAATCAAGTTCAATCAGAGTATGTCTCAGTATTTACGAGTAAGATTTTTTTTATTAACAAAACGGCTGTACAAAGATGACAACACACAGAGACAGCCCCGGTCGTTGCTAATATGACGAGCACATACCGTCCTGTGGAAGCTCATTGTTTGTTCTGGTACGCCCGTTATTATTTTCTCTGCAAAGCTTTTTGCCGGTCACGTTCCAGCTGGCTTTTGTGTTTTTCTGTCTTATATTGTCATATGCTCATCAAATTTTCATAATCAGCAGTTGTTATAAGTTACGTTTTGATGTGTTTATCATATATAAGTGATTAAAAGGTATATCGATAAGAAATGAATCAATAATCATAGTGTCCTTTATAGTTGGACAGTAAAAAAGTAAAAAGAAAAGGGATATCAATATGAGCTTTTGAATATTTAAAGAATCCTATGAAAGATACTCGGATATTGCCCGCATAAACTGAACACGAAAGAAGCAATATTATAACCACGTACGAAATTTGTGGGTATTTTAATCGGAATATAATATATATTTAAACCAGGTAAGATATATAACTGTATAATACCAGTGTACCTTGTGTAAAAAAAAGAAATAATAACGAAATAAATTATATAAAAAAAATATTTTAAAAAATGTCCAAAGACTTATCGTAGCGCACGTGACCAACACCATTGTAGGTTCACCCGTGACACATCTTAAAGTAACCTTAATGTAAAGCTAATGTAAGAATTTTCGACGACTAAAATAATGCGTTACCGGTTTATGCCAAAAGTAAACGCCCCCAAACCAAAATCTTGGATACGCTTTTGGATAAAGATAACACGTAAAAATATAACGTTATTCTGAAGAATGAAAGAAAAACATTCTTATCTTGGAGAAATATTATTAGAAAAATTCCACTCAATTTTCCAATATATCAAAATAATGTGAAGTGTGCTAATGATAAAAAGAACACGACGTGACTAAACTATTAAACTAATTATAATTATTCATTTTACTTAGTAACACTTTTTAGCGATACAAAAATCACGTTTATTTTCATGTATTAATTTATTTAATCCTGACATTTTACATCCTTTCAAGAACCCTGTCCACAGAAAATTGTTTTATCGTAACTTACTCTTAAGACATACATGAAGAAATATTTTTATTTAACTCGTATATACGGCAAAAAACAATAGTTGTGAAGTTAGCGTAACAAGTGATATTAGATGAATCCCAAACGGTAAAGATAAATCATTGATATCGGAAATAGAATGAAGTAACGAATACACTTAAGCACCCCGCTATTGAGAAACTGGAATGTGGAAAGCGGCGTTGCTGAGTAGATTTGAGCCGGGGATTAACCACAGGCGCGTTTATTGGGGATTTAAAGCATTCATGGTAATCCATCCATCTATAGCAACGAAGCCGAAGGAAAAACCGTACGGATAATCTATTCTCACAAAATTCTTCTTCTTAGTTCGAATAAAACAACCAAAAAGTAAGGATACCTTACAACGTCACTGCAACGTGATTCTAGAGTTGGCTAATCGGCTATTTCATTTATATCAAATTTATTTAAACTTTGCATTTTTATTGAGAAACGTGTAATAAAATTTCTAGCAACTCTGTGATTTTACCCAGCGGCGAGTTGGTCGAACGGCAGTTATTACTTTCGAGACCAACAATGGTGATCTGGGTCGGCGTCCGCCATTAATGAAATAAGTAATAAACTGTAACACAATTCATATTAAAACATTCTTGTTATCAAACGCGCATTGTTCCGTTAATACAATTCGCTGTCTAATTTTGAAGAGAACAATGTGTAGTTATAAGTGTAGATCGGCGTTGATGGGCTTTCATTTATTACTATTCGTGGGATCGTAATGAAGACCATTTTCTATCGATAAAGCTTCTTATATTGTAATAAACCATTTTACTACACTCCGATAGCGGCAGTTAAGGAACTGGATAAAAGTCCAGTTAATGAGAATTTTGATTACAATAAATGTAAATTTGATCTGCAATTATGATATGCTCGAAGACATACATTAGACGGTCTACAGGTATTGTATAATCATCGTTTGATTAATCCCATCCCAACCGAATTGATTGGTGATAAGATTGCTTAGTAACAAAGCAATCAAGGAAATTGAGTAGGACGTTCGAGTATTATAATACAAAATACTATGTCTTAACAGTTATTTATAACGAGTCGATGAATGCTTCGAGAAAGTAGTCAAGTGTTGAAAACGCCACGTTTTACATAATCTTTATTATGTCGACATTAAATATATTCTTTCACTTACCAGGGTAGAAATCATGTGACTTGGACATCTTGACCCTGGCACCGGTATCCTTCTGCAGCTGGGCGATGGTCTCCCCACCCTTGCCGATGATGGCGCCAGCCACCATTGATGGCACCAGCACCTTGAAGTGGTACGTCGGCTCGACTGCTAAGCAAAATGGAACTGTTAATCGCGGGCTGATGAAATTCTGGAGTACTGTGTCATTGAATCGTTAGGTTTAACAATAATAAAAACTCTTAGTTAATTTCGAAACCGCAGGAAAGACTGACAATTTTTCGATTCAACATAGATTTTATTCAGTATTCTGATTGTTCATTTTGACAAAAATCATAAAAACACGTTTAATAATATTTTAGGAAACGAAAATCACTTTCAAATCTAGAAAACATATTTTACAAATGAATTTATCAGTAATTGCAATAGAGAACTAAAAAACACAGTACTCCATGATTTCAGAAGTTAATGGCGATTAAATGAATGAGGTTTTATGTGTGATAAATAAAAAGAAAAGATTTTTGTGACAAGTGACCAATTGTGAACCATAAAACCCCATAATGGAATATGGTAATTGAGATTCGCGAACAAAAGCAAAACAAGTTACAAATTGTTTCTGCGTTTGATCACTACTTAAACATAATACAGTCATGAGTCAGTGTGAAGTGCATGTTACGCGTAGCTACGTCCGTAGACCACACCTTCGGAGGCTGTGCTGATGTCAGTTTGAATGGTGGTGGCAATAGTTCGGCCAACGTCAAGGTTGCTACAAGCCAACGTTGGCAAACCAACGCAAATAGATACTCAGCCAATCATCGAATGAATCTTATTCTAGTCGTTTGATAATACTAACATAGTTACAAGTGATTGTCTAACACCTATATGCTAGCACTTGTTACGTGTTGACATATATTTATGTTTCTTTTATTTGATGGAACATTTACATGATTTTATTTATATGAATGTAATTGATGGTGGATATGTACAAAGCAGACTTTGACTTTTCATAATATGAAGCAGACCTTGTAAAAAGTCCATATATATAGCATCATCATGCATTTTATATTTGGTAATTGAAATTTTGAAAGTTGTAAGGCAGACTGGCAGACAAGTAATAGACGAACCATTAGAAGGAGCTAAGATTTGTAATAATAATTGCAATCTTTCGACATTTGTAGAAATATGATCGCATAAATGTCAACGAGAAATTGAATTTCCATAAATCAATAGACTGTTAAATGAAACAAAACAGCTTCCAACCAGTCATTAGTTGCATAAACCGATAAGACACAACACTTGTAAAAAAGATTATATCTTCCATTCAAACGACACAAATACAATTCAGAATTTAGAGATAATATAAATGCAGGACTAATGCGATCAGAAAGAGACTAAGATACATATGCAATAATAACGTTTGATACTAGAAACTAGCACAACGCCCACATCAATTGTGCGACAGAATGACTCGTGGCTGCATTTGACCTCGTTTTGAATAAAGCGTTCTGTTCACCTGTCGGTACTTTAAAGTACAAACTTAAGACCTGTAGCTATTCAGAAGTCGCTGCAACTTAATAACAATTAATAATTTTCGAACAAGAACAGTGACGAAATATAACAGTTTATTACAGATCGATGGGACGAATACGACTTGAGACAGAAGTCTTGATAGCGATAAAATCAATCCTGTTGACAAAAATCTTTGTAATCTCAAATATTGTAGTATTGGCAAGGACGTAACTAGCATAATCTAATGTACTTTAGACCAGAATTTTAGTGGGAAATCCTGAAAGCAGAGAGATTATATATTAATAAGAGAATAATTAGGTCTATCATTTAATATGGCGGCTCCACCTTCTTTAAATTTAGTAAGGGAAATAAGTTTAATTAATAGTTTATTAACTTGATCTTGATTATCAATATTTATATTAATATTAGTGTCATTATTAGAGTGGGTTATAGATTATAATCTATTCAACATTTAAAATATTATTAAGGAATTCATAGATTTTATACAGGGGTTTCTCGTGAATATTTATTATATTCTGCTCTTTAACCCAATATTTCAAAACTTTTCTTACGGATTGGTAAATTTAAGTATACTAGCTCGTCTCCGTATAAAAGACGTCGGCAACCGGAATAATGTGCTAATAAGCGCCGCTGCGCCACCTAGTCGTGACGTAAGTGCGCCACAATGCGCGTAACCTTGCAGCTATGTTTAGAAGAATACTCTATAAGGCATACTTACAACCTAACCGATGGCGGAGCCATATTTACGACTTTCGCCTATCATTGTTGTTTATGATAAAAAAGGATTTACAATGTTGAAACAAAAGAGTTTCAGAAGCTTTATTGTCCATAAAGTTTTCAAAGAAGTTTAAAGGTTTGCACGGTAATTTGGTATGGCTCAATCATTGCATTGTGAATATTACAAAAACAGGTAGATTAACCGAGTCGTTGCGGACGGGCACGTCTGGCGTGCCATCACTTTCTTTTGCGTGTGGCGCTAGCCACTGGAGCCGTGTCATTTTTAAATCGATGATAACTCCTTCAAATAAGGTTTTAGGGAATAAAACTATCTTCATTTTTCACGTAAATCAAGCTCGTAGCCTTCGTTTCTGGTCATTAAATGTAGCAACGAATCGGTTAACAAAAAAATGCACTGTCCTACAAGGAAAAAGGCAAGTCTCCTGACATTTGAAGCAGCTGGCCAATTGGGTCGTGCATCGGATTACGTCTCCCCCAAGAGAGATTTGTCAAAATGCCAGATTGGTTTTCAAATGAGAATAGCAATGTATATAACTTTATCAAAACAGTACTCAAGGAAATCAATTATAATGTTTTCTTTAATTTAAATGAGTACAAAAAATAATAAATAATGTTACCAACTAATAAGCCATAAGCTTTGGAGGATGGAAGCCAAATACAACAGGTTTTAATGTGTTGTAATTTAAAGCATTAAAACTCGATCACCCACCGATGAGCAGCCTTTGCGAAAATTCTTTATTCTTTGAAATCTAAATATATATTTTCAGTTGCTACAATGCAAGGCGATTTATGACAATCGAGTTATATAGGTAATAATTAAAAAACCACTGCAATATCGAGATCAAATATTGTATACTAAATACTTACAAGATATGTCCATGTTTTCCTTTATTTATTTATATTATGGTGACTATCGACTGTTTAACCCTAATATCAAGCTCATTCGCGCAACAAAAGATTCAGTTGTTGTAAATTCTTCAAGAGTTATTTAGTCAGCGTCTACAAAAACGAAAATACTGACCAGAAAGCCCCTATTTGTTCGGCAAACATATACAATCTTTATCAAACAGATAACTGGCTACTAATTCAATTAACTCTGATGAGACATTCCGGTTATTAACACAGTTCTTTTTGAATTCACCATTCTCATTGGCGGTTTTAACTTTTATCTGTTCCTCAATTTGTTCGATTGCTTCGATAAGAAAATGAATAAAGTCCTTTAACACTCCCAAAGAACTTTAAGTATCATCTCGGGTGGTTCAATTCTGACAAATTATTTTATCAAAGTCAAACTTCTTACAGAAGAATTTCCTCGGTCTTAATATAATTATCTTGAATTAGACAGCTTTTTTAACAAATTCTTATGAAAAATATAACAAAGAAAGAATAGAGAGAAAAGGATTAGAAGGAGAATTCATTCAGTCTCAGCATGTAACAAACATTCTAAGGTATTTTATAAAGAAAAAGTTTACTTTCTATTGCAACATATTATTAACTTAAAAACCATAACATTGTGATGGTGACCTTTCTTTGTCATAATGAAATACCATCATTCATAATATATTACATTATTTAGCATGTAAAAACTAAAACAACATTTACAGTGTCGCTCGGTAACGGTTAACGATTGTAACGCACATAGTTTGATGTGACTAAGAATTAGCTCAACTTACGATCAACAGATATCGAGTTAGTAAGAGTATAATAAATACATAGATTTTGAGTTATTATACAATGGCCTTGTTGGTGTTGATACATCCACTTATTACTTAGCATGCAAATACTATGTGAAAGAATTGTTAAGGGATACGTCTTATAATGTGCTAATACTGGTATTCCATGTATTAGATTTGTCTATTCTTTAAAATGCAACATCGGACAACCAGAATTACAAATAGGCGACACCGTTATATAGTAGATATACCAAAGAGTCCCACTAAACGTTTTAGTTCCAATTTTGTGATAAGTACCGCTAAAGAGTGGAATTCTTTGTGTGAATCTGTGTTTTCTGACGATATAGGGGTCTCCAAGTCACGAGTGAATAGGTATCCTCTAGGCAAGCGCGTCACATCCCTAGATCGCAGCGTCGCTTACCATCAGGCGAGATAGTGGTTAAGCGCCTACCTAACTATAAAAAGAAACTTTCCAATATCATCATCTGGACTGTCAAGGTCATATAATTTGTAGTTGTTCAAATTTGCCCTAAAGAATTTCACATTTAAGTCCAAATTCCCATAGCAGATAACACCTTTTATTTCTGAAATGTGTAACGCAGTCGGGTCGGCGTGTAACGTCCGCACAAGTGTACATAAATCACGCGTGATCAGATCGCCCGGGCCGCGGGTTATCGCTCAAAAAAACACCCATCACGACATCACACCGCCCGCATACATACCGAGCACGACCAAATCGATACTTGTTACCGATACAGTGTAAAATATTCGCCTGGATATTCGTTTCGGACCTCCTTCAAGATATCGATGCTATTAATACTTTTATATCATGGAAATCTTGGACTCGGCTTTGGTGTGCGAACAAAAAACCTACACATGCCGTAGCTTAGATCATTTCTCGTATAACTGTAACAATATTAGATCGTATAATTTGAATAGAAGTATAAGGTTTGTTGAATCTTTTACCAAATATCGTCGGACGGAAACAGTAGTGGGACATTTTAAACAATTACGCATATTTCCACAATATAGATAAAAATTATACAAATCAAGGCTCATAAAATGTAATTGTGTGAAAAAACAATAATTATCTCTTATTTTTTATTGCTAAGAACAACTCATTTGTAATGTTCCACTATTTTTCCGACGACATTTACTACATTTGGAATTAATGCGTTTTGTATTCAATAATGCCATCTTTAATGGGATTCCTTAGCGTAGCCGAAGCAATACATACTGTAGAATGTAGCACTTGCTTTAATGTCAACGATAAAAAGCAAGAAGAAACACAAAACTATGCTTTGAAATGATGTGTTGAATCGCAATAAAAAATAAATAATAAGGGTTTTGAAAATTAAGACCTCAGAGATAATGTCCTAGGTCGGAAAGCTCAAGACGGTATTAGCAGAACAATGAGTTTCGTAGTAGGACGCGAAGGGGGTGAGGGGACCGAGGGAGGAATCTGCGTTTTCGCTGCGGAAACAAGCTGTCATGGAAAACAGGCCGCGACGACAGCGTTATGTATGAGCTAGAAGAGTCAGGAAAAAGAAATGCCTATTGACAATTCCATTATACATGAACGTTATGTGAAAGCTTGTTCTATTCAGCGAGCTCTTTCGATTGTAGTTGCTTTTGAACCAATTATAATGCAGCAGGTTTCGTAATCAAGTTAATATTGAAATTACGTCGAACGGGGTTAACCAAAACGTTATTAAACGCGTAATTAACACGTCATCGAATCGGATAAGCGTGCGTTAATATATCAAGGTTTCTGATTTTTTATACAAAAATATTGATTTATGTTACGTGAGCTAAAGGTATTTTTTAGGCAGGGTAATGCTCAAAGTTTTACGACTATGCGGGAAACCGGAGGTATTTATATGTTTGATTCTCTTTCGTGTACCCCAATCAAACAAACAAGCGAAAACAACGAAAAAGAATGGAAGAAAATGACGCCTGAATGAATAAAGTCCATTCGATGACCACAATCAGAATTTATCTATGAAATGTTAGGTTGACGATGATGGATGTTGTCAATTTTGTTAATAGCACTACAATTCGATTTATTCATTAAATCAACAAGCTCTGCTAATAGTGAAAAGTAGAATACCTAAAATTTTGCGCTGAAATTAGCCCCACTAATTTGTTTTGACGGGCTAGACTCCACTGGCAATACATACACAGATCAATCATTTGTTTCAAGGAGTAATCCGATTTTAAATCATATACTGACTAACTATTATTAACCACCTGACTTTATCCAGAAAAAAATGGTACCTACATAAAATGTGTAAAAAACTTGAATTTAAAAAAAGGTCCATTACATTTCACTTAGTCCATTACGTATACATTTCTTTCCTTTACAAACAATTATGATAAAATACGAGCACTCTAGTTGCCAACACACCAAATGAAATTAGCGGGAAAATTATACCGCAAAATTTTAGGTATTCTACTTTTAGCAGGCAGCTAAGTGGGGCATAGTATTACAATTCCTAGAATTCCAAATTCGGTAAGGTATATAAATTACAAATAGTGAAGACAAAAGGTGTGACGTATTACAAATCACAGTCATCAAAATATATTTTACCTAAATTAGGAAAATGTTATATGGGAGACGCACAAAAACACTCCAGCGTTGATATAGGAATAAGAGAATACGGTGGCGAATAGTAGGTACTATTATGCTGGTCTTTTTAGATTACCACCACCAGGTATCATCCTTCCCTTCTACTCGACCACAATTCACGACTTTACTAACAACAACCTTCTTTACACAGGATAGGGAAGGGTCATATACAATATCCACGCATAATTATGACCCTCGTCTTTACCAGTTCCATTTTGAGAAGTCAATTTGTTCCAGCTGTTTAATACAAGTAATCCTGAACTAATGATACTCAGAGAGTATTTCCCCGATAGTCCAGTGACTAGCGGAACCTACTCGCTTAAAGCTAAAAATTAACTAACCTAACCTAATAATAATAACCCGGTAGAATCATCCGACTTAAGATTTAGATATTTCAGGTCACGTTCATTTATTTTTAAACAAACATATAAAAAACAGGACGACCCCATTCCGTAACGCGACTACGCACATTAGCATTACGTTCAAAAAATTTTCGATCATCAATATATAAAATTCAGGACATGATTCTATTTTCAAGTCTTCTTCGTTGTACATTACATTAGCAACATTCAATAAACTGAAAATGAAGCTTGACTTCCTAACAATAAAGTATATAGCCGATCGATCAACATGACATTTGTCGCCTTCTCAAAATTAAGTATGAAAGACCGTTTAATTTGAGGAAAATCATGAGAGAACGAATTCTTGCCAATTGTAAGAAAAGGTAATAATACAATTTGCCTCTCAGAGCCAATACTAATAATACCATTTATTGGTTGTAACGGGCCGTCCAAAGTTGAATAAAGACGTTAAACAATTTCCCGTCTTTTGGTTGTCATAGCCACCTGGCTGACACAGCGGGATTTAATGAAGCTTTTGGAAATAGTACATAAAACTGTTCTTTATTGGTATTATAAAGACGTGAGCAAAATATTTAACTTTATCAACGCAAAGTTACATTACTTATATTTTTTAATTATAAGGCGATTCAGACATAAGAGTCATCGTTTGAAATTTAATTAATTCCAATATATAATTTATTCCTGCGTCTGTATTTCCGAGAATATATAATCCGTCCATTTTCTAAGCCAGGGAGAATTTTTGATTAGTTCGTTCCATCGCGGATCTTGTCTTGGCCCCCGGGCTTGATTGAGATCAAGAGCAAACCCATTCAAAATAAAAATAAAATAAAATTTGTACAATTCTTTATATTAAACTCTCTAGTTTTATTTTCAATACGAACAGTCGTTGGTCAAATAAGCGTTTGTATCGCTACACTGTATAACTAGCTGTAATATAAGATATATACAATTAGAAACTCTAAGCTGATTTTAATTAAGGTTAATTATTTAGTGACAGTATCATTACTGGAACGCCATTGAATCGATGAAGAAGCTCTGCAGAAAGTAATACTGTGTATCTGATCTAAAATGTATAATGATAACAAATTAGGAATCTGATTCCAATATAGAATATCCCTTATAAATGGCTTGAAAAAGCTCTTTATGGAAGTGCAATAGTATATTACCAACCAGGTGGCAGCAGCAGTAAACAAAGTAGTTTAACCACAATTGAGTGAAGTAGAAACGGTTGAGAATGAACAATGAACAACAAACCGTTGTCTGGTCATAATGCTCAGTCGCTTAATTCTTAAGCTGAGCAATAAAGTTGGTACTAAATGTTCTGGCTAGATGTTGATAAATTATTTAGATTAACAGTCTTCACGACTCTGGACCTTGATGCATTATTTATATAGAATCTTAAAAATAATCCAAGCTTAAAAAGATTTCACAAAGAAAAATTGACTACAAACGATCACGTTAAGTGAAGGGACCGCAAGTATAATTTGAATAGTCGATTGGTTTTTAAAGGTGGACTATCAAAATTGAATTTGTTGTACATTACTTTTATTTCCTGTTAAGTGGAGTTTAGTTAACAAAGCAATGTGATGAGAAGCTGGCGGAATTAAATAACTAAATATAGGCTTGAATAAATCCCTAATATTGTGGAACTACCACAAACTGACATTGTTTTCGATCGATATACCTGGTTTAAAATCGATGCCAACTCTGTCTTTCTTTTTTCAAATAAAACTAATCTAGAAATTTAAGCAGAAAATTGTTTGAAAAAAAAATAGATTTCATTTTTGTATACGTTGATGTGCCGCCGTCGATTGTACGTTTGTATATAACTAAAGAATTTTTATGGCGTGAAGGGTCAAGTAAAAAGACTTTTTATATTAAGTCGGATCGGACGTCAGATCAAACATTATTACAGTTATTTGAAAAAAAACAGTCCGTTTGATATTAATCTTTTGATTGTCAGCATCGATCGTACAAAAAATCGTTTTTAAAGAAAAAATATAAGTTTCATATAGGTATGATAGAATATTTGTAGGGCTCTCCAAACTTCAAGCTTTATCCTTACATCAAGCATCAGATCACTTCAATTTGCAACTCCACGAATGTGAACAGGCAGCTTTTACGATCCTCGCGCTTATATTATTTCACGTTTGCTTCATCGCTAACAATGTTTACCGTGGTCCCTATTGTATCGATGTTTACTTAAGACAACTTTGTTTTTCCTTCTTAGAATTGATTAATATCTAAACGATTCTCGAAAGTTATTGGGAATAACAAAATATCTACCAAGAAATCAAATTACAAAACTTCTAAATTTATTTACTTTGAATTCACAATTTACAAAAACGACCGGTTCATATCTGCTTTGCCGAGTTAAAATCAATCAAACATAAATTGGAATCGAGCCAAAAAAAAAATCAAATTTTATACTCAATTCACAATTGAATTTGGGAAAACAGTATTTGTGATAATAACGGGAAAGACTTTTATCAACAAAGTTTTTTACATATTATACTCACAAATATTTATGTAATTCTCCCAAAACTAACGTTGTGTAGATGAATCAAAAACATACTTGTGATAACATCACGTAATTTAACAAGCATCTCGACCTCCTTTGGGAGCTTTCATCCACTTCGTTATCTTTCCACGATGTCATCTAGATAACTATTTGGGGAAGGGAAATATATTGCGACATCCTTTAAATTTGACATGTCTCCAGTTTAAACACGATCTGCTCATATTTCTGCAGTGCAATATACTTCTTCAAATTCAAAATAGAAAAGCAAATACTATGCAATAATATACAGTAAAACTGTGGAACATCTGATACTGATAGTAAGCAAAAGCTAACTCGAACTATTATCGTGAATTAAAATTATATTGTGACTTTAGTAAACAATAATACGTATAAAACTTCAAACATCAAACAAAATTGTGCAAAACGTTGATGAAGTAAAAATACTTGGTTTATATATGGTAAGTTTATCTATAGAGAACGTTATTTTATTTTAAAGTAAGTAATTTTAAAGTAACCAACAAAACCAAAAAATACGCGGAAAGTTAATTTGAAATCTTATTCAAAATTTGCAAGAACTCAATATAGACTTATTGAAAGACTATTTACATATTCTTAACCAACACAACACCATTTGTGCTGTTCGGTGCAAGGAGATTCCCTGACTTGAGGCCGTTCGGACTAATGGCACTTTTTTTTTTTTTTTAGGCACTGGTGCAGCCAATCTGACATAAATCAGACTTCTGCGAGGAAACTCTCGCCAGCTATCCCGTTTAAAGGTTAAATCAATGCTTTCAAGTAAAGCACTGTTTAGTTTTATACTTTACGCAAGAAATATGTTTAAAATAGCGTTTTCACTCTATATTTGAGAATGCACTATTCATACTTTTTGGAACTTCACAAAAACAGGCTATAACGTTGTTCAACGAAACGAAAAACACGAAAGAACGACAATATCTCAGAGGCATAAATGCCGAATTACAGACAACCTATCACAGACGACAGTATTATTTTTTAAGAGTCCAACCTTGCAATTTTATTTCAATAACTACAAAATATTAACCTAAATATTCCTATCATAAACTCTGTATTAGATAAACTGAAAATAGTTATTAAATAATCTGTGATTCTTTCTCTTGAACATAAAATGTTGTAAAGAACTTTATTACAAATATAAATATCAGTCCATATTAAATTTATTTGTGAATGCATCACATTTGCGTCACGTTACCCATATGCCCAAATAGTTGTATAGGAGTTTTAATTAAAATATATGCTACGGTAAAGTGAAATATTTCATAAGTCATATATCATAATCAGTAATTCATATATCGCAGTTGGGCATGATATATGACATATGAATATGACACATTCAACACGCGCCATGAGCCTACTGAACGAGTCGGTAATAAATGATGGAATGCCGCGTACAAAAATAATTAATATGAAGGAAAATTCATTATATCTGGAAACTGTTGACATTGTAGCCACTTACAACCATCGATTCTTAGCGCAACACAAGTACCCAGCGATGTCACCTTAACCTGGTGTTGTGAGCCCACGTCCGTAATACATCGGTGAGGATCGACCTCGATTCGCTTGGATTAATGCTTTACATATCAAGCGATGGGTTACGACCGTCTTTAGTTGCGAATAACGAGTGATAAAAAATATATATTAGAGAACATCACATACATTGTTATAGAGAAAAGCCAATAGAGAAAAGTTCCCTTTTCTAAATTGACCCGGCCAACGCGAGACTTCAGAGTGTCATCAACCATGTGGCATCAACCATCAACCATGAATACCGGTATGCAAGCCACTTACCGACGGAGGATGTCAGCTAAGAAAAACAGCATCAGCTAACAGTATAAAGGTAAATATGAAACGATGTCTGACGCAAAGGCTATACCTACGTAGGAAACCTGAAACACGCTTGGAAAGTTATTAAGAATTTAAATATGAGCTAAATACACGATCCTTACGCAGAATGCCCGCGATGCCCGAGCACAGATAGTTAGCTCGGCGCAAGAATTTCCCTTTTCGTTGAATTGACAACAAAAGTATCCTGTTCCCACCATTTCATATAGTATATCATTTCAATGGCCGCCGCAAAGTGTACAAAGCGTTCATACAAGTGAAAAGCAATATGTATTTTCTAATATTTAAGTAATACTAGCGGAAATTGCACTTCAGTCAATTTCCGTTTATTTGTATTAAAAATAAGCGGGTCACTTCCGGACCCCGCTATGGGGTTAGTGTGTGTCTATAAGTTATTTTCTTATAATAGAATGACAATATAAAGAGTTATAAAAACGATCCCATTATTTTTTAATAAAATCGTTCTCATATATTAAGTTTTCAGGACAGAATTTATTGGCTTAGCTTACGTAAATCCCAGATATTGGAATAATTTTCCGCTACCCAAAAAAAATATCCTATAATATGAATACATAACAACCGATTTAAATTTATTTATTTTAAACGGACATTGGGATATTAAACTTTATTTTGATATAAATACAGGAACCGTTTATAAACCCTAGACATGAAAATCTAAATCTTTCTGACCTCCGACGCCATCTGAAAATATACGCAGCTGTTTGTCTGCAGCAATTTGTAGAGCTGGAGTCTGCCATGCCACCACATTGCCAAATTACTGGTGCTTTTAGGATTGTTATTTGTGTATTTTTATGTTTGTCGATTTTATTCCTTTTAGGTGTTGTTATCTTTGTTTGCAATTGTGTGTTCAATAAATATATATTTCTTTCTTGGAATTGTGCTAATGAGTTAGTATAAAAATATTTTCACATTCTGTATGTTCACTTGCTAAAAATCATGCAACACAGCCGTCTACTTGACTACCTGTGTAATAATTAGCAACGGAGACTCCAACGTGCTCTTGTTTCAGACTATGAATTGCGTATAGCCTTTAACACTTTTAGTGCAAAGCCTATTAAAATTACTTATTATGAATCTCTTGTTCAAGAATATCATCGGTGCGACAAAATATGTAAGACGTGTAATACAAGAAACGAAATTTGAGTTGCATGTACAGTGCAATATACAAAATTTAAAACTTCTCCATTCTATTATAAACTTTGAGTTAAACACATAGCGTTCAATATCAATCGAGACAAATTTACAGTTTTTCATAAAAGCACGGAATCTTGTTATAAAACTATAGGTATAGCAGTCGAAGACGACGATGAAATTCAAGTAATTTACTGCAAATTCTGTGATAATAATAGGGAAATCTTCAGAATTTATGACAATGATAATTCTTTCATCGATTGGGTCCGAATCATAGAAAACATACCAGCTCATAACATAGAAATGAAAGGAGAGGGGCTTTTTCATGGTTTGGATAAAGGCGTGAAGTAATCTCGTTTAATTAATAATAATTAATTTATTTTAATGTAAGTTGCTATAAGTTAGTTCGGTTTTCTGAAACTTAAGGGTAATTAATAATAATTTAGTTTGTTTCAAATAGAAGCCTTAAGAATATTTTTTTATATAAGAAAAGAATATGTAGATACTAAGGAATTTTGTTTTCACGTTTAAACATTCAAATTACACTAGGTATTTACCAAGTGATGTGCTTCGACGTTTAAACTTATACCACAGTGATAATATGTGCAGAGCTCAAAGGCACTGAAGACTTTACAACGACCAATTACGGAAACGACGCAGTAACCCGACAGCTTTAGCTACTTGGGTTCAGAACAATGTATGAGATTTTGCCTAAATATTTATCTCTTTATAGTAAATAACTAGGCGCTTCACCACTTTCTTGCCTGGTGGTAAGCGACGATGCAATCTAGGATGTGACGCGGTTACCCAGAAGATACTTATTCACTTGTGACTTGAAAACCCCTCAATTGCATTTGACAGGAAACACTCCAAGACTCAGGCAAAGAGTTCAACTCCTTGGTGGTACGTATCAAAAAATTGGAACCTAACCTAGCCAATTAGGTGTTTTGTAGCATTAGAACTAGAAATAGCTTGAAAGTTTGGAATGAGACTGTAGCCAACAAATAAAAACATAAAATCAATTTATTTGCGTAAGTTGCAAGTTGTTTCGCGCGTGAATAGTAAGCAGGGTATGACCCAACTAAAACTTCTGGGATGTACCCTCATGTGTTTCTGTTGGTCCAGCGTCGTCGGATAATATTATTTTCGATGAGATATGTTTTATTATAGTTTTACAAGTTTAACTTTAGATGGATTTCTGGAACAAGAAATAACTTTTAAGGCAATGTCCGGAATTTCAATTAATAAAAGTTTTTTTTGGGTAGTTTACAGAATAACTTGTGTTCAGACTCGTCGCTAAGGAATGAATTTTTATTTTATTATATTTGTTTCCTATTATTGATAACGCAATCAACACTTTTATGGATACTACACCTTATGAAGGCGGCAGTTGGTGCTTTTAAGAGCATGCCAATAATATTGATCAATCAATAACAAATCATTCACGTAACAAAACTTTACACATCTTAGCACTCCATGAGTCCATATGGGCTGAACGATAAATATTGCTAAGTAAGTTAGTAAGTTTAGTTTCACCGTAAGTTACTATTATTTTATAAATGGATTAAATAAATTGATTTTATATAATCGATTTTTTACACCGACATTTCTTAAAAATTCTCAGAACGGTCGAATCCGTTGAAACGTGGTTGTCTACCAATTAGTTAATGCTCAGCCGGAAATAGTGAAACGAAAGGTCAAATGTTTGTCGCAGATTAAACAACCTTTATCCGCAGCGATAGAATCTGAATCGTGACCGTACAGTTTGCGTAATAGTCGTGGATTTTAACCGTGGTTAAAAAACGAAAGTATGCCATCATAACACTCAACATCCCACGAGCTGATGTGCGTGTGCGCCGATCGAAATCACTACCAGGGTTGTAAACTTTTTAAATCTATAGACAGTACAATAACAATAAAAAGTTAAGAAGTAAATAGAAAAACGGTACAGACACGGGGTCATTATAAGTTAAGTTTCCCAAGAAGAAGAAAATCAGAGACCTCATAATGTACAAAGAAATTATTAAAATTCACGCTTTTTATATTTTAGTTACAGGATATATACAACACAAGTTACAGGGGTTATAACCATGTTTCTTTTTTATTTGGGGGTTCTGATATTTCGGCGTGATCAGTCTCAAAAATGAAAAAAATAAACATGGCAACTATTTCGATTTATTTATACTGAAATGATCCTATTAAACTCATCCGTTGAGATAGCGAAAAGATAAACGAATAACACGGTGGTTAAATCATCCAATTGCCTAGGGTTTGCGGCGCCTTGCCCAGTTTAGCAGAAGTTATTTTGGGTCCCGAATCGCGAATTTTTTCAATACATTTTTTTTCAATAATTGAGAGGTCAAAAGCGTGTGTGCTCATGGTTTATTAATTTTACAAAATGATGTATAACGATTACTAACTATAAAAGCAAAAATGAAAGCTGCAAAACGTACTTTCGAAATCTTAATATTTTAACAATATCTAGTACATATTTATATATTGGAAATATGTAAATTAATCAAAAAGCAAATACACTTGTATGTATACAAAAATAATTTTAACCTAGTTATCTCTTAATAAAGGCACCCTCCGGGGCCATAATATACATTGTCAATAAAGGTTAATAATAAATTACCGAAATATTTAAAAACTAAGACCAATACGTTCAAATGCTACAATAACTTTGAAGAATATTTTAAAGATAATTTTTTAATGAAATGTCTGTCTCTCTCTTTTCCTTGTTGCTATCCCTATCAAGGTACTTAAGATTGTTTAATGCCATTTGCATATTAGAAATGTATTGAAACGCCTATCTAAACCTCATGTAATGCAATTGTAAGAAAATAAATAAAAAAAGTAATTAATTTTTGACGACCGTTTGGTGCAACGGTTGCGATCCTGCCTTTCGCACCAGCGACCCTGGGCTCGAAGCAGTACCTTACCTTACCTATTGTACCTTAATCATGGGTATTTATATATATTTCTAAAATATTATATAGTTTTGTATTAAACATTACCACAATATCCATAACACAAGTCTTAACAGTGCTTACTTTGGGATAGGCGAATAGATTTGAATATTACAATATTATTAGTATCTATATCGCATGTAATGCAATTGTAAGAAAATAAAAAAAAATATTGATAGGATTGACAACCCTTGCAATACCGTGATGGACGTGTACTTTTGTGAGTAGGTACTGGCATCCATTAGACATTCGCTCGCACGTGTTGCTAATTATAATGTTAAATAGTTGCCATATACAGATTGCGCGTGCATCCACTCCAAATCTAATGCAATGTGCAATGGTCTCTCTATGTTGGGCCTACCATAATATTATATTTCTAAATATTTTACTAATAAAACAACGGAAAATTTAGACAAACTATTTCCCATTTTTTTGTCCGTTTTGAGTTTTTTTATAGTCATTTCAATAAATTTCAATTCAATTAAATTATTTTATAATTTAAATAGAATACGGAAACTTATGAAAATCTAATAAAAACAAATTATATTAAAAAAAAAAGTTTTTCTGGATTGTCCAACAAATTATTACCAAATACTGTAGAAACTCGTAAATACCAAGTATTTTTATGTTTTTACTTTAAGCATACTTAATCTGTATAAAGTCATTAAATAAAATAAAAACCCGATACTATCCTGAACCATTACCAGAAGATTTATTATTTAAGAATAAACTGAAACACACTAGTCACATACTATATTTTAAAAACTGCAATGTATTTTTTTCATATTGTGAGAGAAAAATAAAAATAATTTATAATCGTTTAAATTCCCCTTATTTAAATTAAAATTTTACTTATAGTAAAAAACCTTACCCTATATGGACGCCTCAAGAGGCTGAACGTACACACTTTTATCTAAATTAAGCAAACAAACTGATTGATTGATCGACCGATTTATTGAGTAAAAACATGGCATTAATTAAAATTAAAATAATTCAACTTGTGTCATTTCTTGCCTGACTGATCGACTAAAACGACCTCATTAAAGCTTCAAATGCATATTATATCGTTAACAAGTTGACAAGGTGAGTTTTAATTAGGTCAGTAATGATTTTAATTCAACGAGCGGCTTCAGCTTCAGCAGGCCTTGCTCAGGCATCGGTGGAAATTGATTTAGATTTGAATTGAACAAACAGTCGACTACGAACACCATGACCCAATGGGTATAGCAGGGTTGGTAATAAGCAGTATTTTATTTGCAACAACAAAAAAGAAAAAAGTTTTTTTTAAGGTTTTTGCGTTTGCAACACTTATGTATATATCATGCAGGAAATATTTCATAAGGTACGTTTCATTAAAATATAAATGGTGTTGCTTTATTTTATTAAACATTACAGTCAAACAAAATTTTAAGAGAAAGGATGTGATTACTATGTCCTATATTTGTTTTTAATCGAATAAAAAACATACATTAAAGTTCTATATGTTTAATTTTTCACAAATTTAAAATTACAATAAAAAACATTTATTTCAGACCAAAGACCCATATTATGTCTCTTTAAATATACTTTTAGGAATTTAAATATTAGATTGATTGGCTGTATGCATCAACAAATGAATATTGAATTAATTTTTAAAGGCCCATGGATCAGCTTCATTGGCGCAATGTCTGTTACGCCATAACTTCCCGAGTTCTTAACCGATTTTAATATTTATTGTGTGGACTCGAATCAACAGGTTTAGGACCAGATTATTTTGCGACTCCAGCGAATTTTGAAATTTGCAAAAATTCCCATCAAAACAATTTTTTTTTTTCTTTTTTAGGTATTACGCTTCGCTCTAATATATGGTGCTAGCGTAGCTTTATGCTTAGCGACTGCATCGCCTAGTAAAAATATAAAAACTAAATCAATCTTGCAATGGCATTTACTGTTTGTTGATAGCACAACCCTAGCCGTCAACAAAGGAGCCGCTTTACCTCCATTAAGTTAGTGTATACAACCGAGAGTACGGCTGAGTAGAAACAAGAAGAGGGCTTCTAATCAACACAAACATCGCAGATTATTTCAGGCTTTTGGCGGGAATACCATTCGATTATCAATTGTCAACATTTATAAAGAAACTAGCTGACTCGGCCACACGTTGCTGTTGCTCAGTAATAATATATAATACAATATTATTTTACTATACATTAAAATCCTATGTCCTAAGTTGGAATAAATCCAGCAAAATGAAAAAAATCGAGTCACAGTGTTTGACCGCAATAAACTCCGAAACTACTTTACCGATTTTGAGGATTCTTTTTTCATCTTGCTGGATTTGATTAGACTTAGAGTTAGGAAAGGTTTCATCTCAATTTATAACACAGCAACGCGTGGTCGGGTCAGCTAGTAGCATATACATATAAAAATATATATAGCCGTGTGGCCTCCGACAGAGATACCCACCAATTTTAAACACATAAAGGGCGACTAATGATACTACAGGCAACCGTAGACCATAAAACTGGCAACGTTTTCCGAATTATCATTCTTCTGCGATCTTCAACGCGCCCACCAAGAGTGGGGATAATCTACCCCAATATTTTTGGGGAGGGTATCATCCAGCGTCTTTCGTCCTTTACATTTTTCGCCTGAGATGAAATGTAGAGAATACGAGATAGCCGCGTACACTTAGGAAGAAGGGATTGATAAATGTAAAGTCGAGAGTAATCTAAAAAACACTAAAGGAGGGGTTTTCGGCCCCTTTCATTTATGACCTAAAAAATAAAAAAAATTATCTACTGTATGGACTAACAAATCGATTCCACCCCAAACAGAACCACCTCCAACTCCCCTCCCCTTTTCCACCCCCCCAAGAAGCAGAATAATCATACATGACTTAATGCATAAAAAAAAATATTTTTTTAGCTCAAAAATAATATACCTTTCAAAAATCTGTACTCTAAGTAGCTCCGCAAAAATTTTTTTTTATGTATTAAGTCGTATATGATTATTCTGCTTCTTGGGGGGGTGGGAGGTGGGAGGGGGATTGGGTGTGGTTCCGATTGGGGTGGAATCGATTTGTTAGTCCATATAGTAGATAAAACATTTTTTTTTTAATGGTCGGTCAAAAATGAAAGGAGCCGAAAACCCGCCTTATTGACCCTCCTCCTTTATTAACAAATTACGTAAAACAATGGTAAACTATGGTTATATTAAAAAAGAGACATAAAATTAAAATGGAATGGTTTTGGGATGTGTGACTAAATGGATGAAAAAACTATAATTATGTTAAATGCCGCGCGATGCATCAAACTTTAGTGCAATTCATACGCAGCGCGCGGAAGTCCAATGTACGTGTCTCGTACAGAGCACATGACTTGAGAACAAATGCACACATGTATCTGCCAGGATTTGATTCCGGTACCTTTAACGCAAAAACAGTATTACTACCTTACTTATAGTTAGTCCAATCTATCAACAACTGTTGCAAAACATAAAATGTAATTTATAAGATATAAAATACGTGTGTAAAACACAACCACGCCTCCGAGCCCTCAGATGGGATACGAACCCACGACCTTTCGCAATCCGGGCGACTGCTCTGACCGCTGAGCTACCGAGACGCTGGCAAACGTGTCGAATTTTACAAACGTATTCCAACTTCTACTATGAGCTAGTATCGTTCCACCAATGTTGAACGCTAACTACCTTCAACATTGAAAGTAATATTTTTACAAATATTAAACAATCAATTAAGCTGGAACCAGCTATAATTATGTTTTTTATTTAATTTTTTGCATTCACAATGCAATATTTGTGTGTATTGCAAGGTATAAAATGGCCCCTCCATCCCATCTGAGGGCTCGGAGGCGTGGTTGTTTTTTACACACGTATTTTATATCTTATAGAAATATTGCATTGTGAATGCAAAAAATTAAATAAAAAACAATGTAATTTATAGTTTCTCGCTGTACATCAATTAAATTAATTCATTACGCATCACATTCAACGAATATATTTGTATCGGCCATCAATAACTCAACAGTCGTCACCACAGTAACTTTAAGAGTACGTATAATAAACTGTTAACATTTTGTACCGAGAAGCAGAAAGAAATTCGGCATGGACTGTTTTTCAACACCCTATAAGTAAGTGTTATAAACACATGTATTACTTGGTCGGATTTAATTGTAAATAGGTATGCGCTTGGCTGATATCTCGCCTTATGGTAAGCGACGATGCGATCTAGGTATGTGACGTGCTTGCTTTGAGGATACCTATTCACTCGTGACTCGAAGACCCCTAAATTGTATTTGTCAGGAACCACAGATAAAGAGTTCCACTCCTTAGCGGTACGTATTACAAAATTGAAACCAAAACGCTTAGTGCGACTTTTTGGTGTATGAACCATATAAAGGTGGCGGCTATTTGAATCTAAAAAAGCTCTTCCTATAACAATAAGACGTTAAAATATTATTAATACAATATTAACTTTGAACGGAATATATAGTCAGTGTTAAGATATAGAGCGTGTACAAAAGAAAAGGGGCAAGCGGAAGTTTAGGGGTCACTAGGGCTACCCGAATCACCCTTATGTAACTTACATCATAAATGTCTAGGAATCAAGCACTTTTTTGCAAGATGCTAAAATACGCGAATTTTAATTGTATTTTCAACTAGCTGACCTAGCCACGCGTTGCTGTGGCACAGTTATTTTAATTTTTTTTAATAACATTTTTTTCTAAAATAAAAGTTGCCTAAGTTACTCCTTATTACATCAGCCATCTGCTTATAAAAGTTCCGTCAAAATCGGTCTAGCCATTTCAGAGATTAGCCGGAACAAACAGACAGACAGACAGACAAAAATTGTAAAAAATGTTATTTTGGTGTATGTACCGTATATATATTCATATACATGTAGTAAAAAACGATTATTTCAATATTACAAACAGACACTCCAATTTTATTTATATGTATAGATAACTCCAATGGATATGTCACAAAAAAAATATGTTTCAATTTATGGTTTAAGATATAAAATACGCGTGTAAAAAACAACTACTCCTCCGAGCCGGTTCGAACCAACGACCTTTCGCTATACGGACGAGTGCTCTGACCGCTGAGCTACCGAGACGCTGGCAAACGTAGGAAAAAAATAAGATGCAATCAATTTAAATTACACATTTTTATTTAATACGATAGAGGCTTAAATCATGAAAAAAAATACCTAAATCCTTAGACACTTAAAGTGCATGTGTTTCGCAATTTTTCGCAGTTGTCAAGAACAATGTCCTTTTCATCCCACCACCTCGGAAAGTGTAATTTTGCGCTTCGAAATCTGGCTGGAAAATTCTATTTTATTCGCTTGAGCGGCAAAGTAGATTTGAATTTAGAACATCACATATAATGAGTACTCAATATAATTGTAAATTCAAAACGTCATTAAACCTATTTAATGTAACCTCTATGGTGCCAAATTTATGATAAGAACTTTTTAAATTGTGAAAAAATTTAAATTTGGAACCTTCTTGGTTTCTTTGTTTTATTTGCGTGCTTCGCGCCATTCTAGTTTTTCACGTTTTATTGCTTAATATAATTAACATAACCTAAAAACTGTACAAAAAAATCAACTAAAATGAGTGACATTAGCGACGATGAAGTTTATCTAACGCCAACTGAGTTAACTGAAACAGTTAATAATGCGCAAATGAGCCTTCTCCCTCAGCAATCACGAGAGAAGTATTTGAAACAGTACGATATATTTAACATGTGGCGACTAGCTAAAGGAGCAAAAACTTTCTCCGAAAACGTTTTGCTGGCATATTTTATAGAATTATCTGAGACCAAGAAAGCAAGCACGCTATGGAGTACGTATTCAATGCTAAAATTAACAATTAAGATGAAGAAAGACGTTCATATCGACACCTATCATAAATTAGTGGCATTTTTAAAAAGAGCCTCATCTGGTTATAAGCCAAAAAAATCGAAGGTTTTCACAGCATCTGAAATTGCAAAGTTTATTAATAAAGCACCTGATTCCGTATATTTAGCGGCAAAAGTAAGTCAATACGTGTAATTTTTTGTTGTTGATAAAATTGTACATAGTACTTACAATATTTTTAATTTGATTAATTTATTTACGATTATAAATACTTCTTTTGTTACAGGTTGTTCTTATTATTGGTATAACCGGAGCATGTCGAACAAATGAACTTACACTACTTAATGTCAATAACGTATCAAAATATTCTCATAATTCTGATGAATTGCTATTAATTAATGTACTAAATACCAAGACAAAAAAAGACCGCAACTTCGTTATTCGCAAGGAATATGTAAACATTGTTCAGAAATATCAAGCTTTACGTCCTTCTAACACCCCAATTGAACGATTTTTTCTACAATATCGCAACGGAAAGTGTATCCGACAACCTATGGGTCAGAATAAAATTGGCAGTATTCCACGAGAAATAGCAACTTTTCTCGGACTTTTAGAACCCCCGTTATACACCGGTCACTGTTTTAGAAGAACCTCAGCCACACTTTTGGCCGAATCAGGGGCTGATCTTCTATCGCTTAAGCGCCATGGAGGCTGGAAGTCTAATTCGGTTGTAGAGGGATACATAGAGGATTCAATCCAAAGTAAATCAAAAATTTGTAATAGTATCGTGGAGGCCATAACGCTGAAAGAACCTCTGTCAGATTCTTGGTCTCGCCCTTCTACATCTAAAATGAGCCCCCATAAGATTGGAAACAATAGCCCTCTCTCGCCAACATTTACGCCAATAGAATCCAATGAATCGGCACAACTATTTAAAATTACTGATAGTTTACCACAAAACAGCGCACAATTCACAAACACCAACATAACATTACCTAACAAAAATATTAAACTTAACATAAGTAACTGTAGCAACGTTACATTTAATATTTCCTAATTATTTTCTACTTCTTATTATTTTCTTCAATTTATAGATTATCTTAATGTGTTTTAATTGAAATAAAAATATTTTGTCATTATAAATTGTTTTCTTTTTCATTTTGTCATTTCCTCGCTGAGGTGGGATGAAAAGTTACGTATTGCACTCGAGTGGAAAGATTTTTCACCTTGTGCTCGTTTGTTTCCCTCGCTGACGCTCAGGATTCTAATTTAGAATCACTCGCTGCGCTCGTGATTCAACTTTAGAATCCTTCGCTTGCTCGGTCATCCAAATCGAGCACGCGGTTAAAAAGGAACTTTCCACTCTTGTATAATAAATAACTATTAAATCCTTTTCATTTTATCAAAAAAAAATTTTTAACAATTTTTTATCAAGGGGTAGTTTTCAAGGGTTGAAAATTTGATAATTATTATAGAGAATATAAAATATTACTTACTCTATACTTACATCTTTTTATGTCATACCAAAGTATTTTTTGTGATTTTTTCAATTTAGGGGTTGTTTAAGTAATAGGCGGAGCTCAGATCATTTTCACTTTTGAAGTTAAGGGTAAGAAGAGCATAATTCCAAAATTCGATGCAAATCGGTTCACAGTAAAAAAATTCAGAGGTAAGACCCTATTTTTCGCTTCAATGACTGCACTAGTGGCACGACGTCGAAAGTTGTGTTGTTGCAGAGATAAAAAGAGAGGTTTCTTCACTTAGTTTATTAAAGTTATTGGAGTAGTTCGGTAAAGTTAAAGATAAAAAGGTAGTTGAAAGATGGGTCCTTCCTCGACTGTGGCCGATAGTAATCTCATAATGTTTAATTACAGTAGATAAAAGGTAAAATTAAAAAATAAAGTACAGATAAAAAATAAAAAAATAAATGTGTGGTGTAAGACCGTACATGGCGTAGCCTTCAAAACAAGCTTATGAGGGTTTCTTTTCAAAACGATAGTTTGATTCACTCGCAGTTTTATTTATAAACAAAACAACATATTTTACAGATGTACAATTGTACATGTTGTATTCCCGTACCGTAGTACTGATTCTATGTAAGCATGGCAACACATTATCGCTGTTTTTTTATTTGTCATGCGTCTCATGTGACTTACAGCATAATCGTATTTATTTATTCTATTGCTTAACCCATTCGTTGCTGCGGACGCCCATTGGCGTTATTTTGATGTTAGATTCAGGTGCGGAAAACGTCCATCCATTGGCGTTTTTTAATTAATGGAAGAAAACCGTTCTGCACCTGGCTAATAAGTGTAAATTATATCGCCGCATGTAATGGGTTAAGTTGTTCCCATGTTGTTTCCAATCGAAGTGTTCATCAATGACAATACCATTATTTACATTGTACCTGAGACCATGAATCCCAGCGTATTATTGTTTACAGCATTGCAATAGTTTTTTGTGGGTAATTCGACTGCATAACTAATATTAAAGATCAGAGGGTCTACCATTATCTCTTAGCGCGATTCAAGTTCGATTGACAATGTGAAACACCGCTATACGCGGTCTATAGTGGCGTCTCTTTTTAACAGCTGAACTTAAATCGCTATAAGACGTGATGGTAGGGCCTCAGGATTCGGGATTTAAGGGCTTTAGCCTAAAAAAAAACTGATAGTAAAGTGGCTTTTATTGCATTATAATAAAATTAATTAAACAATGTTTTGCTATGTATGAAACTAGGATTACCACTTTGTAGAAATATTCGTTTGAACTGTCCGCATCAGACACGCCCACACGACCCCTAATTGGCTTCGTATTTTACTACAATATATACTACGGCCAATCATAAACAACTAGTTTTAAAATCACCCTTGATGTCAGTACTGTCAACTGTCAATCTGCTTTTTCTGCTTGTTTGCGCACGCGCGCCATTGTTGAATGAATGGAGCGGGGCGTGGCCTGAAGCAATAGGCATCGTGCAGTGTGCTAGCGACTTTCGACTGATAAGACGCCAGAGGCTTCGATAGTACAAGACTCCATATCTGACATACAAAATTCTATAGAAATATTTAATATATTTATTTAAGTATATTTTTGGCGGTTTAAATAAAAAAATGGATATAAAACAATTATAACATATTTATATTTACGGAATGATATAAATCAGTGAGTTAATAATTTGTTGACGATTATTTTTTGTTGATCTTCGTTCTAAGATTATGTGACTCAACTTTGGTGACCTTGATCTGTAGTCGGCTAAACCATACATGATCACAGCAATAAAAAATATTAAACTTAACATAAGTAACTGTAGCAACGTTACATTTAATATTTCCTAATTATTTTCTACTTCTTATTATTTTCTTCAATTTATAGATTATCTTAATGTGTTTTAATTGAAATAAAAATATTTTGTCATTATAAATTGTTTTCTTTTTCATTTTGTCATTTCCTCGCTGAGGTGGGATGAAAAGTTACGTATTGCACTCGAGTGGAAAGATTTTTCACCTTGTGCTCGTTTGTTTCCCTCGCTGACGCTCAGGATTCTAATTTAGAATCACTCGCTGCGCTCGTGATTCAACTTTAGAATCCTTCGCTTGCTCGGTCATCCAAATCGAGCACGCGGTTAAAAAGGAACTTTCCACTCTTGTATAATAAATAACTATTACAGGACAAATAGTTTTTGTAAATTTAGATTTTTTACTAAGCATGAGGTATAACATTTATCTTCATCTCAATGGTATCCAACTGAATAATTTTTTTTATGTAATTTTAATAATTTATACCTATGTAACCAATAATCTCCTCTAAATCAAGGTTTGCCAAAAAAATATAAAAACATCAATAACTACGAAAAATCGCGAAACATAAATAGGGGGATTTCGGTAACCCTAATAATGCTCCACCTCTGTACTTCAGCTTGATCCTATATTCGGGACATCCTGTATAAACAGACAGAAATAAGGTCAACTAAGCTATACTTGACGTATAAATAATCATCAACTTAACATTTTATGACTATATTCAGTTTTTTTTTCAACAAGTACTTCAATGATATCATAGTCCAGATGGTGTCATCGTGTATGACTTCGTTATAAGAAGCAAAACATCCCGATATCTGTTTTTTGGAGTTTCAATCTTGGAACATTCAACATAAGGACTGAAATTAAAAATATATAAAGGTGGATACGCCCATTTTTCTTCCAAATCATTAAGAAATAACGCAATGAGAAATAAATAAACACAGACTCGTTACGCGACGCGGAACTGGGGATAGTTGTGTGTGATTGGTCATTCATCGCGCGTCGCCGTTGCGCGGGCGCATGACATTGAAACGATTGTAATTATACTGTAATACTTAACCGCATTATTGTAACACAGTGCAAGATTTTATCAACTTGTAAACATAAAACTGACCGCGTGTTACATACATCATATTGATTCGGCAACGTTAACTTTGTGATGGGTTACCGGAAATAAAGTAGGTATTTGATTTTTTTTTTTCAAAGCAATAACTCGCGAATTAATTATCTTTCTTATTATTTTTTTTATAGGTAAGCGCTTGACCGCTATCTGGCCTGATGGTAAGCGACGATGCGATCTAGTATGTGACGCGCCTGCCTAGAAGATACCCTCGTGACTTGAAGACCCCTAAATTGTATTTATCAGGAAACCCAGACTCAGGCAAAGATAAGGTACGGATAACAAAAATTGAAACCAAATATTTAGTGCTACTTTTTGGTATATCAACCATATAGGTGGCGCCTATTTGTAAGTCTGGTTATCCGATCAAAAAATGGGAACGGACATTTAGTAAATAAGGATACAAGAAACTCTTTATATAGAAAAGAAACATCTAAAGCATAGCGGCCAATTCATAAGGAGTTGTTAAAAACGTAGAAATTCTAGATCAGTGGAAAGTATAAATATAAATTAGCGCGTAGATGTGACGCGATTCGTATTGTGGCGTGAACGCAATACAAATCAAACCTGAATCACGCTAGCAAAGTTATTACAATGGCTGACATAAATATAAGTTTAAGATTGCGGAGGGAAAAAAAAAAACGCAGAAAAACCGCCTTTTAGACCGCCCTCGGTCCCTGAGCAAGGATCTAGGCGAGTTTTTCCCTTTTCACCGATTCATTCCCTAATATATACCGATCAGAAAAAAGTATTGATTCTTAACCAATACTAAAGAAAAAGCCAAATTTTATATACGGCGGTTCGCATTTTGTACTGGCGTCCTTCAGTTAACAATGAAGACACGAGCGTATAATTGTCATGTGAATAGTTTATTTGTTCGCAATACACCAGTGGCACCCACGCCACCTAGTGACGTAAGTTGACGTTTAAATTAGTTACACAAACAGTGCAATTATAGTAATACAATGGACTCTGGAAGCTTGATGAAAAAACACTTTAGGAAGATAGTATTAACCATAAACCTTAACGAGGACTTAGTGCGGTTTTATGGGAGCTAACGCCGTTTGAATTTGCAAAAGCAGAAACTATTTCCATGAGGATATTCATCATTATTATCCCATTACATGCATACAATCACGCCGTTTTTCCGCAAGAGTCGGCAAATATCAAAGATTTCCACTTTCAGAAATCCTGATATACATCTCTCGCTTCAACTCTCATCAGACCCTTTATACAAGCTCGTTGGTTAATGGTCCTTTCATACATATATACATACATCTCATTTATTTTTTATTTTTATTTATTTATTTATGATAAATAATTGTTTACAAAACACAATATAACGTTAACAACTACATCAGTCAAAGACTGTGTCGCAGTTGTTAGCGCCCACCTCGAACCTAAACAATTTACAACAATTAAACACCAAAGAAAATAAATTGACTGCATCTAAACGGTATACAATTCAAAAATGAATGTGTGTGTGTGCGTGTGTGTGTGTGTTTCGTTTTGGCTTCAATTTGTCTTATTAGACTAATAATGATGAGTAATAATGATTATTTGATAGAATTAGGCGCCACTTATCGGAAGTCCATATCCATTCCATATCCGTTATTAGAACAAAAATATGTATCTTACTTCCGCAATAAACAAGCAAAATGCACTTCCCGCTTTTTGCGGAAGTAAGCAACATATTTTTGTTTTATTAATAAATAGTGATGAGTACACGAAAAGAGGCGACGACGACTCAGCAAGCGATTTCCAAATACAGCACAGGATATGTCAATTACTAGGTAAACGGCAAGGGTTCCAAACGCAAAATGGAACTACAACTCACGATGCTTACCGTTATTAAGCATAGATAGTTTAAAATGACCTTGCCCTAATATTTTCTTCGATTGTGGTATTTAAGATAGATCCCTCTACTATGCTTTTCCACCTAGTGACAACCTGTGACCCTGAATTGAAAACATAAAACAGAAGGATGGTGATGTTCAACTCAATAATCCTTGTAACTATCGAAACTCTGAGGTTTTGGCTTTTACATATGCTAAGTAATAGTGGTAAAACAGAACGGCTATGACATTAAGCCAGGGTTCAATTATTTATGCTGGCGACCCTCGTGTGACGTTAATACGAAAGGGTACGAGTAAGTGTTCCTCCCGGCACACCCACGTCCAATCAATAAGCATTATTGACGGACAATCGATACGCATCCGATATTGGGCTACCCAATGCCGCAGCAAAAACAAGGCAACACCATTTAGGGAAACGATTTGATAACAAAGCGAATTTATTCATTCCAAACGCCGAAGGTATCAAAAAAACAAAGGAATGAATTGAAAGCCAGATAATAGAAATGTGACTGACAGCTTTAAAAGGGGGAGAGCCCAGTGCCGTGAAGACGATAAAAAAAAGAGATTTAATTTGAAACGGTTGATAGAAACGAGGTTTAATGTGTTCAACTACGCAAGAATAAGGAATTTGGGATCTTTCTTCTGTGTACAAAGTCCTACCTCCGTTTGAGTAGTTAAATCAGGGATACAATTGTCAATATGCACGCTGAGGAACAGGAATTTCGTAAATGGACATCAACTTTTTCTTTTTTTAGGGTCCTGTACCTCGAAAGGAACAAACGGAACCCTTATAGGGTCACTTTGTGGTCCGTCCGTCCGTCTGTCTGTCAAGACACTTCTTCTCAGGAACGCATGGAGGTGTTACAAGCTGGAATTTATATCAAATACTCAGGTCTACTTTCCCTTAGAGCTTTGAAAAAATCAAACTTCTAAGCCAACGCAATCAAAAGATGCAGCCGTTTATGTCGCAAATTTCCGCAAATTTTTGACAGTCTCAAGGAAATCAAACTTACAGGGTACTTCCCGTGAACTCAGAATCTTAATATTTGGTACGAAGCAACGTCTTATGGCACAGATAAAAGAAAAAATGCAAAAATCGAAAATTTTTAGTTAAATCATATAATAAAAATATTTTTAATAATTGACTTTTACTTATACACCTACAGGCTTGTATAGAACCCACTTTTACAGGATACAGGACGCGTTTTGTTTGTTTTTCATATTCACGATTATGATTCACAAATCATCCTGTGAGCATGGCTCTTGTACGGGAGTCTTAAATATAAAAAGGCGTCGTAAATCCGGTAAAAGTGGTTTTAAATTTGCGATAGAACTAAATACGGATCATATTTGTTTCTTTCATATGCTTACCGGTCCTCGCGTCCTTCTACGGGAAAAAGCTGGAAACCAGCGTTTTGTTCTACAAGCGCAAATATGTCGCTGAGCTTTGGCCTTTTTGCATCACTGTGACACTCTTTGTCAGTAGATTGCTATGTATATTACGTGTATTTGTAGTTTTCTTTTTTTTATTCACTTTGCTGTTTTCATGTGTTTATGTATGTGTGTCTATGATGCAAATAATTAATATATCTATCTATCTATCTAAATGATCCGACATGGTAATACATACTTTCAATTTGAAAAATAGCTTTGTGTCCACACACCCAGACAATTTTTTTTGGGTAGATGGGTACATTATAGCTACTATCAGCCTCTTACTCTTTAATTCCATGTTACACCGACTTTTCGTTGCCAAGTGAATCCATATTAAATCTACGTAAAAATGTACTAAAGTCCTACCGTCTATATCCGAAGTGAATTTGTTTAAAGCAAAAAATAAAGACATTACGGACTGATGATAGTAGCTATCTATTGATCGTCCGGAACATTCCTTGCCTGAAAAGTTATCAAAGACAACGGCAAACTGAACAATAAAGAATTGCGTACATCCATCTTTTCGGGGCGTGAGTTATGGTCTTATCTTCATAAAAAATCCAACAGAAAAAAGCACTTTCAGCCCGATGTTCCCAATTTTCTCGATAACTTTTCCAATTTCTCTTTGCCGATAACCTTATTTGGCGTATTACAAACATTTAAAGTAGAACCTACATAGTATATATAATAGGAATGAACTGAGTATAAGTTAAAACACTAAATTGTTAAATTCCAGCTCTATCTTTTTTGGGTCATGTCTGTGTCCAAAATAAATGAATTTTCTTTCTATACTCGGCGACGTCCGGTTTGGCAGGGGATGCTACCTTTGAAGCCAAAGTCCCAGAAGGGGCAGATGTTTGCGTCATGAATACAAGCATCTGTATATTTACTTTTTGAGTATTTGTATATAATTCTATTTAGGTACTTAATTTAGTATTATACGAGTATGTATATATTACGATAAAACAAGTCTTAGCTACTAAGGTAATTGGTGTGAATTTAAGAAATATTAATATTTTTTCCGCAGTTTTTAAATTCGATATCCTGTTGAGGCAATTGGGCATTGATTGGTAACTTGACCCGTAGTTAACTGAACAACCCTAACGATTTCTTATTGGCTCCTATCATCATTATCATCAGTCTATGTCCTTTCATTTAGAGCGCAGATCTTCAGGGTGAAAATACCTGAGATTTGGCCATCGGCCCAATGCAGATCATTTGTTGTTAACGATTTCCGATGCAGCAGAGACTCATGGCTTCACGTTATTTCCAATCACGAAAGAGTTCGTAATAATTTGGTGGTCACCGATAACCCACCTTTACTAAAGTTGCTTAGCATAAGTGATTTTAGATTGAGCTAGCAAGTTATCAAGCTTCTCTTACTAATCGCTTACTAGTAAAACAAATGCGAGTCCGATTCACGATCTTATTCCAGAAATCTCCACCCATGAGGATGATCAATTTCTTTCCAGAAATCCTCATAATTAAATAAATGAATCTTATTAGGGATTGGAAAATAAGGTCCATAATTCCTATTAGATATTACCGCGCCCAGCCGCAAGGCGTCATATGCTGTACGCCAGGTTCCCCCAAAACATGTGAGAATATTTCTATAATCTCGACGCTTCGCAGGTGGGTTGGCGATAGCATGAAGCTGAAACTAGCGGCATAATAATTTCTGTACAGGTTGATACTATGAGATCTAATTTTTTTCGATAAATAAATGTATAAGAATGATTCATGAGAAGAATCAATAAACTTCATGCTCGAAGTTCTATTTTTCTATTTTTGTTTTTGAATAATGTGTTCCTGAATGCCCTGAGCAGGTAATAATTATTCTGAAACAACCCTTGTACGGCTTGATTCTGAGAGATCTAATTTTTTTTTCGATAAATAAATGTATAAGAATGATTCCGGAGAAGAATCAATAAACTTCGAGCATGCGTTCTATTTTTTTTTTTTTCGATTTCGATTTTTTTTATTCAATAAAATTCCTCAAAGTGCTAGAGTGGATACAACGATTGAGACGAAATCTGTATTGTTCATTGAATATCATTATACTCGTAATGCGAAAATAAGATGTAATGCAGACGTAATTAAATTTTCAGGGTATTTTAACAACAAATGTTTACCAGGGCTCCTCGATAGTTTCGCCCTGGGTTTTCCGCGTTCGACTGATACCTATCGCCGCTAGTTTTAGCTCCATTATTCTGTTCCATCCATCACGTGACAAACTCGTGTCCTATTAAACATATTTGTGCAGTTTTTTAGTATATTTTAAGTTGTTAATCCCAAAAAAATATAAACGAAATCAACATGCAATATAATCGTTTGTTGTGCTTATTCTTAAGTTTGAAGTAAGCATTAGCGAATAGAAAGTTTACCATTTGTTTAAGGGCCAAGTTATGGTACAGAAGATTACCGAGAAGTTCCGAGTTATCGGTTATCAAAAGAGGCGGTATCAGTAAATTAGTTCGTAATAAGTTACCGTGGTATTATCACCCGATGTTATCTAAAGATATAAGTTTGATTGCGGTGGAAATGGAGTCGAGAGGCGACCACTTATCGTATCACAGTTATCAATGTTGCCAGTAACTACTCTATATGTACTGTAGATAACGTTGGCACATCTTACAGTGCAAGTGCACGACAAGTGATTGTGAACTTATTTATAAATACAAAAGAGATCAATTTTAATGATAGAATCATATATCGTTCTGTGATTATTGTGCTGATTAGTTATTTGAAAAGATTAAATTATATCGATATTGTTATTGCAATATAATCATAATAATTTTTACATTTACACCAATTAGCCTAGCTCAAAGTAAGCACTGTAAGACTTGTGTTTTGAATACTAGGGTAACGAATAGACATACACATAATGCGACTTATAATACAATATGTATTATAAGATGCAGTGAAATAGTTCAAATCGTATTATATCTAGATCCCTAAAGATATAGCTGTATACCTGAAAAGCTACTAATAACTGTCTTACTTGGAATATAACTAAGTTACGAGCACGATCTAGTAATATAACTATCTTACTAAATTAATCAAGTGAAAAAAAATATAGTTTTTTTGCACACTTGTAACGACGACCATTTTCATCAGTTATCCTGTGATCAAGACTCTTGGAGAAGAGTCAAAACGTTAGGAATAAATAAGAAAAAACAAGATTTGACGAGCTGTAAAAGTGTTTTTAAATGTATGAAAGGCGCAGAAGAAAGATATATTTACTTTACTTTGCACAACTGGTTACTCGTTCACAACAACGGTTCAATCCAATAACATATTTTGAATATGCATTCGTAACAATTAAAACAAACAATGTTACAAGTAGTAATTAAAATAAATTAATATTAACAAAAGATTCTATGACTCAATGCGCTGTCATTACTTTATTGTTAGCAGCTATGCAAAGTAAATGGATATTTTTAATTAATTTTAAATTCCTCTTTGTAATATCCGCTACACGTTATTTATAATGGTTTTTATGTTATACCAACATAACATGATTTTGTACCATATTCATAACAGTTATTTTAGTTTTAAATTTTAATAGAAAAATACTAGAAAAAATTTAATCGGCTCAGAAGGATAAGGCCCACCTGGGAATGGGCTGAGCCAAATATTATCATAAGATAAATATAAAGCTCGATACAAAGAGTGATGCTGTTTCTTATCATGCTACGAATGATTGGAATATTTTATTTGAGTCAATTTTGGGTACCAAATATCGTTGTGGGCCTCCAAGCCTT
Source organism: Calamotropha paludella (assembly GCA_927399485.1). NCBI lineage: Eukaryota > Metazoa > Arthropoda > Insecta > Lepidoptera > Crambidae > Calamotropha > Calamotropha paludella. Next base: position 22,623,071 of record OV656820.1, on the reverse strand, counting down.
TACCGGGCACTAGGCCGGGTAGGGGCATGAAGATGAGTCCCACATACCGTCTCGTGCTCTCCCGGCACGAGCGAATGCCTAATGCATTACCTACGAAGAAAAAGGGTACCAAACATGGTGCATAGCTATGATATGCTTAAATTACCCACTCTTATATTTAATGGTAACCAATCATGGTATACAATAAATTTGAACACTATTTCACATATCTATAAGGTATAAAATACGGTGAAAAACAAACGCCTCCAAACCCTCACGTCTCTAAAAAGTAAGTAACAATTCAAATCTTGTACTAAAGAACTATCTGATCAAATAGTACAATATTTATTATCTTCCTTTAACCTTTAGCTTTTATAACGATAAAATTATTTTAATGTAATAAGAATAAACAATTTACTTATCCGTTTTGAACTATTTATAACAAACAATGTTTTGTTTGTGACGATTTCATTCTAAATTAAATTTATTTATTTTGACCACTTTTTAAATAAATCACATACATTGTTCAGAAATAAGTATAGTTCATTTTTCACATGAATACGAGCATTTGTACCTGAGTCATGGGTATATATTTATATATATATATATACAAATATTCCTTATTTGTGTACCATATATGTATGTATATCCGTTACCCTAGTATCGATAACAGGTCTTACAGTGCTTAATTTGGTGCTTATTGGTGTGGATGTAAGAAAAATATTATTATTTAGTCATTAGGGCATCAAAATTATTATAAAAGTTAAATCGCAAACACGCGAACTACAAAATGGGCATAGTCAACATATAAATGGAAAAAAAATTATAAACTCCATATTTGATCAGCTGTGGCGTCAATGCCATAAACGCGGCGTAGGTATAACTTTATCCAATAACCAATAACTCAAGATTTATTAAGGAAGGAAAAGAAAAATATTGAGAAATCTTTCCATCTTTTATGCAAAATACTTCCTATATTTTGAATCCCAGCCCAATAGTTGAGAAGTCAGCTTAAAATCAATTGGATCCTGTTCATGTTGTTAAGTTATATCGTACTACTAGATGGCGTTGTGTACATCTAGATCGCGATAGCGTTTCACTTTGTGGTCATACTGATATTTTAGTTCTCTTAATTGTCACTAGATGTCGCTGTACGGTGTTAAATCGCAATATATATTCGATTTTATACTTTAAATTGTTTTAATTTTATATGGTTTTGCAATTATACTAAATCAAGCTCAGTTCCGTTTCAGTTCATACTAAAATGACCCTTATTAGTTTTATACAGATCCAGGTTCGAATACTCGTAACACAGAAATTAAGCTTACCATAGGGAGGTCGTTAATGTATTAATAAGGTTTAAATATTATTAAAAAAATACTGTCAAAATTTATATAAGGAGAGTATTAATGTTTTTATATTATTATCAACATTTAATTTGCTTTGAAAATAATTTAGTAATGTTTTTCTTATTTGATAAGATAAAATATTAGAAACTTATGATATCGCGTTCCATACTGTAAGAGTAGGGTGCGGCGTGGGCGGCTCTCCTATTACGTAAAATAACTTTTGTAGCAAGAGAAAATATAATTTTCTTATCTTTAAGGATTTGTTATCTTAATATAATATGATGATTGTTTTTTCTATTTTACAGATTAAAAATTACTATACTAATGTATGATATTTAAATTTTTGTATTTTTAATACAAGCCTATATGATAAATTTATAAAGAAAAATTGACTCGGCTCACAAATTTTTCTTTTCTTTTTGAATGGGTTCCCTCTTGATCCCAATCAAGCACCGGGGCCAAAACGGGATACACGATGGAACGAGCTAACCCAGAAGGTGCCTATTCACCCTTGCTATAAAAACGAACGGGTTATAAGTACTAGTGAATAAAGACGCAGGGAGAGACTTCCACTCCTTTGCTGTGCGCATTATGAAAGATGTAGAGAAGCGCTTGGTGCGACAGGTAGGAATAGCAACTAAGAAAGGATGGTAGTGGTAAGGTAACCCGCAGTGCGTTGCTCAAGTGCTCAATTTTACTAATGTATATGTTACGGTAAGTGTGATTAATTGAAAATTATTAATAATTACCAACAATTATTAATAATAAAACTTCAATAACTTAACCTAAACTAACCAAATCATGAGGTAAGTATTAATAATTACTCGTTATAATTAATAATTACCATAGTAATCACATTTACCGTTACATATAATATTCTTCAAATTTGTAAATTTATATATTTTACTATCAGTGTATGAAAATGAACTTTAAGTAATATATGGAAAGAAACAATTTGGATTGCATTTCATTTATATTATATATTATATTAACGGTATCGTATTAACGGTATATTGAAGCTAGTTTTAATAATAATATTTCTTACACACACTAATAAGCCTAACCCAAAAATAAACTCTGTAAGGCTTGTGTTATGGATACTGGGGTAACGGATATACATACATATTATGAATATGTAATATTCATAGAGATATATATTAATACCCATGACTTAGTTGCAAATGCTCGTATTCATCACAGAAACATTTGCTCTTTCGGGACTCGAACCCAGGACCGTTGGTGCTAAAGGGAGGATAGCTACTGCTGCACCAAACGGTCGTCTGGTTCGACAGGTTCGTGTCTGTTAATGTTAATTTTCAATATTTTTCTTATATGATAGTTTCACCTTGATAATTTGCTTGTATAGTTGCACGTGTATTTATTAAAAGAGTACCCGTCTGAGTAAATATGGTCATGACTCAAACATTTCCTGAAGTGAGTCGAAGATTTTTCCGCCAACATAACACTGCACATATAATTTTCTTTTTTATCTGTACTGTTTTTCTTATATACATATATACAGTGCGTAATAATAATTTTTTAAGTTATACTTCTATGGCGCATTGAGGCTGATATTTTTTAAGCAACGGAAGCTGTGTACGCAGCATGCAACGAAAAAGCGACACCATGAAGTCAGCTGTTAATGTGAATAGGCTAACTGCATGATTTCTCATTTAAAATTTTAAGAAATCGCTATTTTAGTAAATGAAACATCACTAAGAAATGAATATAAGGGTTTGTGTGTAAAATTTTATGAATCCCCAAACATTTTCTTTAATATTTGCAAAAGTGGATGGGACATTATCGAGTTGGCTTTGTATTGTACACGTGTAATGTCAGTGTCAAAATTTTAAAACTCATAGATCCATAAAATCAGCTTTTTTGTAATATGTTTAATTTTAAACCCATGACAAAATATGCATAAAAAGAATGGGTGCAATACAAGTTTCTGTGTTTGTAATATTCACTGCAGCTCTTCCAGTGTTAGTTTAACAAATATTTGTAAGAACAAGTTGAAGTTCGAAAGTAGTTCAAGAAACTTCAAGCATTTTTGCTTACCAAGTTTGCCATCGGCACTCACAAGTTAAATCGGTAAACAGACATAATATACGGAATATAGTATACAACTTCAGTGTCCTACTTGTGGCATTGTAGATGTAATCCAATTTCTAAATTTTGTTTTGTTATTATAATGTCATTGAATTTGTGATCTACTGTTGTAAACAAAGGAAGTAACGGGGCATCCCCAACACAAGTTCTTGTGATTTCTTACACGGAACGATAGCCAATTGTTGTTAAAAGATTACTTGAATAACCGCATTTTTAGTTTTTGGGGAGTAAGCTGGTGAATGCGTGACGAGAACGTTACGAAAAGTGTGATCGGGCGAGGCGGACGGAAGTTGAGAGGGAGATATAACTTAGTTAAGATAGAAAGAGAGAGAGTTACAAAATATTCGCATTAATTTAGCGATACACACTAATACGCATAACGGCGATAAGGCGACAGAAATTTCAATAAGTGCATTTAGTTTGATATCCAAACCAAACATTTCAAGATATTTCTAAACGCAATATCCATATTTAGTTCTTACATTTTCGCGTCTATAGCACATTTAAAAAAAGAACGACGATGCGTTCATTTTTTTTTTATTTAATGCTGACCTTTCGTCTCTTTTACAGGATCGGATCACAGGGTGACAAAGGTGTTCATCGTCATACAACTTCCAATATTTAAATCAGGCACGTTCCTAACTACAAAATTTATATAAATAAAATTGTTCTTATTTTAAACTTTTTATTTGGTAATTTTATTTTATCTACGATTACTGTAAACTAATGAGTCTACAGACTAAAAAAGAAGAATAAACGCGGCGTAGATTCGGTAAAAGGAGGTTCAATTAATCTCAAGTTATTTAAAATTGATATTGGCAATATATTGATGAGTTTTTATTAGTTCCGCAGAATGCTTTGATATATTGTACCTTTTTGAACACAGTCTTTCTTTTTGGTTCATTTTGATATACATGCCTAGACTTTATGATTTTTATATCCCGTTGAAATTTTCTAGTACTTTTTACGCTGTAGGCCAGCGTTGCTTTATCAATAAGAAGAACATCCCCGGAATCGACGGGTGCTTACAAGGCTTGGTAGATAAATTGGGAGAGCAGTGGACCGAACTACCAAAGGTTGCGGGTTCGAGGCCCGCCTGAGAATTACTTGTGAACCGAGTAGATTTTTTCTAGTATCTATTAAAAGAATATAATACAAAGTTTCGTAATGAAGGAGATAATGGAGTTGGTTTTTTAGAAAAAAATACTTAGAATTTTTTTATGGACGAAATAAGTAATTTTAATCCTTTTAACCTTTTAAGACTGGCTTATTAATATTTAAGAGTTTATAACGAAGTTTTACTTACTTTAGTCAATTTTGTGAATATTATTTTTGTCATCAGCTATTGTTTCCAGTTGGTTTACAAACGGATGGAAATAATGATAGGAAAAATTAACAACAGACCACCATAAGAACTTAATGCGGTTTGTTAAAAACAAAATCGAAATATCCGAAAAAACAAAGAATAACCAATTATGCTAATAAACATAATAAAAATACAAATAGAAACCACCTAAGAAAACAAATACGGTTGGGCTCGCTCGTAAACCGATAAGCGAGGAGCCAGTCAGTAATCTGAACGGATAAAAAAAACCTCTAAAATCAAAACTGTACGTGTTTAGCGGTGATTTATAATTATAAATATTGTAAATATTAATAACTATTTTTGTTTTTCTGTCAAAGAGAATAATTTTCATATAAAACTAGCTGACTCGGCCAAAGGTTGCTGTGGCTCAGTTATTGGAACTTACAATAAATTTTTTTCATTATAAATTAAAATGAAACATATCCTATGTCCTAAGTCGGAACAAATCCAGAAATAATGAAAAAAAAATCAAAATCGGTTGAGCAGTTTCGGAATTCATCGCGGTTAAACTGTGACACGGAATTTTTATATGTATACTAGCTGACCCAGCCACGCGTTGCTGTGTATATAAATTAAAATAAAACTTATCCTATCTTTTAAGTTAGATCAAATAACAGATAGTTACGAAGTTTGATCAAAATCGGTTAAGTAGTTTAGGAGTACGTCGCGGACGAACAAATGAAAATAATACAATATCAATAGCCTAGTAACGTAAGGCGTCTGCCCGTCTGCGAGGAGACTCGTATTCGAGTTCCGCCGGTGGTGATTTCTTTTAAAGAATTTCAAACATCAGTCATATGAAATCTAACCGCAGGGCATGATTTTCTAGTTCATTATTTGTTGTTTTTCATTTTCAGACTTTTTTTTAATAAATAACTTTATTCTGGATAAGCTTTGTAATGAACCGAAACATTACTATTACGAGTATAATTAGCAGGCAAGCAATTAAACAACTGCTGACACGCTGCATTGTGTTGACCTCCGAAGCAACTTAAAAAATTACTGGTATTAATCTTCTTTTAAGAAAGCCTATTGCATAAATTAGTTATAAGAAAAAATACAAATTGTACATAAAATGAATATTTCAAGTTACACAATATCAACACGTTTTCCACCTTCAATTTCTGTAATGTTAATATGACATATTGCACAAAACGGCCTTGGTTACTAAACGCCGGACAATAAATAATCAACCTTAAATATTGTACCATTAGACTCAAATATTAGAGGACTGCAACTATCACACAGAGTCGGCAGTGACCTTGCTGCCATCGGCCTTGTCGAGAGCCTGTTAAACCTTCACATGTTAATATCTTTGCACGCTGGTTACTTCAAAGCATACATCTTCCAGAAACAAAAATACTAGTTTTTCTACAGTTTTTGTTTTCATATATTAATGATAATGATTTTGTGCCAATCTAGGTATGAACCTACATACTTGTGTAATATTATTGAATACGAATTGATGAATAAAAATGTTGCAAATAAAAATGTTATATCTTCCAATTGTTAGTATGTATGACTTCAAATAAATAAAGCAAAAAGCGTTCAAAGATGTGAAATAATAAATTTCAAGAAGAGAATTTGCGAACAAGTACACCAAGTAAATAATGCTGAGGACTGTACATAGAGGTGATGGTCACACCAAAGATGCAACGACTAAGCCATGAGTGGTCGATGTGAGGCTAAGTACAACATGGCTCACGACATCGAGGCAATGTTTACTGTGCGCAATGGACAAATTGACGGCAAACGCTAACACCTACGCTGCTGGCTCACAGTCCGCTCGAGGCCTGGGGGCAGGCGAGGGAGCGAGGGCCTTCAATAGCCGTGCGGGGCGGTGAGCGACAGCGGGGTGGTGCGCGTGAGACCGCGGCCATGCGGACAACCACAAAGCCAATGAGGAGCGATCAGATGTGTTGACTGACGACTCACCGAAATGAGACGTTATATTGCCATGGCCGTTGGCCAGTGGCAAGGCCGTCACCAAGTCTTGCACTAAAAAATAACGACTCTCTTTTAACATTGCATTAAAATTAAGCACATCATATTTAACAAATTACTTTACAACCAGTATGCTGCCTCTTATCAACTAGTGTCGACACGCTTTTGATAAACTCGCATTAATGTCATATACAATTATCAAATTCGGCGGGATTACACGGTTCTATTGAAGCAATAAACTGGAATTATGCTTCGAAACATTTCATTCCATCTTAAACGTTACTTTATCATCATTTTGACTACATTTCGGCATATAATGACCTTACTATCGTTATAAATAGGTCAAACTGATAACAGCGGTGCGTTCTGATAAGAATCTTGACAGAACCCGACATAGCTGAATCGACCACCAATTCGCTGTCAATGTTATGCTTGCTTTGCCAAGTACGCAATGAAGTAAATCAACACACTTATGTATAGTGTAGGTGCATGTTACACGAGCTAAACTCACCCGAGCTGAAGTGTGATCTCTTGACGTCCCCATTTTCTGAGTCTCCGTCCAGAGGTCGTTTTCTGGAGTCCGTAATTTCCGGACTGGGGCAAGTATCCATTCCTGTGTCAGCGGCCATGTTGAATTTCAGGGCAAAACTTTAAACTTCTGTAGCATAATTCCCATTACGTAATTGCTTCAGAATGCGTATATGATTGCGGCACTGTGCATTATTTAAATTTTAACGGATACACTTAACACTTAAACAACTAAAACGGAGGAAAAATAGAAAATTTGTATAGTCTAATTACTAAAATAAGAGGAGAAGTGACACTATAGTTTTTACGTCTAAACGTTTTGTGAACGTTTGTCGATACTGCGATTGTTGTGTATGGCGCACAACCAACCTGAAATATGTACTAATGGCATTGCGTCATTTTGGTAGCACTGCATTTTTGACAGCAACCAGCTGATTGTTAGTGATGTGCCGTATCATTCGTAAACGATAGACTATGTTTTAAAAGTCGTCGTTATCAATGTAACAGATCTATAGATCTAAAATAAAGTAAAAAATAATTTAATATTATCAATTTCAACTTCAGGCGATTGAAATTTATTTGATTCATTAATGAGGCTGTTATCGTGATGTAAAAGCAATGACTTAGAAGTCATGTAAACGGTGTTTAAATCTTAATATGGCATTTACAGGTCGTCATAACCCCAAGGTAAAATTAAATTAAATTATTTTTAAATGCATGTGTTGAAAAACTACATATATGATCGCGAGAAAAAAACTTTTTTGAATGTATTGAAATAATAATGTCTTTTTATGAAGGATAGATGAATATATTATTACTCATTTTGAACTTCATTTTAATGTCATGTAACTTTTATTAGATTAGCGAAGCATTTTTTGTTGTCTTTTATATCTCAAGACGCATCTTTGGGATGGTTTCAACCAATATCAGCTCTAGACACTCGAGTCCATTGAGAAGAGGTCCGTTTTTATAAGATGCATTTCGGAGAATGTGAAGCAAAATTGCACAACCTTGTGTTTTTCATCGGACAACCAGATTTACAATCTCATACCGTGAATTTCATGTGTCACTTTAGAGTAAATATTGGGTTTACAGACAAAGCTACTGGTATTTAGTGTAACAGATCGATATACATGTCTGCCCATTTATCACTTCACTTCTTCCAAGACGATGATGACAACAAATATCTGAGCCTAATATTTGAAATTTAGCGAAACATCCTGTTTTAAATGTTACTAAAAATAAATATTTATTTTGTTCTTTAAATGTAGCTTATTTGTTTAATTACATATTGTGTTCTCGATTGTGACTTACAAAAAATATTTGGAACATCTCTAATATGTCATAATGCGCCAAGGTCGTTTGCTAGCCATTCACCGAACGCGACAACTTCACTCATATTGACGTATTTTACGGCGGCGATTTCAAAATACAAAACTTTAGTCGACCATTGAAAAACTTTTTTAAAAATAAATTTTATTTTTATAAATGATTTAATGGAGTTTTTAGAAAAACTAATCACGAATATATGTTTTTTTATATTTTTTATGATTAACATAATTTATTATTATAATGACACTGTTATTGTGATTAAAAAAATGACAATTTGTTGACGTTAACATTAACGGTCTCAATTCCATGGTCATAGTCGAAAATTTCAAATAAGGCGCGAAGAAGTAGGCGCGGTCTATGCTGCCATTGTGTATCTAGGTCAAGGCTCTATCATCTGTCTTGCTTCCACGTACGCGTTTGCCTAGATTCCAAACGCCAACTGCCTTATTAGGTTATGCAGGAATAGTAAGAAATGAGAACTGGTTTTAATAATTTGTTAATATAATTACGACGTACCTCCTTAAAAGGTTAGTAGGGTAAAACTTCCAGTACTCGGCTTTGCAGACATTGTTTTCATATAAATTGTGTTTTTAGTATATGTCAATAGATATTTTTTTTATCAATGTATTTTTAATGATTATGAATACAGAGGCAGGCTTAGCAATGAGGAGAGGCAGTGGAAAAAAGGCTGCCTTTTACAAATTATTTAATTCCAAAGTGATAAAAGTACTACGGATATTAATATAGATATAATACGTAAACAATAAATGCCTTTACTCGTCTAACAAACATTTGCCTCCACTCGGATTCGAATACAAAAATATCTTTAAAAAGTTTAGGACACGAACTGGCCGTCATAAACTTTATAAAGGTTTTTTCGCAAAGCAATGAGTTCCTGTTTTCGTTGACATATAACATTGATTTAGTACAATATCTACTTAATAGGCATTATAAACTACAATTACATTAAAAAATATTTCATTTAATTTTTAGCTTCTTAAGAACTTTATTTATTTATTATTTTAATTTACGTGGATTTGGCGAAGGAAAAGCGCCGGGTACCGGCACAGCCATCCGGATAACGGAACTTCTCGAAGCAGGCGTTTCGTTTCAACCTTTTAATTTTCCTAACGAAGTAGTTACCTATATGGAGTGTTGTATACGCTAACATATAAAAAAATACAATTACATAATTTTTGTTGCATTCATATTTTATGTATTTATATTTGTTTAATTATTTTATAATGTATGTTATACTGTCATTGAAATATGGTATCATCCATAATGTTTCATCATTATCTCAGCCGAAAGACCTGTACTAACTGACGGAAGGCCCTAAGTTTAGAAATTGGAAGGCCCTTCCAAGTAGAAATGACGAAAGACACTCGAGCAAAGGGACTGACCTTCATCTTTCATTCATTATTTATAAAAAGAGCTAACTGCATCACTAGCTATCGTCTTTTTTGAGATATTATTTTATTAATTATGGGATCCCAACCTTCATATCTATTGAAATTATTTCCTAAGGCTCTACAATCACCTCTTAACGCGACTCAAGTTCCACTGTTGAAGAGAGATACAACTATAGACTGCATATAGCGGTGTCTCACTTTCATATTCAAAATTGCATCGCTCTAAAAGATCATGGTAAGTTTAAAGTCAGTCAGTTTCAGTCTTATGTGGTCGCGCATTCTAGGAATAAATCTCTGTTTCTTAGAAAAGACTTGTGTTTTATTCAAGAAGTCAATAAAAGTTATCAGTCAGCTACAATCACAAATATCAGAGATGGTGACGTGGTGGCTTTTTGATCAATTCAAGTTATATACTACACTTAATAGCGAAGCGTACAAATCAGATATCAATAGGTAATAACTGGGTCGGTCCGGTTCAGGTACATATTTATTTATTTATTCACAAATTGCGTTACATGCGATTCAGTGACTAAACATAACATGCAAGCACTAATGATCACATGCACCTCGGAAGGCGTAGCAATGAAGGGTAGAGGGGCTCAAAGTATTCATTTATAGAATAATAACTTTTTGTTATTAACAACTTTTTCAAAGAACTTATGAATTTATTAGTACATATTTGCTTCTGCTTTATTAGAATATCTATTCTGGTAGTTCATTATATATTTTAATTGACAACGGGTAAGGACCTAAGCTGTGTAAAGTTAGTTTAGATATTGTTAGCAAAAGATTATTTTTATAGCGAGGTATGTTGGGCCGGGGCGCATTTATGATTTTAGTATAAAAATTCGTATAAATATTACGGCAGTAGAAAATAAAATTCGAAAGCGCGCCCCTAGCGTTCCGCACCCGTTGACTAACAACTTAAATCGATTGTTTAAACTTCGTTAAATATTTTTCCGATTTACATTATACATATAAGCTTATAGTTCAGTTCCTAGTAACATTTTGCAGGTGTGTATGGTCAATGTCCTATGTGTAATTTTGTAAAACTATAATTTTTATATAAATAAATATTAGACAACATTGTGCTGAACCTATGAAGCTAAGGCTTCTCCACAACACCTACACCCAAGACAAAATAGAAAAAATAGTTTTCTAAATTGACCCGGCCGGGGGTCTACCCTGGGGCCTCAGAATGGCTGTACCTTGGGATATGCGAGCCACTCGACCACAACGGTTATCGTCAGAGATATTTTAAAGAACTCTGATTTGAGCAATTATAGCTGGTAAAAGTCCAAGGAACAACTGTTGGTCGCGAATACCGAGATTATTGAGGATACCCCATAATGTCAAACTTTACTCATTGTCTTGAAGTTACAAGTGAAACCTAAACTTGGAAGCCAATTGAAGAAATTTGACGTTTTTGGCTTTGATATCTGACACTATGTTATATCATAGAAGCTGAGCATAGAAGCGACACCCAGTGAAACTCTAATAAACCCACAGAAAACTATTACCCTGAATAAACCATAGAACATAATACTGTACTACGACCTTAAAACTCAGTTCGAGTGACTGCAATTTTTTTATGTACAAGTAGGTGAAATACAAACGTTACTATCTCGTTTGTGTTATTATTGTATAAAAATCTTTAATACAATTGTTGCAATATTGAAGTTAAAATCACTTTTTTTAAAACATACTGTCAGAATTTTTACACCGGGAGTCTGTGGGTTAATCATGCCGAGGTCGCTTAGTGCTATGCGGGTCCAATATAACAATATCTTCAGGATGTTGGGGTCGCTCTTCTGCAGTGCGTCAGAGATGCGTCCTACTGATGGCTTCCACGCCATAATTCGCAAAAAGACAGCATCTTTGATGTGCAGACTGCTTGGCAGGTGGAACAGCGTTCTGCAGACGATGGCCGAAAGGTTCACTTCACCCTTGTGGACATGTATAGTGCGAAAGGTGATTTAATATATTATCTTTTGCGAAGTTAAGCATTATAAAATACTTACTCAATATGAGCCTTTGTAGCATCGCGTCCGGAAGCCTACAGCAGTCTGAAAAGACTGCCTAGCTTCTGAGATGAACAGGGTTAGTTGAAGAAACATAACACGTACAATGGGCCAATCACGAGGCTACGTGTGGACATAATTCCGTCAAACTAATGTTACGATACTTATTTAAAACAGATACTTGTTGACTTTGTTGTAATCAACGATGTTATGAAATCATAACAATACCATTATTGTAATAATATAATAATATTGATTTCTGTGGATTATGTATGGTGACGACGTATTATATTGTAAATGTCGTTACTTCTGTTAAAGCTGACAAATTATTTTGCTCACATTCTTCTTCAGTTAAAAGACGTCCTGAATGTGTGGTAGGTAAAAATGTTGGAGTATTCAAAACAAGTTATTTTAATTGCATTTAAATAAAGTTATTTTCATTTCGTTGCGTGGCATATATATTTGAAAACACAGTCTGACCTCAGCGGTTCTTTAACACCATTATACATTTTTTATAAGTACAATCCATAAAAATTTCATGTTACTTACCTGACGGACTTACCTTATGCCATTGCAATAAAGATTATTTTATTTTGGAGAGTAAATTATATACTATCTATCATATAGTTAACATTACATAAACCTATAATTACCATAATCTACTTTAAGTTCAAAGTTTCGGACTTGAAAATAGATGGCGCTGAAACGTTTTACCTTTAGGAACAATATTGTGCTGAGGTTTTACCGTTACGGGCATTTGAGACTTTTACGCAAATACATGTCAACAGCTTTCACGTGCAGGTCGTTGTGAAAAGACTATAATTTTAATTTTTTATTGCCTTGTCTGTCTGTCTCAAATTCTTGTATATTTGTTTGAATGTTTTTTTATAGCCCAATCATATTTTGTCTTGATACACATCAAGTTCAAATTTCATCGAAATAGAAGCCAAAATTTTGAGATTTTCAGTTGCATATTAACATGTAAAAACGTGTATCTTTTTAACGACACCCTTGCCATTTCTAAAAAATAGAATAGAATAGAGAATATTTGACATGTCGTTTTCTATCCAACAAAGGTGATTTCGTGCATATCGATTTTCTGTTGGTGATACCCTGTATTTAAGTTATATGTGGGAGTGTAGAAAAAGAATGGCAACTTTACAATTCGGAAGTGAATATACAAATTTAAATGTGTTACCCTTGACTTCAACGGCTGGTGAGCGGGACGCTTTCTTATATTAAAATTTCAACCTAAAATACCATTAGCATTTCTATCTCACTCTTATATATGAATCCGTTATATCAACTCGTCAGAACGACTAAACGGAAAATAGAATCTCAGCGGAAAGCATTAATGTTATAATTATTTGTATCAGAAGCCATTACTACGGAAAAGTTTATACGATAGACACTATCTGGGTAAGTAATTATTCAAGTTTAAAAATGTATAAAATATTAATATAATAATAAATACAAACCAAACACTAAACATACAAAATAATGTCTTAATTTACGCATAAAAGTTAATTAACTCATACCAAGAAAGGTGTTTGATTATTTTGTTCCTAGGTGGCGCTGTTAGGTTTTTAATAATATAAGTGTTAAGGTGAATGCTCAATGTGTTTCGCTTGCTCTCCCTTGGGACATGTTTGTCATTATTTGTAATAATAGTTATTGGCAACATCAAATTCAAATTCTTATATGGAAATAAATATTTGGTGAGTTAGGGAATTTTTATTCAGCGAAGCTCTCTTTTAGGCAACTCACAAATTTTGTTTGTCTCCCTCCTGCTACTTAACGGTTCAACCGATTCGAACGAATTTTGGCATGAACATACATAATTATAACCTGACGGACATAGGCTATGTAAAAAAAATATAGACTTTACCATTGAGGAATAATCACCGAAAGAAAAATTCAAAAGCTGATCACAGCCAAATCGCTGAGACTACACTGATCAAATTTGGCGCCAAAACTCACATCGTGGTCGTGACTAATGTGCAAAAAAAAATTTTGAAATCGGACATACCATAGAGAAATAATCACCCTTCAAAAGTCTAATTGCTTCGCTCAGTATTTGCAAACAGCAGCATGTATTGCAAACCTAGTTATTATATATACGTCGACCGCTTGAATGAGTCTTCGCCCGCGCGGTACAGGGGCAAGGGGTATGGCGACAAGGTATTTCCAATCTACACTTCAATGAACTATGACAGTAACTTAATATGATTTAGAAGAGAATTTTTTTGATTTTTTTTGCATAAAAAAACTACTACAACTAAGTGAATTTAGTATATAATGGAAATTTAATGTGGCTTTCTGCCTACAAATGATCTTTGTTTTTTTCTCTCTCTCCATTTTATTGTTTCATTAAAAATATATATATATTTGAATATAATAAGGCAGAATTACTTTTTATACCTCTGTCTCAGTTAGAAAACGACTTTTACCATGAATTTCTTTTTTAATTATTTGACAGAAGCAAAAGGAAAAAAATTAAGCTGCCTATACAATAAAAACATGGTTAGAAATATGGAAAGTAATAAATTAGCATTTTTTTTGTTCTAATAAAATTACGTGATCAAAGTAATATAAAATATATTGACTTGTGATATAATGACTATATTTGACATTACCTATAAAACAGTTATCTTTTGCAATTTTTTTAATTTATTTACAGTTTTCACATTAAATAACGTTATTTGTATACGTGTACTGCACCAGACGGCGTGACTGTACAAAACAATTGCAATATGTATCACATTAACGTACAAATAACGTTTACAGTCGTATAAAAAATCAAATAAAGCAAGCATAAATGGAACGGGCCCGGGTAACACTTAACGCCATATAGTGGCCGATTTATTAAGTAAGTTTCTAGAATCAATATCATCTATCGAATGATTATTTAAACAATAAATCAGTATTTCACAATGGTTAATCATGTTAAAAAAACTGTTTTTCTTTAATGAGTTGAATACCGTAATTTTTGGTTCTGTTGTAATGAGCTTATGTCAAACATAACACCAGATGTAATAAAATATAACGCCAAAAAATCAAAGTGAATGATCATAAAAATTACCCTATTTATGTGTGAAATTATAACCTAAAAAATTTGAATTTGCTTAACTTCTCAAATTACTCCAAACTAGTTGATATTAATAAATAAAATAAATATTTCTTACATTCACACCAATTAGCCTAGCCCAAAGTAAGCTCTGTAAGGCTTGTGTTATGGATACTAGGGTAACGGATAGACATACACATATGATACATAGATATGTAATACTCATAGAAATATATAAAAACATCCATGACTCAGGTACAAATGCTCGAATTCATCATAAAAACATCTGCCCCTTCCGGGATTCGAACCCAGGACCATCGGTGCGAAAGGCAGGATCGCTACCGTTGCACCAAACGGTCGTCATCCTTACTAATATTATAAATCGGAAAGTGAGTTTGTTTGTTTGTTTGTTCCGCTTTCACGCCGTAACTACTGAACTGATTGCTTTGAAATTTTGCAGACGTAAAGATAAAAGTCCGGATTAAATAATAGGGTACTTTTTATCCTGCAAAAAATTGAAATTCCCGAGGAAAAACAAAAATATTGTTTGCTTGATGGATAGATTGTAGATGGCGCTGTGTGTCGTTTAAAACAAGGTAAAATATTGCAATCGAATATAAACATGTAAATTTAGAAGCTAAATGATACGATAATGAATCCCCGAAAATGAGGACTTCCCGAGGGATGACGCACAATATGTTTTATCGTCTAAACTGTTATTTTTACATCTACTTATATGTTGCAAACGAATATGAACATGTAAATTTTGAAGCTAAATGATACGAAAATGGATCCTCGAAACTGAAGAATTCTCGAGGGATCGTCTAAATTGTTTTTTTTACATCTACTTATCCTGAGATCACTAAAGTCAACGAATTACTGATTGGTATAAGTATTAGAGTTACGTTATTTAGTTCTTGAGGTATGCGATAGATGGCACTGGGTGTTTTTTAAAACATGGTAACGATGTGTTTTTTCAAATACATAAGAAGTGGAATGATAGCTTACGCTATTTAGTTCTTGAGGTATGCGATAGATGGCGCTGGATGTTTTTTAAAACATGGTAACGATGTGTTTTTTAAAATACGTAAGAAGTGGAATGATAGCTTACGCTATTGCTTTATACCGCAATATAACCGAATACCACGCGGTCGAAGCCGCGGGCGGAAAGCTAGTACTATATATTGATACTAAAGTTAGTATAAGTTATTAATCGGCTCATAAGAGCGTCGGGGTCCTCTGTTTTTTTAATTTTGTCAAGGCTCAATAGAACGCCGGCGTTCTCACGCGCCCAGACTACTTTAAACTCTAATTGTATCTGCTACATTGTATTTTTATATGACCAAGTTTAGTTCAAAGGCAATAAAATTGGTTTTGTAAAGTAGTACCATCACAGTTGTTTTTACTAAGTTTTCCTATTAGGGAAGGCAAAGAGTACAAAGCCCATACAGCCTAGTCTTCAATCATTTCTTATGTTACTCAGATGATTTATGCATGAAAAATTATCAATAGATGACAAATGAAATAATTACTTTCTTCATGTTAAATAAAAGTACAGATATACCTAGATCAATTCGACAAACCTGAAATGTTTTCCAAGTCCGTATCACTTAAGGTATGTATGTTATGAAACCATGACAACTGCTGCAGTGAGTAGACCTCGATCCTGAGATGACATGGGTCACTTCACATCACTTTGTTATCACTTTGCACTTTATAAATCAGTAAGTTTCTTATTTTTTTTTATCTTATGTGTCTCAAAGAATTATGTATATCTTTAATAACTGATAGTCTTGTTGTTTGTCCAATAAATAAATATATAAATAGGTTGTTAACTGAAAATTTCTGCGGTTCAAAAGGGTTTTTCTTCAGCGATATTGATTCTAAAACACTTCTTACGTAACTCAAGTGCCGAAACAAGTTTACTTCGAATTAACAAAACGAATAGTTTATTTGCATCGTGCAACAATAGATCTTATGACTATTGATTTAAGTATATAGAAATATTCAGTCCTGATTGAAATTTCGGTACATTTACAAGACGGTCATGATGACAATTCTGAGGCATCCTATTTCAGTTGTCACGTAGATAAATAGAATAACAGAATCTACCAATTGGACTCGGCAGATGATCTGTCAACACGATGGCAGCGCCACCTAGTGGGTTTAATTATTATTCAAACTGTTTACATATAGTACAATATATGTAAAGTTAATTTCGGTGTTTTAAATATATATTTTATGGTATGTAATAAAAGATCTAAAACATTAATTGACACTGATTTTTCAAGTTATAAAGTACGGTTTCAATAAAAAAATATAACACAAATGTTTATTTCACTTCCTTTAAGTTTCTTTATATAAAAATAGCGGTTTTCGTTATTATGTTTAAAAATAATTTGAAATCGGACACCACAAAATCGTGATCAAGTAACCGATACATTACACGTTTAAAAGTATGATAGTAGAGAGAACCTTTAATTTTCCTAGCAATCGAATATATTTTTGATGGCAACACAATATCAGAAGGTCATCGACCTGTAAACGCACATAACATTTACACAGCAAATAAACTACCCGCATTTTGCGTTACGTCGTAAAATTAACGTAACTTTTTTTTTAATTTCCGTTAATAATTAACGTTCCGGACTTCCGTTCATGTAACGTTCCAGAACTTCCGGGACGAGTAAGTACGGCTTCGATTGGAAGGCTGGGCTAGTGCTATCGCGAAGCAGCGATGGGTGATGTAGGCACCAGATGATGTGTCAGCCACCAGGAAAGAACTGGTTGGGCTACGGCCACGAACAGGAGGAAGTAGACCCGTCTTTTACTGCCGGAACTGGCGGTCAACGGAACCGCGTACGGATTAGCTCCGGAACCGTACGGAGCTGCGAAACCGTACGGCGCTGCCGGTTCCGCAGCTTGCGGACCGGCCAGCACCTGCACTCGCAGTGTTTTTACCTGTGGAAGAACGAAAAAGACCACATAATAAAAAGGGAGAAGCTAACAACCCTTGCCGAGATTTCTTTCGGCTTTTCTTGGTACAGAATATAAAATACCTTGGGGATTATTTGCCTGATATTTTATTCTATACTTAATCTAAACATATCGTCTTTAGTCCAAATAAAAAATATCACAACTCTCTCAAAAATACGTGTTGTTATTTTAAAATGAATAAATGCCCTCCTACTGAGACACCCTATAGACAGATAATGTATTTTTTTGATACTACAGACACACATACATAAAAAGCATGTGTACAATTCACATGTGGTAGAAGTGAAACCTTCAAAAATAATACGTACATGTAAACAAAATACCACGGTTGTTGTGATGCCTTCTCTTAAGGTTTGTACTACGCATAATGCTTCCTATTTCATTTTCTCCCACGTTAAATCTTATGAATTTATGTTTCTGTCTCTTTGTACTGTCGGTTTTTCGTTTCATCGGTTTTCAAATCACAACGAGTCTAAAGAAGTTTTCACTTAGTAAATACCAGGATAAATGATGTATTATGCCGGGACCGAAAGTTTAACTACGGAGAAACTCGGGCTTATAATTTTCTGGTGAGCCCTTGCGAAACTCAATCAACTTATATAACCGTAACACGGTGACCGCTACGCCTTCGAGGTACTTTTTTACATATTCGAGCTAAAAGGCTATGCTAGTAGAAAATAGCTACGACTGATTTTATATTTTCTAGAAAAAATACTAAAGGTAAGTCCCGCCTGAGAATAAATTGTGAGCAGAGTAGTGTTTATTTGGATTTTTTTTTAAATTTATTATACAAATGATTTCTTCAAGATTTTTGAATAACGACTCCTCCCGTGCAGTTCTAATGTGAACAGCGAGAAATGCGAATCAATAATCTCCAAAATGGTTAAACATATAACATACAACCACATCAAAAAGCAACAAATACTTATGATGACTACACAAAATTATGAGAGATTCGAACTAATAGCTGTTAGCTTCATTAACCACTGGACGAACAGAGCTACTTGCATATTACAAGAATTTGATTTGCCCATCTTTATATATATAATTCTTCTGTGAGTGTGTATGTCACTGAACTCCTCCTAAACGGCTGGACCGATTTGAATGATTTTTTTTGTGTGTGTTCAAGGGGATCTGAGAATGTTTTAGATTCACAAATCAGCCCGGCAGATGGCGCTGCAGACGGTATCTAGGTTATTTATCTATACTGCAAAAATAACAGGCAGGACAACGTCTGTCGGGTCCACTAGTTTTATATATAAACTAGTTTTAATTCTTTTAAAACTCCGAAATCAGATAAAAAATATGAAAACTCACCAAAAAGTAAGACAGAGCTAAACTAGTGTACACAAGGCAACAGTAGTAGCCCGTCTTTCCGAGCAGTAGCCCGCTGAGTAGCCCACCGATCATGGGCACATACTTGTAGCCCGAAAACGCGAGCAGATCCATGGTGCGCAGGCTAGTGTTTGTATTTGTGATGTACAGCGTTACCAGGTAGAGAATCATCTCAAATATTATGTAAGCTAACGCGCTTGACGCCTGTATGCTTATTTGTTCTGGAGAGAACCGATGCTGGAGACCTGGAAAAGAAATAATATTTAATATTTTTTTAATTAAGTTAAAAAAGATGATTATTTTTTCATGATCTTATTGAGGCTGAGCGACATTTCACTATGAATAAAATAAACAAAGGAAATAAAAATATCGCTAAGCGAAGGGATGTATCGATTGCTGTAATTGATTGTTAGTCAAAGTGGGGTTTTCCCCCCACCATTTTATACTATAAAAGGATTACCAATGTCAATTGAAGCATTACATTTCTGTTCGTGAACGAGAAACAACCTCTTATTGTTATTCTGCTAGTTGACAATTTAACGGATCTAAATAATGAATCAAAATTATTATTGACATTTATTGTGACATACCTAATTTAGTCAAAGGACAGTTTTTAAATGCCTCTAACTTCATCGTTTCACTTAAATACCTGCATGCCTACATTATAAAGGCAAATACAGTAGACCTGCTAAATTATTATTTGTGAAATATAACTGTATGTACTCAGTATTCGCAAATAAATTATTCTATTCTATTCCAACTCAAAACGTGTCAATACTATTGAAAGAGTGGAATACCATAGATAATATTGCTGCTAGTAAACAATAAACTATCGAAAATTATATAGTATCGATACTATTAATAATGTCGATAGTTTTGCTGTCAAGAACCCATAGAATACCGATAATATGGATAACATTGCGCAATATTGCGCTTTTTCAATAGTGACACGCTCTAAGCTATAGATAGTGTCGATAGTATCGATACTACGATCGACAGTCCTGCTATCTATCGCCTATCGATAGTGAACGAAAGCGTACAATTTTATGAACAACATAAGTACCTAATTATGAAATAATGTAGTTGAGTGAGGCATGCTTTCGTCGTTGGTATTATGCATTCGATTGTGCCGCGAGTGCCAATTGTGTGACGAAATAAAGTAAGTGTAAATACGGGATTTTACACGGGCAGTTTCATTTGTCATCCCGGAATTTTTCATTTTCAATTTATTTTATCATTTCTTATCAATATTAATAATAATTATAATAATATTTCTTATATTCACACCAATTAGTCTGGCCCAAAGTAAGCACTATAAGGCTTTTGTTATGGATACTAGGGTAATGGATAGACATACATACATAATACATAGATATGTCATATTATTAGAAATATATACAACCATGACCCATGACTCAGGTACAAATGCTCGTATTCATGACACAAACATCTGCCCCTTCCGAGATTCGTACTCAGGACCTTCAGTGCGAAAGGCAGGATCGCTTCTGTTTCACCAAAAGGTCGATAGATTAGTTATCGATAATCCACTATCGATCAGCAACACTAGTATGTACCCGGCCCTACTAATTAATGAGCAAGTGTTACGTGGAGTCCATTTAGGGTCCTGGATTGACACTTACCCAGCATGAATCCGGTGAGCAGCACATATGTGACATAGCCCATGGCGGGGATGTATAGATCAGGAGCGTTCAGGTCGAAGCGAGGCTGCACTGGAGACTCTTGGTCGTACTTCAACATCCACTCCTTAAAACATATTTATATAGTTACTAGCTGACCTGGCCACGCGTTGCTGTGTTATAAATTAATATGGAACCTATACTATGTCCCAAGTTGGAACATATCCAGCAAACTGAAGAAAAAATCATCAAAACGTGTTGAGTAGTTTCCAAGTTCATCGCGGTCAAAAATTGTGTCAAAGATTTTTTATATATTTAGATAACAATCAATTGCCTTATTATCGCAAAAAATAAAAAGCAATTAATTGAGTGCCACTCTAAACTTTGATAAGTAATTGTACACATGGCAGATTTTTGTAAGATCTGCAAAAAATATGTTAACAAAATACAGTCAGTAATATAAAAGATCTCGACGCGTTTATTTTGTACAATCATGTCATTTATTTCATGACCTTATATTTTTTATGATGTCGAGCTTGGTCGAACGTATGTGACTCTACCTGCGAGTTCAAAAGGTCCCAGGTTTAAGTTCCAATAAGGGCAAAATGGATATGCATATAAAACAGAAATGAAACATTATTTATAAATATGAATTTTTTGAATGGATTCGCTTTTGATCCAAATCAAGCCAAGGGGCAAGACAGGATCCACGATGGAACAAGCTAATCCAGAAGAACATTTAAATAAGTAAATCATGATTGTACTCTAAGAGGTGATAAGAATTTGTTAGGCATTCGGCAGGGTGTACCACGAGACACAGGTATAACAATCATGTTATTTAAAATCATTTTACAATATTACAAGGTAGGCAATTAAAAACGGCTTCTCACCTTATGTGTGAACGGGAACAATATCAGGATCAGCTTCTTGAGCACATATCTGGTGTCGACAGCGAAATAGTACCTGAGCCTGGAGACCGGCACATACTTGTCAATTTGCTGACGCACAGCTTCGCGACCCTGCTCCGCCAGCTGGTTACCATACTGGTATGCCATATCCTGCAACCAAGTAACCGTACCATACAAATTATGCCATGTCAACTTATGGGAGTGCATTTAATACACTGTACTTAAAAAAAGCTTTAGACTGTTTGGTTTGACATAAAAATATGTTTTTTCCCATTTATTTGGCCAAACAACCAGTAAAACTAAACCATTTTGGATTGGCCCAGGTGCTTTCAAAATTAATAATTTCATAAAAAAAAGTTTTTGGGTTAGCAGTTATACTAAAAAAATAAAGAAACCAACAATAGGAAATGACAAATACAGGGCGGCACATAAGTCCTTTGAGAAGTAAAATTTGAATAAAACGAAAATGGCGCGCGTGAGCGGTGTAGGGGAAGCGGGGGCAGTTACTTCGGTTTTTGGGACATTAGTCGCCATGGAACGTTTCACCGGAGCGGACCGTACGTTTTGTGTGCGCGAGTTTTATCAAAACAACAATTCGGCAACCGTTGCGCGGCGTAATTTTCGAGAACACAAAGGTTTTACAACTTTGATGATACTCCAACTCTTCAAACGATTAAGAACTGGGTTGCTAAGTTCGAGGAGACCGGTTCGACGTTAGATAAACCGCGGTCGGGTCGCCCAAGGACATCGCGTACAGAACAAAACATCGACACAGTGGCACAATCTATTTGTGAAAATCCTACACACAGTCAACTCGTAAGCGTTCCAGTGCATTAAACGTACCCTACCCGGGACATCGTTACAACGGATTTTGAAGAAAGATTTACTTATGCACCCTTATAAAATTCAGTTCGTGCAAGAATTAGAAGAAACTGATGCTATTCAGAGAGGAAATTATGTGAATGAAATGTTGAATCGTTCATTAATATAATGTTCTCTGATGAAGCTCACTTCCATCTTAACGGGTATGTCAGTTAACAAAATTGCCGCTATTGGAGCCCCATCAATCCAAAACTTGAGTATCAGAAGCCCTTGCATAGTCCTAAAGAGACAGTTTGGGCCGTAATGTCAGCCCATGGCATCGTAGGGCCTTACTTCTTTGAGGCCGGCACAGAATGCGCGGTTACTGTTACTTCGGAGCGATATGTGGCTATGATCGAAGAGTTTTGCACACCAGAATTGCAAAACTTTCCAGGCTTTAATGCCCGGACGTGGTTTTAACAGGATAGATCAACTTCCCACACGTCTAATACTGTTATGCCCGTTATCCGTCAACTTTTCCCTAGCAAAGTGATCTCTAAGAGAGGAGACATTTCCTGGCCACCATGTAGTCCGGATCTGACACCAATGGATTTTTTTTGGGCTATCTTAAGGCTAAAGTGTACAATACTAACCCACAGTCAATTGATGCCCTAAAAGAAAACATCTGCAGAGAAATGGCAAGCATTTCAGCACTGACGTGCCGCGCAGTCATCAACAATTTTAAACATTGTTTTATTTAATGTGTTTAATTAATGTTTTTTATATCAAAGGACTTATGAGCCACCCTGTATTTGCCCCTTCCAGGACATTAACCCAGGACTGTCGGTGTGACTGGAAGGATTGCTTCTGTTACACCAAAAAGTCATCAAGTATCTTTGCAGATTTTGTGTTGTAATAATAATAAGTTAATGTCCCAAAAAATTGCAAATAACTGGCACTTGAAATCAACCAGATGATAGAAGTTATTGATAGTTGTCTCAACCTATATTTAAATCATTCAAATTATGTAAATAACATAAACTTACTTGAACCACTGGTTGTTGTAGCATAGAGCCCAGTTGTGCAGGAGATGCCAATGGAGACTGAGGGAAGCCATAACTGAAATCTAAATAAGGAGATCTTAAAAGAAGTTGAGGTTGACAGATTTCTTCACTCATTTTGTCAATGATATTTCCAATAATAGAATACACTTTCTTTAGTGATTTACAAACATTTTCAAGTCAATACAGTGTGACAAGGAAAGCTTGCAGAACACCATCACTACATAGTATAAAACAAAGTCGCTTTCTCTGTCCCTATATCCCTATGTATGCTTAAATCTTTAAAACTACGCAACGGAATTTGATGCGGTTTTTTTTAATAGATAGAGTAATTCAAGAGGAAGATTTATATGTATAATACATGCATAATATAGTAGAGCATTGCATCCGTGCGAAGTCGGGGCGGGTCGCTAGTACTCTAATAATACAATATTTAATTTAATTTGGTTCTACAGCTAAATGCAAACCGGGTTTCGCAGCAATCTACACTTATATCTCTAGTGACACATTTGGTATATATTTACTATATACTTGTGATATATTTGTAATATATATTGTCAGAAATGAAAGGTGGATAAAATGTTTTTTATCTACCTGAAAGTTGATTTGTTATAAAATAGTAGTATATAAAATAACTGTATATTTACAAAAAATGGTATTTATTTCATCTAAAAGTTTATTAAAACTAGGATAGTAGCAAGTAGATTGATTACATATTTATTTACTGCTAATCATCATCAGCAATTACATAATTACTGATAATCAGATAGATTAGTAATAAAATTATTGTCAAATTGGTCACCATCTCAAATGCCAAGAAATTATAACAAGTTATTTCTATTGAATGTATTTCTTTATTCATATAACCATTGTTATATTTTATTTATTACTAGAAAAATTGAACCTATTTAGACGTTGGGCGGGTTATATCTATACTAATATTATAAAGAAGTAAAGTTTGTGTGTTTGTATATTTGTTAAATTGTAAGGGGTAATCTCGGGATCTACTGAACCGATTTTAAAAATTCTTTCACCAATAGAAAGGCACATTATTGCTGAGTGTCATAGGCTATATTGAATGCTAGAAAAAATTTAAAGAATTTTGTCCACCCGTGCGAAGCCGGGACGGGCGGCTAGTATCATATATGATAGTGTAGAGTCAAAACTATGAGTAATACCTACTAATAAGTAATAATAACAAATTAATTTATAAGTGTAATAATATTGGTTTTTTCAATACAATAACAAGAACAATTCTATTGAATTCAATTGTCTATTGCTCGTCATAATGTTATTTACTGATATTACATAGAAAAAATAATTAATCGATTACAGGCCTTGTTGGGCATAGCTTGATAAGAGAAAGAAAAAAACCTTTTTCTTATTATGTTTGATACATCTGTGAATTATTTAAATTTAGTTATATTATTTACAATTACTTAATTTTACATTTCTTTTGAATTTCATGAAAAAATGTATAATAATTGTTTATATTAAATGCAAAACTGACAATAATTTGTAGATTATTGATACTGGATCATGGTTATTTCTTACATATATTGTTGTTAAACTGCTATTTTAAAAGGCATGGCATTTAAATTATTTAAATTAAATTATAGTATTGTCATTGTTATAAAGTCTCATATTACTCCCGAAAAATTAAAACTTCTACTAAATAAAATATTGTATATGTTTGTTTATAGTAAATGTTTAGTTTTTCAAAGTTGGAACACTTACTTGCAGCAGGTGCTGGAGAACCAAAGCTTTGTTGAGAATCTAAGTGGATTCCTTCTTGGTAAGGAGGTGGAGGGCCGGCGGGTGCATATCCCGGGTTAAAAGCCGGTGCGGCGGGAAATTGTGGCGTAGGCGAAGGTGCTCCCATAGCAGCTACATCGCTCACGCGCTTCGCCTTGCGAATACCACCTGGTTGCCCGACTACAACAAAAGTAAACTTAACATACAAGTCACGTTACAATGCTCCGTTTTATCTTTCAACTATACCACTAACCGTTTCTGGAAGCATTGAAATTCATTCTTATGAGTTACCCTAAGTTATGAGGAACGTGAAAACATACTATAATTATTAATAATTAAACTAATTTAGAGTTTACACTGATTGCAACACATCACCAACTCATTTGACGCATCGCTTGAAATGACATTTTAATGGTGGAGTTGCCAAGTAATACTGACTTAAATGGTAGATTTCCAATGAGATGGCATCAAAAGAATAAATCAAAGTGAAAATGAAATGGGTTTAAAAACAATATTTTTTCATATAATAAGTTACCGTTAATTGATAAATATCAGTTAATTTTTTTTATACGCAAATTTTAACAAAAGCATTGTATTTACCATTTGTTTACGTTTCAAATCAAGTGTGAAGGTGTTTGTAAATAAAAAAATATTGAAAGAAAAGCTAAAAAATTGTGTTTGAGTAAAAAAGTGTTTACGGCATAAAAATTGTTATAATATAAACGTGTTAACAAATAAATATAACAGTGTTGAGACAACGTTTAAAAAGAAAACAGAAAAATAAACATTTAACAAACAAATTTGTTAAATGAAAGAAGAATAGAAACAAAATTCTGAAACGTTGTGAAGTTCAAATAATAAAAGTGTGAGTCGACTGATGAGCTAACGCAAATAGTACTGTACGTTAATTTCACGAGCTACAGTAACATCAAGTTGGTGCATACGGAGAGTGACTGGACTGCGTTGTGTTAATCTTGCAGCGTAAGTTCGAAACCTAGTTTCTCTAAGAATTTTTTTGTGATATATTATTGTATCACACATCTCATTACCGTCTGTAAAAATGTCTACATCAACTACAAAATCTATTGGGAACAATTCAAAAAACAAGCGCAAGGAGTCACTACTTGTTACATGTTACAAATGCAAACGTATAGTGGACTCAAAAAATACCGTAATATGTTCAATATGCAAAAATAACTTTGAATTTGACTGTGTTGGTTATTCAGAGAAATTACATCGTCTAAAAGATTCTAACACTAGAAATAACTGGAAATGTAAAATATGTGTTCAAAAGTCAAAAGCCACCTCTACGCCAAACTCAGAACCATCATATATAACTATAAGGAAAAAGCAGATATCACCAAAGTCGAGCATGATTCGCTCGCCCATTAATGCAATCGTTGTTGATCAGGCTGCAATATCTACGAGTGCTATATCATTTACTGATGATTCTCATGTACTTACTGACATATGCAGCTCTGACAATTCATTATCTACGCCACAGAAAGTTCTGTCAAAAAGCATGGATTGTACAGTGACGGAAATAATATCCACGCAGGAAATGAAAGACACTGTCAATCAACTTCGTTCTGAGTTAGTTATTTTACAAAACGAACTTGATAACATTATACTTGAGAACAACGATCTTCGTAACCAAAACACAAAGCTTCATAAAGAAAATAATGTGTTGAAAAATTTATGTCAGTCACCATTAAATAGAAATAAAAATAGGAAATCTAACAAATTATCAGAATCATTAGCTCTCTGCACACAGACACAGAAATCGTTTATTATAGGAGAAAATCAAACCGAAGATGCTATAGTGAAGCTTCAACTTAAAATAACAGATTTGGAATTGCAATTAGTACAGGCTCAATTTGAAGCATCGAGGTTAAAAAACTACATCAAAAACATTGAACGTAGCCTCTCCACAGCGGATATTCATGACTCAACTCATTCAAAAAATATTGCAAGCGTTACTCGCGAAGAGAGTGAAAAGAAAGGCAGAAAAATATTAATCTTTGGTACTCAGCGTATTGTCGGTCTTTCTGTGGCCTTAACGACTTCTAGGCGGAATTCGAACTATGAGACTTACACGGTTTCGGCCCTGACGAAACCATACGCGTTAACGGCGGACATTATCGATAGTTGTCACAACACGAAAGTCGTACCAAATGATAAAATTGTATTATGTCTTGGAGAAAATGACTATGATATAAAAATATTATCGTTACAGTTACATATATTGTTAAATAAATATGCTTGTAATGACGTGATTGTGCTAAACGTTTTAAATAATTTATATATAAATGTTAATGAGGTTAATAATACTATGAGAAATATTTGTAAAATGTATAAGAAGTGTCGATTTGTTGAATGTGGATATGATAATAATTTATTTAAAATCTGTAAAAAAATTAATTACGTTATTGACTGCGTGGATTACGAGGAAAAGTACCTCAACGCTAAGGAACTTAATAAAATGTTTATGTCTAGTAAGTCAGTATCTACTAAAACTCACTTAATCAAGTCCAGTAACTCCAAATATCATAAAGGTACAATCCCTTATTACTTTACTCGAACATCGACTTTTATAAGTTCCGTAGATAGGTCTGATACAAATGTTTGTCCGATACAAACCAATATAACGAAATACTTTCCGAAAATAAACAAAGGTGATTTTTTTCGTGAGTGACACAGCCACTAAAACGCTATCCTTTAAAATACTGCATCAAAATATAGCTAGTTTATTATCAAAACAAGAGTTATTAGAATTAACACTACAGGAGTTGCATGAGACGAACAGTGATCCTGACTTGATCTGCTTCTCAGAGACATTCATACGGACCGGAAATGAAATGTACCTAAAGTTGTTAAATTATGAATTGGCTTGTTCATTTTGCAGAGATAGGCAAAGAGGCGGGACTTGTATATTGGTAAAGCGTGGTATGATATACAAAGAATATACCAAAATAAAAAAAATTGCAACGCCTAAATCTTTCGAAGCTTGTGGTATTGAAATTCCTCAACACAAGTTATTAGTTATATGTGTATATCGCACACCGACATCCGATCCCAACATTTTTTTGCAGAAACTTGATCAATTCTTACATGTTACACTTAAAAGTTACAATAAAATTAATTTAGTTATTACGGGTGACTTAAACATAGACACTCTTAAACAGGGAAAAATCTCTAGCTACCTACGAGACTTGTGTAATAATTATAACCTGCGAATCCATATTAAAGTGCCAACAAGAAAGAAGTCATGCATAGACCATATTCTAAGTAACATTGACGAAGCTGACGCTTCTGTCCTGCCCTTATATCTGTCGGACCACGAAACGGCCCAACTATTGAGTTTTCCTGTACACCAAAAAAATAAGTCTTTTAGATCGTACTATATTAACAGAAGAGACTTTTGTTCGGAGAACATACTTAAATTTAAGCAATGTATTAGCAACATAACGTGGTCTGATATATTCTTGAAGGAAAAAGACTTAAATAATGCTTTTCGTAGTTTCCATGATCTGTTATGCTTGTTCTATAATCTATGTTTCCCCAAAATAAAAGTAAAGGTTAGTAATGTCAACAAACATAAGCATAACTGGATAAGCAGAGGTCTTAAATCTAGTTGTAGAACAAAACGGATACTTAGATGCAACTACTACAATAGAAAAACAATAGCAAACAGAAATAAATATTTAGCCTATTCTAACATATTAAAAAAATGTATTAACTATTCGAAACGAAATGCAAATATAAAATTTATCAATAAAAGTGAAAATAAATGTAAAGCAACATGGACTATAATTAAAAATGAAATAATCAACAAAAAAAATTATGATGATATTATAAGTCTCAAATTAAATAATAAAATATTGACTAATCCCCTTGAGATAGCCTCGGCTTTTAATGACCATTTTATTGAATCTGAAAGTAAAGCATCACAGAATACATATAACGAACACTTTAATAAAAAGGTGATTTCGGAATCTATTTTTCTTAATCCAGTATCGGTGAATGAAGTTCAAAGAGAAATAATGAATTTAAAAAATACTAAATCTGAAGGCTATGATGGTATATGCACAAAGATAGTCAAAACCTGTAGTTTTGAATTAGCTCCAATTTTGATGCATCTTATAAATTTATCTTTTTCGTCAGGTACGTTTCCTCATTTGTTGAAACTATCTGTTATTAAGCCTCTGCACAAAAAAGGTGAAAAGGATGACCTAAGTAATTATCGTCCAATAACTTTGGTACCTGTATTATCCAAAGTGTTTGAAAGATGCATGTACAAAAGACTAGTGAGTTTCTTTGACAAATTTCATATTATTGACCCCAATCAATTCGGATTTCAAAAGAAAAAATCTACGACATTGGCAATTTTTACCCTTTTACGCACTGTGCTAACATCTTTAAATAATAAAGAATATACTACTGGGTTATTTTTTGACTTATCAAGGGCGTTCGATCTAATAAATCATAAACTCTTACTGGAAAAGTTAGAATTCATAGGGATAAGAGGTTTAGCTCAACAATGGATATCATCTTACTTGTCGAATCGTCGCCAGTGTGTTGTCATCAATAAGGTGATAAAAAATGAAGTGATGCCTTATACATCAAGACTTTTAGAAAATGGTATTGGCGTCCCTCAGGGAAGCGTTCTTGGACCAATACTGTTTATTATTTATATAAATGATATTTGTAAAACAATTAACCATAAATGTATTTTATTCGCAGATGATATTTCAGTTATAGTATCATAAAAAAAAAATGATACAATAGAATACCATGAAACCTCTATTAATGATACAATTGACAAAATTATAAAATGGCTACTATCTAATAAATTAAAAATTAATTTAGACAAATCATGTTACATTCAATTTAATCAATCTTATAAGTCAAATTACAATCTTAAAATTAATGTTAATAAAATTAAGGAAATGACATACATTAAATTTCTAGGGATATTCATTGACAAAGATTTAAATTGGAAAGTCCATGTTGAAAATATAAGTAATAGGGTCAACAGATTTGTATATGCCATTAAAAAGTTAAGAAATGTCACCAATAGGAAAACTGTTATTGCCACATACCGTGCGTATGTAGAATCAATATTACGCTACGGAATTATGATATGGGGCAATGGAACAGACAGAAATCGGGCATTCATAGCACAAAAAAAGTGTATCAGAGCTATTTGCGGTGTTGCACCGGATGAACCCTGTAAACTATTATTTAGAAACCTTGAACTGCTAACGGTACCGTCTCTGTACATTTATGAGATTTGCTGTTTTGTAAACAAACAAAAAGACTTGTTTGTAAAAGCTAGTGACATAAACTCCAGACTAAAAAGGGACCCTGACAAACTTGTTTTAGAGAATATACCGAAATCGGCCAAATACGATAAAAGTTGTCTTGTGTATGTGTATAAGTATTTATAATAA
This sequence comes from Calamotropha paludella, assembly GCA_927399485.1. NCBI lineage: Eukaryota > Metazoa > Arthropoda > Insecta > Lepidoptera > Crambidae > Calamotropha > Calamotropha paludella. Next base: position 22,592,017 of record OV656820.1, on the reverse strand, counting down.
AATTCCGTCTGAATTTAAAAAATTAAGTGGCCATCGATTTCAAAGTAAACTGTATGACTGGCTCTGTAATAAAGCTTTCTACGATGTAAGAGAGCTTTTTAATAATTATATGTAATTAGTATAGATCAATTAATATGTTATTTTATTAAAGTCTTTGATATGGATGTAATAAATTTGCATGCCACAAAATTTGGCGAAACATGTGTAACTTAAAAATACATGTAAGAACTTTAATACCATGTTTTAAGCAAATAAACAGTATTCTATTCTATTCTATTCTATTCTAATTCATGTGTTTAAAATAATATAACAATCTAGAATTTACTCGGCTCACTAGTTCTTCTCAAACGGGATAAAAGCGGCAGATATTAATAGTATCAGCATGTCACAACAATATATTAGTTGAATAAAAAAGAAACATTATTAAATTATAATATCTAGTGTCCGACCGAAATCGAAACTACAATTTCGGTTTTAAACAAAAATAAAAAATAAATTTTGGGAAAAAAATCTGCCTAAACTTCGACCACGCCAATTTTTTTAATGGTGGCGTCAGTTCGTGCTTTTGTGTTTGTTGAGCTGTATTGATGAAAAAACTGAGAGTCAAAAATTTTGCAAAAGAAGTTGATTTGAAAAATCTAATAAAATTACAAAAGAACTGTTTCGAAGACCTTTCTTTTGTAATTTTCGTCAGTTTTATTATGAGAAACAGCCAGCACTGCGAGCAGATACTCGTTTAAATGAAAATCCTTTTGACAGTCCCTAGACTAATTCGCACATTTCTTACATCTTCGAGGTTATTCTTTTTTTTAGTTCAAGACTTATTTATATCGTTACTTTTGTTTTATTTAAGGGGAGTGTAATAAACTATATTATGTCCGTATGTCTAAATATGTTCGGGGTTTGGTTACAAAATCCTGTTTTAATGGAATACTAAATCACTCATCATTAATTACAAATACTGATTGACTTTTTAGTGAACATATTAGATTACACATTACTTAAATATTATGCATGTAATTTTCAATGTTCAAATATTTATAAATAACCATTAAAATCAAGTAATAATGTGTATCTTGGCAACACTGACGAACCATTCCAGACATATTTGTTTGTGTTGTCTGTGGTGACAGATGAAAATGGATGACGATAGTTTCTTGTGTTCCCCTAATTGAAGGCAAATGGCACAATACCTATACGGCCATAGGAATTTATTTGCTTAAATATGATGATATAGATTTCTTGTCTTAAACGAATGAATTTTTTTCGATCTTTCTATTCAATTAACATAATTTTTAATGTGTCGATTTAAAATTGTTACTTAGTTGTTATATGTTGAAACGGAATTACTAACCCATTTGTCAATGTCAATCAGTACTCTTATAAATCTGTGAAAATAATAATATCTTTACGGGGGTGGTAATGTTCGCAGTTATGATAATTATTTATTATTATAATTTGGAGTAAAGTGCACATTCAACAGGTGTTCTGTATTATTTTAACGTTGTATTCCACTTTTATATTATATAAATTGTGGTTAAATTCGGAGATATGGCGTTAACAAATGTTTTGTTGTTGAGCCAGATAACTGGCTATATAATCGGGTTAATTCTCTCCCTGTGTATCATAGTGCCTATGAGTATGCATCAAGACGAATTCAAGTAAGTTTCTCAATATATTCGGTCTAATTGTCTTCAAATTAAATGTTAAAGTAATTTAAACGCCTGAAACAGCTATGCCTACAGTCATTGTTATGAATCAGTCAGCTTTCATTAACAATCACCATGTAGCAATTCTTATGTTAATTTTAGACAATTTATTTAATAATCAGTCGTTAATTACACTAGTAATGAAATATTAACAACAAATGAACCCTTTTTGCAATATGAATAAAATATTGAAAAGTTTTCTTGGCATCCAAAGCTGTAATTGAGAGAATTTATTTACTTTCTTATTTACTATTATCATTACAAAATACTAATTATTGTCCTACAAAGCGGAATTTAAAGTAGATTTAGCATTAAAAATTCTATTGTTAATATTTCTGTTTGTATAATTTTCCTTATTACTTGTGTTGATTACTATTTGATATACATACTGGAGGAAAAGCCAGATACAATTATTTCAATGTACAATAAATGTAATTCCTAAAATAGTTAAGGAAATTTAGACACAAATTGGAGGTAAATTGGAATTATTATCAGTGCTGTGCAGTGCTAAATTATCACTGCTATGCTGCATCCTGCTGATATCATGGCAATATTGGCATCTGTAGTTATCAACAAACTCACTTTTTATATATTTTGTGCATATCCAATGCTATTTTATATGATAAATTATTTTAATAGAAAAATCATGGAAAAATCAACCTGGCCTACAGTCTTGCTCCAGTCTAGGCTCCCACCTGAGAATTTACTTGTGAGCAGTCGAATTTTTCTTTTTTTTCTATTAAAATAATTAATCAACTTAAGCTATTTTTGGTAATTACTAATTAGTTCAATTTGATGAGCTAAGGTAAGTTATGATAAAAAATTGTTGTACTAACACAGAAAAGAAGAAAAAGAGAAGAATATTCAAAACACATGCATAATTGTGTGAACAATAGTACTAGACTAATACACTAGACTGATGACGACTATGATAATACAAAGGACCCCAGTAATCCGGCCCATATCTAATCCGGTGCCCACTGTAATTCGACATGCCTATCACTGTTGATTGTAGGTACACAAATATTGTTTTGGCAAAACTGCACTAATGTACCATGACATTGAATTGTGCTCGATGCGTGTTGTTTTGATTTTTATTGCTCAGTTTGAATTTGACTACATAATATATTATTTCGGAGTGGCAGAGCGTGCGTTCATTGTTTATTTTGAATGGGTTCGTTCTTGATCCCAATCAAGCTTGGAGGCCAAGACAGGTTCCACAATGACACAGGCTAACCCAGAAGGTGCTGAGTTCTCTCATTCGTCCATTAGTTCACATAGAATATTATAATTTTAATCTGTAATTTATCTAATTACCAGGATCTTATGCAGTATAATTCGATAGTCCGACATTCCCCTGCAAAATGTCGGATCACCGGGTGTCCACATTATTGATAATTGATTGGGTACTACCTAATCATACCCGACTCAACTACCCCCTCTTTATCGCCTTTACTGTCTTACTCATTTAAGTTCAGCTATGTATCTCATGTATTACAGTGGGCACTGCCTCCTGTTCTCCAAGGGCACCTGGCAGGAGTTGGATGGGCAGCTGCTGGTGTCGTGGGCGTCACGCGCGTACTGCGAATACGTCATCGTGGTTGGCATACTCATGTTCCTGGTTTGTCTGGTGCAGATTTACAGGTATGGGGCCACTCACAGATTATGTCACACGAATTTTAGGGCTTTTAACCCCTCCCCCCCGCCCTGGTCACAAGTTGTCACATTTTTAGAACCCCTTCCACCCTGATGTGACGTCACACATTTTTCAATGAGATGCCTGTATTTAAAAATAATTAAAAGAAAACAGTTATTTTAACTTTGTTTTTATCAAAAGTGTTATCGACTTATAACGTTATAATCAAAGAACAAACCAACTCATGTCTTCTTCAATTTGACGTTCGTAATCTTTTTTCGATGCAACTTATGAAAATCATTGTTTCAACGAAATACGGGAGGACGGGGCGGGGGTCGTGTAACCACCTGCTACAATATCGTGCGTAGCGTGATTGTGACAACAATCGGTAGTTTTCTTGGATAACTTTGTATAGCCTTAACTTAATATTTTAGTACTGGGCGATATTGAAAGAAAAAATACGTGTTTCGTTACTTTCTTCAAAGAATATAATATATAAATTTGGATGGTGTTTATAAAATGACCAAGTTTATATTAGATATACGAAACTTAACTCTCTCTCTATCTCCCTCCTCTCCCTCTCAACTTCCGGTCGCCTCGCCCGATCACCCTTTTCGTAACGCTCTCGTCACGCATTCACCAGCTTACTTCCCAAGACAAGGGTGCGTAAAGAAATTTTACTTAAAAAAATGTGTAAAATTCATAAAATTAATGATTTCGTTCATTAAATTGTACAATGGTGGAAGTATACGCGTATTCTCTTCGTCGCCAGGATGTCGATGCTCCTATACCGTGGGCAAGACAGCTCTTTCTTGTCGGCGTTCGTGGAGGCTGTAGGATGTGCAACACTGTGTGCGTTGGCGGTGTCGGCCGCAGTGCTCGTGACCCTCGGCTTCATGACCTGGTGCACCAACATCGTGGAGCGGTTCCCCAGGCATGTGGTGTTTTGTCTCTTTTTTCGCTTTTTATTTGGCTACTAGCTGACTCAGCCACGCCTTGCTGTGGCTCAGTTGCAATATTTTTTGGATTATTGTATAGAATAATGAGCTTATGAATCTTTTATTTAAAATTTTGAACTCCGTTCTTTTTATGTCACATCAGCATTTTTCATAAAAATGGATTTAAATTGAATGATTATTTTGGCAACCGTGTCTGATATATAGAAATTGTTTTACATGTCAACAAAGTGCAAGCAACAACGGCAAAGTTAGTATGAAAAAAAAAACAAAAAGCTGCCGATAATATTATAAAAAATAAACTCTTTTTATGAAAACTCATATCTGTTGCGTAATTCAAAAATGGAAAGAAGTTTTCAATTTTTAAAAAAGCAAATAGCTGCCTATAATATTTAAGAAAAAACTTATGCAAACTTATATCTGTTGTGTAATTCAAAAATGGAAAGAACTTTTTACATTTAAAAACAAACAGCTGCCGATTATATAGGGAAATAACAACTCTTACAATGAAAACTTATATCTGTTGCGTAATTCAATAACTATATAGAAACAGTTAAAAAATGGAAGGAATTTTTACCAATTTTGAATTAAGCAACAAAAAAGGCAGAACCAAGGAGGACCAACCCCGAATTTTGTTAGCCCGTTGCTTACTTTTGTCGGTCAAAGTTAGATAAGGTTATCTTCAGAAAGGGTAAACCTGGTTTATAATAAAAAATAATAAAAACGATGGCTACTCAACGTTTTGACAGTCCCATTTAAGTCTGACTAAAAAGGTTGTTAATTAATAATGTTTGTCTTAAGTTGAAGAACTCAATAATTGTGTTATTAAATATATTCCTATTATAGCTGTGAAGATGCAGCCGGACAGGACATAGACAACAGGGATAAAATATTGACGGGAGGCTTCTACATAGAAATAGGCACTGTCCAAGTGAGTGTTTACTTAAGAATAAATACCTACAACGAAGAGTGATGTGTACTTAACATTTTCAAGGTCGATATTTCGTTATATATAATGATATTTGTATTTGAGAGCGTGGTAATTTAAAAACTAATTTACGTACTAATTACTACGTAAATACCTACTACCCTAAGTAAGGCCTAGGCGTAGCCTACTCATGTCCGCTAGTGATGGGAACCATCAATTCAGTCGCTGACATTTCACAAGTGTTGCTTAATTAAAAAAAAAAGAAATACACACAAATCTTTGTAATGAAATGTTTAATTGACAGTTGTTGTATTTGTTTTGAGGTTAATTAGTCAGTATAAAGAGATTTCTCTTTAGGCATTAGGCCCTCTATTAGCATTTTGCGAAGTTGACTGAGCTGAAAAACTACAATTTCTTTTTCACCTCACACGCTCGGAAAAGTTTGGTTTGTCATTCAATTTCTGCGTGTTAACATTGCGTTTTATCCGCTAGCGTGGTAAAGTGTTTTAAAATTAGAACCTTTTTATTAAAGAAAAACACACATGGTACATTCCGAATCGTCGATATAGTCTTTATAAGTTACAATTTAATGAAACCAAAACAGAGTAATTTAGTATTAATTTAAATAAGGATAAAATGAAGACTATAATGGCGATTCGGAACGTATCATAAAACACTTTTCCAATTTTCTAAAATTTTTAAAACACTTTCCCACGCTAGCGGATAAAATGTTATTTTCTACGCAGAAATTGAATGACAAACATGATGTGAAAATAACTATTACTTTGCGATAAATAATGTTGACTTTTTAAGTTCGGTGCGTGGGGCGCGTTCGCGACTTGGGTCGGGCTGGCCGTGTTCTCCACCCTGAAGCTGTGCCGCTACCACCAGCTGCAGAACATCCAGGTGTCCATGTACCGCGAGAGGCAGCGGCTCGTCAACGAGGGCTCGCCTCCCACCGACGCACCTTAAGCTCGCTACGTGATACAGGTACGGTCAGCAATTACCACGTACAGCTTGGGTAGTGGATTTATGCAACCTACAGGCAACTTATTTAAAACAAATATTTGTAGACTTAGTTGTAATCAATGATGTAATTAAACCATAACACTACTATAATTTTGATAACAGAATATTTTGTTTTTTTTTGTGGATTATGTGCAGTGACGACGTATAGTGAGCCTCAAGATGGCGGGATCAAGTCCCCAATTTGAAATGTATCACATTAAAATGTTTGTGCTACATATGTTCTATTTGTACCCCGAACCAGACATTTGTACCTCTAAAGGTAAATGAAGTATGTAAAGATCTCCCTGATCCCGCCAATTTGACGTCAAAGTGGCGGGACCTTCTGAAAGCTCTACTCAGAGGCAGGCAATTCACACCCGAAAACTTAGTACTACATATGTACTTGTATATACTCAGTATTCAACACAGTTGTAAGTGCCAAATTAAAGTAATGTGATTAAAACATTGGTCCCGCCAATTTGATGATTCAGGTTATCGCTGAATTTATATGAACATTGTTACAACTCGCGCAAAATCAAATGTGGAAACTTAGTACGGCCTAAGTACAATACTAGGTACGAAAATTAATAACTATGAATGACAGATAACTTTTGATGTACTTAAATTATGAACATGAAAATTACACAAGTTCATGTATCATCAGGGAGATCTTTACATACTTCATTTACCTTTAGAGGTACAAATGTCTGGTTCGGGGTACAAATAGAACATATGTAGCACAAACATTTTAATGTGATACATTTCAAATTGGGGACTTGATCCCGCCATCTTGACGCTCACGACGTATAATATTGTAAATGTCGTTACTTCTATTAAAGATGACAAGTTTCTTGCGCCCATTCTTCTTGTCACTCAAAAGACGCCCTAAATAGGTGGTAGGTAAAAATGTTGCACGATTCAAAACAACTAATTTTTAAGTACATTTAAATAGTTATTTTCTTTTCAATACAAATCTGGGAATCTAATCAACTGAATGTATTTTTAATTCAAAGGCACTAACACACTTTGATACAAGTTGATGATTCACTTAGTTTAGGTTAGTGTTGCCGATCGATAATTAATCGATAGACTATCGATAGGGGATAGATAACAGGACTATCGATACTATCTATAATATCGATAGCTCAAAACGGGGCAATACTATTGAAGGAGTGCAATACTATCGATATTGTTTCCCGTAAACAACAAACTATTGATAGTATCGATACTATGTTCTTGGTAACAATACTATCGATGGTATCGACACTATCGATAATTTGTCAATTTACAAAATCGAGGCCTATCGATAGCGCGTTAATTTTCAAATGAAAAAATCGATATAAATACTATCGATAGTTTGGCAACACTAGTTTAACTAACATTTATATGCACTACTAACCCCAATTTATTTCACGTTAACTCATCAACCTGTTTACAATACAATTATAATATAATGTTCAGTAATTATTTTATATAAATAAGTGGTTATTAAATAAGAAGTAAATCTATCTAGGCTAAGATACTTATATGAGAATAAATTTTGAAGTGAAAACTTATTTAGCATCGTGATAAGTCGTTGAAACGAAAAAGACAGTAAAAAGAGACATGAATTCATAAGATTTAGTGTAGGAGAAAATGAGATAGCAAGCATTATGTATGTGTGTTAATACGTCTTTGTGTGCGCATGCGTAGTACAAAGCTCGAGAGAAGGCATCACAACAACAGTGGTACGAGTATTTTGTATACGTGTACGTATTATTTCTGTAGGTTTCACTTCTACCACGTATGAATTGCAGATATACTTTTTTATTACTATTATTTTTTATTATTATTATAAAAAATGTATTTGTTTCAGATCTGCAGATCTCAGATGGCTGGATCTTGAAAGTGACTTCGTGAGCAATGTCGTTATTGTGATAATATTGTTTAGTGTACAAATTTTATTTGTAGAATAATGTTAAGGATATAAGATTAAGTCCACTAAGATTTATTGTAAACCAACATTATAATTTTTATAATTCGAGTTCATGATCTCATTATTGAACTTATACATCACATCATATAATTAAAATTGATTTATTTAATAATCTATTGTTTATTAAATGTAAATTATAACAGAAATAGTTACACTGAGCAAGATTAAAGTGCTGTATTTATATAATCAAAGGCCCCGATGAGACAGATCATGTAGCTTATCACGGGAGTTAATGAAAATATTAATTAATGTATTTAATGCATTGATATTCTCGATTAAAATAATTATTATTGAGTGTTTTTATTGCTGTGATCATGTATGGTTTAGCCGACTACAGATCAAGGTCACCAAAGTTGAGTCACATAATCTTAGAACGAAGATCAACAAAAAATAATCGTCAACAAATTATTAACTCACTGATTTATATCATTCCGTAAATATAAATATGTTATAATTGTTTTATATCCATTTTTTTATTTAAACCGCCAAAAATATACTTAAATAAATATATTAAATATTTCTATAGAATTTTGTATGTCAGATATGGAGTCTTGTACTATCGAAGCCTCTGGCGTCTTATCAGTCGAAAGTCGCTAGCACACTGCACGATGCCTATTGCTTCAGGCCACGCCCCGCTCCATTCATTCAACAATGGCGCGCGTGCGCAAACAAGCAGAAAAAGCAGATTGACAGTTGACAGTACTGACATCAAGGGTGATTTTAAAACTAGTTGTTTATGATTGGCCGTAGTATATATTGTAGTAAAATACGAAGCCAATTAGGGGTCGTGTGGGCGTGTCTGATGCGGACAGTTCAAACGAATATTTCTACAAAGTGGTAATCCTAGTTTCATACATAGCAAAACATTGTTTAATTAATTTTATTATAATGCAATAAAAGCCACTTTACTATCAGTTTTTTTTAGGCTAAAGCCCTTAAATCCCGAATCCTGAGGCCCTACCATCACGTCTTATAGCGATTTAAGTTCAGCTGTTAAAAAGAGACGCCACTATAGACCGCGTATAGCGGTGTTTCACATTGTCAATCGAACTTGAATCGCGCTAAGAGATAATGGTAGACCCTCTGATCTTTAATATTAGTTATGCAGTCGAATTACCCACAAAAAACTATTGCAATGCTGTAAACAATAATACGCTGGGATTCATGGTCTCAGGTACAATGTAAATAATGGTATTGTCATTGATGAACACTTCGATTGGAAACAACATGGGAACAACTTAACCCATTACATGCGGCGATATAATTTACACTTATTAGCCAGGTGCAGAACGGTTTTCGTCCGTTGGTGCGGAAAACGCCAATGGATGGACGTTTTCCGCACCTGAATCTAACATCAAAATAACGCCAATGGGCGTCCGCAGCAACGAATGGGTTAAGCAATAGAATAAATAAATACGATTATGCTGTAAGTCACATGAGACGCATGACAAATAAAAAAACAGCGATAATGTGTTGCCATGCTTACATAGAATCAGTACTACGGTACGGGAATACAACATGTACAATTGTACATCTGTAAAATATGTTGTTTTGTTTATAAATAAAACTGCGAGTGAATCAAACTATCGTTTTGAAAAGAAACCCTCATAAGCTTGTTTTGAAGGCTACGCCATGTACGGTCTTACACCACACATTTATTTTTTTATTTTTTATCTGTACTTTATTTTTTAATTTTACCTTTTATCTACTGTAATTAAACATTATGAGATTACTATCGGCCACAGTCGAGGAAGGACCCATCTTTCAACTACCTTTTTATCTTTAACTTTACCGAACTACTCCAATAACTTTAATAAACTAAGTGAAGAAACCTCTCTTTTTATCTCTGCAACAACACAACTTTCGACGTCGTGCCACTAGTGCAGTCATTGAAGCGAAAAATAGGGTCTTACCTCTGAATTTTTTACTGTGAACCGATTTGCATCGAATTTTGGAATTATGCTCGTCTTACCCTTAACTTCAAAAGTGAAAATGATCTGAGCTCCGCCTATTACTTAAACAACCCCTAAATTGAAAAAATCACAAAAAATACTTTGGTATGACTTAAAAAGATGTAAGTATAGAGTAAGTAATATTTTATATTCTCTATAATAATTATCAAATTTTCAACCCTTGAAAACTACCCCGTGATAAAAAATTGTTAAAAATTTTTTTTTTATAAAATGAAAAGGATTTAAATATTATTCCACACTCTCGAAAATGATTATCATATTCTTAAGCTTTTCTACCCCTAAAACTACCCCTACATATAAGAACGTTGGTATGTATTCATGCCTACGTTTCCAAAATATATGAGCCATATTATGTATATATATACACATTACAATAGTTATGGGTCTCTATTATATTGCGTACTTTCACATTGCTCCAAATATTCACACTCCGAAATTTTCAGTTACTAAGTAGAAAAAAATATGATAAGTTTTTGGACCATAACGCCTTCAATTTTCATGCTATCACAATTTATAAAAAACCATTGTAAAGGTAATTAAGAGAGCTACAACATCCTTCATTGCAATATATAGTAAAAAACCTTTTTCTAAAACGGTGAAGGGTTAAAGGGCTTAAGAGAGGCTGTGATTGCGCTGCCACGCGCTCTTTAAACAATCATATCTCCGTCAATTTATGTTTGACAGAAAAAACAAAAAACAAAATTGTTTGTCAGAAAAATACCTAAATTTTTAATCCGTACACTTTTATACGTATCTGTCGTCATTTTTGAGATATTTTGAAAAAAAGTGGGGCTTTTTAAAAATATAAAATTTTGTTTTTTTCTTTAATCGTGACTTTTTTGAAAAATATGTGTCCTGAAGCAGCCAAACTGATACTATCTTTCAAACTCTTCATAATAAAGTTAATTCTAGGCGGAATACGATTAATTTTAATTTTGGTGGAAATGGCACTAATGAAACCCATTAATTTAAAAGAAAAAACATTAGATGCTCCCCTTATTTGCAATACAGCTCACTTATTTTACGTGCAAAAGATTTTTAATAGTGCTCATTTTAAAGCTTATTTCAAGCACTACAAAACCCTTTTGTATTAGAATGCATAAAATGCATCTGCTCGCCGCTAGATGGCATTGACCACATCGATTAAATTTCAGACAAAATAAAAAACAGCTTTGATCTTTAATATCTAGCTTAATATTGCACTTAGAATACTTTATAAAAAACCAAATTGTTCATTGTTTTACCTGCTACAATTTTGTTCTTTATAAAATTTTAGATAAAACGTATATTTTTGGAGATATTTGCAAAAAACCGATGAAAAACGTGAAAAAATTGCGAATTTTCAATTTCCAATAACTCGAAAACTATTGGATTTTTTGAAAACTTTATAGATGATTTTTTGCTTAAAATTAGGCCTTCTATCGATATCCGAGGTTATTTTGCGAAAAAAACAATTCACCCCCGAGAAGGGGTGGCAACCACCCCCAGGGTGGTTGCGGAGTTCAAATCATTTTCACTTTTGAAGTTAAGGGTAAGATGAACCTAATTCCAAAATTGTATGCAATTCGGTTCACAGTAAAAAAATTCGGAGCAATAATGCTTCAATGACTGCACTACACCGCTTACTACGTGACTAACAAGCAACAAAACCAACTACAATGTCTACCTGTACTGTACGGTGTTCGTGGTCAACTAAGCGAACATCCTACACGAACAGCAGTTGTTTGGGTATGTGTATACCCATATTTAACAGGATACCGATAATTTGATATTAAACTTTTATGTGAAAATTTATTTAAGGTAAAACCGTACAAATGGCTGAATAAAAATATTTTTTACAGCATTAATGAATTTTTTGACAAAACTTGATATTATAATTAATTATAATATGTAGCAGGATTTTAATACTATCGCTTAATATTATAGTTATATTGTAAAAAATTTCTTAGCTTTAAAAATTTGAGTGCTTACCATGTTAAAAGCAACTAAATTTTTTTATTTCAGCATTACTTTTAGACGGATTTTGTGTAAAAAACCTCCACTGCGTTTAAATCATATTGAGGCAAATTATTTTTTGTTTTTTACATAGTGATTTTAATTTATCATAATAACACTTCTCGCAAGTAAAAAACAACTTAATCTAAATAACTACAAAATGTGCTACAAAAATTCTGTGGTGCGGCGGTCTTAGATGGGATAGGTCAATGGGATAGTCACAGTTGAATCAAATTCATTTGAATGTAAACAACAATTATTTTCTCATAATTTATTAATATATTAAGAAAAATACAAAGATTAATTCGTTTTGATCTGTTTTAATTATATAAAAGTATTAACAATTAGCTGAATTTTTAATATTATGCGTTACAAAGGTGTTTCGTAAAGTCTACAGGCAAGCAGTTCTAAGTTTAACCAGTGTTAAAAAAAAAGAATGCCATGTCATGAATTATCAAAAAATTATTAATAAAGCCACTGTTTTTTTACTTTTCAGTATAAGAAATGACATTAAAATCATTGCTGGTCTAAAGTGGAGACGAGTGACTTAGGACAGACAAAAATGAAAACTTAGAGGGGGTCTATGCCAAGAGGCACACTGAGATTAGGGACATTTTATAGGAAATGATAGTAACGTGTACTCTATCTCTATGGACAGTAACAAATGAGTAAGTTTATTTAGCGTCGGCGCCTGGATGCTTCTTGCCGACATGCACCTTGAGGTAGCGCAGTTGCGCGAAATCGCGTCCGCAATGCGGGCACGCGTGATGCTGACGCTTATGAGTTCGCGCGTGACGTAATAAGTCGGCGCGTACGCAAAATCGTCGCGAGCATTTCCCGCAGCGAAGCGGTCGGGATTGCTCGTGGCGTGCGGAATGTCGGGCTAAGGCAGCGCGCCAACGAAACGAGCGATCGCATTGCGAACACGGCCAACGAGGTTGTACACCGTGCGCTCTCGATTGCGTATGGATGTAGAGAGCTGCGCGTGATCTGTATCGCTTGCCGCAATGCTCGCAGGCGTAAGCACGCGCACCTGTATGCACTGGTAAATGTTGCGCGAGCATTGCGCGCGTGCCGAAACGCTTGCCGCACGTTGCGCACTCGTGCTCGCGACTTCGCGCGTGGAAGTGCTTCATGTGGTAGAAGTAGCTGGAGGATGCAGTGTACGTTTTGCCGCATAGAGGACAAACGCGCACCTTCTTTGTGGGTTGGCTCTCTTCTCCTTTCTCGCCTTTTTCTTCGATTGCCTCGAAAACGGATGCGGGCAGCGGTTCGAATCCGTCCTCAGCGCCGCTTTGGTCGGAGAATTCGTTCGCCGGGGCGTTGACGGGCTTCTCGCTCCCCTCGGTGTCCGTCTGTGGTTTGTCATATCCCTCTCGCTCGGCCTTTACGGTTCTCCTGCCCCTCCGCCCGCCCCTAGTTTCTCTGTTTTCGTTTGTCCGTCCGACTCTTTTTGTTTTGTTTTCTTCGATCTTTTGCTTAGCGGCGTACTCGGCCGCGTGGAGCGACATGTGGAGGAGAAACTCTTTCCGATCGACGTACGCGTCGCACTCGTCGCAGTGGAACAGAAAGTCGGAGTGCAAGGAGACGAGGTGTTCCTTGTAAAGTTGCTCGGGGATCTCGTCTGGGCAGTAGGCGCACGCCTTGGTGGGGAGAGCGGGAGGCGCAGAAGCCGGGGCCTGCGCTCCGGTTTCTTCGATAATCTCGCACCTGCAACAGAGCAGCTGCATCACAACGCTAAAATGTACGAACTTAACATCGTGGATATCGTCGATAGTCATTTAAATTTACTAAGATGCGCATATATCCGTAGGGGTCGCCCGCTCCTCTTTTTCCGTATTATGCGTGCGGCCGTGCGTCGTCAGCTGGCTTCGCAGCCTGAACCTTCGCCCGCAGTGGCAGGCGTGCGCCTTCTCCCCGGTGTGGACGGTGATGTGCGCCTGCAGTTCACTCTTCCTCTTAAAGAGGGCGCCGCACTCCACGCAGGCGAACGTGCATGCGTCGTGCGTCCTCCTGTGCATGCGCAGCGCCGCACTCGACTTGGACGCCTTCCCGCACACGTCGCACACGAAGTCCCTGCTGTCCGAGTGGGAGCGGAGGTGGTCGCGCAGGTGGCCGTTGCGCGAGAAGGCCTTCGCGCAGAGGGGGCAGCGGTGCGGCCGGTGTCGGTCGTGGACTGCCCTCGTGTGGCGCGCCAGGTTGCCGCCGTCGCCGAAGCCCGCGCCGCAGAGGTCGCAGCTGTAGCGCCTCTCGCCTCGATGCCGCCGCCAGTGCCGACTCCACGAGCTCAGCGGCACGTTTTTCTTGCAGATCTCGCACGTGGAGTACCTGCGGCCGTCCTCGGTCGATATCACCCACGTCGGTTTCGGGATCTCATCCGCGATTTCAGTTTCGCTCTCCACCGGGCGGGGGCGGGTGCCGTCGGCCCTGCAAAGGGAAACATCACGAGGAGTGAAGCGGCTCAGTAGTCCCCGAGCGGGCCGTAGACGGGCGGGGGCGGCGCAGAGGGCGACTCTTGGGGAGCGCGCCTCGCCCTGCCGCCGGGCCTGGGCCTGTGGAGCGTGCGCGCGTGCGCCGCTAGCTCATGGCGCAGGCGGAAGGCGCGGCCGCAGAGGGCGCAGGCGTGTGCGCGCGCCCCCGAGTGGCGCAGCCGGTGCCGTGCCAGCCCTGCGCGCAGCCGGAACTTGGCGCCGCACTCGGCACACGCGTGCGGCAGCTGCCCGCTGTGCGTCTTCGCGTGCACGTGCAGCGACCCGCTCTGCGCGAACCGCTTCCCGCACTCGGGGCACTCGTACGGCCGCTCGCCCGTGTGGATGCGCAGGTGCTGCTTCAGGTTTTGCGAGTTGGCGAAGCTCTTCGCGCACAGCGGGCACGAGTGGCGCCTGGCGCGCTCGTGCGTCTCCGTCAGGTGGCGCTGCAGCCCGTTGGGCGCGCGGAACTGCTTTCCGCACACGTGGCACACGCACGGCCGCTCGCCGGTGTGGATCCGCTTGTGGAACACGTACGTGTGCGACGAACTCAAGTTCTTCCCGCAGATCGGGCATGCGTAGAACACTTTCCCGTTTATTTTCGTTTGCGCTCTGCTCAGCTCGAGACGCATGTCCTCGTCCATTCTGTCTTTCCTCATGTTGCGGTGCGACAGGTCGTCGTATTCGTCCACGTCTCGTTCGGCATCGTCCTCCGGCGTTTCCGCCTCGCTCGAGTCGGACGTTTCCGAGCTCGTGCCGTCGGAGTTGTGCTCCTTCATGAAATGATTTTTAAAGTTTATCAGAGCTCTGTAGAAGTTGTCGTACAGGTCTATCATCTTTTCGTTCGCTAGATTCGAAAGCGGTCGGTCGTCCTCGTCGGTCGACTCGGGCCCGCTGTCGCCGTCGAATTTATGACCTCCTTCGGTTGCGTGTTTGCAAATTGCGTATCGATTTAGACTTGTCGTCTCGTTTTCCCTTTCATTATGTTCAAATTTGATCGGGCGGCCTTTCCATCTGCAACAAACAATCCTCGTTACTTTACGCTCCCGACTTATGCGTGCCTAGGTGGTAGTTTAAATGGCTCTTCTTTCTGAATCTGTTCGAACAGATGTGACATTCGTATTTCCTAATATCTAGATGGACGTCTATGTGTCTGTCAAGGGTGTTCTTGGCTCTGAAAGACTTGGGACAATGCGGGCACGAGTATGGCGTGTCCCCGGAGTGTATGCGCATATGGGTGTCGCGAGCGAGGCGGCCGGGGAATGCTTCGCCGCAAAAACTGCAAGGAAATCTCAGAATTCCGTCGTGGGCAACTCTCTTGTGGTTTTTCAAATTCCATGGGTTGCTATAAAACTTGTAACATTTGTCGCAATAATACTTTTTCGAATCTCCTGTGCTATGAGTTTTCATGTGAACAAACATATTGTATTTATTTGAAAAGGTTTTATTGCATTCAGGGCATACGGCAGGAATGTATTTTTGATTTTTGCCACTCGGCTCCTTTTTGATCTTCATACTGGCTATATTAGAACTTTGTTCATCATGGACATTGGATACATGTAATTGTAGTTCACGAGTGTTCTCAGCTTCGAAACCACAATTTCGACAAATATTTGGGCAATCTAATTTATTGCGATTCACATGATGTTCTTGTAAATGCTGCGCATATGTTTTCTTGTACTTGTAAGTTTCCTCGCAACATACCACTCCTTTGTCTATAGAAATTTCAACATGCTGATTGAGATGGCAGACGAGTCTCGAAGGTGATGAAAATATGCTTTGACAATATGGACAACAATATTTTTGTAAGGTTTCTGCAGTTTTTGGCGGGCGAGTTCCTGTTGTCGTTTCTGGTTCATAATCTCTATCTGAATCATCCAAGTTGAGGGTTTCTTCAAAGGTTATATTTTCTTTTATAAACTGCTCTATAGATTCATAGTCAGGAGTGACCAACGGGTGTACTTTGGCGATATGGTCTGTTAAATCTGTTATGCAGCTCATTGTTTCAAGGCACTTGTGGCATACACATTCTAAATCTAGATCTCCGCTACCAGAAGATGTTGACGGTAAGTAATCAATCAAAACTCTTTTTAACATATTATTAAGTTCGGTTTTTGACCTGAAATAGGATATTAACCTTTTTGATAGTTCTAATGATAGCACAAATTATACTCCTATTTTAAAATCATTGCTGTATAAAATAAGACTGATGAAAAACTTGTTTTTAATACATATACTTACTTTTGTTTTTGTTCTTGTGTGGGGTTTGGGATTATTTCCTTATCCTCTGCTTTGGAATCCTGAAACAATGGATAAGACAAATATGTTAATGGACAAAAATTTCCGGCCAGTGCTTTTCCATGCTCATAGTTTCAATACTAGAAAATAGGGTTAAAGGCATACATAGTGAATAATGAGTTGTCTGACTCTGCAATCCATAATTCTGAAGTGTTTCTATATTTAAGCAAAGGATAATCATGGGACCATTATTTACTAGATGCAAAGTATGCAGCTGATGTAAGAGAGACACAGAGAGAGAGCGAGAAAGACCGAGAAATATTTATTTAAAATCTTTCTTTCTTTATTGGCCAACACATTAAATAAATTAACAAAAATAACAGTACATAACAGAAATAAAATATGACATGTAAAAGCCCAACAGGTCAATCAGGTCTCCGTCTCGGCTTGTGTTGTTACGACTGCGTGTCTGTAATGTAAGCACTGGTACTTACCACATTGCCAGTGGAACTGTTGGAGAGCCTTGAGCGAAGCGCGGCGTCGGCCTGCACGCAGCACTGCACCAGCTCGTGCCACGCCAACAAGGTGCTCGCACACTGGTAGCACACCACACGGGGTAACACATCCTGTTCTGATACCTGAAACAAAGGCACATATTTAAATGATCATCAAAAAATACAGTTGGTAACCTAACCTTTTTTTTTTCCCGACGAGAAATGCTCCTTATGCATACTCCACTGCTTGGGTAGACAGCGGAGTTATGTGGGGCTCTCCTTCGATCACCCACCCGACAACGACAACTACGAAGTCCAGTGGGTGATCGAAAACCTAACCTAACCTTTAGGTGTTCAAATATTTATATGATCCTCAAAAATTTAACAAATGAATCATTGTTATTTTTATGAGGAACATTTAAATATTTCCCATAAACAAACATGATTCAGCATCATCAATTATGAAGTTGCGCGAGAAGAAATTACTTGTTAACTATTACCGTAACAAGCCTGATTAAAAATATTTTCAGACTGTGCTAATAGACTAAGCTATAAGATGACCTAACAGTTTTTAAAAGTAAACCTATAAAGAGAACTTACAGAAAAAGATAATAATAATATTCCTCACATTTACCCCAATTGAGCTAGCCTAAAGTAAGCAATGTTAGTCTTGTGCTATGGATACTAAGGTAACGGATAAACATACATATAGGATACTGAATCAGTCGTCAAAAATATCAGAATTTTACATAATATTTCCTGAGTTACTTGAAAAACTGATCAAATACCTCCATATAAAACTTGGATGCTCAAATTTGATAATTTCTTTAAAAATTAAAAAGAAACTGATTAATTTATCAGAAACCTTGGAAGATCAGAGTATGTTGCAGATGTTCAACAAGTATCTGTTTTAAACAAGTCATTGCAAGAGATACAAATGTTAGAAATCTAAAAAATACCTGTATAGGTAAATGCTTCTGTATTTTTTCTGCCAAATTGTTCTGGATGCCCTCTCCATCGAAAATTGGGATCACAAATTCTGTGACTGTGGCACAAGTTCTACACACTGTTGAGAAATCTTCAATATCTAGAACAAAAATACAAAACAAATGTTAATCTCACACCAATAACACTGGCAATTATGAGTTTTAAAATTAAAGTTATAATAACCGGTAAACATATAAAAAAATAAAATCTTAAAGTTCCAAATGGAATTATCTTGTCATGGGATATTTTATGGGAATAGAGAAAAGCAGATAACATGAGGCAACAGTAATAACATCCATTGCAGGACTGGCACCAACTCTAAGAAAAAATTATGATGAAATACTCAAGAAAGATTTATACACTGCTTTTATAAAATAGTAAACTCATAAGATTTGATGTGATATTCTAAAAAAAAACATTTATATATTTTTTTTTCTTAAAACAACGTTTTTAAGAAAATTATGTTAAGCTATCCACAGCCTATTAATAAAAACACTGAATAGCAAGTGAAAAAAAAAATTTAGAAAAGTTTTTTTTTGTATATCTATGACAATATTAATTAATTTAATAGAAGAGATATTAATTATAAACAAAGGATTAGACAACTTTGAGTATAAAGGTTAAATTCTTACCCGGCGCTGAACCAGAACCATTGTTTATTTTCGTTACTGCAGTATACGGTTGCGAATCAGATGTATTCACAATGAAGATTTGTTCAGTT
This sequence comes from Calamotropha paludella, assembly GCA_927399485.1. Taxonomy (NCBI): domain Eukaryota; kingdom Metazoa; phylum Arthropoda; class Insecta; order Lepidoptera; family Crambidae; genus Calamotropha; species Calamotropha paludella. Next base: position 22,572,929 of record OV656820.1, on the reverse strand, counting down.
GCGTTATTCATATTTGATGCATTTCCCAAAAATCTTAACTTTAAAATTCACCACTTCAGTTCAGCCGTAGACAAACTAAACGAACGGCTGATTTTATTTTTTTGACAGAACGTTTAGCTTGTAATTTAGTTTTTTTTTTATCGTTATAGATTAATTAAACTTAAGTTAATAATTGAAATTGTGTTCATTTGATTAATGATAGTTTACAACAAAGAGGATGTAATCAAATCACGAAATTTTAATTCCCAATCATAATTTACTTAATAAATAAACACCGTCTAGTCTTAACCTAACCACTTTCACAGTGTTGCCAAATGCTTTCCACCTTTCCCCTTAGATGCATAAATAACCTTTGTTTCTAAAGTATAATTGATAAGAAACCTTTGATTATTTTAAGAAATCAGATCTATCTAATATATACGAATAACTACTGCGCACTGCGGTCTAAACTGGTTACGTCTGTTCGGATGGTTACCTAAGTCCCATCCACCCAGCATAAAAACTGTGAAGCTAGTAAGCAGAAAGTCACAGGGAATCACGATTTGTAGTTAAAAGTTAATTTTGAATTAAAAAACTAGCAGTTGTTTTATTTACAAAAAATACATTTGTGGCCAGTTGTTAAGTTAAATATCACATTTATTCCCTTGGTGAAGTAAATTATTCGGTATTATCATTTGATTTTAAAGGGAATTCACCATTGGTAAAATCTTTAAAAAAAATATATACAAAATGTCTAAGATATTTATCTTAGACATTTTGACCAGGGACCTTGAAATTTCGAAGAAAACCAAAAGCAAAATTTTAGGGAAAGCAGTAAAGCTGGCTACACTGATTTCTCATACAAACAAACAAAACGCGTGCCATCATTTTTATTAGGCGCGAAATTTAATTTTCTTCGTTTGTTTGTTTTTATTTTGTCTGTCGGATGTTTTGGAAGTGTAATTATCTTCAAGGTAGGTAAATCAAACAAATTTATCGCGACATTATTAGTTTTATATTGTCAATAATATTTAATGGTTTCTATTTATTTGAGGTTTTAAGCTGGAGTGTTTCCTGGCGGTTCGCCCCACTGTGGCTACAACGGTCGGCGCGACCATCATGGCTTTGTGCTTGTAAGTCTGGATCAATTGCTGTAAAAGAGCAGGGCATTGCATGAGAAAGAGTCGTATATTAACACTGACCTCCATTGTAATATCCAGGTGAGTGTATATTAATCAAATAATAGTTTTCCGATTAATTTCTTTCTATCTGACTCAACCAATTATTTGTACTTTAAGTACTTTTTTTAAATATTTAGTTTTAATCAATGTACCACCAAAGTATATATTATTTTAGTGAAATTATAATGAATAACGTTTTATTGTTTACTATATAAGAAAAAAAATACACTCGTGTAAGTTATATGAAGATGAATCTATTCGAAAGAAGCGCGAAAGTGTTGAAGTGAAATATTTGGGTAGAAACGAGAAGATTCGCTTAAGGGTTGCAGGGGAAGGAGAGCAACTTCTGCATGTGTAATTTTAAGAAGTCGACGTCCTAAATAGTTTCATTTTGACGATCGTTTGGTGCAACTGCCTTTCGCACTGATGGTCCTGAGTTCGAGTCCTGGAAGGTGCAAATGTTGTGATGAATACGAGCATTTATATCTCAGTCATGGGTTTTTATATATACTAGCTAACCCGGCCACGCGTTGCTAGTATAACCCGGCCACGCGTTGCTGGTATAACCCGGCCAGGCGTTGCTGGTATGGTAACAAACTCACACACACACACACAAAGTATTGACATAATATAATGTAGATTCCTATACATACATAAAATTACGCCTTTTTCCTTCAGGGGTAGGTAGATATCAAAGATTTCCACTTACCAGGATCCTGACATACATCTCTCACTTCTTCAACTCTCATCAGCCGTTTCATACAAGCTCGTCGGTTAATGGTACTTTTGGCCTGGCCTTTTTCAGGAAATCCTCTATACCTATGTACAATATGTATCTATCCGTTACCCTAGTATCCATAACACAAGCCTTACAGTGCTTACATTGGGTTAGGCTAATCGGTGTGAATGTAAGAAATACTATATTATTATTATCATATATTATTTAAAACACCTCGTGATATTTACCAGTACAAGTTTGATTAAGAAAACTGCGAAGGTCAGGAAAGAGATGGTCATGAGCGCACTTTCAGAGGATGGTATTTGTAAGTGGCCCCGCGATGTGCCTTGAGCTGCGCGCCGCTGCCGTACCTTTGCGTCGTCGTCAGGCCATGCCGCGTCGATATGATCTTCTGTAATTATTTACACATATCTCGCTCAATTATCATAATGTTCAGTATTAAGTCGGAGCAAATCCAGCAAAATGAAAAAAAACGGTTAATATCGGTTGTGTAGTTTCGAGGTTCAACGCGTTCAAATATAAATAGGTTACGAGCTATTATATTTAAAAAAACGAGTTTGATGCAGTGGTTATTCCCATTTAAAGTCTTATCTGTGACTGTATTTTTAACCTTTCCACTGTGTTGTTATAGAAATGAATTAATGGGTGATATCCACTTGTGCTTAACTAAATTAAACTTACCGATGTTAGCTAAAATGGATTCTTTTAAATTCTCCAAGTATTTAGTTTTGCTGCTAACACTGCTTCGCGTGTTTTTCCTTATAGTATCGGCTACTATTTTAACGAATTTTATCATATTTTCTACTCCATTCGGCTGTTCATTGCCCGAAGTTTCAATTTGTTCTTGACTCATGGTATCGCTTTTTATATTTTCTTGAGTATTTGCTGGTGTACGTGTATATTTGATTGATTCTTGGAATTTTGTTATTTCCTCATTTGTTTTTGAATCACTGACTTTATGAATTTGCTTCCTTGAAAAGTTTTTATTACTCTGGTTCGTTCTCCTGTTAGATGTATTTTCTTTTTCTGCATTACTTTCACTTTGTATTTGAGTGAAGATATCTGTAGCACTTGTGGACGATGAAACTGTATTTTTTTTGCCTTTCAATCGATTTTCATCTTTGTTTATGAAATCTCGTCTATTACTATTTAAATTCTTATCATTGGCTGATTTATTTTCATCCCTTACTTTATTGATTTTCTGATTTTTATCTAAGTCTGTATCCTTGTATCTTTCACCATTTTGTTGGTTTAATTCAGTGTTCCACGCTGATTCACCAACTTCGTTAATTTTAATATTATTTTTCATTGAATCAATGGGTGGCTTTTGTACGTTAAATTCGTAGAAACTATCCAAGTTGTAGTCTTCCTGTTTATTCGTCAACGGCACAATAGCGATTTCTTTGACACTATTTTTGTTTTTATTTGCAAAGTTCAAAGCTACGTCACCATTTTTCACTACGTTATCGCGTAAACTAGGGGCTTTCACAGGATGGGCATCTAGTTGCACCCGTTGCACATTACCTAGTTTAGGGACTTTGTTGATATTTCCTTTGCTCCAAACGTGATCTTGTATAGTTTCGTTGACGTAAGTCCTGTGCGGTTTTGCTGGTTGGAAAAGTTCTGTACTTTTTTTTATCACTGGTACGTTGAAGGTAGTTCGGATTGGTTTCCTGTAATGCTGTTGGGATATTTCAACCCATTCGGCGCACGCGCAGGTAAGAAGTAATATTATTAGGAACATTTTTTTGTTTCTTCGTGGCGACACAGTGAGTCGAGCATGTGAACTGTTGTGTATCGGATCTCACTTGAGCTGTCGGTTCACTGTTATGTCAGTGGTTCTCAACTTTAGTAAAGAAAGTACATATTATTACCAAATATGGTTTCCTTCTCAAATAATACGGAATATGTTTATCATGCAATGAGATGAGTCGTGCAATTTGGAATAGGTATCCAATTGTATTTTAGTTCATAGGAGTCCTTACGGAGGACGGAGGTTAGGAATTATAATTATTTAGATCTTCTGTTTTTGAAGGGTATAAATAAAAAAATAATATTTGTTACAATCACACCAATTTGCCTAGCCCAAAGTAAGTACTAAGGCTTGCTTAAGCATAGCTTACATATATCATACATAGATATGTAATATTTATAGAAATATATATAAATACCCATGACTACAAATTTGACATATACCACAAATACCCATGACGACATACAAATTTTATTCATCACACACACATATGCCCCTTCCGGGATTCGAACTCAAGACGATGACGACGGCACGAAAGACAGGATATATATAATTTCTATTGCTCATATTATATGCTCGAAACATAAAGGTTATTTTATCATTTCAAGAAATGTCAAATGGGGGCTCAATACCGGTATGCTATGGAGCGTGAGCACGAAGATTGCTCTACGGATGGGTAACCGAAAAGCATCTTGTTGATCTTAGTCACCGACCCAAATTTGAGCAGAAAATCGTATTTTAATTGGATATAAATCGTAATGGTGTATAAAAATGATGATTTATTTAAAGGTGTTATATTTATTCGAATTTTTTATACGGATGAATGTTTTTTTATTCAATCTACGCCATCTTGGCTTCTTAAGACGATCATAAGATTGAACCACATAGGAGGGAGGAAAATCGCAAGTATGTATAAAGATATCAATTGAAAAACGCCATTAACGTTAAAAATAACTTCTCACAAATAGGTGTGGAGTATCGTCGAATAAAAAAATTCTAGGTGATCATTTTGGGGGCTGTTATTTATAACACTTATACACAACTAGCGTAGTGTAGACTACCTATTAAAGGTGATATTTTTATCTCTTGGGAACAGCCTTTTTTCTGGATAAAAGGTAACCTATTTATTTTTCTATACCCCTGGGAAAGTTTATGCAAAATTTCATGATGATCGATGGAGTAGTTCAGGCGTTTAGTTATTAGGACAAGATTTCACCGATAAGATATATAACCTATCATTTGTGCAAAATTTCATCGAAATCGGTCAACCCATTCTCGACTTATAGAAGGACATACAGACGGACAGGAAAAAATTTAAAAAATAGTAGAATTCGTATCAGTGAGTCATAAAACGAATATTTATCATTAAATTTGTCCAATAATATAAATGTACAGACCGAACTTACTGATTTATATATAGTGGACCTCAGGTAACCCGGCCCCTGTCTAAACCGGCGCTCCCTGTAATCCGACATGTCTAACACTGTTGAATGTAGGTAGGTGCACAAACATTATTTTGGCAAATCTTCACTAATGTAGGTAATGCGCGATTGAACAGGTTGCAACTTGTTCGCGCCACCACTGCACTTTAGAAGATCGACGCGTATTGATTTTATTCTGATTGCTCAGTTTGAATTTGACTACACAATATACGTTAGCGGAGCGGTCTATCGTGTGTTTAATTCAGATAAAATTTTATCATTTTGATCTTTCTTTCCTGTCTATCTGTCGTTCTACCTTTCTATTTCCTTTTTCTTGCTTTACTCTAGGGCGGCGGGGAGTATCCTTGGCTCCGACCCCTTAACGTAACAACATTTAATAATTAATCCCCGTAACTGTAAGAAACTAATATAAAATTTGAATCACATGCCCAAAATCTTCTTAAACAAGTAAAAAGAAACTATAGGGAACCTTAGGCAGTACTCTATAATCAGACTCATTCGATAATCCGACACTGCCCTGCAAAACGTTTGTCGAATTGATATCAGGATGAAAAAGGAATAACTCAGTATTAATCTCAAACGGCATTTATTTAAAAAATTAATGGTAACACAATATGTAAATCGATCTCGTCACAAAATTGACTACTTTAATAACATCAACAGCGAGGAGTCGAGCAGTGTACCGTTCAGTGCTACCACCAATACGCATCAGATCATATCTCGTCATGATTAATGTGAAATGGATCTTATACTCATACATATAAAAAAGATATTACGTCAATGATGCAGCGCACGACTCGTTCTTACATCTCCAACAATAATTATAAATTACGAGTAAATTTATTATGCTTTAAATGGTATTCATTTATATTTGTTATGAATTAAATCGTAAATCTAAAATGTTAATATCTTGTTTGACACTTCATGTCATATTGTATTTTTACGTTTGAAATACTCAAAATATACTTTTGAGTATTTAATAACTGACCGTTTAAAAATCGTCTGTCTGCGCCGCCGGGTCTACTTAAAATTAATAATAAAATGAAACAGTTGATATAATCAATAAAATAGGTATAATAAAAAAGCATGTGTGTAATTCACACGTGCTAGAAGTGAAACCTTCAAAAATAATACGTACACGTATACAAAATTCCACGGTTGGTTGTGCCAATGCCTTCTCTCAAGCTTTGTAGTACGCATGCGCACACAAACACGTATTTACACACGTACATAATGCTTCCTATCTCATTTTCTGCTACGTTGTTAAATCTTATGAATTTATGTGTCTGTCTCTTTTAACTGTCAAATTTTCGTTTCATCGACTTTCAAATCACAACGATGCTAAAGAAGTTTCATTCCAATAATGTAAATTATAATTAAAAAAAAAAGTTTATGAACCTTTTATACTTACAAATACGGCCACAGCCCTCCTCGTTTACCTGAAACAAAGGGGTTAAATTCTTTTCATTGTCTTAATCAAAAGACATCAACAATTGGACGGAAGCTTTTGTCCAGAAGATCCTTTCCAAAGATCAGAATCGCCTATATCAAAATCGCCCGAACTCTTGTAATTTTTTTGCTGGTTACAGTAACAGTATACTATAGCTATTATCGTTATAGCTGAGGTTAGATGAAAACAGTGATTTGCAAAAATTTATAACAATTTTGTAATCGCCCTAATTACAATTGGCGTAGAAGTCACTTAGTTACAAAAAAGTGATACAAACAAATTTAAACCTTAGTAATTTGGATGGATGGTAACAGCAAAGAGTACAATGTATTTTATTTCTTTGCATTTTTTGTAAATAAAAATGAAATTATCGGTGTTTACATAAGATAATTTTAAACTAAAAAATTGAATAACTACATCAGAAAAGTTAAGTCGTTCGGTAAGAATAATCAAAGTAACAGGACAGACGAAGTAATGACTAAACTGAATAAAAAGCAAGTGCTCGTGTAAAAGACATCAACGCGCTGAGGTGCGATGTGCGAGTATTATTTTATTGTAATAGATTTAAGTTAATTACTAAATTTTGAATAGACTACTTTTTGTTTTTTTTTTTATAAATACAATACATTCTATTAATTAATAAATAATGTGAACTGAAAAGCAAAAATCATCCTGATTTTTATCAATCAGGCCGGATCCAGCGGGGTAGAATCTTGATATATTTGAGTTTTATTAAAATATTTTATTTTTAAGTATGAATGTAAATAAACATATTACTTATTTCAGATTACAATGAACCATCACCATGACTATTTTCTGTCACAGTGTTTGACCGCGATGAACTCCGAAACTACTCAACCGATTTTGATGACTTATTTCTCATTTTTCTAGACACTTAGAACATAGGAAAGGTGACATTATAATTTATAAACAATTTCTTTTTGTTGCAAATATTAATATCTGAGCTATGGAAATTCTATATTATATACTATAGAAATTCTCAATTGCTGCAATCAATGAGCAATTAATTTGTATTTCGCGCAGACACATTGTCGTGTTGTCATTAAATGGGGATTCTAGGTTAAAATAACATTTATTAATAGCACGCGAAATGATATATCTAAAGATGTATTCAGATTTGCAGCATTTCTTATATGGATTTATTTGTGAATTTTATCACGCAAGAAAACATAGCACGCTGAGTGGCTCTCAACACTTACTTTAGAGGCCAATAATTAACGAGCCACGTCTCAGTGACGTATGTCATCACTAGCATAGTTATTATAACTATTTTATTAACAAACATGGTGTCCGTATTTAGTTCTTACACTTCTGTGCACATAACACATTTAAATAAAACTAGTTTCCTCGGAAGGACCTCCCAATTTCCAAACTGATGGTAGACTCAGTAGTGTATACTGTAATCGTAGTGACAATTTAAGAACTAAATAAAATGGAAGATAAAGCTATTCAGATTTATATTTTAAACAGGAACGTGCCCGATTAAAACACTGCCTTCAGGCAGTAGAGAATATATGTATGACAACCATTGCTTTAGTCATCCTTTGATCACGGCTCCTGTAAAGGAGTGGAAACCTCAGGGTTAATTATAAATTATAGTGTCCGTGTTCAACTGGCTCAGATACCGGTTTTTATGTCAAAGTTACTCTGAGGTCTCGGGTGTGATCTTCGGCCTTCGGTCAATGTAGAAAAACGATTTGTTTATATTGGCTGGGCGTTATGGTAGCGTCTTTATTTCTGATTTCTATAACACTTAACTTGGGTTAAGAAAAATATGTGTAATGTTGTCTTATATTTAATTGTTTCTATATTTATCTTATCTGAAGGTTAAGCTAGATCTCTTTGATGTGTATCTAGTGACGTATTATTTGGCTAATTTTTAATAATAATATTATGCTACAAGCAAAACTGTTAGATCTATTGAGATCTTATATAATTAATTTTAATAGAAAAATATTAGATCAGCTCACAAGTTATTCTCACCCGCTGCTCTCCCGGTTGAGGCGTTTGCTGTTGCTTCATCAATGAGAGTAATACCTTCGCATTCGAAAGAAAGATTTTCACAAATGGTAAATCAGCCATTTTTATTCAAGATTTTATTTTAATTTTCAATGTTACCTTATATGATAGGGTTTGAGTCCCGCCTGAGAATTCGTGAGCCGTGTCGATTTTTCCTAGTATTTTGCTATAAAAATTCATCATATAAATATTAGGATATTATCAGGGCCCGTTTGATTCATATCAGTTGGACTGTTTTCATAACTGCTACTATAATCAGCTCGACCAACCTTGATCCCTATGACAGTTCATGTTAGTCCATGACGGGTCGTGTCGATATATCGATATATCGTTTATAGGCAAAGGCGTGACTTGCATTCAGCCTCATCAATAAACATGTTTTTTAAAATATATTCTACATTTCTAATGCATAATTCCGATGCAGAGTTAACATGGTCGAACTCTATAGTTTTAGCTTTGAAAACCCATGTGAATTATATTTTAGTAAAGTAACACTATCTGATCTGTCACTAGTTACGCCGTGATCGCTAATTCGCTACGCCAGTACGAGTGCTAACGCCTTGTATGCGCCACGTGTTTTTTTGTGTCATCGGAGTCCTTTGTTTGTTACTACTGTTCTTTTCTGTTTTTGTTATTGTTGGTGTTTCAAAATGCCGAAAAGACTGAGGGAAAAACTGTACTCAACAGTGAAACGCGGGAGTTTGTTGTACGCTTGCGTGATTATTTTGCTCGCGAACAACAAAATGACGGACCTTTGTTGCCACTTGACAACGTACGCGACCGTGTTGCTGATGCTCTGGGAATTGGCAAAGCTACCGTTTCCGAATTACAAAGGAGAAGTTCGTCGAATCATCGATGGAGGAGAACAAGCTATCAACTCCAAAGAAGAAAAAACATAATAGGGCACATTCCGTAACTAACCCCGATGATATATTGTTTTAAACTTTCATGGTCACTAACATTATAGTAATATAAGTTATTTGCGGGATTGCTACCATGTACCTTGTTATTGAGTTTCCGATATTTCGGCACTGTTGCAAGTGCCATGATCACGGAGCGACTGAAGTAATTGCGGGTAGGCTGTTATTGGCAGAAATATCGGTCTACCCTCCGACGAAGTCTCTTATTGCGTTCGTTACCCGTACCACTGTTCACATTCTCACTATTCACTTGGGATTGTTCTCGACACACAACACTTACAGTATCGGATCGCGACACGACACATTTTTGATTTTTTCGGTTTTTACACATACGAACCACTGGATTCCAGACATTCGACAATTTAAACCCGTCCTCACGATTGAAATTTTCATGTTTTGTTATTTCAATCGCTTCCCTGACCAATCTTGGTATGTAGTGGCGTTCTGTCGAAATAATCTGTGGGTTATGAAACTCAATCCAGTGGTTAGGACCAGAATCAATCAAATGTTCCGCGATGGCCGATTTCTGCTTATCGTTCTTCTTGATTGCTTTTATGTGTTCCCTTATTCGGCATGCTACTGTTCGTTTTGTTTGGCCAATGTACGAACTGCCACAGCTGCAATCGATCTTATAGACACCAGGTTTCTCCAAGGGGAAGTTGTCTTTAGGAGACCGTAGGTATTGTGAAACCTTTCGTACAGGAGTGAAGACAGTATTTAGCGAGTACTTATTCAGTATGTTTGAGATCTTGTCAGTCACTCCTTTGACATATGGCAAATAAACGGGTTGTCTGTCTACTTTGTGTCTCTGGTGTCTTAATTTGTGTCTGGATGGAAAGTGTCCCTTGTATCCATTACTCTGTAAGACTCGTCGTACATGCTCCAACTCTTCTTGAAGATGTTCCTCATCACACAAGTCATATGCACGGTTCTTCAGTGAAGTCACTACAGAGTTAAGATGTTTAGGGTGGTGATGCGAGGACGCGTTGAGATAGCGGTCAGTGTGTGTGGGTTTGCGGTAAACGGAATGACCAAACGAACCGTCATTCCTCACCCGAATCTTCACATCCAGAAAGGCCAGACTTCTATCTTCTTCCATCTCATAGGTGAAGTTAATTTTAGGATGGATGCCATTTAAATTTGCCAGGTGAGACTCAACATCATCTTTGTTACCCCTTAATATACAGAAAACGTCATCGACATACCTCTTCCATAGTTTTATTTCTGTGGGTGCGGTAATGAAGGCTTTTTCTTCAAAATGCTCCATCCATACATTGGCAACCACAGAAGCCACGGGACTGCCCATTGCGACTCCATCTATTTGGAGGTAGTACTGGCCCTGATATATGAAGAAATTCGTCGACAAACAATGATGCAACAGCTTGGCATATACCATCGGGATGTCATTTTCTTGTAACTTCACCTTCACCACTTCAAGACAATCTAACACAGGTACATTTGTGAACAGCGATTCCACGTCAAAACTGACCATCGACTGATTTTCATCTACCTTGTTTTGGTGCAGGATTTCTATGAAATGGCGGGAGTCCTTTGTGAACAAGACGTAAACCATCAAATTCGCACAGTACCTGACTGCATCCAGCATCTCATCTCAGACTATACTCTGGAGAAAACCTGCAGATTGACATCCATCACCCTATACAAATAAGCTATGGAGAAACTGGACGACCAGCATTATACCATATCCCTACCGCAAGAAACAAGGGTACAGCTCTCACGTGGAAGAGAAGATTACACCCAGCTTCACGGAAGTTACTTAGTCACCATCCCGATGAAATGCATCTTGCGTACGCCTGCGTTCACTATCACCAATGACAACGATGAAGTGCAAGGTCAGCCGCTTAAGATAATGAAGATACCCGATTTGGATATGCGAGACAAGGAACCTATGCACATCAATCTACATTCGATCGACCTAAGCAGCCTGCACAGCATCCAAGATAAAATATCGCTATAGACTCCTGTCGAAACCCTAGAACAACCAACCGGAATATTATACCATACTACAATACCCTTCTACGGCGTACTATTCGGTGCAACTGTACTTACAATCGTAGTCATGCTACGACGCTACGAGCTGCGGAACCCTAAGAAAATTGAAGTTGTCGATCCAACCGACTTAGCCTATCACCAGTACTCACAGCCTCATCCGCCGGAACCAAGAAAAGCCGGACAATCTGAAGATCAAGACATGCCAGCAACATTTGCTCTTAAAATTCTCAAATAGTTGCTGAGCTGAGGGGGGAGAAATTACGTATGTTGGCTATACGAAGACCGCTGACGCCGCCCTTGCAATTAGGCCATACCTAAATGTTGCAACGTGATGGAATTGTCAACGCTGCGGAACGTGAGTGCTGTCTCCTCGTGCCATCATCTAGGCCGTCCGTCTGGACGCCATCATCACTTACTTCGTATCTAACATCGATCGGGTCAATAAGTCTTAGTTAGTTATAATAATTTTATTGTAATTTTTCTTTAATTAAATTAGTTTATAAAATTATTTCGGTTTTTTTTAAGACCTGCGGCTGCGACCTTCGTAATTCACATTTCCGAAATTAAAATATTGTTACTTTGAAGAGTTAACATATATTAGAATTTTTGTTTATGGAACGCAAAGACATGCCAATTAAATATTCTTCAATACATAAATATTGATGTAATGATTCGAACTTCTTCATCAAGTACTCATAATTTATGTCGATTAGGAGTTGCACAAAAAATCAGAAATGAAAGAAAAACATTGTGCGTGTCAGCACCGAAGCGTGATCGGAGTTTACTCCACAAAAACGATTATCTTAAAATGTATAAAAGGCAAAGGAAGTAAATGAATTCATATAATTCATATTAATTTGATAAAATATATATTACTTAAGTTATGGATTGTTTGTTATATAATTTTTTTAATTATGTATGATATTTTACACTTATCTCTAAAATTTTATTACAACTTATGAAAATTTGGTTACGTCGCACATCCGTTAATGTGTCGACAAATTCGACCATATCTTGGTCGTACTCGGTAAGGGGGATGTAGCTGTATTCGGGGCTCGTGATGATCTGGTATTTCTGCTGGCCTGCAGCTTCCACAGGTCATGCACTCGCATCGCTGCCGTATGCTGGATCAAGCTGCAAAATATTTCTTTTGATACACCACCAAATAACTAGTAATTTTAATCTATTAAATTAAAATCAATGTTCGTTCCTTATGTGTTACGAAACCATTGATCAGATTGTGACGAAACTATGTTAATTTGCTGTATATGTCGCAGCCAACTGGTTAATATAGCTGTTCAATCAAACAGCTAGCCCTTTGACTGAACAACGCCATTCAACCACACGTCTAGCTTTTTGATTGAATATTTGAGTCGCTCAAAACGTTCAACACTACAGCTTATTGAAAAGCAGCCGTCTAATTGAAATAGTTCAGCGTCATCAACGCTGCGCTAGTTGCGTTTTGTTTTCAATATGGCGTCAACTAGCTGGTGTTTGTGAATGTTTCAGGATATTTTCCGGAAAGAAAGTAGTAAATATACGTTACTAGTGTTATTAAAAAGACAGAAATTATGGAGTTAGGTTAGGTTAGGTTTTTTTAAAATCTAACCTAACCTAACTTTTTTTTTGTGGCGTGTCCCGTGAGTGCCTGGCATAGCAAGTAACCTGGTGCTATTTCGCGAAGTTAAGGTTAGGTTAGGTTAAAAAAAATAAAAACAAACAAGGTTAGGTTGGTTAGGTTTAAAAAAAAGAAGGTTAAATTAAGTTTAAAAAAAATCTAACCTAACCTAAACTAGCCCCATAATTTCTGTCACTTTCATAACACTAGTAACGTATATTTACTACTTTCTTTCAGAAAAATATCTTGAAACATTCACAAACACCGGCTAGTTGACGCCATATTGAAAACAAAACGCACCTAGCGCCGCGTTGGTGACGCTGAATTAATTCAATTAGACGGCGGCTTTTCAATAAGCCGTAGTGTTGAACGTTGCAGTCAACAAGTCGGCTAAACGACGTATAGCAGTGTGATTGAATGGCGTTGTTCAGTCAAAGGGCTAGCTGTTTGATTGAACGGCTATTTTAACCAGTTGGCTGCGACATATACATGCCTGGGAAGGTTTAAATGTATAGTCAGCAAAAAAGACCACTGCAAGGCATTCTAACGGTTATGAAATATGCGTTGAATGACTTATGCGCCCGTGTCCGGCCGAGTCAAGCGAACACGAATCACTGCATTGTTTACATTTCGCACGGTGATAGATAACACAAAACACTTTTATTCATACAAAAACAAAAAACGTAAAAGAATTATACTAAGTATCAATTCCAACACTTAAGGTTAAACAGTTTTATTCTAAATGCAAATTATATAAATCTATTGACATGTTTATTCTGTTAGTTTAATGTTACCTCACATAAAACGGTTTCAAACTAAGACTTAAGAAAATAACCAAACTAAAATTGTTTTAATAACTATAAGGTCAACTATGATATACAAAATTTTTAATATTCCTATCAAAAACCCGACCGAAGTTGCCCCTTATATAGGCGAATGCGTCTTTTATTTCTGAAAGTTACTAAAATTGCAAAAGTTTAGTAGATCGACGGCGTGTTACTTCGGATTACCGAACTCCAAAACATACAATAAATTATTAAATCAATAAACATTTATTTTCAATTTGTCATGGTAAACGTTCTTTGCCTATTGAAAACATTAGTGCAGCTGGAAACGTTTTTGTGACGAAGTCCTTGTTTATGTTTGATCAGTTGACAAATGTTAATACTATAAGTAATTTCATATTTCACGAAATTTAAAAATAAATAAGTCATCCAATTTATCATGTTATTATCATTGGCCGAATACGGCACCGGGAGAGAATTGACTTTCAATATTTTAGCTACATCCTCGGCGTGGGCAGCGCTGTAGTAAGTGTGATTGAACGCGATCTTGTACACGTTCTCCTCAGTGTTGTAAGAGAACTTGTATAAATAAACTAGGGCTCCGCCACTCGCGGCCCTCGGCCTGGCCAATTTGATAGCATGATACGCGAAGTAAATCTCTGTGCTCAACTTTATAAATCTGTCTAAAGTTACTGGTTCGTCACCGAAGTACCTCGCAGTCACTTTCTCTGCCATAGCTGTCAGTGCGCTTGTCGGGTAAGTATACAACAAATTTGCGGCTAAACCCGCTAATGGGTTTTCTTCAAGAGTCTTCGCAATATCGATTGCTTCTATACGTTTGCGTAACGTCTCCAATTCCACATTCGTGAAGCCGATGACCAGCGGTAAATCCTTTTGCTATCATTTCTTCTGGATCTTCCGGTATAATTGAGGTGACGTTTGGTAAAGGTGATTCTCTTACTGGCACAAAACTCGTCAAACCAGTTGATGCCAGTACAGTAGCGCTGGCGTTTGTGATCACTTCCAAAGGGAACTGCACGAGCAGATCGTGTACTTCATCATAATCTGTACTGTTAATGCCGTGAGTCTGGAGAAAAGTGCCGGCGAGTTGCTGGGCCTTGAGAGGAGAAGTTGTGTAAAAACTTTGGATAGCAGTGCCGATCATTAGCCAAACACTGAAATAATCATGACATTAAGAAAGTTACTATATTATATAGTAGGTAAAAAATATTTTGATTTGAACTTAAGTCTCTTGACACCTCCTTTTAATTTCCAAATACCATGGAAGAGTGTCTAATATATCGGCTTAAAACTTACTTACTCACTTACTTAAAGATCACGGATTAGACTCCGTTAATAGATTCCGAGCCATGTCAAAGTAAAGAAGATTTTTTATCTATTAATTAGTTGGGGTTTCGTAATATTTTGCGATACCCAAGTGCTTTTGTTATTTACCAATCGAATCAGAGCAATGTATATAATTTGCTTTATTATGAACTTATTTATTATAATCTAAGTGTTACACAAAATAATAAAATCAGTAACCTCTTGAATAATCCTTTTATGACGGGAGAAAGAGAAAGAAGGTGCGCACTCGTTGAACCCACACTCTGACCAGCTAAGGTGATATCATCGGGGTTCCCTCCAAAGCCCTAGCATTAGTCTTAACCCAACGCAGCAACGTCACCATGTCTCGTAGGCCGTTGTTACCTGGTATCTTTGTGGTGTTCAGAGACAGGAAACCGAAGACATCCATTCTTTTAATATCAAATTACAGTGAAAACCTGGGTCTGAGCTAATACTTGTCAAGAATGGGCGTAAAAATGATACGTACCGATAGTTAAATGTCACAACTAAAACGTTTTTATCGACCAATCAATCAATCGCCAGATCCATCGACCCAGCCGCCTCCATAGATGTAGACGACAATAGGAAGACCAGGCGTCAGCCAGTTAATGCCTAAGAGCGGATCAAGAGGCACGTGAACGTTAGCGTAAATGCAAGCTTCGCTGACGCTATAAGGTTTTAAGAGAGATCCGTAAAGAACGCTGTGATAAGGGCAAATAGAACCTTCAGTCGTTGCGTTTAGACAGCCACTCCAAGGCTCTACTGGTTGCAATTCCTGAAAACGTGTTTATTTTTACATATTGGAACATGGTCAATTGGACAACTGTGGAAATATATCCGATATCAGTTGCTGTTTTTAAACTAATACTTTGATTAGAGATATTCTATTGGTTGTCTGAGATACAGGGTGTTCGGAAGAACGTTGAACATACGAAAATGGGGGGCGGGTCAGGTGGTCTGTTAACTAACTAGCCCAAAAGATTTTACCTAGGTCGATTTCTTTTTTAATTTCTGGAAGTTTTCGCCGTCTAAATTTTTTTTCCTTTATTGCAATCTAAGTGATCGGTAGGTCCTTTTAAAATTAAAAGTTGCACATTGCTAGAAATAAAGTTATGTACCCTCAAACATAAAAAAGAGTAAAAAAAAAAAAGAATGGTGGATGACTTCTAATTTGTTAAAACATTTCTAAAGTGTGTGTATGTACGACGAACCATATGTAGTTTGTTTCGATATCTTTTTCGTAACTAAATTGTTTCATCTTTTCGACGAAAATCTACTGATGTGGAAAGTTAATGTTTTGGGAAATTTATCAACGCAAAGGTTGAAAAAATTAAACGACCACTTTAAATCTGGTATTATTTATTTAAAAACATCAATAACATAATAAAACCATAAAACATCGTAACTTATGACGTCAATTTGATCAAGACTTCATTAAGTTTAAGTGAAGTAGACAACATCGAATAACTTTAGTTACGAAAACAAAATCAAAACAAACTACATATCTGCAATGTAACTAGTAATGTGCAATTTTTAATTTTAAAAGACCTACCGGTCACTTAGATTGTAATAAAGCAAAAAGTAGCTTTGAAAAAAAATTAGAAGGGTTTAAAGGTACAAAAGCGAAAAATTCCAGAAATTAAAAAAAAACAAACAAAATCTTAAGACCTAGGTAAAATCTTATGGGCTAGTTTTTATAATTTTCATATATTTTATGCATTTTCAATGCGATCTTATAAGATAAATTATTATAATAGAAAAATACTAGAAAAAATCGACTCGGGTCACAAGTGAATTATCAGGCGGGAATTGAACCCGCAACCTTTGGAAATCCGGTCCAATGCTCTCCCAATTTATAAGATCGCATTGAAAATGCATAAAATATATAAAAATAATAAAAACTAAAATGGCTGTTTCATCTTAATCGATTGTCCAAACATTTGTAAAAATGTTTCTTTCGAATACGAGAGGATGTTCCTCTCATTGATGAAACAACGCTGGCCTACAGCGTAAATCAGGAAGGTACTAGAAAATTTCGACGAGTGTTCGACCGGATTTCCAAAGGTTACGTGTTCAATTCCCGCCTGAGAATTCACTTGTGACCCGAGTCGATTTTTTCTGGTATTTTTCTATTATAATAATTTATCTTATGGGCTAGTTAGTTAACAGACAACCCCACCTGCCCCCCATTTTCATATGTTCAACGTTCTTCGGAACACCCTGTATATCCCAAATTTCCATCGGACATCCAGACTCACTGCGTGCCACCACTTTGAAGAAAACTCGATTGCAGGTTCAACTAACTTGATTTATTCACTCTTGTTCACAAATCACATAGGTTAACACAACTTCACACATCAATCACATAGGTTTACAACAACGTTTGTCTTTTGAGATTTAGCAAAAGAAAGAGAGCTCAACCCCTTGCGGAGCTGCTTAAATAGCCAAGCTATGACGTCACACGCTGTCAGTGTGGCCATACCAAAGTTTTTAAAATATACCAACATCGGAAATCATGACATTCGGCCATCCGACAGCGTGCTTCCTCCTGGGAGCACAACGAAGAGAAAAAAAAATTAAAGAATCAAAATAGTTATTTACTTAAACGGTTAAAATTATCTGATTTCAAAATCAAACATTATCAAAGATTTATAACTCAGCTAGGTAGCTAAGAGTTTATGTAAATTTACGTGCATAAGTAGTTTATCAACCTAAACTGCTATCCGATTTGAAAGACAAATAGAATGAATCCAACTTATAACTTAGTAATCTAGACACAAAACCTGATGAAACTAAATGAACCTCTAATCAAAAATTTACAACTTCAGCAGGTAGCTTAATATCTTATGCACATACCTATAGTATACAAGTAATCCAAATCATGACATTCAGTAAACAAGTAGTCTAGTATTTACACTTTCTTTGTACCTATTGAAATAATGATAATTAATAATGTAGAAAAAATATTTATTCGTTATCAGTACTCTGCTCACTAAAGCTACTATTACTGTCATGGACTTCCAAAGCTTTTACATGAATCCATGGTCTAATCCTGTCTGCTGCGATTACTGTAGTGTAAGGTTTGTTATTTTTGGCGAAGCCCGGTACTTCAGCTATCCTATATCGGTCATTAGCTAAGACTTCAATAATCTTATACGGCCCTATGAACTTTGACAGAAGCTTCGTGCTTTTTCCATTATTATCAAAATTGTTACGCGAGATTTTGACCAAATCACCTATTCCATACTTAGCTGCAGGAGCCCGACTCTTATTATGCCTGAGTTTCATGTTAGTTTGCTCCTTTTCTAAGTTTGCACTAATATCTTGCCTTATTGCTTGTAGTTTAGAATCAGACAAATTACTATCAATATCTAGTTTGTTGGTTAAGCCGTCGCGCATCTTTAGACCAAACAAAGCTTCTGTCGCAGTTTTTTTTGTAGAGGCATTAACTGTATTGTTTATGCCCCACTTGTAATAAGTATTTTAATCGGGGGGTAAGGGAACACCTAAACCTACGACTAAAGAATAAAATCCAAAATTCAAATTCACAACTGTTTTTTTATTCCAAAATTATTGAACTCTGCATTGATAAAAAAACAAAATAACGGCTTCACTACATTAACTCAAAACTCACAAACAAAAACACACTGAATTCGACCCAAACACTTGTCCCAATCACGTTCGTGGCTAGAAGTATTCTGTGCTGCTAAAGAATTTAATATTGTCTGATTAAACCTCTTTGCTTGGCCGTTCGCCCTGGGACAAGCTACAGCGTTTAATACGTGTTTAATGCCATGACTTTCGCAAAAAGCTTTAAAAGCTACAGACGTAAAAGAGGTTCCGCGATCAGACACTATTCTGGCCGGGATACCGAAATCATAGAAAATCCTCTCAAGAGTTTTGATTGTCATTTTTGTTTTGACGTCCCTGACTGCCCTCACAAAAACGTACTTGGTAAAGGCGTCAACCACTGTCAAAATATGGATATTACCTTCTTTGCTCCTAACAAATGGTCCGAGGTGGTCGACATGAATCATGTGAAAAGGGATGGGTACCTTTTCGATGGGATATAAATGTCCAGATTTCTGCTTTGCTGCGGTATCCTTATTATATGCACACTCCAAACAAGCCGCTACGTATTTCTTTACGAACTTTTTTAATTTAGGGAACCAAGCGTAACCAAGATGACACATCTCGTCATGGTTAGCTCGACATACCTGCCATCTTGCACTACGTGGGACAACAAGAAGTACCTGTTCCCCTACTTTTCTATAGACGGCGTGGTTTTTGATTACAAAGTTCTTGCGAATATCTTTACATTCTTGGTTGTCGTCGGGCTTTAAAATTTTGTGAATACGCGATATGTCTGGGTCAGCGATTTGTAAGGATAGAAACCAGTCTTCTTTTCGGATACTAAATACAGTAACCGAAGAAAGGTTGTTTTCATCTGAATCTGCGGGCAGCATGGTGTTTCGGCTCAGAGCATCAACATGTAACATTTTTACACCTGGTCGATATTCGATATCAAAAGTGTATTCGCTAATTTGTAGCCACCATCTCGCTATCCGCGGTATCAGATCTCTTTTAGTAAGAGTGGTCCTTAAAGCTGCGCAGTCAGTATAAATTTTAAATTGGAGGCCCAAGAGATATACCCTGAATTTCTTTAACGAGCATACGACAGCCAACGTCTCTAGTTCGTAGGAATGCAAATGCCTTTCTTCTGGCGTTGTCTGGCGACTGAAATAAATGACAGGTTTTAAGACATGTGAATCGGATTGCCATTGCATCAGAATGCCACCAACCTCTAAGGAACTAGCGTCAGTGTGGAGTTCAGTCTCTAGCTGGGGGTCGTATAGAGCTAAGACTGGCCGGGTAATAAGTCGATCCTTTAATACCAAGAACGCTTGTTCTTCTCGTTCCATCCATTGCCATGCGCTATCTTTCTTCAATAAAGACATTAATGGTTGGCGATTTCTCCGTAACTCTTAATGAACTTACGAAAGTACCCAGTCAATCCCAGAAACTGTCGTACCTCATGCACGTTACTAGGTGTGGGAAATTCGTTGACTGCTAGGACTTTAGCTTCACCAGGCTGGATTCCTTCAGAGGAAATTTCGTACCCCAAGTAACTAACGCTAGTATCAAAGAATCGACACTTGGAGAGCTTCAAAGTGAGTCCATACTGTCTGAAGAGCACCAAGATGTCTTCTAAGCGCTTGAACATTTCTTTGACGCTTTTAGATGGGATAAGAACGTCATCTAAATATGCTAGGGCGTACTCGAACCGCCTGTTACCTAGGATCTTATTAATCATCCTTTGAAACACAGCAGGAGCGTTAGCTAAACCAAAGGGCATCCTTTTAAATTCGTAGTGGCCATCTGGTGTAACGAAGCCAGTGAGATGTTGGCTTTCAACCGCCATTGGGACCTGGTAGTAGCCGGAAGCCAAGTCCAGGGTCGTGAAAAAGCAGTTGCCACTAAGATTAGATATTTGATCGTCAATGACCGGAAGAGGGAAACGATCCTTTACAGTCTTATTGTTCAAAGCACAAAATTAACACAGAGTCTATGCTCTCCAGTTTTCTTTTTAACCATTAGAATTGGGCTAGCGTAGTCCGAGGTCGACTCCTGAATGATGTCATTCCGCAAAAGTTCATTAACTGTAGTCCTTACTTGTTCACGCTCTGAGTGAGATAGGCGGTACGGCCGATAGACAACTGGTTTGTTATCAGTCAACTCAATCTTCATTTCTACACCGGCTGCACAACCGATCTCACTCAGTTGCGTAGCGAAACAGTCTCGGTAGGTTTGGAGTAATGCAGAAAGTCTGTCATGGTGTTCATTGTCTAATCCTGGACCTATCTTAATATCAGTAGTGTCAACGGGTTGTAATTGAGACATGTCTGTAGCAATCCTATCACAATATGACACCTGCCGTTCAACAAAGGGAATCGATCTAGCCAATAATGACCCTATTCCAAACTTGATGGGATTCACGGAGAGGTTTGAGACTACTATTTCCCCTCTGCCCTTAGTGAGATAATATGCACCCTGTAACATGCAGTACTCTCTTCCAGGTTCCACTGTTGTATAACCTTCGATTAGGACATCTCCGGTGAAGTTGGTTTCAGTATGAACGGGGACAGTGCTGATCCTAGACACTTCAGTAGGAACAGATACGAGAAGTTTCAAATTACTGTAGTCGCTGCTGAACGGGTTTTCATTTGGAGTTTTATAAAAGAAAAGCCTCTGACTATCTTTCAGAACCGTTACAAAAGGCAATTCTGTGAAGGTTTGACCAATGATAAGCGACGTTTGCAAGTAAGCATCGTTGACTACTAACACCTCAATCGTGGATTCAACCTCATCGACCTTCGCATGAACATGAGACCTGTATAGGGGCACAACAGTTGACTGTCCGAACCCCTTCACCCCTGGGACCCCGTCAAAACGTTTTGTCAGATTCAAAGTATCTGCAACCGACTTACGCAATAGGGTACACTCACTACCAAAGTCTATGTAACCTTCGAAGCTTTGGCCATTAATGGTCACCGTCTTGTGAAATTTGTCATTACAATTTCCTGTCATACCAGTTTTTAGTTCGTCGTTTGTCTCCTGCAGCGTGTCGATTTTCAGGATATTTTTAAGGTCAACATCGTCAGTACGCTTCGAAATGGAGCCAGCAGAGTTAACGCGTTCAAGCTTACAACCCTCATTGTCATGCCCTATCCTATCACAACGCTTACATTTCACTATTGGTTTCGTGCATTTATAATATGGATGACCTTTAGCTCGGCAGTTATAGCATATGATTGAACTAGAAAAAGAAGTCGAATTTGAACGACCACTACCAACGGAGTGTTGCTCTTTTTGATCTCTGTAGTTCCTATCGCGTATTTTATTGATACTAACATGACCATTACCGATGGACGACTGGGGCTTTTGGGAACAAAGGAAGTTCAACAAATCTTCGGGTTCTAGGCAGTTTAGTGTCTGAGCTCCACTCCTAATTGATTTGTCACTAATACCATAAACAATACAGTCGACAGCTTTCTTGCCCTCAATTTCACACCTTGTCAATAGACTTAACTTATCATAAAAATATTCACGCAAAGTCTCATCCTGCCGAGAAGTTCGATTTAACATTTCCTCTAAAAGTCGACCGTAGCTTTCCTCGCTAGGAAACGCCTTCCTAAGCTTAGCTTGCCACTCTACCCAGGTATAGGCAACAGTAGGTAAGGCCTCATACCATCGTTTTTCCAGCCCAGAAAGTTTTTGCAGCGAAAAGTGGATGGTTTGTTTGTCGTTCCAGCCATATATAGTGGCGCATTCATAAACTTTTCTCAGCCAGCAAACCATGGTTTGAGCCCTATTCGATGGTTTAAATTCTGGGACAACGTTATTGAAATCGTTATTTCTTAAAGCAGAGGCCTTACTTGTCTCCCTATTCAAGGTTAGCAATAGATCAAGCACGTCCCTGGTAGAAATCCTTCTCGCAGTTTTGCGCATCTTTCGTTGTACTTCTTCATCACTGGAAGATGTCGCGGATGGACTTCGGTGTCGAGCCCTTCGCTTTGTCCGCTTCCGCTTCGGAGACGTACTAGGTGGAGTGCCACCATTATCAGACATGCCGATATCCTTTCCTGAAAATGTAGATATTTTTCTCGGATATGAAATATTCAAAAGCCTAATTGAACGTGTAGGGAATGTAAAAATTAAATAATTTTACTATAAGCACGTTAAAATTTGCCAAGATAAAATAAAACAGGTGAAAATGTGGTAGGCAGACACAGGACATAAAAAAAAAATTACATATGAATTTATAATCTTCGAAGGTAGACAAACATACCCAACCTGTATACCAGTAAGTATAAGCTTTTAAGATATAAACTGCCAATGTTAAAGTCAATATGGTCTAAAATGTGAGGGTAGACAAACATAGTCCACCCATATCCAGCGGCACAAATATGCCAGCTCAAATCCAGTGAACAATACATAGTTCACTCAATAATCCGACGTGGCTATGTGGTCTACTTGATAACCAGTAGGAAACATACCTACTCACATCCAAGTCGACGTACATAGCCCGTCCATCCAATTTAGTCATAAATAAAACCTATAATATATATATTTTAAAACAATACATAAAAAAGTCAGAGATAAAATAGTTAAATAGGTAAAATCACAATGAAATAAATAACTTTAAACACTACTAGAGAGTTATCCTGATAAGTGCATAACTAGAATATAAAAGATATGTATAGGTATTCAGTAGGGTATATTCAATATTCTTGGAGAATACTATCGGGGGGTAGCCCCGACCAAATATCCAACAATACTACAAGTAAGTATGGTACACGAACACAACGCTATCAGGGAGTGGCCCCGACCAAACGTGTATGCCCGTGAAACACACTCACGTGAAATTCAGAGGGTAGCCCCGATCAAGTGCATAACTTAATTATCTTGCACACGAAATGCAAGAACAAAACACTATCAGAGAGTAACTCTGACCATATGTCTGTCTTAAACGTTCGCAAGCACACTAGGTGTATAAAAGATGTAATAAGCATTATAAATTTGACAATAAGTAGCTATGCTTTATCCCTTTGCCAATGTTGTAACATGTTAAGAAAATAATCTCATAAACCCGTTATACAAAATATTCAAACACGTACCTGTTATCGGTGATGTAAGTAATTCTTTGCAGTCCACTTGCCGCGGCGATATTTGATCCCACTTCTGAAGTTTGAAGAAAATTCGATTGCAGGTTCAACTAACTTGATTTATTCACTCTTGTTCACAAATCACATAGGTTAACACAACTTCACACATCAATCACATAGGTTTACAACAACGTTTGTCTTTTGAGATTTAGCAAAAGAAAGAGAGCTCAACCCCTTGCGGAGCTGCTTAAATAGCCAAGCTATGACGTCACACGCTGTCAGTGTGGCCATACCAAAGTTTTTAAAATATACCAACATCGGAAATCATGACACCACCTTTCTTGGTTGCTGTTCCTACCTGTCGCAACAAGCGCTTCTCAACATCTTTTATAATGCGCACAGCAAAGGAGTGGACTTCCTCCCTGGGTCTGTATTTCAGAGTATTTATAACCCGTCTGTTTTTAACGCCAGGGTGAATAGACACCTAGGTTAGCTCATTTCATCGTGGATCTTGTATTGGCCCCCGGGCTTGGATCATGGGCTGAGATCAAGAGCGAACCTATTAAAAAAAAATGGTAAGTAATGAGTGGACCTTTTTGATAAATTTAACTTACTTTAAACCTCAGTTCACCTAAGGGCTGCTTGCCGTAGGGTATGCCTCTGAAGCTGGCATAGTAGGAGCCGTCCTGAGCAAGTCGCCTCTGTCCGCACACCCATTCCGAGTCGATATGTGCAAGTGGTTGAATTAGCCACCCGCTTGCTGTAATAATAATATTTCTAACATTCTTATCAATTAGCCTAGCCCAAAGTAAGCTTTGTAAGGCTTGTGTTTTGGATACCAAGGTAACGGATATACATACATATATGATACATAATGTATGTATATCTGTAATAATACAAATACAGAAATACAATACAGAAATATATATAAATACCCATGACTAAGGAACAAATTCATCACATAAACATCTGCCCCTTCCGGGACTCGAACCCAGCACCGTTGGCGCTAAAGGCAGGATCACTACTTTTCCCCATTTTTTAATAATCGAATCAGATAATGATCATTGATATTTCTTTTCTTTTTGAAACTGAATTAGTTTAATATATTTTATGCGATGTTATTCATTGAAGCTAAGTCAATATGTATACGATCCTTGTCAATAAATATAATTTTAAATATTCAAACCGATTCAGGCTATTGAACAGTAACTTTCCGGTTTCGAGTACCGGTATTATTACCGATATTACTAGCCGTGTAATATCGGTATGAAGTGTTTGAAACTAAAGTGCTTTTTAAAGTTTGGTATGCAGCGTATCATCCAAAACCAATTCTATAATAGTAGAAAAACGGTTGGATCATGCACAAATAAGTATTTTTAATACTTAAGCGACTATACTACACGCCACGTATCTGAGTTAAACCAGTTCTCTTATCGGTTATTTAGTACGAACAATGTTTTAAAATTAGCTCTTTTATTAATATATTAATATTATTTGAAATGGATTTCGATGTCAATCGAATAATCAATAAACACACGCGTAATATCAAACCACCATTTCTTACCAACTCTAGCTTCGTATTTGGCTGTTTGGATTGATTTTAAATCCTGTCTAGTGCAGGCCTTAGACTTAAAATTTATATCCACCTATGTCGTGCCGTGTCGTTTATATACAACTTTGTCGTCTGGTGTCCGGCTAGTATAATGGTACTTAACCTTATCGGGGTTGCTTAAACGGTTGCGGGGTAATTACCAAACGCTTCCGAAGACCACAAAATGGGCAGCAGTTTTCTCCAAATTATGGGCTATTACTGAAGTCTTCAAATTGCCTACCAAGAGTAAAGGTTATTGTCCAAACACCTGATTTTTGGTAGAGACTTTCGTGCAGCAGTTGAGGTTGGTGGTTTTTTGATGATAAAGTTGATCCAACTGTGCAGGAAATTAAAAAATAAAGATAGGCATGAATCAAATATTGTATATTTGATTTTCAAAGGATCTGCGCTTTTATATGGCTGCCAAACTTGGAATTGGAACAAAATTTTGAGTAATTTAAGACTGAAGCAGAAATGACACCGAAACCATAAAACTGATTCTACGTAATTGATTCTAACTGGAGACTTGACGGCCACTTGGTGCAACGGTAGCGATCCTACCTTCTGCGCCAAGGGTCCCGGGTTCGAATCCCGGTAGGAGCATATGTTTGTGTGATTAACATTAGCATTTGTTCCCGAGTCATGGTCGTTTATATATTTATTATGTATTCTATACATTATTTAGTATCCATAGTACAAACTAAGCTTAGTTTAGGACTAAATAATCGCTGTGAATTGTCTAGAATTTATAATTATTATTTACTTTACTGATACATGATGATTTTTTTTAATTGCAATTACATATAAATATTTTTTGTTTCCCAATTACAAATAAATAAATAAGTAGGCTGTAGGTGGTTTTACCTAATTTTGTTAGTCCAACCCCTTTTTTTCTGACACGCAACATTGAGGACAAATAGGGCATTATTTATGGCAACGTCTCGTTAATTTCGTGCAACATTGACGTAATTGTAAATTTTGTGTTTTTGAAGAAGGAAACAAATTAAAATACATTTTATTCTTTAAATTAGCATTACCTCAAAATATGACTACTTACGTATACTTTTCTTAGGTTAATATAGCTTCTAGCGAAAACTATAAGAATAGTATTTCTTTTTTTTCTGTCGATGTTTTTCAGGAATGTAATTTTGACAAAAAGTGTAATTGCGTCATTTCTGCACCAAATGAGCGATCTAATCTTATCTGAAAATATCATTTATATTTTACCAAAATTATCAACCGAAAACTATAATTAAAAATTACACAATAAATTATTATTTTTTAATTAATGAATATTAACAGTACACATGTTTTAAATATTTTTTTTAAGGCCTCGTAGTAAGCTAAACATTGGCGTTACGTGTAAGTCTACGACCGTAGTGCGTCGCATAAATACCTGTACTATGTATTAATAGGTGACGATTCTCGGAAATTAAGGGAAACTGCTAAATATATAAACTTTACCAATCGTACGCTGTATTGGGTCGTCCATTAATCACGTGAGGTATTTAGAGAACATTTACCCCCCCCCTCTTCGGTCTGGTTATACGTGGTGAGGTTCATACACACACGATATGTAACTGCAACCTCTCCTCCCCCATTGTGGTCCATAGTGATGTTTTCCGAAGTCCCGCTATTTAACTTCACGTGATAAATGGATGAACCCTATGAACTCCTTCCAATCCTAATATTCCTTATCAGAGGATGAAAAAGCGTCATATACTGTTATCGTTATAGTAAATATCAGCAGTTATCAAATTACAATCGTATGATTATAATACAAACTTTAGTTGAGACAAATTCTTGCACTTCTAACCTCTACGAACCCCTCTTAGTAAATTCTAACGTTTTCAGTAATCGTATTCATCTTCAAACAGACTTTATCCAGTAAATTTTGCTCCCAAACAAGTTTTACTTAACTAAAGTGTTTCTACTAATTTTTTTCTTTACTACTATCAAAAAATCTTTTACCACTAACGTCTACGAAATCTCCCCCTGTCATGTCTACCGTTATATAAGCCTTGAAACAGTATTTATGTCATAAAAATAGTTTCTCAAAAATACTTCGAAACATTTTTATTTTTTCTATTTTACTACTAACGAATAAAATTGCACTACACTCCCATATTCATTTTCCTAGATTCAGTGTCGGCCTCTGTGCTTAGGGAAGATTTTATATATGAAGCATAAATTCTTATCTTTCTTATCTCGCACCACTTCCAAATCAATTCAAATGAGGGTATTGAACACCTCCCATTCTATTTACATAAGAGATTGCCGTTGTGTTATCAACACGCAAGAGTATATTGCGATCAGTTGTATCTTCGGCAAAGGATTTTACTCCAAAATAAACAGCAAGCAACTCCAGATAATTTATGTGATTAGCTTCACTTTCGGTCCAAAGAACCACCGGTCTTTTCACCGTTACAAACCGCGCCCCATCCTGTAGTGCACGCATCCGTAAAAATCTCCAAATTATATTTATTATTATTTTTATTGATGATAATAACAGTTACTGGTATTTGAGTTTTCCACCAATCTAAGTCATCACATAAGTTATCAGGAATGGACATGAAAGAGTCGTAATTATCACCACTATTTAAAAGTGCTAAATATTTTGCTCTTTCGAAAGACTTTGTGTGAGAGCACCCATAAGCGACAGCAGGACATGCTGCCGTTAGAGATCCAAGGTTTCGTGCAAAGTCACGTATACGCATGGTGCTGGCTGCTGATATTTTTCCTGAACTCTGCAATAAATATATAATTTCTTTTCTTATCTGGTAGCTCTAAGGTCATCGATTAAGATTTAAGAACAAATCTTAAAAACTTACATACAGTTTTTTGGGTGTAAGCAACTTTCTTCATGTAAATTCAATCAATATAAATATAAGAAAGCCAAAGAGACGATGCTGTTGCAAGGAAGGATAATGGAACTAAGGAAAGAGAAGGATACTTATAGAAAAAGCGCAGAAAGAGCTGAAAAGCTTAATTAAATTCAAATGTGAAAATCCAATGTTTTAATTGTTACTGCAGATCCATCCAAAATAACAACGGCCACGAGAGCAAAAAGTGATGAACGATCTGAAACGCTTCACATTACTTTGTCGACATTCAAAAAGTTATGTGAAGCGTTTTAGAGTATCTGAGGATTTTGTACTGAAAAGACGTAAGATCGATCAAACACGAAATATTTTAGTCAAGTTTGTCATCCCCATTCGATATTAATGTGGAATCTGACGCAGGTCCTTCTAATCCATTTTTTGAAAATATTGCCTTGTCCAAATTAGGCGAGATTGAAATATCTTAAGCTCAAGAAGATAGTGAAATTGAGTAAAATCTTATTAAACTAGGTAGATGCAGTCGCTAAGCATAAAGCTTCGCTAGCACCATAAATTGGAGAGGAGTTTAATAGTTAAAAAAACATTAAAAAAAATAAATAATTAATGTTAAGTAAATTTCTAAAATTCCATAATAAAGAAAACTTTCCAAAAAACGGACTTTTTTGTTTCAATTGAAAATCCCATAGAGCCAATGTTTCTCCTCCGTCACAATCTGGTCCCAAATGCGTTAATTCGATTCCTCACAAAAAATATTAAAATCGGGTAAGAACTCGGGAAGTTATGGCGTAACAGACATTGCGTCGTTGAAGCTGATCCATGGGAGCTCCACTCGCTTCGCTTGCTCCGCTCCAACAAACAAATGATGGTGGTGACTCTGAATATGACATTTTTAAGCTATATTTTTCCTCAATAATATTACTTATTGCGAAGCTTTCTAATTTAATAACATAGGCAATAAGTGGCATATTTTTGTTATTAATTGTCATAGAACATTTTCTTTTGTAATATATGCTTATTAGCTATAGGCGGGCATATAAAGTCAATATTTATAAAGATGTTATTTGGATTTCTATGATGGCTGATTTACCTTTGGCTATAGCATTTTATTTAGTGTTGATTGGTTTAAAGCTTTATATAAATTCAAGGACTCAAGGAATAAAAGTAATAATGTTGATTTCTTATTTATTTTAGACTTCTAAGGTTGTATTATATTATAAGTGATTTTACTGATCTAAGAAAAATTATTCAAATAGGAGACTGATTACAAATAGTACCTTATTATAACGTGTTTATTTATTGCTAAATATTTCGTCATTTCATGTTACTTCGTTTTGTGATATCAATAGTCAGAACTTTTCAGTTTTTGTAGAAAAGGTTAAGTATTGGTGGCGTAATTTCGGATTAGGTGAGCAAACTTCAGTTTTGGTGGCAACCTCAAACTTTGGATGTTAGTGTTTCTTTAATTACTGGTGAATTTTTTATGCGAAATCTGAAATAATACAATTGTTAGTCTAGGTATTAATATTGTTACATTATTTCTCATGAAAAACTAAAAATAAAATGAGCCACCAAAACTTACAAGAAATCGCATATGTTAATATTCGCCCGGCTGTGTGACATTATTCTAAATCCAACGTGGTGGAACACCCAAGATGAAGGTTGTAAATTTTTAATACATTCCTACAGTATGGATATCAAATAAAAGGGCTCGCTGAGAATAAGTCGATAAATAAAGTGACGTCACGTCCAATATGGCCGACTAAGTTTTTAATGCGTAACCTATACTTACCTTATACATACCCAACTTCGCGCACTTAGACTTTCTGCTTACTCAGTCAGGATCTCAAACTCCACGCGAAACGATGTAACAAAAAAAATAATTTAGTCTTGGGGTGTAAAAATGACAGCCGAAGGACTTATTTATCCAAATGAAACATAACGTACCAACGGTTATTCATATGTTCTGCTATTTTTTATTCAAATTGTAAATTGATTAAATTGAATTCATGGAAATGCAAAAAAAATAAATCAACCTTATTTTTGAGATATTAAAGTGTAGATTTCAATATGCAGTTTTGTTTTTCTAGAATTTTCTAAAACACCTGCAAGTTACTGAAAACATGCTTTCCGTCATTGCCGCTACTCAATAAGTAACGCACCTAAAACACATAAAAGCCACACGCACTTGTAAATATTAGATATCGATAAATATTTAGGAGATATACTTATTTCATCTTATTTACATACACAACTTATTTCATGGAATTGTCATTTTAATATAATTATTGAGCGAAGCTCTCTTTTAGGCAACTCACAAATTTCGCTTGTCTCCCTCCTGCTACTTAACGGTTCAACCGATTCGAACGAATTTTGGCATGAACATACATGATTATAACCTGACGGACATAGGCTATGTAAAAAAAATATAGACTTCACTATGGAGGAATAATCACCGAAATAAAAATTCAAAAGCTGATCACAGCCAAACCGCTGAGACTACATTGATGAAATTTGGCGCCAAAACTCACATCGTGGTCGTGAGTAATGTGCAAAAAAAATCTAATTGCTTCGCTCAGTATTTGCAAACAGCAGCATGTATTGCAGTCTTAGTTATTATCTCTTAATTTTATTTTGTAAAAGTTAATTATTTTTGAATACTAATAAGGTTGTAAATTTCAAAAAGGTCATTGTCATTTCTGATGCACAAAAAATGCGAAGTTTGCATTCCTCGCAACACGAGAATAGCCAGGCGTTCGGACTGTGTAACTTGAACCACCGATCGCCGCAACCCGATAATACTATTGTTTTACACACTTTATCATTATTTACAACTTTAATATCGCAAAAGGATTGCTTTATTTTTAAGTTATAAATGGGCACATCTACTGAACATATTAATGTATTAGATATATGGAAACAGGCATTTAAGTGACCATCTGATAAAAATATTGCTGTATCCTTCCTTAAATTGTAGGCGATGTAAGGAAAAGTAGAATAAAGGAAGTGATAATTTTGTCGATTTACAAAAGGTATTGGAATTATTTTATTTAACTCAAACGTATCAGTTGTTATTAGGGGTACCTTAATTTCAATGATAAAATAGTTGTCATATATCGTAGCCGATACCTTTAGCATTTTATATAAATCCCTTACGTTTTCGCAAGGAACGGTTAAGTCACCTCTCACCTGCGCAGCTATGATAGGTACTAACTTGGGCTTCAAGTTGTTCTGGTGATATCAAGTGCATATTAATTTGTCCATGACTTATATCTGTGACGGTGTCTAACAGAGATTGCTGGGTTTGTTTTAAACTTGATATAGCGATGTAAGCTGAAAGAGCTGATGACATCACATATGAACTAGTGCGGTCAACCAGTTTCACTTGGTTCAATTCAGACGAAATATATTGTAAGTGTTCCTTAATAAAATGAAATTGTTTACGCATGGAAATTTCATCCTTCTGATAATATTAAATTCGGATTCTAATACCGAAGTCTGGTTCTTTACAAGACGTTGCAAATGATTCTCATTTTTGGCTATAGATTCTATAACTTGTTTATACTGAGCGGCAAATCTTTCGTCGAGGACGCCAAATGACGTATTTGCTATATAACCTACTCCGTTAATTAATCCACGTTTCGATCTTTTTAAATTTTGTTTCTTTAACAAACCGTCATAATGCTCAATTTCATTTAATTCGTGTTCTTATTGATAAATAATTTGTTGATATTGCACATTCATGTCATTACACGTTTCTTTAAAATGATTAGTATATTTTCTGAGATTGTGGATACCGTGATTATATGTAGATATATTGTAAAAGACAAGTAATTTCCAGTCGTCCTTAATACATTGAAGATCCGATATCTTATCAAAATAAAATCCTGATTCACTATTAAGTGGGACTACTTTAAATGGTTCCGTACTAATTTGCGTGCTATAACCAATAAATGTAAATAATAAAATTAGTGAAATAAAAAGGTTTTTAAGTGAATAGCATGCTCGACTCGGTTGTTTGTATTTAGTTTGTTTCATGTTCTTATAAGATATTTGATCCGTTGAACGTTTGTGTTTCAGATGAGTCATAATTATGTTCGTTCACAGGCAATAATACCAACTTATTTACGGGACGTTGAATTGTATTGTTACATGTTTTGAAGGTCACCACTCTTACGCAACCGTCTCCCCCAGGGTGTAGCGTAAGAACTCTACCCATAGCCCATTTTCCAGGGGGTAAATTTTCGTCCTTAATTAGCACGATGTCATTTACTTCAAGGTTTTTTGAGGGTTTTTGCCATCGTGGCCTAGCCTGTTACTGTTGTAAATATTCGGACGACCACTTCTTCCAAAACTGCTTATTCATGGATTGAATAAGTTGCCATCGCGTAGACAACGTGTGAGATTCTGGCTCGGTCTGTGGTCTTGATAAAAGGGGGGCGCCTATTAGGAAGTGTCCCGGAGTCAGCACTTCCTCGTCCGCGTTTTCGGACAGGCGGCATAACGGTCTTGAGTTTAGGCAGGCCTCAATTTGATAAAGGAGGGTGGTGAACTCTTCATATGTAAAGCGTTGTTCACCTATAACTCTTTTTAAATGATATTTTAGACTTTTTACTGCGGCCTTCCAGAGTCCGCCGGCATTGGGCCATACTGGGGCATTAAAATGCCACCGGATGTTAAGGCTGTTGATATTAGTTAAAAAGTCTGCATTGATGTGTTCTATGATCTCTTGATATTCTTTTTTCAAAATTCTGTTACCGCCAACAAAGTTCCGACCGTTATCGCTGTACACGTGACTCGGTGTACCGCGGCGAGCAAACGACGGAAGGCTGCTATGAACGCGGGAGTGCTCAAGTCCGACACGAGTTCAAGATGAGCCGCCTTAGTTGCTAAACAAATAAAGACAGCTATATACCCTTTCACGGTCTTTATGCCACGACCCTTATCGCTTTCAACTCTACGTGTCCCAGTCGACACCAGTATGCGTAAAGGGTCGGGAAGGCGTCACTCGTGGTGCCGGTTAGTCAGCCATGAGCGGTTGACTGATTTGTTGATTGAATCGGCGACACGTCACACAACGCCTAAGTTGATTTTTAACCGTCCGTGTTCCGCTTTGAAGCCAGAATTTGTCTCGAATGTAGCTCAGCGTCAATTTTGGGCCCCCGTGGAAAGTAACCATGTGAGCTTGATAAATGATTAATTCAGTGAGTCTACTATGCGATCATAAAATAATCGGATGTTTGGCTGCATAACTGAGCTGGGAGGCGCCGAGCCGACCACCAACTCTTAAAATGCCATCGACATCAATTAAAGGTTTCAAAGTATATAACCGACTAGTTGGGTGCACGTGGCCCTTATTTTTCAAGTCGGATATTTCTCTTTCAAATTCTACAGACTGAAAAGTTTTGATAATTAAATTATAGGCATTTAACATTTCCGTTGATTTTCAAATTCAAATTCATTTATTTATGTCGACTAACAAGGATCATTACATGACATATAAAGATGTGTCATTTTATAAATAACGTTGCATTTTTTAAAAATCATAATAATAATAATAATATAATAACAATAATAACAATAATTTGCATAATCTTCATTAAACTTAGTTAGTCAGTACATGTATCATATAGCAATGGTTCATGTACTGACAGTCAAAACGATCGGAAAATAATTTCAGGATGGTGTTTGGGCTCACCCGCACCCTGCGCCCCAGGGATGCACACCGCTTGCGAATGGCTGTATAAAAACAGTCCACATGGCATTCGGCAAACATACCCGATGCACTGCAGTAGGGAGGCAGACCCAGCAGCATCCTGAATGCATTATTGAACTGGACACGCAGGGCACTGTACTGCTTTTTGTGTAGTTTATCCATAAGCTGCTCGTGTAGAAGGACGTACAAAACGCTCTAAACAGAGTGATTTTGATATCCCTCGTACAACGAGCAAACCTACGGGCGATCACGTTGGCTCTAACAGACAGCGCCCTACGTTCCCTCTCAATATCAGCATCGTCCTTCAGGTCAGATGTCACTAAGTGTCCGAGATATTTAAATTGCTCTACTCTATTCAAAGGCGTACCATTAAGTTTTATTGATGGGATATTATCAACAGACTTCCCTCTAGCCCGAAAGACCATACTTTCACTTTTCTTCACGTTGTATATAAGACCGTGGCTAAGGGCATACCGCTCGCATATAGCTATGAGCTGCGACAACCCACAGACAGAAGCGCTCAGCAGTACCATGTCATCCGCATAAGTTATATTATTTAAACAGACACCGTCGATGTGGCAGCCCAAATGAGTACCGCTGAGCTCCCCTATCAATGCATCTACATAAAGATTGAAAAGTTTGGGAGAGGTCAGCCCCCCCTGCCTCACTCCACACTCCAATCTGTACGGCTCTGAGTACTCCCCCGACCACCGAACTACGTTGACCTGGTTTAAGTACCAGAATTTTATCACATGTACAAGGTCACGTGGCATTGAAATATTGGCCAGTTTTTGCCATAAGATGTCATAGCTAACAAGGTCAAACGCCCTCGACAGGTCGAGGAAGCAAGCATATACGGTTGTATTGCGGTCTGTGTAATACTTCACGGTCTGCTTCAAACTCAATATTGCAGTCTCTGTAGACAACCCCTTTCTAAATCCAAATTTATTATCGTTGCTTGTAATATACTTATCAATTTGAGCACCAAGCAGACCGTCAAGCACTTTTGCTATAACAGTTGCAAGCGAAATAGGACGATAATTGCCCTTGCCACTAGTGTCATCAGTCTTACATTTCACAATTGGCACCACCACAGTCCTCATCAGGCTAGAAGGTAAGTACGAGTGTACAATACAAAGATTATAAAACATCGCCAGTAATCTAGCTAAATGTTCTCCAGCGTTCTTAAGATGCTCAATACTTAGTTCGTCATGACCAGGAGATTTTCCTCGAGACATTGATTTAATTACTTCTCTGACACTCTGAGATGTTATTATGGTACTCAGCTCCTGACCATGACATCCCTCCACACTCCGAGACTGCGGAGGCCCCAAGGGAGATTTGACTGTGAAATGATCTTTAAACATGATGATGATAGTGTTGCATTACGTACACTCGTATTGTTCAAGTTTCGTAATACGGCAATGAAACGTAATATCCATGATACTATTTTTATAATAAGTGTGATTGAACTTTTATTATGAGCTAACTCAAAGATAAATGAATACATGGTTTGATTTAAGGCTGCGTGCACATGAAAACGCTTCTCTTCAATATTAAGAGGGGCATACATAAATTTTTTTATACTTGTAGGATTAAAGTTAGGGAGCCACTCTGGGCCTTCCCACCACAAGGATTTGTTTTGTAAAAATTCGGCGCTAACTCCCCTAGTCGCACAGTCCGCTGCATTTTCCTCCGAACGTACGTGGTGCCAACACGACGCCGGGATGATATCTAAAATTTTCTTTACACGGTTGGCAACAAAGGGCTTCCACCGAGACACGTCCCCATAGAGCCACCCTAACACTACCATAGAGTCGGTCCAAGCGAATATTTGTGACGTATGTTGGGGCAAGGAGTCTATAAATTTATTTAACAGTGAACTTAATTATAATGCTCTACATAATTTGAGACGTGGCAATGATACTTTTTTAGCTAGTGGTGCCAGTTTGGTCTAAGCCGCAACTAACGTTGTTATGTTTTCGCCCTTATCGTTCACGCAAACGATGTTTATAACACACGCGTATGCTTTATCTGAGGCGTCACAAAACGCGTGTATTTTATAAGATGTATATGTATTACCGTAATACCTCGGCATGCTTAATTCATTAATAACGCTCAAATCTTGTTTTAACTGCCTCCACTCAGTTTGTAATGAAGTTGATATTTCTTCATCCTATTGTCCACCTACCGACCAGACCTTTTGAAATAATAGCTTCGCTCTAATAGTGAGTGGTGACAGCCAACCCAAAGGATCAAATATCTTTGATATATCTGATAATAATTTACGTTTAGTGATGTTACCTATAGCCTGCTGATTTAATTGAATTTGAAACGTAAATTTATCATCCGAAGGGCTCCATCGTAAGCCTAAAGTTTTTCTAGTTTCAGAGCTTCGAAATTCGTAAGAACTATTTAATTGATTATCTGATAAATGATTTATAAAGGTTTGGATCGTTACTAGACCATTTGCGCAGGTTCATTCCCGCCTCTTTTAACATGTTAATAAGTTGCCCTTGTAATTCCTTTGCCCTAGATAAGCTACTTTCCCCACTCAACAAATCATCCATGAAAAATGATGTTTCAGCTACTTTCGCGGCAAGTGGATACTTATCCGCGCTATCCCTAGCGATTTGTTTTAATGTGCGCATTGCAAGGAACGGCGCGGCCTTAGTGCCATAGGTCACTGTGGATAAATGATATGTACTAAGTACTGAGTTTGGTGATTCTCGCCAAATGATAGCCTGATATTTTTGGTCACATTGACGTACTAGAATTTGTCTGAACATCTTATCGATGTCAGCTGTTAATACATATTTATGATTTCTCCACTTTAATATCAATGATAATAAATCCTGTTGTAAGTTGGGTCCGCAGTACATTACATCATTGAGACTGCGGCCCGAGGTTGATTTGGATGATGCATTGAACCACCCTTAATTTAGTAGTAGAGGACTCCAAGTTCGCCACTCCATGATGTGGTAAATAAAAGACCGATTGCTCGCCGTAACCTACTTTACGCATATGACCTAACTGTTCGTACTCTTGGAAAAAATGCTTATAATCATATGCAAATTGTTCATTTTTGGACATTTTAGTTTCTAACTACTTAAATTGAGAAATGGCCTTTGGCTTAGTCGTTCCGAGCTCTGATTGAAAACCTGATTTTAATGGTAAGGCGACCTCATAGCGACCATTTTCTAACCGACGAGTGCTATTCACGTAAAAACTTTCACATAGTTCTTCGTCTTCGGTTAAGTAGAAGAAGAATCACTAATATTTTCAATTTCCCAGAACTGCGATAAATCTTGAATATTATTAATTACTACGTGACATTTAAAACTTGATAAATTTACACTACCTGACAAAACCCACCCCAATTTCGTCTGCTGTGCTATCAGCGCCTGCGTAGGCCCCTTGATTAAACCATTTAAAATTATTTCCGAATATACGCTCGCATCTAAAAGAAGATCGATCGGCCTAGAAACGTTGTATTCGGGGTCCGCTAGTTGGAGTGATCGAAGATGCTGCCAGGGTTTTTTAGCAAACGAAATATTAGGTAAATTATTAACTACTTTACTGACTACAAGCGCTTGGGTGGAAATGCAATAATCACCATAAATTGATACTATCCCCTTACTTTGCTTGGTACCGGGGCCTATACTTGATACTGAAGCATTGTACTTTTCCCTTCGCAAACCTAATAACTGAGTGGCCCTTTCTGATATTAAGGAGATTTGAGATCCCTGATCTAGGAGGGCTCGTAGTGTAATATAATTTCCATCAGCTGATAACACATTAAAAAGCAAAGTCGTGAGTAAAATCTCTTCATTGTCAGCCGCGACGCTATTTACGCTATGTTGTGTTTTGTTTATATGCGTGGTAGATTCTATAGGAGAAACGGATGCTGCCTTTTCATTTTGATAAATAAGGGGTTGACGAGATGTCGATGGTGTAGGGGTTAATACAAATGCATCGTGTAGCAACGTGTTATGTTCCGCGTGACATACTTTGCAACGTTTTGCCGATAAACATTTATTTTCGAAGTGATTGTATAAACAATTGCAACAATATTTTAATTTCGTAATAGTCGACAACCGGGCTTCCGGTGTCAATTCAATTAATTTCCGACACATGTTTAAGTCGTGGCGTAAATTATTGCATAATGGACATGACCTCATATTAATAGTAGTAGCTGCTCGAAAATTAGAATTATTATGATAGGAATTATTAAATTTATTCGGTTTGTAATTATTTGATTTATTATAACCGAATCGTGGTTGATATTGATTCCGCTTAAATAATGATTTAGGACTAGATAAAGACTTTCTCGCCCCTATTTACAGGTTCGAGAGATGTAAATTTAGTTTCTAAGAAATTCATCATTTCATCCAATACTGGGAGTTCTCTAGGCGACTTGCGGAATTCAATATAGTTAGTATATGATTCAGAGTCTAACTTTTTGCAAATTAAATGAACATGCAATGGATCCCAAGTTGTTGTACCTAGTCCGAGATTATGTATTGCGTGGATGCATTCCGTAGTGGTATCAAGTAACCTTTTTAATTCCGAAGATGATTGTTTTTGAATTATTGGTTGATTTAAAAATATTTCGATCTGATTAGTAAAGAGAATTTGTGGATTATTATATCTATGAGTCAAAATTTCCCACGCAGTTTCATAATTCTCGGACGAAATATGCAGATGCTGTATTAAGCGTTCGGCTTCGCCTTTAACCTTACCTTTTAAATGCTGCATTTTCTGCGCCTTAGTAATAGAATTGTTTGAATGAATTGTTTCCGAAAAAATATCATAAAACGTAGGCCATTGAGAGTATTTACCTGTGAAATTAGGTATATCTATTTGAGGAGTGGATTGCTGAATATGACTTAATGATGATAATTTTTTATTTTTATACTAAATTCCTCCTCGTATAATAAATCTTCCCCTGATAGCAAGTGATCTATTTGTAAGTGTAAAATATCGATATTATTCCACTTTGCCTGAATATTACGCAACTCATCCTCTAGTTCCCATTTATCTAATAAATTGTCAATGTCGATATTATCAATAAGCCTATTAAAAGCCCTAAAATTAGTTTTTTGCAGCGCTAATAATTCATCGGCCTTTCCACAAGGTGCGGTGGCCTTGTCCTTTTTTGCAAAGGAAGTGAAAAGTGCTCTAGTCATTTGATAAAAGTCCTGACCCTGACGATACAAGTTTTGAGAGAAATAATCCGCGGCTTCGGAAGGAGATTCCGACAACTTCAGATGATTTTGTTTGAACTCTCCCCAAAGGCTATCCAGCGTTTGAATTCTTTTCTGTAGATAGTCTGAAGTCTTCCTGGCTGCGGAGTCCTTCCCGAAATTGACCTTGATGAAATTGATACTTTCCAAAAGTTCACGTTGACGAGCGATTAAGGCTTCCGTAGTTACATGGTAAAAGGAACAATCTTACTTGATTTGATGATAGGAAGGGCTTTCTCCTTAGTGCTCCGTAATGTCAGCGTTTACACACTGACTGACGTACGATGATCCCGTGGACTCTTGCAAATACACTTACTGTCCGTAAGCACTCCAGAGACACCCAGTTCGCGTGATTATAGATTGCAATTATATTAAACATTGATAACAAAAAAAAAAAACTTTGTATAGTTCATACAATATTGATAATAAATGATAATGTAAATTGATACTGATAAATACGGGGATGATAAATGTAACTGCCCGTGTAGGATGCCGTAAGTGCACTAACTTTAATTTGATATAAAATTGGCACTCGCGAGGCAATCGAGTGCATAAACCGACGACGTAAGCATACGTCACTTAACAATATTATTGCATAATTAATTATGATATATATTAAATTGTACGGTTCCGTAAACCTTAGTATCCAAAACACAAGCCTTACTGTGCTTACTTTGGGCTACGTTAATTGATAAGAATGTTCGATATATTATTATTACAGCAAGCGGTTGACTCATTCAACCACTTGCACATATCGACTCGGGATGGGTGTGCGGACAGAGGCGACTTGCTCAGGACGGCTCCTGCTATGCCAGCTTCAGAGGCATACCCTACGGCAAGCAGCCCTTAGGTGAACTGAGGTTTAAAGTAAGTTAAATTTACCAAAAAGGTCCACTCATTACTTACCATTTTTTTTAATGGGTTCGCTCTTGATCAAAGCCAAGCCCGGGGGCCAAGACAAGATCCACGATGAACTGAGCTAACCGAGGTGTCTATTCACCCTAGCGTTAAAAACGGACGGGTTATAAATACTCGGAAATACAGACGCAGGGAGGTAGTTCCACTCCTTTGCTGTGCGCATTATAAAAGATGTTGTGAGGCGCTTGTTGCGACATGTAGGAACAGCAACCAAGAAAGGTGGTGGCACGCAGTACGTCTGGATGTCCGATGGAAATTTGGGATATACAGGATGTTCGGAAGAACGTTGAACATTTGAAAATGGGGGGCAGGTGGGGTTGTCTGTTAACTAACTAGCCCATAAGATTTTACCTAGGTCTTAAGATTTTGTTTGTTTTTTTTTAATTTCTGGAAGTTTTCGCTTTTGTACCTTTAAACCCTTCTAAATTTTTTTCAAAGCCTGATCTACTTTTTGCTTTATTACAATCTAAGTGACCGATAGGTCCTTTAAAATTAACACACATTACTAGTAACATTGCAGATATGTAGTTTGTTTTGATATTGTTTTCGTAACTAAAGTTATTCGATGTTGTCTACTTCACTTAAACTTAATGAAGTCTTGATCAAATTGTCGTCATAAGTTACGATGTTTTATGGTTTTATTATGTTATTGATGTTTTTAAATAAATAATACCATATTTAAAGTGGTCGTTAAATTTTTTCAACCTTTGCATTGATAAATTTCCTAAAACATTTAACTTTCGACATTTGTAGATTTTAGTCGAAAAGATGAAACAATTTAGTTACGAAAAAGATATCGAAACAAACTACATATGGTTCGTCGTACATACACACACTTTAGAAATGTCTTAACAAATAAGAAGTCATCCACCATTCTTTTTTTTTTTACTCTTTTTTATGTTTGAGGGTCCATAACTTTATTTCTAGCAATGTGCAACTTTTAATTTTAAAAGAACCTACCGATCACTTAGATTGCAATAAAGAAAAAATATCTGGCATTGGAAAAAAATGAAGACAGCGAAAACTTCCAGAAATTAAAAAAGAAATCTTGAGACCTAGGTAAAATCTGTTGGGCTAGTTAGTTGATAGACCACCTCGCCTGCCCCCCATTTTCGTATGCTCAACGTTCTTCCGAACACCCTGTATATCAGACTACCAATAGAATATCTCTAATCAAAGTATTAGTTTAAAAACAGCAACTGATATCGGATATATTTCCACAGTTGTCCTATTGTCCATGTTCCAATATGTAATAATAAACACGTTTTCAGGAATTGCAACCAGTCGAGCCTTGGAGTGGCTGTCTAAACGCAACGACTGAAGGTTCTATTTGCTCTTACCACAGCGTTCTTTACGGATCTCTCTTAAAACCTTATAGCGTCAGCGAAGCTTGCATTTACGCTAACGTTCACGTGCCTCTTGATCCGCTCTTAGGCATAAACTGGCTGACGCCTGGTCTTCCTATTGTTGTCTACATCCATGGAGGCGGCTGGGTCGATGGATCTGGCGATTCAGACGTGAACGGCCCAGAATACTTGGTCGATAAAAACGTTATAGTTGTGACATTTAACTATCGGTACGTATTATTTTTACGCCCATTCTTGACAAGTATTAACTCAGACCCAGGCTTTCACTGTAATTTGATATTAATAGAATGGATGTCTTCGTTTTCCTGTCTCTGAACACCACAAAGATACCCGGTAACAATGGCCTACGGGACATGGTGACGTTGCTGCGGTGGGTTAAGACTAATGCTAGGAGCTTTGGTGGCAACCCCGATGATATCACATTAGCTGGTCAGAGTGCGGGTTTATCGAGTGCGCACCTTCTTTCTCTTTCTACCGTCACAAAAGGATTATTCAAGAGGTAACTGATTTTATTATTATCTGTAACACTTAGATTTATTTACTTCATAAAAAAGCAAATTATATACATTGCTCCGATTCGATTGGTTAATAACAAAAGCACTTAGGAATCGCAAAATATTACGATACCACAACCAATTAACATATAAATAATATTTTCTACTTTGACATGGCTCGGAATCAATTAACGGAGTCTAATCCGTGATCTTTAAGTAAGTGAGTAAGTAAGTTTTAAGCCGATATATTAGGCACTCTTCCATGGTATTTGGAAATTAAAAGGAGGTGTCCAAAGACGTAAGTTCAAATCAAAATATTTTTTACCTACTATATAATACAGTATCTTTCTTAATGTCATGATTATTTCAGTGTTTGGCTACTGAGCGGCACTGCTATCCAAAGTTTTTACACAACTTCTCCTCTCAAGGCCCAGCAACTCGCCAGCACTTTCTCCAGACTCACGGCATTAACAGTACAGATTACGATGAAGTACACGATCTACTCGTGCAGTTACCTTTGGAAGTGATCACAAACGCCAGCGCTACTGTACTGGCATCAACTGGTTTGACGAGTTTTGTGCCAGTAAGAGAATCACCTTTACCAAACATCACCTCAATTATACCGGAAGATCCAGAAGAAATGATAGCAAAAGGGTATGGCAATGATTTACCGCTGGTCATCGGCTTCACGAATGTGGAATTTGAGACGTTACGCAAACGTATAGAAGCAATCGATATTGCGAAGACTTTTGAAGAAAACCCACTAGCGGGTTTAGCCGAAAATTTGTTATATACTTACCCGACAAGCGCACTGACTGCTATGGCAGAGAAAGTGACTGCGAGGTACTTCGGTGACGAACCAGTGACTTTAGAGAGATTTATAAAGTTGGGCACAGAGACTTACTTCGCGTATCATGCTATCAAATTGGCCAGGTCGAGGGCCGCTAGTGGCGGAGCCCTAGTTTATTTATACAAGTTCTCTTACAACACTAAGGAGAACGTGTACAAGATCGCGTTCAATCTCACTTACTACAGCGCTGCCCACGCCGAGGATGTAGCTAAAATATTGAAAGTCAATTCTCTCCCGGTGCCCTATTCGGCCAATGATAATAACATGATAAATTGGGTGACTATTTGTTGTATACTGGCTGGCATATATGTAAAACTACATGTTAATAAAAATTCTTACGATGTTCTATGTCACTATAGACATTAAGGTTTATTGACTTGGTTACCAAATATATTCTTGTACACACGCATTTATAAGTTTTCTTTATCAAATAATATTATTACAACATTCGTTATCAGCACGAGGCTCTAGTATAATGAGTGATCAATTCAGTGGCATTAAATTATTGTCTAGTCGAGATGGGTACAGCATCTGGAAATTTAAAATTCGAGCGCTGCTTATTCATGAAGAATTGTGGAAGTCCATTGAAGGCTACGCTGATGGTGATCCTACCTCTGAAGATGTGAGAATTAGAAAGGATCAGAAGGCCTTGTCTAAGATTTCGCTCACGTTAGATGGTTCAGCCATTACTCATGTCAGATCAGCAAAATCAGCAAAACAAGCTTGGGACGCACTAGCAAATGCTTACGAAG
The DNA here is from genome assembly GCA_927399485.1 of Calamotropha paludella. Lineage (NCBI taxonomy): Eukaryota > Metazoa > Arthropoda > Insecta > Lepidoptera > Crambidae > Calamotropha > Calamotropha paludella. The sequence goes on along the minus strand of OV656820.1, from coordinate 22,529,225 downwards.
ACAAAGGGATGGGCCGCAGGCTATCACTTGAACGCCGCTTATACAAGTATGCTCTGAATGACTTTGTAAATATTGAGTCGTATATAAATGCTATTATGTGTACAGTACAAGATTTAGCAGACATTGGTAAAGTCATAGACGACGAGTCAGTCGCCGCTATTTTGTTAGGAGGTCTGTCAGTTAAATACGAACCTCTCATAATGGCACTTGAAAACTCCAATGTAAAGGTAACAAGTGATTTAGTAAAATCTAAATTATTGAACGAAATGGCAAAAGATGTACCGCAAAATGACGTCTTAGCATTAAGTTCGAAGACATCAAAAAACAAAACTAAAAAACCTGTTGTTTGTTATAAATGTCATGAGCCAGGACATAAGAGTCCTCAATGCCCACACAAAAAAGGAAAGAAGAAAGCCAATATTGGCAGTGTAGTCGAAAGAGTTACTCAAGAAGATTCCACGTTACTCACTGCATTTGTTGCCGAAAATAATGATAAGAAATGTCAACGATGGTACATTGATTCTGGAGCAACTAGTCATATGAGTCCTTGTTTGGAATTTTTTGAAAACTATAAGCCGTTGAGTCATGATGCCGGTTCTGTCACTATTGCGAATGGAGACAAATTGCCAGCTGTTGGAACAGGTGATATAGTTGTTACAGGTATTCCAAGCATTACGAAAATAAAAGATGTTGTTTTTGTACCAGATTTACATTGTAACCTAATTTCTGTTAAGAAAGCTGTTGACAAAGGCTACACAGTTATTTTTGATAAGCGTGGTTGTAATTTTTATAATAACATTGATGTAACTTTTACTGGCAATTCTATTTTACAGGGTACTTATAGTGGTGGTTTGTATAGTTTGAACTTAAATCCAAACAAAGCACAAAAATTTGCAGCATTAGATGTGGTTGACAATACGGAACGTAAAGTGCACTTTGAGTTGACTGAATATCAACTTTGGCATAGGCGTCTGGGTCACCTCTGTCGTATCGGGATGGACAAACTAAAAAGAGGCCAAGCGACTGGTATGACTTATGCTGATGTAGATAAGGATCCCTGTATACCATGTATAGAAGGTAAGCAAGCCAGAAAACCGTTTTTGAAAGTTAAATACAAACGTGCAAGTTCTCCCTTAGAACTAATTCACGCTGACGTTTGTGGACCATTTTCTACTACATCTTTTAAGGGCAATAATTATTTTATTTTATTTATTGACGACTTTACACGTATGATGTTTATTTATTGTTTTGCTTTGAAGTCTGATGTTTTTGAGATTTTTAAGACATTTCATTCTTTTGTTGAACGACAATCAGATACAAAAATGAAATGTTTGCGTACAGATAATGGGACTGAGTTCGTTAACAAACAAATGTCCAATTATCTTAACAATTGTGGTATTAAACACGAGACAACAGTACCTTATAGCCCACAACAAAATGGAGTTAGCGAGCGAAGTATAAGGTGTATTGTAGAAAAAGCTCGTGCTATGCTAGCTCAAAGCAATCTTTCTAAAGCATACTGGCAGGACGCAATGGAAACTGCGGTGTACATCAAAAATAGGTCTCCACACCGAGCTTTAGTCAATGAAACTCCTTATGAAAAATGGTACAGTGAGAAACCTAATATTTCTTACTTAAAAGTATTCGGGTGTAGGGCTCTTGTGCATATCCCTTCATGTCAACGCTCTAAGTTAGATTTGAAAGCCGCAGAATTTATCTTTGTGGGTTATTCTGACGATCCAAGGAGCTATTTTTTTAGGGATACGCGATACCCGAGAAAATTAATCAAAGAGAGAGACGCTACATTTTTTGAAAATATTTTTACTGATTTAAAAGCATTTGATAATCAACATTTAAATGCTTTATCTGAAACTCTCATGTCTGAACAATGTACTCCTTTAATAAATAGTGATAATTTAATGCATTCATCTGGTGATGAAGTAACTGAGAATAGCAGTGAAAATTCTTTAATAGAAGACACCAGCGGACGTAGTCAGGAAGATGTTGTTTCTTCAACTGAACCATCTCATGACAACATAGATAACGCTATAGATCGTTACCCAAAAAGAGATCGTAAGCCTCCTGATTTCTTTTCTTATAATATTTTGGTGTCTAATTTTTTAGATGAAGAGCCAAAATGTTATTATGATGCTATAAACAGTGAGGATAAACATTATTGGATCTCTGCTATGCGGGACGAATATAACGCGTTAACAAAGAAAAGTACATGGACATTAGTTGATAAACCTAAAAATAAGTCGTGTATCAAATCCAAATGGGTATATAAAATAAAAAGAGATGCATCAGGTAATATTTTAAAATATAAGGCGCGCTTAGTGGCCAAAGGTTTCACGCAAGTGTATGGCGTAGATTATTTTGAAACTTATGCGCCTGTTGTACGTAATTCTTCTCTTCGAACACTGTTAGCATTCGCTGTTCAAGAAGGCTACAAAATTCGCCATATGGATGTCGATACGGCTTTCCTTAATGGAGACTTGGATGAGGAAGTCTACATGTTACAACCAGAAGGCTTCATTGATGAATTGCATTGTGACAAAGTTTGTTTATTAAAACGTTCCATTTATGGCCTCAAGCAGGCGCCGAGGTCTTGGAACATTAAATTAAAACAAACATTGTCAGCTATTGGTTTCACGCAGGCTCCCTCGGAGGCATGTATATTTAGAAAAACAATAAATGACAATGAAACTCTTTTGTTGGCCGTGTATGTCGATGACATAATTTGTCTTTATAAAGAAGACGTAACTTTTGACAATTTCAAAAGTGACATACAAAAATGCTTCTCTATTAAAGATTTAGGACAAATTGAATTTTGCTTAGGTATGAATGTAAAATATGAAAATAATTGCCTAAAAATTTATCAGAAGACATACATCGAGAAAATAGCAAAACGATTTAATATGAGTGATGTGAAAAGTGTATCTGTGCCGCTCAACAAAAGATTAGAGAAATCAAAGGAAGAATACTCTTACGACTGTCCTTACCAAGAGTTGATAGGATGTCTGATGTTTCTTGCTGTAAGCACTAGGCCAGATATTGCATTCACGGTGAGTTACTTAAGTCAGTTTAACACCAAGTATGATGAAAGTCATTGGAAATGTGCTAAACAATGCTTAAAGTATTTGATAGCAACTAAAGACTTAGGTATAACTTACAGAAAGAATACGGATTGGATACTTCGTGGGTATTCTGATGCTGACTGGGCAAATTGTACCGAAGATAGACGGTCATATACGGGATATTATTTTAGTATCGCGGGGGGACCAGTTACATGGGAAGCGCGTAAGCAGCCGACCGTAGCTCTATCATCTGCTGAAGCAGAATACATGGCCCTTGCCAGCGCTGTCAAGGAGGCTTGTTACTTGAGGCGTTTATACGCTGAACTATCAGGTGAGCTTCACAAAGTTGTTTTGTATTCTGACAGTCAAAGTGCACTTACGTTAGCCGCCAATCCTGTCCACCACAATCGCACAAAACATATTGATGTTAAGTTTCACTTTATTCGTGAAAAGGTCAATGATGGAACGGTAACGTTACGTTTCTTATCGACGGATAAATTACCTGCTGACATACTGACCAAGCCTTTAGGGCGCATCAAACATAAAACCTGCCTAGATGGCATGGGCATCACATAAATTGATATCGACTGCAATTGTAACTTAAGTTTTGTTGTATTGTAGTGTAATTTATGTTTTAGTTTTATTTTAATTTGTCTATGCTATTATGTTGTTTCTTTTTATTGCGAATGTGCTACTACCTTGTTTATTGCTTTTGCGAATTTAGATTATGGGGGCGTATGTTGTATACTGGCTGGCATATATGTAAAACTACATGTTAATAAAAATTCTTACGATGTTCTATGTCACTATAGACATTAAGGTTTATTGACTTGGTTACCAAATATATTCTTGTACACACGCATTTATAAGTTTTCTTTATCAAATAATATTATTACAACACTATTTTATTTTTCACTTTCGTGAAATATGGGTAAGAGTTATTCATAATTACTTATAATATTAACATTTGTCAACTGATCAAACAAAAACAAGGACTTCGTCACAAAAACGTTTTCAGTTGAACTAATGTTTTCAATAGGCAAAAAACGTTTACCATGACAAATTGAAAATAAATGTTTATTGATTTAATAGTTTATTGTATGTTTTGGAGTTCGGTAATCCGAAGTAACACGCCGTCGATCTACTAAACTTTTGCAAATTTAGTAACTTTCAGAAATAAAAGACGCATTTTTGATAGGAATATTAAAAAATTTGTATATCATAGTTGACCTTATAGTTATTAAAACAATTTTAGTTTTGTTATTTTCTTAAATCTTAGTTTGAAACCGTTTTATGTGAGGTAACATTAAACTAACAGAATAAACATGTCAATAGATTTATATAATTTGCATTTAGAATAAAACTGTTTAACCTTAAGTGTTGGAATTGATACTTAGTATAATTCTTTTACGTTTTTTGTTTTTGCATGAATAAAAGTGTTTTGTGTCATCTATCACCGTGCGAAATGTAAACAATGCAGTGATTCGTGTTCGCTCGACTCGGCCGGACACGGGCGCATAAGTCATTCAACGCATATTTCATAACCGTTAGAATGCCTTGCAGTGGTCTTTTTTGCTGACTGTATAGTCAGCAAAAAAGACCTTCCCAGGTATGTATATCTCGCAGCCAACTGGTTAAAAGAGCCGTTCAATCAAACAGCTAGCCCTTTGACTAAACAACGCCATTCAATCACACTGTTGACGGCAACGTTCAACACTACAGCTTATTGAAAAGCCGCCGTCTAATTGAATTAGTTCAGCGTCACCAACGCGGCGCTAGGTGCGTTTTGTTTTAAATATGGCGTCAACTAGCCGGTGTTTGGGAATGTTTCAGAATATTTTTCGGAAAGAAAGTAGTAAATATACGTTACTAGTGTTATGAAAGAGACAGAAATTATGGGGTTAGGTTAGGTTAGGTTAGATTTTTTTTTTAACCTAAATTAACCTTCTTTTTTTAAACCTAACCTTCGCTAAATAGCACAAAGGTACTTGCTATGCCAGGCACTCACGGGACACGCCACAAAAAAAAGTTAGGTTATGTTAGATTTAAAAAAAACCTAACCTAACCCCATAATTTCTGTCTTTTTAATAACACTAGTAACGTATATTTACTACTTTCTTTCCGAAAAATATCCTGTAACATTCACAAACACCAGCTAGTTGACGCCATATTGAAAACAAAACGCACCTAACGCCGCGTTGGTGACGCTGAACTTATTCAATAAGCTGTAGTGTTGAACGTTTTGAGCGACTCTAATATTCAATCAAAAAGCTAGACGTGTGGTTGAATGGCGTTGTTCAGTCGAAGGGCTAGCTGTTTGATTGAACGGCTATTTTAACCAGTTGGCTGCGACATATACAACAAATTAACATAGTTTCGTCACAATCTGATCAATGGTTTCGTAACACATAAGGAACGAACATTGATTTTTATTTAATAGATTAATATTACTAGTTATTTGGTTGTGTATCAAAAGAAATATTTTGCAGCTTGATCCAGCATACGGCAGCGACGCGAGTGCATGGCCTGCGAAAGCTGCAGGCCAGCTGAAATACCAGATCATCACGAGCCCCGAATACAGCTACATCCCCCTCACCGAGTACGACCAAGATATGGTCGAGTTTGGCGACACATTAACGGATGTGTGACGTAACCAAATTTTCATAAGTTGTAATAAAATTTTAGAGATAAGTGTGAAATATCATAAATCCCATCAAAAACAATACTTGTCAAAAAAACCAAGTCTCGCAACTCAGTTGTTCTACGGTAAAAAGTTGTGAGATTCATGTAATACCAAGTCGGTTATTAATTTATTCAGTCCCTACTTAAGCGAATTTCTGTCTTCATACGTCCAGTCTGTCCAGTGGTCTTAGGGACTGGACGTATGAAGACAGAAATTCGCTTAAGTAGGGACTGAATAAATTAATAACCGACTTGGTATTACATGAATCTCACAACTTTTTACCGTAGAACAACTGAGTTGCGAGACTTGGTTTTTTTGACAAGTATTGTTTTTGATGGGATCTCATTGCTTTTTGTATTTTTTTTAGTTTTTCCTTGATTCATACACCAAACACTATTTATATTCCAAATTTGAAGCTTCTAGGTCTGCTAGAAGTGTCTTAGAATTTTGATGATCGGTGAGTCAGTGAGTGACAAAATTAAGAAATTTGACCCGTTATAATTCTTAAACTACTAGTTCAAATTGAATGAAATTTGAAATATACCGTGTCTTTACAATGCCTGCATGGTTACTGAAAATTCAGTCTTCTAGTTTTATCCACAACGAAGTTACAGGGGGTCGAAAATGGCCTGAATTGCTTCGAGAAAAGGATGGTACGTCCGTGCCGCTTTTTTGCTTGACTTGGCGGGGGCACTGCCGTGCCCCCAGATAATTTAAAAAAATATATAATTAATAATACCATAATTTGAGTAATATATTTTATCAAATTAATATGAATAAAGATACGAATTCATTTACTTCCTTTGCCTTTTATATATATTTTAAGATAATCGTTTTTGAGGAGTAAACTCCGATCACGCTTCGGAGCTGACACGCACAATGTCTTTCTTTCATTTCTCAAATTTTCTGCAACTCCTAATCGACATAAATTATAAGTACTTGATGGAGTAGTTCGAATCATCATCATCATAACGGCCCTTCGTTTGTCCGTCTTCGGACGTAGGCCTCCTCCATTGGAGGGGTTTTAGCAATAATCACCGCGCCAGCCACGACGAGTTGGTGATCGCAGTACTCCAACCGGTGAGAACAGTATGTGTTCGCGCTTGCAGGTATTCTCTATCTTGACCGTAGATCCCGCTACCCGAGGTCCGCCCGAAGATAGGCTGGCAGGCTGCTTCCCTCTGCCAGGGCTTAGTGCTTATTTAATGGCGGCACTAACTCGCCATGTCATAGGATCGTCATTGGGTGAGTTGCGGATTTTCATGAGTATGTAGTTTATATATTGTTTCGTATACGAAAACGCTGCTTAGTTAATTTTTTACTAAACTAATGTTGACAGATATCTGGAATTTATTATTTAGGCTTACATCGGATACCATCATAGGTGAGAACTGGTCGATTATAAGATTAAACGAATGGTATTTAAACATTTTACATAAAATACACTTTTTTTCGTGTCAGCTGTTTCTTAATCCGGAAACCTCAAAGCATATTTATTTATTTTTAAGGACAACCAACAAAATATACACCGGTACAATATTCATAAACATTCTCCAGTACTAAATAGCTGCTATTTTAATTATAGGTCACTTCTGCATGCGTTTCTTAACTTAAAATAATACAAATAATAATAAAAAAAGACAATTGAATTACATAAACAAAAACAATTACGTTTGAATTGGAATGGTATTAAAAATATAAAGTTATAACAATTAATTAATTTAATTCATATTCTTCCATGAAGGAATAATCTTCTTTTTAAAAGACAACGAACTACAGCCATATATGTCAATACTATCATCCAGTGGCGGATTTACAAATTTTCAAGGTATAGGCTGTGAAGCTTTTGCCGCCCTTGCCTCCACAATTGTCAAATTGTCATGTCCTAGATTATTTTTACAATTCAACAACTTCGTTGGAATTGCACGTAAAATAATTTTTAGGTATATTTTTCTAAAGCTAGTGCGTGTTCAACACATAATACTCGATACATAAGATTAAAATCGGTAAAATTATGCACTAAATTCAAATTAAAATCACTAAATTATATACAAACCATGCAGTTCGCAGCCTCCAAAAAATATTAGGACTGGCTGTATGGGTAGACGGTAGGAAAGAAAAATACATTTGCTATAATTTCGCTCTTTACACTCATTCAAAGTGCGGGGAGAGGGCGCATTGGGCGCAAAGACCGATTACCGATTCGCCGCCCCCAACCGATTACTCGTTGGGGGCGGCGAACTAGCTGTTTTAATCTAGAATATGGAAGATTGCTAAAAGGATTCACGGAACGTACAATGACAAATGATAAGTGAGAAGGGAAAGTCGTCGGCAAAATTTGTTGCAGACTGCTATCTGTAAAACATCAGAAAACAGAATACAGAAAACCGTCATTCAGAAATCTTTTTGATTTCTGGTAGCAAAAAAAAAAAATCGGTAACCAAATTTGCCGCCCCAAAAATCTGCCGCCCTAGGCTCAAGCCTACTCAGCCTGCTGGTAAATCCGCCACTGCTATCATCTAACTTAACCAGATTATTATAGGATTTACACATTCGGTTCAGAGAACAATTCGAACCCAAATTAATTAATCACTTGGGTGTAAATTGAGAAAATACAGAAGAACGACGGGGCCTTACAGGTGTAATAAAATGAATCCTCGAGAGCAACACTGGGCAATCAACATTGCCATTAATAATTTTATGTAAAAACGTGAGTTCCAACAACTTTCTCCTATTGCTCAATCTACATATCCCAAAATAACGTAACCGTTCATCGTAGCTAGACAATTTTCCTGCTAGATGATGCTGAAAAGACAAATGCTATAGAGAACGCTTTTGAATTAATTCTATTCTCTTCGTCATACTCGTAACATGGATTCCATAGCTGCGAGCAGTACTCCAAATGACTTCGGACAAGTGCATTAAATAACTATATGGATTTTTGTACTATAATTTCTAAAGTCCTTACAGTTACTCATAACAAATCCAAGAGACCTAAAACTGTTGGTCACTGTATGATCGACAGCAGATTGCAGATGAAAATGTAGTTTGTCGTCAATAATAACACCCAAGTCACGAACATTATTTGCGTGTGTTATAATCTTATCATATATTTTATAGCGTTTAACCGAATTTGATTTGTTTCGGTTGAACTGTATTACAAGGCACTTAGATAAATTAAGCATCATAAAATTATCGCTACACCAGGAATCAAGTCTGTTTAGATCCTCTTGTAACAAACGATTACCGTCAACAGATTCCCTTGCCTTCAAATCATCAGCAAAGAGATATATCGTGGAGTGGTGAAAGCTGGTGTGAATATCATTTATAAATATGTTAACTTATATAGGTCCCAGATGCGATCCCTGCGGAGCACCTGATAGATTAGAATAAGACTCAGACGCGTACCCATTTATCACTACGCTTGACTCTGCGAGGTAAGACCGGAACCACTTCAACACTTGCCTGCAAACACCTAAGGAGTTAAACTTATCGATATGTAACTGGTGATTTACCTTATCGAAGGCGTAAGGCCTTCGAAAATCTGTGTAAACTACGTCGACTGAAATACGTTTATCAACATAGTTGATCACATCGTCCACAAATGATATCAGATTGGTACAGGTCAATCGGCTGTGGTAATAATGTTAGTGTTAAGCATTGAATATGTAATATTAAATAATCCTATGCTTTTAATAATTATATCCAGTGTTTAGGCTTCAAAAGCACTTACTAGAAACCTTAGTGGTTTTTAAGTGTGTTTTCTTCGTCTTCTGCAACTTATTTTTTATACTAATAAAAAAATAAAAAATCCATGTTGATATAGTGTTATATAAGACTTTACAAGCCAGGACAAAGTGGGCACAATTAAGGACTCGACTACTTTGGCGAATATTGGCAATATGGTAATAGACCTATAGTTTTTAATATAATTTTTGGAACCTGATTTATGAACTGGTTTAATGCGCGATTCCTTCCATACGATAGAGAATGTGCCAGAATCCAAAGACAAGTTGTAAATAATGGAAAGGGGAAACTTAGCTCAACAGCATAGTTGACGACAATTTATATCGATTTAATTTAATAATTTGATCTTTAACATCATCCACTGACAATTTAATTGAGAACAAGCTATTGTTTGCTTTATTACCGATCCCTTGAGATAAAGACGGCTGAGACGGGTGAATATGTTGAATTTGAAATTAAATGTAATAAGCAAAAGTTCATCTTATTAAATTAATATTTTATATTGAAATTACATTAAAGTAAATTAATATGGCTAGTAAAGGCTAAAGTAAAATTGTTCATTCGTTCGCCTCTCATTCAATCCTCACTCATTCGATCTTTCACACGTTCCATTCAAATCACTTTCATATTCTGCTGTGCTAGGAGTCGGTCGTATAACTCTCTGCTCGCGTTTTAAAATTCTATAGGTATTCATTTGCAGCCTTCCCTTATAGATATTTCTTTTTTTTGGTTATACGTGGGAGAAAAACAATAGGATTGTGAAAAGTGTGATAATCGAATATTTATCTGATTCTTACCTTGGATTTGCTTAAGAAGATTCTACAGCGCGGGATATATTGGCAAGTTTAGATTCACTTTCCTTTAATGAAACATTTTGCTACGTTTGATATTATTGTGGGAGTCGTCGCATCTACGGGCGCCGCGCGCATACTGGAGAGCGACCGTCGAGGAACCAACTTATATTTATAAGGTCCGCTCGAGAGGTCCGATGTTGCCGTCTCACTCGCACACCGCCGCAGGAGCTACGAGCCGCACCGTCGTACGTCACTGTCCGCCTATAAATACGTGTGTTTTCTGGAGAATAAATCATTCTGAATCCTGACCTCGAGTTTCACTCATCTCTGAATCTTCGCAAGGAACTACCACTACGGACAGGCTCCATATTTGGTGACCCCGACGTGATCAGAATTGGAAAAATAATTTGGAGCTACTTACCATGGCTGAAGAACAAGAGAAGAGAATACCTGCAGAGGCGAACTACGATGTCAACGCAGTCTCGATACAGTCGAGGCTCTTACCCTTTTGGCGCGACATCCCTCGCGCTTGGTTCATACAATTTGAAGCCGTCATAGACCCACTGAAGACGTCAGACGACCAGAAGTTCCGGTACCTGCTGCAACAGCTGCAATCAATAGACCTGCAACATCTCACAGACATTTTGTATAACCCGCCCGCAACCGACAAGTATCTCGCAGTGAAGAACCGCCTCCTCGCAGCGTATGAAACCTCCGATGTCAAAAACTTCCAGAAGCTAATCAGCGGACTCGAGCTGGGAGACCAAAAGCCATCCCAGTTACTTCGGAAAATGCGAGAACTTGGCAGCGGGATGATTACCGAAGAAGGCTTAAAGATAGAATGGTTAAACCACTTACCTCAGCAAGTTCGAGTTGTGCTGTCTATAAACACCGAGTCGTCGCTAGACACTTTGGCCGCCATGGCGGACAAGATGTCCGAGTACACTCAAGGATCCAGAATCGCCGTCGTGTCAACTTCAACTACGACCGGCGCTCCCTCACAAATCGATGCCCTGGCGAAGCAAGTTGAGAAGTTATCACTGGAAATCGCGGAACTACGGCGCGGCCAATCTTCGACGTCCAGATATCGCCGTCCCTTTCGCGCGGCGCCACTTCGCGCGCGCTCTCGCTCCCGTTCGCAATCAACGCAACGTACATCTGGACCGAAGCCTGGAGATTCGACGTGGGAATGCAGATACCATTATCGCTTTGGTGACAAAGCAAAGCGATGTGAATCACCGTGCTGCAGGAGGAAGAAACAGACGGAAAACTAACGCCGACACCGACTGTGGCGGACGTCGGTGTCCCAAGCACGAGTCATCGCCTTTGTGTCTACGATCGCAACACTCACGAACGTTTCCTCGTAGACACGGGTGCTGACATCTCAGTATTGGCCGCCACGCACAAGAAACACAACAACATAGTAAACGCCTACAAACTCTACGCGGCAAACAATTCACCAATCAAGACGTATGGGAACAAAACGATAAGGCTCAACTTTGGACTACGCCGCGACTTTACCTGGACGTTCATCGTAGCGGACGTGAAGACTTCCATCCTGGGTGCAGATTTTCTTCGGCATTTCAAACTCCTTGTGGACCTGGATAAGAAAAAACTAGTCGACAAGGTCACCGAATTATCGATCGACGCACTCAAAACAAATATTAACTCCGAGTCGATCCACGTCGTTAGCAGCGATCAAATCTATCACGATATTCTCAAACAATATCCCGATGTACTTCGCCCGATGTCACTTAAGGAACCGAGCAAGCATGACGTCATACACCACATAGAAACAACGGGCCCTCCCCTCTACGGCCGTGCCCGCTCGTTGCCACCCGAGAAGTACAAGGCCGCCAAAGCTGAATTCGAGCGCATGCTCGAAATGGGAATCTGCAAACCGTCAAACAGTCCATGGGCCAGTCCACTGCACGTCGTGAAGAAAAAGGACGGAGGATTACGTGTATGCGGGGACTACAGGCGACTCAACGCGGTTACGCAACCCGACCGCTACCCGATCCCCCGCATACAAGACTTCACTTACCAACTTCACAACAAGAAGATCTTCTCGAAGCTCGATCTAAAAATGGCATTCTACTGGATACCTATCGCCAAAGAAGACGCACCGAAAACAGCAATAATCACGCCGTTCGGAATGTTTGAATTTACGTGCATGACCTTTGGACTCCGAAATTCCAGTCAAACATTCCAACGTTTCATGCATCAAGTGCTGAGAGGGATAGAAGGCTGTTTCTGTTTCGTCGACGATATTCTTTTGTGTGCTGAAGACAAGGAACAGAGCAAACAACTTCTTCATCAAGTACTTCAACGTCTGGATAAGTACGGAGTTACGCTGAACATCGACAAATGCGAGTTCGAAAAGGAATCAATAACCTTTTTGGGCTACGAAGTTTCCGCGGAAGGCATTAAACCAAGCCAAGAACGCACTGAAGCCATCGCGACCTACCCGAAGCCGAAGACCATAATCGAACTCCGTCGCTTTCTCGGCATGATTAACTTCTACCGCGACTGCCTGCCCCGTCAAGCCGAACTACAAGTCGAACTAAACAAATATCTCCACAACAGAAAAAAGAACGACAAGACGCCAATCGACTGGACACCTAAAGCTGAAGAAGCCTTCGAAAAGTGCCGACAAAGCATTTCCGAAGCAACCATACTCAGTCATCCAGTCCCAGGCAGCGACCTCGCCATCATGTCAGACGCATCCGACCACAGCCTCGGCGCAGTACTGCAACAAAAGATTGACAACCACTGGAAACCTATCGCATTCTTTTCGAAAGCGATGAGTGACACGCAACGCCGATACAGTGTGTACGATCGCGAATTACTCGCTATGTACACAGCTGTCAAGCACTTCCGCCGACTGATCGAGGGATGCGATGTGGTAATATACACCGACCACAAACCGCTCGCTTATGCACTCACAAGATCGGCGAGTAGCAGTGATACACCACGAAGAGAACGCCAACTTCATTTCATCAGTCAATTTTGCTCAAGAATATCGTACGTTAAAGGAGAAGAAAACATCGTTGCAGACGCGTTGTCAAGGCTCGAAGAAATCCAATGCCCGACGTCCATAGACTACGAACAACTGAGTATCGACCAAGAAAACGACGAAGAATTGAAACAACTGAAGAAACAAGCTAACCTCAAGTTCGGACAAGTATCTGTACCAGGACTCTAAAAACCCATCACTTGCGAGTTATCGACCGCAACGCCACGTCCTTACCTGCCAGTTGCATACCGTTACGCAGCCTACAAAGCGCAACACGGTTTATGCCACCCGGGCGTGCGGACGACACGGAAGCAGATTTCAAGCAAGTTCTTCTGGCCATCGATGAATAAAGAAGTGGGTCAGTGGACACAAGCCTGCGTTAGCTGCCAGCGAGCCAAAGTGAATCGTCACGTGACCACCACTCCGAATCAGTTCCCGCCTTCGCAACGGTTTGAACATATTCATATCGATATAGTCGGCCCACTGCGACTATCGAATGAATATCGATACTGCGTGACGATCATCGATCGCTGCACCAAATGGCCCGAAGCAATACCCGTGAGAGACATCACTGCAGAGATTGTCGCACAAGCACTGTACAACAACTGGATAGTGCGATTCGGCTGTCCACTTCGCATAACCACAGACCAGGGCCGACAGTTCGAATCCGCGCTATTCAACGGGCTGATGAAGAAATTTGGCATCTCAAGACTGCGTACTACGGCCTACCATCCACAATCAAATGGTCAAGTGGAGAGATGGCACCGCACTATGAAGGCCGCCCTGATGGCGCGCGGCACCACTACTCAATGGGCAGACGAACTACCTACGGTCCTTCTGGGCCTACGCACCGCACTTCGTCAAGACAACAACCTAAGTCCAGCCCTAATGACTTATGGGACTACGCTTCGCATACCATCAGATTTCTTCATACCTACTGAGAGCAAAATAGAAGACGCTGAGTTAGTACGCCGTCTCTCTCACACGATGACGTCACTAACTCCAGCCCCGCAAGCATCACACTCATCGTGCCAGCCATTTGTGTACAAGGACCTAGCTACGTGTACGCATGTTTTCATCAGAAATGACGCCGTAAGGGCGCCGCTAACACCACCCTATGATGGACCCTACGAAGTATTGAAGCGGTATGAGAAGTACTTCAAGATTCAATTACCGCTACGTACTGCAGTTGTATCGTTGGACAGGCTAAAACCAGCCTACGTCATTCAAGAACCAACAGAAGCGACATCAAGTGTTCCTAACATCAACGCAGCACCGACGCCACATCAAGACACGACGACACCCACATCAGCAAGCAAACCATACGTTACGAGAAGCGGACGATCGGTGAAGAGAAACGTACGCTTCTCTTGAAGGGGAGTGCTGTGGGAGTCGTCGCATCTACGGGCGCCGCGCGCATACTGGAGAGCGACCGTCGAGGAACCAACTTATATTTATAAGGTCCGCTCGAGAGGTCCGATGTTGCCGTCTCACTCGCACACCGCCGCAGGAGCTACGAGCCGCACCGTCGTACGTCACTGTCCGCCTATAAATACGTGTGTTTTCTGGAGAATAAATCATTCTGAATCCTGACCTCGAGTTTCACTCATCTCTGAATCTTCGCAAGGAACTACCACTACGGACAGGCTCCATATTATAATTACCGAGTTGCATGTTGCCGGAGCAAAATTAGAAGAAAATGATAAGGTGGCACATTTACTATTGACTTTACTGCCAAATTACGATGGTGTTATTACGGCCATAGAAATATTAACCGATGATAATTTAACCTTGGCATTT
Organism: Calamotropha paludella; assembly: GCA_927399485.1. NCBI lineage: Eukaryota > Metazoa > Arthropoda > Insecta > Lepidoptera > Crambidae > Calamotropha > Calamotropha paludella. The sequence goes on along the minus strand of OV656820.1, from coordinate 22,514,108 downwards.
GTGAAGACGCGACTCTTGGACCACGAAGTGAAGTTAAAAACTGAGAGCTGTGAAACAAGTTTTAATGTTGAAAATAGAAGAGATAAAAATGGATTTAATAGTTCAAGACAAGGATATAGTTACAACCAGAAGAATAATTATAGTAATCAGAAAAATTATAAATCAAAGAAGTCTTTTATCAAATGTTATCACTGTGGTAAAAGAGGTCATCCCAAAATCAATCTTTCAAATAAGCAAAATAACAATTCGGAAAGGGCAAGAACAGCACAAGCAGTAGAATTAAATGAACCATCAAAGTCAAACGAATTTTCTGGCTTTGCATTTATGACTGCGGACTAGAAGACTTGGATAAAATTAAAATAACCTTTATTTTAGACTCTGGTGCTTTTGACCACATAATAAATAAGGAAAAGTTCTTCATTAATTATGGGAAATTGAATGTACCCCTTAAAATTTCAATTGCTAAACAGGGTGAAATTATTTCAGCACACAAAAAGGGCACACTTAATGTCATCAGCATTACAGGCTTTGCAGGAGTTTTGGAAGGTGTCCTGTACTGCCCGGAGGTTCCGTATAATCTTTTATCTGTCTCGAGGATGCAACAAGCTGGATTGACCATCATCTTCAATCAAGATGGCGCACAAATCTATACTAATATTATAAAGCTGCAGAGTTTGTTTGTTTGTTTATTTGAACGCGCTAATCTCTGGAACTACTGGTCCGATTTGAATGATTCTTTCAGTGTTAGGTAGTCCATTTATCGAGGAAGGCTAAAGACTATATATTTTTTTCAAAATTAGGGATCCGTAATAAAATTGCTATTTTGTAACACAAGGTGTAAAATCGAAAACCTATTTTTGCGAGCGCTGCAAAAACTATTGACAATAGAACAAAACGATGTACTACGGGTTTGTAGATCCCATTAAGACCTACAAAAAAGTCAGCGAGAACATATTATATCTAGCTATCATGGTTTAATCACAATTTTTTTTTTTATAGAAAATAGGCATGCGCTTGACCACCATCTCGCCTGATGGTAAGCGTCGATGTGATCTAGGATGGGACGCGCTTGCCTAGAAGGTACCTATTTACTCGTGACTTCAAGACCCCTAAATTGTATTTGTCAGGAAACACAGACTCAGGCAAAGAGTTCCACTCCTTAGCGGTACGTATCACAAAATTGGAACCAAAACGCTTAGTGCGACTCTTTGGTATATCCACCATATAACGGTGTCGCCAGTTTGTAAGTCTGGTTGTCCGATGATAAAATGGGGACGGTGGAAGAAGATTGTACAATTCAGCTGCACACTCTCCGAAATGTATCCTATAAAATACGGATAGGCTTTCTACCTTCCGTCTATGCTCAAGGCTTTTGAGCTTTTTATAGGAAAGATCTTCATTGCCGATGAGCCTCTTTGCCCTCCTCTCAATGGACTCAAGCGTCTGGAGCTGGTATCGGGCGGAACCGTCCCAAAGATGAGAACAATACTCCATACACGATCGAACTTGTGCTTGGTAAAGGTTGAGCAACTGTTCCGGTGTGAAGAATTTTCTCACCTTCGCCAGAATGCCAAGTTTTTTTGAAATCACTTGAGCCTTGCTCTCAATGAAAGAGCCAAAATTGAGAGTTGGTGACAAAGACATACCTAATAGCTCAAGATTGTCAGTGATCGGCACGGATACACCTCGGAAAGTATGAGTCAAGTTGAAAGGACTCCTTTTAGCGGAGAAAAGACACGCCTGGGTCTTTGCCGGATTGAACCCTACTAGATTCGCATCGCCCCATTCGGAGACAGCCTGCAGAGATAGGTTCATGCGGCTAACCATCGCCTCTCTATGACGCTGGATCTGTTCAGCACTGGCTCGTGCATCAGACATATAGGTCTCTACAACAGTGCTGTCATCTGCGTACCCCAAAATACCGGGCAACAGCAGGTCATTTATATGCAGCAGAAAAAGTGTTGCAGAGAGAACGGAACCCTGAGGGACGCCGGCATTGATAGCCAAATGGTCAGACGAGCTGCCGTCAATGACAACTCGTATTGACCGATCTCTCAGGAAGTCCGATATCCAGACACACAAACCAGTGGGAAGACCATATGATGGAAGCTTGCCAATAAGGCCCTCATGCCAATCAAAAGCCTTCGAGATATCAAGAGAGACGGCAAGCGCCTCACCGTGCCTCTCGATGGCTTCGCTCCATATGTAAGTGGCGTATGCTAGAAGATCTCCAGTAGACCGGTTCCGGCGAAACCCATATTGCCGGTCACTAAGGAGGTCATTTTCTTCTAGATACGACAGGAGCCTGTGGTTCAGTACACGTTCCATTATCTTGCAGAGAATGGACGTGACCGAGATGAGCCTGTAATTGATAGGGTCAGCACGACTGCCCCTTTTAGGCACAGGTTGCACGTTGGCCAGCTTCCAGGACTTTGGCAATTGTCCTTTAGCCATAGATAACCGATATAGGCGCGTCAATACCGGAGCTAACTCAGGAGCGCAAGTCCTTAGTACTATGGCTGGTATACCATCCGGACCACTGGCTTTATTCACGTCCAGTTCCCGCAATGCCTTTCTGACTTCTGTTTGTCTTATACGAATTTCAGACATAAAAGTCCCACATCTTGACAAACCGGAAGGAACAGCATTGCCAGGATCCAAACGCGAACTTTCAGCAAATAATTCGGCAAATATATCGGCCTTTTCCTTGGCCGTGTGTGCCAATGATCCGTCAGGTTTCAGCAAGGGAGGCACTGAGGAACGGCAGAAGTTATCCTCGATCGACTTAGCCAGGGACCAAAACGCTTTACTACCCGAAGGGTAAGAGGCAAGCTTCTTCCCAATGCGGCCTATGTGATCGAAGCGAGCTCTTTTTACAACCTTTTTGCAGGACTCGGTGGCTTTGTTAAAGGCTTTCTTCTTTTCGCGCGTATCACTAGCTTTACGGGATCGAGCTTCAACCCAGGCCAAATATGCTTTGTGTTTAGATGCCACCGCATCACGGCATTTGGCATTATACCACGGGTGAGCTTTGCCGGCAAGTGATATGTCAGAGAAGGGAATAAAATACTCCATACCCTGACGAAGCACATTGGTCACAGCATCCGCGCAAACTGAGGGGTCGCTAGAAGAAAAGCAAACCTGCCGCCAAGGATAAGATGCAAAAAAACAACGCATCTCATCCCAATCTGCTGATTTAAAACGCCAAACCCGCCGGGAGCCTTTTGGGCTTGGGTCGGTCGGAGAGTACACCGACATAGATTCCACCACACAATGGTCAGAACTGCCAAGGGGTGGCGTAACCGACACCGAGTAACTGTCGGGATTTGACGTCAGCAGAAGGTCCAAGCAATTAGCTGTGTGTCCATCAGAGTCCGGCACTCTAGTGGCTTCCTGGACAAGTTGGGTGAGATCAAGTGTCAAGGCTAGCTTTCGCGCTTCTCGACCAGCGTGGTCGGTTTTTTCGTAAGGGAACAGCCAGTCCTTGTGGTGTGCGTTGAAATCACCAAGAGCCACCAGTTGAGCGGATGGGTATCGCTGTTGGGCAATGTCTGCCTTCTCAATCAGTTGGTCGATAAGCCTGGTAGTCTGCGCGTCTCCACTATGCGAGCGATAGACACAAGCATAGATATTTTTTTCTAAACCTGTATCCACCAGAACCCAAATGATAGAAAGGGTGGGGTCTTCAAGATCACGGAGAAGCAAATAACAAATGTCATCGCGTGCATACATGCAAACACCCGCATGAGCCCTAAAACAATGTTCAACATAACCCGGGTAAGCCAGGTACGCCGCGTCAGTTGGAAATTTTATCTGCGTCTCCGTGAGAAAGAACAGGTGCGGTTTTCTAGTCTCAAGATGGTGATGGACGGGGTCGAGATTAGAGTGCAAACCTCTTATATTAGAGACGTGCACTAGGAAGGAGAGGACGTGCGACCGCTGTTTAACCGGTTTCCTGTTGGTAACTTTCATTGTGTCGTGAGGGAAGGTAACGAAGGACGGAACTAGTGCGAGATGCTGATTGCGAAACAAATGAGAAGAGTCAGGGCCTCACACCTCGGGATAGCCAAACCGGAGACCGCGGGGACGCCCGAGCCCCCCCAAGGGTGTCCACCGCGTCCTCTCGTCCGGGCGCCAACCAGCACGATGGCGCACCCCCAGGATTTTTCGCGAGATGGCGGGGCAGCCTTTTGTAAGTGGCTAGCTCACTACTCGGGCCCCCAACTATCTGCGGTCGGCCAGCGGAAGAACCGTGCCTCGGATCCCGCTGCTCTCCGAATCTGGATATCCGATGCATTGCCCTAACACATCCCAAGAATTCGTCCATTGCAACCAGCACAACTGTACTGACCCGTCCTCCAATATGGCTTCACCAGACTTCAGCACTGGAACACGATCGGTTGGGACCGCTTGGCAGTGCTGTCTTTGTCTGGTGGGTGGTAACACGCCGCGGCCGAAAAACCGATAAACCGATTTTGTGTTCAAAATAATTATTAAATCGTCTGAAGAAAAAAAAGCTACGGTAAATAGGTATCGTTATATTAATCTTTATCGAAATTAAGCATTATGTTATCAAGAGTATTTATGTAGCAGTAAAATACTTTTTGTTTCATCTCAATCGGATATTAAGTTTAAAAGTTATCACGTGTGTAAGATGTTAAGAGTTGGTACCAATTAATGAGTTATGGGCCATAGAGTTTTTTATGAACATAAAATCCTGTAATAATCTTTTTCGAAATATATTTGTTGATGATTGTAAGTATAAGATCTTTGAAGAGTATAATAAATACATTTTTAAAATAACTCTGCTAAGGAAATCCACGCGCGCTTGATGCAAGCAAGACAAGACGCATGCAAAAGTGTCGGGGTCTCATTGTTATCTACACTAATATTATAAGGAGGAAAGATTTGTATTTTTGTAAGTTTGAAATAAACTCAAAAACTACTAAGCCGATTTTAAAAATTCTTTCACCATTAGAAAGCTACATTCACGCTGAGTAACATAGGCTATATTTAATGCTAGAAAAATTTAAAGAATTTTGTCCACCCGTGCGAAGCCGGGACGGGCCGCTAGTATGTAAGATTGGTCTAACCATCATGCGAGGTATGTCTTTAAATAATTTAATTGCTTTAGATTTTATAATACCTGACGGTGTTAGTCGCTCTGTTTACCAAGTGTACAGTGTCAAAAAAAAAAATATGAATTGTGGAAGCAACGTTTAGGACACATAAGTAAAAATAAATTTATTGAGTTGCAAAAGAATAAAATGATAAATGCAATAGACCAAATTGAATCAGTAGTCCCAAATGATAATTTGTGTAACCCTTGTATAAATGGGAAGCAGACGCGATTGCCTTTTAACCAATATAAAGATAAAAGTCATATTAAACGAAAGTTATATGCGGTCCTCTCAGACGTTTATGGGCCTTTCACTTCTTCTACAATTGATAGTAAAAATTACTATGTGCTTTTTGTGGATCAGTACACGCATTACTGTGTTGTGTACTTAATAACATATAAGTCAGACGTGTTTAATGCGTTTAAAGAGTACGTAGCAAGAAGTGAAGCTAAATTTAATTTGAAATTAGTTAATTTATACTGTGATAATGGTAGAGAGTGTTTAGCTAACGAAATGAAAAGCTATTGTTCTGAAAAAGGTATAACTTACCATTTATCGACACCACGAATGCCAAAACAGAATGCTGTTTCATAAAGAATTGTTAGAACTGTCTATGATTCATGGTGCGAAATAAGATAAAGTTTCTTGGGGAGAAGCAGTCTTAACTGCGATAAATCTAATTAATATTACTCCAACGAGGGTCTTGAAACAATCTAAAGCACCATTCGATATGTGGCACAATAAAAAACCTGAAATTGAATATTTAAAAGTTTTTGGCTCGACTGTGTATGTACATAACAAAACCAGTAGATATAAATTTGATATCAGGCCATGGAAAGCGATACTGCAAGGCTACGACCCAAATGGCTATAAAGTTTGGAAACCCAATAGTGGCAAATTTATTACTGTCAGGGACATTGTTGTTGATGAAACAAATTTCTTAAAGTATAGGCCTCTTCTAGGGTTTGAAGGGAATTGCACTACGAATTCCCGTGACAAAACTGATAGGCTTTACATGCCATCGGAATCAGTGTCACAAGAGCAATGCACTGACAGTAATAAATCAGAAACTAAATCTGATGAGGACGAAAGTCCTGCTAAAATCCGTAAATTAACGGATACGCCTGAAATACAATCTAATTGTCCTACTATGCAGGCAGATACTAAAGTCACTGAAGAAAATAGTGAAATCAGAAGGAGTAATAGGCTTAAAGGTCGTACAACTATCTCATATAAAGAGTTTGATAATGATAGTGAATATTTATTATGTGCACAGTCTATTTTAAATAAAGCACCAAGTTAATATAAAGAGATTAAGACTCGCGAAGATAGATCGCATTGGGTAAAGGCTTACTGGTTGGGTACGAACCAAACGGATTCAAAGTTTGGAATTCAGATCGCGAGAGATTCATTACAGTCAGGGACGTTGTAGTTTATGAGACATATTTCTTTCAATCCAGGCCTCTATTTAAGCCTGAAGAGTATAGTAACGAATATACTCGGGACAAAACCGATAACAATGATTATATGTCTCAATCGGTGTCCAAAAAGTCTCAAAATTCTGACAGCAATAAATCAGATGTATGAGTGTCCAAATAAAATTCACAAACTTGATAAGGTTATCCTTCATCCCATTTCTGATTGTGATTGTAATAATGGAAATAGTACTGACGAAACTAGTGATCCAAGAAGGAGTGATAGACTCATAAACAGTCCCCCTGTATCATACAAAGAAACCGACGATCAATCTGATATTTATTAAGTGCTCAATCTGTTTTATGTAAAGTACCAAGTTCTTACAATGAAATTAAGACACGACACGATAGGCATTTGTGGAAAGAAGCTATTAAGGAAGAATTAAATTCCTTACTAGAAAACGATACCGGGACTTTAGTAGCGTCACCAAATGATAAGAATATTGTTGATTGTAAATGGATTTTTAATATAAAACATGATGAATTCGGAAAACCCCAAAGATACAAGGTGCATAAATCAATGATTTTTTATTTAATTATGAAATAAATATGAAATATTTATTGGTATAGGTTTTGAGTCACAGATAAAGGGAAAAATAATTAAAAAATCTTGGTTTCAATAAAAACTATATTTTAAACTATAAACGCATGATGTAGACATTTGGCAACATACATAAAAATCAAAATACAATTACATTCAGGATAAATTGCCAAAAAAACGTTATAATATTGATTTCTTACCTTACGTCTAATATATTTGTTATTTCTTTAACTCTTTTAGGCAATTAATTCTCACTAAATCTTAATTCAAAAGTCACAAATAATCATACAACCAACTTTTTCCACCTTCACAATGCGTATGTCAAATTACCCACCAAATTTTATTTTTGGGTCTTACACCTTTTTTTATTATGATATTCTATGATATAAAAATACGTTCTGAAACACTTGTCACAGCTGTCACTTTTTAAAATGACAAAATTTGGTTTGTAGACTTTTGGCAACAATATGCATTTAAGGGTTAAAAGATTATAAGGACACATTCGCACCTGAAGCCAGAATAGCAAGTTTTAGATTTATTATTAGTTTTACAAATCAATATAACCTCTTAATTCACCACATGGATGGTAAAACTGCTCTTTTAAATGGACTATTGAAAGAAGAAATTTACATGAAAGCTGCAGAAAGTTTAATAAATCCTAATAATTATGTTTGCAAAATATACAAAGTTCTTTACGGACTAAAACAAGCTGCAAGGCGTTGGTTCGAACTATTTGAACAATGTCTATTAGAAAAACGTTTTCAGAATTCATCTGTTGATAAATGTACATACATGTTAAATAAAGGAAATGTTCATAAAAATATATATTTGGCACTTTACGTTGATTATTTAGCGATTGCTTGTGCAGATATAGAAATCTTGAATATTTTTTAAACTTATTTAAAGAATAGATTTAAAATGACTGATTTAAAAGACATTAAATTATTTCTTGGTATAAAAATGACGCGATTTGATAATAAAATAACGTTATACCAAAGAGCATATACAAAAATTGGTTTTAAATCAATTTTATATGATTGAGTGCAGTGCAGTCCTGTCAGTACTCCATTAGAGAGAAAATTAAATTATGAAGCATTAAATTCTGTGGATAGCTATAATGCACCTTGTTGAAACGCTATGGCAATTGTAAAAGCGTGTATTTTCACTGCAAAAAGGAATTCCTCCAACCTCACTCCTACTTTCCGAGGTACATCTGTACCTATGACCGACAGCCTAGAGCTTCTTGGCATGGAGTTGTCGTCAGATCTTAACTTCGGCGCCAACATCGAGTCCAAGGCTCAGACTGCAGCTAAAAAGCTGGGCGACCGAAATAAGGTCAAGCGATATTTCACGCCGGGACAGCTTTCTTCTCTCTATAAAGCTCAAGTCCGATCTTGCATGGAATATTGCAGCCACCTCTGGGTTGGCTCAGCAAAATACCAACTTGCTGCACTGGACACGATTCAGCGCAGAGCTAAGAGACTCATTAGTGACAACAAATTGGCGAAGAGCAAGCTTCACACCTTAGCTCACCGTCGCAAAGTTGCCTGTCTGTCGGTCTTCTACAGATTGTATTTTGGAGAGTATAATCAGGAGCTACATATGCTCATACCGCCATCACCTTACTTCCATCGGGCATCCAGACGCACAGCGGGCTACCACCCTTTCTTGGTCGCTATTCGTGCCTGTAGCACCAAGCTCTTCTCGACTTCTTTTATAATGCGCACAGCAAGGGAGTGGAACTCTCTCCCTGCGTCTGTATTTCCGAGTACATATAACCCGTCTGTTTTCAGGGCCAGGATGAATAGGCACCTTCTGGGTTAGCTCGTTCCATCGTGGATTCTGTCTTTGCCCCCGGGCTTGACCAAGAGCGAACCCATTCTAAGTTTAAAAAAAATAATAAGTTTTGGTGGCGTAATTTTTGCCACCAAAACCACCAAAGCTAAACCACCTTAACTGAAAACATACAAAAAAATCTGATTAAATTAAGTAAGTTAGGTTGCGATTGAAATAATATAATAAATTGATCTGTTAACCAAAATACTATTCAACGCCATATACCTATTACGCGAAAAATAAGTGACAAACATACGATTCACGCCACCACAACTAAAGAATCGTTGAAATAAACGCCTCCAAAGAAGTTACTCACGTTATATCGGTATAATGCTGCACACAGTCACACCTTTGCCTGCTCTTTGCAAGTGCAAGTACGAGACTAAACTAAGCGAAGTATAGCAACATGATAACTCCCGCGTAATTAAGTGATCAGTTAGAACGTGTTGAACGTTTTGCCACCGTAACTTATGAATTAACCTAGACAAACTTTGATCCGTAAATCTGATATAGTCAAATAAGTGAAATGATGAAATTATGTCAGTATTAAGAAGCTATGACAATATTTATTATTTATTAACTGTCTTATTTACATAGAACCCTAAACATAATACATAGCAAGTGCGTGTTTTGAAAGAAGTTAGTTGTGGACACGCCTACTGGTGCTTAAATAATATCATTTTTTTATTATTAATTACCTAATTGGCATGTTTTCTGTATTTCAAATATTGAATGAAATCGCAGAGTTAGTTAATTTGTTACATTTTATTTTTTATTCAATATGAACATTACACTTACGTTCTCACCCTAGGACTGTAAAAAATGCTGTTGGGTTATTCACCAAACAAAACTGAATGTGCATTCAAAACGCCTGACTTAATATTAACAAGTTAAATAAAAGCTTGTAAAACGCATAATATATACGTACATATATAAAAAATATTAAACTACATTTTTATCAATATCAAGCAGTCACTCCAACAAATTGTTTTCTAAAAAGATGTCTCACTGTTATTAAAATTATTATTAAAGTAAATTGTTTATCAACGACAAATGAAAATCCCCATTGTTAAACGTAATGTTTTTTATTAGTCGTACATTATTTGGTGTTTTTCAATTATACTGCATCTAACTGGTTTATACCATATTTGTATTAATGTTTGCCATGTGACTGAACTTAAATGAATAAATTATAGCGTGCGACGAAATAAAACAGAGTGACATGCAGAGACATTAATTCATTCGTGTGCGAAAACGACACTGGAAAGAAAATTGCCACTTGAACCTCTGATTTAAAATTTTTTTGTTTTCCTACAACGACACACGAAAATAAATAATTTTATCTCAGATTTGTATCATCTCCATTTAGGTTTTTGCAGTAGATTACAAAGAAACATTCGATTATCTCTCGATTTACATCTGCGAGTATAAAAGCTCGTTATCCGATAAATCTAAATTACAAACATGGTGTGCCTCAAGTTGTTACTGTTGCTGTTGGCAGTCATTGCAGTGGATGAGTAAAGTAAATAAAAATAAATAAACTAAATAAATACGGAATAAGCGAACCTGTATGAACTTGGCACCCGACTTTGGAAAATTTCGATTTTTTTATTTTTTTCGAAAGATTTTGATTAGTAGTGGATAGTAGTGAAGTTATTTTTGTTAGTAGTAATGCCAAAAAAAATGTCATCCCCGAAATTAGAAAAATGTGTTTTTTCCGACTGTTTCTCATAGATAAACCTTAGTAGTGGATTGTAGTGCAATTTTATTCGTTAGTAGTAAAATAGAAAAAATAAAAAGGTTTCGGATTATTTTTTAAAGGCTAATACGTAGATATGACAGGGGGAGGTTCGTAGACGTTAGTAGTGAAAGATTTTTTGATAGTAGTAAAGAAAAACTTTAGTTAAGTAAAACTTATTATAGAGCAAAATTTACTGGATAAAGTCTGTTTGAAGATGAATACGATTACTGCAAACGTAAGAATTTACTAAGGGGGTTCGTAGAGGTTAGTAGTGGAAGAGTTATTGATAGTAGTAAAGATACAAGTTGATTGGAAGCACTTGAATTGAGTCAAACCTGTTTCGAAGCAATATTTATTGCATAAAATCTGATTGATGATGTACACTATTACTACAAACATTAGAATTAACTTAGAGGGGTTGGTAGAGGTAAGTAGTGAAAGAATTTTTGATAGTAGTAAAGAAAAAATACTAGATACACTTTAGTTGAGTCAAATTCTTACACTACTAACCTCTACGAACCCCTTACTCAACAAACAAGTTTGACTCAACTAAAGTATTTATAGTAATTGTTTTTCTTCACTTCTATCAAAAAATCTTTCTTTACTAACGTCTACGAACCTCCCCCTGCCATGTCTACCATTACTAGTAGTCATATAAGCCTTGAAACAGTATTTACGTCATAAAAATCGTTTTAAAAAATACTTGGAAACATTTTTATTTTTTCCTTTTTACTACTTACGAATAAAATTGCACTACAATCCACTTCTAACGTTTATCTATGAGAAACATTCGGAAAAAAGAGATTTCTCTTATTTCAGGGGAGGACATTGACGATTTCTTGGCATTACTACTAACGAAAATAACTTCACTACTATCCACTACTAATCAAAATCGTTCGAAAAAAAAAACAAAAGAAAGTTTCCAAAGTCGGGTGCCAAGTTCACAGAGGTAACGAGCCGTTTGAAAGAGTAACTGGTTTAGAAGCAACGTCGTCGGTACGAAAATGGATTGTTTTTTGCTCTAAATGGAGTATGCTGAAGTACCTGACGCTTTACCATTATATAAAGTTAAGTAAAAATATTTTTTATTGGATATGAGCATTCACAATGCGTGTATTGAACATCAAAGCTACGCCATGGCCTTGCAAGTCCTACGTCGAAACACCTAGTTTTTTTTCTCCCTCATATTACGTGTTACATTACATAGTTATACGACATTTGACAAAACTTTTCTTGTACTTCCAACACGCCTAAAGAAGTGTGTGTATTTCAGCTCCTATGCACGACTTGAGTAGAGACCTATTCAAAAACAATCGATCTTGAGGAGTAACCTCAAGATCGATTGTATTTGAATAGGCACGGAAAATAATGAAACAAACATCAAAATAAAAGTGAAAAGTGCGCATGACAGGTTACGTAAAAACGTACCGCTGTCATTCGATCACTGAATTTGACAGTTCATATTTTTTTCATAACGAGTGCGTTATATTAAAATCAATCTCTAATCTCCAAAATAAAAAATGAAAACAATAAAAGTGGACGAATGTTATTCAGTTACCATCTCTCATTGCAATAAAAATAAAGCCATCGTTCATAAGCGCATTTTTAAACACCCCTTTAAACTTTTCAAAGGGTAGTTCAGTAAATTTGTGTGGAATTTTGTAATAAAAAGTTAAACCTCCACCCAAAACTGAGCCTCTTGGTTTTTGAAGCCTGGAACTAGGAACAGCAAGACAATTTTTGTTTCCAGTATTAATTGTATCAATATCGCTGTTTTTATAAAAGAGTCATAGTGATTGCGTGCATACATAATATTATCATAGATTCAGGAACAGTACTTTTTCTGAATGCAAGCTAGCCTATGTCCTTTTCTGTACCCCTGAAAAAGAGTATGCAATTTTTCATGAGGATCGGTTGAGTAGTTAAGGCGTGCAAGTGTAACAAACAATCAAACTCACCTCTGTATCAGTTAATATAGGAATAGATGCAGGCCGCAGCCCATTGGTTAAGACGACAGGTTCCTTTGACAGATAAGTCTTGTAAATTATAGGTTCGCACTGTTATAATATAGTTGTATTAGTACTTACTCAGATAGGAGATGTTTCATTCTGAGTCTGCACTTGTAATACTTTGAAAAAATATAATGTTTTTTTTTTATTTAGGATGGGTTAGCTCTTGATCCCAATCAAGCCTGGGGGCCAAGACAGAGTCCACGATAAAACGGGCTAACCCAGAAGGTGCCTATTCACCCTGGCTTTGAAAATGGAAGGGGTAATAGGTTCTGGGAAATACAGACGCAGGGAGGGAGTTCCACTCCTTTGGTGTGCGCATTATGAAGGATGTTGAAAAGCGCTTGGTGCGACAGGTAGGAATAGCAACCAAGAAGGGTGGTAGCCTGCAGTGCGTCTGGATGTCCGATGGAAAAAAGGAGATGGCGGTATGAGCAAATGCAGCTCTTGAGCACACTCTCCAAAGTACAGTCTGTAGAAGACCGATAGACAGGCATCTTTGCGGCGATTAGCTAAGATGTGAAGCTTGCTCTTCACCAATATGCTGTGACCGATGAGCCTCTCAGCTCTGCGCTGAATTGTGTCCAGTGCAGCAAGTTGCTATTTTGCTGAGCCGGCCCAAAGGTGGCTACATGCAAGATCGGACTTAAGCTTTATAAAGAATTTAAAGACACCGGAACTTTCACCAACTACTCTACACATGTTTTGCCCCCACACGGGTGGATTTTCTGCATTTATATGCAGGCGGGCGGGCGGTGCACTTTGCTTGGATTTTGCAAAAGTAATCTACATATTTTGGTCTTATTAATGGATATGGACTTCCGCCAAGTAACGCCGAAATCTATCAAATACTTAAAAATTTTAAAAGTGCTTTTTCACGTTCTCTTAAGAAGTCCACAGATATTTCAGTAAATCTCCACTTCTTTAGTAAAACCTAGATAATAAGATAATCTAATAATTATTTTCATCACCCATTGATCATTCATCATTCAAATTATACTAAACATGGGACTGTATGGTCTTTTTTATATTTGCCTTACCTTGTGAAACTACGACAAAGCATTTGTTTATTCAGCTTGTATTATAATCATACGATTGCAATTTGATAACTGCTGATATTTACTATAACGATAACAGTAAATGACGCTTTTTCATCCTCTGATAAGGAATATTAGCACTGGAAGGAGTTCATACCCTATGAACTCCTTCCAGTGCTAATATTCCTATCATCCATTAATCACGTGAAGTTAAATAGCGGGACTTCGGAAAACATCACTATGGATCACAATGGGGGAGGAGAGGTTGCAGTTACATATCGTGTGTATATGAACCTCTCTTAATTCCCGAGAATCGTCACCTATTAATACATAGTACATGTACTACACTACGGACGTGGACTTACTCGTAACGCCAGTGTTTAGCTTACTACGAGGCCTTAAAACAAATATTTATAACATGTGTACTGTTAATATTCATTAATTAAAAAATAATTATTTATCGTGTAATTATTAATTATAGTTTTCGGTTAATAATTTTGGTAAAACCATAATGCGATAAATATAAATGATATTTTCAGATAAGATTAGATCGCTCATTTGGTGCAACAATGACGCAATTACACTTTTTGTCAAAATTACATTTCTGAAAAACGTCGACAGAAAAAAAAGAAATACAATTCTTATAGTTTTCGCTAGAAGCTATATTAACCTAGGAAAAGTATACGTTTGTAGTCATGTTTTAAGGTAATGCTAATTTAAAAAGAAAATGTATTTAAAATTTGTTTCCCTCTTCTTCAAAAACACAAAATTTATTATACACACATTACATCAATGTTGCACCAAATGAACGAGATATTGCCATAAATAATGCCCTATTTGTCCTCAATATGTGTCAGAAAAAAAGGGATTGGACCAATAAAACAAGGTAAAACCACCTACAGCCTACTTATTTATTTATTTGTAATTGGGAAACAAGGTGGTTGAGCCATCTAATATATTTCGTAAATAAAAATTATTAATCTAAAATAAACCTTAATAACTATAGAATATTCTCGTTTACTAAATTTGATGAGATTTCGATATTAATTTAATCTATAATTCGTCTCCAATTGGCGTAATTATTTATCTATGGAGTGTTGCGAATGCACTTGCTTAGCTGTGTATCTGTTCTGAGCGACGCATACAAGAGGGCGCTCGCACGCGACTTTTTCTTTGAGTACCTTGATCGACGGGAACGTGCCGAGTTGTGTGCGCGTTTTCCAGTCTCGTATTCCCACTGTTTCACTGATGGGATGGCCGTCTTCTGGGTTCATCTTATGTGAGAAAGTGCTACATCTTTCACCGTGTTCGTGATAGTGTTTCTTTGCGCTAGCTAGCTGTTGTTTATGAGCTCTCGGACGTTATACGGTGAACATAAACTCTGCACGATAAGGACTTAATTGGAGCGTTGTGAAAAGCTAATTTGTGGCTTGGAGTACGTGCTGGACTTCCACCTTGGTTCTGTTGCAGCGCCTATACGACTGAGGAAGGCGTCTCTTGCAGATTATCCAGGTTAGTGGGTGTTTTTGTAGCGCTCTTAGGTATTATGGTCATACGCTGTTGGAGACTTTTACCGGTTTTTAATTTTTTATCGTGTACAAATTTTCACGGTTACGATCCCGCCTGGTGTAGGCTATTTACACGCCTCTCCACAAGGAATATTTATATGTATTTGCAACTAAAAAAATCATCATGTATCAGTAAAGTAAATAATAATAATAAATTCTGGACAACTCACAACGATTATTTAGTCCTAAACTAAGCGGAGCTTGTACTATGGGTACTAAATCTATAATCTAAGATCACAGTGGTTTGTGTGTTTGTCTGTCCGCTCTTTTTCCCGCTCTTTTTCCATTGTATCAATAACGTTACCATAGCAACGCGTTAACCGCAAGTAGTTCATCTACCGGACGCTAGATGGCGCTAACGGAAAAATATTAAATAATAGAAAAAAATTAAAGAATTTTGTCCACCGAAAATTGTTACAAGAGAAAATATGAAGGTATTAAAATTGAGACTTTTTATGTATTAGTTGACATTTGAGTAAAACTAATTCCTCATACATATTGTCGCTCACCTTCCTTCGATGAGGCCTCATTATCATGCCCCCAAGGGAGAAGAGTCGCTCCACAGGGGCAGAGCTGGGCAAACAGGTGTTATATTTTAGAAATATTTCATTAATTGTAGGATAAACATCTTTATTGTTGAGGTACTGGAGTGTCTGAAAATCACTGGTGCTGCTTGTGTTTTCGCCACTAGCAATAGAGGAATCGGAGTCCTCTAGAAACATATAATAAGAGTCATCTTTTGTTTTTTTTTATATCACCTTCAATGTTGTTTAAAACCTCCGATTTTTGTTTTTCAGATCGATTGATCTTTCTTGTTTCAAACAGGACAAGTTCTTTTACATATCCCTTTCGCGCTTTTGGTACCCATTTCAGTTTAAACATGGGATGGGACACTGAGGCTACAGTCAGGTCACAGGTACAGATGTACCTCGGAAAGTCGGAGTTAGGTGGAAGGAATTCCTTTTTGCCGTGAAAAGACACGCTTGTGTTTTAGAGGCGTTGAAATTAACGAGGTTACTGTCACCCCACTGGGAAACGTAGTTTAGCCTCTGGTTTATTCGCTAAACCATGGCCTCTCATGAACATCACGTCATCACCGCTGGCTTTTGCGCTAGACAGGTATCTCTCAACAACAGTACTGTCGTCTGCATACCCAACAATTCCTGGCATTAACAAGTCATTGATGTGTAGCAGGAAAAGCGTCGCAGAAAGAACAGACCCCTGAGGAACTCCGGCATCAATAGCCACGGAGTCAGAGGAGCAGCCATCGAAAACTACTCTGATCGAACGACCAACTTGCTGTTCAGCACTTTTTCCATAACCTTACAGAGTATGGAATTGATGGTGATCGGTCGGTAATTGCATGGGTCGGCACGACTACCCTTTTTGGGTACTGGTTGCACATTGGCAAGCTTCCAGGATTTTGAGACGTCCGTCAAGTCCGAGAAGAAATAGGTGAGGCTTCTCTGTCTCCAGATGGTGATGGACTGTATGGAGATTTGAGTGCAGTCCTCTAATGTTCGCAAGGTGAACTTTAAATGGGAGGAAGTGCAGCCGTTGCTTCTTCCTTTTCCTATTCCTTCTTTTCATGATGGCGAATGTTGGGGGGGAGGGGGGGGTTAGTGGAGACGCTATTTTAGTCGACCATTGGAAGTTTCCTTGGGCTAAGCTAACCAAAAAAGGGAACTCACCTGGAGACTGCGGGGACGCCTCAGCCCCCCCGAATTGGCCATCGGATCCTCCCGTCCAGTCGCCAACTGGCACGATGGAGCATTAAACTGCGGTCGGCCAGCGGCTAAAACCGTGCTTCGGATCCCGCTACCCTCCAGAATGAGTTACCTGGTACAGCATAGCCAAGATACCGAGACCGAGTCCCACCCACCGTCACTCCTGTCGGTCTTATCTGAGGACCGACAGGAGTGACGGTGGGTGGGACATCTTAGCCGATGACATTTGTAGGAAGATAGAGTCGCCATCTATCGTTAAGTTCCCGACAATATCGACTATTTTCTTTATTTATGACTTTCATAATTTGTGCATTTAGCCAGTGTCAAGTAAGTATAATCTTTCTTCTATGTTCTTAAGTAATTTTCGAGGTTTCAGTAAAGAAGTGGGGTTTAACTGAAACCTCCTCGTGGCCTTCTTGAGAGAGCGCGAACCTTTCAACCTGTTTTGTTTCACTTGCCAACACTCATGCATATTCAGAAACACTCAGTGGTTAATAACACGCCATTATTACACACTAATGTCAACCTCAACACAAAATTTAACAAGAAAACCAAAACCATTAAAGTGACTGTAAGAATCCACACATAAGCATAGTTTATATTGCATTTATTTAGTATCACGATATCTTTTTAACCGGAAGTTGTTTTGGGTTATAATTATAGTTGGGTGTAATTAAAAGGATATTTTGTTTTCTATATTTATAATTTATCCGTATTGCAATAATCCACATATAAGCATAAGTTTATATTGCATTTATTTTGTATCACGATATCTTTTAACCGGAAGTTGTTTTGGGTTATAATTATACTTGGCTGTAAATTAAAGGATATTTTGTTTTCTATATTTATAATTTATGATTTATCCGTATTAGATTATTAAAATAATCGCTACAAAGTTTATTTAATATTGCCATGTATTTTTGTTATTGACTAGCAAAAGATTTAACGTTACTTCCGTTTTAATAATTATGATAGTTTCCGGTGTCGATAAAAAAGTCATGTAACGACTATAGGAAAATGTATAAGATTGCGCAGCTGAGCTAGAAGGAGGCAGTTTTTTGTTTTGTGATTTTGTGTGAAGAAGTGGAATAAACGGATACTGTACAAAATACTCGTTTCCATCGTACGAACCCAAACCTGATAGTTTATATCAGAAGTTGGATTAAGGATTTTCACGCCACACAACTAAAAAAAAGGTATGTAACTGAATCCCCTTTTTTTTTCTTTTCCCCTTGCTTTGCTATTCTGTTGAATGCATGTAGTTTCAAAAGGCAATTCTTATGTTTTAATAATTCTTTTTACTCTAATACATCTATGAACCATACGTTATGTAACGTACTTTCTTTTTTTTCTTGCTGAAATCCAATAAAACTCTAGATACCAATTAAGTTTGCAAGGCGGCCATTGTTAATTTAAATTTTTTTTTAACAATCGACAATTACTACCCACTGATATATGTCTAGTATGTAAATCCTGTTTATCGTTCTCTTTTATAGGTTAGATGTATAGTATTAATTTCACAATTCTCTTGATCCTGATCTCAAAACGAATTTATGAAGTAACATACTTTCTTTTCCTCTATTCTCCTAGACAATCTTTGATGTAAACATTTTAAAGAAAGGTGTGAATGAAGCAAAGCTTAAATCACTTTGATTCTTTAACTTAATTTTTTAATTTTTTTTTTTCGCCCTTACTATACCGGTACGCCTCGTGAAGAACAAATGATGTCCTTTTTCGTAACATTTTCAGAATGGACGTGCGTAATCTTGCTATGTCTCCATCGGCTGGAAGATCTTGCAGCCGAGAAAGAAGGGATGAGCAGCAACGTCATCGATCCAGGCGTAGCCGTTCAAAGTGTAGTCGAGAGAAACGAGCATCTGAAAGGAGCCGCAGCCCTATCCTGATAACGAGGACTGCCAAGAGTAACCCCAGGTACCAAACTAACATCTCACCATGCCGCAATATTCGTGAGAGTAGCACTCCAACTACACGAAGTTTTTCGAGATATCGAGCTTCATGCCGAGAGTCTCGCAGTCCTTCTTTGCATTCTGACCACTCTCAGCATGAACGACAAAGATCGCCCCTGCAACGCCCTATATCACCAAGGCCTTGTTCTTCCGGTTGTCGTGAACTTCCTAATGCCCGGTCTCCGGAAAAGGTTCAACAAACGAATGAAGATTCTTTGGTTATGGCGAAGCTTTTACAAAACCTAAGTTCAAATAATAATTTGTCTGATTTCTTAACTTTTATGAATTGTCTACTAAAACCAGATCATTCTCAAAAACTGCATTTCGATAAAAATATGATACCTGAATTTGATCCAACCATAAAAAACCATAGAATAGAAAGCTGGATCGCAAAAGTAAACGAATGTGCACAAATCTATAAATGGACTGAGCAACAAATTCCACACTTTGCTTTGCCGCGTTTAGTAGGTCATGCGAAGAAATGGTATGAAGGTTTGCATTCAGTCAATCGTACCTGGACAGAATGGCAAGATTATCTCAAACGAGCTTTTCCTTCAGAATCGAATTACGGAACTCTATTAACTGACATGTTGGGTAGGCGTTTAAAACTTGGTGAATCCCTAGATAATTACTATTATGAAAAAATGATACTCTTGAATGCTTGCGATATATCGGGCAAAAGGGCGGTAGACTGCATAATTCACGGATTAGATGATAGGACTATTAGAGCAAGTGCATCTTCGGGACGATTCACAGAACCAGAGGACTTACTAAGCTTTCTAAAAGATATCTGTAGCGAACGACATATAAGCAATAATTTAAAACCAAAACAAAGCTTACAATACGACGATAGGACTTGTGGATTTTGTAAAAAGGTTGGTCATACTATTAAACAATGTAGAGCGTTATTTTGTTACAATTGTAAGCAACATGGACATAGAGTTAACCAGTGTAGTCAACCTATAGTGAAATGTGATTCGTGTCAAAAAATCGGGCATAAAAAAGAAGATTGTTTTAAAAACAAACCTAAGACAACTTGGGAAAAACGTGTAATGAATATAGATTCCTCTGACAACCACAATTCTAAATTTTACAAGCATGTAACTATCAATAACGATGATAGAAAAGTCACAGCATTCATTGATTTCGGAAGCGACTGTTCCCTAATAAGAAAAGACTTGGTGGATCAGTATAAACTTAATATTGAATATGATAGTGTGCCTAGTATTAAAGGAATTGGTGATGCTAGCATTATCCCAATAGGTAGAACAACGTTCATGTTGTCTATAGATATGATTGACTCTGTTATTAACGCCTACGTAGTTACACATTCGCAGTTACACGTACCACTTTTGATTGGACAGAATTTTACGGAGTTACCACAAATATTAGTAATAAAAACAAAGGATTCTTTAAAAATGTTAAACAGAGCTTATGCTTTCCCTGACTTAGAGGATGAGAATGATTCTAAAATCAAACTAGTAACCAGTGAATTTACCGAAATAAATAAAGTAGGTTTAGTACCATGTTTTACTACTGATATATCAAACGGACTAGTTTTTATATCAAGTACTTGTCGCGAACACGCCAATTTAGAATATTGGGTACAGGAAGGAGTTTATTTAGTAAAAGAAGGTAAAGTGTCAGTACTTGTGATCACAACATCTATATCTCTTCCCATTAAACCGAATATGTTATTAGTTAGAGCCGAAAAATTAGAAACTGAAGTAAACGGATTAAACATGTGTCTTCAAACTAGTTCGTATCAACCAATAGATTCAATGGATATAAATATAAATGAAGAACTAACCCCTCGAGAAAAAGATGCAGTTGTCGATTTAATAACAAATTACCGAAGTTCTTTTGCTCAAAATCTTTCAGAGTTGGGATGTAGTAATTTATTAGAAATGGAGATTAAATTAAAAGATCCTACACCTGTAGTTTACAGACCATATAGATTAAGCCATAAAGACCGAAATACCGTTCAAAGTATGGTTAGTGATCTCTTAGAAAACGATATTATTGAAGAATCTTATTCATCTTACGCAAGTCCAATTTTGCTTGTGACAAAGAAAACAGGTGGTCAGCGCCTGTGTGTAGACTATAGAGCTCTAAATAGTCGTACAATCAAGGATCACTTCCCCTTGCCACGTATTGAAGACCAATTAGATTCTTTAAGCGGTAATAAATATTTCAGTAGCCTTGACCTTACTAGCGGATACTATCAAATATCTATGGCCCCACACTGCAGGCATTTGACTGCATTTATTACTCCAGATGGATTGTATCAATTTAAACGCATGCCCTTTGGTTTGGTCAACGCCCCTGCAAATTTTCAGAGAATTATTAATAAAGCCTTAAAACTTAGCACCTCAGACCCTGGAAGTAAGCCCGCTTTAGCATACATGGATGATATTATAATTATGTCTAAAAGTTTTGATGAAGGTATTAAAAAACTAGAATGTACTTTAAAATTGTTAAAAGAAGCTAATCTTACGCTGAATATTAAAAAATGCAATTTTTTTCAAACTAAGATAGATTATTTAGGCTTTGAAATCACATTTGAAGGTATAAGACCAGGTAAAACTAAAATTGATGCTGTTGCAAAATTCCCTGTCCCTAGAAATGTTCACGAAGTGAGACAGTTTATTGGCTTAGCGAGCTATTTTCGTAGATTTATTAAAGATTTTTCTATAAGTGCCCGTCCTTTGACAGACTTAACAAAGAAAAACCGAACCTGGCAATGGGGCGATGACGAAACCAAAGCTTTTAATGACTTAAAGGATAAGCTCGTTCAAAGGCCAGTGCTGGCTCTGTATGATCCAAAACATATAACTGAACTACACACAGATGCGAGCAAGGCCGGGTTAGCAGGCATTCTTTTACAAAAGGAAAACGAAGACTCCCCTCTTAAGCCAATAGCGTTTTATAGTAGGAAAACAACAATCGACGAACAGAAGTTCCATGCATATGATTTAGAGACCCTTGCTGTTATCACTTCATTAAATAGATTCAGAATATATTTGTTAGGAACAGCGTTTACGATTGTGACTGATTGCAGCGCATTACGTGCTACCTTCACAAAACGTGACATTTTACACAGAATAGCCCGATGGTGGCTAATCTTACAAGAGTACGATTGTAACATTATATATCGCCCTAATAATAATATGCTACATGTGGATGCTCTCAATCGTAATCCAGTAGGACCAGTCCCTCGAGAATGCGAACCAGAAATACCCCGTGTACTAGCCATTACTCAAAATGACTGGCTTTTAAGTTTACAGTTAACCGACCCTAAACTATGCCACATCCGCGAAGTTTTAGAAGATCCTAAATATAACGAATTAGTCGATATAAAGCAAAATTTCGTGATCAAAGACAGTAAATTATTTCGTAAAGTAGGAGAAAACGATTTTAAATGGGTTGTACCTAAAGATGCTAGGTGGCAAATATTAAGACTAAACCATGATGATATTGGTCATTTTTCGGTGGAGAAAACGTTAGCTCGCATAAAAAAGGATTTTTGGTTTCCAAAAATGAAAAAATTCGTGACTAAATATGTTAAATCGTGTATTAATTGCGCTTACGGTAAAGATTCTTATAATAAAAAGGAGGGATTCTTACATCCTATACCTAAAAATGATATTCCTTTTCATACTGTTCACGTGGACCACCTCGGGCCATTCGTGAAAAGTTCACGCGGTAATATGTACCTGCTTTTAATTGTCGATGGCTTTACAAAATTTTGTGTGATAAAACCTCTGCGTAATTTAAAAACAACGCCTACTGTTAGAGCTTTAACTGATGTGTTTTCCACGTTTGGTTTTCCGGTGAGACTAGTCTCAGATAGAGGAGCTAGTTTTACATCTAAAGAATTTAAAAAGTTTTGTGAAGAATCGAAAATAAAACATATTTTAAATGCAGTCGCTTCCCCTAGATCCAACGGGCAAGTTGAAAGGTACAATAGAACCGTCTTAGAATCATTAACATCTTATACTGATAAAGTTGGGGAAACTAAATGGGATCAAGAATTAAGCAAAATTCAATGGGGTCTCAATAATACTTTAAATAAAGGCATTGGTAAAACTCCATCAGAAGCATTATTTGGTCGTAGCCTTACACATGCTAATGAAAATATTTTTAATGATCTTTTCTTTGAAACACGAAACCCTAATAAAAGCCGTGAAGAAATAAGGCGGGATATAACAGAGCACATAGAAAAAGATCAAAGCTACCAAAAACAATATTTCGACAAAAATAGAAAAAATGCAACCGTTTATAATATAGGTGATTTAGTTAAAATTAAGAAACAAATTCCTTCAAATGAAGGACAAAGTAAAAAACTTTTGCCAGTCTTCTCAGGCCCTTATAGAATCACTAAAATTTTAGATAACGATAGGTATGAAGTCTCAAGTATACCAGGTACTGATTTAGGAAAAAGAAAATACAGTAATGTCTGGGCAGTTGACCAAATACAACCTTGGATTAATACTTACAATAATTTACAAAGTTCAGATAGTGAAGAAGAGGAATAAGCTGTTTGGTTAATATTGCCAACTGTAAAGTATAATACTACGCATAAAAAAAAATAATTACTGTATGAGCAGTTTAAGGAAACTTGATGACATTTCCAAGTAACTTTAATATTATGATAACATTAAAACTTGATGAGATTGTCAAGTGTATTTTATAGACAAATTAGATGAATTTGATGAAATTACCAAGTACATCTTAGTTAATTAATGGGTGCACCTGATGAGGTTTCCAGATGTACCCGTAGTTTGATAAGTATTTAATGTTGATATAAAATATTTGCTTGATGAATTTTCCAAGTAAAAAATAAGAAAAATATAATTTGAAATATTACACTTATTTATTATACAAACTTACGTATCACTATAATGTTATTTTAACATAAATGTGAATATGATTGTCTGGTGTAATTTATAGAAATATAAGATGAACTTGATGAAATTACCAAGTTCCCCTGTGTTAATTAATGGGTGCACCTGATGAGGTTTCCGGATGCACCTATTATTTGATAAATATTTAACATTGATGTTTAAAATAATTATTTAATGAATTTACCAAGTAAAATATAAATATATTAATTATAAAATTTATTTATTATACACAATTACGTAATGTTTTTTTTTTTCCTTTTTCATCAAATGTATTAGTTTCATTAAGTTTAATTTATATTTACTCGCTTAAAACAATATTAACAAAAGAATATTAGATCATTATCAAATAGATTAATATTCATTAATTTATTTTCATATTATAGTAAGTAGACAATTGATCTATATGAATTAAAATTCATTGTGTTAAGTTTGAGGACAAACTTGTTTGTCAGAATGGCCGATTGTAAGAATCCACACATAAGCATAGTTTATATTGCATTTATTTAGTATCACGATATCTTTTTAACCGGAAGTTGTTTTGGGTTATAATTATAGTTGGGTGTAATTAAAAGGATATTTTGTTTTCTATATTTATAATTTATCCGTATTGCAATAATCCACATATAAGCATAAGTTTATATTGCATTTATTTTGTATCACGATATCTTTTAACCGGAAGTTGTTTTGGGTTATAATTATACTTGGCTGTAAATTAAAGGATATTTTGTTTTCTATATTTATAATTTATGATTTATCCGTATTAGATTATTAAAATAATCGCTACAAAGTTTATTTAATATTGCCATGTATTTTTGTTATTGACTAGCAAAAGATTTAACGTTACTTCCGTTTTAATAATTATGATAGTTTCCGGTGTCGATAAAAAAGTCATGTAACGACTATAGGAAAATGTATAAGATTGCGCAGCTGAGCTAGAAGGAGGCAGTTTTTTGTTTTGTGATTTTGTGTGAAGAAGTGGAATAAACGGATACTGTACAAAATACTCGTTTCCATCGTACGAACCCAAACCTGATAGTTTATATGACACTTCGCGCTCCCGCCAAAAAGTCCAATGTCGACTAAAGAGCGTTCGGAGAGAAAACCTGCGAAGTTCATTTTAGTAAAAGTATCTGAGGGAACAAAGTATCTTCAAAATACAAAGATACCAGGAAAATGTATCTAAATATAAGATACAAAATAAAATATTTAGTAAGTATTTCAAATGCAAGATACAAATACGTATTTTGTATCTTGTATCTGTATTTCAGATACTTTTATCTAAGATAAGTCACATCACTGTTAGTACCATTATACTAGCCGGACACCAGACGACAAAGTTGTATATAAACGACACGGCACGACATAGTTGGATATAAATCTTAAAAGTCTAAGGCCTGCACTAGACAAGATTTAAAATCAATCCAAACAGCCAAATACGAAGCTAGAGTTGGTAAGAAATGGTGGTTTGATTGACATCGCAATCCATTTCAAATGATTTTAATATATTAATAAAAGAGCAAATTTTAAAGCCTTGTTTGTACTAAATAACCGATAAGATAACTGGGTTAACTCAGATACGTGGCGTGTCGTATAGTCGCTTAAGTATTAAAAATACTTATATGTGCATGATCCAGCCGATTTTCGTATTTAAAGAACGTGACATTCGTTTTGGATGATACGCTGCATACCAAACTTTAAAAAGCACTTTAGTTTCAAACACTTCATACCGATATTACACGGCTAGTAATATCGGTAATAATACCGGTACTCGAAACCGTAAAGTTACTGTTCAATAGCCTGAATCGGTTTGAATATTTAAAATTATATTTATTGACTAGGATCTTATACATATTAACTTAGCTTCAATGAATAACATCGCATAAAATATATATAAAACTAATTCAGTTTCAAAAAGAAAAGAAATATCAATGATCATTATCTGATTCGATTATTAAAAAATGGGGCAAAAGTAGTGATCCTGCCCTTAGTGCCAACGGCCCTGGGTTCGAGTCCCGGAAGGGGCAGATGTTTGTGTGATGAATAAGAGCATTTGTACCTCAGTCATGGGTATTTATATATATTTCTATAAATATTACTCATTTATGTATCATATATGTATGTATATCCGTTACCTTAGTATCCAAAACACAAGCCTTACAGTGCTTACTTTTTGCTAGGTTAATTGATAAGAATGTTCAAAATATTATTATTACAGCAAGCGGGTGGCTCATTCAACCACTTGTACATATCGACTCGGGATGGGTGTGCGGACAGAGGCGACTTGCTCAGGACGGCTCCTACTATGCCAGCTTCAGAGG
Organism: Calamotropha paludella; assembly: GCA_927399485.1. Taxonomy (NCBI): domain Eukaryota; kingdom Metazoa; phylum Arthropoda; class Insecta; order Lepidoptera; family Crambidae; genus Calamotropha; species Calamotropha paludella. The sequence goes on along the minus strand of OV656820.1, from coordinate 22,487,862 downwards.
CATACCCTACGCCAAGCAGCCCTTAGGTGAACTGCGGTTTAAAGTAAGTTAAATTGCCCAAAAAGGTCAACTCATTAAATACATACTGTTTTTTTATGGGTTCGCTCTTGATCCCAGCCAAGTCCGGGGGCCAAGACAAGATCCATGATGGAACAAGCTAACCGAGAAGGTGCCTATTCACCCCGGTGTTAAAAACGGTCTGGTATAAGTACTCGGAAATAGAGACGCAAGGAGGAAGTTCCATTCCTTTGCTGTGCGCATTATAAAAGATGTTGAGAGGCGCTTGTTGCGACAGGTAGGAACAGCAACCAGAAAGGTGGTGGCACGCAGTGCGTCTGGATGTCCGATGGAAATTTGGGATATACAGGGTGTTCGGAAGAACGTTGAATATACGAAAATGGGGGGCAGGTGTGGTTGTCTGTTAACTTACTAGCCTAAAAGATTTTACCTAGGTCATGAGATTTTGTTTAATTTTTATTTTTAATTTCTGGAATTTTTCACTTTTGTACCTTTAAACCCGTCAGTTTTTTTTTTCAAGCCAGATCAATTTTTTTTCTTTATTACAATCTAAGTGATTGGTAAGTCTTATTTAAATAAAAAGTTGCACATTGCTAGAAATAAAATTATGAACTCCAAACATAAAAAGAGTTAAAATAAATTTTGAAGCTCAACTTCGCGTAGCATTTAATAAAAAAATAAGAGTGATGGAAGACTTCTAATTTGTTAAAAACATCTCTATAGTGAGAGTTTTCTACCGATATGTAGTTTGTTTTGATATCGTTTTCGCAACTAAAGTTATTCGATGTTTTCTACCAAGGTGGACCATTTCGACAAAAGTCTATTTATGTGGAAAATTAAATGTTATGCAAAATATATCAATGCAAAGGTTAAAATAAGGAAATAGCTTATTACTGGAATGGTGACACAAAGCAGGTAGATTTTTTCTCACTCTTGCGCACTCATATCGGCTAGCTTTTCTCTCTTTCTTTCTTTCTCTTTCTCTCTGGAATGCGCGGCGAGGAACGCTTCACAAAGCAGGTAATAATGATTATGTGTCACTCTAGCACATTTATTGTACATATCATATCTTTTATCACTTTCGCTTTCGGAGCAGGTGACTAATTACCCTTTTTTTCAACCTTTGCATTGATAAATTTCGCAAAACATTAAAATTTCCACATCAGTAGATTTTCGTCGAAAAGATCAAATAATTTGGTTACGAAAAAGATATCGAAACAAACTACATATCGGTAGAAAGCTCACTTTAGAGATTTTTAACAAAACAGAACACATCCATCACTCTTATTTTATTTTTTTTACTCTTTTTTATGTTTGAGGGTCCATAACTTTATTTCTAGCAATGTGCCACTTTTAATTTTAAAAGGACCTACCGATCACTTAGATTGTGATAAAGAAAATAAATAGATCTGGCCTTGAAAAAAAATTAGAAGGCGAATAATTCCAGAAATTAAAAAAAAATTTTGAGACCTAAGTAAAATCTTTTGGGCTAGTTAGTTAACAGACATCCTGACCTTCCCCCTATTTTCGTATGTTCTACGTTCTTCCGAACACCCTGTATATCAGACAACCAATAAAATATCTCTAATCAAATCAAGGTATCAGAATAAGTAAGTAATAAAAGTATTAGTTTAAAAACAGCCACTGATATCGGATATATTTCCACAGTTCTCCAATTTTTTCATGTTCCAATATGTAATAATAAACACGTTTTCAGGAATTGCAACCAGTCGAGCCTTGGAGTGGCTGTCTAAACGCAACGACTGAAGGTTCTATTTGCCCTTACCACAGCGTTCTTTACGGATCTCTCTTAAAACCTCATAGCGTCAGCGAAGCTTGCATTTACGCTAACGTTCACGTGCCTCTTGATCCGCTCTTAGGCATAAACTGGCTGACGCCTGGTCTTCCTATTGTTGTCTACATCCATGGAGGCGGCTGGGTCGATGGATCTGGCGATTCAGACGTGAACGGCCCAGAATACTTGGTCGAAAAAAACGTTATAGTTGTGACATTTAACTATCGGTACGTATCATTTTTACGCCCATTCGTGACAAGTATTAGCTAATTCCCAGGCTTTCACTGTAATTTGATATTAATAGACTGGATGTCTTCGGTTTCCTGTCTCTGAACACCACAAAGATACCCGGTAACAACGGCCTACGGGACATGGTGACGTTGCTGCGGTGGGTTAAGACTAATGCTAGGAGCTTTGGAGGCAACCCCGATGATATCACATTAGCTGGTCAGAGTGTGGGTTCAACGAGTGCGCACCTTCTTTCTCTTTCTCCCGTCACAAAAGGATTATTCAAGAGGTTACTGATTTTATCATTTTGTGTAAATCTTAGATTAAATAACTTAATAATAAAGTAAATTATATACATTGCTCCGATTCGATTGGAAAATAACAAAAACACTTGGGAATCGCAAAATATTACGAAACCCCAACCATTTAATAGATAAAGAAATCTTTTTTACTTTAACATAGCTCGGAATCTATTAACGGAGTCTAATCCGTGACCTTTAAGTAAGTAAGTCTTAAGCCGATATATTAGCCACTCTTCCTTGAAATTTGGAATTTAAAAGGAGATGGCAAGAGACGCAAGTTCAAATCAATATATTTTTATCTACTATATACTACAGCACCTTTATTAATGGCATGATTATTTCAGAGTTTGGCTAATGAGCGGCACTGCTATCCAAAGTTTTTACACAACTTCTCCTCTAAGGGCCCAGCAACTCGCCAGCACTTTTCTCCAGACTCTCGGCATTAACAGTACAGATTATGATGAAGTACACGATCTGCTCGTGCAGTTACCTTTGGAAGTGATCACAAACGCCAGCGCTACTGTACTGGCATCAACTGGTTTGACGAGTTTTGTGCCAGTAAGAGAATCACCTTTACCAAACGTCACCTCAATTATACCGGAAGATCCAGAAGAAATGATAGCAAAAGGGTATGGCAATGATTTACCGCTGGTCATCGGCTTCACGAATGTGGAAGTGGAGTCGTTTCGCCCACGTTTAGAAGCAATCGATATTGTGAAGACTATTGAAGAAAACCCATTAGCGGGTTTAGCCGAAAATTTGTTGTATACTTACCCGACAAGCGCACTGACTGCTATGGCAGAGAAAGTGACTGCGAGGTACTTCGGTGACGAACCAGTAACTGTAGACAGATTTATAAAGTTGGGCACAGAGACTTACTTCCAGTATCCTGCTATCAAATTGGCCAGGGCGAGGGTCGGGAGTGGCGGAGCCCCAGTTTATTTATATAAGTTCTCTTACAACACTGAGGAGAGCGTGTACAAGATCGCGTTCAATCTCACTTACTACGGCGCTGCCCACGCCGAGGATGTAGCTAAAATATTGAAAGTCAATTCTCTCCCGGTGCCATATTCGGCCAATGATAATAACATGATAAATTGGATGACTAAATTATTTTCCAATTTCGTGAAATATTGGTAAGAGTTATTTATAATTATTTATGGTACTAACATTTGTCAACTCATCAAACAAACTTCGTCACAAAAACGTATCCAGTTGAACTACTGATTTTCAATAGGTAAAGAACGTTTACCATGACAAATAGAAAATTAATATATATCGATGTGATAAATTTATTGTGTTTTGGAGTTCGGCAATCCGAAACACGCACAAAAATGTCAATAGATTTATTACGCGTGAATATATAAAATTTTCATTTAGAATAAAACTGTTTAACCTTTAGTGTTGGAATTGATACTTGGTATAATTCTTTTACGTCTTTTGTTTTTGCATGAATAATCGTGTTTTGTGTTATCTATCACCGAGCGAAATGTAAATAATGCAGTGATTCGTGTTCGCTCGTCTCGGCCGGACGCGGGCGCATAAGTCATTTAACGCATATTTTTTAACATTTACACCTTCTCAGGCATGTATACAGCAAATTAACATACTTCGTCACAATCTGATCACTGGTTTCGTAACACATAAGGAACGAACATTGAATTTAATAGATTAAAATTACTAGTTATTTGGTGGTGTATCAAAAGAAATATTTTGCAGTGATCCAGCATACGGCTGCGACGCGAGTGCATGGCCTGTGGAAGCTGCAGGCCAGCTGAAATACCAGAACATCACGAGCCCCGAATACAGCTACATTCCCCTCACCGAGTACGACCAAGATATGGTCGAATTTTTCGACACATTAACGGATGTGTGACGTAACCAAATTTTCATAAGTTGCAATAAAATTTTAGAGATAAGTGTAAAATATTATAATTAATTTTAGAAAATTATATAATTAATAATACCATAATTTGAGTAATATATTTTATCAAATTATTATGAATAAATATATGAATTCATTTACTTCCTTTGCCTTTTATATATATTTTAAGATAATCATTTTTGAGGAGTAAACTCGGATCACGCTTCGGAGCTGACACGCACAATGTTTTTCTTTCATTTCTCCATTGTTCTGCAACTCCTAACCGACATAAATTATGAGAACTTGATGGAGTAGTTCGAATCATTACATCAATATTTATGTATTGAAGAATATTTAATTGGTATGTCTTTGCGTTCCATAAACAAAAATTCTAATATATATTAACTCTTCAAAGTAACAATATTTTAATATCGGAAATGTGCTTGGCATCCATCCATCTGGTCAATATTTACTACAATATTTACAGTGTTTATGATTATATGAGCGCTATTGGTAGTTTGGGGTAACTGTAGCAATCCTACCTCCAGCTGGTTGGAAGCTGATTTTTGTGTGACGAACATAAGTATTTTTCCCGAGTTACCCATGCTATTTGTGTAGCTTATGTATATGTTATACATAAAATACACAAATAGCATGCGTTATTTGTGTAGTTTGTATATTGTTTCGTATACATGGTGAAAACGCTGCTTAGTTAATTTTTTACTTAACTAATGTTGAGAGATGTCTGGAATTTATTATTTAGGCTTACATCGGATACCATCATAGGTGAGAACTGGTCGATTATAAGATTAAACCAATGATATTTAAACTTTTTACATAAAATAATTATTAACAAAACATTTTTTTTGTGTCAGCTGTTTCTTAATCCGGAAACCTCAAAGCATATTTATTTATTTTTAAGGACAACCAACAAAATATACACCGGTACAATATTCATAAACATTCTCCAGTACTAAATAGCTGCTATTTTAATTATAGGTCACTTCTGCATGCGTTTCCTAAATTGGCATGCAAAATACAATTATATAAAATATTAAAATTAACTTCCAATAATACATACAACAATAAAAATAGACAATTGAATTACATAAACAAAAACAATTACGTTTGAATTAGAAGGGTATTAAAAATATAAACTTATAACAATTAATTAATTTAATTCATATTCTTCCATGAAGGAATAATTTTCTTTTTAAAAGACAACGAACTACAGCCATATATGTCAATACTATCGTCTAACTTAACCAGATTATTATAGGATTTACACACTCTGTTCAGTGAACAATTCGAACCCAAATTAATTAATCACTTAGATGTAAATGGGGAAAATACAGAAGAACGACGAGGCCTTACAGGTGCAATAAAATGAATCTTCGAGAGCAACACTGGGCAATCAACATTGCCATTAATAATTTTATGTAAAAACGTGAGATCCAACAACTTTCTTCTATCGCTCAAACTACATATTCCAAAATGACATAACCGTTCATCGTAGCTAGAGAATAATCGTAGAGAAGAATTTTTTTTGGATTCCCTCAGAGTGCACCGCGTAACTAGGTGCCCAGATAATAGAACAGTATTCCAAGCAACTTCTGACAAGAGTAAAGTACATATGAAGTTAACTCAAAATATTCCTTGCTTTTAGTTGTCCTAGTCACAAAACCAAGCATTTTGAGTCCCTTAGATACGATATGGTCATATTGCTTTTGGAAGGTTTTATTTTTATTTTTTTATTTGTGTTTAATAATGGTTTACAACACAAAATAAAGGTGAGTTGATCGAATCGAAAATCACTTTGTTTTTTCTTTTAGTGAAAGAAATGACATGATACTTATCAACGCTAAGATACATATAATTAAGACAGCACCGCGATGATATTATATAGAGATCACGCTGCTGTATAAGGCAATCGTTCCTGCTTGTTACGGTGGTAAAGATTTTTAAGTCATCTGCATATAGAAGACAGGGGGACGTCAGGAGATCAGATAGACAAGTAGCAACAAGTAGTACACAAGTAGTTTTTCTATTCGAGCAGATTTGTAGGTGTAGATTTATGCCTCATGAAGTTATGCTAGTTTTGAGAGAGATGGGGTCTGACGTGGTTATAAATACGATGGTTAAGCTATATACTAACTACTATAAGGCGCACAGTGACAAATATGCCCATCTCCCTCATTCCTATTACGTACCTAGTCCGCTATCCTCCCCACTCACCTGGTTCATCGAATCAAGGTTTAAAAGGACAGACTTGCCAAAAATGCAGTCTGTTGCAAGTCAATTGTCTTACGTAACGTCTATCGCACGCGCCGCTTTCGGAATATTTTCCTCTTTTGTTCATAGCAATTAAATTAGAGTCAGTGTGGTGGCCACCAAGAAGACATCAGCTGCAGAACCCCAGGTGAGTCCCATCTATTTCAAATTCCTTCGATTTGGAACTGTGTGCCTTATATTCTAGAAAAATAATTAGAACCAGCGCAAACAATGATCATAAATAATATTTCCAATAACTTAGAATGCTTATTGGCCTATAGTTAGTGCAGTCAGACCTATCATCCGACTTGAAGATAGGGACTTCATGTGCAGTCTTCCATACGGAAGGGAATATGCCCGTTTTGAGAGACATATTAAACAACAGTGTCAGTGTAGTTTATCCATAAGCTGCTCGTGTAGAAGGACGTACAAACAGAGTGATTTTGACATCCCTCGAACAACGAGCAAACCTACGAGCGATCATGTTGGCTCTAACAGACAGCGCCCTACGCTCCCTCTCAATATCAGCATCGTCCCTCAGGTCAGATGTCACTAAGTGTCCGGGATATTGAAATTGCTCTGCTCTCTTCAAAATTGATGGAATATTATCAAGAGACTTCCCTCTAGCCCAAAAGACCATACTTTCACTTTTCTTCACGTTGTATATAAGACCGTGGCTAAGGGCATACCGCTCGCATATAGCTATGAGCTGCGACAACTCACAGACAGAAGCGCTCAGCAGGACCATGTCATCCGCTTAAGTTATGTCACTTGAAGGCATTTGTTGCTTGAATATTGTAAAGGAATTTGCCATTGTTGTATTTGCGTAGGGACACAAGTGAAACAACCGCTGGCTAGTCACACACTGCTTTAATAATAATTCGTCTTAAGTACGAGTAGGCGGGGACGCGGCGCCGCGCATATACACATACACAACAGCCATGATGACGCAATTCTTTCTTAAATTGACAATTTCAGCTCCACTAAAGTGTTCAGCAGTGACATCTTGCCCACACATAATTTTAGTAGTGCATTAATCGCAACAAAGATAAAGATAAGAATTAATTGCATTTATCTCCAGTCACGAGCTACTGCAGACAGCGGTGTCAGTTTTACACTTGCGAGTAATATGATCCGGGACGCATAAGTTGTCGTCTGCGTTTAATTAATAAATCGGGCCTTTTAATCGACAAATAAATGGCGTAACATCAAATAGAATACAGGCTTGTGTTGCCAAAGGGATATATGATTCCTTTTGTTTATAAATGGCGACGTGATCAGAAATAGAGATCAGGCTGATTATGTTGGAACCCTCTTGGTGTGGGATGGGTATTATCTATATAACTCCTAGTTTTCTCTGTTTTGATATCAAAGATAAGGTAGTTACGAGTTATTTTACTTCGTACATTCATGATTCTGTATAATTTTGATAGATCGGTATTGATGTTTCCATAGGGTGGTGATAATTCTCTTGATACTTGGCCAACTATTATGTTCAGTTCATCTTTAAGCTGTTAAGGCGATAAAAGATGTATATTAAACTTTCTATATAACACATTAGTGATAGTGTCTAGTAAAATATTCTGTAAGCTCCACAAGTTCGACAATATGTTATTTGCGATAATCGATGACACGATGAATTCATTTGTTTGTTAAGCGGACAAGTTGATCGCTCACCTGATCATTATTCTTTTCAATTAGTACAGTCAATCTGCGATTTTTGCTCCGAAAAATGACAAACCGGGATTTGACGACGCGAATCGTTAGAGGGGCAAGTAATAAACTTAATGTCAAATTTCCGAAGTCCTCCCTCCTGCTGTTTTTGAGAAAATCCATAAAAAAATTGAAATGCATTTAACTCAGCAAGTATAAGTGCTAGCGTCCCGTTTTTTTTTTTTAAATTAAAGAGGACACTGAGAACTACCTTTTCTTTTATTGAAGTGACGTCATCCGACTTGAAATGCAAAAACTAGGTGGCGCTAAAGTTTCAAAAAAGTGTTTTTTTGCTATTTTCATTATGAAATAACAATTTTTTTTTTGTCACAAAATTAGCTACAACCATGGGGTACCATTTCATACAAGAGATTTTTAATTCTAAAAAACCGCAATAGATGTCACTACCATTAACATTTGTAAATTATAACATTTCACATGTTTAGAAATAAGACGAATTAAGTAGAAATATTGAGATTAAAATAAAGACTAGCATATTTTATATATACAACTTCACATCAACCTTAATTCGACTCCTAAATTTGAAGATAAGAAACACCATAAATAATCAATTGAGAATACGAAAGTATAGGCTACATGTGACTACTTTTCAGCTACGAGGCTTACGAAGTGTTTTGCAATTGTAACGCTAGATGGCGTGTTTTATGGAAACAAAATGATTTACACCTTAAGGTTTTTGCATAAATCGATTATTTATACCCTAATAATAAAGGCAAGAGTTCAATTTCCAAATCCCTTTTTTCAGTAGAAACCATATGAATTAGTAAAGTTTTTAAAATTTGCGCATATAAAAAAATAACAATTTAATTTCTTCAAAAGACTTCCATCTCTCTTCTATCCAAAAAGGTTCCATATCTGTCCATGAGATATTTGCCACTTGATAATGAATTATTGAAGGCAAAATGTCGCAATTTTATTTTATTCATAAGTGTCCTACTTTCTAAGTAATACGTATTTTTTTAAATTTTGATTTTATTTTTTTTCTCCAAAAATCGGCAAAAGTGGAACCTGGATTTAGTATAGAAAGGTTCTATAAACCAAATCCCACTTTTGCGGTTTTAAGAAGTTATGATAGAATTTACGTAAAGGTCAACTTTCATGATCTGGGGTTGTCACAAAGATCAACTATGTGTTAAATGAAAATGTTTCATTTTTTGTTTGTTAATTGATACCGTCAATGAATTGAATAAATTAACAACACTTATAGACGAATACAATATACTTACATATACTACCTACCTAATGTAGATGTGATAATGTAGGAATACCTTATGTTTGTTCGACCACATCTTTAATTTTGTACCTTACACGCCAAATGGTCGAAAAAATAAACTATGTTGATTGAAATAATTTAACACATATACACACATCCTATACTTTAATGCAATTCTTGCATGTACCTATATAAATATGTTGGTATGTAATTGGTTTCTCGGAAACGGGTCTAACGATTGTGATGAAATTTTAGATTTAGAAATTCATTCACATTTAAAATCGATCTAGGTAAATCTCATCACCTGCCGGCACCTTTTTTGTGCACCACGTCTACTTTAACTTGACGCCAGAATTTATTTCAGGACTCAGTCGCCTTGTAATGAGGTGGATACGCCGGGTATCCTCTCCTATTAAGATCTGCCCTTTTTTGTTTACATGTCACTTAACTGTCTATCTATTATCATATTAAGAGCTTCTTTAGGCGTATAAGGTTGTGGCTTTCCGCTTTAGAAGTAGGCTTATTGTGCCTTTCTACATCGCTCGAAAAATACTAGTGGCGAAGGCTTTAATAATTTTACCAGTGGCTGAGATGGGCCCGGTGAGGTATAGTCTTTGGCTATGGCTCTCAGTAGGTTGGGTAAGCCCCTGCTGAGGCAATACGGTGCCATGGGTCTGTGACCCCGCGAAAAAGTAACTTCTCATACAAAACAATCTAATCAGTTGATCCCATCTTTAAAAAAAATTGCATTCGATCAGAAAATAAAAGCATAGTACAAAGTCGTGGGCATAAATCGGTTAACAGGTATGTACCTATTTTTGTAACAAAAAAACTTAGAAGTAAGCAGGCATGAACTTGTGTCTAATTGGGTCTCCGAAACAAACAAAACAAACAATTAACAGTTAACACCCAAACCCGAAAACGAAAATCGATGTTCTCGTTTACAAATAATACACATATTAATATTTTAAAATTTTTCGTCGAGATCAAGTTCGGTGACAACCCTGGCATAAAAATTTAAAAATGAATATCTTCTAATCGTCGCAATAGTGGGACGTGGCTCATTTATGTATATTTCTATTTAAGTTGTAGGTTCCGCTTTTTCGTTTCTAGGGAGAAAAAATAATAAATACGAAATAAAAAAAATGCTGCTCCCAAACCAATGGATTTTTAAGCTAAAGAAACGCGTTTATATGCGTGTGATTATGTCCGATTCACTCATATTTATTAAAATATATATTCTTTTATCTACTCTGATACTATAATACAAAGATTCTAAAACTGAAAACAAAATGCTTATGACAAACATTACGTACAGGCCAAAAATAATTTTAAAAAAAGTTTAATTACGATACAGGTCTTGTATGGACACCTGTAACATAATATAACTTTTTAATCATAACGATACACCTATACAACCTCCAGCTGGACCAAGGAGGTTGAACCTCTACTTTAAAAAGGTTTCGATGAACGAGTCCGCGACGACGCAACACGCATGCGCAATCGATGTTTGCACCTTGGCGCCAACATTTGACATTTAATTTTTTTTTTCAATATTTAAACAAAGTTTGGTTTTGTTTGCAATATTGTTTTACGTATTATAGTATGAGAGTAGATAAAGTAGTGTATGACACTGTACATAACTTGGTCTTATAACACTCGTCTTATAACATGTTATAAGAACCCTTATTATGCAACAGTATCATAAATTACTATTTTTTCATTACGTTTCGATTACAGACCATTGATATAATACTGCGCCAATTCGTATAGCACTATTTCATTTTTTTCATTTTTTATCTGTGGCTGAGCGCGCTTTGGCGCATGCGCGGTGATACCGGAAATTTTGGCGCCATAATACATTTTCTTGCAATTCTTTGTTGTGTTTCGCTGGATAATTATTATTGTTTATTAAAATATCTGATACTGAAAGTGAAGAAAATTATACGCCGCCCAACATTTTAGAGACTGCGGCAGCAGTCACTCTTAATCTACTACCAGTAAAGTCATTGTAATATACAAAATGTTAACACTTACAATAACCAATAAATAAACTGTATCAATCTCTATCTTTTATTTGATATATTCAATGTATGAGATTAGATAAAGTAGTGTATGAAACTGCACATAACTAGGTTTTACACCCCTCATTATGTAACAGTTTCATAATAGTAGTTTATGATACTGTTGCATAATAAGGGTTCTTATAACATGAGTGTGTTTTAAAAAAACGAGCCGTAGGCGAGTTTTTTTATAGTATCACACGAGTGTTATAAGACCAAGTTATGTACAGTGTCATACACTACTTTATCTACTCTCATACTATATTACGTAAAACAATGTTGCAAACAAAACCAAACTTTGTTTAAATATTGGAAAGATTTTTTAAATGTCAAATGTTGGCGCCAAGGTGCAAACATCGATTGTGAATGCGTGTTGCGTCATCGCGGACTCGTTCATTGAAACCTTTTTAAAGTAGAGGTTCAACCTCCTTGGTCCAGCTGGAGGTTGTATAGGTGTATCGTTATGATTAAAAAGTTATATTATGATACAGGTGTCCATACAAGACCTGTATCGTAATTAAACTTTTTTTTTTATTATTTTTGGCCTGTACGTAATGTTTGTAATAAGCATTTTGTTTTCAGTTTTAGAATCTTTGTATTATAGTATCAGAGTAGATAAACTACTATTCTATTCACTTTCTATACATTTTATAAAAAATATTTGAGATTTCATAGGTCACGACAAGTTCATGATTTTTTTTCTCAAAAAGTATTGGAGTTAGACTTCTGGGCATTGAACTCATGCTTTTTTAGGGTATAAATAATATATTTAAGTAAAAACCTCAATTTGTATTGTGTAAATTTTTTTGGTTCCATAAAATACTGTGCTATGTTAGACCAATCGGAAGCACATTAGTAGGCCCAATCATGAAATCCTGAAACCCTTTAAGATGGTCGACATTTTATCGACGAATAAAATAACTCTCAGTCACTGAAAAGTAGGAACGTACATGTGATAGTGACAAATGTTTTGTCTTTTATTAAAGTAGCGGCATTATTTCAGTTCTGGTACATGCCCAGGCGGCTTTCATGAAAGATTTGACCAAGTGGACTAATGTCAATTAAAACAAACCTTACCGACACAATACAAAAGCAAGTTAAAGAAAGAATATTACCCCTCGTGGTAATAGAGTAGTTCTAAGTTCGAAGTACATCGACGAGGATCGAACTACTCATAGGTCCGCTTGGTAAGGAATACATTAAATTTAAAAAGTCTCAGTGAAGGTTTATACGCAAATTAACTTTGTGATCATGAAAGCTGATCGATCTATGGAAAGCAGCCTTACTCTTAAAAGCCAAATTTATAATGCAACAGCTCAAATTGATTTTATTTTTATAAATATTCGTTTTATTTTGTAACTTGTAACGCATCCCCTATGATTCCATACTAATTACCATTCCATATTCACGGTTTCTATATTCGCGGGACATTTTTTGAACGTTAAACCCTGCGACCGTGAATAAAGAGATTTTAATGTACCTACTGTTACTGACATACGAAACTTCGATTGATTGCGCTTCCACCAACGTCCGTGAGTAGGCTATAACGAAGCGCCATCTAACAACAACAAGCGATAACCATATTCTTAGTGTCTCACTAGATGGCAATACGTATCGTGTTATTTGTGTTCTCACTAGTGTCATCTATCGTAAAATAGAAGGAAAGCAATATAGCCAGTTGAATAACCAGTTTTAGGGTGATACCATTTTCTTGTACTAAGTGGTGCCTCTGTATATTATCTACTTTGTGCTACAACTTTTGTTTCAAACTTTTTTTCATAAAACACCCTTTCTGAGCTGAAGCTTGTCGAAGTGTACAAATGGGACATTATGTGCCTTGGTATAGTGTGTTTGTCACACAATTCATGGATAAATCAATAAATTGTAATGTTTACTTAATTTTTATTTTTTAAAAATTTTAAAGCTTTGTTTAACAATAGTTTTTTTTTTTCAAATAACAATAAAGCTGTTTTAGTATAGCTTATTCTAAGCGGTTTCACATACAATGTAGTAGTAACAGTATATATAAGATCAAAATTTATTTTTGCAAAAAATCAAAAATTTATAATCAAATTTGCAATTAGCTTTAACTTTGATGAATTTGTAAATATTTTGTATAAAATTTTTGTTATTTCTTATTGACAGCGCAAAATTTTTTAATTCTTCTTCAAGTTTAATTATTGCGGATTATGGAAACAATAAAAAATTGTTGTACTTTTTTTCATTTTATTTAACATTACTGCACTTCTTAACCTATAGTTTAAAAACGGTGAGTTTCATGAAAAAAAGTTTTAAACAAAAGTTGTAGCTAATTTTGTGACAAACAACTTTCTCATTAACATTATTGCAAAAAAATTGTTATTTCATAATGAAAATAGCAAAAAAACACTTTTTTGAAACTTTAGCGCCACCTAACTTTTGCATTTCAAGTCGGATGACGTCACTTCAATAAAAGAAAATGTAGTCCTCAGTGTCCTCTTTAATTTAAAAAAAAAACGGGTCGCTGGCACTTATACTTGCTGAGATTTATTATTTTATTTATTTATATTTTATCTATTTATTTATTTTCAAGGGAAACATACATAATTTTAGACTTATACACAACACATATTGAATACACATCTTTATATATATAATTCTTCTGTGAGTGTGTATGTCACTGAACTCCTCCTAAACGCCTGGACCGATTTGAATGAATTTTTTTGTGTGTATTCAAGGGGATCTGAGAATGGTTTAGATTCACAAATCAGTCCGGCAGATGACGCTGCAGTCGGCACAGCAACGCGTGGCCGGGTGCTAGTATAACAATAAAGTTTCCACAGATATTTTACACATTGACAACTAACAAACACTAGCAAGAAATACTATGACATTAACAATGAAAGTTAAGCAAAAAAATAAAAAATAAACAAGAGTAATCAAATTAAAAATTACGACTGTTTTCCAATACTAATTTAACTTGACCTTTAAACTGCCCATATGACATAGCAAATATATCAATCTGAGAAAAAATACTATTATAAGATTTGCATGCACGAGTTAAAAAGTTGTTCCTACCATCTGCATTCTTTCTTCTGCATTGCAGAAGTACAAAACAAAAACTTATTTCTAGCACTTATCCTTTGGCATCGGAAATTTATTTCACTCAAAAGTGGTATGGAATCGATCTTATTATGTATGATTTTATATAATAACATCTGATCCCTAACAGTACGACGAGATTTTAAGTCAGAGTCTAAACGAAACAAAATGGAGGCATCACCGGCTGATCTGAAATGGATATGCTTCAAAAATTTATGATGATTTTTTTTCTATTGATTCTATATAAATATTATGCTGTGGATTCCAAACTGTTGAGAAATATTCCAATATTGAGCGGACCAATGAATTATAAAGTATAATTAAAGTTGAAGGTTTTTTAAAGTCTTTGGTGATTCGTAAGATAAAACCAAGCATCTTATAGGACTTGTCTACTGTTTTCTCAATATGAGATTTAAAAATTAGTTTTCGAGATAAAAGCATTTCAATTTTTTTTTTAGATTTTCTCAAAAACAGCAGGAGGGAGGACTTCGGAAATCTGACATTAAGTTTATTACTTGCCCTCCTAACGATTCGCGTCGTCAAATCCCGGTTTGACATTTTTCGGAGTGTTCGAATTTTTTTCTTACATATTGACTTTACTAAATATTGTTCAGATGTTGAATGAATGAATGAATCAATTTATTTATTCACAGAAAACAGAGTATAAGTAAAGATTATAATTTGTAATTTTGTCCGTCTGTCTTGCCATCATCGGACATGTGAATGTTTATTGTACATTATTTTAAAGCTAAAAATTATTAACATTAGTAAAATTGCATAAAATAGATACAATTGAATAAAATAAGTCAAATTAAATAAAATTGGTCATGAATTTTTGTCAAGTAATTATATAAATCAAATATTTATGTCCATTTTGGAGTCCAGGTATTCCCTGACAGAGTAAAAACATTTTTTTAACAGGAAAATTAAACAATTTGCTTTTAAACAAAGTTATAGGAAGTTCTGTTAGGGAATGCGGTAACTTATTATAAATTATAATACAGCTAGGATAACAATTTCTTTTATACAATTGAGTTTTCATATTAGGCAATAAGAGCTTTCCACGGTGTCTTGTCGATTTTAAACCATAATAATCTTTCCTTCTGAATAAATATGCATGGGTCTTAACAAAGATACAACACTCCATTATGTACATTGATGGCAGAGTAAGTAAATTAAGTTTTGGAAACAGCTCTCTGCACGATGTCAATGGAGGGACATCACATATAGCACGAACGCATTGTTTTTGTGATATGAATGCTCTATTTGCATCTACAGAGTTACCCCATAGTATAGTAGTAGACCATATTTAATGTTTGACGCAACATACCCATGATATGCCACTAATGCAGCTTTTTCATTTATTTGTTTAGTAAGCCGCCAAAGAGCATACGCAAATCTGTTTAATTTGTTACACAACTTTTTTATATGGTTTTTCCATGTGCACTGGTTGTCAATAACAATACCTAAAAATGTCAGTTCATCAGCTTCCATTACAGTTTCATTATTAATTGATAAACTCAGTTCATTTTGTTTTTTGTTTTTATTAAAAAATCGAACGTACTTTGTTTTTTTTAAATTGATATGTAAATTGTTTAATTCTAACCAGTTAGCAATATTTTTTATAGTAACGTTTATGTCATCATTAAAATTCACTTCATGATTTTTGGATATGATCACAGAGATATCGTCGGCAAATAGATTTATTTGGTGATTTGTAACATTTGGAATATCATTAATATAGAGGATGAATAGTAGCGGCCCCAGAATTGTGCCTTGCGGGATACCTACAGTATTTTCAGCTATAGATGATTTTGAAGTTATTTCCTCTTTAAATTTATTTATGTTTTTGATCTCTACATATTGGCGTCGATTTAAAAGATATGTTTTAATCCATTGAAGTGCTATCCCTCTGAGGCCATATTTTTCACATTTTAACAACAGTAATTCATGTGAAACAAAGTCAAATGCTTTACTCATGTCAAAAAACACTGCTATAGTATCAACATTTCTATCAATATGTTCGGTTACATTTTTTATTAAATTAACACTGCTAGAGCTGTAGATTTACCTTTACGGAAAGCACTTTGTTCATCTTTTAACACATTATGTTTTTCCAAAAACTCATAGACTCTCTTGTGCATAGCTTTTTCAAATATTTTTGCTAAGATAGATATTAATGCTATCGGTCTATAGTTATCCATATTTTCCTTTTCACCTTTTTTGTGAATAGGCTTGATAATGGATAATTTTAATATTTCCGGAAACATTCCTTCAGAGAAAGAAAGATTAACCAAGTGACATAATATGTCCGATAAGATCACAGCGCAGTGTTTTAATATATTTGTAGGAAATTCATCAAATCCAGCCGATGTCGTGTTATTAAGTGATCTTATTATTTTGAGTATTTCGTCAGATGTAGTAGGGTAAAGAAAAATGCTTGCGTCAACAGATTTAATATTATTGATAGAGTCCAAATTGGGGTTTGATGGTTTTTTAGTATTCGCCAAATCAATGAAAAAATTATTAAAATTATTGCAAATGTCCACAGGATTAAAAATAGAAATATTGTCATGTGTTATTTTGTTAATGTATTTATCATCTATGTCAGAATTTTTACAGGATTTTATTAAATTCCAAGTTGCTTGACAAACATTTTTACTTTTTCTTAAGTATGTTTCATTATCTAACTGCCTCGACTTGTTTATACAGTACTTTAAGACGCGGGAGTACTTACGATACGTCGTTTTGTTAGATTTAGTAGGCTTCCTATAATACCTAAATCTAAGTTTTCTCTTTGTTACACAAGATGTTTTAGGACCTTTAGTAATCCATTTGCAAATCTTCGTTTTATTTTTTATTTTAATTTTACACAAAGGAAAGCACAGCTTGAAAAACAAATATAAAATTTCATGAAATGAGTTGAAGGCAATGTTTAGATCAGTAGCTCCATACACTTCCGACCATGAAAGGCGTGAAATTATCTCCGCAAACTTTTTTTTATTTTCTGAAGTAAAATCTCTTTTATATTTGTACTGTGCTTTAATTTCATTTCGTAGATTTTCTATTTTTAGACTTAAAGTCTGACCAAAAAGACTTAAAGTCTGTTGGTTGAAGGTTTTTAATTGTTTATCCATGGTACTATCGATTCTATGCAACATGTTGTTTTCGGCTTCTTTGATTGAAGTTTGGTTTTTCCAAAGGCTGGTTAGATGTTTTTGGTTGATGCGTATTAAATCAATGTCTTTCTGATATTGTTCGGCAAATTCTTCGTCCAAAACGCCAAACAGGCTGTGAGCGATGTTTCCAATTAATTTGATAAGACCGCGTCGCTTCCTGGAACTTGCCAGCGTGGCTTGCCCTAGTAACATACTGTTGTAGTAATTTAACTCCGAGTCGTCGTGATGTAATTGAGCTAATACAACACTGCATTGTGGAATCTGTTCATTTTTGTGGCAAATGTTTTCTAGATGGCTTATATTATATCTAGAAAATAAATCAGATACTTGCCAGGGTATGGATATATGTCATTGCAGACGACCAATTTCCATTCATCGCGCGCTAATTTCATATTTGATAATTTATCGAAGTAAATGCCTTGATTGTTTTTGAAACTTGATATGTTATAATAGCTTTGTACTGGAGTAAAAATCATCAAAAGTAACATTAGAGCCATGTTGATGATAGACTTGTTCTCTTTCTTGTTTTTATATTTTTATTTTCCGTTTTTTGATCTTGTGATTTTTTTCTAGATACTTCTTGATTCGGGTGTGACTCAGATACAGGTAAAAGTGATAATTTGGGTATAGGTCTCTTGAGAACGCCATTCTTTGTCTTGACAAATACGACTCGAACGTAACCATGACCAGCAGGTAAGTTCGGTTCGTGCAGTATAACGACGTCATCAATTTTGATCTTTGATTTAGGTAAAGTTCACTTGCTTCTTGATTGCAGTTGACTTAAATATTCTGATTGCCACCTTTTCCACAGGTCTTGGAATATTTTTTGAGCCAACGCTTTCTTTTGTCTCTCTCTGATTCAATTATGTTAAGTGTCGGCCCGCTGCATAAAAAGTGCCCAAATCCTAATCATCTGGATTAATTTACACCATGGTCGCGCGTTCAAGCACCCTTCTATCAGAGCAAGCAGGGTCGAAAGCTCTTCAAATATTAGGTGTTGATCGCCGAGTACTCGACAGAGGTGGTACTTCACAGTCTTAACCGCAGCCTCCCACAAACCAGCTGCACTTGGCTACGAAGGTGCGTTAAAATGCCACTTAATATTAATGGCACTGATGGTTTTGAAAGAGGTTTCATCTAGTGTGGTTTTCATGTCGATAAATTCTTTGTGTAAAATCTTGTTAGCGCCGACGAAGTTGGTTCCATTGTCACTAAAAATGTGATACGGTGCTCCTCGGCGAGCGGACATTTTTCTCCGGGCTAATGTACTTTTTCGTAGCTAGGCTACCGCCGAAAATCCAATAATTTTGTCTCAAGTGTGCGAGGGTTAGCCTTGCACCGCCATGAAACGCCCTTCTGTGAGCTTGATCCATTAGTAAATAAGTAAGACGGCTTCTATGGGGAATGATAAGAGGATGTTTTCTTTCCCAACAAATACGGCCACCAACACTAAGTATGTTGCTCCTTGAATTCACAGTTTGATTATTTTTCAATTTATTCATTTCATCTGCAAACTCAATTTCTTGATTGGAGCGGAGCGAAGCGAAGCTCCCATGGATCAGCTTCAATGGCGCAATGTCTGTTACGCCATAACTCCCCGAGTTCTTAACCGATTTTAATATTTTTTGTGTGGAATCGAATCTACATGTTTAGGACCAGATTGTGACGGAGCCCGAATTTTGAAATTCGCAAAAATTCCCATCGAACCAAAAAAAGTTTTTTTTTTAGGTATTGCGCTCCGCTCCATTATATGGTGCTAGCGTAGCTTTATGCTAAGCGACTGCATCGCCTAGTAATATTTTTGGAGCTCCAATGGATCAGCTTCAATGGCGCAATGTCTGTTACGCCATAACTCCCCGAGTTCTTAACCGATTTTAATATTTTTTGTGTGGAATCGAATCAACATGTTTAGGACCAGATTGTGACGGAGCCCGAATTTTGAAATTCGCAAAAATTTCCAAAGAAGTTTTTTTTTCTTTTTTAGGTATTATGCTTTTTAAGTATTTATAGGTTTTAATAATAAACAATGTTCCGTATGTTGCAAAAAGCTGCAAATTTAATACACGTTACAAAACGGTAAGAACAATCTCATTCCAAATTTGCAGCGTGTTACTAATTTTTTTGGCAATGTTATCAACAAAAAAACACTTTTCACCCTTTTTCAACCCTTTCCGTACACCCCAGAACACTGCAAAATCACATGGTAAGTTATTTTACCTTCTTTAAAAACCCCTTAAAATTTCAGCAAGTTACTAATTACTTACGGGTTTTGGCTTTAATGACTGACCTAGTAGCTTTATGCTTAGCGACTGCATCGCCTCGTATAATTATATGCAAGGCCGTACGTAATTCGTCTGTAGCAAGATAAGTATTTTTTGCTGACAAGGTGTTGATTTCATTGGTAGCATCCATGCTACGATTCGCGTAGTTTGCGATACGGAGCTATGACTGTTCAGTAGGTGTTGAATGACGTCATCTTGCACTCGAATTGCCGCGTGACTTTGATTGCTGATTCTGATTTCTTGATCGGTTGTGAATATATTTTTGTCTTTGGCTGATTTGTAAGAAGCGAGCCAAATGGGGCCATTCCACCAGAGTGATAGCGTTTTCAATTGTTCTGTTTTAATACCGCGACTAGTGTTGTCAGCTGGATTTTCTTCTGATTATATATAGTTCCAGGAGCATGCACGCATTATTTTGATGATCTTCAAAACTCGGTTAGTTACAAATGGCTTCCACTTGCTAGGATTGCCTTGTAGACAGCCCAGTACTGCAGTTGAATAGGACCAACCAAAAGTTTGTATTTTTAATTCTGATAGTGCATTCTGTACATTTTCCATTAATCTAGATAACAGTAGCGCTGCGCATAGTTCCAGCCAGGGTAGTGTGACGTTTTTACCAGTGGGAACAAGTCTTGATTTCGCTGCCACTAGTATGGGTGATGATAATCTCAGAACAAAAACTAAAGCTATAGAAGCCGTGCTATAATAACAACACAATACGTTAGTTCGTACTATTTTGACTTATACAGTTGTAAATGTGTAAGAAAGAAATAAGTATACAGATTTTGTTTCGTAATTTATAAGGTAGTCACTAGTTTCCCTTACGTCAGTGATGTAACGGCATCGATATTACTATCGATAAAAATAAAATTAAAAACATGTAAAAAAAATTATGCTGTGTCATAATAAACACGTGTAGAATCTGCAATATGAACATTTTATAATGCAGTATTAATGGGTAGAATTTTGAACCCGAACCAATTTATTTATTAGATTTGCTGTCTTCAGTTTCTAGAGAAACCAGGTAGGTACAGTTAAAAAATTGCACCTTGTATAGGTATATCATATTAGGCTACATGTTTCTATTTTAAGTTAGACCTCTAGCAGTACATTGGTGAACACTGCATTCAACGTTATATTTTTTATAGGTATAGATTAAAAAAAGGAAAAATTTTAAAAGAAAATTAATCGATTATGTAATTTATTATTATTTTATACATATTTACTTATTATTTTCATATTTTTACATACTACTCTGCCAGGAAAGTACCGGGAAAAGATCAAAAGGCATGAAAATAAGACAATTTAAACCAAAACTCATGGAGAAATCTGTTTGAAATATTAATTTACTACAATGTTCTGAAAATACCATTGTTATATTGTAAAAAATATGAGAAATTTGAAACAAAACTCACCGATGAAATGATAACACCTCATCCGTATTTGCTTTCCGTGATATATTAGACTTGCAGTGTGGAACAACACAAGCCATCCTGGACGCGGACTCCAAAATGTCTAAAGCGTTTGTATGCACACTGTCCTGTTGTTTTATCACCAAATTCCTTGTAAAATAATATAATTTCACGCTAGCCGCTAACAAAGCTGTTCGGCCACTATAATACGACCGCACTGAATTTGGTCTTACTTCAGAAACATTGTTCATCAAACACGTATTTTTAATTTGGTAGTATTAAATTACAACCAAATTACAACCATTTGACATTTGTACTTTGAGAGTTTGTGACAATGACGAGAAATAAAACCTTGCAATTGTTGTCTATTTCGCTCTTACCCATCTATGTTAGATTACTTTAAGTGAATACGAGAGCTGTTATACAGTTTTTATTTTAGTACGGCTTCTATAGCTTTAGTTATTGTTCTGAGATGATAATAGTCCGTCGTGATCTATAGTCGTGTTCGTTATCTTTTTTTTGTGCGCATGTGCGGGATTTTGCACGGGAGTCGTGATGCATCGACTAAAGCGTACGCTTGCGTCATATACTGCCGGGCTATAAGTCGTATTCGTTAAATTTTTTTGTGCGCATGTGCGGGATTTTTTTGTGTTGTGCGCATGCGCAAAATCATTGCGCATGCGCACAACACAAAAAATTTAACGAACACGACTATGAGCTTTGAATAAAATCTGTTAAACGCATGCGTTCTCATGACTAAATTTTATTATTTTTCAAAAAACTGTCATTATGAAATTTAAAAATGGCAGGTAATGTCATGAGAACGCATGCGTTCAACTGATTTTATTGTTTGCGCATGTCCAAAATCCCGCACATGCGCACAAAAAAATGTAACGAACACGACTTATAGCCTGGCAGTATATGACGCAAGTGTACGCTTTAGTCGATGCATCACAAAACCCGTGTAATTCTGTTTTCTTAATTACTGTGTTGTTGTATGAGTCCTTGCTAAACCCACACACCTTAACTGCTAATGTTGCTATATCTTTGTTATAGTGGCACGTCCCTAGTAAAATACCTTACAACACTACGCTAAATCCTTATTGGTTGTCTTTTGGAAAACAAAAATATATCGTTATAATGTCTAATAGGAAAAATATCTGATTGCGTTAGTACTTTATAAGTTTGTTAAAATTCTATTTGGTTTAATACATGAGAGTATTCATTTACATGGTGTGTAATTATTTACCTGCATATTGCGCCAACAAGTGGTAGCAGAGCGTGGTTTGCACCAATAAAATAAAGAAAATGGCCGCAAACAACACGTACCGCATTGAAGCTCGCACGAAAGAAAACTATGACACGTGGAGTGTACAAGCTCAAGCTATCCTAATTAAAAATGGACTATGGGAGTACACCAACGGTGACATCGTTGAACCAAAAAAAACATACGACAAAAGTAAGTTCTTTAAAAATGATATACTGGCGAGATCGGAATTACTACTGCTTATTTCACCGTCAGAACTTAAACAAGTGAAAGGATGCAAGACATCCAACGAGCTGTGGCAAAAGCTCAAGGGCATATATCAAAGTAAAGGCCCTGCTCGCAAAGCTACGTTATTGAAACAATTAATTTTGAAAAAGGCTGATAAAGATGATGTTCGTGAACATCTCAATAATTTCATGGATATAGTGGACAAATTGGCCGACATGTCTGTTGAGTTGCACCCCAATTTATTAAGCATTATGATGCTATATAGTTTGCCTACTTCATTTGAAAATTTTAGAATCGCTGTAGAAACTAGGGATAATTTACCTACACCAGAAGAACTAAAAATTAATATTTGTGAAGAGAGCGAAGCTAGACAAAACAAGAATACAAATGACATAGAAGAAGCTTTACACAGTAAGAGAGGTAAATTTTGTCATAATTGTAAGAAGAAGTCACACAACACTAAAGAGTGTTGGGCAATAAAAATAAATCTGAAAATAACCAAAGAAAGGTGCAGAAAAACTTCAACATATGCTTAAATACTAAAAGAGTCCACAAGAATATTAATACGTGGTGCCTAGATAGCGGGTGTTCATCACATATGTGTGGTGAAAGTAAGTTATTCAATGACATGACATCTGAATCTGGAAGCTTGAAACTGGCTTCTAATAAGCACAAGTAAAGGAAAAGTGACAGTCTGCACAGAAAAAGAACAAATTAATTTGAATGACACATTGTTTATTCCTGACCTGACAACAAACCTTCTGTCGGTTAGTAAAATAACTGAAAAAGGACATAAAGTTGTTTTCGAGAGAGAAAAGGCCTATATTATTGAAAAAGATGGAACAGTTTTACTATCTGCTTCTTTGAAGATGATTTATATTACATAAAATTTGATGCAGTTGAAGGGATGGCTAACTACACACCCGAACATAAGCAATCAAGTAAAATCATGCAATGGCATCAAAAACTGGGCCATATAAATGAAAGGGATTTATTAAAGATGGCAAAAGATAAGTTGATGTACGGCATTGATATAGGTGAAGGTAAACTGGGTCATTGTGAGACTTGTATAAAAGGAAAGTTTACAAGTTTACCATTTCCACGACATGATCCAGTACATACAACTGCACCCCTGGAAATAATTCACAGTGATGTGTGTGGTCCAATCGATCAAGAAACAATAGCTGGATCGAGATACTACGTCACTTTTATAGATGATTTTACCAGGTACTGTTGCTTATATTTTATTGCTAAGAAAAGTGAAGTATTTGAAAAGTTTAAAGAGTATAAAAGTAAAGTGGAAAATTTCACTGGTATGAAAATAAAAAACCTACAATCTGATAATGGTAAAGAAAACATCAATAAAGAATTTGATGACTATCTCAAATTTCATGGAATTCAAAGAAGATTGAGTTCACCCTATACTCCTCAACAAAATGGCATCAGTGAAAGAAATAATAGATCTCTAATGGACAAAGCGAGATGCTTGATGATACAAGCAAATATACCAAAATTTTTATGGGCCGAAGCGGTATATACAGCCAATTACCTAATAAATAGAAGTCCTTCAAAACCGCTAAATGGAGAAATACCATACACAAAGTGGACTGGGAGAACGCCATCAGGCAACCATTTACAAATCTTTGGTAGCAAGGCTTTCATTCTTGAAAAGAAGAGGAAGGGAAAATTATGTGATAAAGCAAAATTTGGGGTATTCCTGGGCTATGCAAGTAATGCAAAAGGTTTCAGAATATACCTTCCAAACAAAAATTCGGTCATCATTAGCCGGGATGTGAAGATAATAAATGAGATGTTCTACAAAGATAAAGACTCTTGTGGAAACCCCACTATTGTGGAGACCCCCCCTATTGTACAGACCACACCCGTTTGCGAAGGCCCCCTTATTATGGAATCCCATCCTATGGTGGAGCCCCTTCCTGATGTGGAGGCTCCGCCTATTGTGGAAACCCTGGATAGCTGCCCTTCCCTAAATCCAGCCTTGGAAACACAGGAGACAAACAATAATGAAAGACCGAGAAGAGAAAGAAAACAACCGAGTTGGATGGTAGTGTAACCGAAGGTTATCTAGGACATGAGTCCTACCTGTCTGAAGAGACCAATCCTTCTGAAGAATGGAGTGATGCTATAAGATCTGAAATAAGATCACATATCAAAAACGGCACATGGAAAATTATAAAGAAAGAGAATGGTATGAAAATAATTGACTGTAAAATGTTATTAAAAGAAAAAATAAACCCAAATAACGAAGTAAGCAAGAAAGCTCGTCTCGTTGCCCGAGGTTTCACACAGCGTCCTGGGGTTGATTTCAGCGAGACATTTGCACCTGTTGCTAAATTAAGCTCCATACGGACTATTTTTGGAATAGCTATTGAAGAAGGCTTACACCTAAATCAAATGGATGTCGTCACTGCTTACCTTAATGGCGATATTGAAGAAAAGAATTACATGAAATTACCTGACTATGTAGAAAAATATGTCCGAGAGATTCTTGTAACTGAAATTGAGTCTGATGATTTGACAGTTTACAACAAAGCAAAAGATATACTAACAGATATTAAAAACATAGAAGGAGATAAAGTTTCTCTATTATTAAAATCACTTTACGGACTTAAGCAAGCAGGGCGGCAGTGGTACATCAAATTGGATACTGAGTTGAGAAACATAGGATTTCAAGCATCTAAAGCAGAACTTTGTGTGTATATATACAAAGCTGAAGACTGTCGAGCCATAATTGGCATATATGTTGACGATATAATACTGGCTTGCTCAAGTCAATAGAAATTGAAAGAAATAAAACAAATGCTAAGTAATAAATTTGAGATGAAAGACTTAGGAAAACCTAAATACATATTGGGCATGAATGTTACATATAAACACCAAGAAATTATTATTTCACAGAGTCGGAAAATAGATGAGGCTCTTAGAAAATTTAACATGGAAGATTGCAAGCCTACTTCTACACCCATGGAACTGGGCATCTCCTTGACGCCAAATAAAACCAGCAAATCTGACTTACCATACAAAAATCTAATTGGTACGTTGATGTTTATAGCTGTAGCCACAAGGCCCGACATCGCATTCGCTGTCAGCTATCTCTCTCAATTTAATGATAGTTTTGATGAAACACATTTTAAAGCTGCAAAACGTGTTCTGAGATACCTTAAAGGTAGAAAGGAAGTCGGTTCAAATTTCATAAAAACTGGTGAGAAGTTATATGGCATGGCCGACGCTGACTGGGGCTCTTGCAAGGTTGAAAGAAAATCATTCTCCGGATATTGTTTTAAATTAGCTGGACAACAATTAGCTGGGCAAGTAAGAAACAAAGATGTACATCAATGTCCACAGCGGAGGCAGAATATGTGGCGCTTACGGAGGCTGCTAAAGAAGCGGTACATCTGAAGGCATTGTTTAACGATCTTGATATTCATCTAGAAAAGATTATAGTGTTTACTGACAATCAAGCAGCGATAAAATTGAGTAAGAATCCCATGGTGTCTTCGAAATCGAAACATATAGATTTAAAGATTCATTTTATTAGGGATTGTATTAAAGAAGGAGTAGTGGATGTTAGCTACCAGCCTACAGAAGATATGGAGGCGGACCTATTAACCAAAGCCGTACCAGGCCCAAGACTTGTACGCCTTAGAAGCAGTATGGGTATACACTAGAAACGTGAGAAGGAGTGTTATAGTGGCACGTCCCTAGTAAAATACCTTACAACACTACGCTAAATCCCTATTGGTTGTCTTTTGGAAAACAAAAATATATCGTTATAACGTCTAATAGGAAAAATATCTGATTGCGTTAGTACTTTATAAGTTTGTTAAAATTCTATTTGGTTTAATACATGAGAGTATTCATTTACATGGTGTGTAATTATTTACCTCATTGCATATTGCGCCAACAATCTTCAATAATACGAGATGAAGATAACTATTATGTTTTATTACATATTTCCACAATTATAAAGCGGCTATTAATTAAAATGCTGATGCTAACGAGTAATGCGATCGACGACGGAAAGCAGAACTAAATTATAATTAAATATTACATTTACAAAAGTGTTGATTGACAAATTGATCATATTGTGCGGTTAAATGACCGTACAGGTGTGTACAACATTTATTCATTAATTGTATTAGTATGACTGAAATAACCTCTTAGAACCAAATACAACATATACACTCGAGAGCAATGAATCCGGGTCACTTAAAGAATCCTAAAAATCTCGGATACTAAAAATGCTAGGTTAATGCAATAAATTGTATTTAATAGACAATGTAATACTCCTTAAATGAAGGTATTAAAACTTCTTAGTTATTGTAAAGTTATATCATAAAAAAATCAAATTTGAAAAAGGGCCACTTTCGAAGATGGAACTACGAAATTACAGCATTTGGTTTTGCTTTCGTCATTTGCGTCATTTATGTGGGTACATAAACCATGTTGATAGTGCTCTATATTCATTATTCAAGCTGAAATTATGTCGCTTACGCCTGAAGAATGCACCAGAATACTTACAATGCTGGAAACCGGCCGGAGTCAGCGCGATACAGCCAGGACTGTCGGTGTGTCGCTGTCAACAGTACAAAGAGTTCTCCGACGTTACGAAGAAACTGGTTCTAACCTACGCAGACCAGGAACGGGCAGAACCAGGTGTACCACAGCACGAGAAGACCGATACTTGGTGAACACCATGCTTCGAAATCGCTTTCTCACAGGAACTGAACTCACCAATCAGTTTCGACGCCTCGGAGGAAGTAACCCAAGTGCATGGACAGTAAGACGTCGGCTTGCTGAATCTAACTTAAAACCCCTTAGACCTGCAAACGGCCCTAAACTGGAGCGTGGGCATCGTATTTCAAGACTAAGATATGCCCAGAGCCACGTAAATTGGAGTATTGAAGATTGGTCAAAAGTTATGTTCTCCGACGAATCAAAATTTATGCTCTACAAGCACGATGGAAGACACAGAGTGTATCGAAGACCAGGGGAAAGATTCAAGCAAGCATGCATCGAAGAAAAAGTAGCCTACGGTGGCGGGTCTGTACTTGTGTGGGCCGGAATTTCTTCTGAAAGTCGCACAGAGCTGGTGATCATAGAAAACGGCTCTTTAACTAGCGTAAGATATGTGGAAGAAATCCTCAATGATCACGTTGGTCCATTTATGGTCAACTTAGGTGAGGATGCTATATTTATGCATGACAATGCCCGACCTCATACAGGTAGGATTGTGAATGACTACCTTCAAGAGATGAACATTACTCGTATGGAGTGGCCAGCGCGCAGCCCGGATATCAACCCGATCGAGCATGCTTGGGACGAGCTAGGCAGATGCGTAAAACAACGAAACCCTCCCCCAATCACGCTTCGTGAGCTCAAAATTGCTCTCACAGAGGAATGGGAGAATATTCCCCAAAATCGTATAAGGAACTTGGTGTACAGCATGCCAAACCGCGTAAACGCAGTAATGGAAGCACGAGGAGGCAATACGAAGTATTAAAATTCAAGAAAATCGTAATAAAGTTCAAACATTTCATGTTTCCTATTTTTGTTTTAAGGAGAGATCAGCAGTTTTTTTCTTTGTGTAATTTTGTGTTAATAAAGTGTATGGTGACTCATATTTTTTTTACTTTCATTTAAGGAGTATTACATTGTATATTAAATACAATTTATTGCATTAACCTATCATTTTTAGTTTCCGAGATTTTTAACATTCTTTAAGTGACCCGGATTCATTGCTCTCGAGTGTAGGTTTCTAATGGAAATCGAATCCAAATCCAAAGGCGCATAGCTAAAAACTTTACCGCAATGGCTACAGGCAAACCGTAAAAAACATTCATAATGGCAATTTTAAGACTTCTAATTTAAAAAAAAAACTATTGTTTCCTTGTTTATTTGACTAATTTATGTGATAAAGTTAGTTAGCCTTGTGGTGTCCGGCAGAATAGCTGAATCCGGCAGATCTGCGTAGGGACGCTATATCGAAACCAAAATTGCATCGACCTTCTTAGTATTGATATCAAAACAAATATTTTTGTTTTCTAATGAGTAAAAGTATCGATATGAGTAAAGTATCGGTTGATATATTTAGATACCTGCCGCATGCATTTGTGTAATAAACTCGAATTGATACACCAATTACTTTATAAAAAAGAATTATATTGTCAAGTAGTACTTAAGATAACCTTATCTAAACATTCCACTCTTCATCAGTACAGTCACCATGCTAATTAGAAAACGCAGCACAGGAGACGCTTCACTTGACAAAAGTGCAACAAATATTTGCATTGAAAAAGTGAGCCAACAAGTCGCTTGATTACTAAGTACACAAATTAAAGTACTCAAATTAGTGATGACATTTAATAAAAACAACGATGTTTTTGTCGATGCAATGCATCGGATAGTGGCATCGATGTTATATCGATATATCAAAAAATACTTTGATGTTTTACATACATCGATTCTTTTTCTGTCATTTTTTTAGGAATTTACTAAGAAAGTACCAGCTAAATACCAACTAGCACAACCGTAGAATTTTGCTTTGTTTTGTGTTCTCTTTGCTACAAGTATTTGCATATATATATATATATATATATATACTAGCGACCCGACCCGGCTTCGCACGGATGCAATGCTCTACTATATTATGCAAGTATTATACATATAAACCATCCTCTTGAATTGCTCTATCTATTAAAAAAAACCGCATCAAAATCCGTTGCGTAGTTTAAAAGATTTAACCATACATAGGGATATAGGGACAGAGAAAGCGACTTTGTTTTATACTATGTAGTATATATATATATATATATTATAATTACTTGCTGTCAAATTATATGTAGGCTGTATAGGATGTGGGGCCTTTACTCTCCCCTAATAAAAATTTGTGAAAAATAAAAAGGGAAAACGCGCGCTTCTCATTTGTCTTTGCGCGCCATTTTGATATTTGAAGTGGAAGAAATATAGTTTTTCTTAAAGTATATTCGCGAATTAGACCTTAAAAATGGATATCGGTAATATTAACAAAGTTGTTAGTAGAAAAATATTGAACGAAGATGCAGAAAAACTTCGTGATACCGTGTCGCGTGAAACAGCGAATATTATAAAATTAAAGGTATGGAAGAATGTTTTTTCTAATAAATTAATGTATTATAATTTTTATATATTTTATGTATTTTTCAATGCTATCTTATAAGACAAATTATTATAATAGAATCGGTAGCTCAATTGGGAGAGCATTGGACCGGATTTCCAAAGTCGATTTCCGCCTAAGGTACGGCCGTACGGCTCCGGTCGGCTTCGGTCGGCTCCCGCGGCAGCCGCGGAATGTATATGTGGCAGAAATATGAACTTTCATTTCTTGTTACAAGTTTTAATTTCCTTTACCGCATTGTAAAATGCCTTCCGAGCCGGGCCGATGCGAGCCGGTCGGTCTGAATCGTACCTGAGAATTCACTTGTGACACGAGTCGATTATTTCTAGTATTTTTCTATAATAATAATTTTTATTTATGTATTTCGTAACTATACCTACTATTAATTCGCACAATTATAATGCTTTAATTTAAATTATAATGCAAAGTTACAAGAGCGAATTAGTTAGGGATTGCACCAAAATTTAATGAAGATTTTATCAAATAAATAATATAAAAAATTACACTTAAATAGCTTTAACTATACTTACATCCTATCTCCAGTCTTTGTTGTAAATTAAATATAACGTATTTAGTTTTACTTATGTATTCACATTATATTATTTTCTATATAAAGTAGTTCATGAACTTGGTTTAAATCTCAGGTAGCCCAAGATACCGCATACTGGGACCTGAAGGAGAAACTGCATCAAGTCGAAGGCAACTATGAAACGCTGAAGCAGAACATGATTGAGGTGCAGTTGCAGCACGAAACCGTCTCCGGCCAATACGAGGAAGAGCTTCGTCTGCGACCAGAGACGCTTAACAAGTACCGTTACAATTTGCTTAAATTTCTCGAAACTTGTTACGAAACATCTGATATAGGGTTAGCGAGTTCGTTCTGCGACTAAGTAACTTTATCACAGACCGTACAAAAGATGGGTGACCAATTGGAGTCGAATATCCCAAACGGTGTGTGCAATAAAAGCAGTCACAAAACACATCAACACGTTCCTGGGTTCGAGTCCCTGAAGGGGCAGATATTTGTGTGTTGAATGAGGAAATTTGTACTTGAGGCAAATTAAGTTTTATGTCTATGAACATTAAATATCTATGTATCATTTATGTATGTCTATGTGTTACTCTAGTATTCATAACACAAGTCTGACAGTCCTCATTTTGGTCTGGGGTTAATTTGTATGTAAGAATTTGTATATTTATTTTTAGAAAAGATGTACATCCGTTATAAACATCAAAATAACTACGAGGGAGTGCCTTACTAAAAGGTCAAAGGCCATGATAACCTTGACCTCAAACTTGTCCTTGACCATTCAAATAACTCTCGTTCTCCCTTTTTCATTCGTTCTTAACTCTTGTGCTTCTAACTGTCAGTACTGGCTGCATGCGCAGTCATTTATCAATAAATAGAACACATATTAAAAAAAATATTTTTTAGCTGTATCACTGTTACTAACATAGGATAAGTAAGATTATAACTAACAAAATGAGTTGTTAACTAAATATATTATAATTAGACATCATCACAAACATTGTGCTGAACCCAAGTTAAATAGTTAAAGCACTAATACGACGGAACTCAAAAGCAACGGCAGTACCACAACACCCAGACCTGATCCAATATAGAAATGTTCGATTTCTATATTGACCCGGCCGAGGATCGAACCTGGGACTTCGGAGTTGCGTTACCACAAAAACCAGCGAGACACTCGACCATAGAGGTCGTCGAACGAGTTAACGAGTCTCTGTTTTCGGTATTGAGATTAAAACGCATTGTACGGTGAAACCTACATTTATAATATGTATTTAAATTGGTTAATTTAGCGTTCTGCTTAGCTTACCTAGCAATTACTCATTGTTATGCCAGTATCAATTGTGCAGTGCAGTACACGCATACATATCAGACGGTCGTTTACCTGATCATCTTATAATATCATTTATCAGTCAATTATATCATTTATCATCAAGTGTGGGAATTCACCCCACAGCATACATCAGCTCATTACCTACACAAAACTGTCATTATTCCCCTAATAGATTTACAACCGAACATATACACATACAGTTCGACATTAATTGGGAAATTTAGTTCTTACAGACATATAATACGATTGTAAAAAAATCATTTAATCAAGAATGGAATTTCAGAACCGACCATTCGCCATCCGGGCTACTGCTCTGACCATAGAAATATAACATTATGAATGCAAAAAATAAAATTAAATAGGTACATTTATTCTTATACTTTCACTCTTTTTCAGTTTGAGATAATTTTAATTGTGTTTAAAAATATTTTTTGTACCAATAATGTCATCTCAAGATAATCTATTACTTATGTGTTATGATTGATGAAGGCAATAACTAGTCATAGACATTAAATTTATTTCCAGATGATTATGAAAAAGCAATCATAGGTTTAAGTAACTTTCTGCTGTAAACTTTAGATTCAAAATAAATAAAAACGTCTTCCACTAAAAGCTCCTACTATAAGAGCCCATACACACCGTGACTTTGCAGGCGCCACCATCTTGGCATGTTTCACGATCGCGCGTCATGAAAATAAACTGACTAGTTGCAGTATTAAATAGGTACAGTTTTTTACAGTGTTAAACCTGGGTTTACAATCAAAAAAGTTTTTGTAATGACATCGAGAGCAATTAAAAACTCCTTTTTAAGTATTTTACCAGTTTTTTTAAAGTTTTATTAAAATGACCATGCATTTTTTCATCTATAAATGGGTGTATCCAATATTTACGTATCCGTGAAAACATTTTTAAGTTTTTCAGTAGTTTTCAAGCGAGAATATTTTAGTACAGACAACTTACTTGACAATAGTTTCAATAAACATAACTACGATACACGGTTGTGGCCAGAATATACATTACAGATCATAGTATATGTTACATATTAATAAATATAATAACGAAATAATTAAGTTCAAAATACTATGTCTAAACTTAAAAACTAAAAACCTTAATAAATATAATATAATATCTAAAATATATTACTAAAAGGAGTCCCTTTAGGCAAGGTTCCAAAGATACTGGCAGCATTCCCCCTTTGAAAAGCTAAACTAATTCTTTGTCCGATGTAGCTGCCAGCTCTTCGGTCTCCTGTGATGTCGACTAACCTTTTTGATATTTCTTTATAAAGCCTTATTGCGCTAGGACCCCACGGACCAAGGGTCTCGACACCAAATGGGACAAAATCATATTCGGAGCCTAGACCCCTGTTTCAATTGATATTGAGCTCTATATGATGAACTTTAAATTTAAAATAGGGCACTAAACGCACGCTGTTGACTGTATCTAGGTTGAGAAAAAGGAAAATAAAAAAAAATCAAGGGCACTTTATTTTGAATCGTATATGAACAATTTTTTACCTACCACATATATTGTTGACATTTTTGAATCGACGTAGATGTGACAAAATAAATACAGCGATTAGCTTGTCCAATATATCTGTGCATGAAGTACGACCCATTTAATGCTTGGCCGAAGGATGAGCAGCACCCGCGAAATATGTGACGTGCTCGAGGAGTACAGCGAGCGCTTGAAGGAGACGCTGTCCCGCTGCAAACGGGACCAGGCTGTGCTGTGCGACGCGTACGATCGCTCGGGCCGAATGGCGCGAGAGGCGCAGACGCAGCGCACCCGGGCCGAGCAGCACCACGCCGAGCAAGTGCAGCTGCTCGAGGAAAAGTGTGGGTATTTTTTAAGAGAAAACTTCTTTAGGCGCGTTGGGCATTTTTTTAGATGGAAAACACCATTGACCTCGCGATAATGTTACCGACACCGCTTTTGCCAGTATAAAAAACATAAAAATGACGGCGAAGTGCCCAGACCTCCTAACTGAAATTCATCGAGAAATTCACTTTTTTGTCATTTCGAATTCAAAATCGTATTTCCATTTTTCAATGAAATATCCTAAGCATATTTTTAGTTGCAAGCGCATCAAGTAAAAAAATAAATTAACAAATTATTAAATTGTTAAGATATTAAAAGGACAATGCCCATCGTAGTATGGACTTTGGTATCGCTTTGAATAATTTTGTGCCATGATGATTTTTACTATATTTTAGGTTGCTAAGTGTAGATTAAATTATTAAAAACAGTTTTTCTGTAGTTCGACGGATAAAATGAAAAAAAAAATATAACAAAACTCATCAAATTAACACTTTTCCCGGTCTTCATTTGTGTTTTTATTTACATTTGAAGTTTTATCTATCAACACAATGGTTGGATGTGAGCTGGGTGCGAGTATTTTAATGCTTTAGTTTGAATAATACTAATTTAGATATAATATTTCAGACTATTAAGGTTTTCATCACAACACTCAATTGACTATACCAATTTGACAGTTCATCCTACCCGATTGTCACATTGTTGCCAGTCTTCTAAATTATTAACAATTACGTATCGATTATGATTGCCAAATGCAAGATTATATGAATAACTTAAATATCTGTGCGTTGATATTATGTTTTATTAAATATATTCCTTTTCAGAGCATTAAAATACTACTAACTTCTTTATAAGATCCCTAATACACTTGCATATATCTATGATCATAGAAGAATCACATTGCGCGTATATCGAATAAAATCTGTCATCATACTCTTGGATGAATCTGTGATCTCTAGACGGCAATGCAGCACTTATAGTCATGCTTTACGTGCTGTTATGCATGCAAGATCGTTTATTTTATTGATAGATACCAATGACATGCAAACAATATGCTGGCAATGGATTGACGGATACCTTTATTTTTCAACATGCTAGCTATAAATGACGTGTATGCATACGTATGTATGTATTGTCTACACATCTACGAGTCATGCACGTTTAGGTACTGTATGTCAGCGGCATCACCGTTTAGGGCCGTACTATGATTGATAGACATCAATCATAGTATTCCTTAACTTCGAGTTCCTTCGAATCCAGACGGACTCGGAGGGCCTAATAAGGGCTATAATATACATTGTCTACTTGTTTGTTAATGTGATATATTCCATAATAAAGCATATATTCCATAATAAAGCATATTATAGTAGTTTATGATACTGTTGCATAATAAGGGTTCTTATAACATGAGTGTGTTTTAAAAAATCGAGCCGTAGGCGAGTTTTTTTATAGCATCACACGAGTGTTATAAGACCAAGTTATGTACAGTGTCATACACTACTTTATCTACTCTCATACTATAATATGTAAAACAATATTGCAAATAAAACGCTGAATATAACAACAAATTTATTTAAATGTCAAATGTTGGCGCCAAGGTGCAAACATCAATTGCGCATGCGTGTTGCGTCGGTCGTCGAGGACTCGTTCATTGAAACCTTTTTAAAGTAGAGGTTCAACCTTCTTGGTCCAGCTGGAGGTTGTATAGGTGTATCGTTATGATAAAAAAGTTATATTATGTTACAGGTGTCCATACAAGACCTGTATCGTAATGAAACTTTTTTTTTATTATTTTTGGCCTGTACGTAATGTTTGTCATAAGCATTTTGTTTTCAGTTTTAGAATCTTTGTATTATAGTATTAGAGTAGATAAAATTGTATAAGTCACTGTCGGTGGTTTAATAAGGGTTCACAATACAAAAACTGTATGAAAAGTTAAAAGCACGACGCAACAAGATTATTGGAAAAAAGAGCGCCTTCAAAACCATAGAAAGATGAAATCGCCTTCTAGTAACAAATTAGTTTCACATCATGTCTTATGCTTAATTACTTTATATGCTAAAATGCGAACTGCCAATTCGATATTTTAATTAAATAAATAGCGTATCGATTGTATTATATTTGGCAAATCGATACAGTCGAAAAGAAAATGGCAATACCGAGGAGACAAGTGCCAATAGAAATACTCGGTAATATGGAAGTGAATTCATTGCTAATTATTATGTGGATTATTGTCCGTCGATGTTATGGCAAAGTATTTTACAGCATTTCGTGAAAAATTAAAACTTAGTTTTTGACATAAATTTGATTTAAGTACAACGACGATCAAAGACGATACCACGAATGGGCATTGTCCTTTTATTAGCTTGTATATTATTTTGCAATTAGCAGTTAGGTGCTATTGGCACTTGGCCGTTTAAATACTATAATCCAAAAAGTTTTTATTTCTAAATTCAAAGATATTGGCCGCTTATTTAATTCTGCGTAGACTCTTCACTCATTCTACATTTACAAAGTAAGAATTGCACTAATTTTGTTGGTTGACGTTTTCCACTTCTGTTGGCACTCCCAGAGTGCCACTGTTTTTTTAATTGTGAATAGGTAAGCGCTTGACCGCTCTCTCGCCTGATGGTAAGTGACGATGCGATCTAGGATGTGACGCGCCTGCCTATTCCCAACAATTGCCCAAATATAACATTAAGTTAGTATTTCTTTACTCTACCTAACTTACGTTATAGTTACGACTTCCAAAACAAAGCAGGTACTTTTAAATTACATCAATTAGGGTGACGGACACTTGGATTGCGAGCAGTGAGCATGTTCGGCCTACGAGTTAAATTCGAAAGGGCCAGCCCGGTCTTCCAGGCTGAGAAGTTCTTATAACAGTAAGCAGTGACTACAGCTCCATTTGAACGGTAGTAACCCAAAATAAAATAAATAAATAAGCTGGTCATTTCTTAGCAACAACCAAACCGCATGTGTGACCCAAGAATGGACCCTTTTAGGGTAGTGACGTTGATAAATTGACATTTAATAAATGTATACTCTGTCTTCTGCAGCTTACTCGAACAAAGTCCACGCAAGTTGAAAATAAATTACACTATATACAATAGGACATGCTTGCTTACAAAGCATTGGAGATTTGTAAACAAGCATGACAAATAATGTGTTGTGTCCGGCAGATCAGAATAGTTCTGACTTTTCACATTTAATTGTCCTAAAAGGCGACGGATGATACGGAACGTAATCACTATAGGTTACTGCATTACACCTTCCGTAGATCACAAAATAGGCAGGAGCGTTCTTCGCATCATGGCCTTTTACTGCCATTGCTGACAATACGCCAAGCGCGGAAAATAAGGAAACATCGCTATGGTTTTGGGGTGACTACCACTCAGTAGTGGACGTAGTGGTATATCTTCTGACAGAAATAATTTTAATGTTGCTATTGGGGCTCGTGCCCAAGTTCGCTCTGAATGTGTTGATTGCACTCAAATATAAAATATTTTTCTTAATGTTAGCGCACTACAGTTAAGCGTGCGGTCAGCAACTTATTTAGGTTATATCATAATAATACCACTGTAGGTACTACTTGTACAATGGCAATAAAAAAAACACAAAAATTTCAAACCAAACCTTAATCTGTACCATTTTATCTTTTCCAAAATTTAGTGGCCCTAACGACTACGCACCTCCACCAAATGTCGAACTTTTTCACATCCTCCAAGCAGCAGCTGGATTCAGAGCTAAGCGATACAAAACAGAAGCTGTCCGACGCGCTGCTGCTCAAGAACGAACTGCAAGCTGCATCGGCAGATCTGAGACGACAGCTTGACCTCAAGCGACACGAGTTGCAAGCGGTGAGTGGACACGACAACATATCCATAAGAATTGCTAATATTTCATTGTTGTTACTTATTTTGTACATATTGTTACGACGGAGAGCTGTCACTGTCTCATGTTAATAAAACCTACGTTATTGACCGAAGCGCGTAGGTATAAATCATAGGTGCAATAAAAGTAGTAATACCTACTAGACGACAGAGATAGCAAATTTGCGCAGTGCCGCGAGTGAGCGAGACGGTAAGCGATCATTGTTCGAGAGTAATGTCGACTCGATATAATCCTTGTGTTTGCCAGAAAAAAAGCGCTTGCGAGCGCTTGTAAGAAAAATGGCGATCGCTGAGCGATAATAAGCAAAATGGCGGATTGTGTCAGCGCAACTGAAGTTAGCAAACGTGTCCTGGCCGAAAACTGTAGTTTGTTTTTCAGCGCTGGTAAGCGCTCGCAAGCGCTTTTTTCTGCCAAACACAAGAAATAATGATTCTAGAACGTTCGTGTATTTGAAGTCAAGAGTGGCCGCGAAATGAGTAGGTCTGATTTTGTAAATGAGTGAAGCGACTTGAAACTTATTTTTGGAGCGAATTGAAGGGTGAATAAGCGACCTCAGCCAATTACTGTCCTATTGTGAACGTGGTTTACGCACGCTACTAATCAAAAATTATATTTTGCGACAGTATTGAAGTGATTAGTTTCTGATAATTTCGCCGTGTTTATTGGACAATTGGAGTAAATTAGCGGACTTGTTTTGAAACTTTGTTTGAAAGGCTTTATACCGTGTTAATTATTGAAGTATGTAGTTACTTAAATCTCGGAAATAATTGTCCCATTTGACAATCCAAAACCCGCAGCTCGTAACACTATTAAAGCAATGCTATAATACTTAATCCAGAAAAAACATTTCTGATATGCACCAAAATAAGGGCGTAGGTACATAACGCGTTAATTGTTTACGAAAGAATAAATAAAACAATGTTACCAATTATTCATTCATAAAAAAACCAAAGAATCTGTTTACAGCACTAAATTTTTAAACGTTTGTCATATTTATTTTAATATCTTACATAACGATGTCATAGATAAATTAGTTATAATTTTTATTTCACGTAATGTTAATATTAATTATATCCACCTAGATATAATAAAAAAAAGTACAGATACTTGTTGACTTTGTTGTAATCAACGAAATCTGGGGGCACGGCAGTGCCCCCGCCAAGTCGAGCAAAAAAGCGGCACGGACGGACGTACCATCCTTTTCTCGAAGCAATTCAGGCCATTTTCGACCCCCTGTAACTTCGTAGTGGATAAAACTAGAAGACTGAATTTTCAGTAACCATGCAGGCATTGTAAAGACACGGTATATTTCAAATTTCATTCAATTTGAACTAGTAGTTTAAGAATTATAACGGGTCATATTTCTTAATTTTGTCATTCACTGACTCACCGATCATCAAAATTCTAAGACACTTCTAGCAGACCTAGAAGCTTCAAATTTGGAATATAAATAGTGTTTGGTGTATGAATCAAGGAAAAACTAAAAAAAATACAAAAAGCAATGAGATCCCATCAAAAACAATACTTGTCAAAAAAACCAAGTCTCGCAACTCAGTTGTTCTACGGTAAAAAGTTATGAGATCCATGTAATACCAAGTCGGTTATTTATTTATTAAGTCCCTACTTTAGCGAATTTCTGTCTGTCCAGTGGTCTTAAGGACTGGACGTATTAAGACGTATTGGATCTCATTGCTTTTTGTATAATGATATCATAACACTATTAGTATTGTCATAACAAAATAATTTTGTTTTTTTTTGTGGATTGTGTATGGTGACGACGTATTATATTGTAAATGTCATTACTTCTGTTAAAGCTGACGAGTTTCTTGCGCCCATTCTTCTTGTCAGTTAAAAGACGTCCTGAATGGGTGGTAGGAAAAAATGTTGGACGATTCAAAACTACTTATTTTTAAGTGCATTTGAATAAAGTTATTTTCATTTTCATTTTTAACGAAAATCTAAAAATGGTGAAAATCAGCTCAGCGTTGCTGTTAAAAAAATTTTAATTTATTTTTTAATTCAGTATATTTGTTTGAAACATCAATAGTACTACTGCAAAGTTAAGTGCTACGGTAGGTACTAGCTACTCGTATATTTTTGAAATTAGAAATTGCAATAAACCAGCAAACCATGGAAAAAAATATGATTGGAGCTCAGTTGATAGATAGGAGCAAAAAGTGAGACCAGTGTTATCTTTTAATTGAAAACTAAACAACACTTTATTAGACTGAATTTAATAATTTTATAAAATATCTGAAAAAAATAGTATATTTCATTACGAGTGCGGAAAGCCTGTCATTGCAAAGAGTTCTGACAAATGTCTACCCGAGCCGAGGCGCAGCCAAAGGTAATAGTCGGAACAAGTTGCAATGACTGTTCCGCACGTGCACTGAACAATTATCTTTAACACAGTTGCGAAAAAATGAAGCAAATTAATAAATTAATTATAATCATTTCTGACGTGACAACGTCTTATAAATTGGTTTGCCGGGTGACACTTCAAGAAACTGCGTTACGCTCCGCTCACGTTATGCGCTTACAATGAGAGCGAGTGAGAGGCACGCGTCCCTTCCACTCGGGCATGGTTAGCCCGCCTAAGAGCGAGAGAGACAGACATAAAAAGTGGAAGGGACGCGTGCCTATAAATTAATGTTTTAAATATAATTCTTTGTATAAATAAATGTTTTAAATTGTTACTATTATTTCATCCTTCTTCCTACTATACGAATGAATATTCACATTAAAATTATTTTACCACTCAAAGTCGTTGTCACGTAAAACTTTCGCCCGTATACCGACTTTACAGGCAACCAACCAGTTTTTTTTAAATTATTAAAATGGCGCCAACCGTAAAAGAATATAAGCGGAGATTTTTTTGTTTTCTTCACCCATTCTGGGTAAGCAAAGGGAACTATGCCATTACAGCCAAGTCTTCAGTAGAATCTTTTATTGATATGAAATGAAAATTAAATTTAATGAGATGAAAAGAAATGAAACCTAACCTAACTCATTGAATCAAATCATTAAATCTGATATTGAAACAAATTAGTAGCTTCTTTTTAGAAATATTTGCATAAATCATAAAAACTTCTGTTTTTTTTAGTAAAGAATTTGTGGTTGGTTTTTTTCTTTCTAATAGACACTATTTTGACAGTTGGGAAAGAGAACGCACGAGTTCAGAAAAGGTAAAGGAAAAGCTCGTGTATGTAATAGCCCACATCCCGAACGCTATATGTCCCTGCAATACGCCACTTTTTAAGCAACTGTATTACAAATGTTTTTTTTATCAACTTTTTAGATGCTCTCGTGGTGTTAACATAAAAACCGGTATACTAGCTACTCGCCCACGGAGCTCGCCAATGTTTGTAATCTTTCTTTTTTCCACAAACGTTGACTGGTAGAGAAACATCGTAGCTTTAAGTTCGCCATATAGACCAGTGGTTATATTGCGATTATTTATTTAAATGAACAAATATAAGACAACATCACATAAATCGTCCTGAACCTAAGTAGCAACACCCAAACACGAGCCCATTTGGAAAAGTTAGTTTTGTACTTACTACGCCAATACCCGGTCGGGGATCGAAGCCGGGACCTCGGAGTGGCTAACCATGTAAACCGGTATGCGAGCCACTCGCCCACGGAGGTCTTTAACTCATTATTACTCTAGGTTTGATTCAAGCCAGATTTGTATACAATTTTAGAAGGAAAATGCCGTCGCGTCGCTTCAGAATGACATCAAGGAGCTATTGCATGAATTCAACCAGCAGGCTGGCGACATGAAGAACGAATTGCTCAAACGAGAGAAAGAGTAAGTACGACCTTCAGTCAGTAACTATAATTAGCAAAAAACATATTTCAAATATCATTTTAGTTCAATCAATTACTTGAAAATGGAAGTGATGCAATGATATTTTAAATACATTTTGCACAAATCATATAAAGCGACTATCGGTTGGTTTAAGTTACAGAACTTTACAATAATCTCTTGTCATACATAATTGACAATAAATGATTTTTGTAACCCCAAAAATATTTTAATTTGACTCATTTAAAAATAAAGTATTTGGTTTTCATTTTCTTACTAATTTAGTTTATTCTTTTTTGACTTTACTACTCCTTAAGAATTTATTTTCATATAAGGCGTCCGCTTTGAAAAAAATATGAAGTGCTGTTAGATATTTATTTAATATGCTCAAAATGTACATTGCAGAATGTATCTTTAAAAGTATTTATAATTTTCAATATTATTAGAACGCATCCTTTACTCTATGATCAACTTTCTGTCTGTTTTGTCTGTGTAACTTTTTCTTCTATTAATGATGAGTCATGTTAATAAAATCACTTCTTTCTAAGAAACTTTTATTTTGTAAAGCCCATAATCTTAACAAGTGCATTTAGTGATCGTTAACGTAGACGTAAGAGCGTTACGTTTTTCTGCGTAACGTATCGTACGCACTTATCTCTTTTATTTTGAGGTTTTGCTTTGTTGTTTTCTGTGTCTGTTCAAACTCCATTTGAGCTAACACGCACAGTTTTCATTATTTGTTTTTCAAATTTTTTTATTAAGATAAACGTCGCTTTGACAAAATGTCAATTCTGGCTGATTCTGACTTCAGAACAATAACTAAAGATTCTGACCGACCCTTATTTATTTATTGCACACACATATAGGTATAGTTATAAGACAAACTTAAATGCCTAAACATACACCTTGCAAAGGTGTAATTTAACACAATATACCTAAATAATAAAAGTACCAACAATAACTAGCAACATTATAATTAAATTAAACTATTAGCTTTTATGGGGCGAAACTTTTCGTCAAAAACTTACTTTGTGATAGAGACAAAAGCAATTAATCGTCATTTGCCTCAAGTTTTCAAAATAATGTTCTTTTAGTGTACTTATTTAACATTCATTTATATTTTAATTAAATTTTACTTGTTTAAACAATCAGGGACGGTTGCAAACATTAATGAAACGTATTCAAGTAGTGCCACCATGCGTTTCGGTTGACCGAGACCGTCCCTAATTTGATATTTAGTGAGAAATTAAGTGTTCGTAACGTTATCCTCAAGGAGACAAATTGTATGTTAGACTACGAATCCAGGCATGGTTTTGGAAGTAGAGCTATGCCAAGCAGTAGATGAACATATATTCAATAACTTGCATTCAATTTATTTATTTGCATTAAAACATGTTTAATGAAAATAAATTTCTTGATTCTTGAATTATGCTTCGCTTTGGTGGCATAACCCGCAGAGTAATGTGTAAAAGTTTTTTATGAGCCGTATATGCACAGACGGCAAAACATCCAAAATAGCATATATTCTCAATTGATATTTGAACTTTATTGTCGAAAGCTTAAGTTGAAAATATGTCCATGTTATTTAGCATCAAAGAAGCTACCGAAGCCAATGAGGATTTGAAAAAAGCGCTGTCTAACCAAGAAGAGTTTTCTAAGGGCATTTCTTCCCAGAACAACTACCTGCAGGACAGAATCTCGGCGCTTGAAGATGAACAGGCTACCGCAACTAACACTCTCAAGGTAACAGAAAATAAATTACAGGTACCTATAATAACTATTATGTACCTAATCATTTTGGCTACACCTAATTTCGACATAAACTTGACCTAGTAATCTGTGACCCCTGTCTGGAAAAAGGCCAGGTCCAATGTCTGATGAGAGTAGCAGAAGCGAGAGATGTATGTATTGTATGTTTTATTGTTAATCTGAGTATACAATATTAAAAATAACTATCACAATATAAATGTCATCTGTAGGAGTTAATTTGATAACAGTTTGTGGATATATTACACTTTTGCGTAGTTCCGCGTAATGTCGCTATACATGGAAATATTGTCATGGAATATTGTCATCCCGTTCTTTTCTTTTACAGCTTGCCAAGTCAGAGGTCGATAGTTTGAAAGAAGACATAAGAAGTCTTAACGATCAGATACAAGAATTTGAAAATGTGATAAAAAATAAAGACGATGTAAGTTAATTTTTAATTTCTGATATTATTAAAAATATACTTAAAATAAGTGAAAATGGAAATAATGAAAATCAATTAAGGTTTCTACGGGCCCTTTCACTAACACGTAATAGTTAACACCCACCAGTGAGTATTGATTCGGCATAGGGGGTTATGTTGATGTAGGCTGCTGATGATGAAGGAAAAATGAAACGTATAACACATCGCCCATCTGCAGCAAGATTCGGATCCTGGCCAGCTAACCGAGGAGTCGGTGGCATAGTTGCGATTGTTTGAATGTTTTATTTTTACTGTGATTTGATGCGAACGCACAGTAATAAATTAAACATCGAGGAAAACTATTGAAAATTTCAAATTGCAGTTAAGAAGGATAAGGTTGATTTTTTAGTAGTATATTAAAAATGTATAGGAAATTGGTCAGAAAGATGT
This sequence comes from Calamotropha paludella, assembly GCA_927399485.1. NCBI lineage: Eukaryota > Metazoa > Arthropoda > Insecta > Lepidoptera > Crambidae > Calamotropha > Calamotropha paludella. The sequence continues at coordinate 22,443,746 of OV656820.1, read as the reverse complement.
GGATTCGAATCTCAATTTAGAGGATTTTCTGTATCAAGAATAAGAACCTATACATATGTATGTTGTATAATGATTATCGAACTTTATTTTAACAGCTCCTGTCAAAGTCAAAAGAACAAATCAGTGATCTTCAAAGCAAACTTCGTGCTATTGAAGCTGAGAACGAGCAGATGTTATTAGATCTGGCTCAGGCTGAAGAAGAAGGGAAACGGAGAGCCGCTCGAATCGAAGAGTTGGATGTTTCAAAACAACAATTGGAAAAGAAAATAGCTGACCTGGAAGACGAAACTGCTGAACAAAGGTTTCTATTTTAAATTAAAATTAGTCGAAATTCTGTTTTATTTATAAATAGTCCCAAAAATGTTCCGACATTCATGAAATTGTAGCATTTTGTCAAATATAATATTTATGGTACTGTTTGCATAAAACCGTGCCATAAATGTGAGAGATAAAGAAGCTGTTTTTTCTACAGAAATGATGAAGAGAATGTACTTATGATATACATATAAGAAATCTTTCTATAATAAAAGAGCAAAGTTCTTTCGTTTGGCAAAGGCTTTTTATGTAGGCAACAATACTCAAACAATTTAAACAATACTTAAACATAAAATAGTTTTTTAAATATTATTTTGAATAACATTGGCAGCGGATACCGCTAATTCTGTTTCTTGATTTTGAACTAGTGAATAAGTTTTTATGTTTATGACTTTTTCTTCGTGTCCCGCCTGACTCCTGATAGAAGTTGATTTTTGTTTAAGTACTAGAAAAGTAGAACTACATTTTTGTTCTTTATTATCTTTATTTTTATGAGCAACCTCCATTAAAAATAAATAGTCAGACGTCAATGAGCAATTTGATAAATGTTACACATATATGGTCTACAAACCAATGTAATTAAATTAATTCCCATATTCTATTAATATGTAGAAAACTAATTATCAATACATTTTTCAAGATCAAATCCTTCCTCTTATTCACGGGATAAATATTATTTTCACAAAATTATACTAATAAATGTATACCTTTTTAAGATAAATAAAGCTCTGAAATAATATATTCTGTGCCATTTATGGAATATTGTACCATAATATAGAGAAAGTGCGGCTCAAAAGGAGGCAGCATTAACTGCTTCCATCCAGCAAAAGGACAAGGAGTTAGACGTGAGTGCCGGCACGATTAGCTCGTTGATGTCTGACGTGAAGGCGGCCCGCGGCGCTCGCGCCCGTTCAGACCTCGCCGTGCAGCAGATGAGGATCGACCAGGAGCTGGAGAGGAACACCGCCAGGGAGAGGGAGAGGAAACTCCTGAAACAGGTGGAGCAGCTGGAACGCAGCGTCAGGGTAAGTGTATGCTTGATTATATTGGAAGAGCATTTATTTTCCAAGTTTAAAAAAATACAGCATAATACATCTGCCATTTGAATCATTGTTTGTTAATTTCTCTTATATCTATTTCTTTTATTTTTGAATGCGTTCGCTCTTGTTCCCAGTCAAGCCCGAGGGCCAAGACGAGATCTACTACGGATCGAGTTAACCTAGAAGCTAATTTTCTATAAAAAACATCATCGAAGTGTTAATTAATAAAAACCTAGCTAAAACGCTAAAAGACATCAAGTAAAGTTATGCAGGTTACCATGTCATGACGTCACCTGCTTGTATAAAAACTTTTAGCTGTCAAATCATAATACGTAAAACTTAGACTATCACTTTCTGTAAATAATCAGGGGACGTCACTCCCGATTCAGCCAACCCAGTATTTATTTAATAATTTATTACAAAAATCATATATATATTTTAAAAGATTATGTAGGCTAAATTGGTTTAAAAAATGGTCACTGTTAACAACAGTTTAATCTATATTCTCACTCTAGTCAAATACCCTATTATTGGGTGGGAGAGATTCATCAAGCCACACAGCATGCAATTGACCATGAACCTTAATTGCAATAACCAATAATAAGGGAATTTCACGGCACTTTTGTTGGTGTCCTGCTGAGTAGAACTGTTTACACTTAAGGGTGTTAAGATGACTTATTGTACTGGAGGTAATGACTATACACCTGGGCAGCAGTATTTTCCGAATTAGGGTCTTCATGTGATCTCATTCTCCAGTATTGACATTTTTTTGGTCAAAATCTCCATTTTTATCGTAAGCTTTTCATTTAGCAGTAGACGCCTTGCGGTTCAGATGATGATTATTGAATTTTTATTTTTAAGTATTAAAAGAAAATGTATAACATACAATGTAACGTAAACAAAGATATGTGACTGTAATAAAATTGTGAACCTAACGTCTTTATATTTTTAATAAGAAAAATTGGTGAAAAGTCGATAATTGTAGGCAATATTTCTGTTCTTAAAAAATTGTACAGTCATAGTAATATACATAGATGATAATGAAGTTTGCTTTGCTTTTCAGAGCAAAGACGACGAGCTTTCCAAGCAGATGTCGATCATCCTGGAGACTCGTGCTGAAAAGGTTATATTTTTTTTTCTCTTAACAATAACAGTGGCTAATCCTACTTCTCATACCAACCTTCCTGTTAAATCCTTTAATGGTAGTTACCGTTCCTTTAGTGCGATTGAAGGTTTTGCAACATGCATCAAAACTGGCATCATTATCTGAAAAAGTAGTAGTATTAGTGAAGAGTTTACTGTTCACTGTAGACTAGAAATACTGATTCGTCAATATGATTATTATCTAGGTACTTACATTGACGATCGATTTGGACCAACGTGATCTTTTCTATACGCCAACGGTCCAGGTCATTCCTTTTTCTGGATGAGACATGTATGATGTTAACTGTAGGGTGCAGTAAAAATTTGTTATTAATTGAAAATATCTGCAGGAAACCATTACAGTAACGTATAATAAAACATCTTGCTACGAGCTAGATTAGATGATAATTTGCTGGAGATTGTGTGTGACTGTTGTTGTTCGAAATGAGCATATTTATTAATAATTCTGTTAAGTAGATTGTCATACTATTTCCGCTTCAATATATAATATGTCATAGCGCCATCTGTATTATAAAGTGACAATCTTGTTGTGTGATGTTTTAGTTGTTGCCGCGACATATATAATAATAGATAAAATGAAGATAGGTTGTTGGTAAATGTAGACGTAGTATTATGGTGTGCGATTGTGTAGGAACGCCTTCAAAGCAAAATCGAGGGTATGCAGGGCACTATCGACAACATCCAAAAGGAGCTGACAGGCCGCATCGCTCCTCGCTCTCTCCACCCTCCCCCGGAACACGACGACAACGCTCTCATGTGCCCGCCCGCTAAGGTGACCACGTCTAAAGATAAATATTATATACCCTATTAATAGAAATAGAAATCTTCAAATAAAGAACTGTCTAAAACTAATTTTAGGACAAAAATAACAGATTAGGTTTATTAGAGTTATTTTAAATACTCAATAACATATAATGGAACTTAATATAATTGTCAATTTAAAAATTTATTACCTGCTGTTTTTAACAAAAAATGCATTTCGATTGTATGTATGTACTACCAAGAGAGAATTATTTCACTGCGGCAAATGACCAGTAATATTTAAGCGATTTTTATCGAATTTTCTGTGAACGGTGACATTCCATCTACCTTTTCAGAGCTCAACCCGACCTAAACCAAGTTCAACAAAGTCAACGGAGTTCGCTGCGCCCCGCTATGACCCTAAACAACTTGATTCGTTGATTTTCGGCCTGTTCAGCGATGGCAGCAATGACGGGGACGCAGTGGATGTAATTTATTTATTTATTTATTAATACACAAGACACATTTTTACAAAGATAAGTACATATAAATTAGAGTCTGAATTGCAATCCAAAAGTTTGTGTATCCACAGAAATCAAATAAATTAAATCTCAGCTAAGAAGAATTAAATTAAAAGTTGAATCCACTGACCAATACTACTTAATAATCTGGAGAGTTTACACTGTTGGCTTTAGAGTAGTGGAAATCTTTAAGTTCTTCAATATAAATAGTAATACTAGGGGACTCATTTTAGGGGCGAACATATCAAGATCTATGTTATTTTTTGCCATATCATTACCATGGGATTAAAATAGGAAATATGGCTCTTATAGACCGGTAAAGCTATTGGATCTGAGTGCGCTGTATTTGGGGTTAAACATTTTGAACTCTATTGATAAACCAATCACTTGATTAGTAACCACAAAAGAAATCCTTATGATTTTTTTATGAAATTAGTCTTAGGGCGGACTCAAGAACCTACAATCTCCCACTTGCCGGGCGAGTGCTATTTTAATTGAGTTAACGAGACTTTGAGAGACCTTTTAAATTTTCCTAAGTGTTTCTTATTAGTATTTATTAGAATATAGTATTTTTTCATGTTTTATTAACTAACTACAATATCGAATGTACTACTTTTACAATAAGTAGATAGCAGTTTCTTCTATTATTTTAGTGTACTATACTGGTTATTTCTATAATTTAAATTTTAAAATCTAGTAGTTAAATTCTTAAATAAAAAGAGGGCAAAAACTCCTCATGCAGATTTATTTAACACCGTTCACTTCATTCTTCTAGTGGTTCTAATTAGAATATGTAAAGTCATATTTATGTAAAGAAGCCAGTAATTATTTAAGCATTAGAATACCTCAGGAAGTAACAATTTATTATTTTATGTAACAAACGTGAATATTATTATTTTTATGTTATTGTATTTATTAATTAATTTTGGTATGATTTGACATTGTTCAAGCATAACAAAATAGTAGTCTATTGTCATTAATTTGTTTTGTCATGTATAGCCTTGTACGACCAGCTAGTGTATTGGAAGTGAACTTCTGTAAATAGCATGTGTATGAATAAATAAATAAATAAAATAAGGTTTTAAAAATTACTTGCAAATTCACAATTACAATTTTTTTCGCGTCAGTATTTTTACATGTAAGCACAGGCAATAACATAATTATTAAACTACTCTTTAGTATGTATTACCTGCTAGTTAACTATGAAACTATACCAGCAGGAACAACCAACGCCACAACAACTTTAAAGGTTTCTCATTTGATATTGGACTCTATGTTGTGGCCATATCGCTTTTTATACCAATGCGCAGGAGACAAGTTAACTCGTTTTGTTCTGTTAAGCGGTGGGACACGGGATATTTGTCAAAAAAAGCCAAATCAGTTACGGACTAGGCATTATCTATTGTCAGCGTTACCCTATGCATTCACCTGTCGTTACAATAAATTTAATGACGTGATTTGTCCAATTACAAAGCGTTAATTTTCTTAACTCATGTCCATAAATAAAATATTAGGGGTTAAAGTATGAAATTGCCGATTTGTACTGAAAATCTATATTGTTTATTTTTTAAATTTTTAACAAATTTATTTAATCAAAATAGTTGCCATTATTATCTATACATTGCTGCCATCTAATGGGAAGGTCATTAATGCCTTTGCGATAGAATTCCGACGATCTAGACTGCACAAACTGTGTGAAAGCATTTTGTACTGCCTCCTGGGAAGAAAACTTCTTGTCACGTAGATAATTGTCCAAATCACGAAAAAAATGGTAGTCCGTTGGAGCAAGGTCTGGTGAATACGGAGGATGACGAATGGTTTCTAACTGCAGTTCCTGAAGGGTCAAAATGGTTTCTCGTGCTGTGTGAGGTCTCGCGTTGTCGTGGAGCAATAATGGTGAAGATCGATTCATGAGTCGGGGCTGTTTTACTGCTAGTTTTGTCAACATGGTTCGGAGTTCGGCACAATAGACATCTGCCGTTATTGCTTGACCAGATCGGAGAAAACTATAGTGAATAACACCATGCTGAGACCACCAAACAGTTACCATTACCTTTTTATTGGTAAGTTTTGCTTTAGGACACTGTTGTGGCATTTGACCTGGGGTCAGCCATTGCATTTTTCTTTTCCGGTTATCATAAAGAATCCACTTTTCATCACATGTTACAATTCGATCCAATATTCCTTCATTTCTGTACCGGTTCAACAAGGCAACACAAGTTTCAACACGCGTTTCTTTCTGCAGATCAGTCAAATCATGAGGCACCCATTTTTCGTATTTTTTTATTTTATTGATTTGACGCAAGTGAGTCAATATTGTGGGTAAGGTAACGTTAAACCATGCCGCTAATTCCTGGGTACTTTGACTAGGATCGGCTTCCACTATCTCTCTTAATTCATCGTTATTTACCTGTGTGGGCGGTCTTCCTCGTGGCTCGTTCTTTAAGTCGAAATTTCCATCACGAAAGCGTTTAAACCAAAATCGCACGGTGCGTTCATTAGTAGACCCCTCTCCAAACGCAGCATTGATATTGCGGGCTGTTTCTGCCGCGTTAGTTCCGCGTCGGAACTCGTATTCAAAAATAACTCGAATTTTCGCAGTATCCATCTTTCTTGTCTAAATTGAATAACAAAAACAATTGAAAGTCGATATTCAAATGTTTTACATTTTTTAAAAAAAGAACATCATAGAAACCATTTAAAAAAAGTTTCATTCGAAAACCTCAAACCATGAAGATTCTATGTCAATTCAAAGAACCTATTGCAATAAAACGGCAATTTCATACTTTAACCCCTATTATATGTATATGTAATAACTATTTTCGCACATTAAACATTTATTAAGTTTTAAGTTAAAAAGTTAAGTTATTTAAATAATGACTATTACTAAACTGGTATTGTCTATTTAGCCGATTGCGGTGAACCGTTGTCTCGTAGCGAGCGTGTCTCCGAAGCCACAGAAATCGCTCAAACAGCACTCCGTCGAGCCCATTTCCTTCTACAACCAACTACTGTGTTGTAGAAGGAAACTGATGATTTTGGAAGCAAATCATGATAAATATCCCAATGAAAACAACGAGTTGCAGCGTTTAACATATTATTCTTTTTTACAAACTACACTTCCTTCCAGTATGATTGTATGCTAATTTAACCTCATCTCTTATTGAATGTTTACTTAAATTTATTAAATAAAAATTAATAAAAGTGTGCATTAAAAAACATTGTCCTAAATTTATCCAATTGAGTTTGGGCACCCTAGTGATTCGTATTAAATGTGATTTATGAAAACCTTTGTTTACAGGATCACAAAATATCGAAGACTCAAGCGAAAAGTGCCGTGACAATCAAAGAGAGAAAATTTTTCAAAAGCAAACGTGGCAGATCGAAGATTTGAATTTTTCGTCGTGAACGTCGAATTTTAGAAGTCGTTTTAATTTCAGACACAAAATTAATTCATATTTTTCATCTAATTTCTTAAAGTTTTTATTACTGTTATAATTCATTGCGGAAGAACAAAAGGTTTTATTTTACGATTAATGTTATAATAAGAGTCACCTGATGAAACAGAAAATGGAGAATGGATTTTGAATTTGGCTCGAAAATATTTCATGAATAATATAATAAAATATAAATGAAGTATCATTGAGCTAAATTCAAAATATATTCTCCTTTTTCTGTTTCATCAGGTCACTGATATTATAACATGAATCTTTTTGTTCTTCCAAAATTAATGATGCCAGTGAAAACAACTTCAATAATTTAAATATAAAGTCTAAGAATTAAACTTAAGTTTGAGTAACCTTTTTATTACTAAACTCTTTAAGTTGTGTGATAACAATAAATAATAAATGGCTACAGCACAATGGGTTTTATTTTCCTTTTTACTTTATTATAACGGTTGCCCAATATATAGAAGATGGCGAGATTTAGAATTGTACATAAGAGACTACGTGACCAGACACCGGCACCTTCACCAACTACTCTACACGTGTTTCGCCCCCACTCGGAGCATCATGAGGAGCTGTTAGACCGTGCAATAACGAGTCAATCACTTAGTGCTCGTTATTAAAGAAAATCAAAATCAATATACTTAGTATTTTGCCTTTTTCAAAATATGAATTTATATTATATACACTAACAATTTTTAAGTAACAACGAGTGATTTTAGTCAAAATGATGTCATATTTCCTATTATAAATATTTTTTTACTGAAATCATAATTTACAAAGTTAATTTAATTTGTACAGATAAATATGGTACCTACCTGTCGGGCACAGTAACGGAGCGGGGACGACTGTTCCTTCATCAATTATTATTGTCATGTGGTTGTATTGTGATGTGTTTATTTATACTAGGAGCGCAATTCAAGACAGGAATCTATACAATATAGTGATTACTTTCAGTGAAATTTAGAATAGGACTCAATCAGTAAATATATAAATAAAATTATTTTTAGCAAAAGGGATGTGGTCGATTTAGGTGATGAACTTCAAAAATTGTGCAAAATATTTTATGAACATTCATAGAAAAAGTAAAACAAAGCCATCAAGGTTTTTTAACATTCACTTAATTACCAAAAATATATCATTTTTATATATAAAATAGTAGAATTTTAATTTTGGCGCCTAATAACCATAGCCAGTTATTGTATTCATATAAGAATATAGATGGCGTGGTGGCGCTACAAATCGAATGTCCTATTTTGAATATCACATAGAGATGACGATTCTTTCCGAAAAAGATCAATTATTAAATCAATCTAAATCGTAAGCTGATGAATCGAATCACAAAAAATTAAGGTCTAAAAGATTGATTTGTAAAATATAGTTTTTTTTACAAGTTTGCATTTATAATGTAAATATAAATCTATTTTATGAAAAAAAAAGAAACATACCATAAAAATATTATCTCAACATTAAAATCAGTTTTTTTAAGGTCGGGGATATCGATAAAAGCAATTATTTTTATTACCAAGACGAAGTCAGATCAGGTATGAAAGAAGATATTTATTTTCAAAATACAGTCAAGCAGTTTCGCTCATCACTTGCAATGTTGCCGGCAATTGAAAAAAGGCGCTCACAAGGAACAGATGATCCCACGATACTCATATACATTATGGCTATTGAGTAAAGGTCGGCCAGACAGCCATCTTGCGAGTTTTTACGTAATTAACCCTTTAATCGGCAAGACCGTTATATTACAGGTATATTCAAGTGATTGTAAATAATTTTATGGTTTTTAAGAAAACAACAAAAATCGTGAAATATCGATTCACTGAATCGATACAGTACTGCATATCGATTTAAAAAAACGATCATTTCGCCTTTAAAAATTGATACTTTGTTTAATCCATTTCAGATCGCCATCCCTAACAGGGTTGCCAACCGTACGAGGTTTCTCGTACAGATACGAGATTTGTGGTCTTCCGTACGAGGCTACGAGGTACGAGGACGCTATCAACCTCGTACAACTATGTACGAGATTTTGATAACATTATGGCCAAGCGATTTTTTTAATGGGTTATGTAGCTAGTTGCAAATGAGCTTTCGCTACTTCACTGGACTCTAGACCATACGATCATTTAGGTGGGGTTACTTCTGGAAGAACTAGATCAGCTAGGTTGGACAAAAAGCGAAAGGGAATGGAACATAAAGAAACCTCATTTCAGTATTCAAAGTTCTCGACAGGGCGCGCTGGAGTTGTCTTTTGGAATCATTTTGAATTTTAATATATTTTTAATATCAGAAGAGTATTTAAACATTTTACGTAAACAGAGAAATTATAGATGTTTAAAGAAGTTGAAAATCGTTATTATTCATTAAGTGGGAATTTAATGTAAATGAAGTAAATATATAAAGCAGCAATGAAAATCGTATAAATTTTCTTAAATTATTTATGAAAATTGATATAATCTGTTCAATATATTCCAATTAGTAATCATAAATAACATTATAATTTAGATTCTTGAACTCATTAATACACGCCTTTCTCCATTCAATAATCGATAATTAATTATTTATGGAATCGAGTAACTTAAATTAATAAGTTTCAAAATTTAAATGCAAACTTATCTGTAGTTATGTTTGCAAGTTAATTTCAATAGTATACTTCATCTTACAGAGTCATGCAAATGAAAAGAGGTTATCATTAATTATGCTGTGACAAGATTATTAATTTGATCCAAAGAATATTTAATGCGCATCATATGAATGGTTTTAGTCAAAAGCTGTGAAATTTCCTTCCTGAATAATTTTTTACAACTCATTATTGATATTATTAATTTCATGTGTTGCAGATTTCTCGATGATAATAAAACTGTAATTTTATTTGTTTCCATATATTTTTAATTTACGAGATTACACTAAATTATAAACTAAATAATCTATCTGTAAAGTTTCGAACGATTATTTTCATTATTATGGCTGAAAAGCCGTCAAACAAAATTGTCGGTAATTCTCAGGGGTATATTGGCCCTTAATAAATTTTAATGTATGTACGAGGTTTGAAAGTCAATATACGAGATTTTCAGCTACACATGTACGAGGAATCTTTTTTTTTGGTTGGCAACCCTGATCCCTAATGTCAAGTTTATACAAAAATAAATACTCTATAGATTAAACAGTCTTTTTTTATTATATTTGCCCTTTTTTGTTAACTATATGTCTTTCCAAACAATGAGTTGCGTTTCTTGGTACTAAACCCTATCGGTGCCTCGCTTACGTACAAATTAAACCTATTTTCACTATGGACCGGGGTAAAATTACTTCAGCTGGCCGGGGCGCCAAGAGTAAAGCTCCTCAGCACCCCCAGGATATTTTCGCGCTTGGCAGCAAGTCCACAGTAGTTGTGAACAGGGATTCTGAGAAGAGGAACATACACAAACCCTCTACAAGTGGTAGGTTTAGCTTACTTTCTCAGAAAATTCTAGGTTAGAATTTTGTGTCTAAATAAAAAAGTGGATTATGAGACGGTTCTTCTGTCTGTCGTTTAGAATAATAATAAGCCCTTTTTCATGGGATTAGAGAAAAAATACACGTTTCTATCGTCTATTTATATGACAGTGATTATAAAAACTCACTTTGTATGGCCACAATAAACACCTCCGAAACTTCTCTTTACAATTTTTTCATTTTGCTGGATTTGTTCAGACTTAAAACATAGGATAAGTTTCATTTTAATTAATGATAATAAAATATTGTATATTAAAATAACTGAGCCACAGCAACACTAAGGTCAGCTAGTTTCTTATAAAATTTCCTAATCTCAGTGTACCTTTTGGAATAGGCCTCTTACAGTTTTCATTGTGTTCTATTCTGAGTCAGAGACAGCATTGTGGTTGATGCCATCCTTCCATCTTAGACACTCTGCCTCGGCTCCTTCTCCCATTTCTTAATAATTATCATTTATTATTCATACAACATTGTATATTCATATCCTACAACTTAAACATATAGGGGCTGCATCTTTTGTAATTAGTTTTTGTGCATACTAGTAAAATAAAACATAATTGGTTTAAAACATGTTCTTTCTTTGTTGTGCAGGTGTAGAAAGAAAGAGAGAGACTTCAGGTTTTGGCAGCCAGCCCCCAACTAAGAGATCCCGAATAGGATCACCTGCTGAGGCAGTTGGGGGCACATCACTAGAAGTCGATCCTGTAGATCTTGTACCAAATGTGCTTCAAGCTTTAGATACACATAACTCGGATAAACTTGTAAGTTAAAGAATTTATAGTTACAATATTCTTTAAGTAGCTTGCAAAATGGGGGAGAGTTTGCACATGTGCACTTACAAGCAAATTATGTGGGCTCAGAATTTAATTATAATGTTTAGGATTGTCATAACATGTTTGTTTTTTGATATTGTACCTAGACTAAACTTACAGTTTGTTTTTATTACAAAAAATACTTTTATCATTGGTTTAACTAAAAATTAATAAAGATAGATTTTTTTTATGTTAATAAATTTTAGTCTTCCCTTAATGTAATTTTCATTTCAATTATTAATGTTACTACTTCATTTAAAAATAATATTCTCATAAAATAGATATTTATATTACATTTGACACATATATGTAATTTGAATCTATGTAAGTAATTAAATAAATAATTTAGAAGAATTTACAACAACACAAACAAATGACAACTCAACAACAATAACAAAAAGATAGGTAATTATTTTTGCACGGATGTGGAGATTGGAATGCAAATCAACTGATTGACCAATACCACGCTCCCCTCACCCACCTACCCCGAACCTCACCATTACGCATACCCAAAAGAAGCATTCTGCACAATCGCCACCCAATTTCAAGATGTTAACCGGATATTGTATCATAATATATTTCCATCTATTTACTTGTTTCAATTATGTTTTGTTTCAGCTTGGCCTCTTAACAGGATCAATACGATTGTTAAAATCACAGAGATCGAAACCAGATCCAATACTTTGTATGAGTATGTTGTATCTGACCAAGATAAGGCCAAATATGTTTGCCCACGAAACAGTGACACAAAGTCTATGCACGTTACTGAAGAGGGAGCAGGGTGCCGCCTTTAAAAGTAAAGGCAACCCTCTAGTGTTTGTGCTGGCCTGTAACATGCTTTACGCTGGACATAAAGACAGTAATAACTGGCCGGATACTTTCATAAAGGTAATAGATTTTACTTTTTTGATGATGATGATCCAGGGTTAATTGAATGTTATATATGTATATGTAAAAATATTACTTTCGATGTTGAAGGTAGTAAACTTTCAACATTGGTGGAACAATACTAGCTCATAGTAGAAGTTGAAATATGTTTGTAAATTTCGATGCTTCTGCCACCACCTCGGTAGCTCAGCGGTCAGAGCATTCCCCCGGATAACGTTAGGTCATGGGTTCAAATGCCATCCAAGGGCTCGCAGGCGTGGTCGTTTTTTACAGGCGTATTTTATATCTTATAGAAAATATGGTATTGTCAATACAAAAAAATGTAACTATTATACTCAGATATAGTTTTACTCAGACTTTTATTGTTGGTTTTCTATAGGTTTACATTGATGATGCCCTGAATGAGAGGTGGTGGGTCGAATGCTCTTGGTGCAAATGTCTCGTAGAGAACATTGTTACCGCATTCAGCACTAAACAGCCACCACCTTATTTAATACCTTCGGACAACACCCTTGGTAAGTAACCTCATACTAAAAGTATAGATTTCATTGTTATGTCAATAGAATAATTTTTTATTTTGTGTCTGGTCCAGGCACTATGTCTCCATCGGGATCTGGTTCACCACTAATGGGGAGTACTGATGAGGACACTGACAATACTGAGCTTGAGTACACTGTTTTCCCTAGGTAAGTCTTAGTAATTTAAGTATGTACTTAAGACGATTCAAGTAAGAAATTCCCAATCTTGACATTCTATTTCAAAGCCTTTCCAAATTTATTAAGTTACTTCAATCTGATGTACCCTAGACTTTTATATATCTAAATATATTAAAAATCCATGTCATAGTGTTTGACCGCGATGAACTCCGCAACTACTCAACCAATATTGTGTTTTTATAAGACTTAATGACAAAAGTAACATATACTATACATAATAGCATTGTTTACCAAATTAATAAAATAATATCATCTCTACTATATTAAAGAAGGACTTTGTGTGTTTGTTACCATATATAGTTACCATAGTTACCATAAATATAAGAATAACAGTTTTTAAAATCAATTAACGTTACCATAGCAACGCGTGGCCGGGTTATATCAGCAAAGCGTGGCCGGGTTATATCAGCAAAGCGTGGCCGGGTTAGCTAGTTGATTATAAAACATAATAATATCACTTAATATAATAATTTATAATCATATAAAAAATTGAATGAATAAATACACAACTATTTATTAATGAATAAACATTAGGTTCTATAGCATCCTAGATGGTTATCCAAATGACAAAAATTTAAAGTAACGATTATATGTATATTTGTCTGAATTAGTAAATTAACTATTACTGATAAAAAATACATGGTAATAATAATATAATACTAGTAATAATAAAATTAAATACTCACCCAATAAATAATATATTTGAAATAAAACTAAGTATGTATGAAACATAATAAATTAAAATTTTATCTAAATTTGTTGTGAAGGGGGAGGACCCCCTCTCATCCAAATAGGTTTCTTGCATGTAATTTGAAAAAAATCTAATATTTTTTTAAACTTTCTTCAAATATCTAATATACTGATTTTCGATTCGTTAAAATCGATCATATCTATTATTTTTTAAGATTTTTCTTTCGGTTAAAAATTATGCATAAACGAAAGTAAATTTCAAAACAAATGGAGCGCCTTCCATGTCATGTGACGTCATTCAAAGCGCGCGAAAATGGCGGCTGATTAAATTCGAATTAATGCACTGATATAAGAAAAAGAAAATATATTTTTTTACAAAGATTAATTCTACAAAAAAAAATTAAAGTATTTTTCTATTAAAAATTACTTGATTTATACAATAAATAAAAATCATGCAAGAAACCTATTGCTGTGCCCGACGGGTCCACAATGACCTTTACCCAAATTATTCTTACATCCTTAAGTACATGCAATAAATTATTGAGTGTTTAGTACCTAATAGTGATAAAATGGTTGTATTAATATCGATTAATGTAATTGTGACATTTTAGGTACTCAAGTAGTTATGAAACTGTAGAAGCTTTAGTGCTGGAAGCGATCAAGGAGCAAATTCAACGCCGTGCAGCGCCAGATGCTATACATCGCGGCTTCCTCAAACTGTTAGCTGCCACTTGTGGTTTTCCTGAGGTAATAGATTATATTGTAAATTAATATAAATTATAATTATAAGATTTATATTGTATAAAATAATTGTTTACTTTATATTTTGCGTATAACGATTTGACAGCTAAAGTTTGTTAACAAGCAGTGACGTCATCACATCAAGTAACGTACATGAAAGTATTATAGTGTATTTAAATTTTTATTGTGATTTTTATAGAAAAAAGTGAAAGTTTTAAAGAAAAATAGAAAAAAAATTAACAAACTATTTTAGATATTTTCATTAAACCTGTCAAATTCCTTATTAGTGATTTCTTTAAATTTTCCGTTATAGATCCGAATGATATCGGCATCACGCCTTGAAGCTTGGCTGCACTCTGGCAAGCTATGGCGATGCGCCCAGGAGTTGCTCGCTTACGTGTGCTGCAATGCGGATGCGTGTGGACCAACCGCGGCGAGGGACCACGAGGTGCTTGCCCAGCTGGCCCGGATGAGGCTCAAGACCAAGCCGTTGCAGCAGGCTTACCAAGCCTGTCTCAGGTAACTTTTTAAAAACACTGAACAAGTGAAAGCATAATAAAGAGATTTTTGGTAACAGACATGACGCTTTCGTAGAGTGAAGAAATCTTTTCAATTAGTAATATTGACGATCGTTTGGTGCAATGGTAGCGATTCTGCCTTTTACATCGTGGGGAATATGAGTATTTGTATTTGATTCATTGGTATTTATATATTTGAATAAGTATGATTTATGTACAATTTGTACGTCTATCCATACGTAAATTACGAAGGCTACAGCCGAAGGATGTAAAAAAAAAACTAAAATGTTGTAAATAAAAATTACTACAATTATTTAAAGTAATACGCGACAATCATTCGATGTTAGAATAGAAAAGTGCCTATTGCTAGGGAGCCGCGCGGTGAACGGGCGCCGCCACGTTACATGTTCACGTTGTACATTGTCAGCAATCCGTGGCCGTCACATGTTGATGCCTAAAATGCCATCGTTGTGATTTGAAAGTCGATGAAACGAAAACGCGACAGTAAAAAGAGATAGACACATAAATTCATAAGTTTTAACGTAGGAGAAAATGAGATAGGAAGCATTATGAACGTGTGTCAATACGTGTTTGTGTGTGAATACGTAGTACAAAGCTTGAGAGAAGGCATCACAACAACCGTATTATTTTTGAAGGTTTCACTTCTACCATGTGTGAATTGCACACATGCTTTTTTATATTTTTTGCATTATTTAATGGTATTTGATGTGATAAATTATTTTAAAAATTGACTCGGTTCACAAGTTATGCTGTTTGAGAGTGAAGTAATTGAACACGTTAACATACATTGCGCAGGGAAATGGTGTCGGACAGCCCGGCGCTGCTGCGCAGTGTGGTGACTCACACGATCTACAATGAGCTGTCGAACGTGCGCTCGCCGAACAACATGGCGGTGCTGGCGGCGTTGACGCAGGCGCAGCCGCAGCTGGCGCCCGCCGCCATGGCGGACACGTTCCACGAGCTGTTGCTGCGCCCCGAGGACTACCTGCGGCCGTTGCGCGCGCTCGCCCGGGAGTGCGCCCGTGCGCCGCGCGCCGACGCGCACGCGCTGCTGCCCATGGCCAGGGCGCTCGCCACGCCCCCGCCGCACGACCCGCCCGCAGAGGTACGCCACTCACTGCTCCCGTCT